>OX381608.1:26012980-27303980 GCA_947459985.1 Diloba caeruleocephala | reverse complement strand
AAATCGAAAACACAATTCGTATCATATGTAGGTAAGAATAAAGTCTTAAGGTAAAATAAAAAATAAAAAGATTTTTAAACACGTTGCCCCACACTAGGATTTCTCCTGTGTCGTGGGTGCGTTTACAGACATGATATTCCACATACAAATCGAAATCGAAAACACAATTCGTATCATATGTAGGCATGAATAAAGTCTTAAGGTAAAATTAAAAAAAAAAGATTTTTAAACACGTTGCCCCACACTAGGATTTCTCCTGTGTCGTGGGTGCGTTTACAGACATGATATTCCACATACAAATCGAAATCGAAAACACAATTCGTACTAGGCCCTCAGATGCTTTTGTTACTTGACTTTATTTTACGAATAAAATTGATATTTTTGCATACAATACTTATAAAAATCATGAATTTAATTCTAATATATCACTTGTTGCACATACATTACACACATACTCCGTGTGGTGTCCGGATTAAGAATATAGCACCACTCCGTCTCCTCCCGTGGAGGTCGTAAAAGTCGACTAAGGGACTCTTAACCAAAGGGATGGGCAGCAGCGTCCCTTTGCTGAACAGAAGCATTACTGCGCTCACCAACACGCCTGCCAAGCGTGGTGAGTATCGGCAAATTCCCCCCAAAAATGACGACACGACTAATGCACCGGCCCCCAGTTCCCGGCAGCCCCGCTATTCCTGGTCATGGTAGCGGCCACGGTAACGGCGGGGCAGGGGGTGCTAAGAATCACCGGACGGGATCCGGCTACCACCCCAAACGAAAACTGGCCCTGGTAACGTATAACACACGCACACTGAGGGCAGACGAAAAGATTGTTGAGCTGGAAGAAGAAATAGATAAGTTGCACTGGGATATCATGGGTCTATCAGAAGTCCGAAGAGAGGGTGAGGACACGATAACCCTGAAATCTGGCAACTTATTCTACTACCGGGAAGGCGAACATCTGTCTCAAGGTGGTGTCGGGTTTCTCGTCCGCAGGTCCCTCATTAACAGCATAGTAACCATCGAAAGTGTGTCGAGCAGGGTAGCGTACCTTATACTCAGAATATCCAAGAGGTATTCGTTGAAGGTCATACAGGTCTACGCACCGACCTCGACACACCCAGATGATGAAGTAGAGAGTATGTATGAGGACGTAAGTAGGGCCATACATACCTCGAAGACACACTTCACTGTTGTGATGGGGGACTTCAACGCGAAGCTGGGCACTCGATGCGATGGTGAGTTGAGAGTGGGGCAATTTGGATATGGGCAACGGAACCCCAGGGGACAGAGGCTGGCCGACTTTTTGGAAAAGGAGGGACTCTTCGTGATGAACTCCTTTTTCCAAAAGCCGCCTCACAGGAAATGGACCTGGATGAGTCCCGATGGTTCCACGAGGAATGAGATTGACTTCATCATGACCAATAGGAGGCAAATATTCAATGATGTCTCTGTGATCCACAGGGTGAAAACCGGTAGTGATCACCGAATGGTAAGAGGCACATTGAATATTAATCTCAAAGTTGAGAGGTCTCGTCTGATGAGGTCTACGCTCCGGCCCTCTAGTGCTTATATCCAAAACCCCGAGAGCTTTCAACTCGAACTCCAAAACCGCTTCGAGTGCCTAGAACATTGCGTATCTGTGGACGATTTAAATGGTAGGTTTGTAGAAACTGTCCAAACGGTTGGGTCTAAGTTCTTTAAGTCCCACCGTAAAGGTAGACCAAAAAAGTTCTCCGATCACACTCTCGACCTCATGGCAGAAAGACGCGCCATGACGCTGCAGTCCTCCGGTGATGCTGAAGCATACCGACTGCTCAATAGACGGATATGGAAGTCCTTGCGTCACGATATCCGCACCTTTAACACCAACGGTGTTAAAGAGGCGATTGAGCGGAACCAAGGCTCCAAAGTGTTCGCAAGAGACAAGTCTATTGGGCAAAGTCGTATTATGAAGCTGAAGACCGAGGACGGCAGTGTAGCGTCGACTAAGCCAGAGGTTTTGAGAGAGATTGAGAAGTTCTACCGGCAGTTATACACCTCGGTAACTATACCTACCATTGGCTCTGACAAAGACCCGCGAGCCAAACTAACCCGACACTATACCGAGGATATCCCGGACATCAGCCTGTACGAGATTAGGATGGCCTTGAAACAGCTTAAAAATAACAAGGCGCCGGGTGGGGACGGAATTACGACAGAGCTTCTGAAAGCGGGTGGCACACCGGTACTTAAAGTCCTTCAGAAGCTATTCAATTCCGTCTTACTCGAGGGCACAACGCCGGAAGCGTGGAACAGAGGTGAGGTGGTGCTCTTCTTCAAAAAGGGTGATAACACCCTATTGAAGAATTACAGACCCATCTCACTTCTGAGCCATGTTTATAAGCTGTTTTCAAGGGTCATCACGAATCGTCTCGAGCGCAGGTTTGATGACTTCCAGCCTCCCGAACAAGCCGGTTTCCGAAAAGGTTTCAGTACCATAGACCACATCCATACGCTGCGGCAGGTTATACAGAAGACCGAGGAGTATAATCTGCCACTATGCTTGGCGTTTGTGGACTATGAGAAAGCCTTCGATTCGATCGAAACCTGGGCAGTGCTGCAATCTCTGCAGCGGTGCCACATTGACTATCGGTACATTGAAGTGTTGAAGTGCTTATACAGAAACGCCACCATGTCGGTCCGAGTACATGAACAGAGCACGGGGGCAATTCCATTGCAGAGAGGTGTGAGACAGGGGGACGTAATTTCCCCGAAACTGTTCACCGCTGCAATGGAGGATGCCTTCAAGTTGCTGGAGTGGAAAGGATTCGGCATTAACATCAATGGCGAGTATATCACTCACCTTCGATTTGCCGACGATATCGTAGTCATGGCAGAATCGCTGCAAGAGCTCAGCACAATGCTCGATGATCTCAACAGGGTTTCCCAACAGGTGGGCCTTAAAATGAACATGGGCAAGACGAAAGTCATGTCAAATGCCCATGTCGTGCCCATCCCAATATCCGTTGGGAGCTCTGTTCTCGAAGTTGTTGACGAGTATGTCTACCTGGGACAAACTGTCCAGTTAGGTAGGTCCAACTTCGAGAAAGAGGTCAATCGTCGAATCCGACTCGGCTGGGCAGCGTTCGGGAAACTTCGCAACGTCTTTTCGTCAACAATACCGCAATGCCTAAAGACGAAAGTCTTTAACCAGTGTGTGTTACCAGTGATGACATATGGAACAGAGACGTGGTCACTCACAATGGGCCTCATAAGAAAGCTCAAGGTCACTCAGCGAGCTATGGAGAGAGCTATGCTTGGTATTTCTCTACGAGATCGAATCAGAAATGAGGAGATCCGTAGAAGAACTAAAGTTATCGACATAGCTGCAAGGATTAGTAAGCTGAAGTGGCAATGGGCAGGGCACATTGCTCGTAGAACTGATGGCCGTTGGGGCAAAAAGGTTCTCGAATGGAGACCGCGCACCGGAAAACGCAGCGTGGGACGACCTCCAACGAGGTGGACAGACGACCTGGTGAAGGTCGCTGGGAGTCGTTGGATGAGAGCGGCATGTGACCGCTCGTTGTGGAGATCTAAGGGGGAGGCCTTTGTTCAGCAGTGGACGACCTGTGGCTGATATGATGATGATGACATACATTTATTGTAAATAATGAGATATGTGTAAAAATGAATATGGATGATCTAGTATATCATCTGAAACTATTAGCTGCGAGTATTTATTTATTAATAAGACTATGGCCTAACCTTTCTCATTGTAAGTGAAGGCCTGTGGGCTGATTATGTATTTAATAACAAGAATGAAAACTGTAAATTTATGTTCAGCAATAATATTAAGAGAGACGTCTCCGCTTAATTTTTAAAAAAGATGCATTATTACATATTCGCCGTTGATATGTTTGAAAAATAATGCCTTTCGATAAAATAAAGATGTGCACAGCTGACAAATGTGAGGGCCTCATACCTTTTGATAACGAAGATTTGATAATTTATACTTCAAGCTATAAGGTTGAAAAATTGTGTATTTTATTGGCCCCGTCTTCCGATTGTTAATGTTAATCTTATGAACGAATTGAGAACAGGTTCTGATCAATTTTGGCGTAATATTTATTTCTTCTTGCATTCTTCGGCAAGATAAAGTATGAACAGACCTCGAACCTTGGTCTTTTGTTTTTGTTTTTCTGTCCCATGTTTATAATTATCTGGTGTCTCCAATACATACGATTGTTTTTTTTAAACCGATAAGTAAAACCATCATCTTAATATATACGGTAATGCATATATGGTGAACTTTATTTCAAGGGCAAAGGCAGTTGGTTATAGGGAGCGGTTTATTAAAAACACATACAAAGTTGCTATCGGAGCACTAAAAGGACTTACTTTTCAGCTCTTTATTACAGCGGCGCGTGTTCTTTATTTCTGTGCCTTATCGTATTCGACACTTATAATCGATTATAGGGATGCCCGATCTGAGTCGATATTTTGTAATACGTACTTCACTTGGATCGAATTGTATGCTAAGAAAATGGGATGCAAAAATCGAATGATATAAAAACAATCATTTTTCGGCTAGACATTGTCTATAATTTTATGAGATCGTTTCTTGTTACAGTTTTAACAATCTAAGTATTTGACAGTATTCTTTTTACGTGGTTGACGATGGATAGGTAAACATGAAATTTAATAAAGATCTACCTTTATCTGACTAAACTTGGTTTATTTTTAAAATAAAAAATAATGATTCCAAAACATAAAATATCGCAGTTCTTATGATTTTCGTCGTTTTTATTTGATGAATTCGCATAGAAAATTTCATGTCATTCAGCACGATTCAAATAAAAAGCGGTAAAAAGATATTTTGTGATAAATTATAAGAAATAGTCAAAGTTATTCTTTACGATTTAAGGTTGGACTTTAACCTCGAATAACTTCTAAACGAGTCAACTTAGCAAAAAATCATTTCAGACCATTTTTGTAGATCGTTAAATTTCCTACAAGAATATGTTTTGATTTCCGCGAGACATTCATTCGTATAAGTGCATCAAAAACCAAAAAAAAATCCTGTTGCTTAAATAAGAAATAAAAAATTACGATGAGTCACCTCTTAACGCTTACATTATGGGCTCAAAATTTACCAGAATTTTTTTTCGTCATCTCAGACGATATTTTGATGGTAACTAAGGAAAAATAAAAAGAGGTTTACACACTACATATAGTATATATACCTACATATTAATATTATACATGAATAGGAATACATACATAAACAATTAAGTGGAAACTGTTTTACAATCTCTTATGTCAGGCGGTAGCGAACTCCACAACCTACAAACAAAATTTAATTTTAATTCCATACTAGCTGGGACCCGCGGTTTCACCCGCCATTTAATTATATGTATATATAGAATTTAAATGCATTGGAATGATAGTGGCGCCATCTGTCAAAGATTGGTCATACCAACTCAGAAACCTTTGTGGGCTCATGCACAACACTTTGCTGAAGATCATGACATGATAAAATGCATAGTTTACGATCCTATAAAGGACATAAACACAAACATTCATATTTATATACATAGATGCGGTGCATATGTAATGATAGTTTTAAGGAAGTAAGTAAATAAATATAAAGTGCGACTTTACTAGTAGAAATGCATTCAAATTCCGAAAATTTGATTCTAAGCCGATAAGGGCTAGTTAGTAATAGCAGTTTTGATTCAAAAATTCCTCGTAAGTCAAGCGTGAGACTATTTGTGTAGGTGTGACGGTGGAGCCCTTTCATTATCATCCATTCCGTGGGGTAACGATGATTACACTATAATAATAGGGCAGAACATTTCTCACCCACTAAATCTCCGTGTATCGTTAAGATTGTATCAAAAAAATTAAGCGGCTAGAACAGAAAGATGGTTTGTTTTGATCTTGAGGTCTGTTATTTTTATTAACGTTATTATTATTATGGAATGTTAAAGATTTTCCTGGTAGGGGTACGTCTCTTATTGCAAGAGTCCAGCTGGGTAGGTTAACTACGTGGGCAGGGACTGTAGCGTTAAGCCAAGGAAAGTTACGTGCGGGGTTCCACAGGGATCAGTTCTTGGGCCTCTTATGGAACCTCGTCTACGACGCAATCCCACGTGTCGTCCTTCCCGCTGGGGTTCACCCTGGACAGTCATTGGGACTTGGAAAAGCACTTCGAGCACCGTGTCTCCCGAATCGAGAAGGTAGTGGGAGCATTACACGGGCTGCTGCCTAAACTCGGGGGACCGAGTGAGGAAGTTCGCCGCGTCTACGCGGGAGTCGTGCGGTCTATGGCCATCTGCGGGGCTATACGGATGGTAAGCGGCTACCGAACGGTATCCTACGAGCCAACTAGGTTAATTAAAAAAAGAAGGTAGGTACCACCGCAGTTCCAAATATTCGCCGCTAATCTATAGTGTATAATCTCATAGATATTACTGTGTTCCTGCTGGAAGGGCACTAACTAGTGAAATTACTGGGCATAGAGACTACCTAAATAATTAACGTCTCGAGGTGACGAGCGCAAGTTACGCAGGACTAGTCCTGGGTAGCATTATTATTATTATGGACAGGCTTACCACCAGGCGAATGGCTTGCTTGTCTCCTCACTAGGTATTATAAAAAGACACTTGTAGTAATAGATTCACGGCGATTTGTCGAGCTGTTCATCAAAATGAATACCAAAACTGTACAATGTGTTACCGGCTAAGCTGTGTGGTGCCGGCTACGAATAGCACTAACCCATCTCATCCCTTGAGTGTCGTCAAAGGCGACTATGGGATTAGCCGGAGGATGGGCAGCAACGCCTTTCGAGTACATTAACAACTCAATTGCGATGGCCAACCCGCCTGCCAAGCGTGGCGATTATGGCAATACCCTCCATGAGCACACAACACACCTATATCGGTCGTTGTAGTAATCTTTGGGGCAGGCCTGTGTCCAGCAGTGGACTTTATTCGGCCGAAACGCACGTAACGTACGTACAATGTGTTCTGTGTTTCAATAATATTTCTACTTGGCGGCAAACTACTAGGAATAATCAATCAATATCATATGTGGGTGACATTAGCTGTCATCTCTGAGAAAAGTGTAGCCATCGCAAAAACTATTAAGTATAACTTAAAAACATTAATGCAAGTAAATCTATTGTTACCCAATGAATCTAATTTCAACATACGACATCTGCCTACAAGATCAATAAGGGTTCCTCCAAATCTCAGTTACATTAAAAAGTATTAGTTCCCGCGGTTAGAACGGATGATCCCTTTATTTTTTCTTATTCTTACGCTAAAGGTTCGTTATGATAACTATTATTTCTCTAAATAGACAGCGGTGCGCGGGCGGGAATTTTAATGGGCAGGCATCTTGTGCGCAATGCGCGCGCGCAGCTTTTTGCCCCCCTCCACCGCACGCAACAAATTGTTGCTGCGCCGCATTTCGTGCGTTTCTAGGGTTCAACGGGTTCTAAGAGAAAATGAAATGCGTTTGAGGCAGTTTTTATCACGATCCGAGGAAAGGTAGATGAATCTGGTAAGGCATCCACTGAGTCTATTGAGAATCCAGACTGGCGAAGTGTTGGGAGGCAAGGGATGAATTAGGAATAAATTAGAAAAAGCTGTTTCTTACTCGTTAGTTAAAATGGAATGGTTAATATTATTGCAGAAGTAACAAGTGTGTGTCCGGATTAAGAATATAGCACCGCTCCATCTCTTCCCGTGGATGTCGTAAAAGGCGACTAAGGGTCTTAAAACCACATTACACATTTTCACATTACTGTATGCGTTCATTCCGTTATGATTCCTCTCCGCCAAGAAGTAAGAACACGTAAGAAATCTCTCTTCTATACTCCCTATACTAATCGTGGTAGTATCACATGGATGTGTTCCACCTTCCCTACCTCTGTTCAAGAAGTCTGTTCAGACATTCTTGCGCCTACATTATGATTTGCCTTTATAATTTTCCGTTTTATTATTTATTTAATATATTTCATCCCCGGGCCTTCTCCCGACTAGATTGAGGTCGGCACTGTTAATGTTATTTTTTGGTATTTGTTTATTTTCTTTAATTATGGTACGTGGTAACTTCGAAAGTGTTTTACTAATATGTGGAAACTATTTTAGATTAGGTATTGCTTTCCGGATTAAGAATATAGCACCACTCCATCTCCTCCCGTGGATGTCGTAAAAGGCGACTAAGGGAATCTAAACCAGAGGGATGGGCAGCAGCGTCCCTTCTGTGAAACAGCGGCCATACTGCGCTCACCAACCCGCCTGCCAAGCGTGGTGAGTATTGGCAAATTCCTCCCAAAATGACGATACAATTGTGGAAATCCAAGGGGGTGGCCTTTGTTCAGCAGTGGACGTCTATAGGCCGATATGATGAACAAGTTGACATACCTAACTAAGCCTAAGGTAACGTAACATAATTAACGATTTCGGTAAAGAAAATATTTATTACGTATATCTATTTACAGAACAAGGAAACTATTCATATAGTGTGCGGTAATATCCACTTATTATGTTATAATACTTACGTAAAGTCGTCGATAAATTCAGTTGTCAGTGTCTTCCCTTTAAAATTATAAACGTGTATAGAAGGCGATAAGCTGCCGTAACATAGTGCCTATAAGTTACAGTAAAACTTTGCCAGTTCTGCTTGTAAATTGAGATCGCTCTCAATTTCTATAGTCTGTAAATATATTCCAGGTGGTTGTTGTGGTATTCCGCGTGGTTCCCAGGAAAGAACAGACCCCTCTCGACCTATGTGTGTCGTAACTAAGGGTTGATATCAAGAGGATGGCCAGCAGCATCTTCCTATACCACCACCCCATCTCATCCCGTGGGTGTAGTAAAAGGTGACTATTAGCCGAAGGATGGGCAGCAGCGTCCTTGGAGTACAATTATAACACAACTGCAATCGCCAACCCGTCTGCCAAGCGTGACGATTATGGCAAAACCCCGCAATGAGCACACAACACAAACCCTTACCGGTCTTGTGGCAATCTTTGAGCGAGGCTTCCGTCCAGCAGTGGACGATTGTCGGCTGATGTATGTCTGTGTGTGTATATATTAGCAATGGATGGAGCAAATCATTTGACAAATTAGCTCAATATTTCCAGTTTTTTTTTAAACGAGCATTTTATTGTTCGTTTTAATCGTTGCTCTTGCAGTCTAAATTTTAATTTTCTATGCTAATACGTTTACTGTCGCCTCTTAATTGCTAATAAAATCAGGAATACATAAAACTTTTTACTTTAAATTGCGTAACGTATCGCAGTTAAAGAAATATCGACCGTGGCTGCGTGCGTGTTTCCCAAAAAAACGGTAAGAATTCAACACGGACATTACGAAACCATAATTAATTGATAGTATAAAAGATTTACAATATTCTCTATGCGATGATTTCTTTATGTAACGCGAATTTACGAGCTATTAGAAATTTTAAGGTACCTCGGTTGCGCAACCGCCGCTTTCTATTGGGCCGCGCGACAGTTCGTACATGTTTGATCACTTATGTAAGGCTGTATGATATATTGATATTTTTGATATGGGAATGAGAGATGTGTATCAGCTGGTATTTTGTAGAGTTCGTACACGATAAGCCCGTAACCTTTTTGTTTTTATTGGTGCCCAGTGGAAATTCTTCATGAACTTCCTTCGCCCCGGGGAAGGACGAAGCGGTATGCCGGACTCCTACCGGCTAAAACCACTGGAGCGGTCATCTTCGGCACCTAAGGGAGGCTCCAGGTCCTCGTATGATCACACTAGAGCCGCCCACTGGTGCCACGCCTATTGGCACATCTCGGAGAGGGTGACTGTAAAGCGGTCACCCCCCCAGGGGGATTGTAAAGGATCCCCCAAAGCGTCTCACGGCAGCGCGTGACCACATGCGTGCTACCGTCTTAAGCCCGTAACCTGTTGGTATTTACGCAGGGTCTTGTGACGCACTAGTTAGCCTATTCGAGGTAGAGGTTTAGAGTAGGCCAACTCAAGCCGCGCAGTCTGCATTACACGCCGGCTGCGGCTTTGGATTGGCTCACTGGGTGGATACCCTGGCTAGCTTGTGCTCCGCAAGCCTGAACTGGTGACCACGCGGATTTCTTCTAATAGAATCTACTGCTAACGTTTAAAGAATAACATAAAAAAAATGCCACCCCTGTCCACTCACGCGTGTCGTAAAAAAAGTTTTTTTTTTGTATGACGCGGTGTCCCACCCTAGAATTTCTGATCCAGCTGTCCCCAAAACAATAGCTTGTTATCCCCAGCAACGCCCAAAGCCGAGGCCGTGTCCCGCAGGGGGTGCCCTTAGCGCAAGTTGCTTAGTATATAATATTATGTTTTTATTATTATCGCCAGAATAATTTTAAATTAAATTCGCCCGAAACGACCGGTTAAGCAACCACAGTTCCAGGAAATGTCTGCGAGAACCCCAATAATAAAAATCAGGATTTCTCCTATGTCGTGGGTTGTTTACAGACATACATCTCATATGCACAATACACCCAAACCCGAAATAACGATCTGCAGATCATACAAATATTTGTTCCGTGTGGAAATCGAACCCAAGATCATCATTTCGGCCCAATAAACTCCACTGCTGGATAGAAGCTTCCCCCAAAGATTGCCACAACGACCGGTATGGGTTTGTGTTGTGTGCTCCATGGAGGGTTTTGCATTAATCGCCACGCTTGGCAGGCGGGTTGGTGATCGCAGTTGTGTTAAATTGTACTCGAAGGACGCTGCTGCCCATCCTTCAGCTAATCCCGTCATACTTACATCTTAAACCAATAACTTGGAACTTTAACAACATTTTATGAAATTAGAACACCTCAAACGCAACCCACCTTGCCCCTGAGGACTATTAATAACTCGTAAAATCGTTTATTCATCAACTGCCTTCTCTTTAATGTGCCCACAAATCCTTCAGTTATTTTCAATATTCTTTACATGACAGCGCCGCAAAACAACACTACGGCGGGGACGCTCGTTACGGTGACCATGATTTATTGCCACAAAATAATCCACGTTTTTTATTAAGAACTCATAAAAAGTGTGGATGGCCTCAATTATTATTGATGTATTGACAACTTTTGAACTTGGTAGTTAACGAGTGCTTCAGTAAGTGCAATACAGCTATTTGGATGGACGTTAAATTTATACTGATCAGCTTTCCTACTTTTAAACCATAATAGCTTGAATCACAAACTTATATTAGTTAGTAGTTAGAGTAGGATCATAGACGGACGAGTAACACATATCCACGTAAAAAAATCTATAATTCAATTGCATAAAAATACCTATTGCAATTTACCCATGAACTAAAAACAAGTTATTATTATAAAATAATTTTAAAACTGATTAAATCGCGTGTATGTAGGATGACTGTCATCCTGCGACCACGAACCTTGCAAAGTATGCGAAACGTCAGGAAAACAAAAACCAATAATACACGCGATTTAATCCGTTTAAAATTGTTTTATTATAATGTGTAATAATCGCGAAAACCTAAGACAATACTATAAAAACAATTTACTTATTATGAACTAACACAATTCAGTCCTTCCATCCGTTCTCGTTAAGCATCACCTAATTGGATTTATGTCACATGACTCAACGACGAAAGGCTACTCGATTTACAGTTTATATTTAGTACACTTTTTATGCGCACGCGCCGATTTCGTGTATTTATCGTGTTACTTGTGGAGGACACTTATTTGTAAAGTTAACATAAGTTTTTAAATGTAGATTAACTTTTGAATACACAAATGTTACGTGTCTAACTATATGGTCGTTCAAGTTTTTACCTACAAGGTAGCATTCTACCCCTACCATGTTACTACCTGTCGTTTCGTTATGTAGATTCGGAATATATCTACAGGCCACGTCCCCAGTTTTGTAAATTAAACCTGCGTCACAAATATTGTCATGGTCTTAGGCCTAAGACACATCACTATTTGGGATGATAAAATGTGACAGTAAAAGAACGTAACTAATATCAAGGCACGATTTAAATCAGTGCTCGTGTCGTGTGAACAAGCCCTATTTCACATAGCAAACTAATAGGTGAACATGTTTGAAAATTGGACATTTAACTCACAATAGGGTGACCATATTAAAAGTTAAGTGTGTACTTATAAAAAAACACATGTCAAACAAGTTTGGTGCGAGGTCGCAGTTTTTATATCCTTATCTTAGCGGTTAATCATTGTTAAGAATTATTTATGTTTTAAAACACTTTAACCGCTCCGATGGACGTTCGGTTCGCTCGTAAATCATATTAACTGGGGTAGCCTTAAAACTGTAATCTTAATAAAGCTACTTATTATTTATAACCAATTTTCCTTGTGACCTAAAAAGATTGACATCAGTCACATTCCTGCGCGTTCACGGCACACATAAGTCATAGTTTAGAAAAATAAATTAAAATGTATGGCAACACGGCCACCTCACTGGTAGCTGATTACAATGCACAACAACGTACATTCATAATTTTCTTTGGGTCATAAAAAGCACCATTTTAAAAAGACCCCTAACCGTTACGCATAGTTCACAGATATCTTAACTTTGCGATAGTTAAAGGCTCTTCTAATTTTGGATGCATTGGAGCACGTCCCTTTCAAGATGGCGCCGGATACGTGACGACTCTAAAGGCGGGAAACAATGGTGGGCCCGTTATGAATATTGAGAACTCGGGGATTGTCAAAGGCACGCTTCAACAATTTTCGCCGTACGTTCGGGTAGACAAACGAATTCACACTGGAATCCACTGGCCTACTGCGGTACGCACGCGCGTCCGTTCACCGACGATTTTGGCGCCAGGTTTCTTTACGTTCGAAATTCAAAACAACTTTTTTATGCATGTTAAGGCGTGTATACATAAACATACGGCCAGGATATGAACGGCGCGTCATTATTTTTTTACGACTAAAAGCATGGTAGCCGTAGCCAGTTAAATCAAGTGTAGCAAATTTTTTTAACTTTTCACGTACGTATTCTACACACTTTTGCGACTACACCTTTAAATTACAAGTAAAACGCCAATAACAGTTATGAATTAGGTCAGTAACTATCAGATGAACTGTGTCGAGGTATTTTTTCGCATATTTATCATGTCAATTCTGCCCTTTAGTGGCCAATACAAAATTTAAAAAAGGGAACGAAAAAGAAACAACACGAACGTGGCCTTAAATATAGTTACAACGGTCACATTGAAACATATTTGTGTTGTGACACGACACTGGATGGAGTGATTAGCAGAAACGTTTAGTAATATTTTTGCATATTTATTCGGAAATTCGTGAGTCAAATTCATGGGACATTTATATTCACACTGCGATATCGCCGGAATACGCAGAATACAGATGAAGTGTAAGAGATACTTTTGTTAAATGTAAAGGACTCAATTAAAACTAATTTAGTTAAATTGTATTAAGAATATAGCACCACTCCATCTCATCCCGTGGATGTCCCTCAGCAGCGTCTCTTCTGTGGAACAGTACCCATACCTACTGCGCTCACTAGGTTGGCAGATGGATCCTGCCAAGTGGCAAATCCCACCAAAATGACGACACAATTGTGGAGGAGGCTTTTGTTCAGCAGTGTCCTTTGGCTGATACGATGTGACAATTATATAACTCAGATAAGACAGTTTTATGTTACCGTTAAAATGTGTTTTTCATGTTGTAGGAAAAAGATTTGCCAGTCGGTTAATAACGTATGTTCGCTGACTACCCAGAAGGACATAGCTTTCGAGATTCTTTTCGAGCACCTAAATACAAAATACATCTTATATCCAGTCTAGAGTGTCCACATTAATACACGGGAGGACCTTTTACAAGCAAAACGGAGATTTGATGCTGTTGCCTTTTGGTAAATAAAAAATAAAAATAACGGGTTGCACTCCAGGAGTGCCGACAGAAGTGAAAACTTATTTTGGCACGTTAGACATTTTTTAGGTGGGTACTAGGGTTAATGCGATCCCCAAGGCGAAATGCCAAACTAAACGTCTAGCGTCTCGTAACGGTGTCGCAAATCCAGAGATTTTATCTCATCCAAAAGTATGCGTACCGCGCTAAAATAAGTTTTCACTTCAAAAACTTGTGCGTACACGAATGAAGAAAAAAAAGTGTGTGTGTGCCACCCACACACGTCAGAAGTTAAACTTCAGAAAAGTAGTTTTATTTTATTTTATTGGTATCCGGTGGAATGTCTACATGGAACTTCCTTCGCCCCGGGGAAGGGCGAAGGGGTATGCCGGACTCCTACGGGGGACTCCTATGCGGGGCTCCAGGTCCTCGTAAGATCACACTGGAGCCCCAAAAAAGTAGCCTAAGAGAGAATGAAATAAATACCTGTGTTAAATAATTAACCAACGAATTTTAACACGCAAATGCACAAAAATGATACGCGTGAATGATACACCACGTTGACTATGACGCATTTTCTGAAGGTTTCGTAGTACGCAGGTGCAAAGACACGTGCCAGCATACGTACAAACATCTCATTCTCTCGCAGGCTAAATCCTATTTATGAAAAGGTTGTCTCTTTTTGGTGTCGCTTTATCGTTTCATCGAATGTTCATATCACAACGGTGCTAAAGAAGTTTCACTTCAAAAACAACACCCGATTAAAGTACAAAATCCCTACTCCGTCGCATTACCCTTGGCCACGGCGGCAACTCTGCCGTGGGAAGGACATGGTGACCAATTTTTTTTCGAATAATGTGGGACAGACTTCAAACACTTTTTTCTCCTGATATAGATGGGCAAAACATAAACAACTTATTAATGGTCGATTACTCAACTGTTCCGCTGCTTAATTGGCAGTTATTAACAGGAAATAAGTGTACTTACTGACGCGGTAAGTTATAACAGAATAAGTTAAATGTAATATATTACGTAAGTTTATATATTAAAAATATTAACAAAATCGAGTTTAAAATTGAGTAGACGTTCTTATAACAAAAAATGTGATAGTAATAAAAGCTGTCTACATTTCGTCGCATGCGCATATCGGGTAAGCCGTAAACGTCGAGCATTTACGAAGTATGCGACGCCGTAAAAAGATTACCGCAGTTATTGCAATGAGTGCATTTACGAAGCGAGTAATAAAGCTACGAGCCAGAGTACACTATCTGTTTGTAACATTATAACAATAGTAAAACAAATATATAAATAGTTCGAAATAACGTCAGAAGGTGAAGATTTTAATCAATTAGGTACAATTAAGAGTTGAATGATTCTTGAATAATATAAGTTACCAATAAAATCAACAGTATAATAAATAAATAAAAATCTATACTAATATTATAAAGAGGAAAGATTTATTTTTTGTTTGTAATCGATTAAAAAAGTCTTTCACCTATAGAACGCTACATTATTAGTGAGTAACATTAGTTGTATTTTGTTTTAAAAAAAATAGAGATATCTGTGAAAATTGCAATAATGTAACCCAATGTGTCAAAAATTTGCCTATAAAAGACATTATTTGGCACGCGCTGCGAAAATTATTGATGATACATAAATTAATGTGCTACATGTTTATAGAACTTATTATTACTCACAATAAAGTCCTGGAGGTTATATGTCTAACTGTTATAGTTAAGTCACAATAACCACTTTTTGTTCAAATTAGTCAATCAAAATATAATCTATATATAATAGAATCTAAAGGTTTGATTCCGCAATTTCAACCGGTTTGAGTTGAAATCGCGGAATCGCTAGTATTTTATAATTAAAAACTTACTGATAAAATATTTTGCGGTTCCAGTACATGCGTCAGGTCTCATTACCAGACCGCAGTTTAAACAGTCATAAAAAAAACTAGACCCAAACGAATATTACGTAAAGGCGAAAGTAAAATAAATACGCTTATAAACGCGACGGTAACATTTGAAAAGTTTTAAGATTTAAAATTTCACGGTTTCGTAAACGCTAATGTAATTCGTAAAATATTTCGGTTCGATCGTAACAATAGGTGTTAATTAAGTAACAGACAATTGTTTGTTATATAAGCATTCATAATTCCTAAATTGTACGGGTATGTGTGTTAATTATTATTATAAAACTAGTTGCTTGAGTGCTTACGGAAATAATAGCAATTATAGATATGCTAATAGGAATATTGATATAGAAAAGAATATGATAAAATAACAACGTTTTTTGTAGGAATTAAATAACGCAAATTGATTATTACGTTATGTTATAGTTGCTTCAATTAAAAGCGCGCGTAAACAGCAATTTGTACCTTATACTAGCGTTATAAAAGTAAGCTCTTGAAATAGAATACGTTCGTTTTACCATGGTTCCTGGTCGCCATAGGCGGCTCCAGTGTGTTTGCGAGATTCTGGACACTTCGGCACCGAAGGTGACTGCTCGGGTGGTTTAAGTCGGTAGGAGTCCAGCGTGCCCATCCGACCATCGGGCGTAGTAAGTACATGATGTATTAACAACAAGTGAAAAAAAAAAAGAACAAAAACGAAGTGACTATGTGATTTTAGTGAAATATGACAAGAGAGAATAACATCAATTATTATACTTGCTAAAAAACTATGTAAAACATGATCGTACGCATCTTTTACTGCCAGTTCGTTTACCGAGCCCTACTCTGGGGAAGGACGAAAAGAAAGAGAGAAAAGGTACAGTAACTTCTCCGGCAGCCAATGACATCGCTGCAATTACAAACTGTATCATTCATGATTCGTAATAATAGGTAATTGGGGCCGAATGCCTTCACGTGCGGGTGTCCGAAATATACATTAAGGAGTCAGGGAACGGGTCGGATGTGGAATTAGAGGAATTACTGGGAATACTCTGAGGTAATATTGACCAGAAATGAGGCCTGCGTACGTGTCCACTACACGTGTGATAAACAAGATACGGAATATTACAATATAGAAATGTTACTATGTTGTCAACATAGCGAAATCCTCTTGGACTTCCTCCGCCTTGGGAAGGGCGGAGGGGCATGCCGGGATCAAACCGGCTAAAACCCCACGGTGTCCTTCTTCTTACCTCTAGCCGGGGGTGATTTGTACGCTTTTCTGCATTAGACCGCTCCCCCGGCAGGTTGCTAAGCAATAAGCTGCGACAGTCGACTGTAAGAGGAATATGGTATGGTATGGGCGGAAAGCATCAAGAGAAGTTGTCAGATTTAAATGATGATGACATTTCATAGAACCAATCATTGTAAAGATTGCATATAAAAAAAAACTGGATGACTGTTTTATTTTATCACATTTAAAGAAAAGGGCATAAATAGGTAGCATCACAGTAACAAAACTGATGGCCGTTGGGGCAAAAAGGTTATCGAATAGAGACCGCGCACCGGAAAACTCAGCGTGGGACGACCTCCAACGAGGTGGACAGACGACCTGGTGAAGGTCGCTGGGAGTCGTTGGATGAGAGCGGCATGTAACCGCTCGTTGTGGAAATCTAAAGGGGAGGCCTTTGTTCAGCAGTGGACTTCCTTTGGCTGATATGATGATCACAGTAAATTCAAATTGTATGTCTATGTTTTAAGAGTTGAATAGCCCTTTTCGCGTGACGTGTGTAACAACGGAGTAAAACCAATTTTATTTTTTAGTTCAGCCCATGCCTGGGGCTGCAATTAGCCGCTGATTTGCCTACACAACACCGGCGGCGACGTCACGAACGATATGCGCACGGGTCGATCGAGATCGATCCGATTCCGAACGATATGTGAGGCTGTTACGATCGTTTGGAGCTGTTAGACACATTTTTACATAAATAACGTTTTATTTGTAATTTATCATAACTATTGACTAACCTTACATTAGGTTTTTTAGATTAACTAAAGTGTTTTGCACAGGAAAAAACACAGAACGTTGCAAGTTTTATAAATTTACATAAACTTTCCTCATAATTTAAATATAAAGTGCGTTAACATCTATAAGGTAGGTGCAAGTTTTAGAGCAGCATGAGGACAGAAACCGTTAATAAATTCAATAAATACATGTAACCCGGAGTATGTATCTGCGATGGCCAATATACGCACAGAAACTCACACGGTGTAAAAAAATATGAATGTTTAAAACAAATAAGGTGATACTTGTCGCATTTCCGTTACGAAGCGGGTCGGCGAATTTGAATGTTTAAATTGTAGTGGGAAGGGACAGTGAGATATCTTCCGTACGGTACCGGCCAT
This sequence comes from Diloba caeruleocephala, assembly GCA_947459985.1. Classification (NCBI taxonomy): domain Eukaryota; kingdom Metazoa; phylum Arthropoda; class Insecta; order Lepidoptera; family Noctuidae; genus Diloba; species Diloba caeruleocephala. The sequence goes on along the minus strand of OX381608.1, from coordinate 27,285,801 downwards.
GTAATGATTGATGCCTCACCTGGAACAAAAAGAAAGGTAATGCTTGAATAAGTACTTTATGATGACATGACGCCATTGTGATTCGTGGAGAACTGGTGTATAGGTACAATTTCTTGCACACAATTACGGCTTACAACAGCAATTCGTACACAAAAGGACTATCATTATATCAGCCAAAGAACGTCCACTGCTGAACAAAGACCTCCCTATTGATTTCCAGAATTGTGTCAAAATTTTTGGGGGGATTTGCAATGCAACTCACCATGCTTGGCAAGCGGGTTGGTGAGCGCAGAATGGCTACTGTTGTACAGCAGGGATGCTGCTGCCCATCCCTCTGGTTTAGAGTCCCTTAGTCGGCTTTTACGACTTCCAAGGAAGGAGATGGAGTGGTGCTTTATTCTTAATCCGAACACCACACGGATCAAATGAGTATCAGATTAATACAATTTGTAAGTCGGAAACTGACCACCACTAAAGTGTTATTAATATCCACTAACACAGAAGCCATCGAAAGCAACAACTTATTTCATTCACCGAATTGATAGGACGACAAGATTTTCAAGAGATACCACAGATTTTTATTAGTTAATCATTTTATTTCCAAATACAATCGAAATATTTATAAAGTATGAAATAGATTAATGTTATTATAAGGGCGTAAAATGGGGAATGCGTGTAAAAGATGTAAAAGATGTTTGGTAAACATGAACGTGGCTGTATTGTTCACCCTTTTACGACCGACCTGGGGTCAGCAAAGCTATTTCTAGACGAACACAAGCAACACAACAGACTATTCTATTTCTGCTACATGCCAAATAAAATTGACACTCGTTTTTACACAAAAGAATCCTCGATAACGACTATTTTTGACATTCGTATTTAGCTGAGCTCTGAAGGTAATCTACCACCCCAAATAATTCTCAAGGATCAAATCTCACCGATACGAACAGGTTCCTGACAATGCAAGTGTCTCATTGAATCACTACCCTATCTAGGTCCAGTTCAGTCTGATGAAGAAATACATTAAAGTATCAGATCAAGTTACCGACTTCAAATGAAGCAATCATAACTTGAAACTTAAGCACAACGATATTTAGATGCGAATAAAACTTAATAACGTTGTGCAATTTGTAGTAAGTGCTTTGTGGACAAATCAACAGTTGGCGAGGCTCTGATTACCTTCCAGATATGCTAATGTGAGATATCAAGTGTAAGATTACTGAGTTCTACGTATGGGATTGGTGTGGTGATGTGGGAATGAGAGGACTGAGATGTGGTGTGGCAACACTATGGTGAACCAACTTCTTTCTAATCACAAAGACATAATGATTATAACGACGTTGAAGCTATGAAAATCTTGATGGTGATAATCATGCAGAATGCAGAGGTTAGACTGACTCTGGGTGTATCCAGAAATTTCAATATCAATCGTGAATAAACGGTTTTATAGCTGTTTCAACGTACATATTTATCAATATTTTTTCAACAAATGTTATATCAACCGCACAAATGCTTGGCTATCGAAAGTTATACCAGTATACACGCGCGAGCAAAAATTTGAGTATCAACTTTTATTCAGTGAAAGTAACAGCTATTTTTATCTGTTCAGCAAAACGCGATTAGTGATGGGTTAGGCGTAATTTTTCAAGCTTTTTGCTTGTTTGTCGTTTCGCAACTTTTTAATGTCCGTTGGATTGTACTTTTATTTTTATATTGTTAAACAGCAGTTTGAAGACCTGTTTGGTTCCGATGTAAAATATATACCTATTAACATATTTTATGGTGAAACAATTTCATATGAAATTCATAAATAACAAGTTCTTGCCAAATCACAGTGAATTATCAATGTGCGCTCCTCGTCCAGCGTGGGTATGCCTCAAATTATCTGATAGAGCCCACTGCTAATCATGAACATCCACGAAGACCATGGGTTTAAGTCAATCCAACTTTGACTCTCTCGGCTTGCCCATGTGGTGTCGGCTAAGAATAGCACCACCTCATCTCATCCCGTGGGTGGCGTAAAAAGCGACTATGGAATAACCGGTGGATGCCCAGCAGCGTCCTTCGAGTACGCTTACAACTTAACAGCAATTGCCAACCCTCTTGCCAAGCATGGTAATTATAAATAAACCCTAAAAGTTGTGGGGATTTTTGAGGGAAGCCTATGTACACCAGTGGAACAGCTCCTCAGCTGAAATGATGATGATGATGAACATGAACCACTGGTATACGACTGGATACGTGGGAGTACTATGCGGAGGGCGTGACCATCAGGCCACTTTGTACAACTGTTGTTCAAACCTATACTCTCGCTGCAAGACATTTCAATTTATGCAATTAAACCAGTTATCAAAATCCCGTTTACAGAAAAACGGCACAGATAAATATAATGAACAATACAACATATATATAAGTAATTACTTCTCGGCATCAGAAAATTAACTGCGCGATTACAACCAGTTAACGCGTACGCTATGGATGACCTTCGGTACACCTTTTTACTTGTACACACGGCTTCACATCAAGCCATACGAATAGCACCATCCTATCTCAACCTGTGGGTGTCGTAAAAAGCGACGAGGGAGAATGGGCAGCAGCGTCCTTCGAGTACATTAACAACTCAACGATTGCGATCGCCAATCCACCTGGCAATCGTGGCGATTATGGCAAAACCCCCCCAAAGAGCACAGAACACAACCAGAGGCTTGGGGCCAGCAGTGGACTTTATTCGGCTAAAACGACACAGAACATAAAAATGTACCTACTCACTATATTTCTAGATGAGCCCCGAAAATTGAGTGTATTTGTTTTTATGGTCATAAACTCATAACTCTTGACAAATCTATAAATTACATTTACAGATTGCAACACACTTTGATACGACAGAAGGCATCAGCTTATTTAGCAACCAGCAGCAATAAATAATCCACCTGACCAGTTTGGCTCCAAAGACCAGGTCGCAATGATGTGTCGTTAATTCTACTGACAGGTAGATCTGAATTACAGATGACATTCGCAGATTCTTAATCTCGTCTGACAAGTGGTCAGCGTGAGGGCAATTGACAATAGCATTTCATCATGGATGACGAATATTTCTTGGCTGATTTGGAAGTGCAAGATAGATCGATTTCATGTGAAACAGTTTCAAGATTATGGTAGCTATAGCGGGTAAATAGTGTCGAACACGTTTGTCTGAAAATGTTCAACCGTGAACTTTGATAAAACGGCTACATGCTGCTCACTTGGCAACTCGGGGAAGGCTATTTAGTAGGGTTGGCCGATAAAAGAAATATCGATATTTACATTATCATCAATAACGACAAGTAATGATCGAATTTCAAATATCGATTTTCGATATAGAGATCATTAAAACCTTAATAAGTGTTTCTGTACATTAGATATTTACTTAACATATTACTAATACAAACAAAGCTGCAGCAAAAATCTTGTTTACAATTTATTTACAATATCTATAATTATTATTTACAGATCCTTGATTTTCATGCCAGTTCTCAAAAAAAGTTTCGCACGATCAATAACGAGTACTTACAGAACATTCCACAACGTTCGGATATTATTTAATATTTTAAAACGATTTTTTTAACTTGGTTAAGAAGATTTTAATTTGGAATTCTCCGTATTTCTATATTGTGCTCAAATCATCGATATTCTGTAGAAGCTGTTACTGGTGTTAAAATATCGATATTTAGTCTCGAAATATCGACCACCTCTATTATTTAGGTACCGGTATACCTTTTGAAACTGTAAACCTATATAATACTGTTACTGTCTACAACCCTTCGCTAGTCGAGTGTCAATGAATCAATTCTGATTCGTCGAGTGATATTGTAACTTCGAATTTCCTTTCTGAACAACCGCTGGCCGTACCACGCCATTTGGAATCACTACCAAAGTCATTAATTACCGTAAGGTTAATTAGCAATAGACCTGTTCACGCTCTGTTTGGAAGCTCTGACATTATCATTTAATACATTTGTCCCTTCGATATTGTTCTAACTTTGTCTCGACACAACGATACAAATGTCAAATCTCGCCAAGTATGGCTAATTAGGCCGCAACAGATGCTTGCGTTGTTGTGACAGATATTGTTAAATGTCAACTGGTCATGTAGTTGATTATTGAAATGTATACTTAAGTAATAAGAGATAAAGCTGTTTAAGGGATGAAGGTACGTAAGAACGTATCCAGGGTTAACAAAGCGGATGGAAAAAATGAAATAAGAAACATATACACTGGAAAGTTGACGTCACGATTAGATTTCCGCACAGAACTAATATTTGTATGGCCCATAGATAGTTCTGGTCTGGGTCTGGTAGTTTGAGCATATGAGACTTGTCTGTAAACTGTATCCACAATACAGGAGAAATCCTAGAAAATCCTTTACTATTGTTTGCACTCAACCTTACGAGACAAGACGTAGTACTTGTAGTACATTTTCAAAGTATATTCCTTAACCCATAGATGTACATGCAGCAAAAGGCGACAGCAATTCCATGCATCCGACAACCTTACTTTCTGCTCCATATACTTTCTCACCAACAAGATAACTCAATACATCACTCCATACCGGCGATCATTTATTATCAAAGTACCCGCACGTACGTTTAATTTAGTTAAATGTCAGCGCGACCTGTCCGTTGACCCGGTCAGTTTTCACAAACCTCACTCCAAGCAATCTGATTGCACTTTTTTGCATTAACCAAGATATTTTTTATGTTCACTGTCCTGGGTTAACTTGAAACGGAGGTTGTATCCGTTTCAAGTTAACCCTGTTGTAGTGTTGTGGTTATTTTTCCAGGTAGCTATTGAAATGGGCGAAAAACACAGTGTATTTGAACTAGCAGTTTACGTATCCAGCAATTTGTAAGAGTTTACTGGAGGCAATGGAATGTTGTGATCGTAAATGATAGAGTATGGAGGCATCATTTTAGCAAATGTGGCTCCAAGCGGTGCCTAGGTAAAATTTTGATGCGATTACGAGTTCGACCCGTAAAGGAACTGCTTGATTTCAAAGACTGCAGAACTCACACGCTTCTGTTTGGTAGTTGTGTTTCTGCATCTGTTAGTTCATTACCGCTATTTACTTGTGCCCATCAATTTTTGATTCTTTGATACATCTTTTGCCCCACACTAGGATTTCTCCTGTGTCGTGGGTGCGTTTACAGACATGAATTTCACATACAATACACCCAGACCCGGAACAACTACCTGCAGATCATATAAATATTTTTTCCGTGCGGGAATCTAACCCACGACCCGGAGCGCAGCAGCTGACTGTATCAGCCACTGCACAAACCGTGCCGTCAATCAAAGAGAAACAACGTTGTTCTGTAAGGGTTGTTATATTTTATTCGGCATTTTGGAACTTTGAGATAACATTCACTATTGCCATTTAGCCAATTCAAACTTTTGGCGTCATCTAGATACTGGAAGCTCCGAACAACCGATGTCACAAGTTCCGAAAGGCACAGGTACAAACATTGTTTATGGAAATATTCTTCCAAATAAGCGCAGCACGAGCAGTCTGAATAAATATTGCTGTATTATTAAAATTATACGCCAAAATTACAGAAGAAAGCTTTGTCTCATCCTGGGGTCAAGTGTCTGTGGCCATAAACCAGGGACTTTAAACGGCTATGAGGCAAGAATATAGCACAGGAATCTATCAACTAATAAAAACGCAGGAAAATGATTCAAGGTTTTCGGTTTACATGCTCGTTCTTTGTTTGCTTTTAATTTAGCAAATTGAATCTTAAGCAAATTCACACGAGACTGCACACATGTTTGAAACTAAATGCCAGTAAAGGTACATGTAATAATGAAGCCAGCATTTAGCTCTTCCAAATGCACAGTCATAATTAAGACCGTTTGAAAATTATCTTGCTTAAATGTGCGTTCAGCACGTGGTAGAGCCTTCTTCTTAAGAAAGAACTAAACGTTTCGCATATATTAGATCCTGTAACATAACACTAAAGAAAAGCAATATCACCTTTCCTTCTTACAGCCAAAGCGATGGCAATTTTGCCTAGTTAATATGCAAATGAGGAGGGATCTGCGCAAGCGCATTTGTCCTACTAATGGCGGTGCGCATGATTTATGCGAAATAATCAACGCGGCGCCAACACATTTTTTGCTCCGCAGCGAAAAATATTAACAGCATTAACGATATTATCGCCATTTTATACCAGGGTCCCGTAATAAATTCGTAAAGACGGTCCGATTTAACATACAATGGGCCGAGAACCAAAACTCGCCTGCAGGCGAATCTGGGGAGTTCAAATAAATGTACGATTTCCTCGAATTTCGGATTGGTAACGACCGGTATCCTGTTTTGTACCGTTTAAGACGGTATTACGCAAATTGGGAGGATCCGAGAGCTCTCTAACTCCGAGGAATATTTATAACAGACACAAGTAGTGTTTAAATCTCATAATTTCTACCTTCAGCAGCGGGTTACTATTGTAGATATTGGATAGAGCTGCAACACATCATCTTAAACAACATAATGTTAATGCTGCTCTGACAACCTTCGAAATGAAGGCACTTTTGGTGCAGTGGCTAAGCGATTAGCTTTCTACGCTACGTGTCGCGGGCTCGATTCCAGCAGAGAATGATCTACAAATAGTTCTTGCGGGACTGGGTGTGTGTATGTGAGATGTATGTCCGTAAACTGGAACGACGATATAACAGGAAAACAAGGAAGACGCATCGTTTAAGAAATAAAGTGCAAACAATATTGACGAAACAAGATGTTATCAGTGATAGCCTAGTGGTAGAACGCTTGCCTTCCATACAGGAGAGTTTGAGTTCGATCCCACCCGCATCTCTGACTTTTCGGATTCACGTGCGGATAAGAATTTTGATTAGCATTTGCGTAAACGGTGAAGGAAAACATCGTGAGGAAACCTGCACCGCTGAGAGAGCTCCAAAATGTATACTTAATGGTGTGTGTCGTCCGCCAACCCGCACTAGGCCAGCGTGGTGGACTAAGGCCTAACCTTTCTCATCGTGAGAAAAAGACCCGTGTCCAGCAGTGGGACAGTAATGGGCTGATTATATAAGTCTTTGCAAAAATCTGACTGAAGTGGAGTTACTACCGTACCTTAAACAGTTAATAATCTTAACAGCCAAGCCACGGGTACTTTACGGTTGGACATAATTACGGTTAATAAAGCGTTCTTGTCCTTATTAATGATATAACCTTATTGACACAATTCCAAACCCTCAAAAAACAGCCAATTAAAACCAAATCCATCCATTTTACATCAGCGCAGAACTATTAAGGGCATACAATATACAACGGTCACCGGAGTGCCGACGTTATAAATTGCAATTACAGGCAATTACAGCTAAGCACGATGTTTGGGCGTTGGATTATTTATTAGCTAATTAGCTGGCTCGGTTCCATAGTTGCAGTTCGCTAGTGTTATGGTAAAATTGGTCTGAGGTCCTTCCAGTGGATGAGATATCGTCATCTTCAAGCTCCGCTACGGATACGAATTTCCTTTTAAGGGTTTCGTACACCCTTATAATTAAAAATGAGCACCATACTAGGAGTTGTATAACCGTATGATTTAAAACTTTTCGATAAAAAAGCGCTTCGACGGTCTGTCAATAAGTTTTAGAGATGAAGGAAACGATCTTCTTAGACGAGTGCATATCGAATTAAAAGAAAGAAAGAAAGGAAGAAAGAAAGATTTATTTTGATCACAACATAGAGACACGATTGTAAAAACAGGGACATAGATAACAATATTAAAAAATATAAAAATGTACAAGTCCAAATAAAACTAAAGTAAACCTTCGAAGGTACCTAATAATATATGTCTCACGGTTGGACCAAATAGGTATCCAGATCAGCTTCATGCCAGGCTTAAGTGCCGGATGTTGGTTTTCATCTGGAACCTTATGTACACCACGGATGTCAATGTCACGTATGACATAATACAAAATGTATTATGATTTATGTTGTGTGTAATGAATGCATGAATGGAGTGTGTAGGTAATAATTGTGCTGAGTATCAGTGTAGTAAATAAGAAATGAAGAAAGTAATTTGTTTATAATGTATTATAAAGAATACGTACTTATCTAATAATATTAAGGCCGATTTATTATTATTATTCCTTTTACAAAAATGTATACATGTCATCGATAGGGTATGAGAGCATTCCCCATGGCAGAATTAAGCGAATCCAATCCAAGCAGCATGATCAATACCTACAATTATTAACTATATAAAAGGGTGTTTTTTCACTTTTTTAACTGATTCCACCCAGCGATTTCTCCTGTGACGTGGGTACATTTACAGACATAAATCTCACAAACACCCAGACCCGGAACAACTATCTGTAGATCATACGAATATTTGTTCCGTGCGTGTACCGATCCCGCGACACGTCGCGCCGAAAGCAGATTGGTTAGCCACTGCGTGCCGTCAAACAGTTAAGTCAACAGGAGGTATGATGAAATAACTCAAACCATGAATGACTACCTCGGAACTCTAGTCTGACACGCACTAGAAGAGTTTTACAGTCATTAAAACATCAACAAATATGCTATGATTATTACTAGATCTGCATAATCATCATCAAAGCGCTATCCCGTGCAGCGTGAGTACGTTTTATCCTTAACTTCGGCTTAGCCGTCCTTCACCGACATCGCGGAGACCTATTGCCGCGTCACCTTCCTGTTCAAGTTAGTACTTCTCCCTCCCGTCTCCTGCTCGCGCTGGCATAAATAATACCGCTCCAGCTGTCCCCAAAACAATAGCTTGTTATCCCCAGCAACGCCCTAAGCCGAGGTCCGTGTCCCGCAGGGGGCGCCCTTAGCGCAAGTTGCTTAGTTTTTAATATTAATATTAAGCCTGGCTGGAGGCTCCTTTTGGCTTCGCCCAGAAATGACCTGTTAAGCCACCACATTTCCCAGAAAAGTACCTACAACAAAAAAATATAGCAACCGTCGTTCGTCCAAAATACCGTGGAGCATGTACTAAAAATTGGTAACAGGTACCTACAGTTTATTTTTCAACAAATCCCATAAAGGTTCCTAGTTGGACTGGCTGCAGAAGGTAGAGGACTGAGTGTTGAGACAAGCTGTCCAGCTTTGGACTGCGGTATGCTAAGTTCATGTACCAACCAAATGCATGAAAACAGTGTAAAACACGCTCAGAAAAATGTATCACAACAAAATAAACGCCTCTTTATAACTGTTAAAATCCTATTTTAACATGTAATCGCACAAGTTTAAGTGCCACAAGCACAATCTAGTCATTAGTAGATAACGAACGTCTTAAACCAAAGACCACGCTCGTAAATTGTAACCCAAATCTGGCCTCATTCGCGTCCAGCGTGAAACGTGGTCACGTACCACGTTTAATACGACTGTGCTGCATGCAAATAGCGTGAACAGTGTTAATCATGCTGCGTGGGATGTGATACGAAGGTCTCGCGTTTTTCCTAGGGCCTGGTGGGACAAAAGACTAGTCATTTGAGTCATGACACAAACCAGCAGTCGGTGGCCCGCATAATCTATTTATGTAAAAATGAATGTTTGTGTGTGTCCTTTATAGAATCGTAAACTATGCATTTGATCTTGTCATGATCTTCAACAAAGTGTTGTGCATGAGCCCACAAAGGTTTCCGAGTTGATACGACCAATCTTTGACAGATGTCGCCATTATGAGTCCAATGAATTTCATTTCTATATATATAAAATTAAACGGCGGGTGAAACCGCGGGTCCGAGCTAGTAAAAAATTAAAACAGATACACCTAAACTGCCGTATCCAACTGTTTGTAGAAGCAAAGCTTTACTGAACTATCCCCTACTAATAAATAGCTACGAACAGAAAACTAACCTTTCCCACAAATCATTAACAGTATATTACAAATAGCAAAAATTAATAACTTCCTAAAACAAAGTACCGGCACATAAATCGATTTGACGCATAAATTTATCTGGCAACCCTAGGCGGACCGTTAGTCGCAGAAAATATAGACGCGCGAAAATCATAAACCGCGTGCGCGTGCGCCGGTGTCGAGAGAAACGACAGACGACACGCAGTCGCGACTCGCGGCCGCTTGTAAAATCATAAACATAACCACAAAATGTGTCAACTGTGGGGAGTGTTACAGCTGTTATTGTAGGCTGAATGTTGTTGCCAGTGAGGAATTAAATTCCAAGGGTTAAGGGATGGCTGGATACAGTTTGAAGGATGTAAAAACAATATGACATGTGACTATAATAAATGTAATGTAATTTTAATCATTGCTAATTTTCAGCCGCCATATCTAGCGCCTTGTCTAAAAATTTTGCAGCTTCCAATTGAATTAATTCAGTAACAAGAATCATCACCATCATCATATCGGCCACTGCTGAACAAAGGCCCCTCCCATAGATTTGCACAAAGTCCGGTCACATGCCAAGCGCATCCAACGGCGCCCAGCGACCTTCACTAGGTCATCCGTCCATCTCGTTGGACGTGCAACGTTGCGTTTTCCGGTGCGCGGTCTCCATTTTGCCCCAACGGCCATCAGTTCTATAGTTGCTACAAGCGATGATAGGCACGGAGTCGGGGTCACTCACAATGGGCCTCGTAAGAAAGCTCAAGGGCACTCTAGGAGCTATGGAGAGAGATATGCTTGGTATTTCTCTACGATATAGAATCAGGAGTGAGGAGATCCGTAGAAGAACTAAAGTTGCCGACATAGCTGAAAGGATAAGTAAGCTGAAGAGGCAATGGGCAGGGCATATTGCTTGTAATAAGAATATTTATATTTATTTATGCGGACAAACCCCATAAATAAATATAGTACATGACTATAAAAAAATCAAAAGTATTCCAAACGAAGCATACACGTACAACTTACCAACATTTCTAACAGTTATGAAGAGGTCCTTAATTTACGAACTAATTAAAGTAAACTTATTATTTAACCTGCACATAAAACACATAAGACGGACGGAGCGTCTGTCAACTGCGATTACATCTGAGTTACACTGGAACCGGTTAGATTACAGCACTTGAACCTTTCGAGTTCCTCATACTTAGGCTTATGAACCCAGAATTATACTAGTTTGTTAATCGCGATATTACAAGATGTATTTTAAATTACAAGGAATTTAATCAAGAAATAAGATAAAGCTATATTATAATATTATAGTATTTACATGTTGTACACTATTATATACTTTACATAGGTTTCGGTTATAGAATCTATGTGGTCGGCCAAGTCTTGGTAGTCTAGTCGGCGAATTATGGAACTATTGATACCGTTGCTTGTTGTGCTGGCAGCACCTCCACGATGACGGCGTGCCGTTATTGCGGACTTATAAATATCAAGAAGATGAAGACAACGGTACAGCTTCATGAGCTCTACGAAGACTTACTGCGTGAACATACCAGATAGATAGGAAGCCTGTGAAACGCTAACCTTTAGCGAGATGCCCAATAATGATAGACCTTAGGGGGACGTCATCCGCTAACAAGAAAGTCATTCGAAAGCTATCACACGGCCGCACTTCTTGCAAACCACGAGACCGTCATAAACAACAGGAAGGAAACCACTGGGTCACAACTCTACGACCGTCAGTAACCACACGGTAGTATCAAGTTATATATCGAGTTTTTAGTTTAGTTGCTTGTTGTAAGTAATTATTCGTACAAAAAAAACGGCCTAAAACCATGGTTTGGGCCGCTATCCACATCGCGGTCTGCAACGAACGAAGAAGCATAGTACCAATTCCATTTGAACCCATGGGTTAGGGTTGGGGCCTAGGAGTGTTTTTTTTTTGTTGGGCTTCTCGCATACATTTCTGGGAAATGCTTAACCGGTCATTTTCTGGCGAAGCCAAAAGAGCCTCCAGCCAGGCTTAAATTTAATATTAAAAACTAAGCAACTTTCGCTAAGGGCGCCCCCTGCGGGACACGGCCCTCGGCTTAGGGCGTTGCTGGGGATGACAAGCTTATTGTTTTGGGGACAGCTGAATCGGTATTATTTAAATTGTATTATGGGACATTTAAAGCTACAGGCTCGGCACGGGCCGGCGCGAGCAAGAGACGGGAGGGAGAAGTGCTAACTTGAACGGGAAGGTAACGCGGCGATAGGCCTCCGCGACGTCGGTGAGGCGGGCATCCTCGGTGGCGAGGGCGGTACAACGGTCGAGGCCCAGGAGTGATATAGACGACCTCGTATATATAGAGATGTAACCCCCAGAAGTCGATCAATACGAGTTCGAGTTTCTTTTCACAATCGAATCGCAACGCTGTGATTGGCCCGCTCCAAACTCTTAAACCAATCGGAGCGCCGAACGCGGTAAACGGGTCTTTACGAATGAAATTGCTGTACAGCAGTTAGAGGCCATAGAAAAAAAATTTTTTTTGCTATGAATTCTAATTTCAAATTAATTTTATTTTTTAAATATGGTTGTCTTTATTAAAAATCAGTCTTGTATACATTGATTAGTGTTGTTTTCATCAAGTTTGAACCTTTTTCGTCGTCATAAATACGTTGAAAATTCGTATAATTATGGAATATGAGTAGCATCGTGGCAGTGACGCGGCACAAGCGGCATGTAACATCAACGACGTTTACGGAGCGAACGCACAACCCGTTATTGGTTTACTCGCTTTCGTTCTGGAAATTTCGATAAAAAAAGGAACCCCGTGTTTGTCCGAAAACTTTGGTCGACAAAGACGAATTAAAGGCCATTGTGGAAGCTGACGATACTTAATCTACGGCTAAATTAGAAGTAGCCAAGACCTATTATAACGTTTCGATTGTGAAAAGAAACTCGTACTAAGGGTACTGAAAGGAATGTTTCGTGGTCTTGGTAATAGTACATTCCTTCTAAGCAAAAAGAAAAACAAGACTGGTAAAATTATCAGAATAAAGTGGAACAGTATATGGGCCTCCCGCTAAATGTCTTCGAAAATTTTAAGTCGTTCCACTGGCCAGAAAACCGGGGGTCAAACATGACGAAGAAAAAGCTTGGAAACAAGTTAGTTTCCGTATAACACCGTACAGCACTCTACTGTTATTCTGCATAACCTACATCATACTAAAAGCGTTGCTAAAACAGTATTCAGGTACTACATGAGCGGTTTAGCATGCCATGTTGTTCGCTCAATTATCGGCACAACACTAATGTATTTAGCGCTGAGTTACAACACTACGTCGTATATTTTCACATAATATAAGAGGCCATCGCACATCGCGGATAATTTATCGGTTGATAATTCAAAAGGAATGAAAAAATGTTTTGGCTGTAATATCTGAAAATATCGTATTTGCTTGCGCTATCACCACGCGAATTATAATCAGCTCATTACTAAGCCACTGGTGAGCACGGGCCTTTTGTCATGATGAGAAAGGTAGGGCCTTGGTGTGGACGCTGGTGCGGGTTGGCGGACTACAACTCCATTGAGAACATTTTGGAACCTTCTCAGGTGTACAGGTTTCGCCACGATGTTTTCCCTCACCGTTAACGTAAGTGATAATCAAATTCGGATCCGCACATAAAGCCGAAAAGTCAGAGGTGCGGGCCGGGATTAAATTCAGACCCTCCTGCAAGGCAAGCGTTCAACCTAGCCAACTAGCCTGCCTAGCGGCAATCAAAGCATTTTTGCTGCCACGCGATTTATATCAACTAATCTATAGTAATGTCTTAGGTTTTCGCGATTATTACACATTCTAAAACATTCGCGATAGAATCTGTTTACGTGTTTAAATAATATTGTGTTCTAACATTTGACATTCTAATCGAAACTATCCAACGAAACTATTCGGGAGAAAAACAGCAATATACTTTTTCTTTTTTAACGGAAACATTTTTACAATATGAATTTGAAATACATACAAACAATACTTAAACCAAAAAAGGTTCCACAATTTTCATTTATATTAATTAAATGTATTATACTGTGGGCAATCTCCTTTTGCCGATTACCAGCACTTTAGATGCTATGTGTAAGCTAACAAATAAATAGACTACCGCCTGTCTCTCTTGCGGAGGCACCTAGAAGTGGCGCCAAAGACGAACAAGGGATTGAGTAAGGAGCCTGGGTAGCACCATCTTTCTTTCAGCTGTTGACAACTTAAACGCTCAGTTTGCCAAACGAGGTGGTTAAAGTAAAATTACCCAAATACCGTTCGTCGTAGCGGTCCAACAGTGGTTGTCCATTAGTGGACTTTCGCTGGCTGCCGATGATGATCCGAAAAGTCATCGCAATAAACTTACCCAGACAGATTACAATTTCTTCCCAACTATGACGAAATTGATGTCTGATGTACTTACCTGGAAAAAGGACACAATAATGAGAAAAAATTTCGTAGCAATTTCTAACTTATCGGGTTATCTCAGTGTTTACGTACGATGCCGTATGACAGTCATTAGCCTGTGACTTTCACAAGGAACTTATCACGAAGATCAGCTAAGAATACAAAGCTTGATAAGCCTAACCAAGTCTGGGAATTGTATTGTTATGGTTAAAATGTAAAAATAAATTCATAGGAGAGAAGGGTATTTGGTTCGGGAAAAAAACCTAAATAAATTTACAACTATTTATGAAATATTTTAATTCTACGATGAGATTCCTTTGCGGATTACAGTTCCTTATAAATTAACCCCTTAATAACAACACATCCCCGCCAGGCATCATCTCTAAAGGTTTAAATTAATAAACTACCCGTATACTATATTAAATGAATAATTTACCCCACGAATAGAACACCGACACCATCGCCATTTTGAACAACTTTTAACATAAAAATACTGGTAACACCGTATAGATGGCGCTAAAATCGTTGCCAAAATTTGATTACCCGATATGTGAATACTTGAGTTATGTAGGTAAGAAAGCGATTGCGATTGCGCCTTAATTAAAATTTTTGTTGTTGGTTTTATGTAGGAATTATGCCAGAATGATGGGAACAAAACACATAAAATCCCAGGTAACAAACTAAAGGCTATAAAATGTTGGTTTCAAAGGATGCGATACGGGTCTGGATTACCAATGAATTTTATAAGTATTCAAATTTAACGCATCATGTTGTCATCTAACCTGAGTTTCAGACCTAAACTACACAAGTGCAATTCTAAATATGCACTATACATTTTATTTCAATGCTTAAACGGAGAGTCAGGGAAAGTGAGGTTAAGGTTAAGTTCATTCTCCGAGGCGTCCGCTAGTTTCTATATCTGATAATATAAACACGGAACGTCCACATCGCGGTCAGCAAGGAACGAAGAAGCATAGTACCAATTCATACAATAACCAATATTTGCTTACAAGCTTTAAAGCAGGTATGGGCAACCTTTGACATGTTGAGGGCCAAACTTTAGCGTGCAAATACGTTCGCGGGCCGCGTTTATAAGAAAGAAAGAAAGAAAGAAAGAAAACACATTTATTCAGCACAATAAAACTGATAGCACAAAATGAAAATTTAACAGCCATATTTATAGATACTTAAATAAAGACAAACGTACCATCAATATGATCATGCCGAAAGGGTTACCAACTCAGCATTTGCTGGGCGTTGCCCAGCGCTGATTTTCAGTTGGCACCCTTGCAGTAACATACGGACGGAGGAAACGTAATATTAGGTTAATAACTATACCATATAAAAAATAATAACTAAAATGCAGTGGGAAATAACATGTAATAAATATATTTAAAAGTAGAACAGAAATAGTCAAAAATATTTAAACATAGTAAGTATAATCGAGAAGAAGGTTTATTGCTTTTCAGTAGCAGACAAAAATATACATATATATATACATGTACATATGAAGTAAATGGGTAGGAAATGTACCATTCAATTTCGCTCGGACGGCGGCACGTCTATAATATTTCTTTATTAGGAAATTGAGTGCAATATTTAAAATCATTTAATATTCTCAAAATACATGGCGCAGCTGTCTTGTTTCTCTACTCTGTAGTTCTTACGCACTCATGCTCAAGAACTCAAGGCAGGCCCGGTAAGTATTTTGTATAAATAATAATAATGAAATTTAATCTTGTAGTTTTAATAATAATAATGTATTTCTTATATTATATTAACTATTAAAAATCAATTAAAATAGAATCGGTAAAAATAATTATAATTGTCTATTTGTAAGATGTATAACCTACCTAGTAGGTTCACCATTAATACAAAATGAATAATATAAATAAAAAAAAAAAATCTATTGAATTGAATAATAAATTATTGATTATATTAAATTAAATAAAAGATATGTCAGCATTAACCATATTAATTGCAATTTGAGATTCAAGAATAAAAAGTTTGAGCTTGGATTTAAAGGTATTTATATTTTGCAGGTTCCTAATCGGTGGAGGGATGTTGTTCCAGCATTTGGACGCTGCATACCGGAAACTGCCTCGGAATGTTGCAGATCTGTGGTGTGATATGGCCAATTGCTTAGCACACAGTCTACCCTCACGTTGTCGGTGACTATTTACCCACCTAAGCTTCGAGTGCAGGTATGACGGGCATTTATGCTTGATGACACCGAAAAGAAGGCAGGCCAGATGGAGTTTGCGACGCGCTTTCATTTTTAAAATGTTGTGTTTGTTAAAATATGCTGTAACGTGAGTTCTTGGTGGTACATTAAAACAAAAGCGAGCGCATGCATTCTGGACTCTTTGTATAAGCCTTTCGGTGCGTGCCAAGATACAGGGACCAATAACAGTGTCTGTGTAATTTAACTTTGATAAAACCAAGCTTTCAACTAGCTGTACACGCAACTCCTCACTTAGGTATGGACGCATTTTATATAAAACTTTAAGGCGGTAAAAACAATTTTTGACGCAGTTTGAGACATGTGTTTCAAACTTGAGATCTTGATCCATAACTAGACCCAAATTTCGTGCTTCGCTAACGCGATCAATATTTTCCCCCCTCATAGTCACGTCCAAACTTCGTGGTATTTTTTCTAACTGACTCTTAGTTCCGAAAACAATATATTTTGTTTTGGCAGGGTTAAGGATGAGAGAGTTCCGTTCAGACCAACCTACTATGCTTTCGAGATCATCATTGATTGCTTTGACAGCAGTCTCGTAATCTTGCGGTTTAAAAGAAAGGTATATCTGAAGTTGAAGTACTTAGTGCATTTTAAAGTAGTGATAATATTTTTTGCGATAGATATTAGACATGAAATAATACGACAATGTTAGTCACAGTTACAATAGTACAAGTTATTGAAATAACAAAATGAAATGGTACATTATAACTAAATTGTTAAATTTGCAATTGTTATAAACTACGAAAGTTAAATACAACGAAATCAATGAGACACTTGAGCTTGAATTTGGGAAACTAATATGAACAAGCTCATTAGGTACATTAGGTACTTATACTCACGGTAGCACGCATGTGGTCACGCGCTGCCGTGGGACGCTTTGGGGGATCCTTTACAATCCCCCCGGGGGGGTGACCGCTTTACAGTCACCCTCTCCAAGATGTGCCAATAGGCATGGCACCAGTGGGCGGCTCTAGTGTGATCATACGAAGACCTGGAGCCTCCCTTACGTGCCGAAGATGACCGCTCCAGTGGTTTTAGCCGGTAGGAGTCCGGCATACCCATTCGTCCTTCCCGGGGCGAAGGAAGTTCATGAAGAATTTCCACTGGGCACCAATAAAAAAAAAAAAAGGTACTTATACTCACGGGAGTGTAAGGAGTATAATATATATAAGTACCTGATGTAATATTTTTTTAATTGGGTTATTAATGTCTCGCGGGCTGGATCATATCTTACAGCGGGCCGGTTGTTGCCCATACCTGCTTTAAAGGAAAAGATGATTTACCGTAACTGCGTTTAGAACTGCCTTTGTTCAACTAAACAAACGCAATATTGAAACGACAGGTTAATGTCGTCATTCATTGTAACACGCGTTAACCTGCGACTGCGACCCGTCACGTACGGTTTATCACCCAACCGCAGGGCTGCCCCGCCGGGGCTATCAGCGTGCAGCTGTGCCTGCGCATCACTAATTGCGATCGCGTAGATTGACAACCCTGGGTCATAGGATAACGGTGGCATTTGTTCTTGGGCACGATAAAAGAAGGTATATATGTACGTGCGTTATTGTGACATGTATATCAAATTCTGACACATTTTGCTGGTAATCAATTGCATTCTTGCATATTTTTACTTTGTCTCGCAACAGAGAGAGAGAGAGAGATTCTAAACCTGAGGGATTGATTGGCAGCAGCATCCTTTCCGTGGCGCATTAGCCATACTGCGCTAACCAACCAGCCTGCCAAGCGTGGTGAGTACTGGCTTATTTATTTATTATTGATGTACAAAAGAGTACAGAGGCGGTCTTAATGCCATAGGAATTTTCTGCCAGACAACCTTTGGGTGATGCAGAGAATAGACAGAAAGGTAGATGCAACAACAAAATAAAAGTGACACTTATAGATGCGATGACATTAATATACATAGAATACTAATATGTAAACTTACATAAGCATTACATGTATATATTTATTTATACTAAATAAACATATAAACATATATAATAAATATATTCCCCTCAAAAGGTCGATACAATTATGGAAATCTATAGGAGAGGCTTTTTGTTCACCAGTGGACGCCCCTTGGCTGATATGATGGATGAGAGACGTGAGTAATTGTGTTCGATAATCGACACCATCGCTATTTATTACACTTTCAACGATGCGCTTACTTAGTAGCGTTCATATAAAATTATTCAAAATAACTGCAATATCAGTTATATAATCTGACTGAGTAAAACATTTACAATAATTAAAATAAAGATATAATACTTCTCCTGCCCATAACGAAACCGCAAAATACGATAAAATCTGCGACAAAATGAACTAAAAAATAATGTCTACTTTTCACACTTTTCTCAATTCTTGCGCCTGTCAATCTGTCACCAAATTATCGAGCGGTTCAAATCCGCAACAATGTCGTGCAAATTGGAGCTGATACGCATATCAGCGACTAATCGCAGCGAAACGCGTCGCGGTTACGGCCCGGCTGCGCAGGAGTGGATCTCGAAAGTCTTGAGCCGAGTGGCGCGTGGGCAACGACGCGGTGGTCTGGGCTTCTCACCAACAAGTGGACTAGAGATTATTTGTAGTTTTGAAGATGTTCGACTAGATATCTATGTGAACACGATTTTTGTCGGTTTTCTTACCGTCACAAGTATGATTTAAGGGGTTGTCAAGTAATAAGTTTTATAGGGTAGAGTAGCCACGCCGGCACAGCGCTACAGCCGGAGAGACTGACGAGGCCTATAGGGCCTACCGGGCGGCCACACTGGCGTTTCAGACTGCCATCAGTGAGGCGAAGGCTCGGTCCTGGAGCGAGCTCCTAGAGGGACTAGACAGGGATCCGTGGGGGAGACCCTACCGTATGGTAGTGGGCAAGTTGCGCCCGTATGTCCCCCCGGTGACCGAAACCATGGCCCCGGATTTGCTGGAGAGAGTACTTTCAACGCTCTTTCCGGCGGTTCGGGACCATCCTGGTCCCTCTTCACCCCCAAATGCCTCGGACTGGGCCGAGGATTTGGGGGTTTCGGATGGGGAGCTGGGCCGAGCCATTGGCCGCCTGAAGAGTCGCAACACCGCACCGGGTCCGGACGGCATTCCGGGCCGTGCGTGGGTGTATGCGCTACAGTCTCTTGGGGACCGCTTGAGGCGGCTGTTCACGAGTTGCCTCCGTAGTGGCGTGTTCCCGTCCGGCTGGAAGGAAGCCGGATTGGTTCTCTTGAAGAAGGAAGGAAGGGCTGCAGAGTCTCCCTCTGCATACCGTCCCATTTGCCTGCTCGACGAGGCTTCGAAGCTATTCGAAAGAATAGTTACCCGAAGACTCGTTGAGCACCTGTCGCGAGTTGGCCCCGACCTGGCCGAAAGTCAGTATGGCTTCCGGCAGCGGCGGTCCACCATCGACGCGATTCTTCGCGTCCGCTCGCTGTCGGAACAGGCAGTGTCCCGGCGGGGTGGGGTGGCGTTGGCGGTCAGTCTAGACATCGTCAACGCCTTCAATTCCATCCCGTGGGGCGCTATTAGGGCGGCACTAGTCTATCATCGGTGTCCGCCCTACCTGCAGGGCATCATTGGGGCCTATCTGCGCGATAGGCACATTCGCTACGTGGGCAGGGACGGTAGCGTAAAGCGGAGGGAAATTACGTGCGGGGTTCCGCAGGGGTCAGTTCTCGGCCCTCTCTTATGGAACCTCGCCTACGATGCGGTCCTGCGTGTCGTTCTCCCTGCTGGCGTCAGCTTAGTCTGTTACGCTGATGACACTCTGGTGTTGACCAGCGGGGAGTCCTTCGAGGGAACCATCCGGCTTGCGGAGCAAGCGGTGGCAATTGTCGTGGCCAAAATCCACGCCCTGGGTCTGCGGATAGCGCCTCAGAAAACCGAGGCGCTATGGTTCCACAAACTGCCGAGAAGCAGAGAACCACCCAGTTCGTGGATACGCGTTGGTGACGCGCAAATCGGGGTGGGCCGGTACATGAAATACCTGGGGCTCACCCTGGATAGTCGTTGGGGCTTCGAAGAGCACTTCCAGCGCCTCGTCCCCCGAGTCGAGAGGGTAGTGGGTGCTCTACACCGGCTGCTGCCCAATCTCGGGGGACCATGTGAGGAAGTTCGCCGTCTCTACGGAGGAGTCGTGCGGTCCGTGGTCCTATACGGGGCGCCTGTATGGTCAGCTCGACTATCAGGCGCCCAGCGCTGCAGAACCAAAATTCACGGTCTGCAGCGCAGAGTGGCTATCCGGATCGCACGAGGATACCGAACGGTGTCCTACGAGGCGGCAACTCTCCTGGCGCGTTTTCCGCCTTTTGACATCCTGGCGGAGATGGATGCGTGGGTCTACGATCAGACACGCTCCCTCCGCCAGAGCGGCGAAGGCGCGCCTCCAGGGGCGTTGGACAAGCTGCGGCGGCTAGCTCGGCGGCGCGCACTTGTAAAGTGGCGTCATCGCCTGCGGATGCAGTTTGCAACCAAGCGCGTCGTCGAGGCCGTCCTGCCGCTCTTTGGAGCCTGGCTCAAAAGGAGCGAGCGCGTCACCTACCGCCTGACGCAGGTGCTCACCGGGCACGGTTGTTTCGGCGCGTACCTGCACAGGATAGGACGTGAGGCCACGGCACAATGCCACCATTGTGATAGCGACCAGGACACCGCACAGCACACGCTCGAGGCGTGCCCTGCGTGGGCCGCCGAGCGGCGGATCCTGGTCGATCGGATCGGGCAAGATCTCTCTCTGCCAGCAGTAGTGTCGGCTATGTTGGCAGAGCACGAAAACTGGAATGCAGTGGTCTCCTTCTGTGAGAGCGTCATGCTCCAGAAGGAGACCGCAGAGCGGGATCGGGAGAGGGCCGATCCCGCTCGAAGAAGAAGGAGACGGCGCCGGGGTAACAACCGCCCTGGCGCCTAATTCCGATACGCTTGAAAACCCCTGCCATTGCTATGAGGTGGGGGACCTCTGGGTTCGCGGGTGCGTAGATTGGGGAATCTGCGTGCCCACACCAAGCGACCCAAGAGAAGACGGTAGCACGCATGTGGTCACGCGCTGCCGTGGGACGCTTTGGGGGATCCTTTACAATCCCCCCGGGGGGGTGACCGCTTTACAGTCACCCTCTCCGAGATGTGCCAATAGGCGTGGCACCAGTGGGTGGCTCTAGTGTGATCATACGAGGACCTGGAGCCTCCCTTAGGTGCCGAAGATGACCGCTCCAGTGGTTTTAGCCGGTAGGAGTCCGGCATACCCCTTCGTCCTTCCCCGGGGCGAAGGAAGTTCATGATGAATTTCCACTGGGCACCAATAAAAAAAAAAAAAAAAAAAAAGGGTAGAGTAGCCAGTTATTTAAGTCTACAAAGATGTGTTTTTCATTTATATTTTCACTTATAATGGAATTACACTGGATTACTCATCTAAATCATGAGAATTCCCAAAAATTCAATGAGAGGAAATTTTTTTAAATTAAATTACTACGCTATAATGGTACCTACATAAAAAACAATGGAAGTATTGACATTATCATTGTGTTTATTCTGAACCGATGTATCATCGCATATTTTTCCGTTACGAGAGCACCGTACCGACAATCTAGCCACTAACTCTTAACCAGGCAGACTTTCCAGGCACAAACAGACTAATATTACGTCAGATATTTAAGTAGACGTAACGCAGGGAAAACCCCCCAATGAGCACATAATCTTTGGGGGAGGCTTCTGTCCAGCAGTGGACGTTTTTCGGCTGAAATGATGAACGCAGGGAAGTTATTATCAGCCTGGGAATTCCCTGTTTAGGTAGCAAAAAAGATTACATGTACAGTATAGTGCAAGTCTTAAAAGATCAGATGTTGACTGGTCTCTCATTGCACGGGTCCGGTCAGACAGGTATCATCGCAGTACCAGATATTCTGGCGCTAAGCAGTAGTGATTAACCTCTAAACATTAACGGTTTGCAGGGCACTGTTGCTAGTGAAATTACTGGGCATAAGAGACTAAAATTGAGTAACCATGGCCCGAGGTAGAGAGTGTAATGCACTGCACGTAGAACAAGTCCTGGGTATGGACCATTACAATTGTTATGGGCAGGTAGGCGTGACGCTCGTCTCCTTCTGTGAGAGCGTCATGCTCCAGAAGGAGACTGCAGAGCTCGAAGAAGGACGAGACGGCGCCGGGGTAACAACCGCCCCGGCTCCTGGGTCCATCACGCCTAAGCCCCCTGCCGTCGTTACATGGTAGGGGGCCTCGCGGGTCGCGGGCGCGCAGATTGGGGAGTCTGTGTGCTCACACAGAGCGACCCCCGGGAAGACGGTGGCGCGCACGTGGTCACGTGCCGCCGAGTGCGTAGCACAGCGCACAGCGAGGCTTGGGGGGATCCTTTAAAATCCTCCCCGATAGGTGCCTGGGGGGCGACCTTTTTACAGTTGCCTTCCCTCCGCTAGAGGGGGTGACCGCTTTACATTCATCCCCTCCGAGATGTGCTGAAGGCGTGGCATCACTGGGGGGGCTCTAGTGTGATCTTACGAGGACCTGGAGCCCCTCTTCGGTGCCGAAGATGACCGCTCCAGTGGTTTTAGCCGGTAGGAGTCCGGCATACCCCTTCGCCCTTCCCCGGGGTGAAGGAAGTTCATGTAGAATTTCCACTGGACATCAATAAAAAAAAAAAAAGGTAGGCGTGACGCTCACCGTCAAGCGAAAAACTTTCTCGTATCGTCACTAAGGTGTATAAAAACTTGGGGAGTCTGTGTGCTCACACAGAGCGACCCCCGGGAAGACGGTGGCGCGCACGTGGTCACGTGCCGCCGAGTGCGTAGCACAGCGCACAGCGAGGCTTGGGGGGATCCTTTAAAATCCTCCCCGAGAGGTGCCTGGGGGGCGACCTTTTTACAGTTGCCTTCCCTCCGCTAGAGGGGGTGACCGCTTTACATTCATCCCCTCCGTGATGTGCCTAAAGGCGTGGCATCGATGGGCGGCTCTAGTGTGATCTTGCGAGGACTTGGAGCCCCCCTTCGGTGCCGAAGATGACCGCTCCAGTAGTTTAAGCCGGTAGGAGTCCGGTATACCCCTTCGCCCTTCCCCGGAGTGAAGGATGTTCCATGTAGAATGTCCACTGGACAACAATAAAAAAGGTGTATAAAAACTGGTGTTATATATATATATATATATTTGATAAGTTAACTCCACGATAAAACATTTTACCTAGTCAGCGTACAACTCATTTAATTAAATTTGTCGTAATCTGTTACGTAAACAAATAAGTACGTATCCATCTGAAGTACCATGCTGTACACGACACAAATTCCTACAGAGAATTCCAATAACTCCTGTTTTACGAAAGCTTATATCTAACAGACTGAAGTCGTTCATAGTGCGAACTTTAATGAAGGCCTTGTAAATAAGAGCCATTAGAAGAAACGTTGTACTCGCTTATTTCCAACGCACGCTAAATCTTTATAATTACACATACTTACCTTAAAGATTTATCGTCACGACAGCTATTTACAGACACCCATGACTAGTTAAGATACTAGTTAGCCATAAGTATGCTGATGAGAAGAATAATTAAAAAGCAAGCAGTTTAAAACGAATGATTAAAGATAACAAGGACTACTGCCTTTTTTTTTATTGGTGCCCAGTGGAACTTCATCATGAACTTCCTTCGCCCCGGGGAAGGACGAAGGGGTATGCCGGACTCCTACCGGCTAAAACCACCAGAGCGGTCATCTTCGGCACCTAAGGGAGGCTCCAGGTCCTCGTATGATCACACTAGAGCCGCCCACTGGTGCCACGCCTATTGGCACATCTCGGAGAGGGTGACTGTAAAGCGGTCACCCCCCCAGGGGGATTGTAAAGGATCCCCCAAAGCGTCCCACGGCAGCGCGTGACCACATGCGTGCTACCGTCTTCTCTTGGGAAGGACTACTGCCTACGTGAACAACATTCATATAAGTAAAACCGACGTTTTCTGTGACTTGTACCACAGCACTGTAATTTGTCTACAAGCGTAATCATTGTTGGTGGGACGTAGATGGATGCGACGTAATGCAGTGGGAACATCACTACACGGACAACACGGAATATGACAGCTTGCGTGATTAAAAACTTGATAATAGGAATGTGAACAAGCGAACAAGCCCTTGTTATAACAAAGCAAGACTATTCCTAATGCTTATGCAAATATTTATTCTGCTAACATAGAATACGAGGCATTCGAGAATATTATCGGTAAATAAAATATACATAAATCTCAAAATAAACCTGCATCACGATATATAAATTCATTCAAAACCATTATATGTCATACCTACCAACTACGTAACTTAAGGTTCCATCAAGCATTCACATCGATGACTAACGCCTACAGATTAAACAGAATAAATAATTATTAACATTGCATTCTAGAATCACTAACCGATTCTAACGACACGACATCAAGAGTTCATTCCGAGATTGTGCAACTAAGGGCGATAAATAATAAATTAAATTGTTATTAACACATCGTACATCCTTGTTAATATGAATATTTAATTTAATAAATAATTCATAAACTATTATTATATAATTATTTAATAGTAGTTAATCGGAATGCTGATATCTGTGCGATGAATAATAGAAGTAGTGTGAATTGTTTATGGTAGTTTCCCGCACATTTATATGTCATCGAAGGCGATAATTTAATAAACTAAACTTGGAATTTGAATCAGAGGTAGAATAGAAGTTTTCATAATAATTGCATACGTACGCATATCTATACTGCCGTTCTTTGGGCCTAACAAAATTGATGCATCCAGTAACATATTAGGTTTAAATATAAGGATAACCACAATTATACTGAATAATGACGCTTTCCCCACTGACTCATACAAGTTTTACAATTACAGATAATAACAACACTTTTGAGCGGATTATCCTGCAACCATGGACGCTGCAGTGTTCGAAACTTTAGGAAAAATAAAAATCTATAATGTACACGATTTATTCCGTATAAGTGTTTTGTTATAATTAGTAATAATCGCAAACGCCAATAAAACGTTCACGCATTACTTAAGTAATAAACTTGAGCAAGTCCTGACTGCTTAAAACTTGGATCTTTGAATATCACTGCCATTTTCAGAAACAGAAAAGTATTTAGTTTGAGACAAAAAACCTTTTTTGCATAACGGAAGAGAAAGCAAGGTGATTCTGATTTATTTTTCATATTTATTAAAAAGATAAGGTTAAATCATATTACGTTTTTTGAAAAAGCTTGCGTGTTCGGAGCATATCAAAACGGGGAAAGATAATTAGTGTAATTGCCACAGCTGCCACAAAACATTTTGAACGAGTTTCTTCAACAAAACTGTATCATTATTGTAATGTGCTTATTAAAAAGGTTGATGACACTGACATGTTCAAAATTATGTAGGGTATATATATGAGTGGGTAATGTAAAAATCGGTGGGATACCACAGGGTAGTGTGCTAGGCCCTCTCTTATTCCTGCTGTTTATAAATGACTTGCCACGTCATATTCAGCACCCAATGGTCTTATTTGCTGATGATACCACCGCAATAGTAAAATGCACAGACGTTAAAACATATGAATATGACATAAATCACACACTTAAGGACATAGTACATTGGCTTGACATTAACAATTTAATAATTAATTTATCAAAGACGAATATAATGCATTTTTATCAACGCACATCTGTAAAAAACTTAATAATAGAATATAATAGACAAGAAATTGATCAAATAAAAGTAGCAAAATTTTTAGGAATACTCGTAGACAGCCAGTTAACATGGAAACCTCAAGCAGAACACGTGTGCAAAAGATTGTGCACTTCTGCGTATGTACTATTCAACTTATCCAAAAAAGTGAATACAGCCACAATATTAGTAGCTTACCATGGATTAGTGGCTTCGATTTTGCGATTTGGGATTATATTTTGGGGTAATTCTAGTTTAAGGGAACAAGTATTCAAGTCGCAAAAGCGTTGTATAAGGGCAATGTGTAGTCTAAAAATTACTGATAGTTGTGTACCTATGTTTAAGTCCCTAAAAGTGTTGACATTTCCAGCATTGTATATTTTTGAAATGTCAGTATTTGTAAAAGTAAACAAGCATTATTTTATAGGAATATCTGAAACTAGAAAAGGACCTATCAGAAGTCAATATACAAACCTATTGTTGGTGGTTACAATACAGCATTGCTTAAGAGAAATGTATTGAGCATGGGCCCTATTATATATAACAAAATACCGGACATTATAAAAAACGACACAATCCGAATCTTTAAAAAGAAACTGACAGCACTTTTACTTGAAAAGTGCTATTATTCAATTAATGATTTTTTAAACGATAGATTCTAGATTATGACATTATTTTTGTATTTGAGATTTAACTATTTCCTATTTTAATAATGTTATTTAATTAATTTTATTAATTCTTGTTATTGTTCATAATTCGATTTTATTTAGTTTATCCAAATATTTGCATGCCTAATTAAGGTAGAGTGTACAAGGATCAGAAACATTTGTTAACACCTTTATTTTGTGTACCTACATTCTACGCAAATAAACATATTTTGATTTTGATTTTTGATTTTGATAAAGAAATCTGTTAGATTACGGATCAGGTACTTTACCTTCTCACGTGGCACTGGATTTTACAATAGATGTACGTACCTCCTTATTGTAATTAGAAGGGTTAATTCACACAAGGGTCAGTATCGCTATGCTTTCGCAACGTTCGTTATGCGTTCACTATAAATAAAATAAGTAATCATTTCACAAAGTTACAGACTTAGGTTTGTAAGGTATTATTGGGTATGCTGCAGAAATCTTTATACAGTAATTAGTAAAACCTGCCTCTTTAACTAGGGTAACCTGGGGTGCAATTCTCCAAGCTCGGACATCCATACATCCTTGAATACAGAATTGAAATAACAGTGATAACCCAATTTGGTAATCGCTAAGTGTGATCCTCGTGGCTGTCCTTTCGCAACGTGTCCGTGAATAGCTTCAATCATGTCTTAGCGAATACCAAGTTGGTTTTATACCGTTAATTCGATTCTGTATTTAAGGATGTATGGATGTTTGAGCTTAAAGAATTGCACCCCTGTATTTTAAGCCACAGTACTCGGCTAAAAGATTTTGACAACTTGTGAACTGTGTATTTCTACCTGATAATTAGGTAGATTGCAGGATGCATACTGAGCTATGCGTATGCGCGCGTGTGTCAGTTTGTGTGTGTGTAGAATTGTGTGTTATAAATGTTATGCGATATTAGAAAATTGGTTTTTGTTGCATCTTTCCATATTAATTCAATACCCAATAACAGATTGGCATAGCGCATGGAAAATCATCTTCAGAGTATCGGGGTTAGCAAAAGCTCAATGAGACTTAAAAACATGAATAAGTTTCATAGTTCTGGTGGTGAGCGCATCAAGTTGTTATCCCGTCGTAATTCTGCGTCAATTTGTACATCCAGGTACTTTCCATGCTCAGTTTTAGTGAGTTTCGGACAGAGACACGGACCTGTTAATTGTGGGACGTGTGGGTTTTGGTCACTGGCGAATAGCAAATGGAACATAAGACGTATTTTTAAAAGTTATCGGGGCCTGATAAAGTTATATCAACCTAGTGGAGAGTATTCAAGAGATCTTTAACAAGAGGAAACAACTTGATTGAATCAGATACACGAAGAACAAGTAAATGGAAAAATTTCGTTTGGTACAGTTCATGAAAGAGCAAAATTGGACTTCTGGGGTGGAAGGCCTGGTGACCTGAAATACAGGCTTCAGGCTAGTTTAGGCACCAGTCTCTCACAATAAATTTGAATAATACTGTAACTTTTATTGTGGTGAGAAATAAATAAAAGTTAGAGTAACCAGAATTGAATCAACTCATTATAGTACTTGGTTTATTTGCTGAATCTGCACTATTTTTAACAATCCCAAGTCGACCTGTAAACTATAATTGCGGTGTCATCAGCATAGGCATACTTCCTGGCATTAGAGGTCATACTGCACACGTCTTACATATACTTTGAACAGAGATGGGCCCAATACGTTTCCCTGAGGTACGCCGTAAGACATAGGTCCCTCGTCATTAGCTGTATATCAATTTTAATTTTAATTCGTTGGGTATGGTTATTAAGATAACTTTTCGAATGATTTCGAAGCGATGCCTCATACATCAAGAAGTTTCAACTTTAAGGTAATTATGGGAACAGACACTGTGTCAAATGCCTTATAAAGATACCCAGACATCTGTTTATATTGTCAACATTTTTAGCACACAACTGCGTCAAATCTAGTAATGAATCTTCAGTAGAGACTCCTGTAAGAAAGCCGTATTGATTGTCAGATATGATTTGGTTATGTATCCAAAAAGTTGCCGAGACGGTTATTTAGATTCCTCTCTAAAAGCTTGTTAGAACCAAGGTAGGCCTTACAGTTGGCGACACAGCTTTTGTTCCCCTTTGTGGATTGGATGGATTATTGCTCTTTTTACAGCATCTGGCAATACACACCTTCGTAAACATATATTAAAAATGAATGTTAATCGTAGTATCAATCGGCACTGTTTAATATCAAAATCTACTTAGGAACCTGCTGCGTCGACATCCATACCGTTTTAATATTGATGTAACTTAAATATGACGGCCTGTTTTGCGCATTGGCTAAAGTGCTTCTTGCTGCGATATGGATCGCGACTTTGATCTATGCATGTGACATTTGTGCATATTCTATAATATATGGCAGACATTTGCCAACTACGATAAGGGAAAACTCTTAGTGCCGATCAAAAACAAAGATTTCAAAATAGTTATTAAGACCAAGAACGTATGTATCCTCTAACAAAACATTTCGAAATAGTCTTAGGATCATCTTGAAAGTAAATAAATAATATAATCGATATTACAACATCACACGTCACAATTACATTAAAACAACATTTTGAAGACTCCTAAAACAAAAACCTATAATTTGCACTGATCGTTATCTAAATAATGTTCATACATAATATACATTATTTTATGACCAACTCGCAATATTTACTATTGCTGTAAGTGATTTTCGGTTTTAAAACCGAGGAATTTAAGTCTACAATCATAATGATCACAAATGAATTTTAAGTGCAATAAGTTTCCTTTGTATGCAATTTCGATTTACACTCCGAATGTTTTTTTTGGTCCAAGTAATGAGCTGGTAAAAATGGAGAATTATTAATAATTAAGATGAAAATATCTATTCATCATTTCGGCCGAATAAAGTCCACTGCTGGATAGGCCTCCCCCAAAGATCACCACAACAACCGATATGGGTGTGTAGTGTGCTCAGTGGGGGGTCTTGCCATAATCGCCACGCTTGGCAGACGGGTTGGCGATCGCAGTTGAGTTGTTTTGTGCTTGAAGGACGCTGCTGCCCATCCTTCGGTTAATCCCTTAGTCGACTTTTACGACACCCACGGGATGAAATGGGGTGGTAGCATTCTGAGCCGGCACGTTTGAAGGTCAACCTTTATCAATAACCACATTTCTTTGGTAGCGCTAACGACAGCCCAGGATGGCCAGGCCGCCAATTACGTTACACTCTTACGGCCTAAACACCACTCAATATTTAAGACCCACTAAACTATTTGAGATGCTCGTTTTCGCTACGATTGCGGGTGTCTTTAATAGTTTTGCGGGTCCTAAAACAGTGATTATGAACTAATTAAACGACTTTATAACCAGACACACGGAACCGTCCTTCCTGTATCATTAACAAGGCGATATCTTTGCATTCTTTGTGTCCGCCTTCCCCTTATCCCATGAACCATCGCAGCACGGTCTGATACCCAGATCTGCTTGCATCACGCGAATACTTTCTGTTAGATTAATACGAAAATGTATGCACTTATGTATACATTGCCGGTTTAGCAACCGACGAATTATAGGTGATAATTTCTACGTGCAGTTAACTTAATTATGATTAATGCACGCAATTAATAAATGCATAACGTTCATTAACGCTGACAAGGCGATACATAATCCTGAACTAGTCCTAAACAACGACATGTAACGATGATACGATAGATGGAGGATTCATCAATACCCGAAGAGGAGTGTACGACCCCAGATTGCTCCGATCCAGGATATTTTCAGCAAATCCGTACCCGCCTCGTAGCGTCCCGGCTTAATTGCCCTAGTTAGCAGATTAAGCAAGCTGATTGATTAGCTGGGTTAAATCAGAGACTGAAACACAGTCATAGTTTGGTATTGATCCACAAGTAACCGTTAAAATATGGATAGAGTGGTAACATTTTATGTAACGAAAATAAAGAGAAAATAGCAGTAGCGTACAAAAATAGTGAACTTTATTTTGAGTGAAGTTGCTTAAAAAATACACGTTTTTCACTTTTTTATTACAACTGAGCGTGTTCTGTGGCGGGGTGCCCTTTCGTAATTAAATGGCAAAAAAATATACTTTGCTCGAAAAACCATTTCTTTTATAATAAACCCTATTCCTATACAGCGTGAGGCGGGGTCACCGACGTCACGTAGGCCTATCGCCGCGTCACCTTCCCGTTCAAGTTAGCACTTCTCCCTCCCCGTCTCTTGCTCGCGCCGGCCCGTGCCGAGCCTTAAATGCTTTAAATGTCCCCTAATACAATTTAAATAATACCTAGATGCCACCCATACCAGGACACCCCCAGCGGCCCCAAGACGCCACATTCTTTGGCCCCTATTTTCCAGTAGGATGGAAACCACCACGCCCTCTCGCCCAGTGACCGTGGCCGCGGATGTTGAGGCCCTCGCTAGCGAACTTACTGCCAGTATTAGTACTGCCCTAGATGCCGCTACCACAATAATAAACCCACAGAGCCGCCTGCCACCGCTACCGAAGAAAATAGCGGACAAAATAGCGGAGAAGCGGCGCCTACGACGCCGATGGCAATATTCGCGTTGCCCAACATTAAAAGCCCAACTCACGCGGCTCACGGCCCAAGTTAAGTCGGACCTACAGGAGCACGCCGCCGAGAGCTGGGAGGAACATATATCCTCGCTGGACGATGACTGGCCATCAGTCCACCGCCTCTGCCGACGCCTCAAGGATACCCCAGCTCCGGTACGGCCCTTGACCGACACCGATGGGGCCTTGAAATACACTGCAGCGGACCGGGCAGAGATCTTTGCCTCTCACCTGGAGCGTCTGTTTCAGCCAAACCCTACCCAGGACACGGAGCACGTCGCAGCGGTCGAGCAATACCTTAGAGACTACTCCGAGGTACAGCCAGCCGCCGATGAAGACCCAGTGGTCATCTCCCCGGGCCAAGTGAAAAGGATCTTGACCCGGCTAAAACCCAAGAAGGCCCCCGGTACGGATGGAATAACGAATGCGGCCCTTCGCCATCTACCAAACCGCACAGTAGTTGCCCTTGCAAGGCTATATACGGGCATCCTCCGTACCGGTACTTTCCCATCAATATGGAAGACAGGCCGGGTGATAATGATACCTAAGCCCGGGAAGAATACCCTGAAGCCGGAGAGTTACCGGCCCATCACCCTCCTCCCAACAATCTCTAAGGTATTCGAAAAACTCCTGCTGCGACACCTCACCCCGCATATCGCTCCACGACCGGAACAATTCGGGTTCCGGTCGGAACACTCAACGACGCTCCAGCTGTCAAGGGTACTGCACCTCCTGACGGCGGCCGTCAACAAACGGGAATACGCCGCTGCAGTATTCCTTGACATGGAGAAGGCATTTGATAGAGTCTGGCATACCGGTCTGCTGTATAAGCTGGCCCTGTCAACAACGCCCCGCCGCATAGTGCAGGTGGTTTCCTCCTTCCTGACCAACAGGAAATTTACGGTTGCAGTTGAAAACTGCTCTTCAAGCGTCCACAGCGTCCAAGCCGGGGTACCACAGGGCAGTTGCCTCTCGCCTGTGCTATACTCGCGTTACACCGACGATATTCCCGCCACGAACAATGTGACACTCGCGCTGTATGCAGATGATGCCGCTCTTATCACAACATCTCTGTCAGCCGCACATGCTGCGAAGAAAATGCAGCGCGCGTTGAATGATCTCCCCAACTGGCTCAGCAAGTGGAGATTGTCGGTGAACGCGGGTAAGACGCAGGCGATTATGGTCACCACCCGCGGGATAAAGACCACACCTAAATTAACCCTAGAAGGGACCGAGGTCGATTGGTCTGACTCCGCAAAATACCTAGGGGTCACCATCGACCGAAGACTGAACATGGCCAGGCATGTTAAAAAGATTATATCACAAGTTAGAACCACCCGTTTCCTCCTTTATCCCATCCTAACCTCTCGTATCCCCATTAAAGCAAAATTAACAATCTATAAAACTCATATTCGTCCCATTCTCACCTATGCTATCCCGTCTTGGCTCGCCCTAACAAGCGAGCCAAACCGAAAAAAACTCCGTGCGCAGCAAAACCTGGTGCTGCGCACCATCACCAATGCGCACTACTATGTGCGCAATGACGTCCTCCACCGCGACCTACGCTTGGAGTCGGTCGACGAGTTTGCGGTGCGCCTGGCGAGGAGCATGTTCGCGCGTGCCGACGCCTCGGATTGGCCTCACATCCAAGACCTGGCGCCGTGGCACGCGCGTCCTCCGGACGCCAAGCGCTTTCCGCGCGATCTTCTCACCGACGACCCTGCTCACACCCAGGATCTGACGCCAGAGTAAGCCGCTACACACTACACGCGACTTACTCAATCAATAATACTAAACAATCAGTTACTCTCATTTACTGTACAAGTTGCGACTAGGTTAATATAGGCGCAACGAGTACAGTACACATCCGTGCACAGCAACTCCACAACACTATTACCCACGCGTGGAACAATGGCGCAAGAGGCCGCGCGCGTGAAACGCTTACACTGAGTGACGACTCACACCTCAAGTCACTCTATACTCACCACAACGCCCCACTGGCCGCGGCGTGATCGGCTCGATCTGAAAGCGTCGTGGGCAGCGGGGCAATATTACGGTAGGGGGCGCCACCTAAGTCGCAAACCGTCCGCTGAACGGGCATCTGCTGGGCCTCCCCCGGGCAACCGGGGGTCTCACCTGGTAGGGCCCGATCGCACGGTTTAGCGTGAAACATTAGGGCGCCCCTGCTATGAAACAATTAGCAACTACTCACAACTCTGATCATAAATTTAATGATCAGCGTTATGCGATCGCTTAGTAATAATAAGCAACCCAAAACCCATCCCATACTCTTATGGGATGCGACCCTGATACTTTGAGTGGGGGACTAAGTCCCAGGGCTCAATCCTCGCACCCCTGGCGGGGTGCGTAGACGACCATAGTTGTGTGTAAATAATACCGATCCAGCTGTCCCCAAAACTATAGCTTGTTATCCTCAGCAACGTCCAAAGCCGAGGTCCGTGTCCCGCAGGGGCGCCCTTAGCGAAAGTTGCTTGGTTTTTAATATTACATTTAAGCCTGGCTGGAGGCCTCTTTTGGCTTCGCCAGAAAATGACCCGTTAAGCAACCACATTTCCCAGAAATGTACGCGAGAAGCCTAACAATAAAAAAAAAAAATACAGCGTACCGATTTTCCCCTTAATTTATATTTTTTGTACAAGTTTGTATAATATTACTATCTATATATCGATTAATAATTTGACATCAGTAACTAGTGTCCACGAAATAAAGGAAACAAGCTAGTGTCAGTTAAAGCTTCTACTTTTGGAATCGATACAAAATTAACGTTAATAACTTTTTATTACCGGTAAACGTAGATGTAACAATAACGTATACTAACGTGTTCACAAATATTGAGCAACCATAACAAATATTAGTAAGCTCTTGTCTGTGTGTTTGTTCCGAACATACATGTTTATAAGATATACTTGTAAAGCAACCACGAGGAACATCCCAGGATATAGAGTACCTTTCTTGTACTATTTAATATGTCCGTATATTTTGTAGGACCTGCAGTCTAATTGTTAATTTATTATTCGTAGTAAAGGGGACGGACTGAAAACCAGCGTTGACCAGTGAGTGGTTTAATCACTGCGCACTGCCTACATTGCTAAGTCCGTTCCTTTACCATACGACACAAAATGTTATGTATCTTTTGTTTTAATTTTATAATTATGTGTGTGTGGTAATAAATGTTCTTTATTTTATCTAATACGTGTGGTGCCTGGATTTCGTGTGGTTTCCGCAGTTCACATGGTGTCCAGATTAAGAATATAGCAGCATTCCATTTCCTTCCGTGAATGTCGTATAGGCGACTAAGGGACTCTAAACCAAGAGGGATGGGTAACAGTAGTCCCTTCTGTGGAACAGCAGTCATTCTAGGCTCACTATCGCGCCTGCCAGGCGTGGTGAGCACTGGCTAATTCCCACCAAAATGACGACACAAGGCATGTAACCGGTCGCTGTGGAAATCTATGGACGCGTTTGTTGAGCAGTGGACGTTCTTTGGGTGATAGTTATGTTGACTTTGAGAACGTCATGCGTCGGATCGGATCCGTCATGGCCGATCCTGCTCGAAGA
The DNA here is from genome assembly GCA_947459985.1 of Diloba caeruleocephala. Classification (NCBI taxonomy): domain Eukaryota; kingdom Metazoa; phylum Arthropoda; class Insecta; order Lepidoptera; family Noctuidae; genus Diloba; species Diloba caeruleocephala. The sequence continues at coordinate 27,250,764 of OX381608.1, read as the reverse complement.
AGGAGGAGACGGCGCCGGGGTAACAACCGCCCTGGCGCCTAATTCCCATACACCTGAAACCCCCTGCCGTCGCTATAAGGCCTATGGGTTTGCGGGTGCATAGATTGGGGAATCTGGGTGCTCATACCAAGCGACCCACGAGAAGACGGTGGCGTGCATGAGGGCGCGCTTCGGGGGATCTTTTACAAACCCCCCAGGGGGTGACCGCTTTACAGTCACCCACTCAGAGATGTGCCTATAGGCGTGGCACCAGTGGGCGGCTCTAGTGTGATCATACGAGGACCTGCCCTCCTTAGGTGCCGAAGATGACCGCCCCAGTGGTTTTAGCCGGTAGGAGTCCCGATACCCCTCCATCCTTCCCCGGGGTGTAGGAAGTTCATGTAGAATTTCCTCAGGCCCCATAAAAAAAAGGAATGATGACTTTAATATGAGTTCTTATTGACAATCGCTTACCAGAAAGTGGCAGCTGCCGCAAGCGATAATTCTCCATACAAACGTTACGGCTTGAGGCTGGCTACTGAGTTGCTATTAGAACTAATACTGAAGCTCCTGATACCACTAACTTATCCCACGCAAGCAGAGCTCAATAAGTAATAAACAACAAACAACTAAAAGCAAATAAAACTGAAAGGAAATTCTATTACTAGCTTTCAATACCAATTCTTAATCCAATTTATGAGCTGGATCCACCAAGATATTTTAAAATTTATAATATTCTCTAGCACACAATTTTAACCGTTAATATGAGAGAGATAAGATAGAATACTAAGTAGCAAATGTTTCGTATAGAAGGATCTAAGCTATGTTTTACTGTCAGCCGCCCACAGGTGGCGCTGATTATGATTTGTGCGGCGATATGCGCGCGCGCAAGTCCCGCAGTAAGTTTAATTGCTGGGAGTTGTACACGCCTGATTTATATTTATATCTCACCATCTTATAGCTTCCCGGTTTCATCAGTTCATCACAACCTTATAAAAGTACTAAATATACATTAAATTAATGGAGAATATATCATGTTGATATATTAGAGGAACCTTTTGAATTTACGTATAGGGTTGGTAGCGGAACCGTTAAACACGACTTCTAAATGTAAATGTTGGTTAATTTATATTCAATTTGTAAAAGCGACTTTTAAGCTAATTGTAAATGCATATTTAAAGGTTATCTTTAGGCTAGACCTGTGGACATGGTTGAAATTAATATGATGTGATTTTAGATATTTAGTCAGTAGCGGTCTTAGCCGCCCGGGTACCCTGTACAGTCCTTTATGTGTTATTAAATTAAATAGCATTCCTTTTAGTAGGGTGCCTTACTAGCAACCTTTGGGCTCGCGTAACCCAGGCACCCACCCTACCCCAAAGCCTAGTAAATAACAACTCTCTTCCACACTCACTACGCGACAGCTCTTCTCTGGACGATTTCAGAAAAGGACTTAAGAAGCATTTCCTTTCAGTATCATTTCGGCCGAATGAAATCCACTGCTGGACACAGGCCTCCCCAAAGATCACCACAACGACCGATATGGGCGTGTTGTGGGCTCATTGGGGGGTTTTGCCATAATCGCCACGCTTGGCAGACGGGTTGGCGATCGCAGTTGAGCTGTTAATGTACTCGAAGGACGCTGCTGCCCATCCTCCGGCTAATCCCTTAATCGACTTTTACGACACCCACGGGAGGAGATGAGGTGGTGGTATTCTGAGCCGGCAGCACCACACCGCAAGTTTCAGTATAACATATAAGTATTTATGTATGGTATTTTATTATATAGTTATGTATTTATTAAAGTATATATTATGTCCATGCTGTATGGTTGGGTATTTTATGACTAACAGCACCCCCAAAATGACTTACTATAATTGTTCTTAACTGTTGTTTTCTTCCTGATTGTACACTCGATACTGTCTTCTTTTGTTTCTATTTTTTATATTTCATGATTTGCTGGTAGAACACTCAGTGTTGAGTTAAGCTCACCTTTGTACATCATGTTTTATTTTATTTAATAACCTATGTTTTCTGTTTTAAGTTGTACAATAAAGAATAAGAACTTTTGGTTTGCTGGACAATGTTTTGTACTCGAGGATATTATTTAAGTTTTGATTATTATATGGGTGGTATTTAAAACTTGTGATTGTAAATAAAAGCTCACTCAGTATTCCAAGCCGTCCACTTAGTATTTTAAGTCGGCAGTTTAGATAAATTTTCGATAAGTGAACATAGCGCATGTCGGTATAATAGAATTTCATTATCGTCACCACTTACTATAGTCGTCAAGTAAATTTGTAGTAGCTCTATTAATGAATATTCCATGTGGTGTCCGGATTAACATAGCACCACTCCACCTCCTCCCGTGGATGTCGTAAAAGGCGACTAAGGGAATCTAAACCAGAGGGATGGGCAGCAGCGTCCCTTCTGTGAAACGGTAGCCATACTGCGCTCACCAACCCGCCTTCCAAGCGTGGTGAGTATTGTCAAATACCCCCCAAAATGATGACACAGTTGTGAAAATCAATGGAAGAGGCAGTTCAGCAGTGGACATATAAGTGGCCGATATGACGGTGATGAATGAATTGCGATTCATTACTTATTTTATACATTTACCATACGTATGATTTTTCATGTCATGGAGCTCCTTTCGTCAGTAAATGTAAGAAAAGTTGAACTCACGTGGAACGTAATAGTTTAACTTTTTTAATGTTAACACAATAATGCAACAAATAAGACCTATAATAAAACACTTTTAAACGGATTCTATCGCGTATATTTTAGATTTGACTGACTGTCACCTTAGTCATCCTGCGACCACGAATGCTGCAAAGCATTCGAAACGTCAGGAAAAACAAAAATCTAAAATATACGCGATAGAATCCGTTTAAAAGTGTTTTATTATAATGTGTAATACTCGCGAAAACCTAAGACATTATTAAATAAGACCTACTCTACTACTTTTGATACAACCTTATATTTTCACCCCCATGAACATTGAGATATGCCTTCTTACATCGGAATGCTGTTATTAGCTAATAAGCAGGCTGGGTTAGTCATAAGTAAGAAAGTCGTAGTCGAGCTCTGCGTCGATGTTCATTCACCCAGTAATATCGCAAATTGGCAGATTACTTACAATGCTACAACGTGCAACATGCCCGCCTGTCTGTACTTGTAATGACCGTTTTACCATATACAATGTTTTACGCCGCTACTAATGGAGAGAAAATCATTTGATTATCACTTGACGAAATGCGAAACACGCTGCAAGCTCATCTCGGTTGGCCAGACATGTCATGACACTCGAGCTTTTACGATGTAAAATAGAAAAATATCTACACATCAAAATTGCACGTATATTGTTTTATACTTAAGTTTACCTTTTTTCTACAAACCATTTTTTTGTTAAAAACGTTGCCCCACACTAGAATTTCTCCTGTGTCGTGGGTTCGTTTACAGGCATAAATTCCACACACCATACACCCAGACCGGGAACAACTACCTGCAGATCATACAAATATTTGTTCCGTGCGGGAATCGAACCCGCGACCCGCAGCGCAGCAGCCGACTGTGTCAACCACTGCACCAACCGTGCCGTCACCCACACTAAGATTTTTCTGTGTCGTGGTGGTGGTTTGTATGATCTACAGATAGTTATATCGGGTCTGGGTGTTGGTGTTTGTGTATGTGGGATTCAAGTTGGGAAGCCTGTACCCGCGACAAAGAAATACTAGTTTAGTGCATCATTTGAAAAAAGACTGTTGTAGATATCATCATCATTTCTGTCGAATAGTCCACTGCTGGATACAAGCCTCTGCCAAAGATCGCCACAACGACCGATCTGAGGTGTTGTGTGCTCATTGGGGGGTTTTAGGGCCATAATTGCTAAGTTTGGCAAGCGGCGGGCTGATTAGCTAAAAACAGCAACAGCAGACGCGATAGCAGCTATGGCGCAGCCAAGGATCCACCGGTGGCAAAGCGTCAAAAAAATTGGTATTACGTAAGGCATCGGCCGCCAGTCGCTATTGTGGAAGATGCATAGTTACTAGCGCCAGTAGCCATCAGTGGAACTAAAAAGAATGAACGTTTTTAGTTCATTGATTGTCCGACAGAGGCGCGTCAGAGATCTTCGCCTGTTTAGTCGCTATCGGCAAATAGGTAATACCAAATTGACGTTTGACAGCGGCGTTGGAGCAATTTACGCCTGTTGCAAAGCGTCTGCGACTTAGGTAATCAGCCCGCAGGTTGGCGATCGCAGTTGACTTGATAATGTACTCGAAGGACGCTGCTGCCCACCCTCCGGCTAATCTAATGTCTTTTACGACGCCCAAGGGTTAATATGGGTTGATGCTTGTAGATATACTTATAGTCATATTCAGCAAAATCACCATACACCAATTTATTCCAAACTCGACGCTAAGTCACCCACAGAGTGACAAATGGACCTAATATGCTATGGTACCGGTAGTACCACGTCGGTAGCAGGATAAGTTCCCGGCGTGTTCCAACGTATTATTTCATAAGCTTATCGTTACTATCGGTATTAGATAGTATACCCGCCGCATGCGCACTCTACAATTAAGCGAACCCGATACCGACCAATCAGAGGCCTGTTTTTATCAATGATCTATTCTGTACCGACAGTTATGGAGCGCTCCTTGGCTTCCTTTATTTTCTTCGCCGATTTAAAAATATGTGCTGAGTTGTCTTCTTTATACAGAGTAGATATTTTATTTTTAATTTTAACCCAATGGAGGAGTGAACGCCGAAGTTAGTCAAAATATTGTTTTGATTTATTTGTGAGAAGTCCCGCAATCATAGTCTAATATGAGTGAAATTCGCGATAGTTTAAAAACTGATATTAAATTAGATCCACTAATTTAAAAATAGGTAACCACATTCCTCTTAAAATTCTATTACCTATTTATATTTTTTTTTGTTTTGCAGAATTCAATTTACTTACAATGTATAAGAAGCTCCGCTTCTGTTCAACATCATTTCGGGCGAATGAAGTCCACTGCTCCTCCAGGCCTCCCCCAAAGATCACCACAACGACCGATATGGGTGTGTTGTGGGCTCATTGGGGGGTTTTGCCATAATCGCCACGCTTGGCAGGCGGGTTGGCGCAGTTGAATTGTAAATGTACTCGAAGGACGCTGCTGCCCATCCTCCGGCTAATCCCTTAGTCGACTTTTACGACACCCATCGGATTAGATGGGGTGGTGGTATTCTGAGCCGGCACCAAAGAGCAACGCTTCTGAGGCATTCAGTTAATGTAAAGAGTTTTATATGGAAAAATCAAACTTTATTTTACCTGCTCTCATGGCAACATAGTCTTTCTTCGTTTTCGCTCCCCTCCTTTTATAATGAATTTAAAAAAGGTGGCGAAAGTTTTGATGTTCACGTATTAATATAATGATGATGAATAATCAATGCAGCAATGATTATTTTGTAGATTTTTGTTTATCTTTTCGACTTTAATACCTATGATATGTCCAAAAATGGCTTCAAATGACTATTCCACTTCGCCTTGTTTATACCTAGACGGCACGGTTGGTGCAGTGGCTGTTACAGTCGGCTGCTGCGCACCGGGTCTTGGGTTCGATTCCCGCACGGAATAAATATTTGTACGATCTGCAGGTAGTTGTTCCGGGTCTGGGTGTATTGTGTGTGGGATTTGTGTCTGTAAACGCACCCACGACACAGGAGAAATCCTAGTGTGGGGCAACGTTTTACATTAAAAAAAAAACCTATATCGAAATATATGTAAATACCTATATATGTATATGAATTAATAGATGTTCAGAATTCATTATAAATTAGAAATATGTTTATAAAAGACAGATTTATAACTGTAACCTTATTACCATTGGTCAATCAAAATACAATATATTAAACAGACCTATGATCATCTTGTTTCTCATTTATCTACACCCACGATTAGAATTAAGCGCGTGCTTAGTATGCTTAAGTTGCTACTTAACATAAAACTTACATAAATAAGCTGCGGCTTATGATTTAATAAAAAATTTCATAAATATCTTTTTTGTTTTCGAAAACAATGGATGCGGCGTCCACGACCGTTAAACTTGCAAATACATGCAAAATTGCCATCCTCAGTTTTTATAATGAGTTGGTTGTATTTTAACTTTGATCAAGAAATTCTTTGGAATCCGAGGTTTGGCAAAAGTACCGTAAATCATGGCTGAGAAGGCACTAGCGAAAAATATATTATCATAGCTTAACTAAAATAAGTGGCACACACACATCGGCCCGTTAATGCCCACTGCTGAACATGGGCCTCTCAATGATCACTACAGTGAGCGCTCATACGTGATATCACCATAATCACCACGTTTGACAGGCGGATTAGAGATCGCAGTATGTCGTTATAAATTAGCACACGGGAGGATGCCGCTACCCTTCCTGTTGATATCAACTCTAGTCAACTTTTACGACTTTTTAAGTGGAAGGGTGGCCTATTCTTTGCCGTAACCAAACGGAATTACAGCGAAATTAAATGTGCGCAGTCATTTTCCGCTTGGGCTCAACCGTAAACGAGAAACGTTGACAAACATAGAAATCTAACCTCAAAGACTCCATGACAAAATCAGCCATCTATTTAGGACAGACTAACTTTCAAAAACAATAAATTTTAAGTAAGCTACGTCTAATTAATGCCCACATATTATTCCATAGATAATATATTGTCATTGGATTTAGGCTTAAGCATTTTACTTCCCACACCTACACAGTGATGGACTTTCGATTTGTACCTAGATATTATTTAAAATAATTAAGCAATATATAAAATGGTAGCGAAGATAGGTACACTATAATATAAACTGTACATTTTTAACAGGCAAAGGTAATAAAACATTAATCCAAACAATGATTTTCTTTTATCTTACACCTCTGCTTTCTTGGACACATTTCATTTCGTGATTTAAAATCGCCATTAATAGTATCCCGTAATTAAAAGTTTGCATACCTCAGGTACCTGTGTAAACGACAAGATCAATTTAACAACAAAACAAAATGATAGCAAGACATCATACAACTAAAAATAGTATAAAAATAACCAATTCAAAAAGGTCAGATACAAGTTTCCGAACGAGTATACCAACATGGCCAACGTAAGTACATTTCATTTTATTACCGAAAGTACTCGTTTCGTACCGATTTTGATTTCAACGCTACCGGTGACCGCCGTTATAATTAAGGTTGCATAAAACATACAGCATTTCCGCTAAGTCGGTTCTATAACGCATCAGGAATATTAAATGAGGAATTTTATTCAAATAGGCTGTATAAAAACATGGCAGTGGAATGTCTGCATACGATCACGAACGAATCGATTTTCTAGCCGTCAATCGGTGTGAGTGCTTCAACCGATTCACAATCGACATCGATTTGCTGCGTGTGTGAAACAATTATGATTTTATTTGCATCGATGTTTATGATCGATTTCACTGTTCGTAAATAACAATTATTGGGTATCCATCTGTTTTGAAACTTGATTAAATTCTTAAAAGATGCATGAGCGCGAGGCTGGTTCCTTTCCTTTATTTAACATCTATTTAGAGGACATGTTGATATAATGTACCTGTTTAAAAACCTCTTACGTTGTAAGGACCATATCCGTTTCCCTGTTGTAAGTCAATACAAGTACCTAGTAATATGTCTATTTCATTAATTGTATACACTTTGCATATTTTAAACAACTGCATCTGACATAGAAAGGGATGGAAATGTCTCACTGAACAAAGAACGTAGTAAAGAGTCCTCTTATGTCTAAACATTTTAAAATACTTACTAGTTTACTAACGTTAAAACTGTACAAAAGTACCTTTACTAGGCTTTAGACCCCAGAGCACACTATCTCTACGACCTCTAAATGTTTCCGAATTAACTGTCTTCAAATTTATTACGCCGCAGTCGATCGGCGGATATTATCGATAAATAGACGTCAATTTACTGATATTGCCGCACATCTTATCGATTTACGAAGATATAGAGATCCGAGTACGGTCACGGAAAATGTGGTAATTGTGAGGAAATGTTGTACTTCAATACGAATTTATTTAGTGAGCACATTATGGATTATTTCAAGTTTTATAAAAGTACTTAATATGCAGCATAGGTAAATTGAAATTGAACTGGAAATTTTTGAAATTGAGAAATAATTGTTTATTTAAACTGTCTTCATTAGTAAAAATAGAGAATAAATTGCAAGGGCGACGTACAACGCTGTCCTATACTTATTAAAATAACAAACATTTAAATGCAACGTGTGGTGTCCGGATTAAGAATATAGCACCACCGCATCGCCTCCCATGGATGTCGTACAAGGCGACTAAGGGATTCTAAACCAGAGGGATGGGCAGCAGCGTCTCTTCTTTGGAATATTAGCCATGCTGCGCTCGCTAACCCGCGTACCAAGCGTGGTAGCCTGGCAAATTTCCCCCAAAATGAATACACATTTGTTGAAATCTATGCGGGAGGCCTCTGTTCAGCAGTTGATGTCTTATGGCTGATATGATGATGATGATGATGATGATGATGATGATGATAAATGCAACGTGTATGATGAATCCGTTTTTATATAGTATTCACTCCAATTTACATATATTTCCTAAGCCTGGCTGCTTAGTAAATATATATCCGACATCAACACAAACCTCTCCGCAAATCAGTGAACAGATTTCAAGTACGGACAGTTAAATAATTCACAACATCGGTAAGGCACATCTTGCCACAAATAAATTCCGGTACATAATAGCCCACCGCGGAGTTCCAACTGTATTAGTTTTAGTGACAACACTAGCGGTACCTGCAACGGTGTGCCCTAAGCCTATGATTGTGCATTGTCGGCAGGTAATACCAAGCAATTTTCGTTACGTTTGCAGCAGTTTTGATAATGTTGTTTTCTTGTTGATTCACAAGTTCAAGTTCAACATTAACATAGGATTTATCACTATTCATCATTTCGGCCATTTATACGTCCACTGCTGAACAAAGGCCTCCCCCATAGATTTTCACAACTGTGTCATCATTCTGGGGGGTATTTGCCAATACTCACCACGCTTGGCAGGCGGGTTGGTGAGCGCAGTATGGCTACCGTGTCATAGAAGGGACGCTGCTGCCCATCCCTCTGGTTTAGATTCCCTTAGTCGCCTTTTACGACATCCACGGGAGGAGATGGAGTGGTGCTATATTCTTAATCCGGACACCACACTATTAGTGTATTAATTTATTTTATATACAAGGAAATATCAATGTAGTGACTGTGGGACTGAAGACTGAAAGGGTTCAAAGACTTCTAAAGAGGGAGAAAATTCAAGCGATTTTGAATATGCATTATAACTGCAGAAAACCCTGGAAGTCTGTGCGTAGATTAAAGGTTCATCGACAAGACGGTACTGGTACGGCTCTAGTGTGATCATAGGAGGACCTGGAGCCCGTTTCTATTCTGTGCTGTCCATCGTCACCATCTTCCTGCACTGATCCCAAGTTCAATCCATCAAAATCTATCCATATTTTCTTAGGTCTACATGACGCTGCTGTCCAACCTCACCTGATGAGATAGGTCGTAAGCAGTACTTACCCATAATCAATATAGATGTGACAGATATTACGTGTATCAAATGCCAATAATATTAGAAGGTATCTGTTACATTGTATTGAGTTGCAAGTAACCAGTCGACTACTGCCAGATTAAGTTACAAGCGTATGTCTCCTTGTTGTGGATAATCGGATCAGGCAACTGGTTCTGGTAATGTTTTCCATATGTCATTCGACATTGTAATACTATGCTTGTTACATACTTATCGGGTGTATGAGGAATTGATTTGACATTCATATCACATAAATAGAATCAAGGAAATTGAAATCGCCGATTCAGGTTTTCAACCTTGATCTTCATGCCCCACAGCAAATACTTTAGATAAGATAAAGATAATATTAGAAGAATTCAAGTATTCTTATGGGTTTAAAAATACCTTGTCAAAATTTCAGCCGAATAAAGTCCACTGCTGGACACAGGCCACCCAAAGATCGCCACAATGACACGTCTGGGATTGTTGTGAGTTCATTAGGGGGGTTATGACATAATTGCGACGCTTTTTTATATTTATTGAATAGGTAGGCTTGCGTTTGACCACTATCTCGCACCCGATGTTAGGCAAAGATTAATCGGATACTAGATTTTGCCACACTGCACGTAACAAGTACGATTTACAGAAGTTGCAGGTCCGTGTGTTATTGCATGTGAGGTTTATTTTTGGAAACTGTAGCCACAATACAAGAGAAAACCCAAAGTCGTTTATTAAAAAAGGAAAAATACATTCTGGTCAGTACTCCGCCTTAAATTCGCCTAGTACCTATAATACATCTTTTTAAAGCAGTTCGTACATACATGGGGTCATACACAGCCGCTAGTCATCACTCTCCGTTTCCCTGCTTTACTTGGGATCGGGGCAATATTTCTCATCCATTCATCTCTCTCAACTATCATCGTCATCTTCCACACAATGCATCCATCTTGTATTTGAGCTGCCTCTTCTGTTATTCCCGCCGTACTCCCATAGAGTAAAACAATAGAGCAAGAATTATTGCAGACAGCTGTGTATCATCCCACGCAAGTCATAAAAGTGGATTGCATGAAAGGGTTGTTAGTAATCAGCTAGCGACTGGTTTCCACAGAGAGAGTTACATTTCGATTAGTCGGAGTCTTTTTGTTTTTGTAATTAGCTAAAGTACTAACGATTATGGACAATTTCTGAAAATAACGTTAGAATCGATATTTGTGCAATCGTGTATTCGATTGTCCATTTATTCCTCGTCGTCGAATAACAATTGGTGTGTCAACATTGTGTCTATTAAAGGTCGTCACAGCGATGGTCTTGTCTTTGTTACAGTAGAGTACGTTGCGCCGTTTCTTCTCCCCGGCTTAAAAACTAGGAAGCAGTGAAGGGTGGGCTTATATAGGTGCTGTCTAATGTTGACGTTCAAAAAGAACAAATTAATATGGTTCATTTCGAATAAATGACTATTTCATTTAATTTCATCTGTAGAATAACAATCCACGAAGCGTCGAATAACTTCGATTTTTAATCGAATAAATGGAACAATCGAATGATTCGATTGCTTTTAGTAGATAACAACAATCACCCATCTGCTAGTAGTCATAGCTAGTCTATTGCTCTTCTGAAGGTAAACGGTCATCGTCACCTGCAAACACCAGCTGAAGAGTTGCTGATTCGTTGCCCAACTGTTACGGAGACAAATCTTTACATGAAGGACATGCCGCATGTGTTCGATACACCGCTGATTGATGGGTAGAAACTATAGTCGACAACAAGGCAGAACGTACACGTGCAATATACTTCAGGTAATGTCGCGCAATTCATCATCTTCATTTGGGCCGAATAAAATCCACTGCTGGCCACAGGCCTCCCCCAAGGATCACCACAACGAGCGATATGGTGTGTTGTGTGCTCATTGGGGGGTCTTGATATAATCGCCACGCTTGGCAGACGGGTTGGTCGCGCAATTATCCAAGAGTAAACTGGTCTACTTTATTATGAACGTAATATTATGTCCAACTGAGACTGCAGTAGGCTGATGATGATGATTTATCAGTAGCCTTGGCGCTAAGAACTGCTTACCCCACAAGGCTCAAGCGTGTGTCACCACTGTCAATGGACATACCTGTAAACAAAAAAAAAAACAATGGGTTAATGTTTGTAGCACATTCAGTAGGTCAGGTTAACCACAGATGGTTATGAGAAAGGTTACGTCATCCACTGACCGCTGACCACGGTCTAAGCTATTTACAGCAAAAATAATTATACTTACACATATTCTTAGTAAAACAAAAATAATTCTGGACTTTCAGATAGTTATTATTGAGAATTGTGATCGAAATGGTAATAACAGGAAAACTGGATGCACTTAAATAAAGAAGGTATTGCAAGTATGCGTGTCCAATCAATACTATTTAAATTAATTATATGGTAACGGATAAAACCGGTAAGTAACAAGCGATGCGAGGCGAGGCCAACCTATTTCACTAATGGTAGGTCTCTCATTGCAAAAGACCGATTAGGTTTGTACCACCGCGGAGGAGTGCCCCGCGGGGGCTGCCGAGCGGCGGATCCTCGTCTATTGGATCGGGCATGATCTTTCTCAGCCGGCAGCAGTGTCGAATATGTTGGCAGAGCAGTCCTCCTTTTGTGGGAGAGTCATGTTCGCTGATGACCGCTGTGGTGGTTGTAGCCGGTTAGAGTCCGGCATGCCCTACCGCCGAGGATTAGCGACGGATAGTGAAGCGCGCCACAAACCCTGAAGTGATGACCACTACCACTCTGTCAAGAGTGTAACGATCAAGAAAGAGAATGCCCCACCGCCCTTTCCCGGGGTGGAGGGAGAGTACATGACTTTTTTCCACAGGGTGAAATTCTCCCTCCCTTAGGTGCCGAAGATGATCGCTCCAGTGGTTTTAGCCGGTTAGAGTCTGGCATGCCTTTCGCGTATTTGGGCGAAGGAAGTTCATGAAGAATTTCTACAGGGCATTAATAAAAAAAAAACGTGCCGAGGATGACCGCCGCAGTGGTTTTAGCCGGTAGGAGTCTGGCATGCCTTTGCCGTTTCCCAGGGCGGAGGAAGTTCATGAAGAATTTCCATTGGACCCAATAAAAAAAGGTTATATATTTTTTTAAAGTCGAGGTCACGAAAGCAGAAGTTATAATTCCGGCAATTCTTCGAACAACTGCTCTAGTAAGATAGTTAAAATAGTACTTTTTAACCAATAACATAAGAACGCCGAAAAAAGGCGGTGCGTAGAGAGAAAGTACCTTAAACACTTTCGCTTATTGATCTAAGTCTAAGTCAAATTGTTTTTATTCATGTAAACCATTTGCTGGCACTTACGAATAGTCAGAATTTAAATAGTTGCACGGTTCCAAGTCGTTGATCCTATGGAGAAGAACCGGCAAGAAACTCCATGGACATACTCTTTTGAAATAATATTTGAAAGTATTACAGTCTTCAATATAATCGTAAAAACTATGTGAGGATAGTGCATGCCAATGTGTGGGATAAATACACACATATTTATGCACAATGATAATCAAATGCGTTACAATTAGATTACTATAACAGTTATTACTATACAGATCATGTCGATTGACGCCATAACATTTTACGAAAAAGTATTTGGCATTCGTTATCAATTTCAGCATTCAAGCTTTCAAAAATCTTTGGATACAGTTATAACTATTTTTAAATATGAAGGATTTTTTCCTTTCAGTATTTACTATCATTAATATTGAAGGTAATTTCGCTCCACAGGTCGCCAACCCGTATATACAGCGCCATGTGACCTCCACAACATAAAATACATCTATAATTTAATTCTCTAATCAATATATTATAAATTTCTGCTTATCGTTTCCACATTAGATATGTCATTTCGCTAAATAGCGTTAATTATGATAATTTCCTTGCATAACAATGTTGAAATAATATTCACACTATCGACGTTATGTATGTTTTCAACACTGATTCGATAAGATTGCCGGAAACATCATTTCATGAATATATTGCTACTAAATTACCATCATGATTTGGAAAGAAATCGGTCTACAAATCTGTGATCATTGGTTTTACTGTAGCAGAAAAAAAGCGTGGGAAAGCGCCTCAGTCGATAGATCTTTTAAGTAGCTTTTCGTCAGTGTTCTTTTACGGCTTAAGATTAAACCATGGCCAATCTATTCATATACGATTTACCGTTGAAAGCTAGGCAGTCTTGACACCTATTCTGGCTTATTTCCTGTACAACATCACATGGACATGTCATCAAAGTTTCGAGGTTACCACCTGTTCAAAATGGGAGCTTGTAACTTGCGCCACAAATAAAAATAAAAAATTACAAGAGAAGGTAAGTCCCGTTAAATTTGTTCTAACAGAACCTGTCCGCTTTCGGTTCATTCACAAAAAGCCGCAACCAGCGGGCGCACGCGCAACATCGCTACGGTGACCATGCTATTGTCACGTACTTGATATAAATATTTTTTGTCTATTTTCGACTGACCGATATTTTTTTCAATTAAACTTCGGTTCAATTCGATTGTCTAATTTAGATTCTGGGCGCAATGAGTTTATTAAAATTGAAACGGTCGTGTTTTTGTTAGGCTACTGTTATGTTACACAATGTTGGTCCAGCTGTACAAGCTGATGAATTTATTGCTAACAAAGCTTATGGGTATCTATTGAAATGGGAGCAGCAGAGATTGGTTATTAATTTTGGGAACATCGAAACGGAGTTTGTATAACATTATTGTTATGGTTTTCTAAATTAAATTGCAAGGTAAAGCAAGTTAAATTTAGGTTTTTATGATACGAAGAATTAAAAAGGAACTAGTCAGAATCCGTGTCTACATCCCACTAATTGAACAATGTATTGTCAATATAACACATTATAAATCAAAGTGTAATGCAGTGAACATTTCCGCGTGAAAAACACCTCCAACTAGTTAAGACATCAAAGCATTCAGCCGCGAAATATAAAAAAAAATGACAGCATAAAAAACTTCTGAACGCTAAGTAGCCAATTCATGTGCTACTTATTTCATGTCAATTGTGCACTACGTAATGACTAATAAATGGTACACACGTTGCTACAAACCGGTACACGTTTAGATGATAGTCTATTCATATATTAACCATTTCTCAATGTCTGTATTAATAAATAAGAACGAGATATAATTACAAACTTTGAAATGCTAATACTATTTAAATGTTTTTCGTCTAATCGTTTCGTAGATGCTATTATCTATTTAGTGTAGTTGACCCCATTTTGTGGGTACCCAAAGTTGACATACAGATTATAATATTGGCGTTCGTTTGGTGATATTATTTATTATTACATACCTTTCTCCACAAAAAGAACAGTAAAAATGTCTATAGATTATAACAAAATTATGCCAACTATTTCCTAAAACGTATGGTTACTTTAAAGTACCCATGCAAAATGTTTGCGACTAGCATTCTGATTAGTAGCGTTGAGCTCATATCATCAAAATTCTCTAGCAGACTAACAAGGAATTTAAAATATACCACATGAATAGAAAACGTTTTTGGCAATTTATCAGATCACCTGTAATTTATATGTCTGTGTAGTATTACAATTTTTGAATACCTTTTCTATATTAAATATTTTGATGTTCATAACAAACGTTGATGTAGGTATACGGGGAGAATAATCGCAAAGATTAATTAAAATTGTGCTTCACGTGGGTGGGCTCAGAATATAGCACCATAAAATAATCTTATAAAGGGTCACACGGTAGCCAGCAAAAATGTTCAAAGAATGATTTATGTACTTAATTTATGTTGCCAGTTTATCATCTATAAACTTGACAGCTGTCATTGACACAATTCAGCCAAGTGTCAGTCATGGCCGACCGCATGGCGGAATAATAAAAATTATCAGCTTAATTGAGTATTCAGTTCAACATACATTTTCAAATAGACTATTTAGGACGGTAAATAGATTGGATGAAATGTCATCTGTTTTGAATACACTGAAGGTTGCAAATTACTTACAAAATGTTAAAGTACGCAGTTAATAGACGACCTCCTTGCGTTTCTTAGAAAAGAAGTCGACACGATAATAATATTGTCACTTAAATAATAACGTCACGCACAACAGAGCAAATACTATAAGGTATATAAAGCCAAGTAGCTTTTAGTGCTAACAAAGTTTTTTTTATTAAAAATATTAAATTTGTGAAGTGCAGAAATAGGCAATAGATTAGTAGTTTTTAGAAGAACTAAAATCGCCGAAATAGCTAAAAGAGTGAGTGAACTGAAGAGGCAATGGGCGGGGCAAATTGCTCGTAGAACTGATGGCCGTCGAGGCAATAAGGTTCTCGAGAGGAGACCGCGCACCGGAAAACGTTGCGTGACACGACCTGGTGAAGGTCGGTGGTAGTCTTTGGACGCAGGCAGCATGTAATCTGTACTTGTGGAAATCTATCGAGGACGCCTTTGTTCAGCAGTGGACATTCTTTGGCTGATATGATGAAGTAGTTTTGCTACAAAAATATCTAATAAAGTGAGTGTCCTACCCCAGAATCAGACCATACCAATTAAAGACGTTTTATAATCACTGATTTGGCAATTTAGCAGGCGTCTTAATACCAATGAACTTCGGCGACTTTATTAGTGCTATACATTAATTGTTATCAGTTTCCTATTGTGTTAGAGGCAATTGTCTGTTTTGTTATTGTGTGTATTTTACTTTCAATTAGTCTACTTTGTTCGCCAATACCATTTTTTTTTTTATTGATGTCCAGTGGAAATTCTATATGGAACTTCCTTCACCCCGGGGAAGGGTGAAGAGGTATGCCGGACTCCTACCGGCTTAAACCACTGGAGCGGTCATCTTCGGCACTGAAGGGGGGCTCCAGGTCCTCGTAAGATCACACTAGAGGGTTCGCACATACCTAGCTTATTACCATACCACAAAATTGTAATATAACTTTTTTGAAACGAGTATATCCATGGAGTTTCTTGCCGGCTCTTCTCCATAGGACCGACTTTTCCGAACCGTGCACTTAACTTGACTTTTCGTAAGAGCCTATTAGGGCCTATATGAAATAAAAAAATTAAGTTTGAGTTCAATAAAGTCTCACTTCATTACAGATTTAGTAACTCGACTCTATCGGCCACTGTAATCCGATTGCGATATATTACGACCCCACAAATCAGTGCCTACATACCGCTAATTTCAGTTCCTATTATCGGCATCATATTCGAAACAAGACTGTAATGACAGCCTTCCGCAGATGTCTTTATTATACACATAAATCTGTGTTTCATCGGCATAGCAGTGGCTTCAGAAACCGCCAATTTGATACAATAAATCATGTATATAATCATAAAAACTTGTTTACAATTCATCAAGCAATGAAAGCGATTGTGTACCCATTGACCTATATTTTTTGGGTCTTGCAATCAAATGTTAGGGTCCTTACACATATGTGTGAATCCAAGTGATGCGTTTTCATCATCATATCAGCCAAAGGAAGTCCACTACTGAACAAAGGCCTACCCCAAATATCCTCAATTGTATCATCATTTTAGAAAGAATTTGCCAGTCTTCACCATGCTTTGGCAGGCGGGTTGGTGAGCGCAGGATGGCTAATGTTCCACAGAAATAACAAGCTGCTGCCTATTCCTCTAGTAATCCGGATACCACACGGAATTCTTAGATATAAGTGCGAAATTGCAACATAATTTGAAAAAGTTAAATCGATATGTACTAATGTATACATTGCACACCTATATATTCTAGAACATATGACTGTGCGTTAGTCACTCCTACACACAAATTAGGTTTTTCCACAGCCTGCACCCACTACAATCCTGTTATCTGTTATTGGCTGATAGCTTGATATTATCTTGCTAATGTTATGATTGCGTAGAATTTTACAAAGAAATATCGAGCATGCCTTCTAAGGACATATGTTCATCTTAATCACCATTTCAGCTCGTAAAAGTGCAGTACTGAAAATTAGCTCAATAAGTGCTAAAATATCTGGCACATTCCATCTGATATTTGGCATGACAATCATGCATAACGCTTGGCAGTCGGACTGCCAATTTCAGTACACTTGTGAGCACACAGAAGGACGCTACCGCCATCCTACGAAAAGGGGTGCATTTACTTTGCCGTAACCACAAAGAGCGGACAAATATTGCGATGAGAGAGAGAGAGATTTCTCGAAAAACATGCATCAGACGCTAGAGAGACAGTTTATTGCAAAAAATTCTGACATCCTTTCCAAAAGCAAGTGCCTCTAACTATCTGTTCTAGACCAGCTTTGCCGACATAGCTGACAGGATTAGTAAACTGAAGTGACAACGGGCAGGGCACATTGCTCGTAGAACTTGATGGTCTTTGGGGTAAAAAGGTTCTCGAGTGGAGACCGCGCCCCGGAAAACGCAGCGTGGGACGACCTCCAACGAGGTGGACAGACGACCTGGTGAAGGTCGCTGGGAGCCACGGGTAGCATATATCAGCTCGTTGTGGAAATCTGTGGGCGAGGCCTTTGTGCAGCAGTGGAAGTCTTTTGGCTGATATGATGATGAACCACAAAGAGATACATGTAAACACATCAATATTGTCGAATGGTGTGTTTCGACGCGTCTGTCTGTAAGTTGCCTTATCAAATTCTTGTCTATGCCGGACATTTAGCGTCTGCGTAGTGTAATTTGCATGAAATTATGCACGGTGTTTTTTCTTAAGTGTCTAGACCAGATAGTTAGAGGCACGTGCTTTTGGAAAGGATTACAGATAATTTTTGCAATAAACTGTCTGTCTAGCGCCAGATGCATGTCTCGAGAAATGTTCGCTCATCGCAATATTTTGTCAGCTGCCTTCAGAAATTAAGTGTTATCAATTACACGTCGAAACGTACTGTTAATTTTGTTTGCGTTTTTGTTTTATTTTTATAATTTATATATCTAAAAGTAAACTTATTAGGTGTCCTTTTCCTTTAGAGTTTCACAAAGTACTGCTCGACATCAAAGATGTCTCATTCTATTAGCAGCAGACAACCGGCTCTGAATCATTTGAATGCTTCTCTGAATTATTTGACATTATATAGATATATCTAACCTTGGTTACTCCAAATTTCTAAGTAAAAACACACTGAATACATAATCATTTTATAAGTCATTCAAATAAAATGTCTCCTGGCCTTGTCCAGACACAGTCTGCCTATCTAATGAAGATTATATTGCCTTGAGCAGTATTTGTCAAGCTTTTACAGTTTATTACACGGAAACCGCATTACCTAGTCAATTTAAGCGCATTTACAATGCCAACTTGAAAACTTCATATAATTTTAATCTTTTACATTTACGTAATAAGGTTGTGATTAGATTTTACTGCAAAATTTACGGGCTCTTCTAATATTTTGGATGCATACACAGGCTTGGGTCAGCACGTGATGTTGCCCGCCCACCTGCGCGTGCGCACATGTTCCGAATTGCACCGTAATTACGAGAAATACCAGCGATTCGTTACGTTATGTTCATTTATGTTCCTATATAATGTGGATACTTATTGTTATCATAAAACTGGCTGGAGGCCTCTTTTGGCTTCGCCAGAAATGACCGGTTAAGCAACCACATTTCCCTGAAATGAATGCGAGAAGCCCAAAAAAAATAAAAATCAAAATTGTCATAAAACAAATGTGCGATGAAAATCATTTGACGCATTTGTCAATGAAATCACTTACTGGCTCTGTTCAACTGTCTGCCGCTTTAAATGCGTGTTGTTAGACAAATACACTACGTACACTGCGTGAAGGCAAACACAGCTTATAAATATATACACGCAGCCCTAAACGATCTTATTATTATTGACATAAATACTGTGATTTAAATAATCACTTCATCATGAGACCCTGCACACGCGCTTGGCTCCTTCCTGCAAGTGCAATCTAATAAAATATATTAATGAATAGCTATTTACCAATGAGGACACTAAATTGTTTACTTATGTTAATGAATGTATCGGCCATGATCTGACTAATCGTTATGTTCTCTACAAGTTAATAAGTAAGGGTTGCGAGTTAAAGAAAACTTAATTACCCTTATCTGTTGCAACATTTGTTACTTTAGCTAGTAAAGTAACTAATTTTGTAATACCAGTGTAAAAGTAACAACTATGGTATTACTAGAGTCTGCTTCCTTTTGGGTTTTTTTAAAATAAATTATAGAGGCTTGCGTTCGACCACTATCTTACCTGATTTCAGGCAACAATGAAGTCGACGTAAAAACCATCAAGACACTGAGTGATTACTGCGTGCATCGAAATAATGTATGATTATAATTTTACGGTAGATAAAATAAAATAACTTTTTTCAATCTGTAACGACACCTGTCACCTTAGTCATCCTGCGACCACGAACCCTGCAAAGTGTTCGAAACGTCAGGAAAACAAAACTCTAAAATATACGCGATAGAATCCGTTTAAAAGAGTTTTATTATAATGTGTAATACTCGCGAAAACCTAAGACATCATTATTTAAAGCGTAGATCAAAACGTTTACATACGCGTACCGCTTCTTGCGGTGACTGCTGATGAAAGTCTCCCGAGAGTCATCAAGAACAAGCGATCAAACAAGATTGCCTGCAGTCTTCATTGGACAAGCCGAATCAACCCTTATCCACACCTCAGGTTAATAAACAATTAGAAAACATCTATTAAGTCCCACTTCCTTAAGATATAAACTGGTTGGGGAATCTATGTATTAATACGTGAAGAAAAAACTTTGTACCCCTTTTTTAAGCACATTGCGCGCACGCAGGTTAATTATATTTGGCATAGTTAAAGTTCATATGGAAGAGGAGTGCAGCAAGTTAAAATCTATGTATAATATGTGTTACAAATACATTAAAACAATATATTTTTTAATGAATTACGATCGAATTTCGTCTTCTGGGCAACCACTAGTACTTGAATATTAATATTTTATCTTCGGGTTCCTTCTAATTTAAATGAGTACGAGTATCATGTCTGTTTATTAACTAGTTATTGAGCATCTCGCCGACAAATACGGACTTCGTTTGAAACACGAAAGGTGATAAAATTGTGTGCATTTCTATCGACTTTATAGATAGCAGTTTATGGCAAGGAAGGAATATTAAGATTGTAGCATTGATAACATCAAAGGATGTTAGTTTATTTTTATAGTAATGTAAAATTGTAATACCCTTGTAATTTCTGTCAGGATACGTATTTCAAGACACTTTTAAACGGATTACATAGCGTATATTATAGACATTTTTTCCTAACGTTTCTTAGACTTTGTAGCGTTCGTGGTCGCAGGAATCTAGTCAAATATAATCGCGAATACATAAGATATTAATGTACCTATTTCAAGAGTTTTCTCTTCGATTCACTATTGATTCAATAAGATTCATATATCTAGAAAGTATTTAATAACACATCAGCCCGTAAACGTCCACTGCTGAACGTGGGCCTCCCGATGATCACTAGAATGAGCTGATATTGCCATAATCACCACGCTTGGCAGGTGGATTGGTGATCGCAGTATGTCGCCATTATCACACGGCAGGATGATCATCAACCCTTAGTCTTCTTTTACGGCACCCATGGCTGGCGAAAAAAGTTCTTTTTCTATACTGGGAAGCACACGGAACGTATTTAACAAAGTATTGTTTCTTTATTATACAGCTTTGTGACGAGACGAGCATTCGCCTGGTGGTAAGCGACACGCCTGCCCATAACAATTGTAATGCTAGCCAGGAGTAGTCCTTTTTTTTATTTTTTTTATTGGTGCCCAGTGGAAATTCTTCATGAACTTCCTTCGCCCCGGGGAAGGACGTAGGGGTATGCCGGACTCCTACCGGCTAAAACCACTGGAGCGGTCATCTTCGGCACGTAAGGGAGGCTCCAGGTCCTCGTATGATCGCACTAGAGCCGACCACTGGTGCCACGCCCATAGGCACATCTCGGAGAGGATGACTGTAAAGCGGTCACCCCCCGATGGGGATAGTCCCCCGAAACGTCCCTGTGACTACCTGCGCGCAACTGTCTTCTCGTGGGTCGCTCGGTGTGGGCACGCAGTTTCCCCAAACTACGCACCCGCGTACCCAAAGGCCCGGTATAGCGACGGCAGGGGGGTTTCAGGCGTATAGTAATTAGGCGCTAGGGCGGTTGTTACCCCGGCGCCGTCTCCCCCTTCGAGCAGGATCGGCCCTCTCCCGATCCCGCTCTGTGGTCTCCTGGAGCATGAATTCGAAGCTCTCACAAAAGAGACCACTGCATTCCAGTTTTCACACTGGTGGTACCTACCTAGTTATCTTGCAATAACCAGTAATTTAATAAATAATCACAATAACTAAGGTGTCTTTCTGATGTACAAGATCATCACTACTCAGTTACTGCACTGTGCAGCCTCATTGAATTAACGAAGTTTGCAAAAACATCATTTCTTTTTTACCACTAAATGACAAGTCCTTACAAGCACATAAGTAAATACCCACGTATTGATACTCCCAAGGCATACACAAGGTAACTCGATATCAATATGGCACTTGATACTGTGCGGAAACCTTTTTTAATCGAGGATATCATGTCATGACTCAATGTTTAATTACCGTAAGTGTCACTTGTTGAGATATGCTCTTTCTCCGAAACCAGTGAGGTCGGTTGATGTTTCGTAAATTACCTGACAATTTATAGGCGCGTTTTTTAATTGTCTTTATTGGCGGTTCTCGTATTTACACAAGGGTGTATGCCACGCATGTCCATGTGGCGACATGTAACATTGCCTCTCAAGGAAAGTTCACGGTGTGAACAAATTGAAGTGGTAGCGGCATCGCCTTTTATGTTATTGTAAGTTTAAAGTTCATGAGTATAATCTATGGATATATCGGTTAACGTCCACTGCTGAACAAAGGCCTCCCCTATAGATTGTGTCGTCATTTTGAGCGGAATTTGCCAGTACTCACGCTTGGCAGGCGGGTTAGTAAGCGCAGAATAGCTACTGTTCCACAAAAGGGACGCTGCTGCCCATCCCTCTGGTTTAGAGTACCTTAAACGAGATGGAGTGGTGCTATATTCCTAATCCAGACACACCACGAAGATCAGAATTGCTAGCACCTGAACAGCAATAATACAAAAACTACAAAGCCACATAAAAACAAGGAATAATTTATGAGGTGTATCCTCATAAATTATTCCTGATATGAATGATGATGAAATATGTGTATAGAAATACTTTGAGTACAAAGGTAGACACAGCCTATTTCAAAAGAAATTTCTGCTAGCAGTACCGTATACTGCAATGTTGTAGGTTATAACAGCACCTGCTAAGTCTTGTTTTTTGTACGATTGATCATTCCAATATCCGATTAATTTACAGTTCAACAGAAGAAGAATTGAAATGATACCCATCAATCTACAACTAACTGCATCTTAAAAGGAGCTATAAAGGAAAATAACAAATCAAAGTATAAACTGAGTGAAGTTATTCGATTCGGATCAATAGCCAGCTTTCAGATTAATGTCTAGTCTAAAGAGTTAAACAGTAAACGAATGGTGCCCCCGAGCTACCTCACCATTCTTTCTACACGAACAAAAAGTCTAGATTTTAATATCAATTTAACCATTTTAACTGTAGTAGTTATCAATCGCTATTACAATTTGAAGACCCCCATGAAGATTGTAATGGCGTCTAAATTGACTCATATTGTGATTTAATTGTAATAAACATCAAATAAACGTACACAATATTTCAAGCGCACGCCATATTAAATGAGAAATAGTGCCGTAACTCATCGAAAAAACATCGATAAAATCGCAAATTACGTATCACAGATTAACACAACGGTGTCGGCGCCAGTTCTTTTTTTGTATAAATAAATACAAACCTGTCGCTGTGGAAAAAGTAACAAATTGGCCTACATACTGCGGACACAAATAAGAGGAATTTACACAGTCCGTCATGGTTAGAACTGGTAAAAACCGTTAAATTCTATTGTGCACGGGAGAATCGAGCTGTCAAATTTAGCACTATTTAGAGATTTTATCGTCGATATCTACAACAAGTTTTTATAACGTATCTTTGAGTTAATTGTATGATTATGTTAAGTTGTGAAGATGAAAACTGTGACAATATGTTAAGATTATTAATCTTTCTCTATTCATTGTGTGAAACATCACCACGCTAGCGTATATTTATTTTATAATAATCATCAATTCAACGCCAGATTTTGTAAATAACAACCACCCATTGATTGTGAAGTTAGAAAATAACAAACGTTGGAAAAGCTCATCTTCACAGTGATGATAAATGATGTTTAAATAACCAAGTTTTTAGGAACAGCAGTAATTTACACCAGCATTGCGTTTATGAACAGAAAAATATGCCATCCCATCACAACAGATGAGGTTTTAAGTCATAAAGAGGTCGCGACCCGAAACCAGGAAAAGATAAGAATATTCCACGTACCATTTCAGAAATATTAACAAGATTTCACGCTTTAATAAATAGTATACTGAATAAACGTATTCTATTTGTCACCCTTCTAAAAACATCAGAACTTTATTATCACCTATAAAATAGACATATACCGCTAGTCATAAATTCTAAGAAAAAAACACATTGTTCGCTGCGTCGAATGAATTTCGATATATTTTCTCGACACTAGTCACGTATTTATGTCTCAATGACAGGTCATACACTGAAATGTCCTTCGTAAACAATACATTTTTCTATTCATTTAAAGCAAGTCAAAGCTAAAAACCTCGGTTTATGTTCTTAAAAAAGAAACGCAGTTATAAAAATATAATGTTTTTTAAGTAGCTCGGAAAGCGACCTCGTCTGTCACCGATCAGATTATAATCGGGAAGCCATTTAAAATAATAGTCGATTCCGTTGTCTTTTAAAAACCATATGAATATTTATAACTATTAAACATCAGGTTCTTTAGCTCAGGAGGATTGTTGATGATTTTCATCAGTGGTCGATAGTCAATTAGTCGAACTGAGCGTTCGGTTTTATCTGATACTTAGCGCTCATCGTGTCCCACTTTATGACAATAGTGCGGCTTTCTCACTGAGAGCTATAGTCGATATCGTGACCGTTCCTATCGGCATTACAGATATCGTTTACAAATATTTCGACATAGCGATAACTATCTGAAACATCGCTACGTTTTCTTTATTATATTTTTATGTGTTTATTTACAAACGTTTAATACTGTTATTAATACGCGCTTTAGTAGGTAATCAATTAGAGTTTCTCTTATTAAATATGTTGCTTTATTTTATCTATTTATCAATGGTTAATAAAACAGTATTGTGGCAGGAAGTTCCACTTTCGTTTAACGAATCACTTTTCAAAAGCATATTTATTCCGAAACTGTATTTTTTCTTTAAACGTTGCCCCACACTGGGATTTCTCCTGTGTCGTGAGTGCGTTTTACAGACATGAACCCCACACACAATACACCCAGACCCGGAACAACTACCTGCAGATCATACAAATAATTGTTCCGTGCGGGAATCGAACCCACGACCCGGAGCGCAGCAGCCGACTGTATCAGCCACTGCATCAAATTGTCATCATACTTTCCTTATACTGTGGACAAATATAGTTCCTACTGCCAGTGCAACCATTCTGCACCCAGCGAAACAGTCAAGCAACTAATCACCATTAAGATTAAATATGCAACATTTCGTGTCATCCTCACAAATACATCTATTAACATTTCAACAATGCGGCACAAACAAATCGGAGTCTTTACCATAATTTCCAACTTTATCACGATAAAAACGATATCGCTAATGAAATATCGAGACGATTATGTCAAAACAAGATAGTGTTCCAATGAATTTGACTAATCAAAATATTTGGAAAGCACCGAAACGGTAGTTTTGTCACTATTACTCACAAATGAACACACAATATCAAACCTTACTGCTTAAAAAATACGAGGTACTTAAATTGTTATGATCGCGTGTAACGTTGATTTAGCAAATATCTGAATGTTTCGCAATAGATCGTAATGTCGTCATTCTCGTTTCGGATCTATTTGACTGTGTATTCAAGGTCCTAGATGCAAATCAGGTTGTATAACTATTTGACTACCTGTTTACAATAATAGAAACTATTTATAAAACTGTTATTACACAAAAAATGCAAATCACTCATGTTAGATTTGATTTCGTTCGAATTCTAGCTGGGTTGAAATTGGATCAATTTATAGTTCACTCATTGTGATTATACTCAAAGCAAAGCTTGCATAGTAGGAATGAAGAAGGAAATGAAGAGATGCCGTTTTTAAAACTTGACTGATAGAGAATGCGTCATGGCATTAAGTCCGCCTTATGTATACTCAATGTACATAAAAGTTTAAATAAATAAATAAATGTATACTCAATGTACTCAATGTACATAAAACTAAAGGCGTTAAAACTTTAATCAGATTGTTTTGCCTCTATAAACAGGGAGGTAAATGAGAGCATATTTTTCGTTTAACGCTCATCTGTAAAGCCCTTTAGGAATTAAAGTTAACAACTTTTTTGTAAAATACACATTTTTTTGCCAGAGGCGGCAAATATAGCAAAAATACCAAGAGGTAAATATAGCAAATAAGAATTTAAGTAGGACCAAAGTAATTGAGACGATCTTTAAGAGCGTGAAGTTCAACGCTAGCCTCGAGACATGAAGATAAGATTTACACAGGTTTCTCTCATTTTGTACTCATAATGTCAGTACATTTGTTAAATTAAAAACATTGATGTATTTCATTACTATCAAGTTGTTTTGTACTGCTTTATCAGGCAACCGAAAATTCAAAGACTGAAATTATCGAAACACTATACACGATAGATGACTAACGAAATATAATCGATGTAGACCGATGTAGACTCCGCACACATTTGCTCGATGAAGCAAATTAGTAGGTTACTCGTTGGTCCATGTTATTTTCCAAACCACTATAAAAGGGTCAATGGGCAACACTAGAAAACTGGCACAAACACCATATTCGCTTTTGAAGGAATCCTGATGCAGTCGTGGGCCGTCAATGGCAAATGTTAGCAGCATCAATAGATAGATAAATGTTATTTGCCATAAAGGCAAGCACATTATCTATTGTAACCTTTTTTGTACATAATTACCTCGGCCCGTTGGAGGTCTATCCATTTAGAGGCTACAAATTCTTAGAACTGCGAAGCTAGTAACTATGTATTAGATGGATTTTTCGCTAAAAGTTATTTCAATAGATTAGAAGCCGTAAACTTAGTTCAGTGACTACAAATTTTGTCTATTTGCGGACTGAGAGCTATCTATGTTTTTACAATAAAGAGACAACCAAGACCCATTCAAGTCGCAATCATTGCAATTTTATCATTATCATTTGTTTTTTTGCACCTATTGTACCAGCAAGAACTGCTAATACATTTTGCACATAAGGCCCTCAGTTCCCAATACTCCACGCTTAGCTCTCCAAATCCTAAACACTTAAAATAAGCAGGCTTTCAACTGGCTTCGAAAGCTTCACGCTGACTAATTGCATTACTAGGAACACCATAAAGCCTACCTAATTTGGAAGAGGTAAGAGGTTTGCTAAAAGAAACCTACGGTTGCGCTTTGCGTCCTGGAATTTATTTTGCCGGACAAACATGGATTCTAGCAGAACAGTGTATGCGTGCAGTAGGCAAACTGAGTTTTGTACCACAATTTGCTTTCGCATTCACACTCCTGACTATTTACGCGCTTGTATGTTTATTTGTTCTATGCAAGGTTCGAGTAACAAGCGTTTTAGAGAAAACTTATTATTTGATGTTGGCATTTACTTTTGCCGTGTAGTGCCGGCTCAGAATACCACCATCCCATCTCCTCCCGTGGGTGTCGTAAAAGTCGACTAAGGGATTAGCCGGAGGATGGGCAGCAGCATCCTTCAAATACATTAACAACTCAACTGCGATCGCCAACCCGTCTGCCAAGCGTAGCGATTATGGCAAAACCCCCCATTGAGCCCACAACACAGCCATATCGGTCGTTGTGGTGATCTTTGGGGGAGGCCTGTGTCCAGCAGTGGACAACATTCGGCCGAAATCATGAAAAATAAGATGATTTACTTTTTGAGTATATAGGTTTTATAAACTTTTATAGCAAAGACAATTCGATGAATAGAAAAAAAAACAATGACAGGTGTTTACCTGTCATAGATTTTTTTTCTATTCTGCTCCTCATTAATTCTAGATATCCAAATATACCTTCATATTCAATTATACTGCATGAAATAACAGCACCGAAAGATTTAATTTAATAAAAAAAAAATTTTTCGCCTTATTTAAGGCGCCCAACGCCCGTTTGGACTCTTAGCGGCTATAACTACCTGGCTGGTCTTCTTCGGCACCGGCTCTGGGATATCGAGATCACTAGCGAATGGGAGGCGACGGGCCAAAAATGTCATAGTTAAAGGCAACTTCTCTCGGGAACTACCCAGTCTTGAAATATATATACCATCATACCCACGCTTAAACAATTCACTTGCGTCAAACATTAGTCTGTTTGCCTGCATCTCAGCTCTTGTTTGCACTAGTGAATCCAGTGTTCGGACATTGAGATGCTGTGTTTAGAAATCTATCGGTTTTGTACTGAATATTCGCTCGGGAGGTAAAACTTGTTTACTTGGGTTTTACGCGGCTTAACTCTGAGAATTTTTAGCGAATACTGTTGACGAAAGGGTCGTAAGCTTCTGCGAGTGCTTTTCGTCTAGGTGGCGGTCTTTGTCGGTGTATGGACAAGGAGAACGTATATAGCTATCTGCTACTTAATTATTTGTTTAACAGACCCAAAGTTATTACCGTCGACCCAGACAATAAAATCACGTAAGATCACATAAAGAGACTCGGGCTGTCTCATTCATTGAACACCCGACCCTTTTACCGCCCTCGCCGCCGAGGATGCCCGGCTCATCGACGCCGCGGAGACCCATCGCCGCGTCACCTTCCCGTTCAAGTTAGCACTTCTCCCTCCCGTCTCTTGCTCGCGCCGGCCCGTGCCGAGCCTGTAGCTTTAAATCCCCTAATACATTTTAAATAATACCGATCCAGCTGTCCCCAAAACAATAGCTTGTTATCCCCAGCAACCCCCCCGCAGGGGGCGCCCTTAGCGCAAGTTGCTTAGTTTTTAATATAAATTTTAAGCCTGTTGGCTTCGCCAGAAACGACCGTTTAAGCAACCACACTTACCAGAAGTGTATGCGAGAAGTCCAAAAGTTAAGTACCATAATACTGTGAATTATATTTACTTAAAAAGATATGGCCGCGTATTTAATGTGAACTTACTAATTTGACGATTTACCTCTTGCAATTTTCCTTGGTTCCCACATATTGAAATATCGAAAACACATACGCATGATGCATCATAACGAGACAGTATTTAAACTCCGGGGATACATTTAGCACGTCCTTACAATGTTATCGTAAGGCCTAAAGGGTTTCGTAAACATCACGCGTGCGGTTAAGGAGACTGAGCACACAATTATCTGAATACGTGCTGTATTCTGTGATTATCTTGTGCTTTTTCTATGGGTTCTTTTTTGTTTGTAGTGTTTGTTGTGATATGCGGTCTTCGAGTATCTTGTTATGATGAATGCCAAGGCTGACATTTCGTAAATACAAGTTGATATTTTACTGCCATGATACCGAATTGAGTGTAAATCCTCTTTTAATGAACGTCTTTCACATTCAGTATCATGATCATGAAATTGATTGATCATAAATTCATTCTTTACTGCTACGAACAGCCGGTAGTTCCTAGCTTTAAGCGAGACGAAAATTGGTGGGGGTGTGGCCCAAAACTAGGCAAACTCCACGGCGATAGGAAAATGGAACACCATGGAGTTTCAGCCGGCAAGAATTCGACAAAACCTCCGCCATGGGGAAGGGCGTGAGGATGATAATGACGCTGAAGTCCATGAGCATTTCTCCACGAACAAATAAGGCAATTCCTCTTAAATCACACGATTATTTACAAGCAAGTTATGCTACCTATTATCTACACGGTTCCAGTATAATTAAGTTCTTATATATGGAACAGAGCACATATACCGTGTGGCTAAGAATAGCACCAACCCATTTCATCCCATGGGTGTCGTAAAAGGCGACTATGGGATTAACCGGAGGATAGGCAGCAGCGTCCTTCGAGTACATTAACAACTCAACTGCGATCGCCAACCCGCCTGCCAAGCGTGGCGATTATGGCAAATCCCCCCAATGAGCACATAAAACACCTAAATCGGTTATTGTGGTGATCTTTGGGGGAGACCTGTGTCCAGCAGTGGACTGCATTCGGCCGAAATTATGATGATGATGAGAACACATGCACATATAAAAAACAATATAAATCATTCACAAATAGCATCATATATCACATTGCATTGATACGCTGCGCGTGCGCAAACGAAATGCGCTTTCCACTCGCACCTGCACTTTGACATGGGGGAAACTCCTGCGACCTCAACTGACTGGTTTGAGAAATATTCGCTTGTTTAGAGAATTATTGATTTGTGGATTTTATCTGAATAATTTCTCTATACTTCGGATATTGAGGTGGAAGGCCCGGACCTCAAGATGCAAAGTATACTTAATAATTCAGATAAAATCCACAAAGCAATAATTCTCAATTATTTTCATGTTTTAAATAGTGTAGCTCCAGTCACGAATAGGGCTACCCCATCTCATTCCGTGGGTATCGTAGAAGGCGACTCAGGGAGTTTCGAACCCAGTGCGTACCATTAAGCACTTTTGGGTTACCTGCAGGTGGCGGGTAAATCATCTAAAGAGGGGATGTCAGGCAGGCGGCCGATTGTAAAACCCTTTTCAACATCTCATATTGCGCCGACCCCAAGTTAGTAACTTGGTACAGGTAGAAAAAGAACTATATTCATAGGTACATAACTACATGAAAATAAAAGTAATATAGCCTGACCAATACCGCTGTACCGCGCCTTAAGTATGCGCGGGGAGGTGGGGAGAGGGAAGGAAAGAGCACGAACTATACGAACGACGGAAACGGAGCGGCTGCTCACATACCTACGGCGCGGTACAGCAGTATTGGCCAGGTTATAGTGCCAGCCCCATGCCGTCAGTTCATGGTGGGAGGCCTCGGGGGTCGCGGGCGCGCAGACTGGGGAGTCTCATACCGAGCGACCCCCGGGAAGATGGAGGAGCACACGTGGTAACGTGACTCCGTGTGCGTAGCACAGCGAGACTTGGGGGATCCTTTACAATCCACCCCGAGAAGTGCCTGGGGGGCGGGCGGCCTTTTTACAGCCACCTGCCCTCCGTTTGAGGGGGTCACCGCTTTACAGTCATCCCCTCGGAGATGTGCCTAAAGGCGTGGCACCAATGGGCGGCTCTAGTGTGATCTTACGAGGACCTGGAGCCTCCCTTCGGTGCCGAAGATGACCGCTTCATTGGTTTAAGCCGGTAGGAGTCCGGCATACCCCTTCGCCCGTCCCCGGGGCGGAGGAAGTTCATGTAGAATTTCAACTGGAGACCAATAAAAAAAGGTATAGTGCCAAATGAGAAAAGAAAACTATTGGCGGTCTAGTCGCAACTCGGCCTTCTCTTCCACGCAGCCATTTGGTAAGACTAGAAAGCATTGTAATGTCCTTTGCAACGAAAAAAGCGTAAGTGATGATGATAAATAAAAAAACATGCTTATGTTAACGGTGTTGCGTACGGTAGTAACTTAAAATGTATATTGGCCAGATAAACAGACTTGATTCTTAGGGTCAGGTGATAAAACTGAAACTGGTTTTCTGTTTACGTATTTTTTATATCAAGGTGGGCTAAAAACGTGTTGGGGAATTTCAACGCTTCCCCACTTTCTTCCTAATTATGGGGGACTCCTATCCTGATAAATTACCATGTCTATTCAAAAATAAGAACTGTCACTGGCAGATTCACATAACACTGACCAATACATTACCAAATTAAATGAAAGGAGACAATGCGAAGAACCAACGAATCTAGGCCTGAAAATGATCATGTCCTAGACCGAGATCATGGCGGGATTAGACGGGAAATGATCCTGCCATAACCGTAGGAACCCAGAACGCAGAAGAAAAGAAGAGTTAGGTCGAGTAAAGTCGAGAACACCGGTAAGCGATCACGACGTGAAGTCAGAAACTTGATAAGATGGAATGACCGTAGGTGGAATATGGCAGCCACCGATCGGTGGGCCCGTCGAGAGCGAAGCAGAGCACCAACTCTAATGTCTGTACGCCGCATCAGGGCTAAGCCACACACCTAGAAGGATTGTCTTTATGACAATCATGGCAAATTTAATTTTATTTCGACAGTAGCGCGAGCGTTCTAAATGTCTGTTCTAAATGACAAAGCGCTAACGGGTCGCCGAGCGAATGGTGTTATATCCGTCAATTTTCGAATGGTTACGCATTGTGCGTGTCGAGTATATTCTGCCTAATCTACCTGCCAAGCAGTAAGAGTAGCATGTCGCATACTCATTATTCTAACGGTCATTGGGAGCCCCACATTCAGCAGTGGACGTTTACGTATGAGAAGTGTGAGGTGTTATCTAAATCTCCACAATATGAGGTATGTCTTGTACGGCCAGCACCAGGTAGCTCAAAGGAACACCGTGATGATTCTAGTCGGTAGATAAGGGTCCTCCACACTCCTTGATTAATATTTTAGTACCTCAATTATTGAAACTGATAGTTACAAAGTGTTTAGTATATATAGATACTGATGACGATGATGTCCTCCACGACATATCCGTCGACGGCGACACTGACAACAACTGAATACAAGAAAGAAATAAATAAATTTCTTTTTCAATTAGACGAAAATTACCCTGACCGAGCAGAGGATCGACCACTAAACCAAAAACGCGGTCTGAAACTTTATAACTGCCAATTCACTTTTACGTGAATGATAAAACACTTAAATATTTAGAGGCTAATTAACATGCAAAATTAGGTTAATAGTAAAGAAATACGGATACTCAAATATGAATATTCAAGAGATACACGTGAATAAGGTTATTGTGTTAGCGAGACTAGCGTTCGTCCGGTCTTTGCCCGGAACCCCGCGCAAGGCTACAAGTTTCGCTAATTAGTTATAAACATATAATGTTAACAATAATAAGGAAAATTATTTATAGCTGCGGTTAATTAATTGGTTGACCTACTTGTTTGTTTTAAGATATTAATTACCTGCATATTTTAATGATTTTAATTAATTTTAATGTTATCAATTAAAAATAAACTTACTTTGCGAGGCACCTAGCAGATATATTATGAATTAAAGATTTTAATTGAGTTTATATTCTAAGGTTGGCTTTTTCAGGTGTTGCATGAAATGGACTTTACAGGTCGAATAAGCGAATATCGCAGCCTGCGTAAGTTTATTTCTCTTTTCAAATAATTTAAGTATTTCCGCCAAGAAATCAAAGTAACCTCGTATGGGTTTCAAAATCACATATTTAAACTTAAAAGACAGTTCAAGCTAGTGGTATCATCATTTAGAGCCTATCATTATATATATAAAAAAAAAAACAATTGTCTTCTAGTGCTGCCATTAGTTAGAATGTTAGACCCAATACTGGGCTAGCGGGCTGCATACAGAACCAACCTCCCGCTCCGATTATGTTTAGCTAACCATAAAAAAATAGTAAATAATGATCAAAATGTAACCTCCATTTTGTGCTATGAAACTAACTAGAGGTCGCCCAACAGTCGAAATTCGACCGTGTATTTGTAACAAATATTATAACATGAATGCTATCTTACTGCACTCCTTCTCGATATGAACTTTAACTATACCAAATCTCATAAACCTCCGTGCTCGCAATGTGCTTAAAAAGTGGTACAAAGTTTTTTTTTTTTCACGTATTAATATATAGATAAGCCCCGAGAATTTAATTTCAAACCAAGGATTTATGTTTGCGGCATTGGGTCACCCAAGGGTAACCCCACCTTAATCGAGAGTAAATTCGCTCGCGATTAGATTATGTGGTCATTTCTTAATTTGGTGGTCATTAAATCTCATTACGTCACCAACCTGCAGTTCGTCCCCGTATAGCTTCAAATATCTAAACATCTTTCTATCCTAATATTATTTACTGTTAGTATTAATACCGCTAGGACATCACACCATGTAAGGTAATAATAGCGAAGATATAAATAAATATTTACAGCTCGGGTCACGCACTCTGATATCAGTTAAAATTCCGCGCATAACTACCGGTACTTACTACCTAGGTGTCGGCTGTCGCAAACTGGACATGGCTGTATTACGAAACGGGATGGCTACTGTTGCTATTTGATAGCAAGTAATTGGTACCGAGATGGCGCTGTGTAGAAATCTTCCTTCTATTATAAATGTGAAAGTCTATAAGTTTGTCCCTATCACGCTTAAACGGTTCAACGGATTCTAATAGAATTTTGAACAAGGAGTCCGTGTGGTGTCCGGATTAAAAATATAGCACCGCTCCATCTCCTCCCGTGGATGCCGTAAAAGGCGACTAAGGGACACTAGTTTAGCGTCGGATGGGCGGCAGCAGTTCTGTGGAAAAGTAGCCATACTTTTTTTTATTTTTTTTTATTGCCCCACTAGGATTTCTCCTGTGTCGTGGGTGCGTTTACAGACACAAATCCCACACACAATAACACCCAGACCCGGAACAACTACCTGCAGATCGCACAAATATTTGTTCCGTGCGGGAATCGAACCCACGACCCGGTGCGCAGCAGCCGACTGTATCAGCCACTGCACCAACCGTGCCGTCAAATACTGCGCTCACCAATACGCCTGCGAAGCGTGGTATTGGCAAATACCCCCCAAAATTACGACACTACTGTGGAGACCTATGAGGAAGGCTTATGTTCAGCAGCGGACATATAAATGGCTGATATGATGATGTAATAACATACTGCATTTTCATTTAGGCCCAAAGATGCGGGCTTAGTAATATACTGTTAACATTCAGTTACGGCTTATGAACTTGCATACATAAATTATTAAAATATATTATACTGTATGACTAGATATATAAAAAAAGTTCTATGAGTAAATAGTAAGTCAGTACTGCGGCAGCACTCGTTACTGTTGTTAGCTAACAATTATTCAAAACATCATTATAATGCCAACGGACGTCTACTGCTCAATAAAGGCCTCCCCTTTCGATTTCCACAACAAACGGTTACTGTTCCACAGAAGGGGCGTTGATCAATGACATTTTACAAATAGATGCGCCACACACGATCATGATTTCACAACAAAACGGCGCGCTGGCCGCCATTAGATTAAATACAATTTTTCGGTAACAATATCGATTTACGTTACGTATCTATTTATTTATGAAATAAAACGTCATTTTCTTTCACAAATGCAGTATGCTTCGTGCATCATCTATAAACACAGGATGGTATTATTTTTTCGCGATATGTTGCTGAATTACGCTTATGATACACGTCGAGCCGCGACACTGATCGGTGCGTGAATAAGTGAACTCCGGGCAAATTACCTTGCTTTCATGTGACCATCGTAGAGGGCAGGCAACGTATCTACACTTATAAAAACTATCTAAGGCGCTGATACCCATTCCTGCTTAAGATTCGGTCGCCTTTTACGACATGCACGGGAGGAGATGGAGTGGTGCTATATACTTAATCTGGTCACCACGCGGAAACTCTTTCATTTCAGCCGAATGAAGTCCACTGCTGGACACAGGCCTCCCCCAAGGATCACCACAACAACCGATATGGGTGTGTTGTGGGTTCATTGGGGGGTTTTGCCATAATCGCCACGCTTGGCAGACGGGTCGGCGAACGCAGTTGAGTTGTTAATGTACTCGAAAGACGCTGCTGCCCATCCTCCGGCTAATCCATTAGTCGACTTTTACGACACCCACGGGAAGAGATGGGGTGGTGGTATTCTGATCCGGCACCACACGGCATACGGAACGCCACGCGGAAACTCTTAGAACTTACTTAATCAGATGTTCAGCGTAAAAGTTAACCCAGACAGTTTACACGACACCGACATCAACAATTACACCTACATACTAACAAACACTAATGAAGCAATCACCGACAATCATGTATTCCGTAACTCTCATCAATGTTTATCGATACACGTAATACCTCTAATTAGTGAGGTAACGGTGTCTATCGGGAACTATCGACACTTAGCATGTCTCTGATATCGACGCGCTCATCTTAACCCTATGTATCGACCTCAATAAATTACCTCCACATTATTAAAAGACAGTCTTCAGTATTTGAGGTACTGCGGTAAATATTAGCATTTTCATCGTAAATAAGATCTGTGGCTGTGATGTGTCAGTGTCACAGTTATAACATCATGGGTGGTTCGTGCTTAGAATACCGAGACGGTAATTAGTGTTCGCAACTTCTAATTTGCAAATTATAATGTCACCCAGAAGAGTGAAGTCTCAGTTATGTAGATTGTCCCAATGGGCATGTTGTACGAGAATGGACTGCATATCGCCACAAATGTTGGGATACGATTATTATTATTACATTTGACGGCACGGTTGGTGCAGTGGCTGATAGAGTCGGCTGCTGCGCTCCGGGTCGTGGGTTCGATTCCCGCACGGAACAAATTTGTATGATCTGCAGGTAGTTGTTCCGGGTCTGGGTGTATTGTGTGTGGAATAGATGTCTGTAAACGCACGGAAAGACACAGGATAAATCTTAGTGTAGCGCTATTTAAAAAAAAAAAAACGTCCACTGCTGAACAAAGGCCTCCCCCTTAAATTTCCACAATTGTGTCGTCATTTTGGGGGAAATTTGCCAGTACTCACCGCGGTTGGCAGGCGGATTGGTAAGCGCAGTTTGGATACTGTTCCACAGAAGGGACCCTGCTGCACATCTCTCTGAACAAATCTAGTAACAACGTCAAAAGCAATATCTCTCATTGGACACCCTCTGAATAAGAACTACATCCTATTCCTTACTTCTAAGCCATATCAGTTTCGGTACTTAAGCAGCAAAAACTAATCCAATAAAGATGGATTTATTACACAAGTACTTACGCACGCGGCTAAAAAGGGTTGTCGTCTATATACAGCGAGGCCGGACACCGACCGCTTGCTATATATGTCGAGATGCGCCGGCGCATCTAACGGCGCAACGTGACCTTCTATTAATTACCGTTCGCTCCTGTATCGGGACATCGCGGTTCTTCCTACATCAAGGTGTTGGCTGCACATTTTTGTAGTTATTTTTTTATTATTCTTACAAATAACTAAATATTTGTAAGTGTATATACGGCTTTACTCGCCTGCATATTTCGGATACGCCCGAAATCGGACCTCCCGACAACGCCGATTAAAGAAGCTCATAAATAATGTCTCCGGTTGAGTCCGAAACTAGTCGGGCAAACCCGAAATATACACGTGAGTAAATAAAAGAAAGAAACAATATATTTTTTGCACTAATAACGACGCACATTTGACAAAATATAGTACATAATATAAAAGTAAAACAGGAAGAGGAATAAACTGGCAACACATTTTTAAAGCTGTATACAATTCATATAAACACGGAAATATTTGATAAATTTTTTGTTCAGTATTACCCTATGATTTTCTCCGTGTCGATGTCGTGGGTACAATTTACAGGCATAAATTTCTTATGCACAAGCACCCAGCCCCGAAAAAACTATCTATAGATCATACAAATTTGTTCCATGCGGGGTTCGAACCCGCGAGACATATCGTAGAAAGTCTATCTCTTAGGCACTACTAGCTGAAACGTTTCGTTTCGTATTACAATTTGAAACATTATCTCAAAGTGGTGTCATCGGCATCATCATTTCAGCCGAAAAATATCCACTTCTGGACATAGCCCTCACCCAATATTCGCCATGCTTGGCAGGCGGGTTGGCGATCACAGCTGAGTTGGTAATGTACTCGAAGGACGCTGCTGCCCATCCTCCGGCTAATCCCATAGTCGACTTTTACGACACTCACGGGATGAGATGGGTATGTGCTATTCGTAGCCGGCACCACACGTTTTCTTATGTATTCGATAATTCTAGTCTTATTTGATCATCTGAAGTATCAATTCCAAGCAAAAGTTTATAAATCAGTCCATACAAGACAAAAATCCACTCTAGGTTTACAGCTAATCGTTCAAATAAAGTACCACTAAAATATCCAATCACGAAGTCGCTCATAAAGTTAAGTCCAAACTGCCAAGATTCCTGGAGTAATTCCCTGTTAAAGATTCATTCCCCTGGACCACCAGTGCTTATCAACCTTCGAAACCAGTTTGGTCATCGTATTGCGATAGATGTCAGTTCCCTGGGATGTAAACTGCTTGGGTAAAAAATTACAGGGTAATTATTGTGGGAACAGGAGTTAAAGGATTCTGGTAGAATACTAATGGGCTGATAACACTGGGAAATAGCTATGTCCTCTGTTTAGTAATCAGTACCCTCATAGGTAATAATTACCAAACAGAGGACATGATTGCTATGTAGAGGTTTAAAGGTCCATAAAATCAGGTTTTAGTTATAAATTGTATCATTCCACTTCGTCTCGGAGGACAAATTAATACGGTAACTTTAAAGTACTTTAGAAATTAATATTTAATATGAATTTCTAACTAAAGATGGATACTAACGCTTTTTTCTGAAAGTTAAGATCGTATAATAAATAATAATATTGCTTCAAGGTTTTATAAAACACTCTCGACAAAAAGATCTAGGAGGTCTTCGTCTTCTATATGTTTTAGCCGTAGTCTACTAGATTTTGTTACAAATTATTCTAACCTAACTTATTTTTTATGAAATTATTATTTATATGTAGGTATTAGAATCGTTTGGGTCGAAACACTTGGGTTATGAGCTATTAAAGCACGTCTGTATTTTCAAATATATTGCCAGACGGTTTGTCGTCTCTTAGCGTAATCAGATGGCTCTGGCTAAAGGGCAGACATTGGCCTTCAACATGGCAATGTTGCCAGTCTTCTGGGAACGTTACCAGCTGACAGCGATGAGGATTTTGACGCCTACATTTTAAAAGTTTTCCTTAATCTTTAGTTTCGTCATGTTATAAACAGTTATCGAATCAAGTAACGAACCTATTTTAATTTACAAACTTTTATCTTGCCTTACTAATCTCCAAACGGAACTGGCACACATTACGAACCGCATGTACTTAACTTACACATAAATACATATCAAAACACGTCGACCAACAAAACTAATGGATAGGAACATCTATCGATCGACAAATGGAGCTTAGCTGCACGCAATCGTCTTCCGTTATCACCATTGAACAATTAATTAGTAAAGATTTTTCATCACACTCGCCTTTCCCCAAGAATACTAGGTTCGGCTTTCAGTTTCACCATGGCTAATTACATAACATCATCATCATCATATCAGCCAAAAGACGTCCACTGCCGAACAAAGGCCTCCCCAACAGATTTCCACAACGAGCGAGCAAAATGTCAAATCAAATCATACATGAAAATGTATTAATAATTAAAAGAATTCCCGGTGTAGAATAGACCACCTAAAGGTCGTCACCTAAGGGTGTCGTAAAAGGCGACTAAGGGCTGATACGTGTGGTGCCGGCTACGATTTTTTTTTTTTAATTACTGCAAAATTCTTTATGATCTTCCAACCACTGGGGCGGTCATCTTCAGCACCTAAGGGGGGCTCTAGGAACTCATGATCGCACTAGAACCGCCCATTGGTGCCTATGGGCACATATCGGAGAGGGTGACTGTAGAGCGGTCACCCCCCCGGAGAGATTGTAAAGGAACCCCCCGAAGCCTCACTGTGCGCTGTGCTATGTTGCGCACACGGCGGCGTGTGACCACATACGCGTCGCCATCTTCTCGTGGGTCGCTCGGTGTGGGCCGGCTATATAGGCCCCAGCTATATAGCGACGACAGGGGGTTCAGGCGTATTGGCCCTGGGCGCCGGGGCGGTGGTTAACCCGGCACCGTCTTGTCCGACTCCGCGCAGGTTCGGCGCTCTCCCGATCCCGCTCTGTGTCTCATCCTGGAGCATGACGCTTTCACAGAAGGAGACCACAACACTCCAATTTTCATGCTCTGCCAGCATGCCCGACACCACTGCTGGGAGAGAGAGATCTTGCCCAGTCCGATCGACCTGAATCCGCCGCTCTGCAGCTGCGAATACCTAGCACCAATCCATCTCATCCCGTGGCTATCGTAGAAGGCGACTATGGGATTAGCCAGAAGATGGGCAGATGCGTCCTTCCAGTACATACACATACAATACTGCGATCCCCAACCAGCTATGCCCGTTCATTGTAGTCATTAGGAGGCCCGTGTGTGGTATTATCTCGCTGAACTGATTCAGGACAGCTTAGAACTAGTGTAATAATACTTTGTCTTAATTCATTTCATTACAGCACTTAAAGTATTTTAGCTACAATTATTGAGCCCTATCCAATCTTACTAAAACTTGCACCCAACCCTTCTAACGCCGGCTATTTACCGTAGAACAATAGCCACCAATTAGTGTTTACCGCGGTAATGTTCCGGTCGAACTGACCACAATATATGGCCGTGTGCTACACCGTTAGGTTTTACTGTAAATAATTAGTTCAATTAGCATGGTGCCGATTATAGATTAATCATTGGAATGGTATCATTCTCCATGGCCAGTGGGGAGCGTAACTGCGTAATAAATTGAGCCATTGTATCGACGAAAATTGCTAAATGAAATGCATAAAGTTTCCCATATGGGCGCCTGTAACAACATCGGCGTCAATGAATCAATAGACACGGAAAGTTCAGGTTTTTTTTCACATTCGTAAGCGTCAGCATAGGAGCATTGTTATGTACATAACCTTTCTACACGAAAACCAATCTGTCAGCATGATGTGAAATTGTTGACACGTTAAACGGAATTTTGTGCATTCGATTTAAAAAAAAAAAAAATTTGAAGAAACATTTACGAGTCTCGACTGTTAATACGAACTTAATTCAGGTCGAGATTAGCAATGCCGTTAAATATCGTGCCAAGAAACTGCGTTTGGGAAATGACCTAAAATTTTAATGGTACATTATAACGACTATAACAAAGCTAGATCATAAAATTTAACCTACTTCAGTGCTTTGGGGTTAAGCTAAACGGATGGATCATATTACCACGACTGTTGGGAAACTCATTTTATACACGGATAATTTTAAGAACCAGTTCATGCGTATGCGCATGGTAGTGTTTTGGTCAAGTTGACACTTGGAAACACTAACCGCCTTATTACAAAAAAGCAAAACGTTGTTTAAACCCATTTAATTTGTCTTTATCTTTTAAAACTATACGTCGCAATGAAAGATAAGGTCAAAACATAATATTTATTTTTGACTAAATTGGGTTTGTTCAAAGTTTTATCTTTTTTGTAGTAAGACAGCTACGACCGAAAACTGAAACGCTAGTTAATATCAATTCCCGATTTAACTATGCGAGAAACCTGTTTTCGGTCCGAAACCGGGCGGCTCAAATAGTTAAAGCGTTTCAATATTCGAAGGCTAGTGTTGTACCTATCTTTAGCACAGTTCAGTAATCAACAATGGGTTTAAGGATGCATGACTCAGATCAGGATGAAAAACAATAATATTCCATTTATTTTGGTGTAACGTCATACTAGCTAGGGCTGCCATACGTCCCGGTACACCAGGACGTGCCCCGGTTCGTAGCGTTGTGTCCGGTGTACCGGTCAGTAAGTCCGTTGTCCCGGCTTTATGAGTTATAATGAGAGTAGGTAGGCATGCACGGTTCTAATTTCGAATTTTTCGCACAGTATCGTGAGCAGTCACCGAATGGTAATATAAGATTAGATAGTATGGGCGATTTTTTTATGATAACATAAATTTTAGACTATTTTTTTATCGTTCCTAATTAGCGGGCAAGATAATCTTCAAAATGATGTCTCAATCATTAGTTTTGGTAAAGTATTAAGGAAAATATGGCGTACCGAAAAAACACCTTAAATAAATAATATATTAGTTGATCCGTGCGAAGTTTTCGCAAAGTATCGTAATGGTGTATAGAAAGAAAAAAATATTTTTATTGTGGATTCGTAAAAAATGACAATGAAAACTTATTATTAACAAAATAAAAAACTTACACAACGTGGCTATTCTGTAAGAAGTCACTTCACTTGCAAATTCTCTTCTGAATCCGCAGTGAAATCTCTAATATCGTATTGTTTTTACTACTTTTCAATGCGGATTCGTAAGTAAGTCTGCTTCACTAGCAAACCCACTTCTGAATCCGCAGTGAAATCTCTAACATCGTATTGTTTTTACTAGCACTTTTCACTGCGGATTCAGAAGTAAGTTTGCTAGTGAGTGCTTACAGAATAGCACTAGTGCTAGTGCTAGTAGTTGCTAGTGCAAACCCACTTCTGAATCCGCAGTGAAATCTCTAATATCGTATTGTTTTTACTACTTTTCAATGCGGATTCATAAGTAAGTCTGCTTCACTAGCAAACCCAC
Organism: Diloba caeruleocephala; assembly: GCA_947459985.1. NCBI lineage: Eukaryota > Metazoa > Arthropoda > Insecta > Lepidoptera > Noctuidae > Diloba > Diloba caeruleocephala. The sequence continues at coordinate 27,208,674 of OX381608.1, read as the reverse complement.
TTCTGAATCCGCAGTGAAATCTCTAACATCGTATTGTTTTTACTAGCACTGCGGATTCATAAGTAAGTTTGCTAGTGAGTGCTTACAGAATAGCACTGCTGTACGAGGCCAAAAAAAGTCCCTATCTCAGCAAGGGAGATATGGGGTTCCGACAAAAAACGCCTTTGCGAAATAATATAATAAGTATGACCATTTGTTTAAACTAGCTTTTACCGCCGACTTTTCGGCGAAGGGACTGTTTAGAGTCTTTAGGGATCTTGATAACACGATTAAACTAATCCTATAACGTATTCCATGACATAATCTACCTCTCTGCCAAACACTTGATTCCGTTCAGCCGTTCGAGCGTGATTGAGAGAAAAACATTCATACATACAGCTTTATACTAGTAAGATTATCCACATAATGACAACTATGTGACTGTGGCTTTCGTAGAAAATACATACTTTTACTGTAATACAGTACAAACTACAGAGTACAGGTGGTATTGCGATTAGTTATGGTGGCCATCATAAAGAAAAAAGAAACATGTACCTACTTAATGTGATGTATTAGAAGGGATTCCATGTTTGTAGTGTGATGAGGGCTAAGAATTCCACCACCCCATCTCCTCCCATGGGTGTCGTAAAAGTCGACTAAGGGATTAGCCGGAGGATGGGCAGCAGCATCCTTCGAGTACATTAACAACTCAACTGCGATCGCCAACCCGCCTGCCAAGCGTGGCGATTATGGCAAAACCCTCCAATGAGCCCACAACACATCCATATCGGTGGTTGTGGTGATCTTTGGGGGAGGCCTGTGTCCAGCAGTGGACTTCATTCGGCCGAAATGATGAAGTCTAGAACGGTACGGTAAGGTAAGGTACCTGTAAAACATAGATTTTTAAACGCAGTATACGCAAGTTAGTAAAGCTGTGTACCCATAGTACTCGTAAATGCTAGATTTAAGCAGTTACTTTTCCGGATTACCTACTTATATTGTAATAAACTTACATATGTTGCATAAATATACATAAATATAAACAGTCAGCAGCGTGCCTACAATTTTGTACACAAAACAGTTCACAAATTGTCAACTTTATTTATTTTACTAACATGTTGACAGTTATTTTCACATGTTGACAGTAACCGCTCCGAAGCGACGTATCGCGGAGTCGGTATCTTCAGGCCAAATGGCTGCATTTCCAATACAGTTATTCTAGGAAACCGTTTTATATGGACTACCAGGAACCGTAAAAAACGGGCCATTTCATGATTGGACTCGTTAAAGATAGAATAGATGCGGTGGGTTCTTGTATATGTTTATGTCGGGTCATGAGTGTGGAAATTGTTAGAGTTAGTCTTTCTCTTTCTCTCTTTGGGCAAGAATATGTCTTGAAATAAAAGAGGAAACATTTTTTGTAATCAACGAAACACTTTTTTGGTAAGTAATGTAATAAGTAATATGAAAATAATAAGTGTATGAAAAATGACTAGGAAATACAGTAGATCATTAGCGTAATAAGACACAACATTTATTATAAAGATTTTTTTGATGATCATAGTTTTTTTTTTTATGTTTTAGGAAATCAAGCATAGGTAGCTACATTTATGTTCTATTCACGATTTTGGTGGCTGGGTAAACTATCAGGTCATGCGGCTCTAGTGTGATCATACGAGGACCTGGAGCCTCCCTCAGGCTCCGAAGATGCCTGCTCCAGTGGTTTTAGCCGGTAGGAGTCCGGCATACCCCTTCACCCTTCCCCGGGGCGAAGGAAGTTCATGAATAATTTCCACTGGGCACCAATAAAGATATAAAAAAGGTAACCTAGTCATTCGCCTGGTGGTAAGCGCCACGCCTGCCCATAACAGACCACAGATTTATCAACTGCACTCGTCACCTTCTATTCCTATGCTTACTCCTGGCTCAGCTATGGTATAATCTTATGGGGAAATAGTACAGACGCGCCCACTGTCTTTATCCTACAAAAGAAAATAATAAGAATCTTAGCAAACATAGAACAAATCAACACTTGTAAACCCTATTTCCAAAAACTCAAAATTTTAACGCTACCATGCATCTTTATTTTAGAAATACATATGTAAATTTGTACGTAAATACCCTGAATTCTATAATAAACGTGAAATAATACAAACCAAAGATATGCTTCAACACAAAAATAGATTAAATCTACCAACTTCTCGACTAGCTATGCACTCCTCGGGTCTATAAAAATATATAACAAACTACCAAATGTCATAAAAACTGTCAACAAATTTAATATTTTTGTATTTAAATTAAAAAAATATTTGCTTAGCAAAAGCTACTATAGCGTAAAAGAATTCATCGACGATACATTTTGATTACGATTTATTATTAATACTCTTCCTCTCTTCTAATTAACTATGCTGTGCCCAACAGGGTCCATAATTGGTCTATAGATATAAACCTACCATCTGATTTTTTAAATAATTTACTTAAGGAATGCAATAAAGAATTGAATTGAATAACAATTGTCATGCTACGCAGGACTAGTCCTGCGTGGCACCACACTACGCTCGTCATGAGACATTAGTTATACAGTAATATTTTAAGTTTAAACACTACTGCTTGGCGACGAATACTTGGCAGAACGCTTGCAATAAGAGTCTACTACCAGTTAAATTAATATCATTATTAATAACGGCACGGCTGGTGCAGTGGCTGATACAGTCGGCTGCTGCGCGCCGGGTCGTGGGTTCGATTCCCGCACGGAACAAATATTTGTACGATCTGCAGGTAGCTGTTCCGGGTCTGGGTGTATTGTGTGCGGAATTTGTGTTTGTAAACGCACCCACGACATAGGAGAAATCCTAGTGTGGGGCAATGTTTTTAAAAACAAGACATTATGTTTTATATTTGTTACTAACTGGGACCCGCGGTTTCACCCGCGTTTCATTTAAAATAAAGTTAGAGTTCTTCTACATAGACACTTGTCATAGAACATATATATTGGATTTCAAGGGTTTTGTTTTTGCGCGGTAGCTTAATATTTTTTCTAAAATAAAAGTAGCCTAAGTTATTCCTTTTTTTTTTTTTTGTTATATGTACCGTATATACTTTCATATGCACTTAGTAAAAAGTTGTTATTTTGACATTACAAACAGACACTTCAATTTTATTTATTTGTCTAGATTCAAAAGTGTAAATATGTATATGTTCCTGTATAACTTTTCAAAGAATGAGGAACTTATAGCGAGCGATACCCGTGAATGTTCTAATAAAACTGCGGTCACAAAGTTGACCTTTTATTTTATATGGTTACCTGGCTTTATTGTAAAACGATTCTGCGTATTTCTCGTTTAACAGCCAAGACCGTGTTCGTATCGATTTTAACTCGGAACATTTGTAAGGATACGAATAATTTATCACATAAAGTATAGTATTGTTTCAATTTATAGTTAACATTTACTTTAGTTTAGTTTCGCGCATTCCACATTTTTCTTTTATTTATATATCAGCGGTGCAGTTAGCAGAAACATGCAGCCCGTTATAATTTTAGGTAGTATCGATTCCACATTTATATATCTATGGAAAACGAAGACTCCATATTAAAAAAAACGCTTTTATTAGTTTTTAATATTTTTAAATTTGGACACACTCCACAGCAATACTATTTTAAAATAGTTTTTCACGGCAACCCTGACGCTGGATCATCTTAATAAATTCATTGTGTCATCCATAATCAATTTATGGAGCATAAAAGTAACAGTAGTTCCATAGCTGATTTGTCTGGACTGATTTATTACTTAGCAGTCAGACTCTTGATTAGTGTCAGACTATATTTTGATAATTCATAGAATGTGATTTCGAAGTCCTGTATGATAAATGTGATAAATTTTGCAGAATTAATTTGGGGAAACTCAAAAAAAGCCATAGTCTGATAATATTTATGCATCTAGATTGCATTTTGTATTAATATACCTGTTGTAGTTTAGTATTTAAATGTATCTAGAAACCCATACGGATCGAGTTTTACGATGGAAATACTTAGCAGGACTCTACAATTCAGCGACAAATTATGATAACACAAAGAATTACGACCAACATTGTTATTTCATTACAAATTTAAAAAAACATAGGGGTAATCAAATCATATTTCAAAATTCGCATCGATACAAAATGCACTCCATAGAATCCATGTTCACCTACACAACTAGCCAGCTATACCACTGTCTGGGTGCACTATGCTAACCTAAGTTTAGCAGACCGATCAATACGAGTAGCAGACGCGCTCCGATGGTTTTGTTTTACTTCTCCGTCTGGACTATGTTCTGAATTGCATGCAATGAGTTTATTTGTGTCCGGATTAGTGAACTGGAATAGAACAGTGGTTTACTTTTTGTGCAATCAACCATAGGTCTTGGCTGTATGATTAACGTACCTAGGAGATATTGTTTATGTTTTCTGTTATATTCATCTTTGAGTGTAATTATAAGGAAAATAAAATATGTGCGACCACATAAACCGCTAACCCACAAACACTATCAAATAAAATAAACATAGGTACACTCTTCAAGTAATTCCATTGTCCTCACACCTTAAAGTGTTATGATTTTATATGAACGAATAATGCGACAAGTAAATAGTACTTTTGCGAATACCTACGTATATTTCAAACACATTAGTCAATATAAATACAAGCACTTTAAGTCACTGTCTTCCTGCCCCGGCCCCAGGTTACTTAGGGTCCGCGCAATATGTTGTCATATTCAAACTTCAAAGGTTTTGGTAAAAGGGTTTTACAGTCGGCCGCCTGCCTTATACCAACCCTCCTTGGGTGTGTTAGTGTTGGTGATTTCCACACCACCTGCGGGTAACCCAAGGTGCTCGCTCTGGGTCACTGTCACACTGTGTGAAACTCCCATAGTCAACTTCTACGACACACAGGGGATTAGACGAGTAGCCCCATTCGTAAGCGGAACTATCCGGTAAAATTTACTTAACAGGATTAACTTTTGTTTTAAATATAACATCTGCATATTTTTGGCGACTGACGTTTATTTTTTCTCGTTTGTATATTTGCCTACACTCCTCCCCTGGATATCGTAAAAAAAGACTAAGGGACACTAAACCAGAGGGATGGGCGGCAGCAACCCTTCTGCTGCCTGCTAAGCGTGATGAGTACTGGGAATTTTACCTTTGTTCAGCAGTGGACATCCTTTGGCTATGATGATAATTGCCAGCTAAGCATAGCCTTTTAGTGGTCACAGCAATTTTGCTGGTTAGTTTGGTTTAAGGGTAAACCTCAAATAATCCAAGAAAGACGTCAACAAAATTTGTTCGGATGCATGATACGTAAGCGCAACCTTTTACGGGTGCATTCTATTACATTCCATTTTCTTTTTTACGTGTCTGTAATTAGATAATCCGTGAATACTATTCGTGTTTGTATTCGTAACATCACTAGTTATGATTAGTATATAGCTAATTGATCAAGTTAATTACCAAAAACGCACCTTTTTATGCTTAAAATATTGAAAGTAATTTCCTAAATTATACTTGACTGTGTTTAGTACGTGTTTTTTTTTTAATGCAGCCATTCCAAAAACCCTCGAACAAACTCACCTTGCGACTCCGCATTGAATATTATCGTCCGGTTGATTACCTGTTCCACCCTCATTTAAAGATACTTCAAAATTAACCCACTCAACCGGTAAGTCACATAAATTTAATTGCTTCTCTATAACCAACCCTAGGATTCTGCAAGCTTGACAAAAGCTTAAACTGGCACGTGTGCATGATTTATTTCGGTAAGCAGGTCGCTGGGGTCAACGACCGGCGCGTCGCGACGTCTAATAATAAAGATGCGCAAGCGCAACGCAGGTGCAGCGCGAGGGAGGGGAGGAGTAACTAAAGATTGATGGCTCAGATGAAAATAGACGGTTCAAAAATTCTAAGTTAAGGTAAGCTTTGATGTTACAGTCACGTGTTATGTTTTATTAGCTGTATGCCATTGACGGTAAGGGAAAGAAATCTTTTGAGGTTTAGATTTGGATTTCATCCTGTATATTTTAAAGAATATAAATACTCTATCAGCATTCGTAAATTCAATTTCATGGCTATGAAAATAATTGCGATTTAGGCTGCAGATTTCGGCTGGCTATATTTTAATTCTAATACCATTATTTAATATTTTTATGATGCAAACCTAAATATGCATTACTACACTAGACTGCCCGTGGCTTCACCCGCGTATAATTCGGCTCATCACAGAAATATTTATCGGGCATCCCTCGGGAACTGTTTATTTATCCGGTATAAGCCTCTATTTTGATCCGGGTTATGGTCTATCTGTGTGCCAAATTTCCTCCAAATCCGTTCAGCCGTTTCAGCTCGATTGAGACAAATCCAAACATCATCACAAACTCTCACATTTATAATATCAGTAGGATAACTGTGTATGGGGGTGACTAGATGTGCCTATAGGCGTGGCACCAGTGGGTGGCTCTAGTGTGATCATACGAGGACCTGGAGCCTACCTTAGGTGCCGAAGATGACTGCTCCAGTGGTTTTAGCCGGTAGGAGTCCGGCATACCCCTTCGCCCTTCCCCGGGGCGAAGGAAGTTCATGAATAATTTCCACTGGGCACCAATAAAAAGGATAAATGTGTATGGAGGTATATAGCTTCAGATTTCGTAGAAAACCAACGCCACATCTGGATAGTGTTGCTGAATTCTAGCACAATAGAAATAGGTTTCAAGAAAATAACCGCGTTATTTTGCGATGACGCACCGAACATGAATCTTAAATAATCGCAAATTAGTTTAACCAGAAATATATTTTGAAAATATCGTACAAAGATTACGATAGGATACGCAATACATTTATCGGAATATCTTAATATTATCTGTGTAAGCATAGAATAAACTCTATATCCTTTCCAATTTGCATCCAAATTGTCGGGCAGATTGCAAGCCCTGATATCAAAATGGACTCTCAAATGCACTGTTTAAAGTTAAAATAGTTTTATGCGTAGCCTAAAGTACCACTATAAACACTGGAAATTGTAACGATTCTAAATACTGGGGGACATCACAATTTTCATAAATATTCCAGTTAAATGCGGGATAGGCACTGCCAGTACCAGAAGCAAGGCGAGTAGGAGATAGCCTTAATTTTCTGTTGATTTTGGAACATCTAGTTGTGCAACTGATGTTGTTAAGAAATGTATTATTTAAATTTATCATAGGTAACAGATTTTTTAACGGTAATATTATACAACATATTCAAACTTATTTTTATATTAGCTTGACAATGAGCCTAACAAAAATCAAATCAAACCATCACTCAAATAAAAGCAATGTATCTCGTATGGTTCCCGGAAAACAATAGACCACTTCTCTCCACCAATGGGTGTCAAAAAGCATGGTGATAACAACATAGTACGATCGCCAATACGCTTGCCGCGTGTTGATGCTTACCAAGCATGGTGATTATGACAATATCCCTATGACAGTTCATTGTAACGGTCACAGGGAGGCTCAGGTTCAGCAGTTAATGTTTACGGCACGGTTGGTGCAGTGGTTTATACAGTCGGCTGCTGCGCTCCGGGTCGTGGGTTCGATTCCCGCACGGAACAAATATTTGTATGATCTGCAGGTAGTTGTTCCGGGTCTGGGTGTATTGTGTGTGGAATTTGTGTCTGTAAACGCACCTACGACACAGGAGAAAACCTTGTGTGGGCAACGTGATATAAAAAAGAAAAAAAAAAAGAAAAATACGAGCTGATGAGTGAGAGGTGAGATCTTTAGAAATGTTTGCTTTAAAAATATCTTAGCATAGCTTTCAATATAATACCAAGCTCAACACAAAGTGCACATACGCATAGGATGTACGTCGCTAATTTCCCGTATCATAAGCACCAGTTACAGATATAAACCGGCTAATTAAAACAAAGTGTTGATGCGTTCACGATTGTAAACCGGTGGCTGTTCATTTAATTAAATCGGGTTAACAGTTGTGTTGTATTAAGGATCTACGGAGAATTAAATATTGGATGTCGTTTGATTATAAATCTGTGTAAAAAATTGAAGAAACTGCAAAATCGACATCGGTTGGTTGATTTACCAATTTTTTATTTGGCCTGGTGAAAATACATCATATACCTTCTCCGCTCCGGGAAGTGCGAAGCGGCATGCTGGACTGCTACCGGGTTCTAGCGGTCGTCTTCGGCACCAAAGGGTGGCTCCAAGAACTCGAAAAATCTACATCTAGAGCCGTCCATTGGTGCGACGCCTTTAAGCACATCTCGGAGGGGATGACTGTAAAGCGGTCAGCCCCTCTATCGTAAGGGAAAAGTAAAGCGCAGTAAAGACGCCGCCCCCCAGGCGCATCTTGGGGTGGTTGGTTTACCTAGAGACCAAAATAATGCTAATTTCAAGAACTTGACTACACGTGTGATTCATTAAAATGTAGTAATACATAATAATGTCCTATATAATCTATTTTACCGCCACAAATAACTAGAGACCTAGGGACCACAAACCCTACACATAATGGTTTTGTTACTATCAGCATGTTCCAGATTAGTAAGTACTCAGTACTCTGTAAAATAAACAGACAGACCGGCAGACTTGGCTTACACATTACGAGTAGCGATTACCACTATCGATGGCCGCAGTCGAGATCGAGAATCGCCTAACTAGTTCGGTAGTGATGTGACATGTTACTAATGGAGTATTCGTAATATCGGTATCGAGTTATCTTAATGAAGCCAGTTTGTTTTTATGTACTCGTACTAATTGTGTCGTTACAAACATGTTCGTTCAAATACACAGGGGAAATAAAGAGATATTAAGTGAACATAACGCATGCGCATATAACTGGTTTTCTATAATAAATAAAAGAGACGGTTGCTTATTCACTAATTCCCCTATTTCGCAGTTTTCTACGTATAGGTGGTGTATTAATTGGTAATTAAGAGACTCATAATCGATATCATAAATTAGTAATAATCGTCTAATAAAGATGTATGCCAATGAGGCCCATCACAGACGGCGATAAATAGCACAGGCTTTCTTTTTAGTGATATTATTATTTAAATTAAGTAATCACAAATTTCGGTTTTACTCATATCGTCTGTCTATCACTTTATATTATTACATCGTTAAATTTCAAGTTTCATATATAAATGTTAAACACATTCGCCCACACGAAACAACTTTCTAAACGCGGTTATAGTAAAACATTGAGTTAATTAGTCGATTAGTGAGGGGACTGACTATTAGGCACATGTTAGTCGAGTGTCTAAGACCAGGACTCCGTATAAGGTGTTTTATGCCTTGTTTTGCTCGGTTACCATTTAAGTTTTAATAGATTTAGTTACACAATAACAAAACTGTGGACAGATGTCTGTGAAAGCAATAAACCACATGGTAGCTAGCTGTGTAAGGGGTTCCAAGATCAGTAAGTAGGCAGAAACCCGTTTATCGACATAAATTCACTTCTTCATTTAACTTTATGAAAGATACGAGTACTTTTAAAGCTTTTTTTTTTAAAACGTTGCCCCATAGGTTTTCTTCGGTGTCGTGGGTGCGTTTACATACACACATTTCACACACAATACACCCAGACCCGGAACAACTACCTGCAGATCATACAAATATTTGTTCCATGCGGGAATCGAACCCACGACCCGGAGCGCAGCAGTCGACTGTATCAGCCACTGCACCAACCATGCCGTCTTTATTTCGTGTGCATTAGAAGCCTCCGTCAGCGTGTACGGCATCCATCTTAGCTCATTTTATCGGCGTAACTTAAATAATTTACGAATAGCACCAACCTATACGGGATATACCCGTGGATGTCGTAAAAGGCGACCATGGGATTATCCGAAGTATAGGCAGCAGCTTCCTTCGAGTACATTAACAACTCAACTGCGATCGCCAACCCGGCTGCCAAGCGTGGCGATTATGGCAAAACCCCCCAATGAGCCCATAACACACCCATATCGGTCATTGTCAACTTGTATCAAAGATATATCAAAATGATCGTTAATTGCTGAATTAATCCAAGCTAATTCTCTCTATAAATCCCATAAATTTGTTGACACATAGTGATTCACATGACATAAACGCTTTCCATACGGGCAAAGACCAGTAAGCCATATCGAAGGCCTTCTTTATATCAATACAATTATAAAACCAAATTGATATCTCAATTTGTTAATATAAATAGATGTACATATATTAAAAAAGCAATTGAGCAGTACCATTGTATTCAAGTGTCTCCAAATTAATGCTGTGTGTGCGTAATCTATACAAATAAATAAATTGAAGGGTCTGTTTGTAATGCCAAAATAACAGCTTTTTACTAAATGCATGACATATATGGAACTACAACAAAAAAACAATGTTTAAACTTTTTGTCTGTCTGTCTGTTCCAGATAATCTTCGAAACGGCCGGACCGATTTTGACGGGATTTTCGCTGGCAGATAGCTGATGTTAAAACTTAGGCTACTTTTATTTAAGAAAAAGAACGAGGGATTCGCGCAAAAAATAAAACCCATGAAATCCGCTGCGGCATTTTTTTAATTAATTGTCACCGCGTTATGCTGAGATAGGGGCCTTTTTTGGCCTCATCCAAGTTACCTCAATTTTATTATTATATATTTTTTTTACTTTATGTTAATTGTAACTTCCTGTGCGAGACCTTAATAAAACGTTTTTTTCCTTTCTAAATCCAATCAAATATATATATACTAGTTATAGTGGCATATTTGCATCTATATTATTAAAAATAAACGCGCGGGTGAAACCTCGGGCAACAGCTAGTTTAAAAATAAATGAAGAAACTTTAACCCTCCATCGGTATGCCACCTAATATAAACTTGAAGTTACGACGCATCCATTACACTTTTTAATTTATTGTTATTATCAGTCTAGATTATTTTAATATAACTCGGAATTAACATACAAACGGCCCACCCTATATTTCTTTTCGAACCGGTATATGGACGATTTAAAACGAGACTACTGTTAGCTACCCTTGTTATAAATATGTAAATGTAGGTGGAGTATTATGTTAATAAGTATCACAAGCATTTCGCAGAAAAAAAACTAGGACGAATGCAATTCGACTACAATCATTTTAATATAACTCGACTAAAATAATCATGCGATGATGTTTGCATTTAAATAAACGATATTTTATATTTACCGTTATTTTGTAATGGTTGTGAATTATTGAATTAGGTATCAAAAGTTTACGAATGATTTACTAAAAGCAACGTTTATTTTTTAATTTTCCCGGAGGCCGTGACCGCTATTCTATGCGGCATCTTCGCACGAACTCTGGCAGATTACTCTTTTTTAATTAGAAAACTGGTACTTACTGTAGCAGTTCGAGATAACGAAATGCTAAAATATGGTAGATTTATATAAATTTAAGATTTAATTTACGATACCGTGCAGCCTACTCGACTGACACGATTCTTTTTAGTCGATAATCAGTTAAGTAGTATGGGAATCGAACGTATCACAGACCCTAACTAGCAATAAACTATAGAAATAAATCGTAGCATGTTGGCTGAAAGTGAACGTAGGCGCACCTGTGACGCTTAAACGTGACCGGTCGACGTTCTGCTGTTTTCGTCGGATCACTGTGACGCCTTGGACTTTTGGAGTACCGTTACACATTTTAAACATGGAACACGGAGCTTATGAAATTTATACGCATTTAAAAAAAGTTGCGTTTCCGAACAAAACCGAATCTGTCATCACACTTGCGAGCAAGCATGAGTCATCTAGTCTTGGTTGTGCGACACGATGGACAGGACAATGTGTGCAGAAAAACGGCTCAGGCACAAACGGGACACGGACGAAAAAACGTCCCACTGAAACGTTCACCGTTGCACAGACATGATTGAGTAATAATGCATGAATTATTTACGATGTGGTAATTTCCTGGCCGGCCTTTTTAGGTTATTCGCCGCGAGAAGGGTTGTCTTAACTCATACGAGAGTTACTTTGAAGGCGTACTTTATGTACTCCCGTAATATCATGTGTTTGCTCACGTAAGATTTATGGCAGAATATATTGGTCTTGGGCTTATGTGACGCAAACGATGAACGATTTATTTTTTCTACATTAATAGGTATACTACGGAACCTCGTTTAAAAATGCATATTATTATCTATATCTACGATGTTTTCCTTCACCTAGTAAGTGGTGTATTAGATTAACTACATTTAGTATTTCAGACTTTGGAAAACTCGCATTGCTGCGTGTAGCTAACTTTGATTCCGCATCCCCACATACCTCCGGGCCGAGAGGTTATATAGGTACAAGGTGTAAGGGACAACGTACCGAAAACTTTGAGAAGAGGTTACACTTTAGACCTATAACTATAATAAAATAGGAGAGACATTAATCTCGGAAATATTAGGTTACAGTTCTTGTCATTTTTGAACACGCAATGTATCTTAAACATCGCGTTTAAAACGCTACGTGATTATTGTACTATGATTTGATATTTTTATGCTCGCCGATGACCTTACCCGTGAACTGTAGCGAAACGACAGCCGGCTAGTTTTGGTTTAAATTGCAGAATTTTGTAAAAATAAATAGATCATTGAAATTTATCAAAAATATTTTTAAAACGTCTGTTCCGAGGCTGTCATATCATCTGGAAACGTATGCGTATTACTACATAATATCTACTAGGTACTAAAAACTGACCACATATTATACTTAGAACAGGCCACGCTTTAACGCATATTTATTTTCCTACCGCACCATAGTAAATTTATTTTTAGACGAAACGTGAAAGGCTTAAATCTTACAACCTTGTTAAGTATACCGAAACCTAAAAATGTCCAGATATAATCTGAGGTCCATGTTTTATGAACTAGAGGAATTAACAAATGCTACATACATTCGTTCGTCTACGATCAGATACAATCCACTCTTTATGTCACATTTTTATCGGTGTCACGACATTTTACATCATAATACGCTTAGATACTGATGCATTTGACAAGAAGCCGTCCCGTTGAATCAGAAAGTACGCTAGCATCAGATAACGTGTGGGCGAGACGCGAGGCGTTGGCGGGAAATCAAACGTCACGTTGACAGCGCGCGTAATATTTTTTCTACTTTATTTGCGTTCGGCCTGTTCCACACCTCGAATGGAAGTGTTAAATGTCGGATATCTATGGTTAAATGTTTACAGATTCCATCGACACCCAAGTTATAAAATTGTCGACTACCTCTATAAAAGGATGGTTACAATTTAGAAATGCTTAGAACTGCGCAATGTCAACACGTTTTCCAATAAACAAGCGTAGAACAGTTACTGTTTGTAAATGATCACGTTTCATTTTATTGGCCACGACATGTTCGTTCCGACTTGTATATTATATTATAATACATCATTTTGAATGAATAATATTCAGTTTAACTTAGTTTTCAGTTCAGTAGGTAGCTGATTTTTATACCGACTGCAAGTGACTAACTTGAATAATTCGAGATAAGACAGTATAGGGGTGGAGATAGTAGGTAGTAGATACAGATGTATTTTCTTGTATATATCAATATCGTTATATATATCATTATTAAATACACCACAGACTGCCTGAATTATGGAAATATGTTATTATTTATACTTGCCTACATTACTACGCAAGTACGTATGCTAAGTCCATTTATTTATTACTACCCTTTTAAATAACCTCAAGTTGCTAAACAAACGGAATATAGCAAAAACCAAAACGTGAATCAGAATCAGTCTCAATACATATTTATAACTGTCAAATTTTTTATGCGTCTCAGATGGTAGGTATTTCTGACTTCTTTCTATCCGTATGCTTTATTGATATCTTGTTCCTATTTGGACTATGAAATAAAAATAACAGTAATAGCTTAACTAAATCCATAAACCGTTACATATTTGCCTGTGACTGGTGACATAAGAACGCCTTCGTATAGATTAACCATCGACGCTGCGCGTGCGCACCCAATGCCACAGAACGCTAATTAAACAGTGCTATCTGGGCCTTGTGGCTGCAAGTTATGAAATGCAACATTACGACATAACAGGCGCCATGTTATTTCCAATTAGTATAATTTTTAATTAGTATAATTATGTTACAAGAAAAAGAAGTCATCCATGTAAAGCTAGTATTCGTCTATTTTATTAATGGCGGTAGTGACAGTGGCTCTTTAATAAACTGGATACAGATAATAAACATCTGCAACCGGTTTAATAGTAACGGACAAGTGAATCTGATTTGAAAATCGAACAATATGGAACCCGTTATTATTATGGTTATATCTTGGAGGTAGATTTCGACTAGATCAATACTAATAATAAACTTGATTCTGAATTAATTAGATACACCGCTGCAATCAGAAAAATTGGCAAATATTTTTCTGAATCCCACTGTTGATTTACCTTTCAATAACTTGGCAACAATACGTGATTAAATTTTAAGAATATAACTGTAATTAATTATCTACGTGGGATTGGGAACAACCTCTGTAAAACTCTACTGCAGTCAACAACCCGTTTGCCTAGCAGACGACTACATACAGGCAAAACCTTTTTGGGAGACGCCTACGTCCAGCAGTTTTCTTCTATTGATTATGAAAAGCCCAAACATAAATACTTAAGCACAATGCACTATACCAAGATCCTTAAGGACAGAAAAATTGAACATTCGCTTACCAATTAATGAGTGTAAAAACGTAATCAGATCAACTTCTTAATGGCTCTTTTAAGTTTCAAGTCGGCGTAACTTACCTGTAAAGAGAGAAAATAATTAATTAAAACGTTGCAGAGTTAAGTGTACTAATAAAAAAATGTCGTCATGTTCGCAATGAGGAACATGTTTTGCGAAGTTTATTCCACATACGTACATAAAGTTGCATGATTTTTTATGGCTATTTTATATTGTATATTATAGGGTAAAAAGTAGAAATGCAATGAGTGTTCAAAAAATGTGTGTGTTTTGCTAATTATTAATGGAAAAGAAGAAGAAGTATTTGAATAAATCTGGGAACGACGCGAAAGCGGCAATAGGGCAGGTCATGGAGAGGCGGCATGGCGTCTTCCTTTCCGGCTGACGCAGACAACACAGGATATGGATGTGTCGGGAAGTACCTGTGCCGCATAAGCCAGGAATAGATGCCAGTTGTCATAACTGCGGAGGCTGCCTGCAGAACACTGCGAAGCAAACGTTGGAGCATGGTGTACTCTCGCTTCGGCAGGTTGTTCTGTTCGTGGTTCAGAGCGAGAGCGCATGTGATGGGAAGCCATCGCCTCCTTTTGGAAGAAGGTGATGTACGCAAAGGGAGAGGGAGGCGACCTGTGGAGGATGCGGGTAATGCGCCAGCGTATCCCACACCCCCGGCGTAAGGTAGTTCAAAGGAACACCGTGGTGGATTTCGCCAGTGCACTTCGCCGCCTTCCCCCGGTCGGAGGATGACTATGAGGACTTTCCCACGAAAAAGGGTTTTAGTAAATTGTAAGTTTTATCCCCGAGTAGTTCATGAATAGATCTTGAAAAAACTACCAAACAATTAATTTATCACGTGTCGCTTTCTTAAATTACAGCGCAATATGATACCTACCTATTAGCTACCAACGAATTAAATTAAAATTGCCAAGCGTAAATAAAGACGAAAAAAGGAAAACTTACATAACATTTATGCGTACTTTCCAGAAACATAATTAAACATGTCTTGTAGTCTTTAAAATTGTAAATTAAAGAACAATTTACTAAGTTCTTTATAAACATATTGATGGGCTTTAAATTTGGTTTATCATTAATTGAATATAAACGTAATTTGTATTAAATTATATTTATTTTTGTATACTTAAACAATTTTCAAGTGTCGCTTCACAGCTTGTTATTGGCTCGAGTCAAGGCAAACCTAAGCCACGGAAATGTCCATGAAATGTTTTTTCTAATATCATAATCATCATGCTCGCTATGTCATGTGAAATAATTCCACACTCGGAACGCGACAGTGACGCTTTTTTTTTCATATCTCAATGTGGTTAATTATTTTAAAAAATTGTAACCAGCTTTTGACTCATAGATTAGTTGATTGCTAATTTCTCCACACTGCCTCGTGCGGTACCGTATTATTAATACAGTTGTCATATTGACATATCCACAGAACACATAAGACGTATGTTCTGTGGACAAAGCGTTAGACAGCGCGTAGGCGTCGAGGCCGAAGCGTGTGCCTCTAAGCAAACAATTAATGAATGACAAATTATAAAGCATGGCGACATTAGACTGACCATTACTTAAACGAGAACATAGTATGATTTTTTAATGTTTCATAATTTATAGTTTATTCCGAAAAGTCTGTTTGTACAAGTTCAGCAGTGCTATACTGTAAGAACTCACTAGCAAACTCACTCGTGAATCCGCACTGAAAAGTAGTAAAAACAATACGTAATTTGAGTTTTTTTTTTAAACTTTGCCACACGCTAGGATTTCTCCTGTGTCGTGGGTGCGTTTACAAACACAAATTCCACACACAATACACCCAGACCCGGAACAACTACCTGCAGATCGTACAAATATTTGATCCGTTTGGGAATCGAACCCACGACCCGGTGCGCAGCAGCCGACTGTATCAGCCACTGCACCAACCGTGCCGTCTTTACTTTTCACTGCGGATTTAGAAGTGAGTTCTTACAGAATAGCCGTGCAGTTCGCAACCTAAAAAATTATAAATGTATTGAAATTAAGACGTTTATCGTAGTTTTATACGACTACTCATCCCCATAGGATTTCTCCTGTGTCGTGGGTACAGTTTACAGACAAATCTCACATGTACAAACACCCAGACCAGGAACCACTATCTCCAGATCATACAAATATTTGTTCCGTGGGGTCGAACCCGGGACACGTAGCGCAGAAAGCCAATCGCTTGGCCACTGCACCAACCTTGCCTTGCTTGTCAAATGGGTCTTTTATGACGATACTAAATGTTAGTACAACACTAGCCTATCCTGAATCCGAGATTACGATTTCACGTTGTTTTACTTATTTTGAACACATTATTTTATCTATTTTATTTTTTACTAGCTGGGACCCGCGGTTTCACCCGCCATTTAATTTAAAAGAAAGTGGATTATTTATATATAATTTAGAGTACTTCACATAGAGTATGTATTGTACGGAACCCTAATCATTTAAAACAAATAAAAGTTGCCTAAGTTATTCCTTATAACAATAGCTATCTGCTAGTGAAAATCCCGAAGCAACTGGTCTAGCAGTTTCGGAGATTAGCGGGAACAAACAGACAGACAAAAAAATTACAAATAGCTTTTTTGTTGTAGGTACCGTATATACTTTCATATGCATTTAGTAAAAAGCTGTTATTTTGACATTACAAACAGAGACTTCAATTTTATTCATTTGTATGTATGTATAGACAAGTAAGCGCACAACATTTTGTTAATTCCGTTTACGCAGACAAAATGCGTTACTAAAGTTGTTAACTGATTTTCATTGTTACTTTGGTTGTCCTATATTAAGGACCTCATTAGTTAGAAGGCTAGGCAGCAAGCACATTACAGCAATAATTATATATCAGGAAAGCAATTAATTAATATGCCATCCGGAAGTCATTAAGTCTTATATCTGGAATGTTTGCCGTGACTGGGTATAGAACACCTGTGCTTAGGAATCCCAGGTGCAGGTAAATAGCTGCGATTGTGAAGAAAATCCTTGAAGGCTTTACTTTACGTTATTTAGTTTATTTTTAGTTTTTTATTAATTAGACGTGCATTGCGCCGGGGGTGCCGTGTGGTGCCCGCTAAGAATACCACCACCCCATCTAATCCCTTGGGTGTCGTAAAAGTCGGTTATGGAATTAGCCGGAGGTTGGGCAGCAGCGTCCTTCGAGTACATTTATAACTCAACTGCGATCGCCAACCCGTCTGCCAAGCGTGGCGATTATGGCAAAACTCACTAATGAGCTCACAACACAAACCCATACTGGTCGTTGTGGCAATCTTTAGGGGAGGCTGTTATCCAGCGGTGGACGTTTGTGGGCTGAAATTTTGAGACGGGGATTTATAAAAAATATCTTGACGGACCAACAAAGTTTTTTTAAAGGACACAACACTAAGTACTTTGAGTACAAAATTAAGTATAACTGCTTGTTCTAAGTTGACAATTCATTCTTCTTGAATTGGTGCATGGCTGATACAGTCGGCAGCTGCGCTCCGGGTCGTGGGTTCGATTCCCACACGGAACAAATATTTGTATGATCTGCAGGTTCCGGGTCTGGGTGTATTGTGTGGAATTTATGTCTGTAAACGCACCCACGACACAGGAGAAATCCTAGTGTGGGGCAGCAGCGTCCTTTCTGTGGAACAGTAGTCATTCTGCGCTCACGTGGCGCGGTGAGTACTGCCAAGTTCCCCCCAAAATGATAAAACAATAGCGGAAATGGCTTTTGTTCAGCAGTGGAAGTAGTATAAGATGACTTTGGAAAACACGATTTTCCTAACGGTACCTCTTTTGGGTTTATAAAATGTACGAACGAAATGTCCCTTAATAGAGAAATGCAATCATCATCATCATCATTTCGGCCGAATGAAGTCCACTGCTGGACACAGGCCTCCCCCAAAGATCACCACAACGACCCATATGGGTGTGTCGTGTGCTCATTGGGGGGTCTTGCCATAATCGCCACACTTGGCAGACGGGTTGGCGATCGCAGTTGAGTTGTTAATGTAATCGAAGGACGCTGCTGCCCATCCTCCGGTTAATCCCTTAGTCGACTTTTACGACACCCACGGGATGAAATGGGGTGGTGGCATTCTGAGCCGGCACCACACGGCATATCGTTCTTTAGACTATTTAAAGATACAGCATTCCGAATACCCTGGTGCTGCTAGCTAATTCTGTTTTGACGTTCAACGAGGCAAAATTGTAGCAGCTGATGCCTGTGTAGATACACGCGCGCCATTAGCTTTCCAGATGCAACCCTCACAGTACTACCTAACATTAGAGCTGGTTCCCAAACTTCTAAACCCAACAAAGAAAAGTCGAAAATCGCGTGAGAGCCGTTTCAAGTGCTGCAAATTTATATTGGTCCGAGCTAAAATGGCTCCGTTCACGCACACAGCAGCAAATATGATGGATTGGCGGTGCTGCGCGTGGGCATGGTGTTCTGCAAGTATGCTAATTCTTTGCATGCTACACGACTGAGGTTACGTTGGTACATGGTTAGAGCGTTCGATTGTTCGTCGTGGGACATGCGTACGCGCGGTTGCGACACATAGCCAATGTAAAGTTTTGTGAAGACTGTTCTACGAGGCTTTATCGTATGCAGAGTTAAAATACAATTCAGATTAGACACAGATCTGTCTACATCCATAAGATTAAATTATTGAATAAACCCTTCAACATTCATAGCTTCAAAAAATGATTTAGTTGTTATTAAATTTTCTCTTGTTCGATTTGACTACTGTTTGTAATATTTTATTACCTACTGGTAACTTTAATAAAGTGGCATTATACTGCTAAACTATTTGCTGTTTGATCATGTTATTGGTATTGTAATAACTATTTTTATTTTAATAACAACACACAGATGATAAGATTGGTTTCCCTTCGGGAAGGGCAGTTTTTCGGAGACCATCCATAGTATCCAGACTAGAGTTACCTGATTTTTACCTGTTTTCCATAATTATATACATTATTATATTTTGCTGAAGGTCGCTAGGAGTCGTTGGATGCGGGCGGCATGTGACCGCTCGTTGTGAAAATCTAAGGGGGAGGCCTTTGTTCAGCAGTGGACGTCCTTTGGCTGATATGATGATGGTAAATTTTTAGAATCATCATTATCATGATTTTGAGGGACTGGGCTTATGCCCATAAGCCTCCCCCAAAGAACGATCAACGAACGGTCTGGATTTGTGTTATGTGTTCGTTGGGTGGTTTTGGGTTGACGATCGCAGGTGAGTTATAATTGTACACGAAGGACGCTGCAGCCCATCCTCCGGCTAATCCCATAGTCGCCTTTTACGACACCGACGGGATGCAATGGTGTGGTGGTATTCTTAGCCGGCAATATCCTTTTATATATCTATTGTTTTTTTAATCAGTTTCCTTCCAAAAACAATGGTTAGCATTTAATTGCAAAAACAATCACGAGTCTAAATCACAAGAGATTTTTTTTTTTTTTTTTTTTTTTTGTTGTGCTTCTCGCATGCATTTCTGGGAAATGTGGTTGCTTAACCGGTCATTTGCTGGCGAAGCCAAAAGAGGCCTCCAGCCAGGCTTAAATTAAATATTAAAAACTAAGCAACTTTCGCTAAGGGCGCCCCCTGCGGGACACGGACCTCGGCTTAGGGCGTTGCTGGGGATATCAAGCTATTGTTTTTGGGGACAGCTGGATCGGTATTATTTTCACAAGAGATTGGAAAAATCGCCAAATAAACGAATGGGTGCCATTCTGCCATCTTTCAGTCGCGTGCTGACTTAGATGAAAAACCATTTTGAAATCACCAATATGTTTAGTGAATGTATTAAACATGTAAAATATTTGAAGGACGATTACGCAATGTAGAATTTGCATGTTGATTGTTATCATCGCGAAAACCATGCCAAGCTAATTAACGGTGTACGTGGATATGAAACATGAGCTCATCGTGGTCGCCAGTGTTTATAACGCTGTATCCGCTGCTCTATCCAGAATTCAACAATAGCCTGCATCATCCTCCAAACATTAAACAACAAACAAAACATGGCAAAACAATCAGAAACAATGTACACAAACGTGTTGACACAATATTTGTCTGGAAATATGCAAGAACAATGCTGGGATGTGTCGAAATTTGATCCCGGTGCATCCGAACGTTTTAAACAATGGCGGATTCGGGTTCCCGCGCGAAATTGACAGTGCGCGAACAATCGACGAAATAACTGTTATGTTTTGCAATACGAAACGCACCGATATGTGGGCATCTCTTATTATTCCTCCGCAAAGGATTTTTGATGGATGGGGTTTCTGGTAATATCGAATTACAATATTTATTTTAAGAAACTTTACAAATATTCGGTTTGATACGATCTATTGAAAGGCTGTGTGGAAATCACGCATTCCTAAATCCAAATATATCTGAGGTTATTCAGCTTGAGGTTCTCAAATGTATTACCAATCTCTTAAAATATTGAAGCATACGTAACCTTTAGCATAGATTTTACATAACATATTATCGAAAACGATGTATATTTAATGTTCAAAAAATGCTTTGACGTAATATTAAATACAACATCTAAAGCCGATGAACTCTGCCTTATAAAATGCTTACGTCAACAGATTAATTTATCAGTGAGACTACGTTTATCACAGCAGAGCAAGTGTTGCAGTATTACTTAGGAATGATGTTATTAATGCATATTGTGTTACAATGGTTTATAATCCAACGAAGCTTATTTGCCAGTTTATTAGAAGTTATTGATGTAAGTTTCGCGTAAGATGTCATTTTTATATTCCCGCCCACCTGCGGTCGTTGCAAACGGGCCACTTTTTTAATCCATGAGTCAGTTTTTGTTATTAATAATAATTTATATCCATGCTAATTTAGATATTCATCATTTCGGTCGATTGAAGTCCACTGCTGGACACAGGCCTCCCCCAAAGATCACCACAACGACCGATATGGGTGTGTTGTGTACTCATTGGGGGGTTTTACCATAATCGCCACGGCTGGCAGACGGGTTGGCGATCGCAGTTGAGTTGTTAATGTACTCGAAGGACGCAGCTGCCCATCCTCCGGCTAATCCCTTAGTCGACTTTTACGACACCCATGGGAAGAGATGAGATGGTGGTATTCTGAGCCGGTACCACGTTTAGAGATTAGGTTAATAAAATATAAAAATAATTCTAACTATGTAATAATAATCGACTCAATTGAATATATTTACAAAGCTCTTACGGTACAAACTGTGTTTAGGATAGCTGGTCATTACCAGCGCGATACATTATGTAATCCAATATTGCACTGGACTTGGTTTCCAATTTTCAGGGCTTCTTATAAAGGGTCTGGTTATAAGAATAAGAAATAAGAATTCATACACCCAATAATGTCGCTCTTGGTATACTTACTTATTATTTATATTTAATTTTTTCACTCTTATTTCGTGACACAGACCACGAATTAATTATTTTATATTATTAATAAAATTTGCGATTAAATGATTTTTCGTTTAATTTGTACGATAACATACGTCTTGTTTGATAAATATATTTTTACTAAATCTCTCCACACATCATCAACTAAATCAAAATTGGTTACCATAACTATAACAAAAAAAAACTGAAATTGTTATCCATGTAAAGGTGTTGGTGAGATTTAAACTAGATACAGATTATGGACGAAAGAATAATTTTCAGTAAAGATTAAAAATAAATGTTTTGTGGTGCCAGTGGTCAGTCTGTACAAAGCCAAGGCGGGTAACAATTGATACCGCACCTCACTTGCCGTATAACATTGTCAGCTGGTAATGTTAGATCATTTTGTATTTAAATTGCTAATGGCTTGTAAATTTATATGAGTGTATATACGCAGGGCGTCGAGTTAGTAGCTGTCTGGTTTTAAAGTTTGTTCAATTTAGATTTGTAATGGAAAGATTTATTTTTAGTTTCGATGCTTTTCTGTCGAAGTTTTTAGTGAAAAATCCCATGGATAAGTATAGGGATGAAACCGGAGGTCCCGATGTTTTTAAATCATTATTTTCTATAGCAGTGGCCGGCATTCCATTTTTTCTGCCAGTTCCATTGTCGTGGTGCGGCTTTGAGGTCAACATTTCCATTTTTGAACTTGGCATGCCAATCACGAGCGGTTCCTTCAGCTATGGCACCCTCTCCATACACAGCACAAATGTCGCGAACAGCTATTGCAGCCTTAAAACATTGATTTAAAGCAAAACGGAGGTGTCGAAAATGGTTTTTTTCTCAACTTGACATCCTTCACATTCCGGTGGGACCAACGATCCGCTTTCGAATCATTTAAAATGTTGGCCCAAAAGTATTTAATAACATGCTAAGGTTTTTTTTTTTTTTTGGGACAAGCCCGCCACACGTTCCCAACCACTGCAATTCCTGTAAGCCAGGATCTACAATGGCTACCACCGAAAAGAACACCGATCAATGAAGCTCGGTGTGTCCCAGAGAAATGAATAACTGTCTTGGAACCCGCAACGAAATTAATCAGAAAAGAAAAAGGAGGAGTAGGAAAGAATATACGTTCCACTTCCCTCCGTAGCAAGCAGGAGACAGAGAAAAACGATAGGCCATAGGCACAATAAATGGGAGTTTACAACAGGGTTAAGCCCAGTTGCCAAGCACCACGGGTACAATTTTTTTTATTTACGGGTCCTATGTTGTGAGCTATTGTGACTGATTCCAATAGTAGGTATGGCAAAAACACTTGAACGCACGGAAATTTTAAAATTTTTGCCAACCTTTTGGCACACAGCAGCCTACTGTATCAACCAGTGGCTGATACAGTGGACTGCTGCGCTCCGGGTCGTGGGTTCGATTCCTGCACGGAAAAAATATTTGTACGATCTGCAGTTACTTCTTCCGGGTCTGGGTGTATCGAGTGTGGAATTTGTGTTTGAAAAAAAAAAAACTTAACGGATTAACTGCTATTAAAATTAAACAATAAAAGCGGAGATGATGCAAGGACCCCAGCATACTCAATGTTAATTAACATCCATTAGTGTCCGCTAACGAATTCACTTGACAGCAACAATAAGCAGAAGTAAATTAGTACATACAGTCTTGTAGATCAACATCAATCATTTCAAACCTAAGATTAAGTGGGTAAGCGGTCTCATCGCCCCGGGCTGCTACGGGACTAAAGCAAACTAACTCCATTCAATATACCAGTTAGCAGTAAATTACTTCTTAATTAAACATTCACATACACTAAGTTCTAAGACCGGCAACCCGGCGCCGCTAATATAACCCCCAGCCAGTCGTAATTGGGTATTATAATCTTTATGTATTTTATACCTGGTACCTTGTACCGGAGTTATAAAATTTTCTGTATATACACTGTGAAACGTTTTTCCGGGTTATATTGAGGTTTGCAGGCCTAGTATGCATATGACACATGGATGTTCGGATTTTATTACTACGCTAGTTTAATAAGCGTATGCTAGGGTTGGCAAAGTTATCTCAATTTGTAAACAAGGATAATTGTAATAAAACACTTTTAAACGGATTCATCATCATTTCGGCCGAATGAAGTCCACTGCTGGACACAGGCCTCTCGCCAAAGATCACCACAACGACCGATATAGGTGTGTTGTGGGCTCGTTGAGGGGTTTTGCCATAATCGCCACGCTTGGCAGACGGGTTGGCGATCGCAGTTGTGTTGTTAATGTACTCGAAGGACGCTGCTGCCCATCCTCCGATTAATCCCTTAGTCGACTTTTACGACACCCACGGGAGGAGATGGGGTGGTGGTATTCTGAGCCGGCACCACACGGCAACGGATTACTTCGCGTATATTCAAAATTCAAATTCAAAAGATTTTTATTCATATAAACCATTTACGGGCGCTTATGAATAGTCAGAATGTAGTTGCACGGTTCCAAGAAGTTGGTCCTATGGAGAAGAACCGGCAAGAAACTCCATAGTCACTCTTTTAAAAATATATTATAGATTTTATCTTCGGTTCATACACTTTATAATGTTCGTGGTCACAGGATGACAAAGGGGCCTACTCAAAGCCCTGCCGGAGCCTGCAGGGCCCTACATGCAGTATCTAGATAAATGTCGATAAATATAGGCTCTGCAAACTTTCACACTATACAATCCGGCAGAGATACATAGGACACAGGAACCATCTTCCCTATTAAAATTAGTCTCACGAAACATTCAAACATTCTTGGTACATATCGATTTTCTTTCGCGAATGCTGACAAAGCGTACACCTCACCCCCAGCCAGAGGTAAGAAGAAGGACACCGTGGGGCTTTAGCCCGGCATGCTCCCTTCGCCGTCCCCAAGGCAGAGGAAGCCCATGAGGATATCCCCATGCCATCAAAACGCAGAAAATGGTACGGTTTACTTAATGCATGTTCACACAATGCAGACTTTGTGGGAGCGTCTTACTTTAATAATGGAAAATATTTTGAGGCTAGGCTCTATGAATGGTCTCTGGTGTGATCATACGAGGACCTGGAGCCTTCCTTAGGTGCCGAAGATGACCGCTCCAGTGGTTTTAGCCGGTAGGAGTCCCGCATACCCTTTCGCCCTTCCCCGGGGGCGAAGGAAGTTCATGAAGAATTTCCACTGGGCACCAATAAAAAAATAAAAACATTTTTTAAATTTAATTTAATTAATTTTTAAATACTCGACTAGTGAAACGTTTACTGACTCTGTATTATTTTATAAAATAAAGGTTGATGATATGTTTTTTTTTTAACTAAAACGCATCATTGCAACCTATAGGTATACCTCCTAAAATATTTTCCATTAATAAAGTAAGGCCCTATATATTAGATTATAACAAGGATAATAATTAGGCTCAAGTTATAGTTATAACAATCAATGACCTCATTGTCAAATATATACGTCAATAAACAGATTCATAAATGGCGGAAAACAAACAATAATTATTGAATTAATCTAAATAAAACTATATTGTTCATGTTTGTATTTGTAGAGACATACATTCCTGTATCCGTGTTTACCGCTTACTAATCTACAGCCTGTTTCAAATTCCTAGTTATTCTGTATCAAATATTCGTTACGAGCACACACGGCAACGGCCGATTTCGCAGAAATGTCTGGTTTTGGTTTTTATAGTCAGATACACGTAACACCGGACTCAATTCCACGACTTCGATTATCGATTACAAAGTTGCGTTCGATTTGCATCACAGCCATTGCTCAACTGTTATACCGCAGGTCTTTTCGAATTACACTTGTATCTCTATTTATCCCTCTAATTGATCAAACTGAGCGTTTCATTATAACTGCTAATTGAATTAATCGAGGCATTACAATGTGGTATGAGTTAATTCCAGTCGCATCGGCCGCTACCCGCTATTTCTTCTACAAAAGACTTGTTTGTAATCGATATATAATTATTTGGTTAAGCGATTCCGCTTCGCAGGTGACCATTTCGCGGTTAAATATAGCCGTGGTAACGGATAAACACGCAATTACAAAATTACCATATTCGTCCAACTAGTATTTTATTGGACGCGTACTTAACGGTACGCTTTTGGTTTGGTACCGCGGCGCATTAAACCGGAATGCGTTTTCAGATGGGCACACGACTGATAAACATAAAAACAACACTATCAAGGAATAGCGTCCATTTAGCGTGGACGACTCCACGATAAAAAATAAAATGATAAAAATAGTTGGCAATTAAAAACACGCACGCCGCGCGATGCACTCATTTGTGTATGCAAATGCCGCCATACGGCCACATTGCCTTTTTTACGGTTACGTACGGAAAACGAAACAAATTGTCTTTTTAATGTTTTAATTAGAGATTCGCTTTAGTTCGGACTTCGGCGCCGCTATCTCTCGTCTAGATTGTGAATATGCAAATGTGAAAACGCATCGCGACTCGTGGAACATTACCGAGATAAAGTAACTACTGGTATAGTAACTATTCTAAAATAAAATATTACTGAGTAGTGTTCTATAAGTGTCTAAGGCGACATCTACACTGAATCGAAACCGCTGCTTCAACTCTCGAACTAAATTAGCGGTGGACTATCGACGTTCTCGATTTACTGCACCTGTCTAACGACGTGTAAAAGACGTTTAATGTGTTCTTTATAATATTTTATTTTCGTTCCATAAAAATGTTTCCGTTGTCCATGTGAATGCATAACCAGAATTAATCTGACGGGTGCACTCGTGAGAACGAGTTTCTCTATATGAATTTGATATGTGACATCTCTCCTATCGTAGACAGAGCGGCTCGTAAAGTTTAATTCGAAGCATAAATTACCTTTGTAGAGATTTACCATGGTGTAACGCTATACGTACTTCGAAGAATAAGAATAGAAGTTGGATAAAGGACAGTCATTAGTCGCTATGATTCTGTGGAGTTGTTTGATGTTTGCATCCAGACAATGAAATGAAATGGTTCGATGTCGCTCTTTATTACACCTTTTTCTCCGCTTCTACTAATGTATCGTGGCCTGAGGATTGTGTACCAGTATATACTCATTAGCTACATACCAGTAAATATTACCGTGGGTTTAATAAATTATTAATAAGGCAGGGCTTTAAAGTTGTCATCAAATGTGATCGGAAATGTACACACAATTCAGAAATTTTATTTTATTCCCAGGAATTGTATAATACACTAAGCATGTTTAGGAAATGTGTAAATCATTTTTTATGGATAGCTTGCGACGTTTTAATATATTTCCGTTAACATAGCTGCTATAACTGTCTCAGTAGGTTAAGGTTCGCTGGTAGTAACCGCTGGCTGGAGCACCATAATGCCGCTAACGTCTACACAGCTTACCAAATTTTATTTAATCCTAATCTATAAAATACCTTGCCGTGTGGTGCCGGCTCAGAATGCCACCACCCCATCTCCTCCCATGGGTGTCGTAAAAGTCGACTAAGGGATTAGCCGGAGGATGGGCAGCAGCGTCCTTCGAGTACATTAACAGCTCAACTGCGATCGCCAACCCGTCTGCCAAGCGTGGCGATTATGGCAAAACCCCCCAATGAGCCCACAACACCTCCATATCGTTGTGGTGATCTTTGGGGGAGGCCTGTGTCCAGCAGTGGACTTCATTCGGCCGAAATTATGATAAAATACCTTTTGACAGTTGTCAAAGGGTATTTTATAACTGTGGGGATGTGCCTCTTTATTACTAAATAGAGGTCGCCCAGAAGTCGAAATTCGACCGTAATTTATTGAAATATTTTATTTAATGTATATGTGACAAATATTATCACATTCATTTTAACTTTCTACACTCCTCATCCATATGAACTTTAACTATGCCAAATCTCATACTCATCCGTGTGCGCAATATGCTTAAAAATGGGTACAAAGTATTTTCTTCGCGTATTAGTATATAGATACTGTAAAAGTATTTAATTAGTTATGCTAACGGAAGTGTACAAAACAAATAGGAATTGCAAGTAATATTGTATCAATTAAAAATTATTATACACATTTTCTAAACCAGAAATTTCCCATAAAATATACTCTGAAACAAACGTTTGACGAAACACTTCTTTGCTATCCTTAATCAATCTCGTGTTTGGTGCAAGTAAACACTGGGATAAAATTTCCTCCGTAGATAAATGTGATACTTAAAGTAATCAATGACGTAAACCTAAAGCGTGTTTTATTCGCATACTAACGGATATTGATGGTCACATTCATAATTAGCTAATTACTCTAGCAAAATTAAGTCAGTTCAAAAGTAACACATCCCATAAGCCTCATTTACTACCCACTAACACATACATATTTATCCAAAAAATATTTACATACTCAACAAGGAAAAACAAAAACAGCAAAATATTTATATACTCAAACAACTGTTGAATAACACGTTTTCGTTTGCAACCTACATAGATAAAACCTCATTGGTGACTGGCAACACATTCCAACGCTATCAAATTACGGAGTACCGGACCGCTCCCACCGGTGGACATTACGCGTGAATTTTTAATTAGACGGTTAACAATGAAGACGTAAATATGATACACTATCGAGTTACGATGCGCGCTCATTTCGCTTTGTCATATAGGTGTTAATGTTGACTTTAACTGTTCGCCTTATCCGGTGTCGAGTTCGCGACGCGACCCACATATTATTGTTATTTAGCACTGGCAACTCATTGTATTGTTAACGGTTCGCAGATAACATTCAAAATTTAAATCAGCGGTTGTTTAATATTTTCCGGACGATTAATGGAATTAAATGTTATTAGGATATAAAGTATGTGTGCCAATCAAACATGGAAGCAATCGTGACTGTCTTAAAAGTTTTGGTAAGATTTTCTAATTCGGAGTTAATTGGCGCCAAGTTCGATTTCCAAATCATTTTAGTCTCACACATTAGGCGTGCGCGTACACAAAAATGCCAGCCGGGGGCGGGGCGCGCGGCCGTTGCACCTGGCGATCGCGCCGGCGCATTCCTCACGCACTCCTTTTTATGCTACACTACAAGTTTAGCCCAACCATTCTAATCTGGACTCTTTCTCCCCTCTCCGCCGAAGATTAATAGACTCCAAAAGGTCGCAACGGCTATCGTGCACGGCTCTCCTTAAGTTGGATACCGTCGTAAGAACGAAACGCAACATCTCCTATTTTCTTTTCTTTTTTATATTTAACTATTCTCATCTCCACGTCTTTGTTACTCGGCAGTTCGGATCAAAAGTTTTTGGAAACGACCCCGAACTATACAGCCTCTACAAACACGCGAACAAATATTTACATACTGTTGTATGTTTGTTGTATGGATTTATGACTGGTTTAAGAGAACACTTGAGTTTTGACAGAAAGAATTAGCTGGCACACACGAATTGGTTTATGTTTTAATTGGAATGAACTCTAAAAACCGCCTAGTGTAGTTAGTAAGTGATATAGATTATTTTGGAGTTAAATTGGGACATAAAACCATCCATTTTAAGTAAATTTTAGTGGTATTAAAACTATCTCGTAAACAAAATTTATTCGTCTGGGAAAATACCTGTAAATGTTCCGTTACTCAGTCAAAGAAACGTTCGGATACAACCACGACACATGTGCTACTAGTTTTACTATTTTAATTGCAAAACATGAATGGGAATAAGCACGTTGTGTAAACCCGTTGAAAAATAAGTTTTTGTGTGACACATAAGTGTGTCAAAGCACTAAACGCGTTTGCAGCCTGCGCTTACGCATTAACCGCAAAAGTACGCTGCGCCGGCGCCACCGGCCAACGAAAACATTTCGAACCTGTTCGTGCAAATCTTTAATTTTGTAAAACAAACACTTATATGTGTGCGACCTACAAACCCGTGTTAATTCGTGCAATGTGAAAGCGGGAAAAGCTAAATTATTTTTACTTCATCTTGTAATATTAAGTACAATGTTTACGGCAAGCCTCAAAGGTTGAGACAGTTCACGGCGTTAAGTTACTATGTACACCTCTGGATTACCCAATACCTGAATGCTATAAAGTTTGCATCTGTATTTGTTGGCAACAAAGATATTGGAAGAAAGGTTGGCAACGTAGTATTTTACACTTGTGTAACCCTCAATTTTTTTTAAGTTTCGCTAAGCCAAAAGACGCCTTCAGCCAGGCAGCAGTTGAACGGAATGGTGTTGTCGCGGCGATTCCCCTCCGCGACGTCGGAAGATGAGTGCTGTCTTATATAGTACTTCTACTTATGCACTTTGAATTCGATATTGATGATTTTGTTTTCAAAAACGATAAACAAACAACTTTCTTCATTGTACATTTAAACTGTCTGACATAAGCACGCTTTGATAAATGTGTAAAAGAAGAAACACGCGTAAATTGCGGGGTCAAGAAGGTAGGTGCAAGAGATGTACCTATAGGCGTGGCATCAGTGGGCGGCTCTAGTGTGATCATACGAGGACCTGGAGCCTCCCTTAGGTGCCGAAGATGACCGCTCCAGTGGTTTTAGCCGGTAGGAGTCCGGCATACCCCTTCCCCATTTCCACTAGGCACCAC
This sequence comes from Diloba caeruleocephala, assembly GCA_947459985.1. NCBI lineage: Eukaryota > Metazoa > Arthropoda > Insecta > Lepidoptera > Noctuidae > Diloba > Diloba caeruleocephala. Next base: position 27,177,978 of record OX381608.1, on the reverse strand, counting down.
GAAAAAATAAAAAAAGTGCTATTACGAAAAAATATTGCTCGGCAGTAGCAGATAATAAACAGAACCACTCGTACGCACGGACACGTGCGTCTTACCTAAATATATGTACATATTATTAATTAACAATATATAAGACGTCAAGAACTTTGAAGCCACTTGAGCTATCAAAACTATCGTAATGTTTACCCTGCAAAGTAACGACTTTTGATGCAATTGTCGCAGTTTGCGGAACTGGATTATTTATTTTTTCTTGACAAGATCATATTCCAGTGGCCTTAAAGTATTTTAAAAATGATTGCAGCACTAAGCCCTGTTTGCGGTCTATATGTGAAAGAATTTTCTAGTATGTAATACTTTTCAGCAATAGTTTCAGGCGAAGCGACTGCTGTTTGACCTCCGCGACTTTTAGGAAATCCAGAAGAAATAGGGCCTGATCTATTAATTTAATACTTAATATTGTACTCCACGGCCCGAATGAAACCTAGCTATAAACATAAGATTACAAGTCTCTGTATCCGCGTTGTTATTTCCGCAATTATATCAAATTATATAAATATAAATACTGTCTGCGCTAATTAGCCCGGTCAATTCATTGATAATAACAATTTACTACGAAGGTGATAGGTCATCACATGTCACTGCCTACATTAGTATTATCTTTAAGTATCAGCTCATTACTTTGTTATACGGCTTCTAGGAACCTGGACTACTACCACCTATTTCAAATTCCATTCCATTTCTGTGCAATTTTGTTTCCACAGAAGTCTTCCAGAGTATCCCAAGAATTTTTTGCCTTGCAGCGTATATGACATCTATGTTCCACTGACTACATACGCGATTTGAAGCATTGTGTTGAACCCATCGAATACTCTGAATGAAATATCGAGACATTGTCAACTCAGTGTGATTTTGACAGCCTGTCGGTTATCAATGTATGTGCAGATTGATCAGTATATCAAAGCACAAACGAACACATCACCCATAAACTTCCACTGCTACAGCATAAAGAAATTGCAAAAAGACAAATCTAAGTAGTTACTTTGAGCCACACAACCAAGAATATTTGGGATACTCTACAAAATAACAAGTCAACATCAGTGCGAGAGCACTGATATGGGATGTCTGATATGTGACCCTTTTGGAATAGGCTGCTCTTTGTCCAACCGTGTTCCCCGATAGAATAAGAAGACAAAAGAAATAAACTAGATCATGCGCTAAACTGTTTCAGCTTACTAAACGCATGTACAAGTTGCGTTAAACAAGTACATACAGTAATTAAGTAACTAGTACTCATCAACGACATCAATGTTTAGTAGTGCTGTTCCGAAATCGATTTGTCAAAAGCTTTGGACAAGGAACCACAACTGCGTTCAAATTACGAGCTGTTCATAGATATCACTGGTTACGCCTACAAGTTATTATTTTTTATGGACTTCAAATTAACACTATATGTATTACATCGTTCTGGCATTTCTATCAGAAAGAAAGTCAGCATGCCTACATATACATTCCTAATACGCTAATAAACCCTAGAACGAAAAGACTATGTCAGCTTAAATTTCTATTTATGCTGGTATAAACAGTTTATTAATGGACAGATAACGCTATCATAGTCTAAACATTATGTCAGTGTGAGTTTTGCGATTAGATGAGTCAAAGTCAACGAACACGACATGATGAATGGCACCAGAAAAATTAATTACTGATGAATTCGTAAAGGTCGTACTTAAAGGATTACTGATTATGGGTAGCAGAAATTAGAGAAGCAACCCTTTAAAAATATATCCTAGTAATTAGACCTCGAGGAGGTCAAAGAGACGCGAAAATTATCTCTTATCTTTTGGCCTTGCTCTAATCGGATAAAACCTATGTCTACAGAGATACGTGTTGGTATGTAAATTGTAGTTTTTACCGAGAATAAATACTTAAGAGCCTTAGCCACCGGAATGTACCTTAAGGTAGGTACTGACGGCTGCGGTTTCAAGTGTCTACAATATAGAAATGTAGAAAAACTGCGGCAAGAATGAAGTACAATAATGGCCTCCAACTAATGCGTTGTGACCAAAAGAAAACTTTGGCACGAGACCGGAAAATTTACTAGAAACTATAACCAGCCATTATAACGACGATGAAATATTGTAGTCTTAAAAAAACGGTGAAACTTTCCAAGCATAGATCTAACAATTATTAAAAAGATAAACATCACTCGACCGTAACGTGTTCGCGTACAAGAAGCGCCAGCCAATCAATACGAGGAAGACATTTTTGCTAAATAAGCAAAACTTTCACCAACATTCGTTACACAAGCATAAATATAGAAAAAAATTAGCATCTATTTAGCAAACCGTGTAAAGTCAGCGTTCATTGTATCGATCGTTAACTTCCTATTCGCTTCGCGTCACCTTGCGCACGCGCATCCAATATGGCGCGCGTCAGGCCGCTTCGTTAGTGGAGCATTTGTCAAGATAATTGTCCGAACACCGCCATTTGAGGCTTTGACATTTCCTGATTATTATGAATAGTTTACCTTTTGCAATGTCCCATAGAAACTCTAGTGTTTACCCTTATTACCCGGATATTAGAGACACATTGCAATGGAAATGAGTTTCTGAACCGCATTATTAGGTGGTGTATTGTATGATTCAGCCTTGGCTTTGACATTGTGTCGTGTTCGACCAAATTTGGTCGTTTTGTATTCAATTATGTTGACGAGCGCGGATTGGCCACTTTGAATAAAATGAGACGCCACAGAAATGTTTAAGATGTATTGTTATGAGCAATTTTTTGTTATCTTAAGACAACTCTTAAGCTTTGTGTTGTAGAACAAATGTAATGCACATTGGGACTTAAATTAAACAACTCCAAGACCGGTTTTTATGGAAATTCATGACCCAAACCCACTTTTTACTGGGGCTACAAAAATGTCATACCTACTTGTACTATATGAAGATGTTTATCAAAACGCAATTTTTTTTAAAACATTTCTTGACGCTGGACTAGAAACAATTCAACGTTTCCATTGTAAACAAAATGAGTTTACGTCTACAGGGCCTAAAGAGTGTTTATAGAGTAAAAACACCATAAGTACGGGCCTCAATGGGGTTACTTATCTTGTACACAATGTTGTCACAGGTGTAGCTACGTAACGCACTATGTATTTGTTCAAACCGAAATTATCGCCAATGTCTACCATGGACTTATTATCTGATTAAAACCCGGTATACGTGACAGCTGATCTTCTCTCTTGCTCCCTCCTGAATCAAAATATACGTTTATCTCGCTTCATGGGCTATGAAAAACAACATTCTAAGCATACAACTTTTATGAATGGTTAACTTAGTTCGATAATGGCAAATGAGCAGATAAACTATTGATAACAGTAATGGAGCACTTAATAGGACTATGCTAAAAAGCTTGTAACAAAAAAATACGAAAAGCAAGCATTGATCATTGACAGGTAAAAACAGTTGAAGGTTTTAGATGTCAATCTTGTGCGTCATCATTAAAATAATTTCGTGCCGATACGATCTAACGTTTTTACACAATATTTTGATAACTCAATACCATCAGAAATCAATTATATGTTTCAGATCTTATTTTACTTTTAGATAACTTTGAAATGAACTTGACACGTTGCATGGTGCAACTGACGTTATTTTACTGAGAAAAGTTCTTAAATATGTATTGTATGTGGAATTAATGTCTGTAAACGCACCCACGACACAGGAGAAATGCTAGTGTGGGGCAACGTTTAAAAAATAAAAAAATGTTTACCTTAAATTTAATTTTTATTAATTAGCTATTAAACTTATCCGTGTCAGCTTCGTGTAAACATTCTAGCACCGAAGTATTGCTTAGGCACAATAGGCACCCGGTCGTGATGTTACAGCGATACAACTAGAATAGTATTATTGAAATGAATCATGCGCATGCATGCGTAAAAATGACCTCGATAGTACGATTTTGTTATTGTAACATTGTACGCTGAAATATTTTGTGAAAGTTATCAAAGTTTCCTGTCAAAAATTGCTATAGAGATGAAATTAAAATTGAAATTGATTAGTTTTTGTAATAAAATCGTCAAATCGAAAGTGTAGTATCTCGAGCTTCACATATAAGTACTGCTGTTCCTTGTTAAGGCCCGAACACATATTTCCAATTAATTATTCCATCTATCTTTAAAATGTAAGTATGACTTTCGGGACTACTTAGTAGTCATCGAATTTGGTTCATTTATTCACCTACAAAGCGGCTGGCGAGTCGCTAGATTATAAGCGGTGACTGTATAATATCATTAAGTTCATTAAAAATTATCTTCAACCTGTAGCAAAGGGAAACAATAGCTACCAAGGAAATTACTGGAAATAAAATAATGATGGTGACTTAATGACGTCACTTTATTTGATTGGTACTTTATGCCCGTCTGATGGTTAAGATTAAATCACTATTTACTCGTCTTATCGGTCTCCCACGGAAAATGTTATAGGTGTATTTATTTATGTATTACTATAAAACTTTGATACCCAATCATGTATGTAATAAGTAACTGTAAAGTCGTCTCTTTTTTAAAAAACCTCATGAAGTAAAGAGCGCAATCGCTCTTCATCGACAAAATAGTTGCTCGTGTATTAATTTTTTTGGATATGTATTTACATTTGTATTATGTAGGTGTGTATTATATTGTTGTTGTATTCATACACTATTAATGTCAACGTATTTCATACTGTCTGCGATTGTTCTTGTTCAAACCTCTAGCAGGTCTGCTGGAAGAGATTTATTAACAAATTAGCAGTATCCCTAATAAAAAATTAATGGTATCCCCATTTGAGTATTTTACTCCCATTTCATCTTTCCCATTTTACAAATAAATACCTATATTACATTTCGTGTGGTGTCCGGATTAAGAATATAGCACTCTTCAAGTACTTTTATCTCATACTTTAAAGTGTTATAATTAGTAATGCAACAAATAAGTAGTGCTTTTACGAATACCTAAGTAGACTGATGCTATAAGTCGGGAATACGAATAAGCTGAAAGAAATAAGTCTAAAACAATGATACACGCTAATCAATATAAATACAAGCACGTGTAGTAATCATCTTACTGCCCTGATCCCAAGTTACATGGGGTCGATGGTGCAATACGCTATCATATTGCAAAGATTTTGGTAAAAGATTTTACAGTCGGCCGCCTACCTGACACCACCCTCCTCGGGTATGCTAGTATTGCTGGTTTACCCGTCACCTGCGGGTTCCAAACTAGCTTAGTCGCCTTCTACGACACCACGGGATGAGATGGGGTAGCTCTATTCGTGACCGGAGCTACACGGCAAAATTTATTTACCAGGATTTCATTTTAATGAGTAAATTAAAGTATGTATGCATATGCATATTTTTGGCTACAGACTACTTCTTATTTCTGTTAGGATTGATCCTGTGTCGTGGGTACGTTTACAGACATGAATTCCACATACAATACACCCAGACCCGGCACAACTACCTGCAGATCATGCAAATATTTGTTCTGTATGGGAATCGAACCCACGACCCGGAGCGCAGCAGCCGACTGTGTCAGCCACTGCACCAACCGTGCTGTATTAATGTAATATTGCCAGCGAGTGTGTGTCCGAATTAAGAATATAGCAGCACTCCTCCCGTGGATGTCGTAAAAGGGGATTAAGGGGACTCTTGCCAGAGGGACGAGCAGTACTAGCAAATTCCGGATTCCCCCCCGAATTATGACACAGTTGTGGAAATCTATGAGGGAGGCCTTTGTTCTCCAGTGGACGTCCTTTGCCTTATATGACGTGTATAATTAATATTAAGCTACTTATTCATTTTACTATATTTTGTGTAAATAATTATTATAGTAGGTACGCTTGAGCTAACGCTTGGAATCGAAATATGTATAAGTAGATAGTTACAGGTCATCAACCTGTCCACATAGTGATGTCCATCTTGCCAGTGTATAACTACAGTTAGTGTTGAAGAATATTTCATGATTTTTTAACTAAAGTTCTAAACAATTTTAAAATGTAACCGGAATAATATTTTCATCGTCTATCTGTAAAGTCTTCAGCCATTAGGATTTATAAAACCAGTTAGTATGTCACATGATCCAGATAGGTCGACTCGTTATGTTATTTCAAATACATCGTTTTAGATTTGGTTATGGGACGAATTCATTTTAAGAAAAAAGTCATGCCTTATCATCCTTCTGAGTATTGCCAAAAAATGGCATGCGTTTCAAAAAATATTATTGAAGTGAAAACTTCTTTTAGCGCGGTACGCATATTTTTAGGTGACATAAAATCTGGACTCGCGACACCGTTACGAGACGCTTGAAGTGAAAACATCTTTTAGCGCGGTACGCATATTTTTAGATGAGATAAAATCTTTTAACGCGCCAAAATAAGTTTTCACTTCTGTCGGCACTCCCGGGGTGCATTTTTATTTATTTATTATTGAGCTACATCAAACACATCGCTGTGCTATCCATAGTCACATATTTAATTTTGTGATTTGGGTTCGATAGCTCACCGGCTGGCTAAAGCATCGGACTAGCGAGATACATGTTATGAGTTCGAATCCCACCCGTTGCAAAATTGGCGTTAATTATCCAAGAATTCAAAAAAAAAAGGTAGCTTTTACGGGCGGTTTCAAACCCAGGAGTCTGTTTTATAATCCTACCTAATTAGGTATATTTTTACAAGTTTACGAGTTTCTACAAACGTGGCTCGTAGATACAATCCCACAAACGATCAACGACTTCATGTTGAACATGTCTTGCATACTGTCCGCGGTTCGTACGCATCGGGGAGCTGAGGATACACGTCATCGTGTCTACATTTTACGTTATATCCGTTGAATACCTTGGCGTGTTATTTAAAAAACATAGGTCTTAATTTTTTGATTAATGCTTTTTTAATGGTAAGCGGTAATTTCCCGCCCGTATGTTGGTGTGCCTATGCACGTAATTCTACAATTTTTTGTAACTACCCAATATAAACAAGAATGCAACATGTTTGATAAAATAACAAAGGATTCCGACCTAGATAACTTAACTACAGTAGTATGGAGATATTGCCATAATAAAGCTTGGCAGGCGGATTGGTGATAGCCGTATGTTAATATTACCACAGGAGAGGACACTGCTGTCCATTCTCTGGATATCAACCCTTAGTCGCCTTTAACGACACCCATGGATAGAGAGTGGTGGTCTATTCTTTGCCGGGATCCACACGGAACACAGTAAAGTAATAGGCACACTTATAGAGAACTATCTAGATACCTACATACTAGGTAAGTATTTAATTTTGTACCTACCTTTTAGTTTCTACCTACTACTGCTACCACTATATAGAAGAGATTGGAAAGTGGTTTACATGCGTACCTACGTAGGTAGATTTACGATTTTAAGTTTGGTATCTATTGGTAATATTATTGTCTACGTACTTACGGCCAAATACTCAAAACATAGTAAGTAGGTAGGTACAATACTAATCCAAATGACATAATCTGTATCGTATAACTCTGCCATATACCTACATTGCCACAATGATAAAAACGATCAATAGCTAGGTAGTCTATCCCAGCTACAAAAAGTTGTTAGCCGTGTTCATATTATGATGCACCTACACTACTCAATTCAATTTTAATAACTCGATGAAATCCGTTAGATCAACACCTGAAGAGTGCCAGCTCGGCCTACACACACATATAGTGTTCACGCTACGTTACGTTTGTGAACGCACACACCGGCCAGCGAATATTTCGTCTTGTTGATTAGAAGTAAACGATGATTCAATCTTGAAGTTAAAAGGTTTTTAATGATAGACAAACTTACCCGATTGGATTCCAAAGCCTCAGCACTATGCTCCTCCTTCTGTCGGAAGCAATTTGTGCATTTGCTCTTATTGAAGATGTTTGGTGCGAATTTCCTGCAATCCGATCGCCCAGACATGATTGCCAGAGGTCAGGGTCTATACAACGTTCACTATGTCACCGTACACAGCATGATGCTATTGTAAAACACCCACACTAGACGATTAATCGCCTTTTTCGTACTGAACACGTAGTTTATCACGAGCGCACCCACCGGTGAGTGAGCTATCAGCGAAATCACTGCAAGTGAAGTGAGCGCTAAACGTCTTACAAAAACACATGCACCCAACACAATCTCCTTCAGCAACCGAACACCGAAGTAGTCGTACAATCGCGTAAACAATATTCGAATTCACGTCAAAATATAAAACAATAAACATCGATTTCACAACGAACACGCGGAGTTCGCGAGCGCGCAACAACACGACCGCCCGTCCATTTTACATCTGATAGAAAAGCAGCGAACACAGTTTGTTGTTTTACAACTTCTCTTTTCTTGTTTATGCGTCTGTATCTTAAATGTCTATGTAGTGAGCATTTTTATTAGTGTGTGAGTGACTATGTTCGTTTCATACTACAACAGAAGGTTTGTATCTATATGTCTCTTTCACACATTTCATTAATTAAACTTGTTTTTGGTGGCGCCATCTGTTAGGGAAATTTTCGTAACAATCTACAGAACAGAACGTTACCCAGTTTAACGACTTATGACTGTGAGCTAGGTATGTAAGCGCGTTTCAGTAACGAAGTAGTTCTACAAAATCGGATAGGTGGCGTAAGTTACTATCTACTGAACGTAGCTACTGAACTACTGATTATGTGGTGGAATTATGGAATATTTTGTAATACATAGGTGGTATACATACTTATTATTTATACTACAGCTGTTCTTGTTTACTTGCTTTATTAATTAAATAAGTAATTAAATGCTATATGTCTATTGTCTATCGCACGTATAATTATTAGATGTCACCCATAAAATCTATTGAGCTAATCTTATGGCAGTTCTGTAAACTATTCAATAAAGCTATTTGTTTGATTTACTGAATTAAAGTCCAATAAGGAATTGCATACTATACGACTGCCGTACTTACTATATGCTATATGTGTACTGTCTATCGCACGTATAATTAATAATGTAGCTGTCACCCATAAAATCTATTGAGATATTCTTATGGCAGCTAATCTTGTGTTATTTGACGATTTATTTTGATAAATCGTCAATATTGGGTGTATCAAAGCCATAACATACACATTTTATTAGAAAAGCGAGTTTATTGTAATATTAAGATGTCTGCAGCGAAAGTGCGCATTCATGGGGTGCAAGATGACAACTTATAAAGTACTCTGTGATGATAACTGGGTTATATAGGACAAACTCAACCAGTATCAGGGCCTGATAAAGTTATATCAAAGTATTGGAGAGTATTCATCAAGAGAACTTTAACAAGAGAAAATAACTTGATAGGATCAGATACACGAAGTAGAAAATGGAAAATAAATCACTTGGCACAGTTTATGAAAGAGCAAAATTGGACTTCTGGGGTGGAGGCCTGGTGACCTGAAACACAGGCTTCAGCCTTCAGCTTAGGCACCAGTCTCCCACAATAAATTTGAATAATACTTTAACTAGGCAATATTGTATTTTGTTGCAACTTTTTCATTAATATGGTGAGAAAAAAAAAACTCAAGTTTAGTAAAATATGTAATGTACATAGGTTTTTACTTTTAAATTAAAATTAACGTTTTGTAACAACTAAATAACCGATTATTACTAAAATTGGTATCCACGTACCCAGATATGTAATATTGTCACCAGTGTAGGTATTTATTGGACTCTGTGATTGTCACTTTGACAATGACATTAGCCATGACCATTTTGCCGAAATAACAGTGACAGTGACAGTCAGTTAGTCCAACCCAGTCCAACCATTCGATTTCGATGTGTTGTGTTGTGTGTGAGCGGGGCGATAAAACAGCGTGCGCCGCATTTACGTTATCACACGCTTTCCCTCTTTAAAACCTCCACAAAATTATCAGTGTCGCTCGTAACACCAAGGTGACGGACGCCCCAAGATTTTTTAACAGTTTATTTTATCAACACATTAATAGTCAAGGTGAGAGTGGTATGCAGGCACAGCCTGCACGCCTGACTTGTTTAATCATACAGATCGCCGTAGACCTTGAATTTATGCCTGCGAGGGAATTCGTAGAGTCCCTGTATCGTTTAACCATCCGGTGTAATAAAATTGGTGCGCGCTCATAACCATTATTAGCGTTAGAAGGCTAAATTATAATGTGGCATTGTTTTTTAGTATGGAGGACTTGAGTTTCGTTCCCGATCTTCCGAGCGGGCCGCTTGATAAGTTCAGGAAAAGCTCATCTTTCGATTGGAAACGCCTCAAATTGGCGTTGGAAGGTGATATAGAGCTATTGAAGCTTAAGGTAAGTGACAGAAATGTAATAGTTTTAATTCATAAATATTGCACAACATTTGTAATAAAATACTATTAATAAAAAAACTAAAATGTGAGCCAGACTTATACAGGCTGAATTTCAAATAATGTTCTACATAATTATACAAACCTTGTTATTAATACATTCCTGTTGCATGAACCTAAGCATTCAATAACTCTCACATGTCTGGGATGATAGGGAATATCAATTATTTAAATATTTTATGACAAAAAAATGCCATCAATTTGGCTCACTTGTTAATAATGCAATAATGGGCTTGGTAATTGGTTCATAAGGAATTTATATTACTCAATGGTACCTAAAACACATCTTTTATCACATTGCTACGGGTAAATAAGATATAAGAAAGGCTATGTCTGTGTTCATAATGTAATGGTTGGACCATAAGCATTGAGTATATTAATACCAAAATATTCAACCGACATCCAAAGAGGAGATTAAGCAGTTTGATACAGAAAGCAGTTTCCTCAACTGTTCATGTATAAGTCTTAACCATTGGTACCTTGGACATAAAATAAGGGTGCTGTACTTAGTCCCGGTGGGCTGGTATTTTATATTTTGTCTTCCCTATATATTTTATCTTAGTTACATCTGATTTTATCACAACCTATGAGAGTTCATTGCTGGACAAAGTCCTAGTTGCGCCACATCATATATAATTATCTATGATAAATTGGAATATTTTTTAGCAAGGCAATACATTAAAAGACTCAACATGTCTATTTAATATCACAAAAATAATTAAATTCACAATGTTAAAAGTATTAGTTGTGTACATAATTAAAATGTTACATGGCTTATAATCGCCTACTGCATAAATTCAAATTCATAGCAGTTCATAGGCTCTTAAGTCCACAGTTAAGTGCTTGGTTTGGAAAAGTTGGTCCTATGTAGAAGATCCAGCAAGAAACTCCATGGATATGCTATTAAATCATCATCATCATATGCACGAAAGGATGTCCACTGCTGATCAAAGATAAATTCATATCTTTCCTCCAATCATAAATTTCCACAAATGTGCTATTATTTTGGGGGAAATTAGGCAGATGGGTAGGCGCAGTATGGCTACTGGTCCACAGAATGGATGCTGCTGCCCATCCCTCTGGTTTGGAGTCCGTTAGTCGCATTTGACGACATCCATGACAGGCTCATTGGGAGGCCCATTTTCAGCAGCCAAAATTTACATTTGAATTGTAAAACGGGTTACCTATGTGCATATATATACAATATAATAATATAATATATGATAATGCAGGTCAATGAATGAGATGAATACACTAATTGTGTACAATGATAATGAATTTACCTTATAATAATATTGCCGTAGCTGACTAATAGACTGTAATTAATTAAAGACTAGTGAGCTGTAAAGCGACTAAGGCTCCATTAAAAAGTTAAAGTCAGTGAGTCACTCATTGAGTCACTCATTGAGTCAATCAGTGAGTCTATCAGTGATGAGCGTAAATGTAATATGAATATTGACAAGAATACAAGATTATTTATCGATGAGTACAATTGTTGCTAGGTACTAAAACATTTACCCCGAGTCGAGAGGGTAGTGGGTGCACTACACCGGCTGCTGCCCAATCTCGGGGGACCATGTGAGGAAGTTCGCCGCCTCCACGGGGGGGTCGTGCGGTCCGTGGTCCTATACGGGGCGCCTGTATGGTCAGCTCGACTATCAGGCGCCCAGCGCTGCAAAACCAAAATTCACGGTCTGCAGCGCAGAGTGGCTATTCGGATCGCACGAGGATAGCCGATCAATTATATCTTTGATTTCGAAAAAAACATTTGTTTCTGTCACATTCTGCACAGCGTAAACAGTAAACTGAAGTATGTTTTATCAATCGACTAACTCTAATCTTGCATGACCGAACCCGGCACGTGATTAGTCACCCTGACCCTGAATTCGCTAAGCAGTACTTTATTGGTCGGCTTATTTGTACAATGGCCTCATGTAATTTAAATTGTTAACAATTGCTTGTTAGCAGCTGTTAACTATCATCATGGTATGGTAAATGTCATCAGGTGTATTCAGGGCTCCATCACCACTTAGCTAGTGGTGATGGAGCCCTGAATACACCTGATGACATGACCTGATGGCTTTTCCTAATATAGGTGGTAAGCTTTTTTTTATCGTAGGGAAATCCTCATGGACTTCCTCCGCCTTGGGAAGGGCGGAGCCGGCATGCGACTCTGGCTAAAACCACGCGGTGTCCTTCTTCTTACCTCTAGCCCCGGCTGAGGTGTACGCTTTGTCTCTATAAGACCGCGCCCCTGGCAGGTATCGGTCCGGCTCGGTTTGACGGGCCCCTTCTTTGTGCGACTTTCTTGGCTGCACCTATCCTACAAAGAGACGCCAGTTCGTCGACCGCAGGCCGCTCCTCATGGTAACCGGAGATCGTTCAGCGCCCTCCTCCGGCGCCCGGTGCGTTTTCTGCGGCGAGGATCAGAGGTGGTCTCCTCCCGTCCCCGCTCTGCCGTTTCCTTTGCTTGCATCACGTCCTCGCAAAAGAAGGCGACGGCATCCCACGCTCTCTCGCTCCGGACGATGGACTGATCCACGGCCGGAAGCGCCCTTCGACCGCCGCGACGAGATCACGGCGGTGCGTTGCTCAAGCTGGGCACTCCTTCAACGTGTGCTGCGCCTTGTTCTCCGGTTAATCATTTTAATTTAATAAATTAAGAACATTTATTGACGACTAAAAGTGTTTCTTGAAACTGGGGATGTGAAATTATATAAGATACCGATATCGATTTTAAAGGCGTATCCATTTTTCACTACAATATATAACTCAAACGAAAATTTCATGTTGGAAAACAAAAAAAATTACGCGTTTGAACTATGCCGGGTACGAACCAAAATAGCGAATTCCGATTATACAATAGTAATTTATGATAGCTGATGGCCTCTTCTGTTATATAGCTGTCTGTCACACACTGAGATGCAGAACTCGCGGGCTGCGATGCACCCCCGCGGGTAGTAAGAAAATAGAGTGGCAGCGTTGCAAAGCGAAGCAGGACTATAAGCGCGCAGTTTTCAAAAATTGACGATGACGTATCGGCGGTTTGACATATCAGCATCGAAATCGATATCATTACAACATCCCTATTTGTGATATAAAGATCATTTATCCACAAAGATCGAAGTCACGATGACACAAGACGACTTTTTTGACTTGAATGCGAATTTAATAAAGGAAAATTAATAAAACAATGTTATAAATGGTTTGTAAATGCTAAATGCAGTTATTGTTGTACTATTGAAAATTATCAATACCATATTTCATTTCAATAACCAATCATAAATGTTTATATTAAACACTTTAAAACAAATGAATAATGCGTGAGTTAAACAGTTCTATAAATAACGTTCTACGTTTGTTTAAAAGATTATCTTTTGTCGATTTAGTATATAGTTTATAGCAGTTAAACCTGACGCCACACTTCCTACCACACGATTCACCTTTAGCGGAGGGCAGGTATTGTTATTGCTTTTAGCGTTTTTGATACGCTTTATAAGTGAAGTGAGGTTAGCCGGTAAGAGTACGGCATGCCCCTCCGCCCTTTGCAAGGCGGAAGAAGCCCATGATGATTTCCCCACGACAAAGAAAAGTCATCACTCCTGTCGTTCCTGCTGTACCGTGGGTACAGTTTACTGATATTGTGCTGTGCGGGGATCCAGTTTGCGGTGACGGCACAGTTGGTGCAGTGGCTGATTCCGTCGGCTGCTGCGCTCCGGGTCGTGGGTTCGATTCCCACACGGAACAAATATTTGTATGATCTGCTGGTAGTTGTTCCGGGGTCTGGGTGTATTGTATGTGGAATTAATGTCTATAAACGCAACTACGACCCAGGAGAAGTAATAGTGTGAGGCACGTTTAAAAAAAAAAAACACTAGAAAGCTCAGAAAACCAACTGACTGGCCACTATGCCAAACGTGTGGTCAAACATCAAGCAATAGGCTACTTTAACATCCGCAACAAGTTTACCACCTGACATGTCTGGAACTTAACCACCGAAATCGCAGAGTGGAAGCGGGAAAGGCTTCCAGCTATAGCTACTCGCCACGTATTTCCGCCTGGTCTCCATTTCGATCTTAACTTGCCGACCATCAGGCAATTGATGAAACAAGCGTCTAAACGCTATCTCGATTCTGCCCTGTCCCACCCAAATCCCCTTGTGGTATCAGCCGTCGATTACCAACCCTCCCGTATCAGTAGAGTACGCCGCCCGAGGCACGTTCTGGTCGATCCAGACGATAAAATCACGTTAGATCACATAAAGAGACTCGCGTTGTCTCGTTCACTTAACACCCGACCACTTTACCGCCCTCGCCGCCGAGGATGCCCGCCTCGCCGACGTCGCGGAGGCCTATCGCCGCGTCACCTTTCTGTTCAAGTTAGCACTTCTCCCTCCCGTCTCTTGCTCGCGCCGGCCCGTGCCGAGCCAGTAGCTTTAAATGTCCCCGAATACAATTTAAATAATACCGATCCAGCTGTCCCCAAAACAATAACTTGTTATCCCCAGCAACGCCCTAAGCCGAGGTCCGTGTCCCGCAGGGGGCCTTAGCGAAAGTTACTTAGATTTTGATATTAATTTTAAGCCTGGCTGGAGGCCTCTTTTGGCTTCGCCAGCAAATGACCGGTTAAGCAACCACATTTCCCAGAAATGTATGCGAGAAGCCCAACAAAAAATGTGTGTCGCCTAATTGCAGCAATCTTAGATCCGTACTCTAAAAAATGCAAAGTAAATTGAGCGTTATTGACGATATGACAACAAGTAGGGCAATCTGTCTCAGGCATAAATAATTGCTGTACTCTCAGGGCTAATGTATCTATTTTTGTTTTTTGCATCCATATATTCCGATTGGATTCTACGTGCTTTTGTATTAATTTAAGATGACATGCTTGTGATTGGGCCGGATACCGAATTATATCAGTCAAATACGTCCACTGCGGAACAAGGGCCTGTCCCATAGGTTTCCATAATTGTCTTGTCATTTTGGAGGGAATTTGCCAGCACCCACCACGCTTGGCAGGCGGGTTGGCTAGCGCAGTATAGCTAGTGTTCCACAGAAGGGACTATGCTGACCATCTATCTGGTTTAGAGTCCCTTAGTCGCCTTTTGCGACATTCACAGGAGGACATGCAGTGGTACTATATTCTTAATCCGGAATTACCACACGAGAAATATCCGCATCTTAGTCACTTTTAGCAGTTTAGCCATTATGTTGTCAATATATAGTATACGAGTATAATAATAGTGTTGGGAAACGCCTGGACTGGCTTTTTGAAGAAAGAGACAAGCAATCCGTTTCCTGACTAGTCCCGATATACAGCACTCATGTTTCAGTCACCCTATAGCCCAACTCCTATTAGAGCAAATTTCACGAACTGAGCCAAAACGCTGGTGGTGCCAGCGTGCAGGATATTTAAATGGGCTGCCGAAAATAAAAACAATTAAACACTAAACAGTTCAGAAAGTCTGTGTAAATCTGACGTACTGTTAAATGGTTTATGTAACATAGTATTTTATTTTTCTATATGTTTTTTTTTTGTATTGTTGTAGTACAAAATATGGCACACGCTTGAAAAGGATCCGCTGTTCGCGCACAGCGCCGTCTCGCCAACCGTGGAGCAACAGAAACTCATTACACAGCTGCAGCTGAAGAAGATCAACGAGTACAAATTTCACACTAAAGAAATGGTCAACTCTAGTTACAGTCGAAGGGTAAGATAATCCCGAATTTTGAAAGTTTAAAATTTGCTATAACCATTATTACTATCATTTCCCACCAATGTTTGTCTATAGGCCTCCCTTGTGCGCCCTGCGGCAGTTTAGACACAAATGTCATAAAATGTATTAATAATCCATTCCCGGGGTCTGTTACAATAGAATAGAATAATTTATTCAGTAATTAGGTCATATTGAAACAACGGAGGGCATTTCGCTACATCTAACTCTGAGAAATAATACCGAAAGAAACTCAGGATTAGGTATTATTTGATCATTATTCGTTTTATTTTAATGCCTTTTAGAGAAATCTGTTATTTCCAAGGCAGTTCTATACATTGAAAAAAATTTATTATAGCAGCTATGAAATACAAACAGTAATTTTATACAAATTTAGGTTCCAGGGAAGCCCCATGTGCAGGAAAGAACTAACGCCATATTTCCTTATCGTCGACATTGTCTTTAATCTTATAGTAGGTTTTTTATGAGAATTGTTTTAACATGTGATTTAAACTTCCCCACTGTGAGGTCAAATTAGTACCTATTTGCTTTAGATATCTTAATAAAAATGGAACACAGTTCCCCAAGAATGATTTATTGGGTTTTGACAGTCAACATTTAAATACTAGATTACCTACCTGTACGAGTAGATTTTGAGCGCTCGTTTTGACAGTTCCTATTCCATCACTCATTTCTTTTACCGACCTATTGCATGTGTGTTTTAAAAAGGAATCAGTAGTCACGATAATAGGCACCTTATTTTATTCTTAAACAAATCATTCTAATGTTTTTTTATTTCCACAGACACGCACAATAATGACTATAAACGAGGCTGTGCAGTCTTTGAACCCTAGCGTGTCAGTCAAGATGGCGATCGGCATATATCTTTTTTCTAATGCATTACTATCGCTCGGCACAGAAAGACACCACAAGTTCTACGAAGCTACCTTTGTAAATAGAGAGGTAAGAGAGATTTTTATTCAAGTTTTTCACCGATATTAGTTATATTTTGAGACACAAAGCATTCGAGTTAAATTTATATCTTTAAATATTCAAGATCTGTCGAACTATGGCCGTAAGTTGAACTTCAAAAGAACGAAACTGAGGAAATAAATTCGGCTTACATAGTGGATCTGCGATTAGTCAAAACAACGGTTCTGTAGACAGAGTTCGTTCAGTACCCCTGGTACGAGTTGCTTTTTACAATCCAAACGTAATAGTAAACTACACGTTTACTGCGTTCGGCGCTGTGATAGGCCCGCTCCAAACTCATCAACCAATCGCAGCCTCGAACGCGGTAAATGTGTAGATTACTATTACGTTTCGATTGTGTAAATAAACTCGTACTAGGGGTACTGTACCCATAGTGCGAGTTTATTTTTACAATCGAAACGTAAACCACACGTTTACCTACTGCGTTCGGCGCTGCGATTGGTCCACCCCAAATTATTTAACCAACCGCAGCGGTAAACGTGTAGATAATTATTGTTTCGATGGTGAAAAGAAATTTATTACCGGGAGAGGTATCGATTCGTTATCATTAATAAATACGACCGAATTCTATTAAATGTGATTATTACTCACCTGTTTTTTTACTATTTGTTTCACACATGTTGTTTTTAAGCACACTGTTTGAATTGTATTACCCTTTTACTAGACCTCAAAAAAACAAGTTATTTTAACACCATAACCTATTACAGTTATAAAACAGGTATATTAATGGAATGACAAACAGTTGGTCGGAAAATACTAAACAAAATCAAATCTTTTCCAGTGGAAAGAATATTAAAAATAATATACTACACAACACTAACGTAGGAGCCAACTTCGTTAACAAAAACCCGCCTAACTGCAGCAATATATTATCTAGTATATTTTATTGTTTGGAATTTTTATTATTTATTAAATGCCAAAGTTACGTCATTATTCAATATTTCTAGAACAAACAAGGACACGATCACGGTCACAGAATATTGACAATGAGATGGAATGAATTGACGGACAAACAAACATTATGGATCTCGTGCTAGCAAAAACGCTAGGTCCACATAGCCTCCCCCTGCCGTCAATTCATGGTGGGGGGCCACGGCGGTTGCGGGTGCGCAGATTGGGGAGTCTGCGTGCTCACACCGAGTGACCCCCGGGAAGACGGTGGCGCGCACGTGGTCACGTGCCGCCGTGTGCGCAGCACAGCGCAAAGCGAGGCTTGGGGGGATCCTTTACAATCCTCCCCGAGAAGTGCCTGAGGGGGCGACCTTTTTACAGTCGCCTTCCCTCCGCTAGAGGGGGGACCGCTTTACAGTCATCCCTTCCGTGATGTGCCTAAAGGCGTGGCACCAATGGGCGGCTCTAGTGTGATCTTACGAGGACCTGGAGCCTCCCTTCGGTGCCGAAGATGACCGCTCCAGTGGTTTTAGCCGGTAGGAGTCCGGCATACCCCTTCGCCCTTCCCCGGGGTGAAGGAAGTTCCATGTAGAATTTCCACTGGACATCAATAAAAAAAAAAAAAGGTCCACATAGCCTGATCTTATTGAGGACTGGAGCCCCTCTTACGAAGGGGCCCTTCGCGGCCGCAAATGACTGCTCTGTGGTTTTAGCCGGTAGGAGTCCATGATGTTTTTTGACCGAGCGGTTTGGCGCAGTGGTTAAGCAATTGGCTTTTGTGCTATGTGTCGCGGTTTCGATCGCCACACGGAACATACATTTGTATGATCTACATATAGTTGTTACGGGTCTGGGTGGTCGGTAAACTGTACCCAACGCACGGAGAAAATCGTAGTGTGGACACCCCACGTTAAAAGTAAGGTCTCCATGTGGATCCATTACAAGCGTTTAAAGTTGGCGATATGCTTCAAGCGCGGAGTAGGAAGCATATGTACGCACATGTCTGTATTGCATGATATTTGTCAGTGTTAATTATCATTAACTTTCATTAATATTAAATTAGTAATGGTTTTATTCTATTTCGACATAATTGTGATGTAATAAATAAAAATGTGATGAAGAATTTGTAGGTGGTCTTTCGTCACTATCGACACAAACCTGTCCTGTAGCCCAAGCGCGAACAACTTGCGAAACAGTATTCGTATCGTACCGTTAATGTGAATCAATTTGGAATCGAAAATACAACACATACAATACATTTTCGTTTAAATTTATACGACGAATACAATTCCTATCATATATAGGTATGAACAATCTTCAGTTTCAATAAAAAATATATACGAAGCAAGTATTTTCAATCCAAAATTCACTCACGTTAGCGATAAGTTTATGTTACTATACGTAAAAATATTCGTAACAGATCCAAGTAATGGGCAGTGTTCGGAAGTCATCCCAAAAAACATGAATGTAGATACAGTATGCTGTCGTGGGTGCTCTGCAGCAAAGGTAGAAAGCACAGATTCCCCGCTCGTCCAATATTTGCTTTCTGGTCGATTTTTAGGGTTCCGTAAATCCCCATGAAAAAACCGGCCAAGTGCGAGTTGAACTCGCGTGCAGAGGGTTCCGAAATTGCTGAATATATTGTCTGTTATTGGATTCGGTCTTGTACAATAACTTATCCGTGAAACGTGTTTTCCCATACATTCCAACCGCAAACGTAAGTTTGTACGATTGACCATGTTATTTTAAGACCATAGACGTCTTATAGGTTTTCCTGTAATCTATAGGTGAAGAACTATTACCTATATTTTTTCAGAATTTTAGTTTCAGTAGTTTTGGAGATAAGGGTCTATTTTCGTATATTTTCTTACATAACTATAAAACTATATATTTTTAAATGATAAAATAAATACATTTGAGACCCTTACAACAAGCACTTCCCTTTGATATGGAATGTAAAACTTTATTCTTTAATTTCCTATATTGCCCTAAAGTGAATATATATTATAGGGATATTCAAAATTAATTTATTTACGTCATACGTACGTGTTTTAGGGTTCCGAACGTCCGAAGGAAAAAACGGCGAAACCCTTATAGGATCACTCGTGTGTCTGTCTGTCTGTCCGTCTGCCACAGCCAATTTGCTCCGAATCTACACCACCGATTAAGTTAAAATGTGGTACACATGAATTTCTGAGTCTCTAACACGCATGTGAAACACAAGTAAATATTTTTTTAGTATGAGGACATTTTAGAGCGGCAAATTAGAAAATTAAAATATAGTTTTGCAAACTGGCCTGTGTACCATTTCAAATGAAAGAACTCATTGTGAGAGTACCATTTTGTTTTCTAATAGGTAGTTTTCGAGTTGGTAACTTCCTTATACTTATCGCCGAAACTATTGAAACTAAAATTTTGAAAATCAGGACATCAGGAAAACCTATACGAAGTCTATGGTCTTAAAATATCATGCCAAATCTTTCAATATTGTGCATACAAACTTACACTTGCAGTTGAAATGTATGGGAGAACATGTTTCCCAACTATATTATAATGTTCTCGAGTTCTTCAGATTAAAAAAAACATGGTAAATAACCTATTCATCGTACTGACCCCTCTCCACGCGAGTTCAACTTGCAACGGAAACACGGAAAAACCGGACGTTTTTGTTTAATCCCAATAAAAAAATTGAAAACAGCAATCGCGTTGTCGCGTACTTAAAGCCTACAGATCCACTTACACAACTACATCTTCCTTAGACGCTGGCAAGCTTCGCGCTGACGGAGATCGCGCACGGCTCCGACGCGCGACTCATGCGCACGACAGCGACGTACGACCCGCGACACAAGCAGTTCGTCATACACACGCCAGACTTCGAAGCCGCTAAATGCTGGGTTGGTAATCTAGGTAAAACTTTGTGTGACATTTTGCTTTGCCATCCGTTATGTGTTTTCATTTTTGTGTGTAAAATGTATGAATATGAGTTACCTAATTAATGATTAGGACGACGACATTAGCAATGATTTGATTGAATGATTTTAGGGGTATATTTTCAACGGAACTAATATAGTAAGTGACAAAACTTTTTAACAAAAAAAATACCGACTTCACAACCCCTACACGATAAAAAAACACTGAAAAAAAAAAAGGAACTCGGGCGGGGCCAGGTATAAAATATAACTTCTCGTTGGTCTGCATAAACCATGGTTGGGGCATACCTGGCCCGACATCATAAATTTTTTTTTTCTTTTCTGTGGTTTTAATATTTTTATATCGTGTAGGGGTTTTGAAGACGGTATTTTTTTTGTTAAAAAGTTTTATTTGTTTCTTTTTAGAGTAAATATGTGACAGAACTTTTTCCAATTTGGTATCAGTATTTAACACTAAAAATAAGAATGACTCAAATCGGTTCTTTGATCTGAGAGGAGTCGAAACTATTAAGACATCATCTAGATAAGCGCACTCAAATTAACCTGTTTATTGGAGCTGGTTAAAAAACTACTCAATCAAATGTAATTAAACTTATATGGGACCAACTCGAAAGCATTCTGCACCAGTTAAAAAAATAATTGCTCAAATCGGTCTACAAATATCGGAGTAATCGGTGTACATACATAAAAAAATAAAAATAAAATACGCATCGAATTGAGAACAAAAACAAAAGTCGGTAATAATACTAAAAGGGCGACAAGAAATACCGAGTGGGCGACTATTTATAGTCACTCGCTTAAATACTACCTTTACTCATATAATATAAGATATCATTAAATATAAAAGGTCGTTATTCATTTTAAAGAACAAATACTGTCAAAGTAGGTTGTGGTGCGGCTAGGGTGGCTTTTGAACCACCCCAATGCCGCAAACATAAGATATGTTTCATCATCATCATATTAGCCACAGGACGTCCACTGCTGAACAAAGGCCTCTCCGTAGATTTCCACAACGAGCGGTTACATGCCGCCCTCAACTAACGACTCCCAGCGACCTTCACCGTGTCGTCTGTCCACCTCGTTGGAGGTCGTCCCATGCTGCGTTTTCCAGTGCGCGGTCTCCACTCAAGAAACATGTACACATGAAATTATTTTAGTCGCTCACTTAGTACTTTTCTCACCCCTTTTCAGTATTTTTACACCTAGTCGTTTGAACTTACAGCCAATCGTCTACCCTATTTTAAAACATCAAGCTAGAATGAGATTGTAAATATTCAAAACGAACGGATATTGAGGCTCGTTTAACCTCGATAGGTTTTATTTAGCTACTCTTGCGGAGTTATATTGATAAATCTATACAAATAAATAAATTTGAAGTGTCTGTTTGTAATGTCAAAATAACAGCTTTTTACTAAACGCATATGAAAGTATGTACGGCGGGAACAAACAGACAGACAAAAAAAATACCAATAGCTTTTTGTTGTAGGTAAACAAAAAAGCTATTGGTATTTTTTTTTGTCTGTCTGTTTGTTCCGCTAATCTCCGAAACGGTTGGACCGATTTCTACGGGACTTTCACTGGAAGATAGCTGATATTATAAGGAATAACTTAGGCTACTTTTATTTTAGAAAAATAATTAGCGTTCCGTGCAAAAAATAAAACCCATGAAATCCAATATACATACATACTCTATGTCAAGTGTCTATGCCTAAGTACTCTAAATTATATATAAATAATCCACTTTCTTTTAAATTAAACGGCGGGTGAAACCGCCGGTCCCAGCTAGTTAGAAATAAAAATGAATGGAACAAGAACGATTGACCTTGACCGATAGACTCGACGATATTACGTTATTTAAATACTATAATGTATTTGTTTTATATTTTAAAGTAGGTAAATAGATAAATAATGTTTTAATATGGGTTATTTATAAAGCTTTAATAGCTAATCTGCATGTTTGATTGATCAATTCAAGTTGATTAATTACGTTATTTCAATGAAAATTAAACTTAAATTGATTTTGTCTGCCTCTCAATGATTCTATCATGTCAGCCGAAGGACGTCCACTGCCGCACAAAGCCCTCCCCCATAAGTGTCCACAATTACCGATTACATACCAGATCGTCTCTCTATCTCGTTGGAGGACGTCCCGCGCTGTTTTTTTTCGGTGCGCGGTCTCCACTCGAAAACATTTTTGCCCAGTAGCCCCCAGTCCTACGAGCAATGTGCTCCGCCCATCGCAATTTCATCATACAAATCCTTTTAGCTATGTTGGCAACTTAGTTCTTCTACGGATCTCATTTCTGCTTCATCTCGTAGAGAAATATCAAGCATAGCTCGCTGAGTGACGTTGAGCTTTCTTATGAAATCCATAGTGAGTGACCATGTCTTTGTGCATATGGAAACGTCTCAGTGCTAAAAAAACAAAATGATCTCCCGTGGAAATTCATCATGTACCTCCTCCGCCCCGGGAAAGGGCGGTGGGATGTGCCGAACTCATACCGGCTAAAACCTCTTGAGCGGTCATCTTTAGCGCTGAAGAGGAACTCCAGGAGCTCTTCGTACGATCACACTAGGGCCATATTCTTGTCACGCCTTTAAGCACATCTAGGGGTAGATGACTGCTCAAATTTTAGTATTGCTACTCGATGCCCACGGAGCAATTTTGGCCATCAAGCGGGTCTTTGCCTCATACAAGTATTTCTCCTGTGTCGTAGGTATGGTTTACCAACACAATGTGACATGCACAAACACCATGAACCCGAATAACCTGTAATGCCAGGTGGCATACAAATATTTGTTTCGTGCCAGAATCGAAGCGGTGCCGACCTTGCCTTTATGTATGCCTGCTACAAGAAGTATCGTCTTTACTCCTTACAGTCCACAACTCTCTCACTTGCTGGTTGTTTTAAACTAATTGTAAGATTTTTGTCGATTTTTAAGGGCTTGATTGAAGAGGAAATTATGCATCCCTGTGATCAATTGATCAGTGCATGTTTGTCTGAGCAAATCAGTCTCTTGAAACCTCTTCTTTTTTGAAGACTCTCTCTCTTCTCTCTCCTCGGATCTTTTGAACCTCAGGACGCATGTTTCTAAGCTGCTCGTGTCATTGGGCTAAACCTTCTGGAAGAGTGACGATTTCACTCGCTACTGTTGTGTCGTGTACCATCTCGTAATGAAACTTGCTAAAGTAAAAATAATGATTTGGTAAAATTCTGATAATTTACTCGTCTTTTGTCTCGTATTTGTAATATTATTTACTAATATTTAAATTTAGAATTTTATTATTAATGGCCAGTAAGCGTCATTAATTAAACATGATTTGAATTTAACAATCAGAACAAACAATACGTATAATTATGAATTCATCAACTGATCACGTAGGTACTTATAAAATATTCCAACATATAATCTCAAATACACGTTTTTGCAATATCGATTTTATGAATTTTGATGTTTTCTCACATATTTTATGTGTTATTGAACGATACAACCAGTCGTTTGTGTTGCAAACTTAGAATTATTTTTACCATAAAAAAGAACGTATGTCATTGACCAGCAGATGTTAAAGTCACTTCCAGATTATGTTTGATATGCATTTATTTCTCGGACATTTGTCCATTTACGTCATTCGACTAAACTCTTGTGTGGGTGGAGTGAAAATTGTTTTCCTATGCCAGCTATTGAAAACAAATACTGCAAATCGTGTCGGGATATCCGTATGGTGCCGGCTAAGAATAGCACAATTCTATCTCATTCCGTGGGTGTCGTAAAATGCGACTATGGGATTAGCCGGAGGATGGGCAGCAGCGTCTCTTTTTGCATTCGCTACTGCATATCGCTATTCCGTGTGGTGTCCGGATTAAGAATATAGCACCATTCCATCTCCTCCCGTGGATGTCGTAAAAGGCGACTAAGGGAATCTAAACCAGAGGGATGGGCAGCAGCGTCCCTTCTGTGAAACGGTAGCCATACTGCGCTCACCAACCCGCCTGCCAAGCGTGGTGAGTATTGGCAAATACCCCCCAAAATGATGACACAGTTGTGAAAATCTATGGGGGAGGCCTTTGTTCAGCAGTGGACTTATAAATGGCCGATATGATGACTGCATCCAGCAGAATACTTGATGGTAATCAGGAAGGCTTCATCCTGTGCACGTGCTCTAACCACCGCCTCTGTTTGAGAAGCGCTGCCAAGCTTGCTATCTAGGCAGCTGTGCGATTTCTAGAACCTTCTCGTTAGTGACCCCACCATGCCATTATATGACCAATACCGTAATGAGGCAGTATAGGAGTTTACACGACACGAGCGTTGAGCATCTACTCCTTCCCCTTCCATGTGATGCCAAGGAAACGGCTAACGATCAGGCTTGGTTTGACACTAGCAAGAATAAGATATCAGAAACAGTAGCGACGCTAATCCATATGGCGCAACATACTTCTGCACTAGGTCAGGACAAGCTTGTCGATACCGTGTTGGCCTGTATACCCTTTTTCACCCGGTGAAAATATTTTATTTACTCCTCTTCCCCGGGTAGGAGGGAGGGGTATGCCTAAAGATATTGGAAGAAAGGAAATATGCCATACAGTTTTCCCCGTCCATTCTTCATAAAAACATACTAATGCACACAGTTACAAGTTCTCATCCAATGAACTGAATAGGCACCCACGACTTTGTAGTCAGCCAGTCATGCTGAGCGTACTGCACACAGCAGCCGTACCACGCAACGCGTAAATTTATAGGGAGTACCATTCTCTGTTCTATTCACTGCGTTTGTTATTCACATATTGCTAGTTAAAAGTGGTAGATAAGAAGCATTGTATTTTGTACCATAAATAATAATTTCATTCTGCTGTATCAATCCAAATGTAACATAATAAAGAAATCTTTTGTTTTTCTAGACAAATACAAGAAACTTCTTTCACTTGCATATGGTATATAATTGATGAAATTATTATTTTCGCTTTGGTTTTTGCATGTTATCCCCGAACAACACGACACTTTAACAAAATTTCACTTACGCGGTCGAATCTCAACTGATGTTCTAAAACGGCCTTTTTGCGACATGCCCGGATTGCGCATGTCGTGGTGGCGCGATTACGCCCCCATACCACTTCTCCTTATTTCCTATTTCTGTGGGTATGCCGAACACCTGCCGGCTAAAACCACCGCAGCGATCATTTTCAGCATCGAAGGAACTCGCCTACTGCGTTTAGTGCTGAGCTGCTCCTTCACAAGAGTGAGAGTCCGCGCGTATGAAATGCAAATACAACCATTACTGACTTTTTAATACGTCTTCGTGAACTGATGCGTTGACTTATTATTATGAAAATTTACTGAAACATTATAAACTTTCTTCTTTAAAAACTAGGCGCATCTTTCTGGAAACAATGTTTCTTTATAATTTGTGTAATAACAAATACGACTGTTCAGATTTAACAAACAAATTGTGTTTTATAGTACCTTGGACTGTTGTAAGACGTGAGGTGTGTGCGCGCCCATTATTTGCATTCTCATCCTGTCGCACAAATGCTGGGATCCGCGCACCGCTGCGTCGCTTAGCACAAAATGATAATACCCTTTCTCTAGATTTAGACTTGTTATCTTTGTCACCCAATCGATTTAAAAAATGTCTTCATAAAGCTATAGTGAACATAGGTATTTGAAGCTATTTTCCATTTTCTTTAATAGTTTAATTGTTAAATTATACTCGTGAATGAATCTTTTAATAATATAAGATGTGGATTACGTAGTTAGTTGCACGCTGATGCATCCTTATGTAATTACTTTCATTTAATCATGTAAAGTGTGTAATTGTTTGTTTTCCCTAATAAATAAAATAAAATGTGGGTACATTGCGCTATTTTGTATCTTCATCATATCAGCCACAGGATGTCCACTGCTCAACAAAGGCATCAGATTTCCACAACGAGCGGTCACATGCCGCTCTCATCCAACGACTCCCAGCGACCTTCTGGCCAGGTCGTCTGTCCACCTCGTTGGCATACGTCCAACGCTGCGTTTTCCAGTGTGCGGTCTCCATTCGAGAACCTTTGTGCCCCAACGGCCATCAGTTCTACGAGCAATGTGCCCCACCCATTGCCACTTTAGTTTACTAATCTTGATGAGGCTTCTTACCATCAGACCCATCTTAAAGCACTATAGACTAATCCGGACGCCACAGAAATTCCGCATGGTCCACCCATGTTAGTTTTGTGCCTGCCCGGAGTACTGAGAATCTCCTATAATTAGTCATTTTACAAAATCACAGTTTACGGTCATCCATGATAGCCCGTAAACGTCCACTGCTGAAAACTACCCGATGCTCACCACAATGACCGTTTGATAAGGTAATATTGCCACAATTAACACGCTTGGCAAATGAGTGACTACGTTTCATATAGAAAGAAAGAAATATATTTATTTGCCACAAACAGAGACACATAAAATAATATTGAAAACTTTAAATTAAATAAAAAAGTGTAAAACAAATAAAACTTAAACATCAGTATTCACAGAGCTACAAATTGTGTCTTGAGTTTGCGCCCGACGCTGGTTTTCAGCTACTACTATTATACTATAGCTATACTATACTACTGCTTATAGTATTGTGTAGTTCGCGAACAACTTGGTTTAAAAGAGCGCTCTTATAGACGAACTAGGTTCCAACTCCGTCGGCTCTTTAAGTAGTTCGTTTGTTCCTTTTCCGAGACCGACTTTGGCATATCTGTTGAGACTCGTTGTTCTTGTTTTATATTCAATTCAATTCTTTATCGAATTGCATAAGTAAAGTTCGAAACAGATGTTTCTGAACTGGAGGCTCCAGGTCCTCGTATGATCACACTAGAGTCTCCCGACTAAGGGGTGGCCTAGCTGCTGTTTTTTTATACCACTAATGTGGCAAACAAGCATACGGCCTACTTGATGGTAAGCGGTTACCGTAACCTATGAAAGCTTGCAACACCAGAGGTCTCACTCGCGCGTTGCCGACCCCGTAAAAATCATTCCACGCCTTTTTTGAAAAGCCGCATGTTGTAGTTAGTGTCTTGAGAAAACCTCGGTAGGGAGCCGCAACCTGAGCGTGCGCGGGAGGAAGTTCCTCTGAAACCGTACGTTACGAGAATATTTTGGCTTTAAGGTATTCGGGTGACGCTGTGGAGACGATCAGGATACCGCCCAGCATAGAGTGCGTGAGCTGCGTTAAAGTTTTAGACGCTACTGTGTTTCGGTTAGAATGAAATTAAATGTCCTGAGGTGACGAGCTGGCCGTGTGGTGCCGGCTAAGAATACCACCACCCCATTTCATCCCGTGGCTATCGTAAAAGGCGACTTTGGAATTAGCTGAAGGATGGGCAGCAGCGTCCTTCGAGTACAATTATAACACAACTGCGATCGCCAATCCGCCTGCCAAGCGTGGCGCTTATGGCAAAACCCCCCAATGAGCACACAACACAAACCCATACCGGTCGTTGTGGCAATCTTTGAAAGAAAGAAAGAAAATTAATTTATTTGACACAGACAACGTGGTACAAATACACTGAATAAAAAAAAAAACAATAAAAACATTTTTGTCCGTTTGAACGTTTTTTGCCCCACAGCTGCGCCAAACAGGTTCAGCAAAAATGCCAGAACACTAGTGCCTGGCGCAGTTTGGGGGAGGCTTCTGTCCAGCAGTAGACGTTTTTCGGCTGAAATGATGAGGTGACGAGCGTTCTGTAGTGCTCCGCAGAAATAGTCCTGGGTAGCATTATAATTGTTATAGTCAGGCGTGACGCTTACCACCAGGCGAATGACTTGCCCGCCACGGTCACCAGGTTGTATCAGAGTATAATTGAGCCAGCACATTCAACACCATTTGTAATAGAGACGTTCTGGGTTCAATTACCACAATTATGCATAATTAGTAAGAGGTCGCTAGCCTTCCACAGACGCATCGAGAGTTGCGCATACATACTCGGGGTGATACATTTCATGTTTACGTTTTAAAATATCGTTCAAACTACAAAACACCCTAATGTGATTGGTGATCCACTGACAGCCGTGTAGCCTCCTCAGAACTAATGCAATATAATTGTATATATTTTCCTAGTACCTCACGCTCGTCATGCGCGCTTGGTACCACTAAACGGCACGGTTGGTGCAGTGGCTGCTATCGACGCGATACTTCGCGTCCGCTCGCTGTCGGAACAGGCAGTGTCCCACCGGGATGGGGTGGCGTTGGCTGTCAGTCTTGACATAGTCAACGCTTTTAACTCTATCCCGTGGGGTGCGATTAGGGGGGCGCTAGTCCACCATCAGTGCCCCCCCTATCTGCAGGGTATCATCGGGGCATACCTACGCGACAGGCATGTTCGCTACGTGGGCAGGGACGGTAGCGTAAAGCGGAGGGAGATCACGTGCGGGGTTCCACAGGGGTCGGTTCTCGGTCCCCTCTTGTGGAACCTCGCTTACGATACAGTCCTGCGTGTCGTTCTCCCCGCGGGCGTCAGCTTAGTCTGTTATGCTGATGACACTCTTGTGTTGGCCGGCGGGGAGTCCTTCGAGGGAACCATCCGGCTTGCAAAGCAAGCGGTGGCAATTGTCGTGGCCGAAATCCACGCTCTGGGTTTGCGGATAGCGCCTCACAAAACCGAGGCGCTATGGTTCCACAAACTGCCGCGGAGCAGGGAGCCTCCCAGTTCGTGGATACGCGTTGGTGACGCGCAAATCAGGGTGGGCCGGTACATGAAGTACCTAGGGCTCACCCTGGACAGTCGTTGGGGCTTCGAAGAGCACTTCGAGCGTCTTGTCCCCCGGGTTGAAAGGATAGTGGGTGCTTTGCACCGACTGCTACCCAATCTCGGGGGGCCGAGGGAAGAAGTTCGCCGCCTCTACGGGGGAGTCGTGCGGTCCGTGGCCCTCTATGGGGCGCCTGTTTGGTCATCTCGACTTTCGGGCGTCCAGCGCTGCAGAACCAAGATTCACGGTCTGCAGCGTAGAGCGGCTATACGGATCGCACGAGGATACCGAACGGTGTCCTTTGAGGCGGCAACTCTGTTGGCGCGCTTTCCGCCTTTTGATATCTTGGCGGAGATGGATGCGTGGGTGTATCACCAAACACGCTCCCTCCGCCAGAGCGGTGAAGGCGTGCCTTCAGGGGCGTTCGAAATTTTGAGGCGGCAGGCTCGGCGGCGTGCACTCGAGCTATGGCGCGAGCGGCTCATGCTGCCAGAGTACGCGCAAAAGCGCGTCGTCGAGGCTGTCTTGCCGCTCTTCGGAGCCTGGCTCCATAGGAGCGAGCGCGTCACATTCCGCCTGACGCAGGTATTCACCGGACACGGTTGTTTCGGTGCGTACTTGCACAGGATAGGACGCGAGGTCACGGCACAGTGCCACCACTGTGGAAACGATCAGGATACCGCACAGCACACGCTCGGAGAGTGCCCTGCGTGGACTGCCGAGCGGCGGATCCTGGTCGATCGGATCGGGCAAGATCTCTCTTTGCCAGCAGTAGTGTCGGCTATGCTGGCAGAGCATGAAAATTGGAGTGCTGTGGTCTCCTTCTGTGAGAGCGTAATGCTCCAGAAGGAGGTCGCAGAGCGGGATCGGGAGAGGGCCGATCCCGCTCGGAGGAGGAGGACACGGACCCGGGGTAACAGCCGCCGCGGTGCCCGTGTCCAACACGCCTGAGCCCCCTGTCGTCTTTATATGGCAGGGGGCCTTGGGGGTCGCGAGCGCGCTTATTGGGAAATCTGCGCGCTCATACCGAGCGACCCCCGGGAAGACAGCGGTGCGCACGTGATCACGTATCGCTGTGTGCGCAGCACAGCGCATAGTGAGGCCTCGGGGGAATCTTTTACAATCCCCTCGAGAGATGCCTGGGGGGGTGGCCTCTTTACAGTCGCCTTCCCTCCACTAGAGGGGATGACCACTTTACAGTCATCCCCTCCGAGATGTGCATAAAGGCGTGGCACCAACGGGTGGCTCTAGATGGAGATCTTTCGAGTTCCTGGAGCCTCCCTTCGGTGCCGACGATGATCACTCCGGTGGTTTTAGCCGGTAGGAGTCCGGCATGCCCCTTCGCCCTTTCCCGGGGCGAAGGAAGTACATGAGGTATTTCCACCGGATCAATAAAAAAAAAAAAAAAGGTGCAGTGGCTGATTCAGTCGGCTGCTGCGCACCGGGTCGTGTCGATTCCCGCACGGAACAAATATTTGTATGATCTGCAGGTAGTTGTTCCGGGTCTGGGTGTATTTTGTGTGGAATTTGTGTCTGTAAACGCACCCACGACACAGGAGAAATCCTAGTGTGGGGCAACGTTTTAAAAACAAAAGGTTCAATCGTCAACTGTACTGTTTGAACTTTGGTACTTGTTTTTTAATCTTTTTCCTGCGGGCTTATCAACTATAATGTCGTGTGCGGGTCACGTCATACGTAACTACGTAATAAAAGTAGGCGATAAAAACTCGCATGACTTCCTACATATTACTGACGTTATAGAAATGATAATGTACTTACAATTAACAGTAAAATTCCAGAATTATTCATCGCAGTCAACGGGTGATCAATGATTCCGTGTGGTGTCCGGATTAAGAATATAGCACCACTCCAACTCCTCCCGTGGATGTCGTAAAAGGCGACTAAGGGAATCTAAACCAGAGGGATGGGCAGCAGCGTCCCTTCTGTGAAACGGTAGCCATACTGCGCTCACCAACCCGCCTGCCAAGCGTGGTGAGCATTGGCAAATACCTCCCAAAATGATGACACAGTTGTGGAAATCTATGGGGAAGGCCTTTGTTCAAAAGTGGACGTATAAATGGCCGCTATGGTGAGTCAACAGGTAATGTAATTTTTTATTTAATTTTTTTTAGAAGAAACGTTGCCTCTCACTAGGATTTCTCCTGTGTCGTGGGTGCGTTTACAAACACAAATTCCACACACAATACAGAGCCGGAACAACTACCTGCAGATCGTACAAATATTCATCAGCCACTGCACTAACCGTGCCGTCAACCTTTACCTAGATACATTACATTCATAAATCACAAATTGAGTATTATGGAATCGTGCGGAAATGAAAGGAATGTTTTTATTTAACATTACTTTTTTATTAAACAATTATCAATCTAGCAAGTGGTAATAATAATTATACACAAGTTGTTAAATGATCGTTAATATATTATAGTTTATTACGACTACAAAGTGAAGAGTTATGTTTCAAGAGGCCGTAGGTTGTCTCTGTGTTATGCATGTGATATTTATGTCTTTAAACTGTACAAACCATACAAGAAAAATCTTAGTCTGTAACATTATCCTATTATGACCTTTTTTATTGGTGTTAGTTGTTAAAGTGGTGGACTCCTACCGGCTAAAACCACTGGAGCGGCCATCTTCGGCGCCGAAGGGGGGCTCCAGGTCCTCGTAAGATCACACTAGAGCCGCCCATTGGTGCCACACCTTTAGGCACATCTTGAAGGGAATGAATGTAGAGCATTCACCCAATCTAGTGGAGGGAAGGCGACTATAAAGAGGCTGCCCCCGGGCACTTCTCGGGGAGGATTGTAAAGGATCCGCCCAAGCCTCGCTGTGTGCTGTGCTGCGCACACGGTGGCACGTGACCACATGCACACCGTCTTCCCGGCGGTCGCTCGGTATGAGTACGCAGACTTCCCAATCTGCACGCCCGTCCTATCATGCCTGCATGGGCTACCCTCAATTTCGTAGGATGCAAACTCTCCAACATAGCTTCATGCGTAAGGCTACGGGATCCCGGTGGTACCTTCGCTATAGACACACACATCAGCCCGTAAACGTCCACCGCTGAACACGGGCCTCCTAATGATCACTACAGTCAGTGGTCAAAGTCAGAAAGTGGTCATAGTCAGAGTTTAAATAGTTGCACGGTTCCAAGTCGTTGGTCCTATGGAGAAGAACCGGCAAGAAACTCCTATACTCTTTTGAAATAATGTATGAAAGTATTACAGTCTTCAATAAATCGTAAAAAGCTATGTGAGGATAGCCATAAACACTACTCCTGGCAGGCGGTTGGCGATTGCAATTTGTTGCAGATGGGACGATGCTCCTGCCCATCCTCTTGATCCACCTTTAGTTTAGTCGACACCGAGTCGTGTTGAGAGGTCTGGTCTATTATTTGTCAGGAACTGCATGAAACCAATAGCAATACATCTTCACATCGATTTAAAAGTGCTGACCCTCAAACAATTAATGAAACTAGCGTCTGAACTATATTTCGACCGCCCCGCACCACCGGAATATCCTTATCGATACGGAAGATAAAATCACTACACCATGTAGCACACAAAAATATACTTGCAGTCTCATTCAAATAGGCTGCTATACCGTCCTCGTCGGCGTCGCCTGTTTTGAGGGACCCATATCCATCCTCAGTCCGAACCTTGCTCAGCCGGCCCGTGGTGCTTTAAAAATACCCCTAAATTCAAATAATAATTCTGATCCAGGTCCCAAGCTTGACCCCTCCAGCAACCCTCTATAAGAGGCCCAATGCCTACTAGCGGTATCGTATAGTGTTTAAGTTATCGCCTGCAGGCTCGTCGGCTTCGCCCAGAAGCACATTATGAAAATAAATATAAAATGTAGCAATGCTTAAAAAATATATTTTGCAACATCTTTAGACAAGTAAGGATGTGCTCTCTTAGCTTCGGGACTATTTGACGATAAGTGATGTTGAGATTTCAAAATTCACTCACATTAACGTTACGATACGAATACTTTCTCGCAAGTTGTTCCTGCTAGGGCTACAGTACTCCGAGATTTGCCTATAGGCGTGGCACCAGTGGGCGGCTCTAGTGTGATCATACGAGGACCTGGGGCCTCCCTTAGGTGTCGAAGATGATCGCTCCAGTGGGTTTAGCCGGTAGGAGTCCGGCATACCCCTTCGCCCTTCCCCGGGGCGAAGGAAGTTCATGAAAGAAAGAAAGAATTATTTTATAAGAAAGATTTTTATTATTGGCACAAAATATACATGGTTACACACATTCTTACAACAAAATTACACATTGTGCCAACAACGGGTCTCCCATTCAGCTATATGCTAAAATACTGCATAGGCAGTATTCCAGTGCTGGTTTTCGATAGGAGGCCCAGGTAACGCACGGACATCAAGTCGAAGTAAATAAGAAAAAAATAAAAATTCAAGCACAAGAACGCAATACCAATCAGGCATCCATCTAAAGAACCACCAATAAAAAAAAGGGATACAGCACAGCACCTACTGACGTCGAGTGGTTAACCTAGTGGCCAAACATCGCATGACATCGCAATCGTTGACTCGTACGTAGGTCGCGCGGCCTGCGTGATACTACTCAGGCTGGAAGCCCGGCCTTCCCTTGAGAGCCTCGCCAATTTTGTCCACTTGAGCAGCTACAGCTCTCAAGAGCTGTCTGTGAGATACCGTGTAGAAAAAAGCATGGCTCCCCTTTTAATGCATGTTTATATCAATTGCATTTATACTTATGAAAATAGCTGTTGGTGTAAAAGGAACAGCAAATTCCGCGTCTACTGATGCTGAATATGTTCTTCAGTTGAGCGATGTCGATGGCTTAGCTTAAGTTGAAATTTATGTCGCTCCAGTTCAAACGTAAATATAACACTGAATAATTTTCTCCAGGTAGGACTTGTACACACACACTGCTGTTCGCGCAACTGATCACACCAGATGGCTCCAATCATGGACTTCACGGGTTTTTGGTGCCCATTCGCAGCCCTGATACCTTGGAGACGTACCCTGGACTAATTGTCGGGGATATGGGGGAGAAGATCGGTGTGAATGGTATTGATAACGGGTGAGTGATTATACATGTAGTTACTTTACTATCTACTATTACTCAGTGATATTTTCTCTTATTCGTAAAAGAGGTTGTTTGTCTTTCTTGTCGCTTCATCATCATCATATCAGCCACAGGAAGTCCACTCCTGAACAAAGGCCTCCCCCTTAGATTTCCACAACGAGCGGTCACATGCCGCTCTCATGCAACGGCTCCCAGCGACCTTCACCAGGTCGTGTGTCCACCTCGTTGGAGGTCGTCTTACGCTGCATATTCCGGTGCGCGGTCTCCATTCGAGCACCTTTTTTTTTTTGCCCCAACGGCCTCAGTTCTACGAGCAATGTGCCCTGCCCATTGCCACTTCAGTTTACTAATCCTTTCAGCTATGAAGACAACTTTAGTTCTTCAACGGGTCTCCTCATTTCTGATTCGATCTAGAGAAATACCAAGCATAGTTCGCTGAGTGACCTTGAGCTTTCTTACGAGGCCCATTGTGAGTGACCACGTCTCTGTTCCATATGTCATCACTGGTAACACACACTGGTTAAAGACTTTCGTCTTAAAGCATTGCGGTATTGTTGACGAAAAGACGTTGCGAAGTTTCCCAAACGCTGCCCAGCCGAGTCGGATTCGACGATTGACTTCTTTAATTACACATAATAAAACACTTTTAAACGGATTACATAGCGTGTAGTAGATTTTGTTTTTGCCGACGTTTGGACATTGGATATTATTGTCTCATTTGGATGCTAGCGGGGCTGCCGCGTTTTTGTAGCGATTTGGGGATGTTTGCTGAGGCGAGGATTGACGGCTTTCAAGCCATCATCCGGAAGCGGTGTGCCTCGATCCTTCACAGAATACGTGCCAGCCCCCATAGCATCCTGAGCACGTTATGCAGTAGGTGGGATTGTCCGATGCTGCGTCATTGGATCGGACTTCATACGTCTACGAGTACGTGCTACATGCTACGTGGATAGTGTGTGGTACGAGATTTTATTTTCTATTTTTTATGTTTTATTTACTAATACTATGGATCTCTGTAATCTGTAATAAACGATTATTATTATTATATCATATGGGATTATTGTAGTTGGTGTGTCTATTTTTAAAACACATACTTGAAAGGTTTAAGGATTCAGATACGCCTGTTTTTATGTGCTTGTGGTGCAGCAGGTTAAGTGTAGCTGCTGAACCGGACATTTCTGCCGTAGCCAAAAGAGGCCTCCAGCCAGGCTTAAAATTAACATTAAAATCTAAGCAATTTGAGCTAAGGACGCCCCCTGCGGGACACGGACCTCGGCTTAGGGCGTTGCTGGGGATAACAAGCTATTGTTTTGGGGACAGCTAGATTGGTTTTAAGATACGTTTGCATCGCCAGAAACTCTTTCATATGTACGTTTCTTACGCACAACTTGCTGGTTTTCTTACTCACGGACTAGCTTTTTTCATTTTGCTGCAGCGTGCTTGAATAAAATCAATATAGATTTTTTTGAATGGATTTTATTTTCATTAATTGTCAGTTACGTCAGAAAACCGAATATTTCAGACGTCGTTTGCGTCAGCTACGTTGCTTCTGCGTCCGCAGATGACATAGGTGTTAACTCCTAAGAGGAAAACAGTATGAGTATGATAATTACTACATCAAGGAAAAACATAATGAACACACTTTTTTTGATAATAATAATAATTGATTTATTTACGGCATTATCCTCCTATAATAGTTCCTTGTTACAAGGAATATACCTACCGATGTGACAAATGTATTATAAATTATTGAGTATTTATCTATACAAATAAATAAAATTGAAGTGTCTGTTTGTAATGTCAAAATAACAGCTTTTTACTAAATGTATATGAAAGTATATACTATACCTACAACAAAAACACAATTTTTATTTTTTTTGTCTGTCTGTTTGTTCCGGGTAGTCTCCGAATCGGCTGGACCGATTTGATTTGATTTGATTTTGATTTTGACGGGACTTTCACTGGCAGATAGCTGATGTTATAAGGAATAACTTAGGCTACTTTTATTTTAGAAAAATAATTAGGGTTCCGCGCATAAAAAATAAATCCCTTGAAATTCAATTTATATATTCTATGTCAAGTGTCTATGTCGAAGTACTCTAAATTTCTTTTAAATTAAACGCGGGTGAAACCGCGGGTCCCAGCTAGTATAACATAAATAGTAATTCAATTAAATAACGGATAAATGTAATTACACCATTTAATCCATCGGATTCCATCGTTCTTTACCGCGCCCTGTGATAATCGCATATCAATGGGGCTTATAAAACGAAAACGTTTGTTTGTTGCCATGCGGCTCTTTGGCTGCGGCTTGCGCGTGCGCATCCTGTCTTGCGGTGCGAGCGGCGTTAGTTCCTTGGTTAAAGTAATGGTGAGGCCGACGGACGTTCCATATATTTGTAAGTGGAGTTAAAAAAAACGTTTTAACGAAATAGATAGATCGATAAACGTGTCGTAAAATTCGCAAATAATGCGCATGCGGGTAGCATGTAACCGCTCGCTGTGGCAATCTATGGGGAAGCCTTTGTTCAGCAGTGGACGTCGTTTGGTTGATATTATGATGATGATGATAAAAATAAATAAAAGTAATAGATAAAGGAAAATATGGCTGTCCTTTAAAAAGTATATAAGTAATAAATGATCTCTATATAGCAAGTATATTTCAAGAAACACTTACTCGTTGATAAATTTAGATGTTGTTGGTATTTCGTACTGACTGCCTCTGAGAAGAAATACCGAAACATATTTGAAAGGTTCTGTTATAAAGTCCAGACATATTTACGATACATGTTTTTATAAACATATAAACACTATTTATGATTAAACTAAATGTAAAGAAATATATATAAGTGGCACATATATTTAGGCATCAAAGTACTCCTCCTCATCGCTGACAGCTGATAATGTTCCTAGAAGGCTGGCAGCATTGCCACGTTGATTGGCAATGTTTATTCTCTGGCCAAAAGGCCGGCCCTCTGATCACGCAGTGTCGTTCAACCGTCTATCTTCGAAAAGCAGACGTGCACTCGGACCATGACCCAAGCGTGTGGACCCCAAACGGCTTAAAACAATAATTACCAATGAAGTTATTGTGTTTGCGCCGATTGAGAGCTTCTGCTGCAGAAGCGGCAGCACCAACGCAGCCTGCCGTACTTGGAAGATGGGATGGAGGAAGGGTGTCGACACAATTTGCATCCCACACCAGAGGCCTTCCCATACAATATTGTATCGTAAATATGTCTATATATATGCATATGTATGTCAGAAAAACGTTGCGAAGTTTCCCGAACTCTGCCTAGTTGTATATGGTCTGCAAAACAGTCCATCGTTCTTCAAGACATATCAATCCAAACATAAGTGTGTACCAGGACGTCATTATAAACAGTTAACATCAAGATGTTTGTCGTTGTGAAGTGATAACAGTAACATTCATACAGTTGATCCGAATGATTTATAAATAGAACAAAACCATTTACTCATTTGTTTACAAATAACAAATCATCATCATTTCGGCCGAATGAAGTCCACTGCTGGACACAGGCCTCCCCCAAAGATCACCACAACGACCGATATGAGTGTGTTGTGGGCTCATTAGGGGGTTTTCCATAATCACTACGCTTGGCAGACGGGTTGGCGATCGCAGTTGAGTTGTTAATGTACTCGAAGGACGCTGCTGCCCATCCTCCGGCTAATCCCTTAGTCGTCTTTTACGACACCCACGGGAGGAGATGGGGTGGTTGTATTCTGAGCCGGCACTACACGGCGGATATAAATAACAAGTAAGAGTGATTTTTTAAATATATTTTTTATCTTTTTTAGGCTCCGATACTGGTTGATTTTGGCCTTTATAACCCAGTTATCATCTTGCATCCCATGAATGCACTTTTGCTGCAGACAACATCTTGATACAACAATAAACTCACTGTTCTAATAAAGTGTGTATATTATGGGTTTGATACACCCAATATTAACGATTTATCAAAATGGATTTTAAATTTTTCTCATCTTTAAATTCTTAAAGCTGGGGGACCACAAAACGAAGCCCGACCTGGTTTAGGCCTTAAAATCATTCCACTACCGTTTTGTCCGAAACAGAAGTAACTTAAGGAAGCGAATGTACCTCTGAAATCAAAATTGTGATTCACAGGTAAGAAATAGGTCTTAGTCAAATCATTAAATGGAGTTCATTCTGTGATCAGCCTCATGGAAGTACAAATTTCATAAAACATAAATATGTTAAAATGTCATACATAAAGATACAGTCATTCATTCGTTTATAATATCTAATGTTAAAAAATACAGTCAATCGGACATCAACACCGATATTCTAGAAATTCACTATTGAGATTGATGTGTTTAAAAATTCATCAACAGAATAAAATGAGTGGTCAATAAGAAATCGAAACAGTTCATTTTTAAATACGTGAATATCTGTTATGTAGTTTACTTCGCTTAGTTCCCAGCAATTACTTTCCTATCTCACCTCGGGGTTCATCTTGTTATCGTTATGACTACCGCTGCTGATAGGATCATCTATCTAAATCCTAGATTTCTCGCTGGATCTGGTGTCTACTTTTCTTACTTCATTAATATAAAACGCGATCATAAAATCACCAATCCTATATTATAGTTGATGAAATTGGGGCAACGTAATGAGAAGCCAAAAAAGCGCTATAGTGAGCACTATATTGATGATAACGTTTATATCGTGTATATGACATCATACATTTAATACGTAATGTATGTTATCTAATTTAGTGTTAAGTGACACGTTCAATGAGTAATATTCGCTATCAGTTTCTTTAACTGTCGAGTATCTGCTGGTTATCATCGCAATCTAAGCAACTGATATCGCTAACCGAAGGTAAATTTAAAAAATATCTAGATACAGATATAGGTAGGAATTAGCGCATAAGAGAAGGGCACTGGCTAGTCTTGGTGAAATATTTATTTAGCATTTACGACGGGAAGAAAAGGAATGGTCTGTTCTCAGGGGAGTAGGTTTTTTTCTGAGAAGATCCAGAATTAAACCTGTGCTGCAGACTGACTCTTGGTTATTTTTAAAAAGTTATTTAATATACGGAGAGAGTAATAATTACGGAAAAATGTTTCTACATTATCCAAGAGTTTCTGACCCTTAGAGACTTTAACACGCACATATATTCTGATTATTACCTATTGTTCATTATATTATCATTCAATTAATTATTATTACTATATATTAATTTTGCTTTAAAAATGCTGGTGAGTATTTACATAAATAAAGCAAAGTTTCATAATAGCTCCTGACATGTAGGTAATAGCCGGAGGATGGGCAGCAGCGTCCTTCGAGTACATTAACAGCTCAACTGCGACCGCCAACCCGTCTGCCAAGCGTGGTGATTATGGCAAAACCCCCCAATGAGCCCACAACACACCCATATCGGTCATTGTGGTGATTTTTGGGGGAAACCTATGTCCAGCAGGGGACTTCATTCGGCCGAAATGATGATGAGGTAACTGTATTTGACATCCATCCCCTCCGAGATGTGCCTAAAGGCGTGGCACCAACGGGTGACTCTAGATGAAGATTATTCGAGTTCCTAGAGCCCCCCTTCGGTGCCGGCGATGATCACTTCGGTGGTTTTAGCCGGTAGGAGTCCGGCATGCCCCTTCGCCGTTTCCCGGGGCGAAGGAAGTACATGAGATATTTCAACCAGATTAATAAAAAAAAGGTAATTGTAATTGAAATCTAAGTAAGTACTTTATACTATTGTGGGAACTACACTACACCCAACATTAGCTCGCCAAAACAATTAGCAGATCTTTTCGTGTACAGACACTGATATTATAGGGCAGTTCTAGATAGTCGTATTACGTCTGTACTTCATTGAATTCATGTCCTTATAGCCGATGATTCATAAATGAATGTAATCACTTTATGGGTTAATAATATCAAGGCCGCTACTATCTGCTAAAATTATACCGCTCGCGCATGTTTTATCAATTTGTACGCATTTTTTTACAAGCGTCGTGTTGTCACTTATCTGATGATACCAATTGTAAACTAAATGTTGCGTTGCCATCGGGTAGAGAAAAAATACAATGATAAAATACAAAACGGATGATGCAATTCGTAATTGGACTCGGGGGTGGATCCAGGATTTTAATCTGGGTGGCCCTCGGGTGTCATTTCAAGATTTTCAGACATCATTGTTGCTACTAGGTCTAAGGTCAACTGCATGCCACAGATTGGGGGTGACATGACATTCAAACATATGTATATGAACATTCACATTTATAATATTAGTAATATAGGTAACGATTGTAAGAAGACAACAACATTAAAAAAATCATTAGCTAGATAAGCAGCACTTCAAATGTCGATGACTTATAAAATTACGCTGCAGCAACTCTATCTCCAGATCTTAATTATAACGGAAGTGGTAAATCCAAACGCAAAAACATATGATTAACTTTTATTCTATCAGAGTTATGACATTCTAATACACACAACAGGATTCCTCTAAAAATAAGCTCACTGATGTATTTATGACTTCTACCCCTCCACTTTTGGGGGTACAGTTAAAGCGGGTGGGACGTGACGTCAGTACGACATTAACAATTGATGGTGGGCTTGACAAACAGTTATGGTGCGCTATAACTGTCACAGCTTAGCTTGGCTTGGCAGTGACGTAGCGGCTAGGTATGACGCGCTTGGCGAGCTGGAAAGCTCGGTAGCGACATCTAGCGTAACATAATAGAACCGCAAGCGATTGCCGACGCTCTACCAAGTACTACCAACTAAATTGGGTTATACATTATAAATAATATAGTTTGTTTTGTAATTTTAAATTACTTTGTTTTAAAACGGGTAACATTCACACTTTAAATTCCCCACAGCATAGACCTTGTCATCATTTCGGCCGAACGAAGTCCACTGCTGGACACAGGCCTCCCCCAAAGATCACCACAACCACCGATATGGATGTGTTGTGGGCTCATTGGGGGGTTTTGCCATAATCGCCACGCTTGGCAGGCGGGTTGGCGATCGCAGTTGAGTTGTTAATGTACTCGAAGGACGCTGCTGCCCATCCTCCGGCTAATCCCTTAGTCGACTTTTACGACACCCATGGGAGGAGATGGGGTGGTGGCATTCTGAGCCGGCATTATGACCTTGTAAAGGATGCAAATTGTCTGAATTCTAAGCACGTCGGCACGCAGTCTAAACACGTGTGACTGACATTACCACAAACTGTCGTAAGATACTAGATACCGAGTGTGCCCGCACTTTTATCGATAAAAGAATGCGTCATACATAGATAAGACATACACAAACACACTCAGGGTTTTCAATTTTTTTTAAATAATAAATCGTAGCCCCTCATTAGGATTTCTCCTGTGTCGTGGGTGCGTTTACAAACACAAATTCCACACACAATACACCCAGATCCGGAACAACTACCTGCAGATCGTACAAATATTTGTTTCGTGCGGGAATCGAACCCGCGACCAGGAGCGCAGCAACCGACTGTATCAGCCACTGCACCAACCGTGCCCTCGTCTTGAAATTGGCCTGGCAGTTATCAGGGGCATTTTACAGCAACCCCCGAAGCTCCTTGTGCGCTTTGCTGCGCACACGGCACACACCACGTACGCATAGCCATCGTCTCAGAGGTCGCTCGGTATGAGCACGCACTCTCCCCAAACACTTCTAATAAACCTATGGCCGGGGGTGCGGTGTTCGCCGGGTAGGCATTGAGACACACCCCTGGCAGGCTTTTGCAGGTGGTAGTAGTGGCAGTTATAGGCCCGCCTCTGTCGGACGGACCCCGTCTCTGTCGGACGGACCCCGTCACTGTCGGACGGACCCCGTCTCTATACGACCTGGCCGGCTTCTCTTTCCTCAAATATACATTATCTACCTATAAATCAAACGTGACCAACCTTACTATGAGCCTATTCTACCTGGTAAGGCAAGTTCCTGGTGTTGCGGAGAGCAACTCCAATCTGCCTTCAGAGAGTCCAGGGCGCTTTTAATTTAGACGATTAAGTCCGGCTGTAGCACAACTGTCTTGTCACCCTTTAAGCGTCCTTTGTTCAGAGACTATCCATAAACTTATAAAACAGGATTCTGTAAAATGATGAACTTTTGGAAACTTGCTGTGAAATAGAATGAGAGGAATAAACGAACAAATCAAATTTATGCCATACTACGTGTCTCCCAGTTGCACCGAATAGGTATCCAGTCCAGCATGTGCCAGGTAACGTGGCACTGGTTTTCAACTAGAAGCCACTAAATAAATATCATTATATTGCAATATAGTATAGTCCCTACTGAATCTCGTTGTTAACAAACCTTATCCTAAATTAACCCTTGTCACCCTTACAGCATACTGTATTTAATTTATAGTTTCTGGTTGTTCCAGATTCATTATGTTCAACCAGTA
Source organism: Diloba caeruleocephala (assembly GCA_947459985.1). Classification (NCBI taxonomy): domain Eukaryota; kingdom Metazoa; phylum Arthropoda; class Insecta; order Lepidoptera; family Noctuidae; genus Diloba; species Diloba caeruleocephala. The sequence goes on along the minus strand of OX381608.1, from coordinate 27,134,829 downwards.
CCGGATACCGCGCGAGAACCTGCTCAACCGCACCGCTGACGTCACAGAGGACGGTGTCTATGAGTCTTCCTTCTCGGATCCTTCAAGGATATTGGGGGCGGCGTTGGAGAACCTTTCAGCAGGTATGTAAGATGGAAATCAATTTCCATGAAAAAAAATTTGTCTTACACCCTAAAGACAATATTTCGTTATAGACATTTTAATTCTTTAGAAAAAAATGTAGCCAGCAGAAATATTTTGTCAAGTAACTATTTCAAGTACTGAGCTATGATGTCATACCTTATAAACGTTTTACTAGCTCCATACAAATCTCCGTTATGTGGAAAAGGATAGAACAGAATTCCGCTATAAATTCGAGAGCTTACTGTGGCATTTATTCATCATCATCATTTCGGCCGAATGAAGTCCACTGTTGGACACAGGCCTCCCCCAAAGATCACCACAACGACCGATATGGGTGTGTTGTGGGCTCATTGGGGGGTTTTGCCATAATCGCCATGCCACCACGCAGACGGGTTGGCGATCGCAGTTGTGTTGTTAATGTACTCGAAGGCCGCTGCTGCCCATCCTCCGGCTATTCCCTTAGTGGACTTTTACGACACCCATGGGAGGCGATGGGGTGGTGGCATTCTGAGCCGGCACCATACGGCAAACGGCCGTGAGAGTAGGTTTAAAGAAACCGCAGAAATGATGATGATGATGACTCTCACGGCCGAAATTAATAATCAATCTAATGCAAAATCATTGGATTTCGGGATACGGACGTGCCTCTTTTTTTGTGTTAAATGTTATCGTAACACAACGGATGAGTTTAAAAATCTTAAATCTTAAGATTTCGGATTAGATTGATTATTAATTTCGGCCGTTAGTCGCCTTTTACGACATCCATGGGAGGAGATGGAGTAGTGCCATATTCTTAGCCCGAACACCACACGGTGTTTATTATATATACTAGTCATCATATCGGCCATTTATATGTCCACTGCTGAAGAAAGGCCTCCCCCATAGATTCAATAACTGTGTCATAATTTTGGGGGGTATTTTCCAATACCCACTACGCTTGGCAAGCGGGTTGGTGAGCGCAGTATGGCTACTGCTTCACAGACGGGACGCTGCTGCCCATCCCTCTGGTTAGATTGCCTTAGTCGTCTTTTACGACATCCACGGGAGATGGAGTGGTGCTATATTGTTAATCCGGTCACCACAAGGAGCGTCTCACGTATGGATTGCAATAAAAATCATCATATCAGCCACAGCACGTCCACTGCTGAACAAAGGCCTCCCCCTTAGATTTCCACAACACGCGGTTACATGCCGCTCTCATGCAACGACTCCAGCCTCACCGGCTGGCTTAAATATGGTCATCTAACAACATATATACATTTTGGAAATTTAATTCATATTCGATGTGAAAAAGTTATGAATGGACGGTGAGTCAAACTGAATCTGTAAATAGTGGTACATCGTTTACCCTCCCCCCTCTTTTGGCCCCTAAATAAATGTATATTATAAATACATAATAACTACATATAAATTATAGGTCGCATCGGCATAATGCAAGAGAGCTGCCACTCGATAGCGAGCGCGGTGGCCATAGCTATCCGCTACGCGGCGACGCGTATGCAGTTCGGAGAGCGGGACAACGAGATACCTCTCATCGAGTACGAGTTGCATGTCAGTTTGTTTAAATTATGGCTTTAAGGATCATCTGCGATGTCGATTAGGAATAAATATTGCCAGCAGAGCGGGTACAGCCCTAACCTGGCTTGGTGGGCTAGCTAATTGGATGGCTATTCTGGTAAACGTCCACTGCTGTACATGGGCCTCCTAATAATCACTACAATGACCGGTAATAGAGGTTATTGCCGCGTGGTGCCGGCTAAGAATATCACCACCGCATCTCATCCCCTGGGTGTCGTAAAAGGCAACTATGGGATTAGCCGGAGGATGGGCAGCAGCGTTCTTCGAGTACATTTATAACTCAACTGCGATCTCCAACCCGTCTGCCAAGTATAGCGATTATGGCAAAACCACGCAATAGGCGTACAACACAAAACCATACCTGTCGTTGTGGCAATCTTTGGGGGAGGCTTCTGTCCAGCAGTGGACGTTTTTCGGCTAAAATGATGAATGGCTTTTGCCATAATAACCATAATTGGCAGGCGGATTGGTGATCGCAGTGTTGTTAAAACCACACGCAAGGGTGTTGCTGTCCTTCCTTCCTGTTAACATATCCACTCTTAGTCGCCCTTTACGACATAAGTTTAGAGGGTTGGTTTATTATTTGGCGGAAACCACTCGGTCCTGCTATCTGTAAGCTGTTAACCTTCTGATCAGGAGATGGGTGCCACAAAACGTTTTTCATAAGAGAGCATTCAGAGCGATGTTTCATTAATATTTAATAATGAAACATCGCTCCGTGTGGTGCCGGCTAAGAATACCACCACCCCATCTCGTGGGTATTGTAAAAGGCGACTATGGAATCAGCCGGAGCACGGGTAGCAGCGTTATTCGAGATCATTTATAACCTAACTGCGATCGCCAACCCGTCTGACAAGCGTGGCGATTATGGCAAAACCCCCGAATGATGAACACAAATCCATGCCGGTCTTTGGGGAGGCTTCTGTCCAGAAGTGGACGTTTTTCGGCTGAAATGATGAAAGGTCAGAAAGACATAGGGTTCTTATGTTCCCCGTTGTCTGCGCGTAAGTGCGCCGCACAGATGCGGATGCATGGGAGGAGTGCGAGTGGAAGTAACATGTCCAATCTACCGATGTAATGTCGCCGGTGCAGTCAGCTGACTTCCGTAATGTGACGAATTTGAAACATTTTCAAAGTTTTTTTTAAAGCAAACGTTGCGCCACCCTAGGATTTCTCCTGTGTCGTGGGTGCGTTTATTTACAGACATGAATCCCACATACAATACACCCAAACCCGGAACAACTACCTGCAGATAATACAAATATTTGTTCCGTGCGGGAATCGAACCCACTGTATCATCCACTGCACCAACCGTGCCGCTTATTTTTTGGGACAAAATAAAACATGGTTTAAAAACTATTGCAATCGATTCAGTTACTGATTCCGAACACACTATTTTTAGGTTTACTTAAAATAATTGTACTTCTTATTATATTATGAAGACTCGCATATTCGAGCACCACGGAAATTAATAGTGTGGTCTGACCGTATGGGAAACCACACAGCGAACAATTCACCGTTCAATAATAATTTCTTGGTATTTCTGATCCTCAGCAATGGAGATTGTTCGGCTATGTAGCGGCTGCGGTTGTCTTCAGGATGTACATAGAGAATTTCACCAAGGTCTACCTCAATATCGTCGAGAAATCCAACGGTGGGATGAAAGTTGACAATTTGGTGAGTTTTACTGTCTTTTACTAGGTTTTACTAGATTTTATTTAGGTAGTTTGTCATTTGGTAATGTATTCGCGATTTGTTTTCGCGATTATTACTAATTATAATAAAACACTTTTGAACGGATTACATCGCTTAAATTATATTATTTTGCTTTTTGCTAACGTTTCCGTCCGTGGTCGCACGATGGCCAAGGTGACAGGCGACAGTGTGTGAACAGGCATGTTCACACACTGTCGCCTGTCACAGACAAAGCTTTTTATTGGGCCCAGTGGAAATTCTTCATGAACTTCCTCTGCCCCGGGGGACCTTAGCCAAACCTAACTATTTTCTTCGTTTTGAATGTGCCATATATGCAAAAACAAATGTAGGCTTTGTATGATACTAGTACTAAATTTCATTTAGTAATCGAGAAAAGATAAAATGAGAAGGATTTGTCACAAAACTGCCTTATTCCACAATTACTTAGTATTAGGATATTTCGTTTATATTGTACTAGCTGGGACCCGTGGTTTCACCCGCCGTTTAATTTAAAAGAAAGTGGATTATTAATATTTAATTTAGAGTACTTCGGCATAGACACTTGACATAGAGTATGTATATATATATATTGGACTTCATGGGTTTTATTTCTTTGCACGGAACCCTAATTATATTTCTAAAATAAAAGTAGCCTAAGTTATTCCTTATAACATCAGCTATTTTCCAGTGAAAGTCCCATAGAAATCGGTCCAGCCGTTTCGGAAATTAACGGGCACAAACAGCCAGACAGACAAAAAAAATACAAAAAGTTCTTTTTGTTGTAGGTACCGTATATTCTTTCATATGCATTTAGTAAAAAGCTGTTATTTTGACATTACAAACAGACACTTCAATTTTATTTATTTGTATAGATGTATATTTATATCTTTAGTATTTATTTAGAATTGTTTCGTTTAGATATATTGTTATGCGTTTTTGTGTGCACCATCGACTGACCCATTCTTGTCCAATTCAGTTTTTTCCATCCTAAGGTTGCCTGGATGAAATCGCCGAGTGCGATAAGGCCGCCCATTGTACTTCATATACTAGGCCTTTCTATTTTTATTTTCTGTATAGTAATTGGTGTACAATAAAGAGTTTAATAAATAAATAAATATATTTATCTATTATTTGCCTCGAATTATGCAATAAATGTACACTGGCAACATGCAGTTAATGCTGTGTATATGCTTTCATTGTGCTTTCATGCAAAACTTTTTTAATATACATATCAACGTCATCACCAGAACAGATTGTACAGGAAGAAAGGGGAACGACAAAATCTAGATCTATCATTGTATCATATATATTGTGTTTCAGAGTGAAGCTGTGTCAGAGATCCACGCGATGGTTTCGTGCAGCAAGCCGCTGCTGACGTGGACCGTGCTGTCGGCCGCGCAGCAGTGCCGCGAGGCATGCGGCGGCCACGGATACTTGAAAGTACGTTTTATAACATAGTTCTTGTAACTCACAAGCCCCTCAGGGTTGCCAGATGGTCGGGATTCGTCTGGATTGTTCCGACATTTCATATGATGTCCAGAATCCCGACAAAATACAAAATGCCCCGACAAACAGCTGCTCGTAAAATTCTTAACGTAAAAGAAATTTAAAATTTGCGCACGTTTTCACGATCTCTTTACTCCGACTGAACGGAACGCAACCACTTCAGTGTAGGTATTTGTTTTAATTGTCACCAAAAGCAAAATAAGTTTGGTACAGGGCCACAGCAGTTAATTCATGAGAAGAAAGTTCACAACAGAGTTTACAAATCACACTACAGTGGCAGAAGTTTTTTTTGTATAGATTATGAAAGATAACGAAAGCGGTAGGGTATATGGAAGTATACGATAGAAGAACGAACGGCATGTACTGTGCGTCGAGGTAACGCCTTTTCTATTATGTCTCAAATACTGTACTCATAATGTGCCAAAAATATTAAGTTTATTAGTCATGACGTTAATTTTAATAATAAAGAGTATCATTTCGATTTATATAATATGATTTCCCGAGAACGATACCGAAATCCCGACATTTTGAAATTTTGCCCAGATATGTAGTCTTCCCATCTTGCAACTCTACCCTCGTTGCGTTCACAACTTTACCTAAACGACACGGCACCGCTGTGCGCTTCACCTGGTACACATGCTCTAGCGTTTGCAAACGTCTGCTCAGCAGTAAAACAAGGCAGCTGCGCAATATCCTTTCGTTTGTAACTCTGTCCTCCCAGATTACCGTTGCAGCGCTACACTGCGCCAAGAAGGACATGATTTGCATGCATTTAAAATCCATCAACGGACTAGAAAGAAGACTGTTGAAAGACAGCTATGCATGGCGCGAGTGTTTACTGAAGGAAAACACAGTTCTTATCAAGCCTGGTTTCAGGATAGAAGAGACTCGAAAGTGGTACTAATCCACCTGCTGCTAATTTTCAGCGCCGTGCAAGCGACAGATTTTTCGGAGGATGGGCAGCAGCGTCTTTCGTGTACATTTATAACTCAACTGCGATCGCCAAAAATGGCAAAACCCCCCCAATGAGCACACAACATGGACCCATACCGGTCGTTGTGGCAATGTTTGGGGGAGGCTTCTGTCTAGCAGTGGAGGTTTTGCTGCTGAAACGACGACGACGACTGAGACTGATGTGAGATTTATATCTGTAAACTGTACCCACGACTCATTTAATTCTAGTGAGGGACATCGTTTTCACTTCAGCTATTAACCACTGTTTTCTTGCCGCAGTGCGCGAACCTTGGTGACATCCGAAGCAACCACGAGCCCACAGTCACGTACGAAGGAGACAACAACGTGCTCTCCCAACAAACCGGCAACTGGCTCCTGCGACAGTTCGAGGCCGCCCGCTCCGGCGGTGATGTCGACTCTCCGCTCAACACCGTGACCTTCCTGAAGGACTGGGAGCGGTGGCTGGCTGTGAGGTTCAGGTGCACCAGGACCGAAGAGCTAAAGACTAGAGAGTGTGAGTCATACACTTGGTTTACACTACGAAGGCGCTCATAGAACGATCGGCGATATTATACCATAGATATGTTACGTCCATATTAAATGGCACGCAAAACTCAGTCTCGCTGTATGTAGATATAAAGCTATAAAACTGCACACCTATGCTGTAAGAAAGATGAATGATGAATACAAAAACTACGAGAGTAAAAGAGATAGCTATCTAAAATGACAACACGTGTACTCGATGTCTTTGTCGCACCTGTGATAGAATATATGTGTTGTCTCTTTACTTTGCTTGGCCTGTGTTTTGTTCGAGAATATTATTCTATAGATCATTTGAATAGTTTTGTAGCAAAATATTTTATATAGTTTGTTACTCACGTGTTTTTTGCTTTGTCGTTTGCTTGATAGTTTGTGCATTTTCTATACGCACGTCGGCATTGTTGTTACTTAATTAATAAAACAATACAGATTGTGACAGTGTGTGCTCGTTGTCCTGTCTTGGGCGAACTGATTGCGAGGTGCTACAATTGGGGGAGTTTTTGTTCTTACTTTTGGCGCGCATGTAACATCAACTTTTTTTAATATATAATATCATTGCTTGCAGTCATAACGACAACGTACAGATGGTTAATATGTTGGCTATTGAAGCAGACTCATGAAAAATACGAGTCCGAGATCGCCAAAGGCCTGTCCAAGTTCGAAGCGCGCGCTAAATCACAAGTGTACAAATGGAAGGAACTCACTAAGACGTACGCGGAGTACTTAGCAATTATATTTTTCCTGGAATCTCTGGATACGAAGGAGAAGAGTCTGCAGCCGGTGCTGACGAAGATGTTCAGCTTGTATGGGCTGTGGTCGCTGGACCAGCATCTCGTGGAGTTGTATCAAGGAGGGTATTCACAGGTATGTTTTAGCCGTAGTGTAGCGTAGTGTGCCGTCGTAGGAGTGGTGCTATATTCTTAATCCGGACACCGCGCTGATATTAATGTTAATAATACTTAGTTTCCATTTCATACAATAGTTTTACACCTCCGGTGATAATCGGAGATTGCATTTTTATAGTGCAGCTATGGAGAGTCCCCAGTTAGTGTCGCATACTATTTTAGATTAAAGCTCTGCCGTGCGATGCCGGCTACGAATAGCACCAACCCATCTCATCCACGGGATGTCGTAAAAGTCGACTAAGGGATTAGACGGAGAATGGGCAGCAGCGTCCTTCGAATACATTAACAACTGAACTGCGGTCGCCAACCCGTCTGCCAAGCGTGGTGATTATGGCAAAACCCCCCAATGACCACACAACACCGATATCGGTCGTTGTGGTGATCTTTGAGGGAGCCCTGTGTCCAGCAGTGGACTTTATTCGGTCGAAATGATGAAAGGGCCTCTGCGTATTGGACTCATTTCCCCGCGTATGCGAATGAAAAGTCCGAGTTCCCTTTTATAGGGGATATAAACCCGTAAAAAGAGAGATACAAAAGTAATAAATACAACGATGGTTAGGTTTATTATCCATTTCTATGAATTATATTTTATATTGTTACGCCATTCGATAAATAATAGCGGAACGTGGCGCCATCTGGTGTTTAGTAGCGATAATTAGGCGTGTAGAAACTTATGGAGTGTTCCGGACAGTTCTTCGTAAACAAGATAATTGTCTGCTATTCCACTTGTTCTTCGCTGTGTCGCAGAGTAACTAAACTGCCTGTCGTTCCTTCACGGCCACTATATATATGGGCCGATCGATACTTTGTAGAAAGTTCCAGAATGTTCGCTTCTAGAAATTTCCAAACTATGTGGTACCGCTACTAGACACCAGATGGCGCCACATAGAACTATCCCGAGCATTCTGGAAGTTACTACACACCGTAGTACGGCTACTAGATAACAGATGGCGCTACGTGTCTTGTTTACGAAGAACTATCCAGAACACTCCATAAGTTTCTACACGCCTTAGTATCGCTACTAAACACCAGACGGCGCCACGTTCCGCTATTATTTATCGAATGGCGTAACAATATTCTTGTTTTCCCAGGGCGAGTCATTAGCAAGATTACTAAGGGAAGCAGTATTAGAGCTTTGCAGTGAGCTGAAGGACGACGTTGTGAGCGTCGTGGACGCGCTCGCGCCCACTGACTTCGTGCTCAACTCCGTGCTCGGCAAGAGCGACGGCAATGTAAGTCATATGACAGGCTAAGAATTATAATTTTGATTTTGTGGAGGTAAATACGGCTGCTATGGCACGTCGTGAAGTGCCTTCAGCTCGTGAGTCATCAGGTCTGTCCGCCTAACCGCCTCAACACTTTGCTCCATCTTTGCCACTTGTGTGTATTGATGTTTCATTCAAATTTGACCCCGTGCAATATACATACACATATATAAATACACGTGATAGAAATGAAACTTGCCTACGCATGCGCCCCACACAGCGTTACACACAAAACGTTGCACTCAAATTCGACCTTGAAATTTTACTCTATTTAATTTAATTTAGTAATTTATTTTCTCACCACAATAATGAAGAAGTTGCAACAAATTGTCTATTCTATTATTTTCTCTTTACTTAACGTTGCCCCACATTGCTATGATGATTTCTTCTGTGTCGTGGGTGCGTTTTCAGACTTAATTTCTTGTGTATCGTGGGTGTTTTAAAGACAAAATTTCACACACAATACACCCAGACCCGAAACAACTACCTGCAGATCATACAAATATTTGTTCCGTGCCGGAATCGAACCCGCGAACCGGAGCGCAGCAATCGACTCTATCAGCCACTGCACCAACCTTGCCGTCAATTCTCACCGCTCCCAAAGGTGCTTCACACCAAAAACTCAATATTGTGTTAGATTTGGGTAACGTCACAATAGGGCAACGGATTGGGTTCGAACCCAACATCTAACAGCACTCAGACGCATTAGCTGTTGCCATGTAATTCACATAACTATCACATTTCTGTCACAGCTGTACCAAAACATCCAGAAAGCTTTCTTCAGCCAGCCTGGCGCGTTCGAGCGAGCGCCGTGGTGGCGCGAAGTTGTCAGTTTACCACGATCCAAGATATAATGGTAACATATACGATAGCTCATATTCAAATGTCCGTAGTTTATATCAAATTATGTAACGGCGAATCCAGAATGTAATTAATTCTTAGCGTAACCCTAAATTTTTGTCCGGCTATAGATCGTGAGTGATGCGTATAGCTGTTGACTTCGGTAATTTGATTCAGCTATCTATCGACGACTTTTCCTACTAGAGACAAAAAATATATATAGCTAAGCTCCTTCTCTCTGCTTCAATATAAACAGTTATATATTTGTTATAGGCCAAAACGTGAATAGATAGGTTATGAAAAGTGGCTATTAATGATTGTACAAATTCTATTACCTTTCACTTATTATGTAAAGCTTAACATTTAATGAGAAGTAGAGAGAACTCATAAAATACGCTAGTTAAATTATTCTGTCAGAAAAAGGAAGTTAATAATGTACAGAGAAATAATGCATGCACCGCTTTGATAACACAAATACTATTCCATAATACTAATATAATAAATAATATAATATATCAAGTGAGAGCAGTCTGTCTTATTCTGGATTCGCCTAATAGCTAATACTGAGATTAATTGGTATTATGAGTAAAACAATATTAAACAAGCATGTGAAATAAAGAGGGGTTGCCTCAGAACTATGCATTTATTTTGCGTTTATAAAAAATATGTCCAGGTAGCTACTAATCGACTGAATGTATTGCTGGAAGTAATGGCAGTTATAATAAATATTTTAACACGTTAGCAAATATTTTCAACAACCATAGGGTTGTTGCACAGTCAACTACTGGTATGTTTTTATGATATTTGGTTTGACACCGACACAATTACGGCAATTAGTTTTGTATAATTATGTCAAATATATATCAAATACCCCAGAATTGTCTACCTTTTGTCTGTGTACCGTGTTTGTAATACTTTTCGAGTACCATAATATAAATAAACACTACACGCGCCCGTTTATGTACCCAGTTTGTAAGGGAAAAAAATAATAAAAAAAAATATGGTAACATTTTTCTCCAATAAATTTATATTGATATTGATATTTCCGTGCAGAGAAGCTAACGTGTTAATAAATAATTTATTGTGATGGCGCCACTAGAAATGCTCAAACAGAAAGTGGAGCGAATTTATAGAATGCTGTTATTAAATTTCCAGTGTATTTTGACATAAAAAAGTTAAACATAAACATAATTTTTCAATTCAAATACATAATTTATTGTGAGATATTTTCAATGTGGGTATACAAATTACTTTTGTGGGAAACATTGTGCACTATATATAATAGGAAAATTCTATTATAGATAATAATAGTTTATATTTCAAGTAACGTTACCTTGGTATAGTATTATATTATTAATAATTTTAACACTGCCTAGCGCTTTTAGATTTAGGCGATGTCCGAACTATGTACCGTAATCGATAGAATGTTAGTCGATTTAAAATCTAAGCACACAATCATATTATTTTATTCAATAGGAAATCGCAGTTATTCTTTTGATGTTAACTGAATGGATTATACAATTTATTTTATGATAATAATTGTTTTTATAGTTGAATGTTGTTTTTAATATTTTTAAGGTATTGTTCATGATAATATATTTTTTTGATTTTTTCCCAGTTTGTAAGGTCGACACTTGGCCCATTTAAAATGAGAATCAAAACTCCAGTAGAACTTATGTCGACATTGTAATAATTGAATATAAATGCTGGAGCTATTACGTATGGTTCATGCTTGATTAACGCTATCTAGACTCGATTCTACTTAAGTTTTGAAGCTCGTTCTGTAACAGGCCTCAGCCTCACATTTTTTGTATGTTTACGAGAGTGAATGAACTATTGAAGTAAGAGTAAAGTGAGTCAAAAGAGATATAGAGCACCATTGTGATTTTACTACCGATCTTGAGATTTTTGTAGCTTTTATGTATAGTCGTTTGGTGTTACTTCGGTATGTACTGCAATGTTTTACTGTATACTAAATCTTTATTTCAATTATTTCGATTGCTCCATGCCGCCACCATCAAAGTTATGCCCGTTTGCACCAACATAACACAACGCAACTTTTCGAAATTCTTAATTAAGGCAAGATAAGAATCAAATATGATTTTGCGCCAAGATGTTTACGGATAACGAATAAGTACTTACGGCTACATATCAAGCTATGTATTTTCAGTATAAGCTGATCTCGTGTTGTAAAGGCTTTCGGTAAGATGAGAGATTAGCGTAAACTGGATATGTATAGCTAGTGCTAGTGTGTACTGTAGCTTCCGAACAAAACGATAGTGTTCGGTTATTGTGAGACTTTTTTCTTCATTGGTAGTTTTGCGACGTTTGACACTTTATTTTATTCACATCCTAAATCTTAAAAACGTATTAAATGTTCATCATCATATCAGCCAGAAGGCATCCACTGGTGAACAAAGGGGATCATACACTTACACTTACGGTATCTTTATAAAAATCTGTGTCGTCAAATTCAGGCTTAACTCGATACTGTCCTCACTCTTGGTCTCCCGCTATTATGGGGTTCCAAATCCTTTAAGAAGGTCGAGAAATTACAAAGTTCCCACTGCTGGGCAAAGGCCTCCTTTTATAGAGAGAAGCAACAATCATTGATCACACCATGCTTCCTCACTGCGTGTTGACAATAATTCCAGAACTTAGTTCCAGGTTTTTTCACGATGTTCTCCCTTCATCTAGATTAACTAAGAATGTACAGTACATATGACATTGCGAAAGTCGCATTGTTCACCTTTGGGATACTACGCGTATCACTTATGGAGATAATAATAGTTATCATTGTAAAACCACAAATATTACACTGTTTTACAAGCTTCTTACCGCTCAGGAGACTGTCATAACTTAGGCAACGCTGAATCCTTGTCCTTGGCAGACGGTAGGCTCTATCTGAAATCGGTGGTTCCTATGATTGGTGCAACACAAATATGAGATTAGGAACGGCTTAAACTTTAAAGTGTTAGTTTAGGCGATGCCTCGGTTTGGTGTAAACGGGCATTATTATTGTTGGTAATCTATATTACTACACTAAAATTGGTGTTCTTATATACTTACTACGTATATAAAAATACGCAAGTTATTTTTATCAATTAAGTAATGACTCTTCGGCTTCATGACACACACAATCGAGTGTACGCACGGCTACATATTATCAAGCTTTACTACTCCAGTATAAGCTGATCTCGCATTGTATAAGCTTTCCCTAAAATGAGAGATCAGCGTAAACAGGATCTGTATAGCGAGATATGTAGCTGTATGTACCATGTCATATTTCTTTGATTATTCTTTGGTTCCTAATCTATTATGGGTTTAGAAACGTAGTTAAATGCAGATTAAGGTCGGGTATTAGCGTAGAGTCATGTGCTGCATTTGTAGTGTTATCAGTACAAATTATGATTATTTGTATATACTTATTTTTGGTAGTCGTTATTGATGTATTAATCATAATAAACGAAATATATTATTATATAATGTAATTATATGTATCATATATTACCTACATAATATTATGTATGATATAATTAAATGTATTATTTATAGAATTTCAATAAAATTAACAGGGTGTTTCGAAGGTCCAGTTTCTAAAAATGCGCCCTATATGTTGTATGTATAATTCTAGACGGTACTAGAACTAATATTGCAATATTTAACATAGTTCACAAATGATTGTGTTACCAACTTGTAGTTAACTAATTGTTAGAATCGGGTCAAATGATGTAAGTTTCGGGTTTAGATTATTCAACCCCATTTCTCAAGTTAGCAAAGCTATTCCTATTCTATGTAAATTTCTGAACAAAATCAAATCCAAACAATAACCATATTTATACATTAAAATTAAATTATATGAAACTAAAATATATTTCCCTCAATTTTCTCTTTATAGATAAATAAAATGTTATTATATACATTTACAGGCCAGCTAGTTCTACGGTCATATTAATAAAATATAGATGTGATTAGTGAAATACTTTACTCCCTAGAAGTGCCTTTCCCCTGTGTTATATACCTTCGAGTTGAAGTTCTAGATGTTATGTATGTAGATACTGTAAACTATTGTTTATATGGGAGCGTTGAATATTATCAAATGTGAAATTATAAATGGAGTAAAAACTAGTTTGTTTTTTATTTGCTGCTGAACCCTTCACATTTCTTGCACTATGCCGGAATATAGTCAGTGTCAGTTGTTTGACACCATGTGTTAGCGATAAGCTATTAAGCTTTTACGTTTTTCACTTCCATCTTGACCAGACTCGACTAGTCTAAAAACGTGTAGAAGCCCGGTTTACGCACCTACTAACATTTTTTGACTGATACATATAAACCTGTACGTAGTTAGGCTTCATTCACACCGAGATGGCAGCAAAGCGGCGAGCAGAGCTGCCTCTGCCCTCCCCTACTAGACTAGGTACATATTCCACGGTAGCCGCTTGGGTGTCGAATCCTGCCGTGCCATCTCGGTATAGATTGAGCCTTAGACGTTGGTGGCTTACACGGTGCGAATCAAATTGTCACAAAAAATCGTACAAGACTTAATCATATCAGCCAAAGTAGGTCCACTGCTGAACAAAAGCCTGCACCTTAGATTTCCACGTATGTGCCGTCATTTTGCCAGTGCTTACCACGCTTGGCAGGCAGATTGGTGTGCGCACAATCGCTGCTGTTCCACAGAGAGGATGCTGCTGCCCATCCCTCTGGTTTAGACTCCCTTGTTCGTCTTACGTCATCCACCGGAGATGAAGTCTTACCTCCTTTTTTTTTTTTTTTTTTTTTTAATTTTCTGGCTCCATCGGTAACGTTCGATGATTTTGCCAATGTCAAGGTATGACGCAGTAATTATCGTAAACTGTGAAATTAATTGTTACACAACTATTGATCAGTGTTGGTAGCGATGGCATCCATGGATCCCCATGCTAAAAAAGGACAAAACATTTTTGGATAGTAGATGTAAGACGTCACAAAATAAATGTTAGAACATTCAGTAAGTATATAATAAGTAAATAAAAATATCAACTTATAACTGGATTTTATTAATGCTAATGAATTTATAAAGGATTTTAACTGCAGGGGTATGGGCTAAGGTTAATAGGAAAGGAATGTTAATTGGGCGGGGAACATCAGAAGGGAGTATGTCGTAAAGGGGCGTGGTTAAACGAGGACAGGAAAAAAACAAGTGTTCCAGAGTACCCTCATCCAGACCGCATTCACACAAAGAAGAGTCCCTCACGCGGATTTTGGCCAAAAAACCTGGTGTGCAAACGAACCCAAGTCGGAGTCTAATTATGACAGAGGTGGCAATTTTACTAGAAAATTTTAGTTTGCTGAACCAATACCTCCTTACCAGACCTTTACACAAAATTCAATTAGAATCCGTTGAACCATTTAAACGTGATAGAGCCTCTAACTTTGACGGCACGGTTAGTGCAGTGGCTGATACAGTCGACTGCTGCGCTCTGGGTCGTGGGTTCGATTCCCGCACGGAACAAATATTTGTATGATCTGCAGGTAGTTGTTCCGTGTCTGGGTGTTTTGTATGTGGAATTCATGTCAGTAAACGCACCCACAACGTTTCTAAAAAAAAACTATAAACATTTACATTTCACAATAGTAAGACGATTTCTATAAATAATATAATAATTATAAATAGATTTTTATAAATAAAACAACATTTAAGAACACTGATTTTATTAAAAACATGTAGTGTGGAACTTTAATTTTGAAGACAACATTCAAAGGTAACATTACTATGTGAACAACATTTACGTGAGAAACTCTAAAAGTGCGACACACTGTTAAGTGCTTTCCGTGCAAGTGAGCAGAGACATATAAATAAATATTTTTGAATATGTCGGTATGTTGAATAGGCACCTCTAGGTACTGATTTTTTTAGCAATATACTCAAAATGATCTACGTTGTTTGATTGGTACTGAAATGGTCCACGTCAACATAACCTAAATAGTAGTTTCCAAATGCGGTGACAATTTCTTTTTATGCGAGCACCAGCAGTGGAGAGGCCGTTGATGTGGTACAGAACTTGTTTGGATCAAGTATTCTATTCAAAATAGGTCCATATTATTTCTTAGTTTAGACTTTTGGAAACTTCTATGGAATAAAGAAATACTGTTAATTACTTTCTTTATATCAATAGCTGCTTTAATCGATAACATACATGTTAGTCTTGCTCCATGAAAGGTGGGAGTAAAAGAATTGATTTGATGGATATTTTCATCTTTTTGTCAACTCATTATACAGTGCCCGAGACGAATCTTGGGCGATTAGTAAATAGTGGGGGATCGCTGTGCGAGTGTGCGCAGTTGAACACCGCCAAACATAATCACAAACACAGTCACTTTTGCACAACTAAAGGACAGTTCAATAGTCATAAAATGGAGCAAGTTACTAGTATTACTATAAGATTCATAGTGTAGATTGTGGTTATATGATAGTGATTGATACACACATTTTACATACTGTGGCCGTGCTATCTATGCATACCTATGATTACTTATAGATAAAATTTTAAACTAGATATTCGAGTGACAATGAGTTCCAAATCACAACATAGTGAATGGCAGCTTAATCCTTAAAAAAAGTATCGTTGATAAAGCCTACGCGCGCTCACACGCGCCAGATTTTTCGCAGGCCCGTTAGTCGGACCGACTCGAGACTTCAAGGCTGATTATTAGCGTATTTACTCACCTAAAAAAGTCCGATGTACAGGTCCGATTTTTTGTAGGTATGAATTTCAGTGTTCTATTAGCTCCAACAAAAAGTCGGCTAGCGATTGTCCGAGGTGTGAGAGCGCCCATATTGTTGCAATCCAACTTAGCATAACTAATATATGTATTAAAAACCCCATTGCCACAAACTCAATTCGTAAATGCATGTCCTTAAAATTATACCTACTGATGTTAATAATATCATTATTATTCTTAAACTAATGAATATGTTAGTAAACCCTCATCACGTTGATTTTATATAACTTGTAATAAAAATTATAAAAATATAAACATTTTTCCTCTCCAACCTCCTTAAGTACCAACCTCGTCCAGTCTTTATAGGGATGTATTTTTGTTTTAATTAGAAGTCCGTTACTAATGATGGCACTGCAACGACTTATATTTAACTGTTGTTCATTTGTGGAATGATTTTGGTGGCTAAACAAAGCAATCTGATCCGAGTGACACCCTATCACATGCCCGAGAAGTTTGTGTTTACTATATTATCAGATTTTTAGCAGTCATTCGCCTGCTGGTATTGTAAAGCGACCCACTGCGCTCGTCAGTTTGACACGATTTATGCCCCGTATCTTCAGTAGCTACAGTGTCCTTAAACACAGTTACTTTTAAAGTTTAAACACTACTGCTTGGATGACCAGATGAACCCTAGTCTACCAAAACAACCAATCTGAGCCAAGATATCTCTTATTATTTATTTACTTGCCCACTTAAAATCGATATAAACTCTTACTGAGAACCACACATATAACGTTGATTGAAATACCGATTCCTAATTCGTCTGATCGGCTCCTAAAGCCTATCCGTACACTCCCAGTTTATTAGTTCAGGCCTCGAGCTACCCACGACCTTCCTCCGTCTTTTTCACATACATGCGAGAGAGCATGAATGAATGTGTTTATCTGAAAATATCTGTAGATGTGAAAGGGACAAAAATAGCTAAATATTTCAGTGTTCCCGAACCGCATGTCCTATAGGGTCTGTATTTGGTTGGTCATGAGTGTCCTTCACAGGTTCGGCGGTCCAGTCATTGTTAATGTCATGGTGAATCCCTGCGAATCGATACACAGCTCCGTGTATAGCGGGTTTTGATACTCGTCCATTTTTTCATGTTTTAAAAATATACTAAAACTTGTCTATATCAGATCAGTGTTTACCGCACTTAAGAGTCGGGACCTTGAGAAAGGCTTACTTTCGTTTGCTATTAAAATTTTCCCGTTTTATTTCTTTATCAAGACTATATAAAGATAGAAGTAGATAATAACAATAAATATGTTTAATTTGTGAGCAGTAGTCGGTGGACTGTTATGGCTCGTGTGAACTATAGTGACAATTTAATACTAATACCTATTATTTAGTGTTATAACTATAACTACAGACAGAACTGTCGGTATCGTAAATCTCTTGTGTTCGATTGAACAAGAAAAATAATCCAAGTAAAACACTTTTAAACGGATTATATCGCGTATATTATAGATTTTTGTTTTCCTGACGTTTCGAACACTTTGCAGGGTTCGTGGTCGCAGGATGACAGTCAGTCAGCCAGTCGCGATATAATATACGCGATATAATCCGTTTAAAAGTGTTTTCTTATGAGTAATAATCGCGAAAACCTAAGACATTACTAACAAAAATAAAGCCAGAATTATTAAAAACAAAAACTGGTAGAGTGGACAAACATAGGATACAGCAAAAAAAAACTGAAGAGTATTCCTCCCTTGTCTGTAAGGGTAAAGTATTTACGAAACCGTCCGTTCTATATCAGTGAGAAGACATTATCATCTAAAAACGTGATACAACAATGCTAAAATTTTAACAATAAAAAATAAACAAAAATAAACAATGCAACGTTAATATTTTCGAAATACTTTGATATGCACGTACTTTGTTGCTTAGTTGTTACTAATATTGATGTATGAAATTCTTTCATTGCAAATAATTTTAGGCTCGTAACCCATTCAAACATTTTACAACTCTCGAATTTGATAATAAACGTATTAATTAGGAATATGAATGTTTATATGACAGCTTATAGAGTGATATCAAAAGGTTGATGTTGAAAGCTTTTTAATCAGGCCTAATTTTATTCATATTATGATAGTTTAGTCTATATGGTGCAGGGAGATGATGAAAACAGAGATTTGATCAAACCCCTAACGTAGATGAACAATTCACGGATTTTTTTAAAATTTATTTTTTTAATTACCACTCTGTGGGGTGATTTCCTTAAAGAAAGTAAATGATTTGATTCATTCCCTTAAAAAAAAGACGAAGCGAGGTCACAAATTAGTGGTTACAAACACTTAAGGGATTTGATTAAATCACTTTCTTTCTTTAGGGAAATCACCAAAGAGTTGTATTTTTAACATCTTCCGTGAATGGATCATCTACCTTAGGGATTTAATCAAATGTCCGTCATCATTTCCCTGCGACATACGCGCTCGAACACAATACAACGAGAAAAATATAGTAATAAATAAGCTTTTGATTTCTGTGTGATAAATAATATGAAGTGAACACACGGCATATATATTGCGCCAAACTTGTAATTCCCTCTGAAGAGGCTTCAAGTAGCGTCGCAATAACAAAAACAGGCCGTGGAGAGCGGGACCGATGCGATTGTGCAGTCTATAGCAACTTCAGAGGGAGCTAGAAATTTCGCAAGGTTTTACCTACTTCAATTAATTAATGTTGTGGGAAAAGAAAGAACAGTGGCGTAAACGTCAATATAACGTGATATCACTGTATATAAAACTCCTTATTATGTGTGAAACAGCAGTTAACTATTGTATGAGTATTTTCAAATCAGTATCTTTTTCAATTTATACATTCTAGCATTGTCGCCTAAAAAATATTACTAGACTAACCATCAACACGAAAATCACTTTACCAATTTTTATTGACCTTTCAACTTTACTAGAAAAACATCTAACATAAAAAAAATGACGTTCAATAGTCAAAAGATTGCATTTAAGATTAATACATTATTAAATACATGAACACGTGTTAATATTAACAAAATCAAATTAAAGCATTTTTCACAAACAAACTTTTTAGTAGCAACCTTCGTTTGAAAAAGACGGTACATTATTCCATTTTTATAAAATATTTTTCAATTAGTAAAGAACACAACCAATTAAAAACAATCTAATTATTTTATCGACCATCGCCTGTTTTCTGTAGTCACAAGTTAACTATTATCACTGTCAGATACGGTCGAGCTGGTCATCCTGATGACTGGATTCTGGTTGGAATCACTGGAATCGCATTCCACCATCAATATTTCGTCGGGGGTATCGTTTCTGTCCGAATTGCTTTCTGTATACGTGCCGGTAGGCGACTTGTCCTCTATCACCGCTTTAAGGTAAGATTCCCTGTCCATCATATTGGTATCTCTTGCTAGTGCAAGTACGTCTAAGGACATCATGCTTTTAGACTTCTCTGTCTTACTTATGGGAGGGTTTGTGTGTTCGAACACCACATCCTTACTTACAGATTTTGTCCTGCTGAGATTAGTCTCTGTTTTCCAGCTATCGCTTGGCGGGTGGGTGTATTTCCCCGAATTAGTACTAGTTGAAGGGGCGCTCGAATTTCTAGGAGAGCTCGCTGTGAATTTGGATCTTTTCTGTTGATTATTTTCCTTCATCATTAACAATTGGTCCAGTTTGTTGATAGTCTCGTTCAGCTCTAACGCCCAGGCTTCATCCGTTTCAATGTCTTTTTCTATTGGTTTAGAAGCGAGTTCTCTCACTCTCATTCTTAGTTCTTGAAGACTAGAATCTTCATCTTTTTCATGTTCAGCTTTAGCTGCGTCTTCGTCCTGTATAGCCTCTCTTTCTGCACCTACACCAGGCTCTCTAGGACCCACTGGAATAGTGTCCTTATCCGGCGGGTACTCGCCTCGTCTTCTGTGAATATCTTCTGATATATTCTCAAGAGCTTTTAGTGATTTAGAGTATCGGAATTTGGCATCAGCTATGAGGCGCTGGAGTTTCTCAATCTTCCCGTTTTGAGTCTGTAGCTGCTCGTCGCATAATTTCTTCTCCTCGAAGTACACTCGAGACTTGACAATACTCCGTTTAAGATTCTCTTCCAGCTGCGTCACCTGGAACAAGTTGGATGTCTTTATAAATATAAACCAATGGTGTGTAATTGTAGCACTATCTCGTTTCGTATATATCCATTGCAAATACATTAATGTCCGTGTGGTGTCCGGATTAAGAATGTACCACCACTCCATCTCCTCCCGTGGATTTCGTAAAAGACGACTCAGGGCCTCTTAAGCCAGAGGGATGGGCAGCAGCGTCCCTTCTGTGGAACAGTAGCCATACTGCGCTCACCAACCCTCCTGCCAAGCGCAAATTCCCCCCAAAATTAGGACACAATTGTGGAAATCTAGGGGGTAGGCGTTTGTTCAGCAGTGGACATATTTATATGATATGAGTACAATGATGAAATACATTATGGTAAATATTAAGCGGTACCCATTAGTGCACGAACGTGTAAACTTTCAATTAGTTATTACGCAAATATTGAATAAACATTCTATAATTAACCACGAAAGGTGTAGTAGGTAGTAAGATATTTTTCTTGAATAAAACGTTGCCCCACACTAGGATTTCTCCTGTGTTGTGGGTGCGTTTACAGACACGTATTCCATATATCATTACGTAGTATGCACCTTTACATAATATTAAGCGTCTCTTTAGTTGTGTTGCTTCTGCAAAGCTGTAACGGCTGTAAACAATTTTCGCCATGCAAACTACCCTACATTTTCCGCGTTCGAGTTTTTTCATATAAACTAGCTGGGACCCGCGGTTTCACCCGCCATTTAATTTCAAAGAAATTGGATTATTTATATATAATTTAGAGTACTACGGCATAGATAATTGAGTATGTATATATATTGGATTACATGGGTTTAATTTTCTGCGCGGAACCCTATTTTTTTTCTAAAATAAAAGTTGCCTTAGTTATTTCTTATAACATCAGCTATCTGCCAGTGAAAGTCCCGTAGAAATCGGTCCAGTCAATTCGGAGATTAGCGGGAACACACAGACAGACAGACAAATTTTTTTTTAAAAATCGTCAAAATAACAGCTTTTTATGAAAATAAAAAGCTGTTATTTTGACTTGACAGACAGTTAAATTTTATTTATTTGTATAGATTACATTAAAATAGCTCGACAATTTAGTCTACAGACTAATAAATTCATTATGTATAAAATATAAACTACCTTTTTCTCAGCTGCGATGTACGCTACCGCTCTCTTTTGGTGCTCTCTTCCGCTCTCCGCCTTCCTTTTCTCTGCGTCCATAACCTGATAACAATAAATACAAAAATAATACGTATGTACTGCAACTTATTGATATAATTTTCATAAAGTTCACTCCTACATAACAACCTAGAAATTATTTTTACTATTACGAACAGAGACATTTGTAAAGAAAATATCGGTAAAAGAGGGAATCGTACCTGTTTCTGATAAATAAAAAGGCGGGCTTTCTCAGCTGCACTATTAGGTTCCTGACAATTACTTCCGTCTAAATTCTCTTATTCTTATTAACTAAATAGCCGGAGCATAGTTTGATCAGCTGACGCTCACCTTGATGATGGCATGGTTGAGCACCTCCTGCCAGTTACTGTCGAACTGCCACTCGTCCTGCTTGCTCACGAAACGCTGCTCCGCTAACGTCACCGTCTCCTTGGCGGCAGCGTGCAGTTCTGGAGAAAACATATTGAACATCGTAACAACGCGTGAGAGTTCTCATGCATTTAAGATGAAAGGTATGCTATCAAGTATGAAATGATATTCGTTTGGGACGTGTTTTACCATCTGTTATAATAAGAAACAACAAGACTGTAAAAAAATTGTAACTAATTGGATAAAACCACTTGCCTACGAGGATACGGAGGCGCTGCGGAAGTAAGATATAAGCAGACACCATTCTCAATCTCACGCATACACTCACCTGATACACACACATTCACTCACAAACACACGCATTTACTGCCTTACATTCATTTACACACACTCACACCCAAAATACCCTCGCTTTATTCTATATTATTATTTTTTATATTTTACTATATTCTGTAACAACTTAATATTATTTGTCTAAACCTTGATAATGTTTAAACAAGCTATTAACAGATTTATAAGATATGGAAGAGCGGAGTATCCTAACACAGACTTTATTCGTTTAAATGGAGGATCCAATCACTAGTTTGTAAGGAAACTTGTTAAAATAATAAAACTTGAAATTTATTATTATTAATTTACAAATAAGTTACGAGATGAGCAAGTTGTACGCCTGATAGTATACGTCCCGCCTCCCCATAACAATTGTAATGCTACCCAGGACCAGTCCTGAGTGGCACCACACTGCGCTCGTCGCCTTGAGACATTAGTTATTAGTCTCTTATGCTCAGTTATTTCACTAACTACAGTGCCCTACAAACTGGATCAAAAAAATGTCTAAAGTTTAAAGTTTTTAGTTTCTGCGGTACACCACCACCACCATACGGTTCTGCCACCTACCGAGTTGCATCCTTGCAATAAGAGATCTACCAGCAGTACGGTATAGTTACAAACAAGAGACCATTTTAGAAAGGGAATTAATCAGTTTAAGATTGCTTAGGCTGAAAGTGGACAGAAACTATAATAATAAATGACTTGCTGTTTTAATATTTCATATACCTAAGAGAAACAAAATATTATAACAAGGTTGCATGAAAGTAAATAAACGTGGCCTTATCTAGCACGTGTAAAATTGTAATCTCCTCACTAAACACCTTTAAAATGTTTTTTTTTTTCAAAAATATATTCTATGCCCTTATTGATAATGATATTTACTTTATTTATTTATGTAATAGTTACACATTATTAGTGATAAATATGAATAAAATAAAAAGGCCTGCAACAAAAAAATGGCGCTGTTTTGTAGGCACAATCGGTTTAAATACTTATTAAATGCGACTTTTCTGCATGATTGTAGGTATAACTATTCCGCATGACGGGAATCTCGTGAAAGCCGAGAAAGATAAACAAATTAAATATCTTGATTAGCGCAAGAGATTATCGACATGTGGGAGATGGACTCTGCAATAATTGTGCCGATAGTCGTGATGGCCAATGGTCTAATGGCTAAAAGCCTCGACCAACAAACGACAAAGGCTCTCGTTGGGCTTGTTGCAGAAAGCGGTACTCCTTGACACAGTTCAAACTATGAGGTGGCTTGGACCTTGTTCCCGTCGCCGGTCGGCTACTGTTTTTTATATTTTTAATATATATATTGTGTCTGTCTGTATGTAAATTTTTTATTTGTATGTGGTATTCTGAGCCGGCATATCACCCATATCGGTCGTTGTGGTGTATCTGCTTTGGGGAAGGCCTGTGTCCAGCAGTGGACTTCATTCGGCCGAAATGATGATGTGTTTAATTTAATAAAGGAAATAATAATAATAGACCCCCACTGGACAATTGTTATCTTTCTATGGGATAACATAATCCTGGAAGGCAGATTAAATCAGCTTCTTCACATATTCCTCCCTTTTGAAACAAAAAAAAGTATATCATAATGAGATCTTTAGAAGCCTTCAGAACGCAGGGCAGTTTGTGGCGATTTGAATGTGAGTGGCGACACTGTGTACCCGAATGCTACAGAGAATCGATCAGGGCTTCGTCTCCCGCTTACCTTTATTGGTCGGCTGAAGTGAAATGGGAATGCCCGTAAGACTTTCAGCTCCGGCAGGATTGTGGGGGCCCCCCTCTGAGCAGAAGGGGGGACGCTGGAGCCATATGCTCGGAGGTGGAAGTGTCTAATAGCGTAACAGCGTACAGGGAAGCCTGCCTCGAGTCTTCGGGATGCGCGATGGTAAAACCGGTGCCCTGCACGCCCGCACCTCTCGACGCCCCGAATCACTGTGTTGTCTTTAGTAGTGGCTATTTAGGGAGCCCATCTTGTGAGTGGCGAGTCACCGTTTGCCACAGAATTTAATTTTAATATGGAAAGCCAGACACAGTTTTTTTCGTTTATCGAAGTATTAAATCCATTTAGCACTCATTGCACTAGACCTTATAATTGTAGTTTCCATCTCATAAAATACCTCCACACCTCCGGGACAATCCGAGACTGCATTTTTATAATGCAGCCATGGAGAGTCCAGAAACGTGAGTCAGGACAAACTGCTTCAGTTAGAGAAGAAAGAGTAATTGTTTGTAGGTATTTACATTAAATCGAAAGTAGGTACACAGTTTTTTTTTCCATCTCAATGTTATTCGTATGAGTGTGAAAATTGCACAGAATTATATTACCTGATAGCCGTAACTGATAAGTGCGTTCCTGTCACTAACAGTAATTTTCATAAACTAACAATCTGATATTGAGTTTACATTTATATTTGTCGTGACGCTTAAATTATTTTGATCTTCGAAAGATGTGATGAGATGGTTCACGACTGTGTTTTAAAAACAAACTAGCATGGACGGGCAAATAGCTCGTAGAACTGATAGCCGTTGGGGCAGAAAGGTTCTCGAGTGGAGACCACGCATCGGAAAACGCAGTGTGGGACGACTACGACGAAATAGACGTTGTGGGTATCGACGGGAGAAGCATCATCAGCATCGCTTCATTTATCTCAATAATCATTTAAGTCTTCTTCAGTCTGGGTTTAGACCAGGCCGTAGCACTATCTCTGCCCTCCTCAAAGTGATTGGCGATATTAAGTCATGGAGGACTCAACTTGATGTAACCTGGAAACGGGCGTTCCCCAAGGCGGCATACCATCTCCTCTTAATTTTCCGTTTTTATAAATGTAATTAACCAAAAGCTCCAGTGTGTATCATCTATATGCTGATGACTTACAGTTATTCTCCCAAGCTCGAGTGGAAGATTTAACCGATGCCGTCAAACCCGTAAACCACGATCTTGAAACTATCCAGAACTGGGCTGAGAGGTTTGGTGTGGCTGTAAACCCCGCTAAGTGCCATTCCAACATTTTTGGAAGCAATAGAAATATTTGTAAAGTGGGTAGTGCTACTGTTCCATCTATCATCTTCAACGGCATAATCATTCCTTTCAGCTCCAGCGCCAAAGACATTCGCTTACATCTCGACTCTACTCTTAGTTGGCGATCTCGACTCTACTCTTAGTTGGCGGTCTCTAGTTAAAAATGTAAGCTTAAATGTAATGGGAATTTTGCGGGCTCTCTATCGCCTGAAAATCTTTCTCACGCCTCATACAAAAGCAATGCTTTTGTAGACCTTATTTGTTCCCATAATCGACTATGATGATGTGTGTTACTTTGACCTGAATGCAGATCTGCTCAACAAATCTGACCGTCTTCTCAACAATTGCATTCGATTCGTCTTAAATCTCCGAAAATATGATCATGTCTCTGCGTATCGATCTCTTATAAATTAGTTGCCCATTCGCCAGCGTTGAAACACGAGAGAACTGACCACTCTGTTCTCTATACTCCACGCCCCCAATTCTCCTTCTTATTTATTTTCTCACTTCCAGTATCTTTGTTCCAACCACAACAAATATCTTCGTTCTACTAATAATCGTCTTATTCAATGTCCCACTCAACACTACAAACACTTAAAGTACGAAAATACTTACTTGACAAGAATTTGGAAGATTCATCTCGGCTCTGATTTCGTTTCTATTTTTCCATATTCATATATTTATTACATATGTATGTAAGCTTACATATAAGTATTCTGTGTAAATTAATGTCATCGCATCTATACCTCTCACTTTTATTTTGTTGGTGCATGATGCATCTACCTTGTTGTCTCTTCTCTGCATCACCCAAAGCTTGTCTGGTAGCAAATGCCTATGGCATTAAGACCGCCTTTGTACACTATTGTACATTAAGAATAAAATAAATAAATAGGATGTTCAGCAGATATGATGATGACATATCCTGGAAGTGTATTCCATGACAAGATGAACGCAATATTATGTTTGACAGCCTGCAACTTACATCCGGAGTTGTTTAGTACAGAGACCGTGTCGCAACTAGGATGAATTTCCGTACGTTCTATGTTTTTGCGATATCTACTATTGGACTCAGTCACAATAGCTCATAACATAGGACCCGTAAATAAATAATATATAAACATTTTTGTACCCGTGGTGCTTGGCAATTGGGCTAATCTCAGTTGTAAACTCCCAATTATTGTGCATAGCTCATATATCCTTGAATACAGAATTGAAATAACAGTGAAAAATCAATTTGGCTTACGCTAAGACTTGACTGAAGCTATTCTAGGACACGTAGCGACGAGCCTTGGCAATACCAAATTGGGTTGTCGCCGTTATTTCATTTCTGTATTCAAGGATGTATGGATGTTTGAACGCAGAGAATTGCACTCTTAGGGTTGGGAAAGCATGACGGGCTTGTATGAATGATAGCGTAAATTCGGAGTCACATGTTTAGCAGTGGACATTTACGAGGAATGTGATATTCTCTCACTGATTAGCAGGCAAGACTCTATTGCACTAAACAGAGCCAAGCTTTCCCTTTACTAAACATGAAATCAATATTTAACAGCACAGGTAGGACTACATTCCTTCTAAAAATCTTATAAGTATCCATGATTACGGTCAGCCTCTAGTCTAGTCTGTACGAACATTCCAGACGTTGCCGAATATTTTTCACTATAATAATGTCTTACTAATATTATGTATGTGAAAGTACTTAAGCAAAATACGGCTGACTGGCAGAGAGGTAGATTACATAATTATTATACATTTTACTGGGTTGTCAAGTTCCCTTAACGGTTTAAAGTACTTCACTCGCGACCAAGTCGCAGTTGCTAGTTTGTATTATAAATGTTTTGGCATTTATTTGTTAAAGGCAGTTAGTAGAAAGACTGTTTCATGTACATTTATAGACGAGTACTTTTATGAGTGTTTTCCTATTTCCATATTTATATAAGCTATTGTTGTTTCACATTGCTATTCCGGAAACAAGAAAAGGAACAAAACATTTAAATTATAATTTACCTACTGCAAACTTTTTGTTCAAAAATAACATTTACAATATTATTATATATAATGAACTTTTATTTCCATAAAACACATAAATATTTAAATTTACTGAGCAATATTATTTAGTATGCAGACCTTGGCAATAACAAAAAAACACTGGAGATGATTGCATAACTAATACGTAAATAAATTTGTAAAGTTAAAATATCTTTGTATTGACCTATAGATTATTTTAAACGTAAGATAAATAGCCAACATTTGTTACGTTATCTTCGTCTTGTACAATAGACTTTGCAAAACAGCGTCAGCCGCTTATCTCAGTGAGGTGTGAGATTGTTAATGAAAGAGAAAAATGGGTCAGTGAGGCACTTGTACGAGACAGTTAATTATACTTTGTAGCTCTGAGTTTTTGAACCTAACATGTCTTATTGTCATATGTTTTTTAGTGAAACAACGTCGATAAGGTTATTAAGATCTCACAGAGCCGTTGACTGATCGATAAACGACTGGTAGATCGGTGACAGTCCGTGTGGTGTCCGGGTTAAGAACACCAGTCCATCTCCTCCCGTGGATGTCGTAAAACGCGACTAAGGGAATCTATACCAGAAGGATGGGCAGCAGCGTCCCTTCTGAGAAACGGTAGCCATACTGCGCTCACCAACCCGCCTGCCAAGCGTGGTGAGTTTTGGTAAATACCCCCAAAATGATAACACAGTTGTGAAAATCTATAGGGGAGGGATATATCTTTGTTCAGCAGTGGACGTATGAATGGCCGATATGATGACGATGATGAGATCGGTGACAGAATAGTAGTATTTGAACTGAGCCTCTGCTTCGGAGGGCACATAGGTAAGCTACATTTGGGCGTCTTGAACAACTGGGACACAAGGTTGGCCATAACCACGAACAACTAAAAAAGAGCGATAAGGCACGCAAGTATTTTAAACGTTCATTTACATTACGGTAGTTAAAATCCTATTAACAGCGCTCTAGTCTTTTGTAGAGAGATTACTTAAGTTACAAACATTTTTGTGGTTTGAACCAAACAGCCCAGCATTACTGATACGGTTGTTTACACGATTTAGTGACCACGCGGGCACTCTACTTACGACCAAAAACGTCTAAATAGGACTTATAATATTCTCCAATCAGCGTTTATTTTCAGCGTCCTCGAATATAAATCATAATCAAAATAAATGACATTTAAGCCAGCTTAACGTGGATATTATGTACACAGAGTAATCAGCGACCGCACCATACGAGTGGAAATTAGGACAAATTGTGTGCAGTATCAAATTACTATCCTGTACGTCAGACATATGCGTGTTGTTTAGAACATTTTTAAATATACATAAAGTAACCTACCTACCTAGTACCTACAGATTAGTATTTGAAATTGGTGGAGTTCAATGATATTATACCATAGATATGTTACGTCCATATTCAACGGCGCGCAAAATTCAGTCTCGCTGTACGTGTAAACCTACAAAACTGCACATCTACCTATGCTGTAAGAAAGAAGATACAAAAACTACGAGAGTAAAAGAGATAGCTATCTAAAATGACAACACGTGTACTGTACGTGTGTCTTATATATGTTGTCTCTTTTCTTTGCTTGACCCGGGTTTTCTTCGAGAATATTATTCTATAAGTAATTTGAATAGTATTTTTATTCAAATATTTTATTTTATTTGTTACTCGCGTGTTGTATGAGATCCCTAGTTCTTTATTCATGTTTGCTTGAAAGTTTGTGCATTTTCTATATACGCACGACGGCATTGTTATCACTTAATTAATAAAAAATAGAGATTATGACAGCGTGTGCTCGTTGTTATGTTTTGGGTGAACTGATTGCGAGGTGCTACAATTGGGGGAGTTTTGGATCTTCCGTTTGGCGCGTATGTAACATATCTACCTCTTTTAATATATAATATCATTGGTGGAGTTATTGTTATACCTGTTCGCAGTTTTTATTTCATTTGAGTGTTTCAGGGCTCGTCTGTCCGCATCGGGTACGGCTGCGCCATGCGAAGTCTCTCATCATTTCGACCGAATAAAGTCCACTGCCAGACATAGGCCTCCCTCAAAGATCACCACAACGACCGACATCGGTCTGTTGTGTGCTCATTGGGGGGTTTTGCCATAATCACCACGCTTGGCAGGCTTGGCGATCGCAGTTGAGTTGTTATTCGAAGGACGCTGCTGCCCATCTTCCGACTTATTCCTTAGTCGCCTTTTATGACACCCACGGGATGAGATGGGTTGGTGCTATTCGTAGCCGGCACCACAAGTCTCTCGGCATCGGCGTAATTTGTCATGCCGACGATACGCTGGTGACGGCGCAGGGGAGGAGGTCCCAACGCGCGGCCATGTTGACAACTATGACGGCTGCACTAGTTGTTCGAGGATCCGGCGGTTGGGTCTCGGAGTGACTCTCAACAAGCCGAAGGCCCTATGTTTTTATGGCCCACCCTCGGAATCCTACATAGTGGTGAGAGAGGTTCGCATCGCGTTCGATGATGAAGTACCTGGGACACGTCCTCGACAGCCTGCGGAACTTCGTGCCGCATTTCCGGCGGCTGGCCCCAAAACTAACGGCTATACTTTCGCGGCTGCAAGCGACCGCAGGGGCAATTTGCCAGTAGTCACCACGCATGGCAGGCGGATTAGTAAGTGCAATATGACTTTTGTTCCACAAACGGGACGCTGCTGCCCATCCTTCTGGTTTAGTCCCTTAATCGTCTTTTACGACATTCACGGGAGAAGATAGAGTCGTGCTATATTCTTAATCCGGACATCACACGAACTATTATTATTAGTACCTATTTATTTATTTATGCTTAATGTACAAGTGTACAAAGGCGGTCTTAATGCCGTAGGCATTTTCTGCCAGACAACCTTTAGGTGATGCAGAGAACAACAAGGTAGATGCACCAGTAAAATATGACAGGCAAGATGTGAAAACATGAAAACAAAAGTGTAATAATAATATTTAAACCGCTCACACCGGTGTTGCTCCTTGTCGCCTGTAGTGGTGGCCATTTAGGGGGCCCATCTTGTGAGTGGCGAGTCACCGTCTGCCACAGAATTTCACATTAAAGGTTGAAAGGCAGACGCCGTTGTTTCCGTTTTTAGAAGTATATAATCCATTTAGCCCCCATTACAATAGACCTTATTACTGTAGTTTCCATCTTATACAATAGTTTTACACCTCCGGGGACAATCCGAGACTGCATTTTATTGTGTAGCCATGGAGAGTTCCCGGTTAGTGTCCCATTACATTTTAAATTAAAATTCTCTAAAGGGCCTCTGCGTGTTGGACCCATGTCCCCGCGTAAGCCTATCAAAAGACCGGGTTCCCCCTTACAGGGGATATAAACCCGTGTAATAGAGAGATATTTAAACTTACATAACCATTACAAACACGTACATACATATATATAATATATGAGACCATACCAATGAGATGAGAAAAATATGTATATTTACGAGAATCAGAGCCGAGCTAAATGTGCTGTGTGAGACTTCAGTCTTGTCAAGAAGTAATTTTCGCACTTTTATTTAAAGCAGTGCCGATTTTCAGCCATCCTGATT
This sequence comes from Diloba caeruleocephala, assembly GCA_947459985.1. Lineage (NCBI taxonomy): Eukaryota > Metazoa > Arthropoda > Insecta > Lepidoptera > Noctuidae > Diloba > Diloba caeruleocephala. The sequence goes on along the minus strand of OX381608.1, from coordinate 27,104,075 downwards.
TCAAGGGGGAGCGCATTCCACAGTTAAACAGATTGGACGAAGAAGATAGAATGAATAAAGTCAGAGTGATGAGTGGGACATTGAAGAAGACGATTATTGGTAGAACGAAGATTGTTATCGTGGTTGGAACACAGATATGTGCGAAGTGCGAAGACAAATAAGAAGGAGAATTGGGAGAGTAGAGTATTGAAGACAGGTTGGTCAGTAGTACCTATATATTTGACTCTGGAAGGTCCATTCTTGTGCGTGGCCTTACACGCACTTGGCGGTTTGTTCTAAGTTCTGCTTTTCATATTAATCTCTACTCTACACGAGGCGAAAACAGTCTGACCTACGAGACCAGGAAAACAACTGTGTCCCGCAAACTGATATACACATTTCTGGTAGGTTCAACACATGGAAGCAAAAGTAATCCTTGAGTCCGAGTTATACCACGAACAATGGCTAGCGGTGTGAGAATTAGTCCTGTTATGTGAATTACTTCACTTACAGCGATTATGTGTTGTCAGTCAGCGGTTATATAGGGTCTTACATTAATAATGAAAAATATTTTGAGGCTAGGCTCTATGAATGGTATATAATTCATTTCAAATATCAAGCATCGGTTTTACTGATACTAAATAAATCAAAATTCAAACATTCGACTAGCGAAAGATTTACTTACTCTGTACTATTTGATAAAATAAAGATTGATGTTACGTTTATTTATTTTGCTAAAACGCATCATTGCTACCTATAGATTTACCTCCTAAAATATTTTCCATTATTAAAGTAAGACCCTATATACCAACATTTGCGCTGCCTTGATCGGCCGTTATGATTTGTTTGCCACCTTTTTAACCGACTTCAAAAGGGAGGAGGTTCTCAATTCGATGCGCGTATTTTTTTTACGTATGTACACCGATTACTCAGAGATTTGTGGACCGATTTGAGCAATTTTTTATCAAGTTATAATTTATACCTGGCCGCGTTCGACTTCATAAATAAAGTTTTTTTTCCCATTTTCAGTGGTTTTAATATTTTTATATCGTGTAGGGTTTTTGAAGTCGGTATTTGTTTCGTTAAAAAGGTTTATTTGGGAACTAAACTGGGATATCAAACTCTAGTACATAGTACATTATACCTCAATGGTTAAAATAGTCCTAATAGTCCTAGGCTCATCCTGATCTTGAATCAATAACATAACAAGGTCAAAGGTTAAGAGCTATTTATATAAACCTCTGATACCTATCTGGTATATCTGCTACCTGCCACTTCGTTCACGAAGGATATAATATAAATTAAGGCAACTTGATGACAATAGACAATAAAAGCTATCATGTCCTATTCCATGGCAATATACCCCTGCCAACAACAGTAAACTGAAGTGGCAATGGGCGGGTCACATTGCTCGCAGTACTGATGGCCGTTGGGGCAGAAGGCATCCCGAGGAGACACTGAAATAAGGCACTGAAAATAGTAACGTGGGACGGCCTCCAAGGAGATGGACGGACGACCTGGGGTGCAATTCTCTAAGCTCAAACATCCTTGAATACAGAATTGAAATAATGGTGATAACTCGATTTGGTATTCGCTAAGACTGCTCCTCAAGGCTTACTTTCTGCAACGTGTCCTTTAATAGCTTCAATCATGTCTTAGCGAATACCGAAATTGGTTTTACACCGTTACTTCGATTCTGTGTTTAAGGATGTATGGATGTTTGAGCTTAAGGAATTGCACCCCTGGTGAAGGTAGCTTAGTTGGGAGTCCTTAGTTGCGGGCGAAATGTAACCTGTCTACTTAAAACGTTTATTTCGTCATCCTGGTATAAACTTAGACAGCCTTCAACGCGCTTAGATGTTTTTATCAAGCAGTTTCAAAATGAACACTATAGAACTGTGTATTTTTTAAAAGGGCGCATAACGCCGACATCGACGTAGTCGGGACTTCCTCTGCCCGGTTTACGTAACGGAAGCTATTTTCCTGCTTATCTGACCTACGAATGAACTTTTCGGGTAAAAGTTCATACATCACTTCCTGTCTTGACTTGTTATGTACCTACTTTCTACGAAAACTGTGCGATGATACAAGATTATATTACGTTGGCAAGAGATGGGTAAATAACCTTTCATATATCATTGTGACCTTTTAGCCATTACACAATCCCGACATGCGACTTCCAACAATGATAATGCCAAGCCTTTCAATTCAATCTGTTTTGAAATCGTTACACGAACAGAGTGCATGCGTATTTTTCTAATTGTATATTTGGGCTATACACTATACGGGACAATCTGTATCATTCGATGTGTTTCTGTGGTATATCTTACGGAGCGACTGGTGATGGATTAAATGATATTTTTTATATTTTCTAAGAAATGGCCCAGTTTTCACTGTCTGTAGCGCAGTGTGGTTATTAGGGTGCCATTGCTACTCATCCATTTTTTTTTTTAAACTTTGCCCCACTCTAGGATTTCTCTTGTCATGAGTGCGTTTATAGACACAAATTCCACACACAATCCATCCAGACCCCGAACAACTACCTGCAGATCATACAAATATTTGTTCCGTGTGGGAATCGAACCCGCGACCGGAGCAGACTGTATCAGCCACTGCAACTACCGTGGCGTCACTAGATCACACGTCTTTGTCCAAGATTTGATGAGATTTCTTTGGCATTGACATTGGTTGCTTGCATACTCATTGAATATTGATCTCATACCCATTTAGTTTGTCGTGTGGTGAAATGTGGCTATGAGATTAGCCGGAGGATGAGCAGCAGCGTCCTTCGAGCGCATTAACAACTCAACTGCGATCGCCAACCCGCCTGTCAAGCGTGGCGATTATGGCAAACCACCCAATGAGCACACAACAAACTCAGCCCGGTCGTTGTGGCGATCTTTGGGGGAGGCCTGTGTCCAGCAGTGGACTCTATTCGGCTGAAACGATGAACGATGACCCATTTAGTTGTGATTGATTGTAATGTCAAAATCTTTGATAATCATCATCATCATCATATCAGCCATTTATACGTCCACTGCTGAACAAAGGCGTGCCCCAAAGATTTTTGTCCAAGAATTGTGTCCCAATTTAATAAAATACCCCCCGTATTTGCCCTCTAAAGTTTTGTTGTAATCTTTGATAAATTACAACAAAACTTTAAATTTGATGACATCATCCAATTTCAATTACATTTCCAATTTTTATTAGATTGATCAAAGATATATATCTCATATGTACAAACCCCCAAATCTATAGGCCATTCAAATATTTGTTCCGTGCGGGAATCGAATTCGCGATACGTAGCGCAGAAAGCCAAGGAACTAGCCACTACACCAAAATGATTGGTTGAAAGGTGCCATTAAAGTACCGTAGTGGCCTATATAAACTTTACGTTCTAACAGTGTTACAGTTTTGAATAGTTTACTTGCTATTTTTATTTTTGTTATGCCAAGGTTATTATCACCGCTTGGCAAGTGGTGACCGCAGCATGTTGTTTAAGAAGGAGAGCGCTCAGAAGGACGCTCTCTTTACAACTAATACAGATACGGACAATCGTAAGCGCCGAATAACAGCCAATTACCGACTATTAAGTAGGAAGGTAGCTAGGGATTGTTGGATGCATGTCGGACGGCATGTAAACGTGACTCGTGGAAATCCATGAGAGAGGTCTTTCTGTCGCATTGGCGGCCCCAGATCTACATTTTTTTAAAGGGAAGGGCGGGTGCGGAGTCCTAATTTATTTGAATTTGTTACACGCGATGCGATGTACGACGAAAACGGTCTAGAAACCGAGTCCGACATAGTACAGACAGGGAGACTGGCTGGCTGCTCCCTCGGTCTTCGATTAAAACAAACTTTTGCACGAAAATTCGCGTCAAACGGCAAGCGAACTGGCAGAGAAAATGGAATGCCCCCACACTGCTATGTTTTTGGAAGAAAGTTCTTTTACGCTGCTTACAGTAGAGTGTACTGGTAGGAATTGTCACGTAAGGAAAAAGCGTTATGCCCCCTCCAGGCGGCCTGTCCCTCTTTCTCTCTGTCTCTTTCTATTATATACGGCAACCTTACCCTCTCTTTTTTTTCTATTATATACGGTTGTATGAGTGTGTGTGCATGCACGGTCAGCTGTATAACGTCACTAAACACGTGTAAAAATTATTTAATCAGGTTTTTTGTTAGTGTTTTAATTTGCACGGGATTTATATTATACTAGCTGGGACGCGCGGTTTCACTCGCGTTTAATTTAAAAGAAATTTAGAGTACTTCGGCATAGACATTTGACATAGAATATATGTATTGGAATTCAAGCGTTTTATATTTATTGCGCGGAACCCTAATTATTTTTCTAAAATGAAAGTAGTTTAAGTTATTCCTTATAACATCAGCTATCTGACAGTGAAAGTCCCGTCAAAATCGGTCCAGCCGTTTCAGAGATTACCCGGAACAAACAGACAGACCGACAGACAGACAAAAAAAAAATTGTTTGTTATATGTACCGTATATACTTTCGTATGCATTTAGTAAAAAGCTGTTATTTTGACATTACAAACAGACACTTCAATTTTATTTATTTGTATAGATTTTATGCAAGTAAGAAACTTTGTTCCTTACGGAGGCCCCCGACCGCACATTTTCTTTTAGTCGTCTTTTAACGTTGATGCCGACCCAATAGTAAGTATTAATATTAATCAGTTGCCTGGTGCCCACACGGCCAGATGATATAACTCCACCGTTATTAAGGGGGTAAATGATATCTAGCCTCACCCTCACCTACATAGATTAAATTCCTATTAAACAAATAACCAAATTAATGCAAATTACCATCGTCGAGTGGCCTTCGTATAGCACTTAGCAATGAATATGGCCGACCTTCAAATATAATCAAATATTCAGGGCCTTGACCGGCCGGCCTCAGTGTACCTCGGTCGAGTACGGGCTCGCAGGAAGTGAGCGCGATAAGACCAGCTCTACACAGGCATTTGTGCCAATTTATCTGTTAGCGCAACGATCAATATGTTTGGTATGCCTTTTGGCTAAGAAAAGGGTAGCAACTAGCAATGTACTTGTTTGGTAGAGTTCCATTTTCTCATCTGCATTGGCGTGTTGCCAGAATTGGATTCGCTTAAGTTATTAGTTCAAAGCTCACGGCCAATTTATGGATCAATGACGCCAGTTTCCGGTATTACATGGAACACTGTCGTTTAAGAACGGAAATACTTAGGAAATCCAATTACACAGTTATCAAAGTGTAGGCACTTTCAGTACAATTCTCATAAAAACCAGTTTGGTAAAATTGTTTACACATCTCGTACAAACAAGATTATAATAAATTCCATTACTTGGATGGCGAAAATATGTGGTGTATATGTATTTATTCAGATAAATCTGGATACTATGACCTTGTTTAGTAATATTATGTACTACCCATTGTACCCGCCCGCTTCGCTAGGCGTAAATTATAATTTTATATTCATACCTTCCGATGTCGAAATAGAACATACAGGAAAATTTTAGTTTAAATTCCTGTTTTAATCCCTAAAATTTTCGATGAATTTATGATTTCCGTTGAGCAGCTTCGGAGCCTATTCGATACAGACAGACGGTAATTCGGACGGAAAAATTCTAAAAACGGTCATTTATGATTAGGTGTCGCAAAAATAACAGTTTCCAATTAAATTTTGGCATTTATTCTGATATCAGAAATAGTAATTACTATTCAATTTTGTGATATTGTTAGAGAAGAGATTGGCTAGCTGATGAGCTAGGAACATAAGCCCGATAAACCTCGGCTTGTTCCTAGCTCCAGTTCTAGACACCAGTAAAAAATATTAAAAAAGACGATAATATTGAAAATAATAAGAGTGGGTAAATTGTTTATCAGCATACAGATAGTCGTTGGATGCGGACGGCATGTAAGCCCACGTTGTGGAAATCTATTTTAATCTTTTTTTTCCTATTCAGTGTTTTTAATATTTTAATATCGTGTAGGGTTTTTAAAGTATGCTGGCGTTCTAGAAACACTATTAAGTTTAATTTAACTGAACCAAGGTTTACTTTACTTTCTACATTATCGAGTTGACCATGATGCGCTAAGGCCAGCGTAAGTATCAAGTCGTTCACAAACAATTTTTAAAGAACAAAAGTTCAAGCCCATTGCGTGGCAGGGCGAAGGGACATGCTGATCGCTGTAAGGATTCTTTGAAACCTGAGCGACAACTGACAATTTATTTAACTGAAATACCAGTTATAGTTTAATTAAACTGGTTGTTGAACGCAGGGCTGAATGGAATTATATATATCACATTATTAAAATCTAATAATTGTATCTTTCCAATAAAAAAGGCTATGCCCGCCATGACATTTAAAAATAGACGCGCCATACACGAACATTATTGCACTACAAAATGGCGCCGCAGCCACCATGAGACCGCGTAATAAAAAATAAAACAAAATAATATGTTTTATTTACAATATCGATTTTGTTACGTATTTATTTATGAAATGAAACGTCTTTTTTTCGCACATTTGCAGTATATTTCGTGCATCGTTTTTAAACACAATTTGGCATAATTTTTTCGGAATATGTTGCTGAATTGCGCTTAAGATTCACGTCGAGCCGAGTCACTGGTCGTTGCGTGACTGGGTGAACTCCGGGCAATTACCTTGCTTTCATGTGCGCATTGTAGAGCGCGGGCAACACATCTACACTTATAAAAAGTAAAAATATTTTAAATACCCGCCGCTTTGTTTTAGGAAATACTTTTTTTTCAACATTTTTTATAAATATTACTCACTATAAATAGATAAGATCACAATAGATAAAGTGCTAACTACATTTTTGGGCAAAAGAAGGTTAACGCGCGAATATAAGGACATAAGTAATTAACTTAGTGAACTGAAACTTATCAACAACCTTGCTACATTCAGTTCGACCGTATTTATTATCACTTTCTCTTTTGTTTAGTCTCAGCGCAGTCATGTTATTGGGTATCTCAATAACACCTACACATGTAAATCTAGAATTGCATAAACACTATTCAGCGAAAATATTTAATGACTAGCCGCAGTTTAATTTAAAAGATATCTGATTTTATAGGATTTCATGTGTTTTCATTTTTTCTAAAAGTAGACTAAGTTATTCCTTATAACATTAGCTATCTGCCAGTGAAATTCCCGTCAAAATCGGTCCAGCCGATTCGGAGATTAGCCGGAACAAACAGACAGACAGACTAAAAATAAAGTGAAAATATTTTGGTATCAGTACCGCATATAATTTTATATGCATTTGGTAAAACAAACAGACTAACGGACCAAAATTAAAATATTTTGGTATACGTACCGTATATAATTTAATATGCATTTTGAAAAATCTGTAATTTGACATTACCAACAGACACTTAAATTGTATTTAATGTATAGTTAAAAACAGTATTGAACTAAAGAAAAGCACACAGACATCAACCCGTTAACGTCCACTGCAGAACATTGGCCTGTATAATTAATCACAACAATGAGCGCTCATAGGGCTCATAATTTCAGCCGAACAAAGTCACTGGATACAGGCCTCCCCCAGAGAACGCCTTAACGACCGGTCTGAGTATATTGTGTGCTCATTGAGAGGGTTTGCCATAATCGCCACGCTTCGCAGGCGGATTGATGATCCAGTATGTTTTTATTGACACACGGAAGGATGCTGCCGCGCATCCTTTGATTTTAACCCTTAATCGCCTTTTAGGGCAGCCATGGGTGGAGGGGCGTTATTATTTGCCGGAAACCACACGAAACATCGGATGCATCTGACGATGGTCTTCCCGAGACGGGTCGATACGTCGTTAAACATTCTTTCATGCAATGAAATCAATAGTTTCGGCCGAATGAAGTCCACTGCTGGACACAGGCCTCCCCCAAAGATCACGACAACGACCGATATGGGTGTGTTGTTGGGCTCATTGGGGGGTTTTGCCATAATCGCCACGCTTGGCAGACGGGTTGGCGATCGCAGTTGAGTTGTTAATATAATCGAAAGACGCTGCTGCCCATCCTCCGGCTTATCCCTTAGTCGACTTTTACGACACCCATGGGAGGAGATGGGGTGGTGGTATTCTAAGCCGGCACTGCACGGCAACTAAACTGTGAACTGTACATAGACAGTAAATTCTAGAATAGGATTTTTTTATATCATAATTATATCAGTCAAAGGACGTTAACAGCAGAACAAAGCCCCCTCCCCCCATAGATTTCCAACAACAACCGGTTACATGTCACCCGCATCCAACGACTCCCAGCTACCTTCACCAAGTCGTCTGTCCATTTTATAAAAGAATATAAATTCGTTTAATAGTTACAACAGAAAAATTGGCGTAGTCTGGTAATTTTCCATCGGATTTTGAATGTTATGCTGCTTAGTTTGGCACGTCGTGTTGCCAAGTCATGGTTATACATACCTATGTCCCATATTTACGACCGGAAGTTACGGAATACAAGAATCACGTCGCCAAGCTTATGTGTATACATACGGCTTTCAGTTCTTCTGCTTAGAATTTCATTTCATTGAATGACCTTATAAAATAAAACATTAAGATAAAGTACTTTGACACGGATAACATCGCCTATATTAACGCGATTCGATGTAATCCATTTAAATTTTGACACAAAATATATGGTTATAATTCTTAGAACTCAACATTGCTCATTTCATATAATTATATTTTAGTGAGTCGGAGCATAACTAATAGTTAATTGGCCGAGTGCTTCTTGTCTATACAAATAAAATTGAAGTGTCTGTTTGTAATGACAAAATAGCAGCAGTATATACGGTACCTACAACAAAAAAAAGATTAACTTTTTTTTGTCTGTCAGTCTGTCCATCGGTCTGTCTGTCTGTCTGTCCATCGGTCTGTCTGTCTGTCTGTCTGTTTGTTCCCGCTAATCTCCGAAACGGCTGGATCGAATTTTTACGGGACTTTCACTGGCAGATAGCTGATGCTATAAGGAATAACTTAGGCTATTTTTATATACGAACAATATTTAGGGTTCCGTGCAAAAAAAATGAAGCCCATGAAATCCTATATATGTACATACTCTATGTCAAGTGTCTATGCCGAAGTACTCTAAATTATATATAAATAATCCCATTTCTTTTAAATTATGAAACCGCGGGTCCCAGCTAGTTTACGAATATATCGTCCTCTCCCCTCAAGTGACTAAAAGGCTCAAAGGCAACTAAGGGATAATTTTAAGAGACTGAGCATTAAGCAGCTGCGTCCTCCTAAATGCTAATAACACACTGCGCTGTGACCATCATTGCAGCGGTCCTTGCGAAACACGGGCTGATATGTCGGTAGGCGCTCATGCACCGATCGCTAAGGTTAAGCTACACTCGTCGCGGTCAGTATATGGATGGGTGACCGTATAGCGGTATTTGAACTGAGCGTATCCGTGAGACCGTAACGACGGTGCCGTTCGTTGTCATTACACGGCAGACGTTAAGCCAAGTCGGAGGCCTCTGGGCAATTTTAAAAACTCAACTCTAACACAACGTTAGCAACTAAATAAATGAAAAAGAAAAACAGGAGCTATAACAAGAATTTTTTCACAACTACATTTTTTATTTTTTAACTTAGCCACACGCTAGGATTTCTCCTGTGTCGTGGGTGCGTTTACAGACATGAATTCCACATACAATACACCCAGACCCGGAACAACTACCTGCAGATCATACAAATATTTGTTCCGTGCGGGAATCGAACCCACGACCCGGAGCGCAGCAGCCGACTGTATCAGCCACTGCACTGATATTAATCATATTGAAATACACTTTTCGTCTAACGTGAGAATTGACAGCAATTCCTGGTCACAATCACAAATTCAAAGACAACAAACAGATTTGTATGTATGTAATTATATGTCATTCACAATACGCGGAGTTCGTCTCTGGAATTCTCTTCCACACTCACTACGCGACAGCCCTTCTCTGGATGTTTTTAAGAAAGGAATCAAAAAACATTTCCTCTCAGTATGACTTATAAGTATGTATGTATTGTTATGTATTTATTTAAGTATATATTGTGTTCATGCTGTATATTTTAGTAATAGCACCTCTAAATCTGTTGTTTTCATTATTCTTAACTACATAATATTGTTTTCTCTCTATTTGTATACTTGATACTGTCCTCTTTTCGTTTCTATCTTCTATCATTCAAGGGTTTGCTGGTAGAAAACTCAATGTTGAGTTAAGCTCGCCTTTGTACATTTACTTTATTTTATATTCTATGTATCGTTTTATGTTTGTACAATAAAGAATAAGAATAAGAATAAGTTTTAAAAAACTCGGATTCCAGAGATACTAAAATAATTTTACTCACCGCTAGCCCTTTGGAACTGCACTGCAGCTTTCTGACATTCTTGCCTAGCGGCAGTGGCTACTCCCACCGCGTCATAGTAAGGCCTGGACTTGTCCACACACGTCCCCAGCCGCTTGGTCCAGGACTGGAGGCGTCTTGATGTCTCGTTCAGCAGCAGGTGAAATGTTTTCATAGACTCCTGGAGGAGAGATAGTATTAAAGAATTTTGCTAGTTATAACTTTCATTTAAACGAACCGTAAGTGAAAAGTCTCTCGTCGTTACAGCCAAATTAAGTCCACTGCTGGACACAAGCCTTCCCAAAGATTGGCACAACGACAGGCCTGGGTGTGTTGTGTTGGGGGGTTTTCCCATAATTGCCACGCTTGGCAGGCGAGTCGGCGATCGCAGTTGAGTAGTTAATGTACTCGAAGAACGCTGCTGCCCACCCTCCGGTTAATCCCATAGTCACCTTTTACGCCACCCACGGGATGAGATGGGTTGGTGCTATTCGTAGCCGGCACCATCTATAGTATCTACAACCCTAATAAAGAAGTTTAATATGTGTGTAGAGTTTGATTTGATTAAAACTTATGATTTATTTATGTTAAGTTTTATCGTAGTTATCTTAGCGCGAATAGAACAATATATTAAACTATCTGAGAAAGGGACAGTTCTCAATATTTTGTTAGTTAATTTTTACTTGTTAGGCAGGGATTTCACTAAGGAGCTAGGCAGGGCTTTCGCTCAATTTTCAATTTATACAAATTGTTTTTAACTTGGCCAAATTAATTTGTAACCACGCCTCTGGTTAGTAGCTCGTATAATGATCCACGCACGGTTGGTGCAGTGGCTGATACAGTCGGCTGCTGCGCTCCAGGTCGCGGTTTCGATTACCGACGGAACTAATATTTATATGATCTGCAGATGTATGTTCCGGGTCTGAGTGTATTGAGTGTGGAATTTGTGTCTGTAAACGCACCCGCGACACAGGTCAAATACAAGTGCGGGGGACAACGTTTAAAAAAAATGGCCAGCGGACATTAAGACAAAACATATAAGAACGAGGAAGGAGACGAAGGAGACTGATGTCCGTGAATGCAGGGCACCCTTCCATCATCCGTCGTATGTACTCGATGGACAAAAGTGCAGGAAATGGAAGAGGTTTAATGACTTAGTGGGACTTAGGCCGTTTAGGAGTTTTAGGGAATATAAGGAGATCGTAGCAGACCCATTTCCAAAACTCTTATCAATTATGATGTTTTTTTTTTGTTTTTTAAAAACGTTGCCCTACTAGGATTTCTCCTGTGTCGTGGGTGCGTTTACAGACATCAATTCCACATACAATACACCCAGACCCGGAACAACTACCTGGAGATCATACAAATATTTGTTCCGAGCGGGAATCGAACCCACGACCCCGAGCGCAGCAGCCGACTGTATAAGCCACTGCACCAACCATACCGTCAAACTGTGCAGTAGAAGCATTCAAACATTTTTATACAACAGAAACTGACGTAATTTTGGCTACATCGATTTTTCTAGAACTGTGCCAATTATACAAATATCACACACACGATATCAGCCCGTAACATCCACTGAGGAACTTGGGCCTCCCAATAATCACTACAATAAGCGATCATAGGATCATCATCACCTTTTTTTTTTAAACTTTGCCCCTCACTGGGATTTCTCCTGTGTCGTGGGTGCGTTTACAGATTTGAATTCCACATACAATACACCCAGACCCGGAACAACTACCTGGAGATCATACAAATATTTGTTCCGTGCGGGAATCTAACCCACGACCCGGAGCGCAGCAGCCGACTGTACCAGCCGTGCCGTCGTGAAATTGCCATGATCACCACGCTTGGCACAAGGGAGGATGCTGCTCATCCTCTTAACTGAAAACTACCCTTAGTCGCCTTTTAGGATAACCATGGGTGGAGGGGCGGTCTATACTTTGCCGGGAACCACACAGTAATAGTCGCTGTACTTATATTTTACTTCGTAAATCATCTAACGGCCCTCAGATGATGGCAGCATTATTGGTAATTTTACTGAATTATTCCTACTACAGCATCATATTAACATCCTAACAATAATGTTCAAGTATTACGCGTTACATCATAGTAACAAACATGTGGTGTCATACCACGGAGCCGCTGTAATTGACCTAATCTACGCTAGCTGCGCCCGCGCCGACCTCCGCCGTATCGCTCGTTGACGCACCTTCTCTCATTTTATAGCGCTACACCCGTTGTGAACGTTTATCGTTTATAATATAGAAGAGAAGCATTTAAATTGATTTACGATATTGAATGTTTTGGATGGAAGAGTTCACACTTTCCAGTTTTGCCTAGAAGACATCAACATTGTATAGTTAAGGAATAAAGAACGACTTGCATTCCTGGGCAGTAATTGTAGGATTGGAACGGTATAATCATGCCGTATTCGGTTCCAGAAAATGGTTGAGTTTATATTTATTGTCTACTAGCTGGGACCCGCGGTTTCACCCGCGTTTAATTTAAAAGAAATTTAGAGTACTTCGACATAGACACTTGACATAGAATATATAAATTGGATTTCAAGGGTTTTATTTTTTTGCGCAGAACCTTAATTATGTTTTTAAAATTAAAGCCTAAGTTATTCCTTATAACATCAGCTATCTGCCAGTGAAAGTCCCATCAAAATCGGTCCAGCCGTTTCGGAGACTACCCGGAACAAACAGACAGACAGAAAGACCAAAAAAAATATACAAATAGCTTTTTTGTTGTAGGTACCGTATATACTTTCATATGCATTTAGTAAAAAATTGTCATTTTTACATTACAAACAGACACTTCAATTTTATTTACATATTTGTATGTATAGAATACTTCTGACTAAGGATTCGTCTGTTTTTGTTTTAAATGTAAGCTTAGCACAAAAACCGGATGAAAATCAAAATCTTAAATCTAAAGATTTTGGATTAGATTGAATTATTAATTTCTTTCGCTAGTTGGTTTCAAAAATTGTTTTAAGTCTTCAGTAACATTGACAATTGATGCGTAAGTTAAAGTATTGTCTTTCAGAGTATTCAAAACAAAAATTCAATTCACGCATTTTTTGGCCAATGAAAATCGGGACGTCCCGCGGGATCCGGGATACCCTGGTAACCACAGAAATAGGAAATAAAGAGAAGTGGTACGGGGGCGTAACCGCGCCACCGCGACTGGATCAATTTGGGCCATCCGGGAAAAATGGCCGTTTTATAACATAAGTTGAGATTCGATCGCGTAAGTGAAACTTAAATTGTCGTGTTGTTCGGGGATAACATGCAAAAACCGAAGCGAAAATAATAACTTTATCATGGAAGGAATCATATACAATATGCAAGTGAAGGAATTTTCTTGTATTTGTATATAAAAAGAATAATTTAAAAATTATTGTTTTTTATTTATTATTATCTTACATTCGGATTGATGGAGCAGCACGACTTTTTTTTTGTACAAAATACAATGCTGCTTATCTACCACTTTTAACTAGCAATCGGTGAATAACAAACGCAGTGAATAGAACAGCGAATGGTACTCTCAATAAACTGACGCGTTGCGTGGTAGGGCTGTCGTTTGCGGTCTGTACGCTCGGTATGATTCGCTACCTACAAAGTCGTGGGTGTGTTTTAGTATGAGAAGCCAATTATAATCTTGTGTTTATTCAGTTCATTGGATGAGAACTTGTAACTGTGTGCATTAGTGTGCTTTTATGAAGAATTGTAGTAGGAAAATGGATTTCTAGGCTCGCATACATTTTGATCTACATGTCATATCTCCTTTCTTCCAATATCTTTGCTGGTAACCCTGGTCACGACATAGTCCCGATAATTTATTTCTAGCTTTGGATAATAGTGAACATTAAAAAAATACATTTCGACATATCACATTTTAATCGCAAGATAATATGATGTTTTTTAAACTTATCATACAACATCTTGGAGACAAAGACATTTTTATAACGGAATAAAAAAACGGGTTAACAATGCCTATGTGGGTACTCATGCGAAAACCTGGTAAAACAAAGCCTACAAAAGTTAACAGAACCATCGCTCGAACTACGAAGTGGAACGCTTATAACAGGATTTCTTTCATCTTGTTTGTTACGCAACACGAACACTAACTACAGCCGATCCTGCACTGGCCTGCAGATATATGTGGAACAATGTAATTATAGACAAACCCTCTTATCCATAAAAAGATTAAACTGTTACAACTGAAAAAAAAAAATGTTTTGTCCTTGCGCGTTTAAAACATAGGTACATATTTTAACTAATTTCAGCAGCGCTTTATATTTTTATAAATAGGAGGGTACTTCTTAAATCAGGACATCGAAATGTCCAGCCAGAGGTAAGAGGACACTGCGGAGTTTTAGCTGGTAAAACTCCCTCCGGCATTGTCAAGGCGGAGGAAGACCATTAGGACCTCGAAACGTAGAAAACAAACTAGACTGACTCGAGAAATCGATTTTCTCAGAGTTAATTACTTCCAATACCTATGGGTTCCGTATCGTTGGGTAAAGCGCTTCGGGGACATCGGAGATATTTTAAGAAGCCGTTAGAACTGAAATCTGATTATTCCAAGGTCGGTTTATGAATTATAACGTTGAGGTGTACTTTGAGAGTATCGGAACGATTTTGGCCGCAATTGCCAAACCTGTTTATAATTCGTTTCCTTATGGGTCACATAGAATTATGAAAAGGTAAAGGCGAGATTACGTTTGAAGATATTGATTGCTAAGATTGAGTATAAGGACATGGAACGACGAAAGAAGTTACAGAGGGTTTCCTAGTTTCCATCGGAACGTCAATCTAATATTAGATGAAAGAGCCTCTTTGGAGCCGCGTTTTATGTGGCTTCAGTTAGATTTCCTGGGACAAATTGTGTGGTGTAACTAGAAGAAAGCTATAGGTACAATTTGGACGAGCAATCGATCGCGGTCACACTACACGTGGTCGACCGATGTCCTCGCTGCCCACTCAGATAACAATGTAGGTATACTAGCTTTAAATTAAAATTAGACATGTGGTTTGAAAAGTTAGATGTATTATACTTTAAAAAGGACACGAGAGTTTGGACATTCGACATTGTACATTTTACGATGAAGTTCAATTTCAATGGCCAATATGCTTGTATCCAGCATTGGACAACAATTGACTGAACTTACTGGATTGATTTATAAATGCTTTAATCAATCCTTGACTGTGACTTCTCCAAGATCATTGTTGATTAAAAATTGAAATTTGAATCTACTTCGACATTTTATTTGAAATAAGCTTAACCATCAAAGGCTTCGTTTCAAAAGCAATAGCTCTGAATATAATAAATAGTGGAACGACTATCAATCATCCCTGATACGCCCTGAATACAAAATACAATAGAATATGAAAATATCTATAGTAACCGAAGGCCATAACGTGACGCCGTGAAAAATCTTCGAAGAGACCTTGTTTTGGTTATAAATGATTAACATCTTTTATGTAGGCCAAATAATATACTTGGACATAAACTCTATCGCTATATCGATAACTTTGATTGCTTGTTTTTGCTTTTGTTTTATTGCCCTTTGATAACATCTGAAGCAATTTTATCGGTGTTGAGTGATTGTAGGGAAATGTTGTAAGCAGCATGGCTATTCGGTAAGAACTCACTTCTGAATCCGCAGTGAAATTTCTAATATCGTATTGATTTTACTGCTTTACACTACGGATTCATAAGTGCGTTTGCTTCACTAGCAAACGCACTTATGAATCAGCAGGGAAACCTCTAATATCGTATTGATTTTACTACTATACATTGCGGATTCATAAGTGCGTTTGCTAGTAGGCAAACGCTCTTCTGAATCAGCAGGGAAGTCTCTAATTTCGTATTGTTTTTACGACGTTTCACTGCGGATTCAGAAGTGAAATTGCTAGTGAGTTCTTACAGAATAGCACTGCTGGTAAGAGCCCTATCACACAAGGAGTTTTCTAGCTTAGCTGTAAGCGAACGACATCGTTGCATTTTTTTATATAAGACAGTGACGACCGCTCATGTCATTCGCATGTCGCAACGTCGCACCTTTTTTGGGACAATCCTGCCATACATTCCCAACCACTGCAACACTTGTAAGCCAGGATCTATAATGGCGACTACCGAAAAGAACACCGATCAATGAAGCTCGGTGTGTCACAGAAAAATGAATATTAATCAGGAAAGAAAGGAGTCCGGCATGCCCCTTCGCCCTTTCCCGGGGCGAAGGAAGTACATGAGGTATTTCCACCGGATCAATACAAAATAAATATAAAAAGGAAAGAATATACGTTCCACTTCCCTCCGGAGCAAGCAGGAGACAGAGAATAACTATAGACCATAGGCACAATAATTGGGAGTTTAGAATTGGGATATGCCCAGTTGCCAAGCACCACGGGTGCAAAAATGTTTATATTTATATTTTATTTACGGGTCCTATGTTGTGAGCTACTGTGACTGATCCCAATAGCAGGTATGACAAAAACGCCTGAACACACGGAAATTCGTCCTAGATGCAACAAGGTCTGTATAGTAAACAACTCCAGATGTAACTTGCATGCTGCCAAAGATAATATTGCACTCATCTTTGCCAAAGAGTGTATTCTTCCACAGGATATGATGTGCAGACTGTTCATATTCACAGTCCGGTATTAAACAATTGCAGAATGGTCCCCACCATTCAAGAAGCTTGAGGCTAAATAATTTACTCTTAAAGTTACCATGACCGGTGAGAGATTGAGCCACGCAATGATCAACTTCCAACCTTGCACTTGCCAGCAGCTCACGAACGGATGGAAAGAACCCACATGTCGTCGTCGTCCCCCCCGCATTGCCATTCAGCCATGAGTACAAGCGTCGCGCCTTGCTATAACAATTGTGATGCTACCCAGGATTAGTTCTGCGTGCCACTATTCTGCGTCACATTAGTTATTTAGTCTCTTATGCCCATTAATTTGCGTTACATTAAACACTGTAGTCTTCATAGCGCAATCCAAACTGCATCACGACTACTAACAGCGATGGTAGAAACGCAGTTTAAACAGACGGCCAAATCTCGTCATTAATTTACACTGAAAGTTGACCGAACTGAGATTAAATTATGAATAGAGAAAAATAATGTTTTCTACTACTCTTAAGTTCAGTCGGATTTCAGTATGATCTCAATCTAGTCTCATATCAATCTCAATTTTCATGTTTATTTAATGTCAATTGTAGTACATTTGACAGTTCGAAATGTTAGCAGCATACCGTTTTGACTTCGATCAATTTTCGATCCATTTTCGACCTCATCAAAGTTCGTTTGACGTTGTTTATTAGTTTAGGAAAATACCATTTGTGACTTTTAGGACAATGAATCTAATCTCAATGTCGTACATTATAAACATTTTTAAATTACGAGAACAATACCTCTGATATCATGTATTCACGACGTTGCGCGTAGCGGTGCCGAGGCAATCTCTCAAAACTCGCTTGAGTGATATACTCGTAGCTCTAACTAGCGATACCGGGTTTTGGGCGTAGTTAGTTCTGTATTAATGGAACAGCACAAGAAAGTACAGGTGCTAATTGTTATTAGCACCTGTACTTTCTGTTAAAGCTGCTGATGTAGTGAAGCAACTAGAGGACCTTCCATAGCTTGAATAATTATATATATTCGATAATGCCACAAGCTTACATACAAGAGGTTAAGCCAACCACGACATACTTCATAAATCAGAGCGTAAACGTCCACACGTCAAAAATGGGACTTCCAATGATCCCTATAATGAGCGGTCGTAGGGGATATAGCCATAATCATAACGATCAGAAGGGGGATTGGTAGTCAAAGTATGTACGGGAAGATACTGCTGCCTATTCTCTTGACATGAACACTTATGCTCGTGTGCAATAAACTTAGGCAGCTCATTTAAGGCATTCCTAAAGTCTCTGACATACAATTTTGAATCGCTCAGAATTTCAGTAGACTATTAATCATCTTCAATCCATCAACTTATCGTTTAGTGCGAATGGGCATTAGTCGCCTTTTACGACAGCCAGGGTTGGAGTGGGGTATACTTTGCCGGGAACCACACGGAATACACACTCCATTTACTTGTAACAATGGCAAATTCTTCTATATTCGGAAGCAACGCATTTGTACGTGTACGTATTCTAAACTATATGTAATCGAGTAAAAATATTGTTGAAGACCATTTGTTATAATTTCCAGATAATAAAACAATATGTACAGGTGTGGTTTTATGAATTCTTATAGCATTAGCTGCGATTCCGTGTGGTGTGCGGATATTCCGTGTGGTGTCCGGATGAAGGATATAGCACCACTCCATCTCCTACCCTGGATGTCGTAAAAAGCGACTAAGGGAATCTAAACCAGAGCGATGGGCAGCAACGTCCCTTCTGTGAAACGGTAGCCATACTACGCTCACCAACCCGCCTGCCAAGCGTGGTGATTATTGGCAAATAGCCCCCAAAACGATGACACAGTAGTGAAAATCTATGGGGGAGGCCTTTGTTCAGCAGTGGACGTATAAATGGCCGATATGATAGCTACGATTGTGACATTACGCTGCCGGGGGCGCGGTCTAATGCAGACCTACCCGGCTAGGGGTAAGTGGAAGGACACCGTGGGGTATTAGCCAGTAAGAGTCCGGCATGCCCTTGCCGGAGGGAATCCATGAGGCCCTCCCCAGGACAAAAAAAAGGCATGGCGCTTACCACCAGGCGAATGACTTGCTCGTCTAGTAAATGGGTTGCGAAAAATAAAAATGTCATTGGTATCTACTACACGCTTAGTAAGAAAGATAAACATGCGGAAACATCTCTATGTAGGTACTTCTACAAGTGATAATTAAATAGCCACGATGCGCTGATGACTCAATCAACTACGGAAAATAGTGATACTGCATTTTCTTTTGTTAGAATTTGGACTATGCAGAGATACTAGGTATCAAGTTTAAGCACTACTCCAGAGTGCTTGTTCTACGGAATTATTACACAGAAATGGTTCATCAAGTTGGATTGAAACTCGAAACTCATGCTTGCCGAATGGTAACATAAAAAAAAAACATCAGATTCATAACAAAGCAGTCCTTTTTTTCGTAGATTCTGGTGACCAGACCAGCCAGACGTTCGCCTGGTGGCAATCGTCACGCGTACCCCTTTTTTATTTTTTTATTGATGTCCAGTGGAAATTCTACATGGAACTTCCTTCACCCTGGGGAAGGGCTAAGGGGTATGCCGGACATCACGGAGGGGATGACTGTAAAGCGTCCCCCCCCTCTTTAGGGAAGGGAAGGCGACTGTAAAAAGGTCACCCCCCCAGGCACTTCTCAGGGGTATCTACCTATCCTACGCTTGCAATAAAAGACCTACCACCGGTTAAAACCTATTTATTACCTTGAATCCGACGAACGGCTTTACAACATTGCCAAGTTTATAATGGATTCACCCCAATTCTTTTTATCATATTTACATGTCACGACAGCATTAAACAGCAAGCAGCGGCTCATTCGTGACATTAATATAGGTATAAAATTGTAATTGGGTCAATTATAATATTTCCTAGTAGTTAGAAAACCTTCTAGGTAATTAATTGAAGCCTTATTAAGTGGGTTTCACAACTTAATGAGTATCGCCATAAGTAAATATCAACTGAGAAAAATATATACCTATAAAACATTTCAGTATGTTTGTTTTGTTCCGTGTGGTGTCCGGATTAAGAACGATTAAGCATTATTCCATCTCCTCCCGTGGAGGTCGTAGTCCCCACTAAGGGACTTTATACCAGAGGGATGGGTAGCAGCGTCCTTACTGTGGAACAGGCGCTCACCAACCCGCCTGCCAAGCGTTGTGAGGACTGGCAGATTCCCCCCAATATACATGTTGTGGAAACCTATGAGGGAGGCCTTTGTTCAGTAATGGACGTTGTATGGTCGGCCATCGTATCGGATGATGATGATATGATGATGTTTGTATTGCATGTTACATATACTCTACTAATATAAATATACGTTTTGACTTGAGTAACTTTATTGACGTACTTGGGCATTTAATATCCAAGCCATTGAGTTTTCTGCCGATTTATAAGATAGATTAAATAGGAAAATATATGACTCACATCAAGTTCTAATTCCAGCTTGTTGATTTCATCTGTAGCAGCATTAAGTTTCTCCAATTCCACCTGAAAATGTTCGAAGAACTTGAGACAGTCGCACGGTACACGCACATGATACTCCCAAACGTAAGGCAACAGCAAGCAACATGTAGAGACGGGAAACATCCGAGACATAACTATAGGTTCATCAAATTTTATCACAAAACAAATATTTATCGCTAATGTCTAGATAAAAGACCAATATCGCATTTTATCTAACTGTACCTTATATGACGAAAGTTTCCTGTCCCTACAAAATAAAGCGTTCATACTAAAAAGTATTACTTACATAGTTTACGTCCATTTTATATTATGTTGGTAACACTAATAAAATAACTAAAAAAATGCTAAATTACATTTTATTTAAAATTAACATAATAGTTACATTAGAATCATACATGCGATAAATTTTACGTTACAAAAATATTTTATTACGCATTTTGCATTTTTTTTTATCTAATTTTCATAAAATAAAAGAGATTTTCAATAAGAGTTTAAACTAACTCAGCCGAATCTATGCACCGTTACGTGTAAAAAAAAAGATAATTTGTGATACATAATAATAACAAAATAATACTTAATTATGAGATATAATATATTAATGGAATGGTTCAGTTGTAGGTACTATTATATGGTTTAACCTTTCTTTAAAATAAATTGCATTTTTATGAACACTAAACTTTTGGTGAAGTTAATTGCTTAGCTATTTTCGTAACTCATGTTAGGCCGCTGGGATATTTAAAGAATTCTCTATTAAATTACAATATGAGATTATATATAATTGAGTAAATTAAAATTATATTATAAATTAGTTCTCATTATAGTAATGCAATAAAAAGGAAAAAAAACAACAAAATATCTTCTCAGGTGGTTGAAATCTAAATGCTGACTACAATAATACAACATCAACATAATGGTTTAATTCTATGTTGAAAATAATAATAGAAATAATGATAATATGCTACTTCAGAGATTCGATGAATCTTACTTGCAACAGTAAAGATGTAAAACGAAGAAAAGTTACATTCATCAATGAAAATAGGTTCTATTTATGCGAGGTATGACAATTTGATCCAAGTTCATTATATTTCAAACATCCATTTGGATTTTATTTAAAATCATAACACTGTCTATTATAGTGCAATGTTTGGAAAAAAAATCAGTAATACAACCCCCTGGGTTGAATTCAACCTCTAGGTTGAAGTAAGTACCAATGTCTAGATATAGAATAAAAAGGAGGCCTTTACCTTCAGACAATCCCATTTAGAAGGTGTATGACCAAAATTTGAAATTACAAAGATAAAAACAGTAAGAAGTACTTACTACACTGATATAATGCAGTTTAGTGTAGATATTTTTTGTTTAACTGAGAATTAAGTTCTAGAAAGTTTGTCTAATGTTCTGCTAAATAGACAGAGAAAGTTAATAATATGATTATAATCATACATTGATATGATATTAATGTAATTATTCAATTATTTAGATGGGTATATTATTTGAAAGAAATACAAATACTTAGTGAAATAAGTTATGTATGATCTCATATGAACATTGGTAACAAACCTCACATAAATCAAACAATTAATTGTTATTACTCATAGCAATGATTTGTGGCCTTTTCATAGTTCTATATTATAACATTACTTAGGCCTCTTTAAAAATAAAACAGACACTACTGTCTTCAAACACAATTGTACAAAAAGTCTACTCATAATCGTTTTTAAATAACGATTTTGCTTGTTAACTCAAAAGATAAATGATACTATCTTTTATTGTCTTCAGGATAATTAAAACATTATTTATATGATAATATTTTTATATACAATGCATCCAAGTTATGTCAAATATTTTATTGCTTCCATATCCTGGAGATATACAAATATAATTAAAAGTATTGAATTGAATTAGTAATAAAAACTGCTCAGCAGTTGATATACTAAAATTAAATTGAAAAATATTGCTTATTCTTTACGAAAATAGACATTGAAATACTTTAATGACCAAAGAAATACTTTAAAGATCATATTTCCAATCAATAAAATGTGATGTATCTTTTATAAATAGACTGAGTACCCACTCAACATAAAAATATAATAAAAAATATAAAAAAACAAATCATGTCTATCATGTATGTGAGTGTACTAGTGCAATAGTCAAGTACTCATGTGTAAATTTACAAAATACAGTATAAAATGGCACATTAACTATTCTGGAAAATAAGTTAGTAGATGCAAAACATATTCCTAATCAATAAGTAATTAATACAATTTTCAAATTAATAAGTAACAATTTAACTCGAAAATTGACAAACTATGTTGTGATACATTATTGTAACGTTTTTGGTGGACAGGAAACAGTCCTATAAGGTACCAAAACATATACATATATATAAAAGAAACGTGTAGTATAGACACCTACACTTCCCATACATACTTTGATATAACACAACAACAAGATTATATACAAACATGTGTATTCATAAGTGTTTTGGACCAATCAGTTCAAATCACTATCACAAATATATTTTCCGGAGACGAAACGCCGCTTGACGAGGGACAGCCGGTAACCGCTGCCTATTAGTTCGAACTCAATGCCGGAGAGGGTCGCGCCCTCGCAGTTGAATTGTGCCGAAATAGTTGCTTTGCTAGATGGACCTTTAGCCAGCTCGAAGCGCGCTTTCATTGAGCCTACACCTCGGTCCTCTGAATGCTGCGACAGCTCTGTGAAGCGCCACATCGCCTGCTCGTTCTCATCGCTCCACGCATTCTTTGGCATCGCAATCACATTCTTAACAGAACCATTGATGGGCACACACACAGACACGTTAAGCAGAGGCGATGGCGGACTCATAGCGTGCAGGTTGTATTTGTAATCGACTTTCAAGTCAGTATGGTCCTTCTCGCACTTCCAATAAGACACCATTTGAAAGGGACAAGACGCGGCACCGGTTTTAGGTCGTACTTGGTATTTAAGTATATCCACGTTGAAGTACTGTGCCGTTGGATTCTTCTCCGACTGTCGTTTGAGGAGAGAAGTTAATGCGGGCATGTTGAACTCCACGACAGTAATATCGCGAGTAGACATCATCGCGTTGATACTAATTAGTTGCTTATTTGGTAGTACGTTGTCCAATCTATGTATGTTTTTGAGTCTGAAACACAATTTAGCTGGGTTTGGATTGTTAGCTAGTACGCCAACAATACCGGTAGGAAAGGAGAGCATCATATCTCCTGACATTTTAACTTGGCACTTCGACTCTTCCGTACCGCGGAAATAGGAGTGAATGATCTCATGGAACGCGACAGCTAATGGTATAGTATCCGCCATTCCTATTGTTAGAGGCGAAGGTCCGCGCGACCCAGATGATCCGGCAGTACGGAAGTCACCTTCAGATCGTCTTGAGGGCGGACGAGGGAGCGAAATAGATGACATTGTAGGGGTAGAAGTCCTTACATTAGACTGTCCCATTTCACCCACTTCCGAAAATAAATCGCCTACATCGGCGTTTAAAATAGGAGTGGGGCTTTCGAGTAAATGTGTCTGGTTGCCTTGTAAAGGGGCATAAGGGTTGGAAACATTGCCGTGCGGCGACGCAGGGTTACTGGCTGTGGGACTTTGAAAGAAGTTCAAATCTAATAAGTCACTGCTTGCTTTGCTTGTGTTGGCATTTGAGCCTCGCCTGGTGGTTCCAATTTTGTACAGAGAGATATTCTCAACAGTAGCCCTTAGTTCATCTACACTAGCTGATATAGGATTACAACCATTGCTTATAGGTTTAATTTCCACATGGATCTTCTGTTCCCTCTCCTCTTCAGAATCTGTATCTGTAGAGGAGTACACACTACCTTTCTCATCTTTTGGTCTAATGCAGTAACCATCTTCATCAACTTCTGGAGAATTGATTGAATCTTCCTTTGTTGGTACTTCTTCTTCCTTCTCTTCCAAATCAGACTTTTCTCCAGGATTTGAGTTTTCTGAAATCTCATCTTTCTTCTTTTTGGCTTTTTTGAGCTTAGGCTTAGTTCTTCTGCTGCGCAAGAACCATTTAGATTCTCGGAGTGTTGTGCGGCCCATATTATCATCTTTGTCAGGTGCCACTGGGGTCGCTGGTGTTCCACTGGGGCTAGATGGAGCAGAGCATGGGGCTGCACCTTCGATGCTTCCACTAGGCTCCTCCTTGCTTTGGAAATTTGGTGTAAACAAATTCAATAGTGATGTAGTTCTCCTTGAAGTCTTGCTTGCAAATGAAGGCTCCTTTTTTTGTGCTTTAGTTGGCTGTACCTGCACTGGTTTGTGTGATCCATTTGAGATAGTTGATATCTGATCAGCCTCAGATATTGAATTATTAGCTGATCCTGGTTTAGGTAAAGAAGGTGGCAACTCAACCAAAACTGCCTTTTCTATTGCATTATACTTCTCTATCAAGAACTGTTCAAGCAGTTTTTCAGCAGTTAATTCCAGACATTGGTGTTTGAAATCTCTATGCACTTGTCCCATGAGGTCATGGTTATTCTGGATAATATCAGCATAAGAATTCACAAATTGTTTCATTTGTTTTAGATGGGCTTCCTCTACATCTTGGAAGTGTTTACATGTTTGGGTCATTTTCTTTTCGAAATCTTGTTTAACTAGGTTGTACTTTTCAGCTAACTGTCTATAATCTTCATGGAGCTTCTTAATCTTAACCTCAGCCTTCTCAATATCTTTAGCAGATGCATTATCTTTACGTAGCTTTTCTAACTCAGCTGATTTTGTTGTATACACATCCTTAGCCTTTTGTAATGCTTGTTTAGTGTTCTGTATCAACAACACTACTTCTAAAGTGTTAGACTCAGAGTCTTTAACAGCCTTGTGCTTTTTGTGAAGCTCTTCTGCATACCTTGCAACATCTTTGACCAGTTCACTTAGTTTTTGGAACATATGTTGATGTAAATTCGACAATTTCTCGGCGGAACATTTCAGTACGCCCCAAAAGGGTGCAAACGTACCCTGCGCGCAATTACTGTTCGCTTGCTTTGCTAATTTAGTTAACGATTTTGAATTCGTCTCCTCTATATTGGACCTCTCTCTTAGGTACTCTGAGAGCTCTTTGCTGGCAATGAGTCCGTATTTCATGTTTTGATATAATATATCGTATCCATTGTGCTCGTTGGCGAAATAATCTACAAAGTTGACACTCATCTTTGCAGTTAAAAGGGCCTACCATTACAGTTACTCAGTACATTATTAATCACTCACTGACCTGTATTCTAGGGTCGAGCTCAGTATCACCATTGTCGTCAGCCGGAATAGTGAATGAGGACTCTTCCATTGTAATACTTAGGACTAGGAAGCCACCCAATCACCTAAATTACATCACCGACACAATAGCGTATAGCGTCACCTTCACTCACTACCAACACACAGAACTGGTATTGATTGCATACATCACAGGCAAGGTTGTTGAATTTA
This sequence comes from Diloba caeruleocephala, assembly GCA_947459985.1. Taxonomy (NCBI): domain Eukaryota; kingdom Metazoa; phylum Arthropoda; class Insecta; order Lepidoptera; family Noctuidae; genus Diloba; species Diloba caeruleocephala. Next base: position 27,078,101 of record OX381608.1, on the reverse strand, counting down.
ATCGTTAAGCACTGATTAAAGCTTCGCGTAACGTGTTTAATTTAGCAAAATAAATAATAAAATAAGAATTTTTCATTCAAGATGACGTCCACTTTCGTGACGTCAAACCATAACAATAGACAAAAACTTTTTAAACCCGACGCGATGTTCAACGTTCACAAAATCACACTTTAGTAAGTTTTAGCATTTTTTGGCGATTATTATCTTATTGCTGTAAAATGCAACTTTCTTTCACGCGCTAGTCGACTCGGTGAGGGGTAAACAAATAAAACACATTATTTCTCATTCCCTCGCCTCGCGAGTCGCAGCCATCGTTATTCATGACTCACATTGCCATTAGCTCGTACCTCACCTCAAACGTCGTACACCTCGTGAGGGCCTCACGAAGCAAAATGAGGCCCTCACTCATCCCTTAAAATAGACAAGTTACCCATCTATACTAGCATGCGCTGCAGTGTGTTTTGTTTTATTTTTATGAGGATTTAATTTCGAGCGAACATAATACTACTAATAAATTGCTACAGTATAAAGCTGTATTTTTTGCAGCTAACTGCAGATTCTTTTTTCTACAATTTTTACACTTCTAGAATGAATGTTAGAGTAAGTTATCAGAGTGTATCAGGAGTTCAGTAAAATATATTTTGGTAGAGCAAAAGGGAAGGACACTATAGAAAGGGATACATGGTGTTAGTTGACGGAAGTACATAAAATATTGAAGGAAAAGAAGATGAAGTTCAAGGAATGACAGTGTGTTAAAGAGAAGAGTGCAAGTTCAAAAGCAGCAAAGAAGAACGATGAGTAGGAAAGAAAGCCAAGAAAGCCGTTGCTACAGTGTGAGAAAAAGCCCAGGCAATATTTATATGACTCATTGGATAATCAAACAGTCCAAAACACCTACAGCGGATCACTAAGGCGAGAGAGAAAGACGTGTGATGTGTGATATATAAGGTGAGACTATTATGAAAGACTGATTAATAACTAGAATGACTAGAGTGGTGTGCTTGAGAACAAATCTGTGAAAGTGGGACTAGCAAGAAAGTGTAGATGAAGTGAGAATAGCAGTAAATGGAATGAAGAATGGTAAAGAAATAGGACCAGATGCAATACCAGTTGAAGTGTGGAAGTTATCGTGGGTGAGAGGATGGAAATGGTTTGCTTCATTCTTCTATAAGTTGTTGGAGGAAGAAGCCATCCCCAATAAATAGTGTAGCAAGTCACTGGCATACTATGAAAGCTTGGGAGTAAGTTATATGCCGTGTGGTGCCGGCTCAGAATGCCACCACCCCATCTCCTCCCGTGGGTGTCGTAAAAGTCGACTAAGGGATTAGCCGGAGGATGGGCAGCAGCGTCCTTCGAGTACATTAACAACTCAACTGCGATCGCCAACCCGCCTGCCAAGCGTGGCGATTATGGCAAAACCCCCCAATGAGCCCACAACACATCCATATCGGTCGTTGTGGTGATCTTTGGGGGAGGCCTGTGTCCAGCAGTGGACTTCATTCGGCCGAAATGATGAAGTTATTGAGCGGTGACTTTTAGAGGAAAGTGAAATTTCACAAAACCAGTTCGGTTTCACGTCTGGTCAGGGAACAACGGATGCCATTGTTGCTATCATATGCTATGCTGCCAACGATGTACATATATGCATATAGAAACTTGCACTTGGTTGTCACTGATCTCGAAAAGGTATAAGCCCGGGTACCACGTGATTTGCCGTTACCGTGTTGGGCCCTCAAGGAGAAAGATGTACCTGAAAAGTATGTATGTTGATCCAAGCGATGTACAGTCACCCAAGTCCGGTCCACAGTGGGCACCACTACCAGCTTCAATGTGGCTGCCGGCTTCCACCAGGGGTCGGCTCTCAGCCTTTTCCTTTTCCTGGTGATAATTGACGCTCTTACGGTGGACATACAAGAAGAGGCTCCAAGAGGTGTATGCTGTTCGCCGATGACATTGTGCCGGTTGCTCAGATTAGGAGCAGATTGGCGAAGGGTGTTAGCTTGAAAATGAGCAGAAGAAAAACGCAGAACATGTTTTGTAATTTTGGGGGTCTCTCCAGTCCTGTGCCCTCTCCAATATCCTTACCAGTCTGCTTTGTCTTTCGGTACCTTGAGTCACCCGTGCCACGGGATGGTAAAATTGACCGTGACATTACCCACCAGATCAACTCAGGTTGGATGAAATGGTGACAGGTCACAGCCTGTGACCCAAAATTTACAAATTCATTATAAGGCCTGTCGTTCTGTACGGTTTGAAATATTGGACCGCGAAGAAAACGGATGAGAGAAAATGGCACGTTTTGGAGATAAGAATGTTGAGATGGATGGGCGGCCTAAATGGATAAAAATAAGTATATTAAGAGGAGTTTGGAGGAGGTGCCATTGACTGAATAGTACAAAGGAATTGTTTGTCATGGTATGGGCATGTGATGAGGAGGGATGAAACGCATGTGACTAAGAGAGTGATGAATGTAAATGTTTCTGGATGGAAACCAAAGAATAATTTGTGTGATGGAGGATATGAAAGAAAAGGGAGCAAATGATGGGGATGAACCGTCAGGCTGATGTGGAATAATGGAAGACAAACACATATTGCACCAACCCAAGTAAATTGGGACCAGGGCAGGAAGATGATGACGTACACTTCTATATAGTTTTAAAGTTCACAGATAATGCGTATTATACTAACATGGATTTAAACTGCAGTGCGATAGCACTATAATAAGTACGCTTTCGCACTGCGGTTTTCTGTTGGTATTATCTCCTCATAATGTAATGTATAGAACAGCAAAATAGAAGAGGCAACACTGCTGATTTTTCCTCGCTACAGAATTAACAAGCCAGCTCGGTTAACATGACCTCATGATACACGGCATTTTAGTTTGTTTACATTTATTATAATAGTAAAAAATAATGTAATCATGAAGAAAATTGTCTTTCTGGTGATGTTGCGAGCGCTTGGTACTTGTTTTAAATCTTCTTGTCTTGCACTATAATATCTACTAAAAACTGATCATAAGCCGATCAGAATTTTTTAGTTTTGCTAAAACACTACACAGATCGATTGGCGTAAATCGTTGTGTAGCCTTAGAATGCGGGCGTCATATGACGTAACTGTTCTAAGTGGAAGTTCATGGAGAAGGCTTCCGTCTGGCAGAGAACGCCAAAAGGCTAATATAATGCTGATAATGAAAACACTACCTTTCAACGCCAATCTTAGTAATCTTAAATGAAGCCACACGGGTCATTGTACTGATATCCTGCTTGCTTATCCACTTTTGGCTGGACTTTAACTGTAATCTTCAACACAGTGCTTGTTTAGCTCTCCTGGTCCTGCTTTTGTGAGATTATAAGAATATTGCACCTTAATTTGTCTCTCTGGAGGGAAAAAACCTGTTCTCATACAGGTAAGGAACGAGCACTATAACACCACGCAAGTGAGCAATCACTGCGTTTTGGTAATATCAGACCATGTTTTCCTTCACCTTTATATTATAGACAGTGGTATTTGATTAACTAACAAATATCTAAGAAATTATACTTGACAAAGAAAAGTCACATCTTTAAGCTACACTATTGCGGTCTGTAAATGGTTGAAAATATATTTATTAGGCGATTATTCATATCAACAAAAGAGTTATTATCTTTTGCTTATGGTTGTAATGCGCTGTTGCCAACAATCTAGCATAAAATATTAAATCAATCGGATTTCTCTTTTACTCTTACTATAAAGTCCGCCCAACTAGCGCCACACTATTATCCTGTTGATCTATGTATATCTGTGTGTTTTGGACGGGTAGCATGATGCTTTTTGTCCAGTTTGACGTAAAACAGCTTCAATTTGCTCCAATTTTATTTTTTCATTGAAGTGGAATTTATGTTAAAATTCTTTATATGAGTGACATAACTGGCAATTTCCATTTGTTGCTCGTGCCATTATCGGTGTTATTCGTTGTTAGAGTTTGTTTCTGAGACAGTGATCGCATCCAATCTGTATGCAACTATTACGCGTCGCCTCTACTATGTCTTGCCAAGGATCATATTCGGGCCCCGGGGACGAGTATGACTTCGAAGACGACGGGTACGATGATCTGGATGAATACAGGGACAGAGACGACACACTACCTCCAGCACCGCCAGTCGAGGACAGTGACGAAGGTATGTTTTGTTTACGATCTTTGTCTAACCCTGTTTTGGTATCTTATTGCATGAAAGTTAACTATACCCTCGTATATGTTACCGTATAGATTCGTTTGTAACATGTAAACATTGGTTATGTAATAATAACAAGGTTAATTATATGCAATGTTGACCATACTGTTGTATTCCCGCCTATTTTTTACCAACCTGTTAGGTGACGTAATTGGTTTATTTTGATGACACTTTCTCCTTAAAAAATCTCATTTCCATAAGTAGCTGCAACAGGCCAAATTTCTTAGCCCAATATTTAGTCACATGCTACTTAAAAATCCTAGTAATTTCAATTATTAAGGAGATAACATACTTCATTCATGTTAAAATAATTGTGAGAACATTTTCAATCTCATAAACTACTTACAATACTGACTCTTGTCTGTCAGGGATCTGTGGAATTGGAATTACCCACCTGTTTGGCTTCTGACCTTCTGTTCTCAATGTTCCATAATCGCTTTTATGCACATTTAAATTGCCATTGAAGATTAACTAAATACTGTCATAAAACTCCAATGAGATGGACTGAAAGTCATTGAAATGTATCTATGTATTCTGTATTAGGTATGGATTATATAGTTGTAAAATGTGATGCTATGTCATATTTTTGTATATAGATGAGTATCATGTTAACATCAGGTTATTATTAATATTAATTTACTAAATGTTCTAAATGAACATCCATAACTCCCAGAAACTCTTCGTAATTCTACTTTTACCACAACAAAATCAGGTATTTTACAACTACATCAATATTTAAATATTTACAAACATAAATTCCACGCACACTACAGCCAGGCCCATAACAACTACCTGCAGATTGTTCAAACATTTGTTCCGTGTGGGAGTCGACCCATAACCTGATGCGCAGCAGCCGACTATATCAGCCACTGCACCAACCATGCTGTCTTTTTTTTATATTTTCGGAGTACATAAATGTATTGTTTATTATGAAGTATCCTGTATATGTATACTGTATATGTACAATATTTATATTTAGGATATGCACAGGTACCTCACATACGTTTGCATGTTACAAGTCTGGGAGGTTATTTATACCATCACCTATCTACACATCTTAATTTAATTATTTGATATTTGCCCAAACAAGTTGGTGTTCCAAAATACTTACTTTTTCTTATCCTACATTCACAAGTTGAGTCTTATCATTCTCATCCCTGCAGATGAAAGTCCATATTTTTGGCAACAAGCTTATATATTTATAATTGAACTAAGTAAAATTTTATAATTTCCCTTTTTCTCTTACTCTAAAATATAATGTTTTACGAGTTCATGCAATATTATATGTTTTAAGATACATAACTCTAGATAAAAATTTCATACACACATCTCACGTTTTTTCCTATGAAGCATTGTAAAACCTGCAGATTTCCACCTGCTACAATACCCAAACTTCTTTTGATTTTTCCATATTTTCATCATATTTTTACATATTCATATTAAATATTAGAATTATAAATAAAAAACATTCCTAATTTGATGTAACAGCATTTCTTAGATATTGCCTATTTGTTATAGATACTGAAGAGGCTAGTGAAACAGACATACCCAACAATGATGAGCCACTTGAAGTTAAGGAACAGTAAGTTATGGTTTAATAATACTCTCAAGTTTTGCCCACATCTCCATTAATGCCGAAAGACCACCTCATCATGATCTTTCTTTTATATAGAACCACATTCTACAACAAGATGAAGCTGTATATCAGGTTTTACTTAAGTGGAGTAGATAAATCAATCATTTAAATCAGATTAATCTACAACAAAAACAGTACAGCTATTCTCACTTGAAAAAATAAACAGACAAACACAAAAATCTGCTGTCTTTTTTCTTCTGTATGATATAAATAACCCCCATGAAAATTTTGTCAATATACAAACATGACTCGCTCAGTCCACTCAGTGATGTTATGATTTATAAGTATTGGTCTAATGTAATACGAAAATCATAGTAATAAGTATTTAATATGCAGTATAAATCTATAAATCCAGTGTAGCAACACAGAATAAATTGTAACCATTGCCTATGTATTTTTGTCTTCTGTAAATTATGTACTTATTACATACTAGACGTTACACGCCCGCTTGGCTGAGCGTAAATTATATGGATATATGCAAATCTGATTGCAGTGCCACCTACCGGGTTCAATTGTCCAGTTGTTTCGACTTACACTAAAAAAATCATCAAAACCGGTCCAGCCATTTAGGAGTTAAGTAACATACACACATACAGAAGAATTATATATAAGATATGTAAAACAAAGCCCTTTGTTTTAACAGTTTCAATAAAGAACCCTCGACGATATTTATTGATTAATATAAAATTCGTCGAAATAATAATTTGTTAAGAACGTATTCAAAGGTCACTAATAAATTTGTAATTTCTTAAATCCCGGGATGATAATGTCATGATCAACTTTCTGGGATTTTAAAGTGAGTTATTAACCGCTCTATGTTATATACTTCCTCGAAGATTAGGTAAATATATTCTACCTATGAGATCATCGATCGTCATTTTTGACTACACAAAAGCGAGACACCCTAATTCAATTTTCATTAAAAGTGTCTGTGTATAAAAAATACAAAGACATTATGATGAAACTCACGTAAAGTGTTTGTCATGTTATGTTGCCCCGTTGTCCGCGCACAATCATGCGGCACGGGTGCGGATGCATAGGGGTGTAGAGCGTGAAGGAGTAAGTGCCTAATCTAACAATTCTATGTCGCTGGCGTGATCAGCTGACTTGCGTATTAATGTGTCCAACATGAAATGACTTATGTTTGGGTCAAATAAAACATGGTTTAAAAACTATTGCTATCAATTTTATTACTGATTCTGAACACACTATTTTTAGGTTGCGTATATGCTAAGAATACTATGATATTCCTTCTCTGTATGGGAAAAGGTGTTTGCCCTGCAGTGGGACTGGCTGATCTGCTTTATCCTGGTATATGTCTTATATTGAATACTTCGTAATGTAACATTTAACTTGATTATGCCAGAAACTTGCCACTTGCCTCAGCTTAATGATCTTGCAAACTAATTTATCAGTGGCTTAATGAGAGTTTTTAAGTAAAGAAAAATAAACAAGTAAAAAGTACAATATGGAATGTTTAGGGTGCTGATTTGGTAAATAAATTATTGTCCAAAGTGTAGTTATTAAAGGAGACACACATCTGAGATTCATTGGCAAAAATGAGATGATCCGGAATGATGTCCTGTTTTGTTACCAGATAACATAGTATTTTTTAAATATTTTTACTATCCTTGCAAAAGCAACTCTGACATGATCAGGCTTTAAAATAAAATAGAAGACTCACGATATTGCTTGGTTAGGTTGCTCATATTTGTAAAATATATATCCTGCCCTTCAAGCCAGATCAGACAGATATGAAACTTAGGTGGTAAAGGTAACTGTACTATATATAGATCTAAGGTATTTTGCACGATCCCCTAGTCATTCTGACAATCTCCATGCAAAATTTATATGCATATTACGTTTAGATTAAAAGAACAAAAATTATTTCTTATACTTATTCAACACTAGCCATTATCTATACAAATAAATAAAATTGAAGTGTCTGTTTGTAATGTCAAAATAACAGCTTTTTACTAAATGCATATGAAAGTATATACGGTACATGTAACAAAAAACCAACTTTAATTTTTTTTTGTCTGTCTATCTGTCTATCTGTTTGTTCCGGGTAATCTCCGAAACGGCTGGACCGATTTTGACGGGACTTTCACTGGCAGATAGCTGATGTTATAAGGAATAACTAAGGCTACTTTTATTTTAGAAAAATAATTAGGGTTCCGCGCAAAAAATATAAATCCCTTGAAATCCTCCAATATATACATTCTATGTCAAGTGTCTTATGTCGAAGTACTCTAATTTAAAAAAAAATTAAACGTGGCAATACTGCTGGTCCCAACAAGTATATTATATTTATATCTTTTGAACCCTGCAAGGTATCGAAATGGAACATATACGAAAATTGAAATTAAAACTCTGCTGAGCCATGCTGGAGCCTATTCGAGACAAAATTTCATACTCTATGCTTTCACTGAAATTTTGAAATCAGAGACAGACGTTAAAATTTTATTATATCGGTATAGATAACTTATTACATGTGTAAGTGTACTTTCAGATTATACCAGGACAAGTTGGCAAACCTCAAGAAACAGTTGCAGCAGTTAGAAGATGGCATCCACCCAGAGTTTCTAAGAAGGGTCAAGAGGTTGGAACACCAATTACATGAGAGGCTCAGAATTAATAAAATATATAGGTGAGGTTAACTAATTTATCTTCTAGATATAGCAGCACTAAGAATATATAACTGTCGTGGGTTCTAGGTATGGCTACGGTTTTTATTTTTTTTTTTTTTTTTTTATTATTTCGGCCGAATGAAGTCCACTGCTGGACACAGGCCTCCCCCAAAGATCACCACAATGACCGATATGGATGTGTTGTGGGCTCATTAGGGGGTTTTGCCATAATCGCCACGCTTGGCAGACGGGTTGGCGATCGCAGTTGAGTTGTTAATGTACTCGAAGGACGCTGCTGCCCGTCCTCCGGCTAATCCCTTAGTCGACTTTTACGACACCCATGGGAGGAGATGGGGTGGTGGCATTCTGAGCCGGCACCACACGGCACACGGCTACGGTTACTATGTAAGAATTATTCTTCAAAAGGTTTTAAAAAAATTTGTTTTAAGAATAGACGACACAGGTAGGCAACGGATACTAACGCATTCACTTTATCAATACTAGTGGTCACTGAGGGGTCGAATATCGACCGTTTAAAGAAAGTTTATTTTAGCTTTCTGCTTTGCTTCCCCACATAAACTTTAACTATTCCAAATCTCCAACTCCCCCGTGCGCGCAATTATGCTTAAAAAGGGGTACAAGGTTTTTTCTTTACGTAGTAATAATTTGTAATGGTCGCCCAGAGGTCGAAATCCAATCGAAATTCATTAAATTTTTCAAGTTCATTTAATGTAATTGTAACACATTTATATACATTTTAACTTTCTGCACTCCTCCGCCATATTAAGTTTGACTATGCCAAACCTCATACTCCTCCGTGAGCACACATTGTGCTATATATACATATATATACTAGCTGGGACCCGCGGTTTCACCCGCTGTTTAATTTAAAAGAAAGTGGATTATTTATATATAATTTAGAGTACTTCGGTATTGACATAGAGTATGTCCATATTGGATTTCATGGGCTTTATTTTTTTGCACGGAACCCTAATTATTTTTCTAAAATAAAAGTAGCCTGAGTTATTCCTTATAACATCAGCTATCTTCCAGTGAAAGTCCCGTAGAAATCGGTCCAGCCGTTTCGCACATTAGGGAAAAAATAGACAGACAACAAAATTACAAGTAGATTTTTTGTTGTAGGTACCGTATATACTTTCATATGCATTTAGTAAAAAGCTGTTATTTTGACATTACAAACAGACACTTCAATTTTATTTATTTGTATAGATAAGCCATACATTTACTTGTGCTGAGCGGGAGTCGAACTCTCGACCCAACAACCATTCTCATTGGTCTTGTGGTACAATACAAGGAAAATAAGCATTATGTGGGTTTGCTCAGTCAGTGTTAAATAGGTAGACTTTATCTAAATGAAATTCTTAATTTTATTGAAATGGTGAGATGAGCCTCATTTTTTTACGACCTTATGTCATTATCAGTGAACTTAAGCGTGCAGACTACGCCAAACTTTTTGGTGATAGTTTTTGAGAAGTTGATCTCACACACAGGGAAAAGGTAATGAGTACACACGGCTACATATCAAGCTATACATTTCCAGTATAAGCTGATCTCGCATTGTACAGGCTTTGCGTACAATGAGAGATGAGCGTAATCAGAGGGCCAATTCTCTTAATTTAAAAACGTTCAAAATATAGTTCCGATCTAGTCTGTCTCATAAATGTCACAAATGGTATTCTCCTAAACTAACAATCAACATCAAAAGTGAACTCACACTGTGATGAGGTTGAAAATGGATCGAAAGTTGATCGAAGTCAAAACGGTATTCTTCTAACATTTCGAATTGTCATTGAATAAACGTCAAAATCGAGATTAAAATCTAGATCGAGATTATACCGAAATCCGACTGAACTTTAAGAGTAGCAGAATACAATTTTTTCGGTCATTTCATAATTTAATTTTAGTTCGGTCATGTTTCAGTCATCGTGTAAATTTATTACGAGAATTGGCCCTCTGGATTTGTGTAGCTTGACTTTGTGTACGTGGTCGTGACGGCTGGTGTTCCGCGCCTTCTGCGCTCGTCTCACACTAAAGCGCAGGCCGCATTGCGGGGTAAGCTGATCAACTTAGCCTGCGATTCAGCCTGCTAAGTTTAGCTTAGTTCAGGTCTCGAAGCTCCGTGCGGCCAACTATATACTTAATTATCAGACAGAATTCACTTAGCTTAGGTGTAGGATCGTCGGATTAGCTAGCTCATATACTACACATAGTTCAGTTAACTCGCTTAGCTTAGCTCTATAGTCGCGGTGTGAACCGAAGTATGAAAAGATATCGCAACTACATGAGCTAAGTTAGCTAAGCATGCGGTGTGGCATCGTGTTCAAACTTGAAAGCGACCAAGAAGTTTAGCACAGCACTGTATACACTAACAAAAATACAAACTCCAATTTATGGAATATCACAGGGAACACATGTACGACGTTGTAGAAAGAGAGTACATAGCAGAGAAGAAAGCGGCGGCGAAAGAGTTTGAGGAGAAGAAAATAGAATTAAGGGAAAACTTACTCAATGACTTCGAGGACAAAAGGAAAATGATCGAGGGCGAGCGGCACAGTATGGAACTAAATGGAGATTCAATGGAGGTAAGCCGGGAAGGATTTATTTAATAACGAGGCATAAAATTAGAGGCAACTGTATTTTTAATTGTATTATTCAAATGAAAAGTATTGTAACTTGAACCTCTATACCAAATTACATTAGGATCTGGGGTGCAATTCTCTAAGCTCAAACATCCATACATCCTTGAATACAGAATTGATAACCTGATTTGGTATTCACTAAGACTGGTCCTCATGGCTTACCTTCTGCAACATGTCCTTGAATAGCTTCAATCATGTAGCGAATACCGAATTTGGTTTTACACCGTTATTTCGATTCTTTTACCAACCCAGCCAAGCATGCTGAGTACTGGCAAATTCACCCCAAAATGACGACATCGAAATCGATGGGGGAGGCCTTTGTTCAACAATGGCTGTTCTTTGACTGATATGATTATGAGGATGATAAACTTTCTTCTTTTTTTAAAGTATTTATTCATCATTTCGGCCGAATGAAGTCCACTGCTGGACACAGGCCTCCCCCAAAGAATACCACAACGATCGATATGGGTGTGTTGTGGGCTCATTGGGACCCCCCAATGCCAAATCCCCAAACTTGACATAACCGCCACGCTTGGCAGACGGGTTGGCGATCGCAGTTGAGTTGTTAATGTACTCGAAGGCCGCTGCTGCCCATCCTCCTGCTAATTCCTTAGTCGACTTTTACGACATCCACGGGAGGAAATGGGGTGGTGGTATTCTGAGCCGGTATCACACGGCATAGCCGGCACCACACGGCATTATCAAGTAATTATTATCTACATGCTATCTTATTAGTAAGATTTCATCATTTTACAACAAAACATTATATTTCCATGGGGGCCCTAATGGTGACTTAAATTATTCCTTCTATGATCTCGCTTGAACATCATTTCATGCACAACTAGACTAGGAACAACTATCTGTCGGCCATACAATTTGTTCATGCGGTGATGGCACCCTTGGCTAGCGCAGGAAGCCAAGCGCTCTGCTACTGCGCTCATCAAGTCGTACGATGGTAGGGTACGTTTACGGCTGATATGTTCATTACCGTAAACCAATCTTCAGGTGAAACCAGTGATGAAGCGCATCCTCCGGCGGCGGGCCAACGAGCCGGCGCCGGCGCCCGAGAAGCGGCGCAAGCCCCTCGCCACGACGCTGACGTTCCAGCTGGACGAGCGCGACATCGAGGCCGACCTGCGCGCCATCGCGCGCCACTCGCCGCCGCCGCGCCACCATGCGCCTGCGCACAACTCCGCGCAACCTAGGAAGCATTTAAATTCTAATAGTTGTGAGTATTTGTTTTGACAATCAGATGAGACAGTGAGACGGCTCTGTTGCTACGCATTTTTGTTTATTTTTTTATTGATCCGGTGGGAATACCATGAGGTATTCATAATAAACAAACGTTAATGCGTGTATTGTGTTAAACAAATATACTGTTACTATTCTTTGGTCTCAACAAGGATAACAAGACGGTTGAGCTTTTTTAAATGTTCTATTAGATTTTTACACATTATAAAGATTTATTTTACCTTCGATATTGACTTATTGATGTTATACCCACTATTTTTTCTAACAGTAAAAACAATTTGCTATAACTTATTCATTTAGTAACAAATAAAAATAATAGACTAAAGTTTGCACTTTTAAAGATGCTGTGTGGCATCTATCTGTTGGTCATCAAAATTATAACCATATCACATTGGTATACAGTAGACCAATTGTAGACCTACTGTGGCCACCCATAAACATTTTAAACACAGTATGTCATTTGATTCTTTGTCAATCGTCATAATGGCCAGAAGTTAAGTCTCAACTGATCTTGTCTAGGTTGTGCATCTTCTTGAACCAGACTTGCTGTAAAACATATGAAGATTAGAAAATATCCGTCAAGCATTTGCTACTTCATTCTGCGTGGCGTCTGCATTAAAAATATAGCACCACTCCATCTCCTCCCGTGGAGGTCGTAAAAGGCGCCTAAGGAACTCTAGGCCAGAGGGATTGGCAGAAGCATACCTTCCATGGAACAGCAGCCATACCTCTCGCCAACCCGCCTGCCAAGTGTGGTGAGTACTGGCAAATTCGGTACAAAATGACCACACAATTGTAGAAAACTATTTTGAGGAGGCTTTTGTTCAGCAGTGGACGTCCTTGGCTGATTTGATGATGATGAATATTATTTAAGATCTTGCCGTTATCCAGCAAAATCATTAGAATGAAGAAAAACAGAAACTTCACTAAACCCTACTTTCTTAGTCATGGTTCCGTTTCCCGGTTCAGCCAAAGTAATTAAGTTGTCTCTTAAGATTTTTTGTAGCACTTGGTGTACGGATTTACCATATAACTATAGCACACCTCTATCTGCTTAAACATTACATAGACATAAATATATTTCACAACCGTAATGTCGGGTGTTTTATAACTGCTGGGGGTAAATAATAACAATTTCGGGAAAATACTAAAGCGTAGCAATATGTAATTATATGCTGATTCGGAAAAAATTTTTTCAACATTGCGTAACAACTCAGGTTGGCAACACTGCGATTTTAAAGAGGTTTTTGATCGCGTCGTGGACACTACAACAGTACAAGTCTCTGCGCAGCTGTCAAGTCCGACGTCCTAGTTTGATTCCCACATGCAGTGTTTTCTCGAATAGCAACCCAGGGCGAAAATAATTTGAGTGCTGTGGTCTACTTCTGTGAGAGCGTCATGCTCCAGAAGGAGAGCGCAGAGCGGGATCGTGTGAGGGCCGATCCCGCTCGCCACCGCGGCGCCCATGTCCAACACGCCTGAGCTCCCAGTCGTCATTATATGGTGGATGGCCTCGGAGGTCGCGAACGCGCAGATTGGGGAATCTGCGTGCTCATAGCGAGCGATCCCTGGGAAGACGGCGGTATGCACGTGTCGCGTGCCGCCGGGTGCGCAGTACAGCGCACAGCGAGGCTTCGGGGGTGTCCTTGACAATACCCCCGAAACGTGCCTGGGGGACGACCTCTTTACAGTCACCTCCCCTTCGCCAGAGTGGGTGACCGGTTAACATTCATCCCTTCCGAGATGTGCCTAAAGGCGAGGAAACAATGGATGACATATAAGGCGATTTTCCGAGTTCCTGGAGCCCCTTTGGGTGCCGTAGGTAACCGCTCACTCCGGTGGTTTAGCCGGTAGAAGTGTGGCATGCCCCTCCGCCCTTCCCTGGGGCGGAGGAAGTACATGATGTATTCCGACCGCACCAATACACAAACAGATTTAAGTAATTGCGTCTACCGGGCACTAAGGCAATAAGCTCGCTCCCTGTTGTATGGGACTCAAGGATATTATATAAAGAAGTAGATATGTTACATGCGTGCCAAAAGTAAGAACCAAAACTCCCCCAATTGTAGCACCTCGCAATCGGTTCGCCTAGATAGCTATCTCTTTTATACTTGTAGTTTTTGTATCTTCTTTCTCGCTACATGATTGTGCAAGTGAGACTGTATTTTGAGCGCCATTTAATATGGACGTAACATATCTATGGTATAATATCATTGATTGGACTCAATACCATCATTGGCGACGGAGTGTGCTACAGGACACCAGTACCTTCCCCATTACTGAATTACTGATGTTAAGCTGAACTATTACTGTTGTGTCCAGGTGAATCGCCAGTCCGGGACAGCGGTGAGACGACGGAGACCCGGGTGGAAGACGGTAAGCTCCTCTATGAGCGACGGTGGTACCACCGCGGTCAGAGCGTGTCCGTGGAGGGGCGGGACCTGCCCAAGTTCCCAGGGCATATACACGCGATCACGGATGAGGCGGTTAGTATTAAACATAACTTATTTTTTACATGCCATGTATATTAGTTGCATTACACATACATTTACATTATACTGTGAAGCTTTGTTTGACTCATCATCCTGAAAATAAAGTTCAAATTGAAATAATTCATGCGTCATTGTAAAAAGCAAAAACTAACCCTCAACGTTAAAATAGGGTCCTAGTTCTGATTTATTAAGGCGTAATATTTTTTATTCATGATCGTGGCATTCCGTTCTTGACTCGGTCGATCTCACCTGATGGAAAGCGATGGATGAGATCTACTATGGAACGAGCGCACCCAGAAGATGCCTATTCACTCTTCATTTAAAGGCTTCATGTAATAGATAGCACACGGACAACAGTTGTAGCGTATATAATATTGGAAATACACAAAAAGGGCATGTAGGTGATGTTGTCAGTCAATAATAATAATAATTTATTTGCCAAAAAGAAATAGTACAGTAGTTCATCCTGCGACCACGAATGCTGCAAAGCATTCGAAAGGAAAAACAAAAATCTTATAATATACGCGATATAATCCGTTTAAAAGTGTTTTATTATGAGTAGTTTACAGTTTAAACGCTATCCTATAAAATTTTACATACACGATAGATATAGCTTCTGAAGCCGAACTAGGCATAGCCAGTATTTCAGCGTATGCAATGTAATTCGATTGTTTTTATTTCGTGTGTGGGCGCACAACTTTGAAGCCTGCGGGTAATTATCTCTTGGGTCGTGAGTAGTGATTGGGAATTCGCGTGCAATTATACCTACACTTATTTTTTTTACTTCGAGAAATAGTATGGATTGCCATTCTGAATCAATTTAATAGGTTTTCATATAAAAAATCGCTGCATTCCGGGATCGTAAAAATTCTTAAGTAGATTCTTAATTTTATAAATCTAACAGCCAAATACTGATTCGCCTATTAATATTTAAGTCCTGCTTAACTGTTTGAGATTCCCGTTTTCGGTAAGGAGGCAGGCGTCTCAAATTATTAAGAGGGATTTAAAATTACATGACATTTCAGTATTCGGCCATAACTGCAGTACAACATGTACTCATTGATTATTATTTTTGGTAGGTTAATTCGTGTCGCGCTGCCGTGTGCGCGTAGCAAAACGCACAGGGACGCTTCGGGGGATCCTTTATAATCCCTCCGGGGGGTGACCGCTTTACTTTCACCCTCTCAGAGATAAGCCCATAGGCGGAGCACCAGTGGGCGGCTCTAGTATGATCATACGAGGACTTGGAGCCCCCTTAACCTCCGTCCTTCCCCGGGACGAAGGAAGTTCCACAGTGCCCAATAAAAAAAAATCGCGTCTAATGTCCTAATTTTGCTAGATCTCCAACTGTAGGCATAATTGCACCCCAATTTCCAATCACTAGTCATGAGTTGCTTAAAATAATACTTGCCGTGTGGCTTCCAAAAGTTGCAACATAAAACATACCACCCAGTTTCTTTCTGCGACTGTAGTTTAAGTAAAGTGGCTGTCGTTTAAGTAGAGTGGCTGTCATGTAAATTGTCAAAGGGATTATTTCATATATCCCGGGATGATAACGTCATGATTACAGTCCGGGATTTTAGAGCGAGGTATATGAACCACTCAATAATCACACATAGACTAATATGATGTTGCGAACGAGTTGTTTGGACATTTTATATTGAGCAAGGCGCCGTTTCAGAATTGTTCGAAGTTTGTATTTGTGTGCTTTGTCCGTAACATAAAACGGTAAATTTTGTGTTCGGAACAGCGCATTGTCTTTAAGATCACCAGTCCATTTGTCAAGCGTAGTGATTATTGCAGTCTTACCTCAAGTTCGTTTATTGTTCGATTTTCGTAGCCCATGTACAGCTCAGGTCTATGGAAAATTATACTTCCTTATTTTTTTAAAGGTGCCCATAATAATTATAATCTCATTTGTTCCAGATATGGGTAAAGAAAACTAACCTAGAGCGGGTGCGGATATACATATCGCAGCTGGCTCGCGGCAAAGTGACGTTAAAAAGACGGGCGTCATAGACTCTGTACATAGTGTATTTAGTGTTACTAGTACAAACGCTAGAGTGTGAAGTGTACTGTGCTCAAAGTGGCAGGAAGAAGTGTGCAGCTTTCGGGCTGTCCCCTCCTCAAACAAACGAATGCAGTTGAACTTGGACCTAGTATCAAAATAATCTCTGAAAATCTTAAGAGACCCGAGGGCCCATCCAGATTAAAATCCTGGTAACAGGTACAGTCAATACCAAAAGTAGATGACGATACAGTCAACACCAAAAGTAGATGACGGTCAGTAATAAATCATGTGTATTAACTTTATTTCAACAATTTTGGAATTTGCCTGATCATCATTTACTTTTACTACTGACTGTATCATGTCAGCGGCAATAATTTTACTGTTGTAGTTAACTATAGTCTATTTGTCTAGGTACTGAACTAAATGTGAACAGAGTGCTCTGCCCACTTTTCAGATAACTCTTTTATTATGTCAGTTAAACACCATGCAATCAAGTGATTATTGAAAAGTGGGTAACACTTTGATGTCATTAATTTTAATACCTATATAAATACTCATAGGCTCATACTTTTGGTGACAATTCTGATGACCATACAATAAGCCTGGGTTCAGAGGGTCGCATTTTGACGTGCGATTGCTGTACGCATTTATTATTAGTAATAAAATCGCCATTAAAAATAAGTGTTAGTTCACAATACATTGGCGAGCAATAAGAAAGTTTGTCTAAGTCCTACGTGCGTGAAATCTGATAAAGCGACGCTATATATTACGTAACAGCTAATATAAATCTAGTAAGTTCTTAATTTACTAAATGGCCCGAACTGACTCGAATATCACGAAAAGGTGCGATGCAGTGCCGCGTAGCATCAGGCGTCCATCTGGACACAGGGTTATTTTGATACCCAAATACTTTATAGTGTATATAATAGAGTTAATAATGTCAATGCAATATACGGAATCAGTGTTGAATGTGCGAGTCATATTACTGTAGTTAAATGAGTATTCTTTCTAAAAACTGAAAGATTAATTTTGTTGATCCAACCAGTTCATGATGATCTATGGAAAGTACACTAAAAATGATTGTCTATACATTGAATGCCAAAAAACTAATGACACAGTTTTAAAATGTGTTAAATCTGAAGTTTAAATTCTTATTTAGCTTATATATTCCAAGCTGACACAGAGACACAGCATTATGTGATTTGAAATCAATTTACTCAATTTTGACACGTTTTCACGTCTGTGAACTCAGTAGCCACTGCAATGAAATTGTTTATTTATATGTTATTGAGTTATTTTATATAAAACACTCCAAAAACCAATGGGTTTGCTGGAATTGTAAGCATTGAAGTGGCGCGGGACTTGAAATGACTTGAATTCATAGTTAGTGACCCACGTGTCGCTACTGCGATTGACCAAAATGCAAATTATGTTCACGGATTAGTATGACAATGGAGTGATAATCTACGGGTGAACAGAAACTGCACAACCGCACATTTGTCGCAGTAATCGTCAATGATAAGACATTTGATTTCCCTTGCACACCTCACTTGTTGAGTGAATTTGGGGAGAATAGGTATTTAGCACTCCAGTAGAGCCTCGGTAATCCGGGCCAACAAAATCCCAAACTGGTGGATACCAACGCGACCGGATTCTGTCTGAATTATTTTTAGGTACTAAAACACATTACAATTTAAAAATAGCCTCGTCAAACTTGGATGGTACAATGTGCCTATAAAGATAAATGAGTGCATCAGTTCACGAAGACATCTTAAAAAGTTAGAATAGAATTCTATCTTCATTCAATAAGCGCGGTCTCCCTCGGCGAAGAAACAGCTTGGCAGATACGTATACACCACGGAGGAGAGAAAGAAAGCCGAGGGGCAAGGCAAAATCTCTTTAGAAAGAAGCGTCCCCTGAATATGCTAAGTACAGCTATGGTCCCACCCCACTATGGAAAACGCCCGTTATTAATAAATCCATCTAGCGGTGAAAATTTTATTATCAAGTATTACCGACTAGTTAACGATGGATGCCACATTTTTCCTTTTTTTAAATCCTATTATTCATCGTTTCGGCCGAATAAAGTCCACTGCTGTACACAGGCCTCCCCCAAAGATCACCACAACGACCGATATGGGTGTGTTGTGTGCTCATTGGGGGTCTTGCCATAATCGCCACGCTTGGCAGACGGGTTGGCAATCGCAGTTGACGTGTTAATGTACTCGAAGGACGCTGCTGCCCATCGTCCGGTTAACTACTATAAGCAATTAATCGAGAAAAAAATGTTTTAAAATGAAAATATAAATATTGATTGACACATGAAATGTTATAACCATCAATACGTTTTAGTTTTGATCCTGAACAATTTTTACATCAAACAACGGTGCACTTAATTGTTAAAACAATTAAAATATTCAAAATCCGTTCAAACCATCTAGAACCAAACGCGGTGACGATTTACTCAAAAATAAGATTTGCGGCCCCGCCCACTGTGACGTCATGACCTAATTGAAGGCGCATGACCTAACTGTCTTGCAACACCGCTTCTTTCTCTCCTCCGTGGTTTACACGTAACGTCATCATATCGGCCATTTATACGTCTACCGCTGAACAAAGGCCTACAACTGTATCATCATTTTGGGGGGAATTTGCCAATACTCACCACGCTTGGCAGGCGGGTCGGTGAGCGCAGTATGGCTACCGTTTCACAGAAGGGACGCTGCTGCCCATCACTCTGGTTTAGATTTCCTTAGTCGCCTTTTACGACATCCACGGGATGAAATGGAGTGGTGCTGTATGTATTCTTAATCCGGACACCACACGGTCTAACTTAACGTGGTTGTCATCAAAATGATGATCGGCGTGAAGTTAAGGGTACTACCCACCACCTCGACCAGTATTCCCTTGCGCCGGCGCATCGGGCTGTCCGGATTACCATGTTCACCGGATTATCGAGGCGTTACTGTACTTGCTATTCCGTGAGTCTATTGAAGCGAGAAAGAGGCTAAAGGGAACTAATTCATGTAAATGCCGATTCTTTTGGAATTTGGTACGACATCACTGGGTCTCAAATTGGCTTTGATCTCTAAGCTAAGACACAAAACGTGTTCGAGTAACATGGTTTGTTTGTATGACACACAAATTTGGAAATGATGTCTGCCCATAATTATGACTATCAACATTTTCTTTAGACTTGTTTGTTGTACCGCTGTACGGGAAGACCAATGAAAATAAGACTCGCTGATGTTGATACAGTTTCGTCAATTTTAGCGATTATCATTATGTTTAAGAACTGGAAAATTTGTAGCTTATTGGCTGGAATTAGAATTTAAATTCGCACGGTTTGAAATGAGCCGTATGAAGTAATTTAATGTGTGTCGTTATTAAGATAAATTTTAAGCCCAGTCAACAGAGTTTAGTTGCCGTTGTTAGTAAACAATACTTTGCTTGCCTTGAGGCACCATAGATTATTTCACGCCATTCTCTATATAAAGCAAGGAACATACCATGTATGTAATTTTAGGCCCAGTGTGTCTAATTCATCACCCATGCACAGCATCATTGAAATTCATTTACTATGTCTATGACTCAAAATGCAGTATTGAAATGTAAATAATGTACATTGTATGTAGTATATGATCAAATGAGGTTATATGTAAATTGGAGAGGAGATTTTGTACTGTCCACTTTATTTCAGATTGTTCTTTTTTATATTTTTGTGATTTATTACTATTGTAAATGAGTTGTGAATTGAGATGTAAATAGTATGAAAAGTTTTTACGTATGTAAATGATATTGAGAAAAGATCTTTTAATTATATTATGTATTATAAGTCACGTTTTGTTTCAGTTCCAAGGATTTTGTACCAATATTCGAATAAAAACTCAAATATGAATACTCGTATTTGCCAAATATCATTATGACATTGGTAAAGAATATAGAGCCATAAAGCTTCGGCCAAACCTGAGCGTCAACGACGTGGGAGCGTCTGCAATGCACCGTGTGCACCCCTGCGTAGCTACAGCGCGAATCGCCATCTACATTTGTTAACAAAGTGAATCGTCTGCTAGTCTGCTGATTCAGTGGGCGGCTCTAGTGTGATCATACGAGGACCTAGAGCCTCCCTTACGTGCCGAAGATGACCGCTCCAGTGGTTTTAGCCGGTAGGAGTCCTTCGTCCCTTCGTCCTTCCCCGGGGCGAAGGAAGTTCATGAAGAATTTCCATTGGGCAACAATAAAAAAATAAAATAAAAAATGTACTTCGCAGACGGCTTGCGACAGGCGTAAATTTCGTAGACGGTTTGCGACGAGCGTAAATCTCGCAGACGGTTTGCGACAGGCGTAAATTTTACAGATGGTTTGCGACAGGTGTAAATCTCGCAGACGGTTTGCGACAGGCGTAAATTTTGCAGATGGTTTGCGACAAGTGTAAATCGCGCAGACGCCACTGAAACGTTATTTGCCGATTAGTAGATCTAGTAGGTAGGTATTTGTATTCGTAGTAGGTGCATATTCGTTGCATTACTAGCCGAGAGCCCACGTTGGATCCGAAGTCTTTTAGGCAAGGTGGTATTGCTTAGTATTTTGATGATACTAGGACTACCCTGTTTATTAGCCCGTACAGGTCAACTACCAAAGGCCTCTAATTTTGCTCTTAATGGGGAAAAAGTCGTTATCATCATGCTTGAGGCGCAAATAAGATTAGACCCCTCTATGTGTTGGACCCATATCCCCGCGTACGCCTATCAAAAGACCGGGTTTCTCTTTGCAGAGGCTATTAACCCGTGAATAGAGAGACATGTAGACAATAATACTATATAAAGGTTACTAAACATTAGGGCATCGAGAACGGCCATGTTTTAGGAACCGGCTTTTTCGTTTCATTATTAATAATCGGGTAGTAAAGAAAAAAAAAACTTCACCTACTGTACCTGAAGCCTATTTTCTGTGACATTTTCATCTTCAGTCCAATCTCAAGGATCGCATCACTGAGTTAATAAATATTAACCAGAAGTTATTAATAATCTTTATAATTCTGCAACTAGTTGAAGTTATTTTAAACACAAATCACACAAATCCAATTGTAGCACATTAGGACTAGGACCGGCCAGGATTTCGCAAAGTAGCCCGACGCAATAGGTACTCCAGGCGTGCCCTTGACGGCACGGCCTCGGGGATCGCGGGTGCGTAGATTGGGTAGTCTGCGTGCTCCCCCGACCCCCGGGAAGACGGTGGCGCACACGTGGAGATGTGCCTAAAGGCGTGGCGGCTCTAGTGTGATCTTACGAGGACCTGGAGCCCCCGAAAGAAGGTGCCGAAGATGACCACTACAGTCATTTTAGAGGTAGGAGTCCGGGGTAAGGGGTGACCCTTCGCTCTTCCCCGGGGCGAAGGAAGTTCATGTAAAATTTCCACAGGAGACCAATAAAAAAAGGTACTCCAGGCGTGCCCTGGGCTACTGAGCGGTGGATCCTATTCAATGCGACCGGGCTAGATCTGTCTCTGTCAGCAGTAGTAGTGTTGGATATGTTGACTAAGCCAGAAAATTGGAGTGCAGGGGTTTCTTTCAATATTACGTAATAATCAGGCCATATTGTCCCACTGCTGGGAATGGGCCTTTTCTCACGATGATAAAGGCTTAATACTGGCCAAGTTGACGGACTACACACACCATCGAGAACATTTTAGAGCTCTCTCACGTGCGCTGGTTTCCTCACGATAGTTTCCTCCACCGTTAACGCAATTGATAATTCTTCCTCCCGTATGGAAGGAAAGCGTTTAACCAGTAACCTATTACCATCAATATTATTTAAATGTAATAAACTAACAAAATCTGTATCCAGCACTCGATTAACTAAAACCAACGGTCATAAACTAAATAAATAGTTATTATAACTCTTTCCGAAAGACAACTTAATCCACTGATAATCCTGTCGTATATATTGTAACTTATAAGATTTATTAATCTCCCGCTGGTACACAACATAACATTAAATTGGAGGAAATGAAGTGTTCCGTTGCTTTCCTACACTTTCCGTTAACCCGATAATGAAAAGGTAATTTCATACATTAGGCACCAAAACATGATCATGAACAAACTTTGTAACTTTATTGTACTGTCAGAATACAGTAACACTTGTGAATTCCGTTAGTTAAATTTAAGAACATTGCGAATCAGTATTACCAGATTTTGAACAAGATAATCCGAATTATTTGCGTATAATATTTCGGCTGTGGTACAAACGCAGAGCCTGGTTTGTTTTCATCTGTTTATGATGCTCACGCGTAGAATTTCTAATACAAGTGACAGAGAACTCGACGAATGCATTATTTACTTTTCTGAAGCGTGTTATTGGTAAATCTGGTAACGAATCGGAGATCGTGGAGGTTTCTCAATGTTGTTTTCTTTTTGGGTTTGTAGCGTGCAGTGCTCTACGATTTTCCTATAACCTTATATATAAGTATGGCTGGCATGAATATATGTCTCAATACAGTAGTAAGGAGAGCCGGGGCTGGCGTTGAAGCTACTCAAGATTGATCAAAATCCTGTACAAAGTGCACCTCGTGAGGACATGCGCGTAAACATAAATATCGCCTTGCAAATACTGTAATACTGTATTGGGGCAGTGGGTACTTAGCAGCTCTGTTTGATGTAAAGGTTTTCTATTGATAACCTAGTGTTGCCCTAGTGGCAATCACTCAAGTAATAACAGTAGTTTTAATTCTGACCGCACCTTCGGATGAGAATTAACCTTTCGTGTGGTGACTGGATTAAGAAATATAGCACTACTCCATCTCCCGTGGATGTCGTAAAAGGCGACTAGGGGACTCTTAACCAGAGAGATGGGCAGCAGCATATCGTGGAAAAACGGCGGCGCACAGCACAGCACAGACTTCGGGGGGATCTTTTAAAGTCTCCCCCCGCCCTTCCCGAGATGTCTAAGGATGTCGCTCTTTTTGCAGTCGCCTCCCTTCTGCTGGAGGGGATGACCGCTTTACATTCATCCCCTCTGAGATATACATAGAGGCGTGGCACCAATGGGTGGCTGTAGTGTGATTCTGTGAGGAAGAAGATGACCGCTGCTTTTAGCGGGTAGGGATCCGGCATGCCGCTCCGCCCATCCCCCGGGTGGAAGAAGTATATGATGCATTTCCACCGGGTTAAACAAAAAGGAGGTATCTATTATTATATGGCAACGTTACGTCATTGTTTACTTATCAAGTGAACATTACGCAAACGCTGAATTTGTGCACTTGTGCCAACAATCCGCAGCTTATTAGGTTACTAGATCGTTAAATACTTGAACCCAATACATAGTTGATGGAGGCTAAGGCTATGAACTACCTACCTATCTTAAATATTAGTATCCGACTTGAGAAAAAATACCTCATATTTTAAGCATCGCCTGCAGGAGTAGAAATATTGCAGTCCGCCAAGGGTTTAGCACGCTTGTTTTCATAGATTTCGGTTTTGAGGCATAGTCTTTCGACCTGTCATCATCATTTTGGCCGAATGAAGTCCACGGCTGGACACAGGCCTTCCTCAAAGATCACCACAACAACCGATATCGGCGTGTTGTGTACTCATTGGAGGGTTTTGCCATAATCGCCACGGTTGGCAGGCGGGTTGGCGATCGCATTTGAGTTGTTAATGTATTCGAAGGACGCTGCTGCACGTCCTCCGGCTAATCCCCTAGTCGCCTTTTACGACACCCACGGGATGTTATGGGTTGGTGCTATTCGTAGCCGGGACCACACGGAATCCGGCACCACACGGCATTTCGACCTATACTTAACATGTTTGGTTGCATCTAGGCATTAGGAAACCTACACTCAACAAGTAAGTACAGTAGCAAAACCTCGCCTGCCCTGAAGAGACATCGACAATGTGCAGGCGTTTTAATCTCCATATAGTTACGACATTCTCAGAGTGCTGCTGCTGCTGGTGAAAGAGTTTCTGTCCTGGTATGGAAACGAGTTGGTACGCCTCGCGGCGGACAAATGAGCACTTCAGGATTGAATGCCTTGAATCTATTAACTCTACTTAATTCTATCGAAGATCACGCGATGACGAATTAGGGACTGAGATTAGATTCTCGATGTTGTGAGGGCTGGCCAGATTGAGAGACAAGAACCTATTCACTGAAGAATGCACACTATTATGGGTACGGTCGCGCGCAGAGGAACCAGGACAACGTATTTTTTATCAGCTCCAGCGTCACAGATCTTGGGTTACATTTTGAATATACTCTCAACGGGCGATTACAAGTTTCAAATATAAGCCAAAAAGTGACGACAATCATACGGTTTCTCTATCGCCTCAAAAACTACATTTCAAAAACAATGCTTGTGCAGACCTTAGTTTTTCCCATAATCGACTACGGTGATGTGTGGTACTTTGACCTGAATGCAGATCTTCTTAACAAGCCTGACCGTCTTCTCCTTAATTGATTCGTCGTCAATCTCCGAAAATATGCGGATATAATATATCTATCTCTGCGGATCAATCACTTTTAAATAGATTGCCCATTCGCCAGTTCAGAAATATGAGCCACTGACCAGCCTGTTCTCTATACTCTGCTGTCCCCATTCTCCTTCTTATTTATATTCTCACTTTCAGTATATTTGTTTCAACCACGATAAATATCTCTGTTTTGGTAATAATCGTCTTCATCAATGTTCACTCATCACTCTGACTTTATTCATTCTACCTTCTTCATCCAGTCAGTTCTGTTGTGGAATGTGCATTGCAATCAGGATGGCAAACAAACATCACGCACAACTTTATAATTAAAGTACAAAAATAATTCTTGACAAGATGTCGACAGATTCATTGTGATTTGGTACTTTTTTGTCATTTATACCAATTATATTATACCAAAGACATCATCATTATCATATCGGCCATTTATACGTCCACTGCTGAACAAAGGCCTCCCCCATAGATTTTCACAACTGTGTCATCATTTTGGGGGGTACGAATTATGCCTAAAACCTTCAAAAACCGCTCTCATGCACAAGAGCATACTTTGCATGGCTCCAAAAATATTTAATAAGCTGCCAAATGACATGAAAGACTCCCAACTTGACACAATTTAAACGTAAACTAAGTAAATTTTTAATTGGCAAATGCTATTATACCACTGACGAATTCCTTCTTGACAAAATCTAATGTAAATGATTTTATGTAGTAATATCTTAGATTTAAATTTGTTTTATAATAATGATTTTATGTATTATGTGAAATAGATTTTATAATGCTTGCCATATTTCAGAATTAAGATTTTAAATATATTTTCTTCTCTTTTGATAAATTGTACGTAATGTCTCTTATCTTATATTGTTAAATAGTGTACACCCTAACGGGTAGATTGAGTTACCATAAAATAAGTGTAAGACCTACTGTATCACCAAAAATCACACTAATAAATACTTTGACTTTGACTTTGACTTTTTATTTGCCAATACTCACCACGCTTGGCAGGCGGGTTGGTGAGCGCAGTATGGCTACCGTTTCACAGAAGGGACGCTGCTGCCCATCCCTCTGGTTTAGATTCCCTGAGTCGCCTTTTACGACATCCACGGGAGGAGATGGAGTGGTGCTATATTCTTAATCCGGACACCACACGGCAATACACCATAGATATGTTACGTCCATATTAAATGGCGCGCAAAATACAGTCTCGCTTGCATAACCATGTCGTGAGAAAGAAGGTACAAAAATTATAAGAGTAAAAGAGATAGCCACCTAGGCGAACCGATTGCGAGGTGCTACAATTGGGGGAGTTTTGGTTCTTACTTTTGGCGCGCATGTAACATGTCTACTTCTTTTTAATATGTAATATCATTGATTTATATATATTTATTTCAATAATTGGCTATCTTATGAGGTTAAGGCTTAGACCATTTATTTTTTATTAATATTTGATTAAATGGTCTGAGGGTTAAGGTGATTTATGTAGGTACTTAGTAATTCGTTTTGTATTTACAACATTTAGGTAGGTCCATCAAATTATTATTTACTTTATATGTATGTATTCATTTTACCATCGTATCAGCCATAGGATGTCCACTGCTAAACAAAGGCCTCCCCTTTAGATTTCCACAACGAGCGGTCACATGCCGCTCTCAACTAACGAGTCCCAGCGACCTTCACCAGGTCGACTGTCCACCTCGTTGGAGGTCGTCCAACGCTGCGTTTTCCGGTGCGCGATCTCTATTCGACAACCTTTGTGCCCCAACGGCCATCAGTTCTACGAGCAATGTGCCCTGCCCATTGCCACTTCAGTTTACTAATCCTTTCAGCTATGTCGATAACATTAGTTCTTCTACGTATCTCCTCATTTCTGATTCATTTAGTATGCTAAAATTTATATAATACATGTAAATGTTTATGTTCATTTATATATTTGTATACTGTGTTAATATGTCCAAGTTATTAAAGACCGCCGTCTGTACACTGTAAGTACATCAAGCATACTTAAATAAATAAATAGACGAAACGAAACTGAAGAATTATCTCCATTTACTTCTTGTACAATAATATATGACGGCACGGTTGGTGCAGTGGCTGATACAGTCGACTGCTGCGCTCCGGGTCGTGGGTTCGATTCCCACACGGAACAAATATTTGTATGATCTGCAGATAGTTGTTCCGGGTCTGGGTGTATTGTATGTGGAATTCATGTCTGTAAACGCACCCACGACACAGGAGAAATCCTAGTGAGGGGCAAGTTTAAAAAAAAAAAAACTAAGTACCCAGTGAGTTTTCGCCAGTGACGCTGCAGTAGTGCGGCGCGAGGTGAGGCATAGTTTGCGTGGAGTGCAAGTACAGAATCGCGTGACCCTATAATAGGTCCAATAGGTATAATAGGTTTCCTTTCTCATAATTTTCAGCGACATCCCGCTCATTATGAAAAGATAAACAATAACCGCGAAAGTCTTATATCTTGAATCTTACCCTAAACTGTAAATCATCAAGAATTATCGACATAATTTAATCATCGGATTTATTGAGGAGCGTTTCTTTTTTCGACCATTTCTCAAAATTCTAGCTTTAAGTTTTAAAGTTAACTGTGTTGAGATAAAACGATAGTGATTATGTGATGATTATACATATCTTTATATATATAATTCTACTGTACGTGTGTATGTCACTGAACTCTTCCTAAACGGCTGGACCGATTGTGATGAATTTTTTTGTGTATGGTGTAGTGGGTCCCTGGATGGTTAAGATTCACAATTGGATCCGGTAGGTGGCGCATGTGCGAAGCTGGGGCGGGCAGCTAGTTTATTTATAAATTTATTCTTAATTTGCTTATTCTCTTAGATCAATCATGCTTATTGCTTATAAGAAAATGTTGAGTTTCGTGCAAGCCATGTTGCAGTCGTCGACAGCAAAACATCATAATTATAAGGTAGGGATTTAAATGTAACGAATTTTTGAATTGTCCAGAGAGTCGGTCAGGGCTTCGTCTCCGGCTTGCCTTTATTGGTTGGTTGGAGTGAGTGAGTGCCCGTAGGATTTTGGACTCTGGCTTACCTTAGTTGGCCGATCAGAGGGGGGCCGCCAGAGCTATATGCTCGGGGGTGGAAGTGTCTAATGGCGTAATAACGGGGAAACCCGCTCCGAGTCTTCGAGACGCGCGATGGTGAAACCGGTGCCGCACCTCTCTACACCCCTAGCCGCTCACACCGGTGTTGCTCCTTGTCGCCTGTAGTGGTGGCCATTTAGGGGGCCCATCTTGTGAGTGGCGAGTCACCGTCTGCCACAGAATTTCACTTTAAAGGTTGACAGGCAGACGCCGTTATTTCCGTTTTTCTTAGTATTAAATCCATTTAGCACCCATTGCAATAGACCTTATACTTGTAGTTTCCATTTCATACAATAGTTTTATATCTCCGGGGACAATCCGAGACTGCATTTTATAGTGCAGCCATGGACTGGACCGGTTAGTATCCCATTACATTTTAGATTTAAATTCTCTAAAGGGCCTCTGCGTGTTGGACCCATGTCCCCGCATAAGCCTATCAAAAGACCGGGTTCCCCCTTACAGGGGATATAAACCCGTGTAATAGAGAAACAGGTAGGGATCTATACAAATAAATAAAATTGAAGTGTCTGTTTGTAATGTCAAAATAACAGCTTTTTACTAAATGCATATGAAAGTATGTACGTTACATATAACAAAAAAACTATATTTTTTTTGTCTGTCTGTCCGTCTGTCGGTCTGTCTGTCTGTCTGTTTGTTCCAGGTAATCTCCGAAACGGCTGAACCGATGTTAACGGGACCTTCACTGGCAGATAGCTGATGTTATAAGGAATAACTTAGGCTACTTTTATTTCAGAAAAATAATTAGGGTTCCGCGTAAATAAATAAAACCCTTGAAATCCAATATATTTAGTCTATGTCGAAGTACTCTATATTTCTTTTAAATTAAACGCGGGTGAAACCGCGGGTCCCAGCTAGTATAAAATAAAGCCCGTCTACTACTATTATCCTGATATTGGTGCCATCCATTTGGCCGGTCTGTTCATAGATTGTTTATTAAAGTTAACCAAGTTAGTTAACTAAAGGATTAACCATCGACCACTGGAGTGTGGCACAGACATAGAAGTAATAGATATGGCAAGCCGGTGTTAGTTTACTTTACACTGTCCGTAGCAAGGCATCAGACTGCGTTCAAGCGTCTTCAGAAAACACTAAACATGATCTCGATTATAAGAATTCTTCAAGTATTCTGTGTGGTGCGGGTAAGAATACCACCACCCCATCTCATCTTGTGGGTGCCGTATAAGGCGATTATGGGATTAGCCGGAGGATGCGTAGCAGCGTCCTTCGAGTACATTTATAACTCAACTGCGATCGCTAACCCGTCTGCCAAGCGTGGCGATTATGGCACAACCCCCTAATGAGCACAGAACGCAAACCCATACCGGTTGTTGATACAATCTTTAGGGGAGGCTTCTATCCAGTAGTGGATGTCTTTCGGCTGAAATGTTGAACGTGTAAATGGTGATGTAAATGTAACTATAAACTATGTAACACAATGATATTATATATTAAAAATAAGTAGATATGTTACATCCGTGCTAAAAGTAAGAACCAAAACTCCCCCAATTGTAGCACCTCGCAACCGGTTCGCCTAGATAGCTATCTCTTTTACTCTTGTTGTTTTTGTATCTTCTTTCTAACAACATGGTTGTGCAGGCGAGACTGTATTTTGCGCGCCATTTAATATGGACGTAACATATCTATGGTATAATATCATTGATGTAACACTATTAGTTATTCCACAATTTTACCACCGAGGGAATAATTTTTACATTATCTTGCGCTATCCATTTACTCTCTTTCTGTGGTAAGGCTAGTTTGGTACATAGTTCAGTGTTTATCGCGAGCACACATCTCTGAAGTGGACAGCAAATAAAGGTACAAGAGATGCAAGTTTTCCTTTAAAATTAAGATGTAGATACCTATTTCAAAGTACCGTTTTAGTGTCCCATTGAGTGTGTACAAGTTCAAAGATATTGTGGGATAGGCGTTAGCCATTTGAGAGAAGTTAATGACAAATGTATTTTTGTATCTGATTTATCTATAAATATTATAATCGGTGCAGTGGTTGATACAGTCGGCTGTTGCGCTCCGGGTCGCAGGTTCGATTCCCGCACGAAACAAATATTTGTATGATCTGCAGGTAGTTGTTTCGAGTCTGGGTGTTTCTGTATGTGTAATTTATGTCTGTATACTTTACAAATACCCACACTGGACGACACTGGAGAAATCTAGAAATACTTATGTACTTCCTCCACCGGGGTGGAGCACTCTAATAGCCTGAAACTACCTGGGTGGTCTTCGACATCGAAGGGGGCTCTAGGTTCTCGCGAATTGACCCACTGGAGCCACACCTGTATGCACATATCGGTGGGGAAGTGCCTGTAAAGAGGCCGCCCCCCAGGCACATCTCGGGCGGGATTCCCCAAAGCCTTACAAAGCGGCACGTGACAACCTGCTTGTCCCCGTCCTCCCGGGAGTAACTCGGTATGAGCGTGCAGTGTCCCCACCCTTCGCGCTCGTGACCCCTGAGGACCCCAATTTTCATGCTAAGCTAACATAGTCGATATAACTGCAGCCAGAGATCTTGCCCGATCAGATCGACGAGGATCTGCCGCTCGGCAGCCCTCGCAGGGCATGTTCAGAGCGTGTGCTGTGCGGTATCCTAGTCGTCTTCACAATATTGGCACTCAGCCAGGAGCTATCGTCCTATACTGTGCAGGTGTCCTATACCGGAACGAATAGTGATAGTATAATAAGACCGAGTCTTTCTAAAGCTTACATACTGTGGGCGCTACATAATGCTAAGTGAGAATCACCGAATAAAACGTTAATATGTGTAGGAGAAATAATTTGATGAGTCATTTTTTATTATAACCAATTAGCTAATGTATTCTAATATAATATTTATTTCAAAGGGCATCATCATCTAGCCGAATCTACAGCGAGGTACAGTTAGCCAGTTACGTCGTGTTGGACAAAATCAATTTATAAAGTCGATGTCCTGCCGCCTTGTTAGCCAGTCTCGGATGTACAGCGGCCCGCAGCGCCATTCAAAACCTCGCCACCGATGCGACACAACCGTTCTCAAAATTCCGAAAATTCGATTTCGGTCCCCTTATTATTCAACACACGCTTAGTGCCTAGGCCGTCCGCCGCGACGCGCCACTGACACATTTCTGCGGCTTCGCGCGCTGTTTGAATAAAGAATAGTTTTTCATTTGTTTTTTACGATTCGGTGTTTTTGACATTACCTGTGCCAGTAACACGTGCACCACGATCGGAATTATAGTGATTACAAAAGCTGTGTGATTTGTTTCCTTGGAGTTTTCTTGCAAGGTGAGTTTAGAAATTACGCATTTCTGCCCTCATAAGCCCAAGAGCGGTATCTAAATCTAGGTGTATTTCGTGAAAACCGAGTATTTGTGAAAATGGATTTTTCATTACCTTAATGTTACGACCAATATGTTTATTAAATATATGTTTAAAAACCTAATATTTTTATATTTTGTGTTTTTTTGAGATACCGCCATTTCGTTTAGAATTCATTCTGTTTAAAACACGAGTTACCGCTTCTCAATCATTCCTATGTACTGAGATCTTCATACAAAAACAAACAATTGTTTCTACTGTCAACAAATATAAATACATAAGAAAATAAAAACTAAATTAATTTTATTTCAACTTTTTTTTTTCTAAAATTGTCGTGTGGTGCCGGCTCAGAATGCCACCACCCTATTTCCTCCCATGGGTGTCGTAAAAGTCGACTAAGTGGTTAGCTGGAGGATGGGCAGCAGCGTCCTTCGAGTACATTATCAACTCAACTGCGATCGCCAACCCGCCTGCCAAGCGTGGCGATTATGGCAAAACCCCCCAATGTGCTCACAACACATCCATATCGGTGGT
This sequence comes from Diloba caeruleocephala, assembly GCA_947459985.1. Lineage (NCBI taxonomy): Eukaryota > Metazoa > Arthropoda > Insecta > Lepidoptera > Noctuidae > Diloba > Diloba caeruleocephala. The sequence continues at coordinate 27,045,746 of OX381608.1, read as the reverse complement.
TGTGGTGATCTTTGGGGGAGGCCTGTGTCCAGCAGTGGACTTCATTCGGCCGAAATGATGATGATGATGAACTTTATTATACTTACAATAAAGAAATCACAAGTATTTTAATCTAATTACTTTCTTTGTTTATTTTTTATTCAGTGTTAACTAGTTCCTTCCAAAATAATAGCCTATTGGAAGGCATCAAGTTTTGAAGAGATTGTAAGATATATTCTTTTCTATCCTTGGAAATGCCTGTTGGCTTTGTATTTTCATGGGTGGAGTAAGATCATTGTTATTCAAAAAAAATATTGTAAAATAATTTAAGATATGAAGACATACCTCCAATTACATTAGTAATTATACTATACCGCCAAGTCAGTAATCTATATACATAAAAATGTAATGTTCGTTTGTTCAAAATCGCAAATCTCCTAAAGTTCTTAACCGATCATTTTGAAATTTACACACATCGTTGTATTCATATACGCGCATGTTTTTTATTATATCAGGAGACTCATAATATATATATATATGTTAATTTGTTCAAAATCGCAAATATCCTACAGTTCTTTACCGATCGTTTTGAATTTTTTACACATCGTTGTATTCATATACGCGCATGTTTTTATTAACCCAGGAGACCATTAATTGTTTTTTTTACTCAGAATCAAAATCATGTTTGAATTACGTGCATTTAGCCACAGCAACGCGTGGCTCGATAAAACTAGTTTAGTATAACACTAAAATACTTTTTTTAGTGTTTTATTTGAATGTTCCAATGTAGATACGGTTATTTTGCTAGGTCATCAGGTTCGTAATTTTTCAAGCTATCGAATACGCGTAAAAACAGAATTCTTATTTTTTTTTTGAGATACCCCTCTTGGGCTTATGAGGGCAGATTTATCTTCGGCAAATTCAGTGACTTTGCTTACATAAGTTTAATGCAACTACTTATGTTTTTATGTGTTTTAAAATTAATTTAAATGCACCACAGTAATCGTGGAGCTGAGCCGGGCATTTAAAAAGCCCATGTCAAATAGAATTATGTTTTTCTTAAATAAAAATTACTCATATACCTAGATTCCAGATTCAGCCACTTATGCCGAATGCCTATCTGATAAATATATAACGATAAAATACAAGAAAGTGAGCTAGGTAATCTTATAGCTTCATCGATTTATTAATAATTTCTTGGAGTCTATAACCAAGCTGGATTCTTGTCTTAAAGTCGTTAATAAGAATATATAACCAGGTTTTATAGTTTACCGTTTATAAAAGTCAAGAACCGATTAAGTACTGCGAACCGGGTTTGTTAATAGTTTATAAACAAAAGACAACACTACTAAATTGACAAACAAATGTGGACTGGTAACAATATTAAAACAACATATTACAGTGGCTGACATTTTCACCAATAAAAAAATTATATAGGTATCGTCCGTTTCATCTGATGTGGTGACCTATCATGTAGGGCTGTCACGTAATGGAGTGAGGACCTTGTTTCACGTGCCCAATGATTTTGTCATCTCATTTGTACGGCTCTAGAATAGTTTATTGTAATTTCAAACTGATCATAATAGAGTCAAGGGTCGTAGCGATATTCGTATTAAAAACCGGACGAGTGCGAGTTGAACTCGCGTGGAGAGGGTTCCGTACGATGAATACGGTATCTTTAGGTACGAGAAGTGACGGATGCCTGGCCTAGTTAAGGCGAACAAGTAGTACCAATAGTCTATCCGAAGAACAAACTCAACATTGTAGTTGAAATACACGTTCTCCCATACAACTGCAAATGTAAGTTTGTCCGCATAATATTGAAAGATTTACCATGTTATTTTAAGCCCATAGGTTTTCCTGTAACCTATAAGTAAAGAACTATTATATATATATATATTAATTTCAACATTATAGGCCTTGTTGGCGGGAGGGGAATAGTCAGTTTTCGCCCACTTTCTTAAATAACTTTAATGTATAATGTAAATATATTTATTATAAAATAATAAATATATTTGAGACCTCGGCTTATGCCCTTGCATTTAAGAGGCCGTGCACAAAATTTACTCCCTCGAGTTTAGGTAAATTCACCGCATGTTATGTTTGTGTGCGCCGTTCACGCACACACGGCTACAGATCGCGCGTAATGATCGCGTAAATAATATTGATCCTTTAGACGATAATGTGCAGTCTAGAATTATTTTATACATGTAGTTTATCTATTTGTTTATCAGTGTAGTAGTATATTAAGTACAAGTAACATAAAATAGTAAAATAAAATAAAATGATAAATGACGAAAAAATATACCGACAGAAACAGCGCTATGGTTTACAGCTAATTAATTTTTTTGTCTTACTACACGTGTAGTCCGCTCACCTGCCCTAGGCAAGCCCGGTGGACTAAGACCTAACCTTTCTCATCGTGAGAAAATGCTGCGGGACAGTAATGGGCTGATTATATGTATTAAACTGAAATAGACTTCCACACTTTAGCACTAAGCGTAGCGATTATGGCAAAACGCCTCAATAAGCACACAACACTAGTGGTAGTTAATATGGCAGGCAATCAATCTATGGATTGTCAGTGAGCTATTTTATAATTGGTGAATATAGACCAATTATTCTTGTTGATTACCATTGTATGTATGTACCATGTAGATTTAACCATGGTTTCGGAACTAGCGCGCTCAAAGCTCTTCATAGTCCAGTATTATACGTGGCTGGAAAGCCCACACGTCTTAACATTTGACATCAACATAGTTATTGTGATGCAGTGCTTAGGGTTACGTCACCCAAAGTGTAGGCAGTAAAGGTAAAAAGCGTAGCACACGCTCACATTCGAGCGACAGTTGCTACGAAATACAGAGGGTCAATTCTCGTAATTATAATAAAATTAATTTACACTATGACTGAAACTTGACCGAACTGAGATTAAATTATGAATTGACTAAAAATGGTATTCTGCTACTCTTAAAGTTCAGTCGGATTTCAGTATAATCTCGATCTAGTTTCATTTCAATCTCAATTTTGACGTTTATTTAATGACAATTCAGTACATGTGACAGTTCGAAATGTTAGCAGAATACCGTTTTGACTTCGATCAACTTTCGATCCATTTTCGATCTCATCAGTGTTAATTCACGTTTGACGTTGTTTGTTGGTTTACGAGAATACCATTTGTGACATTTGTGACACTGAGACTAGATCTGAACTGTATTTTGAACATTTTTAAATTACGAGAATTGGCCTTCAGATGTAACTTAGTAATAGTACTACGTCACGTTTCGCGTACCTTGGTTTTATCCATAGCACTAACATACATTTTTAAATTAGATTAACTCAATTTGAGAGCTTCCAGGGACTATCTGAAACTGTCAGCCCTACAACAAGAAAGACCAGAAAGAACGGCAGATGGTAATTTTATGCTTTGTGATGTAAATTTGGTTGGCCATGTTTGTCAGCTGCGTAAGATGCCATTAGCATCGGTTTGTTCTTATTCTGTTGCTAATTTGGTTTCCTATTCTCTAGATCGAGAACTTTAATTTAATGGCTGTTGACCTTCTCACACGGTATCGATATATACGAAAAACAATATTATTAAAATCCAGACTGAGTACCTATAACCTATTAACTGCTTGAAATGATTTGATTTTATTTTGTTATAAATTATGATCAATAGATAGGAATGTGTTAGGTTTTTTACTCATTGTAATAAAACTATTTTAAACATATTCATCATTTCGGCCGAATGAAGTCCACTGGTGGACACAGGCCTTAAAGATCACCACAACGACCGACATCGGTGTTGTGTGCTCATTGGGGGGTTTTTCCATAATCGCCACGCTTGGCCGCCTGGGGTTGGCGATCGCAGTTGAGTTGTTAATGTATTCGTAGGACGCTGCTGCTCATCCTCCGGCTAATCCCTTAGTCGCCTTTTACGACACCCACGGGATGAGATGGGTTGGTGCTATTCGTAGCCGGCACACGGCAAACGTATTACATCGCGTAGATTATAGTTTTCTTTTGTTTTACCTGACGTTTCGAATACTTTGCCGCATTCGTGGTCCTAGGATGACTAAGGCGACAGGCGTCGTCACAGATTTTTAAAAGTTATTTTATATTATCTACCCTACAATTCTAATTAAAATTATTTCGAAACACGCGGTAATCACTTACAGTGTCTTGATGTTTTTTAGTGTGGCATTTTGTTTGAGACTTTATGACCACGAATGCTGCAAAGTATTCGAAACGTAAGAAAAAAAACTAATATACTCGACGTAATCCGTTTATGGATGGTGCTGACTCAGAATACCACCACCCGATCTCTTCCCGTGGGTGTCGTAAAAGTCGACTAAGGGATTAGCCGTAGGCGTCCTTCGAGTACATTAACAACTCAACTGCGATCGCCAACCATGAATGAAGTCCACTGCTGGACACAGGCCTCCCCCAAAGATCCACAACGACCGATATGGATGTGTTGTGGGCTCATTGGGGGGTTTTGCTATAATCGCCACGCTTGGCAGACGGGTTGGCGATCGCAGTTGGGTTGTTAATGTACTCGAAGGACGCTGCTGCCCATCCTCTGGCTAATCCCTTAGTCGACTTTTACGACACCCATGGGAGGAGATGGGGTGGTGGCATTCTGAGCCGGCACCACACGGCAAGTTTATGAATATGTTTAAATTCAATATCTAATAATTTTCTTCGATTTTTTCCCTTCACGATAGCAGTCATTTTTTGTTTTTAATTTATGTTTTTTTTTTCTTCAGGCAACAGTAAATGTTTTACTTTTATTAAACTTTTATAAAATGTACTCTAATTAACTAATTTATCATGATTAATGTTCTAATTTAAGCTCTTTTACACATGACACACTTTTTTATGACAAATGAATATAAATAAACACATTAATCTCGACATAATAAAATAAGAAAACGGTTAGTGGTATTTTATGTATAATAGCCAAATATCCCGTTTTAACGACATATGATAAAATAAAGAACTTCTTAGATTTTGTGTAAAATAAAATAAAATAAAAATTGTTTGGTTTCGTGTAAAATTTATTATGCATATAAGCGTAAACATGTTTTTACGTCTCCATTATCGTTAAGATGTTTGTAAATAGAAAGGCGATGTGAGTATTATATTACTTACATACTTAAAAGGGTCGTTATCCATCGCTTATTTTTAAGATAATATATTTACTTATTTTAACTTTTTATTGCATACAGAGATTCATACCTATACTTATTCAGAACGGAAGGCAATGAGAGGCACTTTTTTAGTTTATACTTTACGAATTCATCCATGGAAAGTGATGAATGTGAGGGTGATGAAAAACGCTTGAAAGGTAATAAATAAATAAATAAATAAATAGTTAACTTTATTCGCGTCACCAAAGGAACAACCGTAAAGTTTAACAATGCATAGTTGATAGATATAAACAATACGTTATGATAGATACTAGGTAGGTAATTACTTACAGAGTATTTAGCCTGGTACATAAAAAGAAAGAAAGAAACAAAAGAAAAAATATATTTCATAAGACCACCCTTCACCGCTTCCTAGTGTTTAAGCTGGGGAGAAGAAACGGCGCAACAAACTCCCCAGCAACACGTTAGTCTGTCATATAGGTACAATATTTAACAAATAGGTACATATGCTTCATATACAAGAACGGTTACTTTTGGTAACTTTGTCATAGCTACATGTCCGCTAGCACACACAATTACGCAATATAACTAACAAAAGTTCACAGTTACCTACTATACATACAAACATTGAAATATTAAATATATTGCGATCTAGAGAAGGTCAATAGGCGTGCCCGCTTACATGTGAAATAACATACTACTATAAATGTCATGCAAGTTTAACCAGGACCCAGGGAAACATGATTATAAAAAAAGTAAATGATTTATAATGGACAGTCAGCAGGACGACGTGTCACCGCAAGCAGCACCCGTTCACGAGTATGACGCAAGGATCAGCCATCACTCCCCTCGCCATTTTAGAGGGAAGGAACTGACCCGACCCATGACGCCACCGCAAGCAGTGACATATAAAGGAGCATGACGAACCTGCTGCCAAAGAATTATATATTTAAAACAGTACTATTAAAGCACTTATACGTACCGGGCTACCGGTTAACTGCCCGACTCCTATCCATGTGTCTTTTCAGTACAAAGATACAGACATATGAAAATTAGAAGATAAGGTCACTAACTTAAGTATTTAAACATTCATGTTATTTTATATTTTTCTTATATAGAAGTCCAATTGCATGCCACAAGGGGCAGAACATGTCGACACTAATCGTGCAATACCATACTGGTGTAAATAAAAATTAGAAATAAGTTCATGTCCAATCAAAAACGAAAAATGTGTAATTAATTAAAATCACGGTAATAAAATAAAACCAATATAAGTCACTAGTACCCATAATTTGCACAATCACGAAAAAATCGTAAGCACACAGAATCATTTTGTGTCGAACTAAGCGACCAGCAATTTCTATCGTTTAAATAATCATCTATAGTGTAATAGGCCTTCTTAATAAGGTTATCTTTAATTTTAGCCTTAAAAGAGATTAAAAGTAAATATAAAAGACTAATAGGTATTTTGTTATAAAGACGGATACCGAGCCCTACAAATGAATTATGTACTTTATGTAACCGGTTATAGGAGCACATAGTTTATGCCTATTTCTAGTAGTAATGGCATGGATATCAGAATGTTTCACATATGCATTTAAATTCTGCCTAATATACATAATGTTGGCAAAAATGAATTGTGATGCACAGTTAGAATGCCTATTCTTTTAAAATAATCTCTGAGTGAAACTCTGGTACGTAACTGATATAATATTGCACGCACGGCACGTTTTTGTGGAATAAAAATGCTTTCAATATCCTTATAGCTTATTTGTAACTTATATTATTTAATTTATTTAGGAACCAAGCCCAAGTGCCTGTGTAGAGTATGAAGGTGTATGTGTGATTAGGAGCTTAATAGCAATTGAATTCGATTATTTAAGGTGACGTTAAAACTGAAAATAGATCAAGTTTTTGTGTATGTACAACATATGTACAGCATGGGAGTGTGTGTATGTGAGTGCGTGCGCGCGGGTGTGGGTATGTGTGTGTGTTAAGTTAATTGTGATAATTACGTCAAGCTTTTAAGAAGATTTTCTGTATTTTCATAATCAAGTAGTTTTAAATATTTACTGATAGTATTTTTGCAGTTATGTACAGTCAGATTGATGACGCAACGCAGGTGACGAAAAGGTGAGGAAACCGATGAAAATATAACAGTTTTATTAATTGTGATATCAATCAAACTTATATTATTGTGAATGTGAACATTATGGAGCTATGTCTTAGGTTTTCGCGATTATTACACATTATAATAAAACACTTTCGTTTGGATTCTGTCGCGTATATTTTAGATTTTTGTTTAAAAGTGTTTTATTATAATTATGTACTATACATTTTTTAACATATACACCGGCCTGTTGTTGCTCCGAATGAGTCTGTCATGCTCACTTAACCCTTAGCCACCTGACGTGTTTTTCAGTTACACTACCACCTGATGTCGGTCCTCTCCAGGACCGCTAGCATTTTTCCATTGTTAATAACCATTCTAAAAACATCTAGGAAATTCCACAATAACGGAATAATTTTTACTTATAATGGATTCAGACATTATGAGACTAAAATAAATTTTTATGAGGCGTAAAATCAAGTGTAACACTCGGAAAGTTGAGGCGTTACTTAGAAAGAGGCAAACATATAAATCTGTTGGATGGAACGTGCAAAAGAATTAGATGGAATACTTTACTCAGCGTATCTTATTTTCGGGGCCTCCTCTTTGTGCGATACTTCTTAGTCTCACTGTATAGTTCACTACCTCTGGTCTGAGAGTTGAATGTGTGCGTATGTTTGTACGTGTGTGTTATGTTGTGTGCCTGCGTATTACGAAGTTCTGCCGCAACTTGTATACTGCTGCCGAGTACAGGGCATGCATGCTGTATAATAAATACATATAGTAGCTTTTTTTGGATGTATACAACGTACATAAACAGCAACCTAACGATCAATTTTTAATGTTTTGATTTTAAAGTATTCTTGTACTTCTATGCATTGATACGTGTATGTTTATGTACTATGAAACAATCCTATTATTATTTTGTAAATAAATAATCCGAATAATTACAGATATATGTTTTTTCTCTTATCATTTTAGAAGATGCGTTCATTTACCCTCTTTTTCTATTCGATATACAGGGTGTTTGGTGCATCGTCTGCCAAATTGAAATGGTCGACTTGGGGGGTCATCTGCTATCTTTTCAGACCCCTAAACGTTTTTCATGCCCTGTGGATTTTTTTCATCGACTTTTTTTGTTTTATTAAAAAAAAAAATACAAATTTTACATTCAAATACAAATAAAAAAAAAAATATAAGTCGTAGACTCTGACTTTTAATTTTATTTAGATGTGTTTTGTATTGCAGTACTTTTAAATTAACTTTTTTCTTTAGAATTTGGAATTTAGTATTTTGTGGCTCGATTTACAATTCTAGCTAATTCACAAAGTTGTAAAAAGCTTTTTGAGAGAGTTGGAAGATCCCGGTCGCTTTTGGTTTTTTTATAGCCATGTAAATAGCTGTAACATGGACAGCTTTAATTTATGTCCGAAACTTTGGGAGTAAATTAAAAAAAGAACTAGATGGCTAATGTCACTAATTTTGAATTTAAAAGTACTGTAATACAATACACATCTAAATAAGATTAAAATTCAGAGTCTACGACTTATACTTTTTTTTAAATGTGTATTTGAATGTAATATTTGGGTATTTTTAAATAAAACAATAAAATGTCGATGAAAAAAAATCCACAGGGCATGAGAAACGTTTAGGGGTCTGAAAGGTTGGCAGATGACCCCCCCAGTCGACCATTTCAATTTGGCACACGATGCACCAAACACCCTGTATATCATAATTATCGTACGTAAGGAGTAAACTCCAGTCGTGCGTCGGAGTTTACACACACACACACGTTTTTTTTTATTTCGACTTGAGGTATTTGCCCAATAGCTAGATAAAGTTTAAAGCATTGAACTGCTAATAATGCCTGGCTGGAGGCCTCTTTTGGCTTCGCCAGAAATGACCGGTTAAGCAACCAAATTTCCCTGAAATGTATGCGAGAAACCCAACATAAAAAAAAACTGCTAATAATAGTGGTGTTCAAAACATTATGTCTATTTTATTTTATGTTTTAATAATTTTAATTATAAAAGATTATCATTATTCGCTGTGCAAAATATGCCGATACCTACAAGTTTTTTCTCTTGTCATTATTGGAAAAGGTCAAGCTAGAGTTGGAGCGAATATGGAGCAAGTTTGTAGAGCTGGAAAAAAAAAACATAGGTATGTGGAATTGAAGCCAGTCTTACAACATTTCATTTCAAGTTCAATGTTATTTTTTGTAGGTATATGGCGCGGATTAAAGAATCGGTTTGTGTTGTGTGTCTGTATTAATTGGCGAAAATAATAGCTACGGCAATATTTAAGCCTCGCATAAAATTTTAGGGACATTTTTATTCCTACGAAGAACATTTAAATTGTGTAAAACTGAACAATGGATAGTCACAGTTCAAATATTTAGCCGCCATATTGGGCATGACTTTGAATATATAAGGAGATGCCTTTTTGTTCGTGGGGAAATCCTAATGGACAGCCTCTGCCCTGGGGAAAGCGGATAGCGGTCTCTTACCACCTGAACGCCCACGGTGGTCCGTCGACCTACATACAAGGGTGTGGTGCCAGCAATAAATAGCAGCAATTCAGCTCCCCTCGCACAAAACACAAACCCAAACCAGTTGTAAGGTGATCTTTGAGGAGGGCTATGTCCAGTAGTGGACGTCTTTTGGCGAGAATGATGACGATGACCTATCGGCTAAGGGCGCAAGATCGCTCGCGCATTGGCACACCTACATCATCCCATTCCTTGCCCTGTGCAGGCAAGTGCCTTATTAAGTTTCGTGTGTATAATTTGGAAAGAGAGAGAGAGTACCTCGATTTCTGACCGTTCATGGTTTTAACTTAGACCCTTTTTTTATTTGGCTTTAAGGAGCTTATTTTGTTCATTGTTCGCTGGGTGTTCATGTGAACAAACCATACATACATTCTGACCAATCGCTCAATTATACGTCCGACCGTTGTGCAATTAATTGGCCGAAAATAAGTAATCATTTAAATAATTACCCGTCACCTCATAAAATCCGCAATACTTTAGATTGTATCTCAGTGTGAGAGGTGAGCAAGCGTCGATGCTGGTCGATACCTAGCTTGGATATCTTAAATTACTGTTCCAATAACTCTTCTTTATATATGTACAAGTCCCATTGTATTCGATTGATTGACAAATTAAAGCGTGTTTACAATAATTTGTAGAATGAAATGTGTTGATCTAATTTTAAGTTGTTTTTCTTATGATTTATTCTTGATTTATACAAATTTCTTCGTTGTTTAAAATAGAAGCAATACCTTTGCCAAACTGAAACTATTTAAGGTTTTTATAACTTAAGTTTGAGATAACTTATAGACCCAGTTATTGCAAGCATTAAAGTTTTGTATTTATTTTTCGGCGTCTCCAACCCTTAATATTTTAAATATTTAATGAATAAATACCTACTTACACTTTACATTATTGATACAACAACGGTTACATCGATATATTCACTGTAATGGCTTCCTCCATTGATTATGGTCATTTGCTGAACTAAAAAGTCTGTCCGCATGAAATATGGGCACGTTTTAAGTCAACGGGAAAAATATTGACTCCGTTCGACGGGTAAATACAAAATGTCTACATGATTGTTGGATTAATGCCGATAAGATTCGATATTATCGGACTTAACGATGGCTTCTTAGTTCTTATCCGTTAAAAGATTTATGGCCGAGCTTTATGAATTGTGTTTAAAGGATACTTCTCATATTTTATTCATGGTTTACTTTAACCTTTGTGTTTTTATGGGATAATTTAGGTTCATTATATTTAAAGTGCCATTTGCAAGAATGATCCAAATATCAATTTTTATGCGAGTTTTATACTTTGTAGGCAGGGAGTTACGTATATTATATTGTAAAATAATCTTCATTAGTAAGTTTTAATGAATCGAAGTCGAATCATTTAAAACATACACGGGCGTACATATTTTTAAATTGTAATAATGCTTGCTTTACACAGTAATTTACTCTTCGAACAGAGGTGATTAAAAATAATTATCATAATTGAAGAGCCCTTGGAATTAAGATTCCGCAATCGTAATCGAACATGGTCAAGTTAAAGCTCCTACAAATTTATCAATGTTTTGATTTTTTTCTATACTTATTAGAATTTTGAACTACTTTCAACCACCTGTAGCACATTTGTTCCAGAAGTAAATTAAAAACCTTACAACCATTTTAACAATTTATTCCTAAGTAGCTGTGCCCCGCAGTTTCACCCTTCGTTCACTTTAAAAGATATCGGATTATTTATAAATAATTTAGAGTACTATATAGACAGTTGAATTTAGGGTATATACAGGGTGTCCAGTAAATAGCACGACATACTGCAGGGGGTGAGAGCTTGGGTCAATACCTACTAAAAAAAAAACAATAAATGTTCAGCAAAATCTTACGGATTTACAGTAGTACAAAATTTTCCGAAATATCGAAAAATCTCTACCTTGACACAGATTTTAAGCATCTCGTAATGAAAAATTCCTTTTCTAGTTTTTTTTTTACCTCAAATTATTTGTGAATAGTTACTTTACTCATTGATAAGTCTTTATTCTATTAAAAACTAAAATGTTTTCAAGAAATAAAATCTTTATTTAAATTTTCACAGTACAATTTTCTTATCTTAAAATTTTGTACTACTGTAAACCCGTAAGATTTTGCTGAACATATATAGTGTTTTTTTGGTAGATATTGACCCAAGCTCTCACCCTCTGCAGTATGTCGTGCTATTTACTGGAAACCCTGTATATATAGGACTTCGTGGATCTTTTTCCGCGAATCCCTAATTATTTTGCTTTTCCCAAAATAAAAGTAGCCTAAGTTACTTCTTATAGCATCAGCTATCTGTCAGTGAAAGTCCCGTTAAAGTTGGTCCAGCCATTTCAAAGATTTGCTGGAACAAACAGACGGAGAGACAGTCAACTACTTTTTTTTATAACTGCCGTATTTAGTAACAAGCTGTTATTTTGACATTATAAACAGACACTTCAATTTTATTAATTTCATTAGATGAAAAACATACAAAGCTTTAATAGGGAACGGGTTTAATCTATGATATTGTTTTTAATTTAGACAGAAAAAATACAACTCCAAACATTTGGTTTGATTTTTAAAATAGGTATTGAAAACCGTGAAATTAAATAAGATTGATTACGATAAAAAAATTGCCGTGGGCTCAGAATACCACCACCCCATCTCCTCTCGTGGGTGTCGTAAAAGTCGACTAAGACATTAGCCGGAGGATGGGCAGCAGCGTCCTTCGAGTAAATTAACAACTCAACTGCGATCGCCAACCCGTCTGCCAAGCGTGGCGATAATGGCAAAACCCCCACAACACACCCATATCGGTCGTTGTGGTGATTTTTGGGGGAGGCCTGTGTCCAGCAGTGGCCTTCATTCGGCTGAAACGATTGAAAATTAGAGAATAAAACAATTTTAAACGGATTAGATCGCGTATCTTCAAGATTTTTGTTTTTCCTGACGTTTTCCTGTCACCACGAATACTTTGCAGCATTTATGGTGACAGGATGACTAAGGTGACAGGCGTTATTACAGATTTTTTTAAAGTTATTTTATTTTATCTATATACATTTATGATATCAAACATATTCAATTTGATCGATGATTTTAAAATTATATAGGTCTGCCCATTTGAAAACAATTGAACCGTACGAAGTTGCCGACATATCTTATCGACTTTTTAAATTTCTGTAAAAATATATAAATATATATATATAAATATATTATGTAAATTGCTCGTAGAACTGATGGCCGCTGGGGCACAAAGGTTCCAGAATGGAGACCGCGCACCGGAAAACGCAGCGTGGGACGACCTCCAACGAGGTGGACAGACGACCTGGTAAAGGTCGCTGGGAGTCGTTGGATGAGGGCGGCATGTAACCGTTCGTTGTGGAAATCTAAGGGGGAGGCCTTTGTTCAGCAGTGGACGTCCTGTGGCTGATATGATGAAATTTCTGTGAAAATATTATGGATTAGAAGATTAATTAATCTGAACACCGCACACCGTTGCCTTATACTTGACAGTGGCGAAATTGTGGAAGATACTCTACAGAAGCCACAACCTAAGAGAATAAGAAGGAGACCGTTGCGTCCTCACAGTGAAGGGGCCCGTGGCCGGGAAGATCGTTCACTGTTAAAAATCTTATTGAAGTGTTTTTTTAAATCTATCAACTTTGTTGTTTTAATTTTCCAATCCCTAGGTGAGAAATTAGATTGCCTCAAAAACATTCAAACATAAACAATTGTAATAATAGTACCTAGCATTCTGTCACTGTATCCACATTATACATACACCAATCAGTAAAGTACACTATTTACCATACACGGGTAGGTACTTTCTAAAATCATATTATTAAAAAATTACCAATAATTACACTATAAGTACACATACCTACGAGTCGGTACATTCTAAAATCATCTTGTTGAAATATCATAAAAGAAACATCTTGTGTATGTTTTGATCGATAAGTACTTTTCTTGACAACCGATTCCGACAGCCTAAATGCTGCGTAATGATTACAAGCAAGAATAATTGTAATTATCTGATCACTTCTTTCATCACGTTTATCCGAGACCAGTGGCACATTAATGAACGCCAAATCCAAACAAAAATAAATGCAACACAATAGTAGCTTATTTCTTACGAGACGTGCCCCGCGGCTTCACCCACCGTTTAATTTAAAATAATAATTTAGAGTACTTCGGCAATAGACAATATTTTTGTCGTATTATCATGTGCATCATATCGTTTGTCATATTACACATAGGCACGCACAGTTCGGCTCTTCTCGGTAATCCTCGGTTCTCGTCGGCGGCCGCCCTCGGCCCCCGACCCACCGCGTCGCTTCGCCCGCCCTCGCTATTACTTCATTTTCACTTACCGTTCTTCCTCACACATTTTCTTTGTACTCGGTTCCTAAGGGTCGTAGCTTGATGTTTAATAGCCTACAACCTTCCTCAAGAAATGAGTTACCATAGCAAAAAAATGATCTAATTACAAAGATCGGACTAACTTACCTAGTGACGTCCGATCCTCAATTATGTGAAGTAATCTCGTCCTCATTTAGTACTATGTAGTTTGCACCTTGCACAACTCACTGCATCACAATTTTAAAGATGAACACTTTCATCAAAAATTTTAATATAGTCTGTGGTTCCTACGCGCTCTTTCGCTATCTGTAATGTACATGTCATTAATTCAAAGCATAAGAACACAACTTTCAGCAGGGATCTAGATTGCAATTTTATAGAATTCTAGATTTATTTGGGATGGGTTGGGACTCGATGAGGACGAGATTACTTCACATAATTGAGGATCGGACGTCACTAGGTAAGTTAGTCCGATCTTTGTAATTATGTTCCGTAATCTCGTCCTCATTTAGTACTATGTAGATGTTCAAAGAAGAAAGTTGTGTTAATAATCAACCTTGTTTATTCGTTAATAAACATTATTACAATTATTTATGAACCTCAGTCTTGTGTCCTCTAAGACTTATAGTAGATGAACAGGTATAAAAAAATACGTTTCGCATTATTCATATAAAAATAAACTTGGCGGAAGCACTGCCGTACTCCCAAAAGTGCAATTCTTTGCATTTCTAATGTATATGATTATATGGTGTACTTATAATACCTATTCATCACATAAGTTGGTTCTTATTTTAGTTTGTGTTTATTATTTATTTAAGAAATATCCATATAGAACACATAGCTTGAGCCATTGGGATCATAAATAAACATTTGGCCTCTTGCAAAACCAAGCCAATTTGAGGCGTTTCTTGTTTTTGTGTAGTATGCTGTAGATTTACTAGTATCCAATCCATTATTAGTTAAAAACTTACTTCAACCATCTGCTTAATAGATGCGGTGGAGGCGCCGTAATAAGGCTTCCTTAATGTAATAATTATGTATTACAGTTCGTCCTTTATTTTATTAACATCTAAATAACAAAGTAAGGTTGTTGCAGGACAAATATTAATGGCAATTATCTTTAAAATACTTGGTAAGAAATGCTAGTATTAAAAAGGTTAAGATCAACAAAAGCTAGATGTTTTAACCATTTTGTAATTTTTATGTTGATATTATCTACTTTAACGGTAATTTTATCTATAGAATCAGCAACAAGGTTTGATCCTGTGTTTGGGTAATTCCACACAGGCTTTCATTGGGAAACATATTCAACAATAATTATTCTTAATGTTAAAGTCACATACAACATAATACTTAGGGTTTGTTGCCCTACCTTTAAATATTTGCTTAAAGAACTTTGTTCTTCTCTCATCTCTACTCAAGTGCGATCCTAAGAGTAGGAAGAGAAAAATGAAAATAAAAATTGTTAACCTCAGTGTTGAGTGAGCTATAGGAAAAACTTTAATTATTAATTAAACTTAGATGCTAAGAATAATATAACCAGGGGATGCACATCATAACTTTTACAGTTGGGGATTCACTGATTATTGCAGATTAATATTGCCATCCTGTTTTGTTCCATAACGAAGCTAACATTTTGTCCATTGAAGAGGATGGTATACTTCTTAGAAACGCGCTCTCCTGAAAATGTGGTGGCAATCAGTGTTAGAATCCTGTGTAAAGGATTGTGATTCCCTGGAAGGATACGACAGTAAGTCACGACTAGGTCGCAGTATATTGTATGTATATAGACATCTTTTTTTTTTTTTTTTTTTTTTATATTTACTAGGTCGCAGAATAATATATGTATATACACATCTTTTAGTTTTTATTATAGATATATATGTATATATATACATATATATCTTACTATACACCCATATATATATAATTACAATGCTCTGTTTTTATTTTCCGAAAAAATAAAAATCTACTATGAGTGCAAATGGAGGGAACACAGAAGAATGTCCCATGCCATTCAAGAGTAGAGGCATCTATGGTGTATCTAGGTCAGGAACCCATGATACATAGTTGATGCAATTAGCAATACATCCATTTGCAAACATGATTCTATCGTTCACCAAGATTAGCTATAAGTGGTTCAAAGGCTACGGCCACATAGTTCCATTTCAATTTCCGACTGAAACACCTTCATTTTTTATTAGCAATGGCATTCTACACATATAATATAGAATAGAAATAGAAAACATTTATTCGGCAAAGAACATATTAGACAGTGCATAAAATGAAATGAAAGCTACAATATACATTATTAAGTGCGCAGGTGTGCTGTCGAACATGCCTGTTCCAAACCACTACAAAACCACCACAGCTTCTTTGCCATTGAAGTGTGTGCCCATATCTTATTAATATAGGTTATGGTTCTTATCTATTCCAAGTGAAATATTTATTACCTTGTTTTATTTCAGAAGCAACTGGTTTCTGTGCATATAAGTGTAGGTTAATTCATTTAGTTTTAATTCCTTTCAATATAGGAGGCCAACATTTAAGTATGTGCAAATGTATCCTATATACATAAGATTGCACTATTACTTTTTCAGGGCTACTGTTGTAAGATTTTTCCATGACATTGGTAGGTATAAAGTCAAATGTATTCTATAGCTGGGCCATGCACAATGTTAAGCTATGTTGAAACAAGGACATTTTATGGTTGAGATAATTATTATTTTGCACCCGTTTATGGTTTCTCTAGAATTTAGAAATAAAATATTATCTTCTTCTGGGAGAGCAAGATAGAAAAAATTGCATGGAATCTAATATGGGTCCCAAATTCTGCTATTTTTGTTTAGCATTTAGGCATATTTTCTTTGATATGAAAACACCAAGATTTTCTAAGAAATTTTAGTTGGTAAACACATTTAGTTTACACTTTTCATAGGAGTCAGTAAGACAAGAATTATTATTAATAACCGATGCAATGATCTCATGTAAAAATTAGCGGTTTCATGATCTAGGTAAAATCATATGGTGCTGTACTAAGCCTGAAGGGATGGCATGTAAATTCATACAAATAATCTGGAAATAGGGAACATGAGTGTTTCCTATCAGATTCCCTTATTGACAGTACAATATGCATTTTTTTAAATCATACAAAAAATTTGTTGCAACAACTTTTAAAATATTTTCTCATTTTGATAAAAATTTACTCAGTTTCTGAGTAACCTGGTTATTTAATGGAGCAGTAGTTTGTACAGGAACATTAGTGAAAGGTATAGTATAACCTTTTAACCATTTGTGTATGGTATGACTTTTAGTGATACCTAGTATCGCAGTAGTAGGAAAAGTATTTCAGTTGATTGGTATGTACCTTATTCATCATTGATCAGGATCCAGGTTAGGGCCTCAGCAACAGGGATAGTGGTGTCTCCGCCAGAATATCACGAAAAACACCAACAATTTATTCACATAGTATGTTGTTGGACTCGACATGGTTTTGCCCGCTTGGAAAGACATTTATAGTTGTTGTGCTCCCCCTTTTAGTTTCAAGTTTTAGGGGATTCTGATAGGTACTTACCTTCACTGGGAGTATTCTTTCATTCTCACCCAGATTTTGAACAGCTTTAATGGTATTTACTTTATCCTATAGTTTGTCCCCAAACAGGTATTATGAGATTGCAGGCTTCTCTGATATCAATTTATCAATGATGTGCAGGCTATAACTTCATACAATAAGTTGCATAGCAATCCAGTTGAATCACTGATTCCGAAATGTGATTTTCATCTCATTGTTTACAATCATGTTGTTGAAAATCTTTTCAAGGGTTGAGATAGTACTAAGTGTCTCATAATAGCATTGATTTGACTTTTGCATAAATGCTTGTATGCTTTATTTATAGGGCCATGTTTCTTGATTATAGTGAATCTAGTTTCTTAAGGCCATTCTGCATGATTAGTCGTTTTTTTTTTTTTTTTTGTATATTGCGTGTTATTCCTACTGAATTATCTCAGAGGTGAGCACTATTTTTGCAAGCCTGCCCCCCTCCTTTCTTTAATCTGATTTCATCACTAGGTGAGACACTATATTTGTAGCCACTTATGATAGGTGACGGAAACGTGTTTGCACCTGGTTCATTAGAGCTTGACTGCATCAGCTCCGCTGAATGATGTAATAGTAATGAAAAACATTGTCCTTGTCCGTGTGGTAGACTACCTCGGCTTCGACTGAAGAGGTCTTCGTAATCATCTAAGCTCCTGACTGCAAATCCAAGGCTAACCCCTCGTGAAAGCTCTAAGGATGCATCAAACAGCGTTTTATCTTGCTAATAAAAGATACTTAACTGGCTAGCCTCTCGTGGAAGCTCTCTCGTTCTTCGCTTGTAAACGAATACTGCACCGGCTTACCTCTCGTGAAAGCTCTATTGGTGGTGTCGTTTATTTTTAAATTAAGGCACTATTGACCTGTGCTCTTCCTTGTAAACGAATAACCCCCACCGGCTGACCTCTCGTGAAAGCTCTATTGGTGGTGTCGTTTATTTTTAAATTAAGGCACTGTTGACCTGTGCTCTTCCTTGTAAACGAATAACCCCCACCGGCTGACCTCTCGTGAAAGCTCTATTGGTGGTGTCGTTTATTTTTAAATTAAGGCACTGTTGACCTGTGCTCTTCCTTGTAAACGAATAACCCCCACCGGCTGACCTCTCGTGAAAGCTCTATTGGTGGTGTCGTTTATTTTTAAAATAAGGCACTATAAACTTGTCACCGTTGACCTGTCTTCTTTTTTGTAAACGAATAACCCCCACCGGCTGACCTCTCGTGAAAGCTCTATTGGTGGTGTCGTTTAGATTTACGTGCATATAGTGTATATTGCTGCGACACTGCGGATCCATCTCCTGTGAAACATGTAGTTAGTAACTTACCGATACGGTCGTGTAGACTCCCACTTTTTTTGGGCTCCCACAATCGATTATTTAGCTTTTCTATTGCCTCATCCTTACTCCTTTGCCAGTGTTTCCCCATTTTTGAAGAAAAAGGAGGATAATTGGAAGATTTTCTTGAGTTGCGTATACAGCGAGTAGCACAAAAAAGTACAATGACATGTACATTACAGATAGCGAAAGAGCGCGTAGGAACCACAGACTATATTAAAATTTTTGATGAAAGTGTTCATCTTTAAAATTGTGATGCAGTGAGTTGTGCAAGGTGCAAACTACATAGTACTAAATGAGGACGAGATTACGGAACATAATCCCACTTGTAGCTCCAGAGATTGGCGAGTTCAAACAAAAAACATACTCTTCAGTTTTATTGTACTAGTATAGATGATAGGTATGTACATTGATATATCTGTTCTTAAATTATTCTTAATTGTAGTCCGTGTGGTGTCCGGGTTAAGAATATAGCACCACTCCATCTCCTCCCGTGGATATCGTAAAAGGCGACTAAGAGACTCTCAACCGGCGGGCTCATGGGCGGCAGCGTCTATTCTTTGGAACAGCATCCAAACTGCGCTCACCAACCCGCCCGCCAAGTGTGGTGAGTACTGGCGAATTCCCCCCAAAATGACGACAAAATTGTGGAAATCTAAGGGCGAGGCCCTTGTTCAGCTTGTTGCTTGCAGTTGACTTAATCGTATTGGAGTTCCTTTCCGATAAGGATAAATTAAGAACCAAAATCCCTGCATGACCCGAAAGTAGACACCGAATCCAGAATAGGCTCTATATTCAGCGAATTTTTCATTTTGGACGTTAAAGCTAGTTATATCAATGCCAGTTTCCTTTGTATATTTAGCTATAATTATACATACCTAGCAGAAACCTCTTCATCCAATTGAAAACAACAGTTTGTATACAGAATTGATCGGTCAACAATTTTAATATAGGGTTAAGAAAAAATTACAATAAGCCATAAATTATAATGCCGCGAATTTCAAGTTGTCCGTGTAATACTTAATTGGCGAAAAAAACAATCTCCAGGGCTATAAAGTTGATGGAGCGACGCCTTTCAACGCATCAAGCAAGTCGTCACTTGTAAGGAAAAGTTTAATATATTCGTAAAACTTTTTATTACCCCCTTTGGGTAAGGTGCTTGTTTAAGCAGTTTATGGTCTTCTTTGATTATTCTTACGAGGCCAGCCCTATCTCTATGGTGTCGTGGGTTTCTTAACACAAAAATGGATAAAATTCTAAATCTTAAATTATACATACTTAGTAGGGGTAGGATAGGATTAGCTTGATTATTAATTTCAGCCGTTAATTAATGATTGTGTTAATTTTTCGCGTGCATCTTCTCGTTAACATAGCATAACTAAATATTGGGAAATATCTATATCTATTTTAATAAATGGTCTGTTTGTAATATCAAAATAACAGATTTTTACAAAATGCATACGATAGTATATATGGTGCCTACAAAAAAAAAACTATTTTTACTTTTTTGTCTGTCTGCCTGTTGGTTCCCGTTAATTTCCGAAACGGCTGGGCCGTCTGCTACCTTAATTTTCTACGGGACTTTCACTGACAGATAGCTTATGTTATAACTTATAAGGAATAACTTAGGCTACTTTTGTTTGAGAAAAATAATTAGGGTTCCACGTAAAAAAAAACTCTATATCAAATGTCTATACTTCTAGTACTTACTCTAAATTATTTATAATTAATCTAATTTCTTTTAAACGACGGGTGAGACCGCGGGTCCCATATAGTATAAAATAATATCTCTCACATGTAATAAAATTAAATATTATAAATATTTATTTAAATGTAACACTGCAGCACAACCAATTTATGGTAAGTGGAAAGGTAAAAAACTAAAGCCATATAGCACCGCTTTAGTATTTGTACCTTTCCACTGACGATGTATAATACCAGAAAAAAGACGCTGTGTCTGTAACTAAACATATCAATAACACATTTTGCATACATTAAGTAAGTTAATTTCTTATCAACTATTTTATATCGAAAACTAAGACATAAATATTCATATAATTGCGTATTAATGAGATCGTTGAACTTCATATTATTGTATTCTTGTATTTCATCAGTGAAACAGAGGTCCAATTATTGTGATATCTGAACACGGCCTGCTAAAAATCGGAGGTAATAAATAAACTTTTGCAAGTTAAAACGGCTCTTTTATTACCTGCTGTAAATTTATTATAACAAGTGTGACAGGTAAAAGGGAGCGTATTGCCAGGCGATTAAACGGCCATTGTGCTTTCGGCAGGTGTTTTGTTATGGTAAAAGGTAAATACGTACATTTGGGTGTGGGGAAATACCACTAGCGCGACTAATCTTGAAGAACGAACAGCGGTATATGTATAAATAAATAAACAATATCTATCATCATCATCATATCAGCGAAAGGACGTCCACTGCTGAACAAAAAGGCCTCCCCCTTCGTTTCCCATAACGACGGGTTACATGCCGCCCCCCCGGATAGACGGTGGCGCGCACTTGGTCACGTGCCACTGTGTGCGCACAGCGAGGCTTGGGGATATCCTTTACAATCCTCCCCGAGAAGTGCCGGACGGGCGACCTTTTTACAGTGCCTTCCCTCAGCTAGTCCCTCTAACTCTGACAGCTTTACAGTCATCTCTTTCGAGATGAGCCTGAAGGCGTGGCTTTGTTTGGGTGCTCTAGTGTGATCTTACGAGGACCTGGAGCCCCCCTTCGATGCCGAAGCTGACCGCTCCAGTAGTTTTAGCCGGTAGGGCTCCGGCATGTCCCATCACTTTTCCCTGGGGCGGAGGAAGTTTATGTAGAATTTCCAATGGAGACCATTAAAAATTGGTTACCTGTCATCCGCATCCAGCGAATCCCCGAGCCTTGGTCATCGGTCCATCGCGTTGGAGGCCGTCCTACACTGCGATCTACTCCCATGGGGTGTCGTGAAAGGCAAATAAGGAATCTATCAAGAGCATGGACAGTGGCGTTTATTGGTGTGCTAAAACAACTAACTAAAGACCAATATGCCTGCAAAACCAGGTGAAATGGCGACCATCATCTGCGTTTTCCTGTGCGCGGTTTCCATTCAAAACCTTTTTGCCCCAACGGCCATAAGTTCTACGAGCAATGTGCCCCGCCCATTGCCACCTCAGTTTACTAATCCTTTCTGCTATGTCGGCAACTTTAATTCTTCTACGGATCTCCTCATTTCTGATTCGAGCTCGTATAGAAATACCAAGCATAGCTCTCTAGAGCTCGCTGAGTGACCTTTAGCCTTCTTATGAGGCCCATTGTGAGTGACCACGTCTCTTTTCCATATGTCATCACTGGTAACACACACTGGTTAAATAATTGGCAATGCTTTTAACCAATCATACATACAGACATTGGGTAGCAAATACGGAGGAGTGGACGTTAAAATTTTGCTGTTTTAAATGTTAATTAATATAATAGTAGGTAAGCTAATTCGTCAAAATGTTTTTTGTTTAATTATTAAGATTTTAACTTGATACAGTAAACTGTTATGACTACTGTAGTAATATTAACGTCAATTAGAATAAAATATCTGTTGCAAAATTTCAGTGTTCTTTTAAAATTACGGCGTTATTTTTATTATTTCGTATTGAAAAACTCAAAGTTTAATGCAATTAGTATTTTTTATTGACTAGATCACCTCGAAATGCAACTAACTGGATGGAAGGTTCGTTTACGGATATTTTGGTACGTATAAACTTAGTTACTTCCAGATAGTTTTTGTCTCTATAGGAAAAACGTTGAATCTAAATGAGCGTAGCAAATCGACATTGATTGTACTCCGTGCCGGACATTAGGGTTAAAACGTTAAAATATATTTTTACTAATACCTATACCTATTTGTACAGCTGCATTGAGCAAAGGCATCCCCCAAAGATTTCTATAATTGTGTCATTTTGGGGAGAATTTGCCGGTACTCACCACGCTTGGCAGCAGGCGGGTTGGTGAGCGCAGTATGGTTATTGTTCCACCGAAGGGGTGTTGCTGCCCATCGCTCTGGTTAAGATTCCCTTAGTGACCTTTTATGATATCCACGTGAGGAGATGGAGTGGTACTATATTCTAATAATGGATACCACACGGAAAACCAACAAGTTTATATTAACTTGATTTTTATGTTTATAATCGTTGTAGTTCAAAAGTAGCTTTACAACTGGGACAAAATGTACTAGATTAGTCGGGGAGGGTGTACAAAGCCAAAGGGGAAGTACTCGTGATAACGAACCACTTTTATTCTTCGAAAAGCCAATAGCTCAAAAGATTGCTGCTTATTAAGCCGCATGGCCTCATATGGAATACTGCAGCCATTGACGGTACGGTTGGTGCAGTGGTTCGATTTCCGCATGTAACAAATATTTGTATGATCTGCAGGTAGTTGTTCCGGGTCTGGGTGTATTGTGTGCGGAATTTATGTCTGTAAACGCACTCACGACACAGGAGAAATCATAGTATGGGGCAACTTTTTTAAAAAGGATTTGTAGGCGGGAGCATCTGGATAAAGTTAGGATTGTCGACGATCCCAAGCTCACAAGTGATCTAGTCTACATCTAGAACCCTTAAGTCTAAGGAGAGACTTTACCTCTCTGTGTGTGTTCTACGGCCTATACAATGAACAGGGTTCTGAGGAATTGTTCGATATGATGCCAACGGCTACTTTCTACCACCGCACCTCTCGCCATCGGCGGGGAGTTCATCCACATGCCACCACCACATCTCCTCCCATGGGTGTCTTAAAAGTCGACTAAGGGATTAGCCGGAGGATGGGCTGCAGCGTCCTTCGAGTACATTAACAACTCAACTGCGGTCGCCAACCCGCCTGCCAAGCGTGGCGATTATGGCAAAACCCCCCAATGAGCCCACAACATATCCTTATCGGTGGTTGTGGTGATCTTTGGGGGAGGCCTGTGTCCAGCAGTGGACTTCATTCGGCCGAAATGATGGCAACGCGCGAGTGATGCCTCTGGTGTTGCAAGCGTTCATAAGTTATGGTAACCACTTATCATCAGACGGGCCGTATGCTTGTTTGCCATCATAGTGGTACAATTGTTTTTATCGGTGCTCAATAAAATTTCTTCATGAACTACCTCTGTCCTGGGGAAGGGAGAAGAGCCATGCCGGACTCGTACCGGCTATAACTAAAAGTGGAAAAGTCACCTTCGGCATCGAGGCGGAGGCTCCAGGTCGTGTTATGATCGCACTAGAACCCAGGACTAGTCCTGAGTGGCACCACAATATGCTCGGTGCCTAGAGACATTTGTTATTCAATCTCTTATGCTGAGTTATTTCACAGTGCCCTTTTAACCTCAACACAGTCATGTTTAAACACTATTCCTTGGCGACAGAATATCTAGCACTGCGGTAGTACATCAGGCTCTCACAGAAAAAGACCTTTTTTCATGTAGAATTTCCTTCGCCCCGGCAAAGGGCGAAGGGGTATGAACTCCTACCGACTAAAACTACTGGAGCGGTCATCTTCTGCACCGAAGGGGGGTGCCAGGTCCTCGTAAGATCACACTAGAGCGCAGAGACTTACCATCAGTAATTAAAAATATGCTAACATAAAACACAACTGTGTTATCAGGGTCTGCATGTGGGTTTGATGTCTGTAAACTTTACCTCCGATACAGGAGAAATATTTCCAGGGGGCCTTAAAAGGCTGCTTTAGGTGAATCATAATATGAATTACATTAGAAATCACAAAATGGTCACGTTAATAGTCAGTTATGATTAAGTGACCATTTTCTGGTTTATAATGTGCATCGTATTGAGATCATTATTATGCCTCATAAATAAAACCCAATACGGTCTTTTTAGGCCTTCTGGACCAATTGGTGATATTTAATCTGATTCATATTATGATTCTGCTAAAGCGGCCTGATCCCCCTGATCTTAAAAGAAAAATATATAAAATGTTGTATGAAAATCTAATCTTCACACACATTTTATATGACGAGCATTTATGACTGATAGAACAGTAATGACTGATGTTTAAAATTTGCCGCGGCTTAGTATTCTCATTAATATAAAAAAACACTAAATTCAATCTTTTATAATATAATAAAAAAACTTTTATAAATGATCTCATAAAAACCCCATAAATATCAAATACCTGATGGCAGGTTATATATTTATGACCGCAGAGCGGGATCGGGAGAGGGCCGATCCCACTCGAAGAAGGAGGAGACGGCGCCGGGGTAACAACCGCCCTGGCGCCTAATTCCCATACGCCTGAAACCCCCTGCTGTATAAGACGGGGACCTCTGGGTTCGTGGGTGCATAGATTTGGGAATCTACGTGCCCACACCAAGCGGTTATGAATTTATACAAAAAAGCTATAAAAAGGCAAGGCTACTACGAACTATATAACTCAAATCTGTTGATTATGAGTCTGAACACCAAAGCCAGTTCGCTGGCCAGAGTTAGGAAGGTGCCATTTCTTTGTATGGGATTGGGTATCTGTACTAGTGTATTTTAATATTTGTGACCAAAGTATTACTATAAGAAGGCCTTATTGGTCTTATAAGGATAGATTTTTGTTTGTCCTAAGTTATCGAACACTTTGCAACGTTCGTAGGGTGACATACAGAAACGAGTCTAAGCGTGAACTGACGCTTCCATCTGTCAAAATTAGGGGCGTAAGTAGTGCATTTTGACAGACGTAAGTTCACGCTTAGATTCGTTTCTGTATGTCACCCGTAGTCGCAGGATGTCTAGCCTCTCACAGGCGTCGTTATATTTTTCTATGCTCATATTTTGTTTTATTTGGTCTCAAGAGCTTGTTACAGTCAATTTTCCCTCATTACCGTTCTCCTGATAGACTGCATCGTGCATGCGACTTATAGGTAAAAATAATTTTATTACTGTGGTAATTAAAATATTATCTCAAACATAACATGGTTAATCAGAACGAAGTAATAATTCCGTTTGTAGAATTCATTCATTTAAAATGAATGACATTTAATTTGTTTGATCATCACTGTGAAATGAATATCAATCAGTATATGATATAAGTTAATCTAATTTGATTTCTAGTAATCAAACAAAGCGTCTCGACATCTGCGACGTGCTCGCTATGAGCCGAGGTACCGGACCAATGCGGCATAATCATCTAAACTTAATAACGTTAAATTATTGTACTGCAGTGGATTTTCAATATTTCTAGAAAATGTGTGGTGATCTGAAAAGTCGCTTATCGAACATCTATACCACTTTGGACTTCTGTCCAGTGTCCGAAAGAACATCACAAGCCATAGCTCATCACATCTATCGGTCATAATTTCAGCCGGAAACGCCCACTACTGGGCATAGGCCTCCCCCAAAGATCACTATAACGACCGACTCTTTGGGGAGGGTCGCCATCATTGCCACGCTTGGCAGGCGGATTGGCGATCACAGTTGCGTTTTAAATGTACTCGAAGGACGCTGCTGCACATTCTCTGGCTAGTCCGATAGCCGCCTGTTACGACACCCACGGGACGAGATGCGTTGGTGCTATTCTTAGCCGGCACCACATAGTAATTCTCTAATCTAAATTTTGACGGCACGGTTGGTGCAGTGGCTGATAGTCGGCTGCTACGCTCCGGGTCGTGGGTTCGATTCCCGCACGGAACAAATATTTGTATCATCTTCAGGTTGTTGGTCCGGGTCTGGGTGTATTGTATGTGGAATTCATGTCTGTAAACGTACCCACGACACAGGAGAAATCCTAGAGTAGGGCAATGTTTTTAAAAAAAAAAAAAACACGGTAATCTATTAGTTATATAATTATATATTACGGTAATTATTAGTCTGCCGTGTGGTGCCGGCTCAGAATGCCACCACCCCATTTCATCCCGTGGGTGTCGTAAAAGTCGACTAAGGGATTAACCGGAGGATGGGCAGCAGCGTCCTTCGAGTACATTAACAACTCAACTGCGATCGCCAACCCGTCTGCCAAGCGTGGCGATTATGGCAAGACCCCCCAATGAGCCCACAACACACCCATATCGGGAGTTGTGGTGATCTTTGGGGGAGGCCTGTGTCCAGCAGTGGACTTCTTTCGGCCGAAATGAATCTATTAGTACTTTTGTTAAATAAACTCACAATCCGTCATCTTGCTTTGAACAACACACAGGTATAACTTACAATTCGATAGCGTGTATTGGTGTCGATAATTGGCAATTGCGCGCGCGCACCGACCGCCGTCCCCTGGTTAACAATGAGGGTTAAGCAACGTTTATGTAATGTTACCGATCTTCTGTATTGGTGATAGTGTTATGTGAAATGCGCCATTTTACATATATGTTAGCAGTGATAAACTGGTGGTTGAACACTTGCCGTCCATACAGAAGGGTCTGAGTTCGATTCCGGCCCGCACCTCTGACTTTTCGGATTCATGGGGTGATCAGAATTTCATAATCAGAATATCACTTGCGTTAACGGTGAAGGAAAACATCGTGAGGAACTAACCAAAAGAAGTTCTCAATGGTGAGTGTAGTCCGTCAACCCGCACTAGGCCAGCGTGGCGGACTAAGGCCTAACCTTTCTCATCATAAGAAAATGCCAGTGCCCAGGAGCCCAGCAGTAGAACAGTAATTGGCTCATTATGTTTACATATAAGTTATTGTGTGGTGCCGGCTACGAATAGCACCAACCCAGCTCGTCCCGTGGGTGTCGTAAAAGGGGA
The DNA here is from genome assembly GCA_947459985.1 of Diloba caeruleocephala. Lineage (NCBI taxonomy): Eukaryota > Metazoa > Arthropoda > Insecta > Lepidoptera > Noctuidae > Diloba > Diloba caeruleocephala. Next base: position 27,017,952 of record OX381608.1, on the reverse strand, counting down.
CTAAGGGATTAGACGGAGGATGGGCAGCAGCGTCCTTCGAATACATTAACACCTCAACTGCGATCGCCAACCCGCCTGCCAAGCGTGGCGATTATGGCAAAACCCCCCAATGAGCACACAACACCGATATCGTCGTCTTTGAGGAAAGCCTGTGTCCAGCAGTGGACTTTATTCGGCCGAAATGATGATAAGTTATTATGTGGAGATTTATATTTTATTGTTGGAATCCCTTTTACGAATGACACCTAGATGCTTCAATTTTTTACATCCCTATTTCCTAATGATCTAGGAGCAGAAACCATCTCCAGATTTGTAAGTCTGGAATTCGGACCGGAAGGACTCACGGTTGCATAAAAAATAAATGATCGAGTTGGTTACTTTGTCCGAAGAGAAAATATATTCGGTGCATTGCTTACTTCTCCGAAATAAATGAATAAAATATCGCTTAATCTTTCACACATGGCTCAGAAAACGACACCGATGAAATATGGCTGACCAAAACTGGCGTAAAATCGTTTTACCAAGTTGGGATGCATAAAACATTATATTTGGGTATACACAACCGTTATATCATGCCCTCTAATCATAACAACATTCCTGAATTGATTTATATACTTATGAATATGAGTGACACCTACGGATCGGCTGGTAGAATGTCAAGCGGGACCAGTTAGCCCGCGGCCGTGACATTACCATCACTGGAAGCATCGGTTCCGCGAGCTAATACAAAGAGCTGTATTTGGACCAATGAAATGGCCTCTGGAAACGTTTTCATCGTCATTAGTGATGCACGCTATTTACCTTACAATCTATCGTCACGATTTGAAAGACGAATTATCTAACTAGCTTGCAGGATCGTTATCGCAAAATGGTGTCATTAATTAAAGATAATGTGATTTTTACCCTCAACGCCTACACTTTCTGCAACGAGGACTTAGTTGGCGATAGTGCAGTTATAGTAAAATGTACGAGAAGCACTTTAATATAACGTTTAAGAACATTATGACGTCTGTTGTACAGCACTCATTGTTGTGTTTTGCTAACTGCGTAGGCTGTACTACATTCTTTCCTTTAAAGATCGATCTATTTTAAGGCACTACACTACGCTCAATAATTTTATAGTGGCAACATTACATTACCTCCGCTTCGATCGGGCGCATGTTCAACATTAACATATATGGGCAATTTAAATCATATTGCATTGACATCATAATGGAGATATCCCTTAAAAGTTACAAAAATACATGTTCATGACAGCGGAAACACTTAAAATTTATCGTAAAATAAAATTGAATATTGATATCAGAGTATTGATAGCCTCGTGGTGGAACGCTTGCTTTCATACAGGAGGGTCTGAGTTCAATCCCGGCCCGCAGCTCTGACTTTTCGGATTCATGTGCGGATCAAAATTTGCTTATCACACTTGTGTTAACGGTGAAGGATAGCACCGTGAGGAAACAAACACCTGAGAGGGCTCCGAAATGTTCTCAATGATGTATGTAGTCCGCCAACCCGCACTAGGCCAGCGTGGTGGACTAAGGTCTAACCTTTCTCATCATGAGAAAAGGCCCGTTCCCAGCTGTGGGATAGTAATGGGTTGGTTGTTTAAAATTGAATACACATCAAAAAGTTACATAACTTTAATAGGGAAAGAGTTCCAAATATTAATATTTATAGAATATCTAGCTGCCCGCCCCGGCTACAGGTAGGTACATGCAAACCCGACTGCAGTGATACCTACCGGGTTCAATCAATCCAGTCAACTAATTACCTTATACCGCCATCTGTTAGAATCTTATCGAACTAACAGATAACTATGACTCTTTGTTAGATAATAAACAAATAATCGCAATAAAATAATATTGCGATTATAACTTGAGATATAAACTATCCTATCTTTTAAGTTGGATAAAACTGCACACAGTGTGCAAAATTTTATTCAAATCGGTTCAGTAGTTTAGGAGCCCATAGAGGACAAACAACGTGACATGTAATTTATATATGTTAAGATGTATCTATGGCAGGTACTTGTAGAAGAGTTGTCAAATTATGATTGTGGACTAGTGAGAGTACAGAGAGGTAGGCAGATATTGTATGATTGGCATTTATGATGTTTGCTTGCTCATTAATTTAGCGGTCTTATCAGACTTTGGATGACTGGTATTTTTCTATTATACCAATTTTCTTAAAGTGTAATTCAGGTGTAAATTGCTGTCACAAAGTTACAATGCAGATCAACGGCATGTTGACCGTGTGACGCGTAAATATTTACCCAAATTCGGTGCAGCGTAAATATAAAATACGAAGAAATAAATGGCGGCAGAAGTTTTAATAAATGATTATCCATTAATTTTATTACGTGCAGATCAGAAGCCCATTTTCTGGGTGTAATAAATACAATTGGTAATCAATATATTTACGAAAACAGATCTTCTTTTTATGATGATGAAATGATACATGTAGACAAATGTCAGATCAGCAAGCTTAAGCGTATGCAGGTCAATATTGTATTAGTAATAATCTATTTATACATCTCTCTTTGATACAGCTCGACAGGAAACTCTACAGTGATTTAATATCTACAACATCAACAACATTTTTTTTATATTATTTGTTTAAAAGAAACTTTGCCCCACACTAGGGTTTCTCCTGTGTTGTGGGTGCGTTTTACAGACATGAATTCCACATACAGTACTCCCAGACCCGGAACAACTACAAATCATCATACAAATATTTGTTCCGTGCGGGAATCGAACTCACGACCCGGAGCGCAGCAGCCGACTGTACCAGCCACTGCATTAACCGTGCCGTCAATTGTTGCGATGAAAAGAACTCAAAGCAGTTCTATTCGTAATTTATACGGCCCAGTGACTCCATTCGCCTGGTGGTGAGCGCGATGCTGCCTGTCCCAAACAATTGTAATGCTTCTCATAACTAATCCTGTGTGGCACCACAGGACACACACCTTATTAAACATCTTATGCCCAGTATCCTATCTATGGTCCTATCTGAAAATCAGCGTTGCAACACTTTGTGTTGTAGCATGTGCTGAGATAGGGTCCATTTTTGGTTTCGGAAAGCAATGTTTACCTTGTACAACTGTTTTCTGATCTTCTTATTTAATTGATACTTTATTTTGTTTTGCGATACCGAAATAAAAAAAAAATCTTTCTTTCTTTCTTTCTTTCTAATTTCACTACCTACAGTGCCCTTCAAACCGGAACACAGTAATATCTAAAGTCTTAACACTACTGCGATCTAAGAGGAATTTTAAAGTACCTGATACCAGGAGGATGAAAAGAACGTACCATCATGTAAATGTAAATATATTTACTACCGGAATACACAACAGGGTAAAATATACACACAAATAATCTTACCTAAAACTCATGAATAGACATGGACAACACTATTAGAATCAAAGATATTGGAAGAAAGGAGATATGCCATGTAGATCAAAATGTATGCGAGCCTAGAAATCCATTTTCCCACTACCATTCCTCATAAAAGCACACTAATAATGCACACAGTTACAAGTCCAATCACATTCACACAGCACATCCAATGAACACAACATTATAATTGGCTTCTCATATGCAGCATATATTCTCATGTTTTACACACCCACGACTTTGTAGGTAGCCAATCATACCGAGCGTACAGACCGCAAACGACAGCCGTACCACGCAACGCGTAAGTTTATTGGGAGTACCATTCTCTGTTCTATTCACTGCGTTGTTATTCACCGATTGCTAGTTAAAAGTGGCAGAAAAGAAGCATTGTATTTTGTACAAAAATAACAATGTCGTTCTGCTCCATCAATCCAAATGCAACATAGTAAAGAAAACAATAATTTTTAGTTCATTCTTTTTATAGACAAATACAAGGAAATTCCTTCACTTGCATATTGTATATGATTTCTTCCTTGATAAAGTTATTATTTTCGCTTCGGTTTTTGCATGTTATCCCTGAACAACACGACAATTTAACAAAGTTTCACTTACGCGATCGAATCTCAGCTGATGTTATAAAACGGCAATTTTTTCCGGATGGCCCAAATTAGGCATGTCGCGGTGGCGCGGTTACGCCCCCGTACCACTTCTCCTTATTTCATATTTCTGTGATTAGAATAATATGAGTTGGACCGGGACTAATAAGAGATGATTCTGCTTCTACCCTCATACAAAAAATCTGTGCTAGAAAATGTTTCGGGACCCAATCCGAACCGGTGTCATATAGCCTCCGGCCTCAGTCCCTGCCTTAACACTCATGTGCACCATCAATACGAGGAAGTGAGATAAAGCTTCAACAAAAACAAAACATGTTCCGTTAATTTTAAATCGATTCGCAGTAAAACATATATGTGGTGGCCACCATGGTCGGTGACGTGTTATTTAACTGTCAGCTGATATATATCAATACAACCCTCTATACTCCAGTACACTCGAAATCTTGAATGGAGACTGTCCAATATTTAATTGTCTACCGAAAGATTGACCTTTAATAAAAGGTTTTAATGTAAACTGATATGGTTTGGCTTGTGAATTGTTACGAGCACGAAGAAGTACATATGTAGGTTTTTGATAAGGTTAATGCCATTAAATCAATGTGTGTCAAATTATCCTTATCCATATTGTAAGATAAGATCTTTACGTAACTTACGCTACGTATGAGTCATGAGTTCATGACAATATCCTGCCTCTTAAAGACACGTGAGACATTGGATAATTGGACAACACTTGGATAATATAATATCATCATATCGGCCATTTATACGTCCACTGCTGAACAAAGGCCTCCCCCATAGATTTTCACAACTGTGTCATCATTTTGGGGGGTATTTGCCAATACTCACCACGTTTGACAGTCGGGTTGGTGAGCGCAGTATGGCTACCGTTTCACAGAAGGGACACTGCTGCCTATCCCTCTGGTTTAGATTCCCTTAGTCGCCTTTTACGACATCCACGGGAGGAGATGGAGTGGTGCTATATTATTAATCCGGACACCACACGGAATATGAGTTTAATAAATTCAAGCTTTTAAATATTTGCACACAAGCATCTCGACTAATACAGACGCAATTACACTTTTTCGGTTGATCTTCATAGGCCACAAGTTCTGCATGTCCACGATTTAGTGATACATTTCAAAATCGAATACAAAGATAAGTATCTACCTACCTAACGAAGCTCAAAATGATAAATGACCAAACATTATTTGAAATGACATTATGTCATCAGATCTAGAATCGACCGATAGCTTAGTTTAATGTCAAACCAGTGCAATCTAATTAATAAGTCACTATTTAATAGGTTTAGATATATCACCATTGTATCATTTGATGAATAAATTCTACAAATAATGTAGATATTCAAATCAATATGTAGATATATTTATGTTCGCAGAGATCCCTTTCACATTCCTTGAAGCAAAAAACAACATAAAGGATACAGGATACGGTTATATTGCTATCGAGCCACTAATTCCTTGAGCTATAAATAGGATATTTTAGTAGGCGTAGGTTGAAGTGAATTATTAAATTAACTTCACGTATGGAGGTTGAATAGGATGTGTAATAATTCAATCAATCAATAATATAAATTTTATTGGACAAAAATGTTTACAATTTTTTTTTTCCTTACAAACTGGGGACATAATTATTTAAAGGTAACGTTGTAACGTTGGTACCTGTACTAATGTAAAAAAACACTGTATCACAGGCACCAGCGATGGGTGAGTTTGAAAGTGTATAGAGGTGAGTATGTGTGAGAGGGCGAGTGTGTGGAGTGTGTGTGAAATTGTGTAATGTGTGTTAGGTGTAGCGTCAGTTATCAGGTAAGTTTGAGTAAATTTTCAGTCTCTTGATAGGTGCTTTTCTGTAGCCAGTTTTGTAGTGTTTTTTTACACTCTTTTACAGTTAGTGGATATAGATAAGTTATCCCGTTCAGGCGATTATATAATCGACAACCATTTATATAGAAACTTCTACTTGCCAGGCTAGTTTTGTTTCAATCAAAATATATATTACAAAAAAACGGATTTTTTTTTGAAAATATCTTGGGTATATGCTGAGAGGAGGTTCTGTGGTGACTGGGTAATACAGATAGGATCTAGTGCCTGTAGAGCGACATACAGCCGCCTTAGTACAGCTGCACATTTGAGTTCAAATGTATGTAATAATAATTAGTGAAATAAAAAAACGTGATTTGGAAATTCGACTTTGTTAAAAGGGACAGAGGAGTTGTTCCTATAATTTACGTTTGAACATATCTCATCTATTCAGCCAAAAGACGTCCACTGCTGAAATAAAGGCCTCCCCCACAAAATACCGATTGCATGCCGTGTGTCGCCATTTTGGGGGAAGTTTACACAACACTTGGTTAGTTGGTGAGTGCAGAACGGCAAGTGTTCCACAGAACGGACGCTGCTGCCCATCTCTGATTTAGTACCTTAGTCGACTTTTACGAGATCCACGGGAGGACATAGAGTGGTGCTATATTCTTAATGCGGACCTCACACTGATTAACATTATGATGAACATATCTATACACCAAAAACAAAACGTCCTTGCTCTACAACAAACCAAACAAAAGAACTAGTGTTGCAATCGTGAATCAATAAACCACATATGCGTCGTTTGCTTCCATACAAACAATTGACGAATTATCCGTAAGCGTATGTAAATCAAACACATTCGCTGGCAAGGTAACTGAGGACTCGTGACTTGTCCACTTGTCAAATGATTCACCAGAAAGTGACATTGCTTGGGGCCTCTAGAGGTGAGAACTGCTCGATGACAATGTTCTCTATGTTGGAGTACAGTAGTAGTACCTGTACCAGTAAATAAAAACACCAAATAATATTACTTTTGTTAAAGTTCTATAAAATCGTTTTCCCTCTATAATCTATTTATTGTTCTTTATTATATTTATAACACAAATGTTATAAATAAAATAAAAATCAATAAAAATAATTTTTAATTATTCAATCAATGGACTAAAAATGTATAATAGTAAAAAGATCAATGGCATAGGCAAGAGGTTATTTTATATTTATTATATATGTAGTTAAACTAGGTCGTAGTGTGGAAGGCTCTAGGTACAAGTGAAAAAAATATCAATAACTAAAAGAAACCTTACCAATTTAAATAAATTTTATTGATATGGGGCCCAAATTCTATTTTTTAATTTTATTAAAGTGAGAATTATGCACTATAATTATAATATTTACAAAGCATATTTCTTAAAACTAATAAAATGATACATTTTAACGGAATTTTAGTTAAAGCACGCAAATATTTACGTCTACGGATCGGTTATTGACTTCGGCCAGTTATTTTCCTTTCCTGTGTTTTATAGAGCATTTGTCACGCATTAAGTACGTAAGCGGATAACTTTTGCAAACAAATTCTTACTTGAATATCGAATGTTTTACTTAAAATCGTCAGTTTTAAAGTGTTTTATAGGTAAGATTACGTGTACAGACTATTAAATATTAATTCTGCTTACATTGAATAGAAAAAGTCGTTAATTATTATTATATATTTAGCAGAACAGTTTAATTAATATAAATTATACTCACGTGCTTCTTCAATGATAAAGATATATTACCTATGTTACTAGAATAAATCAATTGAGATCTAGACGTGGTCGATACCTTCTATCGATATCGATCATCACTATTCCAATCACGAGCCTTTTAAAGCTTAAACACTCAAATCGATAGACTAATAAGGAAAAGCGTTGTAAAAAATAGACTGACAGATAATATATGAATGACTTATTTTGCTTTAGTAGGTTGTGAAAAATGCATGTAAGATTTATGTTTGTGTACTGTATCCACCATACATGGCAGGCATAGGACCGCAACCTAATGCTCAAGTAGCGAGTATGAATTCTATTTAAGTTTATATAAATTATGTTACTTAGCTATTATAGTAAAATTTATAAAAAGTTTAATGAAAATTGCTCATAAGGCTATGGCAAGTCAGTGTGAAACGAATCGACATAATATGTTCACCCTTTACCAGATATTCGTTATGTATTTGTCATCTACATTTATTTTAGAAAATGAGTATATTGGATACAGACATCCGGTGCATTTAAATAAAATTACTTGTACCAGTTGCCAAGCATTCTATCGTTTGCTGGTACTGATATAGATTATCAATAAGGTCCATTATCGAAGTGGTTACTTAGTCAGCTGCCCAATAAAGGGTAAATAAACTCAACGATAATCTTATAGGTGTATTGGATGTACCTCAAAAATCCTGTTTGTTTCGTGCGAACTGCCCTTACTTTTTATCACTACAATAATATATCGAATTCAACGAAAATAACTGCATCTAAAGATGTTTTTATATCGTCAAAAACATTCTAAAAGCTTTTTCAACATCGTAAAATGAGAAAATTTACAAAACTAAGTGTGCATTACGAAAAAAAGACTTAAATGGGAAATGGAAACGCTTTCGAAATTGGGGTCGATCAATCTATAAAGCGAGTTGTTATTTTTTTTAAACTACCGTCGTTTGGCATCGGCGAATTTTAAATTAGACCGTTCAATACTACCAGAACATTCTTTTTCATTAAGTTTACTTTCAGTGTACCTGGAACTTTTTTATGTCGAGGAAAGAAGATTTTGTTAAAGAAAAGAAGGCATAACTAGTAATTCTTAATTAAATTTGTCACATAATTATTAAATAAGTAAATTACTTCTTCGCCACCAGACCGACGTAAGAATTTGGTTTTACATATTGACGATAGGCTAAGTTGGGATAAAGTTGCCCTTCGTGTCCAGTTTAACAACACTTTTAGGATGCCCCCGCTATTGCAGCGCATCGACAATGTTTGCAGGTATCGGGTGTAGATTGCTTCTACACAACAATGCGAAAGAGGGACACTTCGCTGGTGCAGCGAGTGCGGGGGAGCACCAGCATGCTGGCCCTCGCTTGCGGAAAGGCTTGATTGTTCCTACATTACCCACTGCTGTAGACTACACGTTGCACGTCGGGAATGAAGGAACAAATCATGCTGGTAATGTTTATATCTCAGGACAAATTTTATATTATTTTATTTAAATGTGTGTGTGTTATATGAATTTGTTATGAGTCTATGAAACTTGAAATTAATGTTACTATTATTATAAACAAGTTTGTCAGGATAACCGAAACTTCACAGTCATACTGCGATCTCTCTCTACAGAATTAAGCATTTCCTCCCATCTAGCACTAAAACGCTTCTGGTCTAGTCCCTTGTGCTTCCTGTAGTTGATTATGCGGATGTTTGTTGCTCAGATTTATCTCAAAAACTCAACAAATTGGACTACCTTTCGAACAACTGCATTCGCTTCATTCTTGGACTTCGTAATATGACCACATCTCTATTTTCCGCTCGCTCATCCGTCAGAGAAGATCCCTTAGATCTCTTTTTATTAATTATGCTAATGCTCCTGAGTATCTAAAAAAATATTTCTGAGATTTTGATAGATCTGCGTGCTGCTGTAAATTTAATTCGTCGATACCTTCTCAACGTACAGGTTCTATTTCCAATTCCCTCTTGGTCTCAGCAATTAAACACTGGAATATGCTTCCCCTCGATTTAAAAAAGCTTCTAGTAAATTTTCATTCAACGAAAAGTATGGGAATACTATTAGAAACCGCTGCACTCCTAAACGACAATTTCGGGCATCGGTAGTATGATTAAAGTGCGTCGCCGAAAGAATGCGTTCCTGACATCTGTTAATTGGTCTAGTTTCTGTTATGTTCAAGATTTAATTTAGCGCTAAACTATTTAAGTTTATTGTGTATTGACTTTACTGCATTAAAATCATATATATCCGTAATCAAAATCTTTAGATTTTAGATTTTACATACAGTGGGCTGTATGCCTCTGCGAAATGGAAATGTTTATACAGGTGATATTAGGCGGCTCGACACCTTTCACATGAAATACCTACTTTCTATTGTTCTTCGCATAAGGTGGCAAGACCAAATTCAAAATTTCTGAAACGTGCCAAGCTGAACGGCCTAGAATCCAGGCTCAATTAAGGGCTAGCTGTGGTCATCTTGAGGATTGGCGACGGATAGTGAAGCGCGCCACAAACCCTAAAGTGATGACCACGACCACTCTGTCAAGAGTGTAACGATCAAGAAGAAGTGGTCATCTTATTCAAATGACTAGTACGAAGTATGAATGACTCCAGGCTGCCCAAATCTGTTTTATTCACGGCTAACAAAATGCAGACCGTGGGGTACCAGTTTTTTCCAAGGATTGGGAAGAGCCAGCGCAACATAAACTAGAGAAGCGCAACTCTGTCAATCAGGTCATTGTAATATTTGAAAAACAGAATACAAAACCTTAATGCAAAATGCATTCATAAAACGAATTGTCCTAAGCCTTCGTACACCTTCGTTGCTAGTCAGGCGAACTCACAGAGGAACCCGCAGTGAAAAGTAGTAGAAACAATGCGATATTAGGGATTTCACTGCGAATTTAGAAGTGAGTTTGCTAGTGAGAAAAATCAAGCTTTTGAAATTAAAATTTTGACTTTGCTGCTAACATTCGCACACATAAACGAAGTTGACAAGGTTCGCTGTTGACGTCAAGGAGGTCATCGTCGTTCCTAATATATTCTAATCCAATTTAGTATGCCAAATTTATTAATGAAACATATTTATTACCATTGCCGTATGTAGACCGGAGCTTGCTGTCAACTGTAATATTAATTGCGACAAAATACTACGAACAGCCGAACAAAGAAGAAATACGCGTTTTGGAGGCGAAGTGATCGGAATCTGTTAATATAAGAAATAAACCAATTATATACATAAAGTGAACCAGTTTGGATCATTTCACTTCTGCTTCAATTTGTTTACTGACGAATCTGACGACATGTAATTTTTTTCTTATAAATCCTTCAAAAGAATGTCTGCTTCTAGTTTTTCTATGATGATTAATATGCATTTAAACGTACGTTAGCATCTCAATGTAGTACGTCTGTGACTAAAAGTAATACACATAGATTACGAGATGTCTTTGAAAACTGACATCAAAAGCCAACTTTGACAACAAAAAGAAAGTTCTTGCTTTAAACAAGTACGGAGCTTATTCTAAGCAAACTTTTCATCAGCCAGGACGATTGGCGATAAAAGATAAGTCTGAACGCAATGATATTATATATTAAAAGAAGTAGATATGTTACATGCGCGCCAAAAGTAAGAACTAAATCTCCCCGAATTGTAGCACCTCGCAATCAGTTCGCCTAAGACAGGACAAAGAGCACATACTGTCACAATCTGTATTGTTTTATCAATTAAGTAATAACAATGCCGTTGTGCGTATAGAAAATGCACAAACTGCCAAGTAAAAATAAATAAAGAACAAGGGGTGTCATACCACACGTGAGTAACAAACTATATAAAAAATATTTTGATAAAAAACTATTTAAATAATCTATAGAATAATATTCTCGAACAAAATACTGGCCAAGACAAGAAAAGAGACAACACATATATATTCTATAACAGGTGCGACAAAGACATCGAGTACACGTGTTGTCATTTTAGATAGCTATCTCTTTTACTCTCGTAGTATTTGTATCTTCTTTCTTACAGCATAGGTGTGAAGTTTTATAGCTTTATATCTACATACAGCGAGACTGAGTTTTGAGCGCCATTTAATATGGACGTTACATGTCTATGGTATAATATCATTGTCTGAACGCTATGCAGAAATCGATTAAAATTAATTGCGACCCTGACGAGTCTTCGAACCTTGCAGATTTTCAAAACTGACATCAAATGCCAACGTTGTCAATAGATACATAGGGGTTACTTTAAACAAATACGTAGCTAAGCAAACTTATGATCAGCCAGGCCAACTGGAAATGAAACATAAGACTGGACGCCGTACAGAACTAGACTACTTTTCTATATTATAAGGCTGGCATGACATCAGTTCTATATAACTTAAAATCAACATTCGGTACCTGAATATTTTCCGCCTTAAAATTATCATTAGGGTATTCATATGCAAAAATGTCACATGTATGTAAATTCTCTCAAAGATATATTAGGTATATGCTTATGCGTGCATTAACATATTATATGATATTCAAGAAACCAGATTTTCTAACATGAAATCAGAACTATTTATAGATTTGAAATGTTTGCATAAATATTAAGTTCAGTAGTAATTTCTCTCGTTTTATTACAGATTATTCTTGTCTTATTATAATCACCATTAAAAACAAATTGGACTGGGGTCATTTGGAAGGTTTCTAAAAGATCTGACAGTTGCGTAGAAAAACGGGAGTGCACAAAATAGTTTTTGTTAACAAGAATACCTTAAATAAAATAGGCGAAGAATAGTAATCTAAATACTGGTAGTACAAAGGCGCTTTTTTCTTCAACATGCTTTAGTTTTTTCAAATATTTCACAATATATTGAAGACAATATAGTGTGAAATATATACATATTATCTGTTCACGCATAAGCAAACACAGTTAACAGTAATAACGTGAATTTCAGCGTGTCAGACGCAATGTTTTTTATAATTTCTGGTATGGCTATAAAATTGACAAGTCCATAAACCCTGCAAAGTGTTCGAAACGGCCGGAAAAACATAAATCAATAATACACGCGATTTAATCCGTTTAAAATTGTTTTATTATAATGTGAAATAATCGCGAAAAGCTAAGACATTACTATTAGAGAGTAAATTTATACATAGAAAGTTTATCTGTCAAGCTTATCGGTTTTTATCGGATACATTTCGGCCAGTGTGTACTGGTCCATGAAATTGAACGCATGTTAATTCGGTAGTTGTTTGCGTGAATCACCTATTTAATTTCCTAATCAAAGAATAAAATATATTACTATGAGTCACAATAATATGCTGCCCATATCAGAATGGATTCATTTAAAATAACGGGTCCTGTGTCATAAACTCATAATAACGGTATCATACCTTTGGTAACAGTTGTAGAGCGGCTGCAACCGTGCATTTTAACTTACCTATTGTCTTACTTAAATTGTCATTAAGAATGCATTATATTGTAAAGCGGTGTTGTACTGGCCTGGTTTGTAGTGGTACAAACATTAGAGTACATATCTGTCGCTATTTATTCTAATAAGCCGATTTAGTTATCCAAATTATCCACATGAAACTGTAGCGACAGCACTACCCTGTTTAATAGTTGAGATCATAAAACGCAAGAAAGAAAAAACCGCGTGGCCCAACATATATTTTTTAACCCAAAGGAAACACACGAAAAGAATTGTAATATAGATAGATACGCCACTCCGTCTGCAAACCGTACGTACGCCTCTGAAAAATGACAATAGTTTTGCACGCAATGATGTTAATCTTCATCAAGTTCATCATAACTGCTAAAGAACGTCCACTGCTGAACAAAGGCCTCCCCCATCAACGACCTGTTATATGCCGTGTGCTATCATTTTGGAGAGAATTTGCCAGTACTCACCACGCTCGGCAGGGGGGTCGATGAGCGCTCAATGATCTGTATGAAAAACTTCATTGATAACTAGTCTATTTTCATAGCCAGTCTGTAGGTTATCTATATTAAATACGATATGGACAAGCCTACGAGCAATGTCACACAGTGAATGCCAAGGGCGCGGATGTGACGACTCCCCACGTCGTCGTGAGCATAATGACCGCTAATTGTTCATATACTCTTATTCTGCGCATGCTCATTGTTTGAACTTTCAAATCAAAAAGGGAGAACCGACGCTCTTGGGAAATCTTAATTTATACCAGGACTCAGACGAATTACATTCACAAAAAATGAACGCTGTTGACAACCTGCCGTAGATTACTCCTAGAAATTGATTGATTGATTCCTTTTGAAATAGTATGCCCGTTAATTCGAAGCAGCTCACGCAATGTATTCAGAATAATGACTATTCTGTGCAGCCTGAAGTTGTTGGTTTTACAAATTTCACGCTGTGAACAAGGTAGCCGGGTAAATAAATTTGTTGTGATGCAAATTGACAGAGCCATTAGACATTCCTAGGTTACGGTTTGTGGGCGCTGTAGTTAGTGAAACTACTGATTATAAGAGACAAAATAGCTAATGTCTCGAGGTGATGAGCCCACCGTGGTGCTACGCAGAGCTAATCCCGGGTAGCATTACAATTGTATTGGGCACGAGTGACGACTACCACCCGACGAACGACTAGAGCTCGCCTCATCCCCAAGATAAATAAAAAAAACCGCTATGACCCAAACTAGACGGCGCGGGCGGTAGATTAAATTATAGAGAAACTAAAACTAGGTAAGTCTGAATGAATTGTAGATGTTAAACGTGAATTTGCTGATGCCAATTTAATGCCGTCTTCGCTTAGTACGCTTGGCGTTTACATAAATACATGGATGCCGAGCATTTTCTATTAATTATCACTGGTTTTGTTCAACTTGTTGTAAATGTCAAGTGTTCTTATTTCACTTACACATACTTTACATTTTTATATTGTACTGACAAATAGGCCTCCATGCTCCATGTGGTGTCTTGATTAAGAATATGGCACCACTCCATCTCCTCCCTTGGATTTCTTAAAGGCGACTAGGGGTCTCTCTCAGTGGGATGGGCAGCAGCGTCCCTTATGTGGGCTAGCAACTATTTTGCGCTCACCAACCCACCTGCCAAGCGTGGTGAGTAGTGGTAAGTTCCTCCCAAAATGACGACACAGTTACGGAAATATATGGGGGGAGGCTTTTGTTTAGCAGTGGATGACATTTGACTGATATGATGAAGATGATATGATACAGGCCTCGGCTTGGTTTAGGTACAAGACTCCCACAAATAAGTATTGTCATGGCGTATTTTGTTTATAAGTTTTATTGGTGGAATTCAATAAATATTAATTTGACTATATAGGTACTTTCATTTAGTTAGACGTGAGGTGAGACTTTGTGATATTGGCCATGGTGAACACGCAGAGCAAGCGGATCGTGACTATAGAGCTAGTCTTCTCGTACAGTGGGTGTTTACTTGTCGAGGTGCATTTTAATTCTAGTGAAAGCGCTGCAGTTTTTATGAAATAACAATTCGTTTATAATATGTCACCCCAATTGACTGGACTCCGTTCTCCTGGCGATCATAAACTTGAAGGGCTAGTATGCTTCTGAAACTTATAAGAAACATAGAAAGAATTTTAACGAGCGAAAATTGTTTGCCGTCATTACCAACCTACTTTTGGAGCAAACTGCCCTTGTCGCTGCATATACATATTATTTAATTTAGCGGATAACCACGTCGCTTTGGTGTCTCATCATCATCATTTCGGCCGTATAAAGTTTA
This sequence comes from Diloba caeruleocephala, assembly GCA_947459985.1. Taxonomy (NCBI): domain Eukaryota; kingdom Metazoa; phylum Arthropoda; class Insecta; order Lepidoptera; family Noctuidae; genus Diloba; species Diloba caeruleocephala. The sequence goes on along the minus strand of OX381608.1, from coordinate 27,002,630 downwards.
CTGCTGCATACAGCCCTCTCTCAAAGATCACCACAACGACCGACATCGGTGTGTCGTGTGCTCATTGGGGGTTTTGGCATAATCGCCAGGCTTGGCAGGCGGGTTGTCGATCGCAGTTGAGTTGTTAATGTATTCAAAGGACGCTGCTGCCCATCCTCCGGCTAATCCCTTAGTCACCTTTTACGACACCCACTGGACGAGATGGGTTGGTGCTATTCGTAGCCGGCACCACACGGTTGACGTTGGTGTGTACTGTCTCCATAGTCTTTATCGTGCATTTAATAAGCACAAATGCTACTATCGGAGCCGTCTCGAGCAAAAAACACCAAGCCGTCAGTTCCGACAAGTCGCGCATTTCGTAACGTATGGCCTTGACATTCAAATGCGGTTAGTCGTTCAATCGTGCAGAGTGCGCCGGCTCTAAGACTGTCCTCCTTCGATATTGTTGACACTCATCGATTTGTAATGGCATTACAGATTACTGTAGCATTGTGTTCTAGTTTCGGGTGATATGCTTACGAGATACGAGAACCCGATAATGTGAATTTAATTAGTGGGGTCGAAACACACTGGTCACATGACCCATTATAATGGTCTTTCGCACGCTCGTAACTTTAAAAGCTACACCACCGTATCATTTATTTTATTTTTATTGATCGACTCTCCGATAAAACTGGAATTGAAACAAGATGCCTGAATATCGACACTCACAATTTACGACCGGCCATCGCGGTCGTTTAGCCCCCGTTATATTTATCGTGTTACCTCCCATGGTATCTTATGACCAACTTGAGGGCGCCATTTGTAATACTAATTTGTTTGCGGTTCTGCTTTACTGGATACTAGCTTTTACCCGCCGCTTCGCTTGCATTGAAGCCATTAGATAAGTAATTTTTTAATCATTCGTAATTATTTCATAAAAATTGTTAAGTATCCTATGTTACTTCTATTACCTCCAAGAATATGTGTACAAAATTTCATGATGATCGGTTAAGTAGTTTTCACGTGAAAGCGTAACAAACAAACTTACATTCACATTTATAATATTAGTATGATATATTGTATTAAAATGTAGGGATTGTTTTGTTATTGGCATCAAATATTATCTTCTTCTTCTTCTCTTAGATTATGGCTTCTGTAGAGTATCTTCCACAATTTCACCAATGTTAAATATAAGGCAATGTTGTACGGTGTTTAGATAATTTATTCTTTACATATTCAATAAAGTATTTCGAAAAATCAAAAAAAAATGTCGGCAAGGTCGTGCGGTGCAATTGTTTTTTCTCTCAAATATCATCAATACCTAGAAATCGACTTTAAATAGTAGAGTCCCTTTATTTAGATTATTCGAATGAAATAAAGTGTGTTCGATTCATATCAAAACCAATTACGGATTTTACTGATAGAAGGTTGACAATTAAATCGATTAAAAATCGAATAATGGGTATACCCATTATTAGATTTTAGTGACATCGTAACGAAAACTGATAGATGGATTCAGTGCACGATTCTGGAACTCTCAGCGTTAGACTTTGGCCTCGGTCTTTTCAGGAATCTTCAGATTTTTTCGTATTTATTTAACAGATTTCAGTATAAAATAATTGTTTTGTCTATCCTAGCGCTATTTTGCATAAAAACACAATAAAATAATTATTTACACATAAAATGGCAATGTAAATAAAATTTAAACGGCTGTTGTTTCGCTACAATTAACGGCTAAAGGTCATCGCTCGCAGTAGCATTATAATATCATATCATAGTATGTACAAAATCACGTTACGTTTTGATTGCGTTGTTGACGATACATTGCGTGCACAAAAATGACAAAACGGTAACCTATTATTTCCGAGATAATTGGCTTTCCTATTTTTATTATAGGCCTATCTGAAACCTCTTCCCAAAGTTTTCGGTACGTCGGTACGTACTTTACTTAGACCTTGTATATGTATGAGTATTAATAGGAATATGTTGCAATATGGACGAATGGCGCTGATTCTCTTCTGCCCATGAGCTTCTGTCTTGTACCTACCTGCTTAGTAATGTTTGTATTGTATAGCTGCTTAAATATGATGTTTTTCTTTCAATGTATACAGATAAGAAGAGCTGTTTTAAAACTTATCTAAACACTGCATTATAAAAAGAAAACAAAAGAATTCTAGCCCTTTGTTTCTTAAGGCACTTCCCTTTAGATGCCATCATGCCGCGAAGTGTCCTCCGTTGTTTCAAAATGACGCGTAAAAGTTTCTTTGTTCAGACATTACTGAATAAATTAATGAAATTAATTTTCCTTGTGATGTCCTGATTAAGAATATAGAACCACTCCATCTCCAACTATAGATGTCGTAAAAGGCGACAAAGACCCTATACCAGAGGATGAACTGCAGCGTCCCTTCTGTGGAACCACTCCATCTCCACCTATAGATGTCGTAAAAGGCGACAAAGACCCTATACCAGAGGATGAACTGCAGCGTCCCTTCTGTGGAACAGTGGCCATCAACACGCCTGCCAAATGTTGTGAGTACTGGCAATTCCCCGCAAATTTACGATACAATTGTGGAAATCTACGGAAAAGCCTCTAGTGCTTGAGCTGAGCGACACCGATGCATGCGTCATACTCATGAACGGGTGCCGTCATTTGGGACTGGTCAGTTCTCACTGCAACCTTATTTAATGAAACAGCATTACTATTATACTTCATCCATTTCACACTGCCAGTACATATTACTATCAACAATGGAGTTTTCTGCCAATTCTAACTATTCATAAGTGCCTATAAATGGTGTATCTATATATTATTACGTGATTATTTTCTACCCCTTTTAAGCATAATTGCGCGCACGAAGGAGTGTGACTTTTGGCATAATTAAAGTTTATATGGAGAAGGATTGCAGAAGCTAAAATAAACTTTATACGGTAGTCAATTGCGGTCGAATTTCGACTACTCGGCGACCACTAGTATGGATAAAATCTTCTGAATTTGAATACCAGGACTTCAAAATATGCCGCTGAAGGTATACCGTAAACTTCGACTTTACAGTGATTTAAATGGCTAATAACGGACACGCAATCTTTGAGTAAGTTGTTCAACACAGCCAGTGGTACGGAATATTCACAACTGAGACTGACGCATATGAATCAGCTAGTCAGTACTTTCCGGTTGTCAGTATTAAATAATTCCGTCATTATGTGGATAAAGTCCGTTTTGTGGTCATATTCCCGCGTTTTGGAAACTATGACAAAACAAAACAAAGAACAGCGATTATTATTTACCACAAGATTATGTTGGCATCAGCTTTAAATCTTTGGTTGGTATCAATCAAATAAAGTTGTCCAATTACTGTCGAAAGCGTATGTGTACACGTAATTATTAAATATATTATAACTTTATAAGCGATACTGACTACGTTTTATCACTCTTTACCGCAACGTTGACGTAAATCGTAACATTTAGCTACGTTGTTACAGATTACTTTACTGGAATTCAGTACTCAATAGGAAGTATTATATTTTATGGTGATAGAAGCTAAAAATTCTCTTTTGTGATTGCTATAGTCCTGAACGAGTATGGTTTGATTTATTTTATTGTCATATATCGTGTAATGCATCAAAACTCGACCGCTCGAGGAAACTTCTATGACCGTGGAATGATTCGTTAATCGTTCCGTTTCGAATTTGTGACAGTGATTTTTTTTAAAGCAAAGGCATCGGTCCTTTACAGCCAATACCACGTTTCTTCTCACTAGCTGTAAATGTTGTAATTAAAATTAACTTGATAACTTTATCGTTGGCTGTCAATTGTTCGTTGTCGTTGAAATACTGTTACAGCCTGACGGCGCATGTGATGCTCGCCTGAAATCGTTTACAGAGTGGTAATTTATTATTATTAAATTGTTGATGAATCAATCAGACTGCCGTTTACACTGAGATGTGGTAATTTTTTATATTAAACCATGGTTCATTGTTAGTAATTCAATTATTGCCTAATTGCGTTTTCTTGAAAACTCATCTCTCTTTCACGGGTTTCTCCCTTAAACATAATTCCGCATTTCCGAGAAATTCTGCATTGAAAAGCTTTTCCGGGAAAATACGAGATATATGATCTATATATCCACACAGAGTCCCTTTAAAGGTTTTTATCTAGAATCGAATAAGACACTGACTCGGAACTTTATGGCTGGTCTTAAGAAATTCAGTCCTAGCTTATCCCTGGAGATTTAAGACTATTGTAAGGGTACAATAAATAGGTCTATTGCAGTGTGACTTATTGATAATTTAATAATAATTTAATTTATTTTGCTGTGTGGTGTCGACTCAGAATACCACCACCCCATTTCCTCCCGTGGGTGTCGTAAAAGTCGATTAAGGGATTAGCCGGAGGATGGGTAGCAGCGTCCTTCGAGTACATTAACAACCCAACTGCGATCGCCAACCCGTCTGCCAAGCGTGGCAATTATGGCAAAACCCTCCAATGAGCCCACAACACACGCATATCGATCGTTGTCATGATCTTTGGGGGAGGCCGGTGTCCAGCAGTGAACTTCATTCGGCCGAAATGATGAATTTAATTAAAACTTCCTTATAATATTAAACTCATTAAATAATAACAGAAATTCGTTGGCAAACGGCTCGTGAATTAGCGTATCCATCAAAATCGATGTGTATTATTACGATACATTATAAAAGACGCAAGGTAGGCAGGTTTAGAATTATTGGCAGCGTTGACCAGTGCGTTGCTTAAATCATTGCGCACTGCCAACATTGCTGAGTCCGATCCTTTTACCATACCTACTACACAAAAACAAAATTGTATATACTACCTATTTGTTTTGTTCTTCATTGAATTAATAACTATCATATCAGCCACAGGTGGTGGCATTCTGAGCCGGCACCACACGGCATCAACTGCGATCACCAACCCGCCTGCCAAGCGTGGCGATTATGGCAAAACCCCCCAATGAGCGAGAACACATCCATATCGGTGGTTGTGGTGATCTTTGGGGGAGGGCCTGTGTCCAGCAGTGGACTTCACTCGGCCAAAATGATGATGATGATGATGATCAGCCACAGGTCGTCCACTGCTGAACAAAGGCCTCCCCCTTAGATCTCCACAATGAACGGTCACATGCCGCCCTCATCCAACGACTCCCAGCGACCCTCACCAGGTCGTCTGTCCACCTCGTTTGAGGTCGTCCCACGCTGCGTTTTCCGGGGCGCGGTCTCCATTCGAGAACCTTTTTGCCCCAACGGCCATCAGTTCTACGAGCTGTTACTACGATTAATTACTATATCTTTGTCTTATTCGACTTTATTGATAGGAGGGAGTTGGACAATTTCTTTGTCAGCTTCACTCGTTTGGAGGTTGTTTTGAAAAATATGAGTAAAACATATTAGTACCTAATATGATAGGTATACAATAGTTATTAAAATACATGTCAAGCACAAAAGAGACGTGATTCGAATACTTTTGGAGGTTTCAGACAGTAGCTTTTGTAAAAAAAGGACTTGACTAATCCTATAGCTGTTTAGTATCAACTAGTTGCATTATGCGTGAACGCAATGAACAGATTGATGAAATTTACTTTATGGTAGTGAAAGGCTTACCGTGTGGTGCCGGCTCAGAATGCCACCACCCAATCTCCTCCCGTGGGTGTCGTAAAAGTCGACTAAGGGATTAGCCGGAGGATGGGCAGCAGCGTCCTTCGAGTACATTAACAACTCAACTGCGATCGCCATCCCATCTGCCAAGCGTGGCAATTATGGCAATACCCCCCAATGAGCCCACAACACACCCATAACGGTCGTTGTGGTGATCTTTGGGGGAGGTCAGCAGAGGACTTCATTTGGCCGAAATTATGAATGATAGTGAAAGGCGGAGACATGTTGCTATCTGCTGAATTTATTAGATACTGATTATACTGGGTGCTGATTAAGTCACCTTTAGTACTCCAATGCTTTAGAGTACTGATCCTATTAATAACTTTCACTCATACCAATAAAAAACACAAGATAATGTATTAGTATTATCAAACCAAAACGCTTGTAGCTTAGATATAAGCATCCGTCTCGTACAATGACCGAGCATGAGGTGGGCACTGCAGAGATAATTATTTCATTTCATCCTAGCGCCCAATCATATGGCAGGCGCATGAGGGCATTGACCTCCAGCTGTTTTGGATTGACCCTGTGTTAGAAAATAAATTAAATTTTTTGTAATAATTTCAGGTACTAAATTATTACTGATTCGGGTATAGAATCAGGGACTGATTCACCTCCAAAAAGATTACAGGCGATTAAATCGGCTGTAAATGCCATTTTGTTATTACATATTTGTCGACAGCGAATAGGTTTTGGAGGTTTTCCGTGTGGTGTCGAAATTAGGAATATAGCGCCACTCCATCTCCTCTCGTTAGATGTCGTAAAAGGCGGCTATCCTTCTAGGTCAGTGGAACGATCCACAGACAAAGCCAGTAACCATATAAAGATTTTTTTTGTTGTACTAATGATGATTCCAATTACCTTTCATTTATCATATCAGCCAAAGCACGGCTAATGCTGAACCAAGGCCTCCCTTACGAGCAATGTGTCCCACCATTCCCATTTCAGTCTACTAATCCTTTCAGCTATGTCGGCAACTTTAGTTCTTCTATGGATTTCCTCATTTCTGATTAGATCTCGTAGAGAAATACAAAGCATAGCTCTCTCCATAGCTCGCTGAGTGACCTTAAGCTTTCATATGAGGCCCCATAGTGTGTGGCCACGTCTCTGTGCCGTATGTGGGTAACCTTTCGTCCGTAAATGATTATTTAATAAAATTCATTGTTGATTCGTGATCCTCATTAGTCAGGCGTACCTTGCGCATAAGGTAAAATTAATTGGAAACCAATATTGAAAAGATCAGACATTGTTTTGCCTGGAATTTTGTAGAAGGCAAAAGATGCAAGAACATGCGTAAATATTTTTTCCTAAGAATAAGCTGTTACACATGTTATTACATGTGTTTCAACACAGGTGTAGCCACAGAACACAGTAAAGTTCTGATTGTATTGTATTGTATCTGCTTTTGAAATCCTATTATATATTTGTATGTTGGAAAAATGTTGTCAATCAATCAATCAATAATTTCGGCCGAATGAAGTCCACTGCTGGACACAGGCCTCCCCCAAACCCTCCACCACAATGACCGATATGGGTGTGTTATGGGCTCATTGGGTTGTGCCATAATCGCCACGCTTGGCAGGCGGGTTGGCGATCGCAGTTGAGTTGTTAATGTACTCGAAGGACGCTGTTGCCCATCCTCCGGCTAATCCCTTAGTCGACTTTTACGACACCCGCGGGAATAGATGGGGTGGTGGTATTCTGAGCCGGCACCACACGGCGAATTATTGGCGTGGTCATAATCTCCAGCACTAAAAGACCGAGTTAAGACGAGAGCTTGTGAACAAAGTAATAATATTTAATCGATTCTGTGTTTCTAAACGCTTTCTAGTGCTACCTGTAGCTTGTTCCCAAGCTTCGTCATATCAATCCATAGGCCACAATTGTTATGCTGAAACATTAAAAAGAATATGTTTTTACTCACAAAGACACATCATCTCGTACTGAAACGTTCTACTGCTAAACATGGGTTTTCCAATGATGACTTAAATGAGTGGACATAGGTATATTGCCATAATCACCATGCTCGGCAGGTGGATTGGTGGTCGTAGCATGTTGATGTTAAAACTGCTGCCCACCCACTTGATATCATCCCTGTGTCACCTTTTAAGACGCCCTTTGAAAATCTCCTTCCAGATTTATCAGATTATCTACCGAGCTCGAGAGGCAGAAAACCGATGATTTAGAAGGCTTTCGTGGGTACTCAATAATCCAATACACCGACTTTTCTTAATTTGCTCGACCACAAATTCTTCGCGTTCTGTCAGTCTTGAGTCTACCTCAGCTGCCTCTTTATATGGAAGGAGGTTGGTACATATGACATACATTTTTGACATGTGATTTATATTAGTATTTTTACGTTTTATTTATATTTAATTTACATAAATTTTTGACATATAAGTATTTTTAGTACTTTTGTAATTTTTGTTTTTTCTTGTGTACATGTATGTATAAATATTGTATATGACAGACGTGTTGCTGGGGAGTTTGTTGCGCCGTTTCTTCTCCCCAGCTTAAGCACTAGGTAGGAAGCGGTGAAGGGTGGGCTTAATGGGTGCTGTCTAATGTTGACGTTCGAAAGAACTAATAATTTAGTCTATTTGAATAAATGATTATTTCATGTCATTCATTTATGCGTAGATTTCACAAATTTTGTGGTTTTAAAGTCAAAGTAAAACTTTTTAATATTAGTTTACATCAAATGCCAACTTGATTGTCGAATATACTATAATATCTAAGCAATTGACCGTAGCATGTCGTTTTAACATATAATAGGTACAAACAAGTCAACGACTTTAATATATACGTTGTTAGAAGCACAATAAATTCATATCTTGGCGACGTTTAGTATAATATATTAATGTTACAATGAGTTCTAGCTAATTGGTATACTTTTTATTTTTTTATTGGTGCCCAGTGGAAATTTTTCATGAACTTCCTTCGCCCCGGGTAAGGGCGAAGGGGTATACCGGACTCCTACCAGCTAAAACCACTGGTGCGGTCATCTTCGGCACCTAAGAGAGGCTCCAGGTCCTCGTATGGTCATACTAGAGCCGCCCACTGGTTACACGCCTATACGCACATCTCGGAGAGTGTGATTGTAAAGTGGTCACCCCCCGGAGGATTGTAAAGGATCCCCCAAAGCGTCCCACGGCAGCGCGTGACCACATACATGCTACCGTCTTCTCTTGGGTCGCTCGCTCGGTCGTAGGTATGCAGATTTCCCAATCTACGCACCTGCAAACCCAGGTCCCCCGCCTTAAAGCAACGGCAGGGGGTTTCAGGCGTATAGGAATTAGGTGCCAGGGCGGTTGTTACCCCGGCGCTGTCTCCTCCTTCTTCGACCGGGATCGGCCCTCAGCTAATTGGTATCCTAAGAAATAAAAATGAACGTGAAACATACAACAAACAACAGATACATAGACATGTCTTAGATTCATTTCGCGATTATTACACATTATAATAAAACACTTAAACGGATTCTATCGCATTCAGTCATCCTGCGATTACGAATGCTACAAAGTATTCGAAGGAATATACGAATATACGAAGGATACGTCAGGAAAAATATCGTCAAAAATCGCGATAGAATCCGTTTAAAAGTGTTTTCACTCCTCTTGCTCAAAAGACCGTCATTGTGGCATACCAGCGAGAAGAAAAAATAGCAATTCTTCCTCTAGGGTTCTATTTTTTTTTGTCAGTCAAATGAAAATGAACCTACAAAAACGAAAACGTCTTTAGTCAAAAGTAGAATACTTAATCATGAATAAAGACTCGACTTATTACTGTTTCATAAAAAAAGAACGACGTTTTATTTATGAAACTGGAACTAAAATCGGCGATCTCTTTGGTAGAATGCGTGCCATGCGCTGCGGCTACAGAAGAATTAAAAAAAGTATTAGATTAGTAGTATATTAGTAAGATACACGGCGCTAAAAACCCATTAAAACTCGGTTTCTATTTACTACTAGTAAAACTACCTCGAATATGATGCGACATCTTAGCCCCTTGTATAACAATCTACTATTTATTATAAGATACATAGACCACAAATATTACAACATTATTGGAAAGTTATGGCCTCGTTCTGTGAGAGGCTCATGCTCGAGAAGGAGACCGCAGAGCGGGATCGGGAGAGGGTCGATCCGGAGAGTCACTACGAGTGGCGATACTGGGCCATCAACCCCGTCACCAATCTGGCTGACTGACTATTCTTTTCAGCACAGCAAGAGCTTTTCCCATGTGACGACACGAGAGGAAGAAGTAAGGTTTTATTCTCTTTGGCTTCTACCTAACTTTTCTAACATATGCCAAAACGTCAATGATGTGCGATTAATTTCTCGGCATTTATTGGCATATTACATTTTGTGTAATTTAACTTTCCATAAAAGACCGGCCATCGCTCATAGTAAGTGCGGCCCACTTCGACATGTCAACGGACAAGAGCGATAATATAATCTAAATACTGTCAAAAATACGCAAATAATTATAAACGCCTTACAATAAAAATTGACTACGGGAATTCAAAGATATTTGAGTGGAAAGATACAGATTTTGAGGTTATATGGTACTATGTTATGCAAGACAACGGTAGATAAATGCTTGTGAAGGCTGAGAACGAATAAATAAATACATTACACATTTTAAAACTAAAACTGCTGATTTTAAACGTATATTTAATAATCTTCATATTCATAATAGTACCTAACCATCATGACGTGGCGTTTGATTTGATTTGGCATTTAGTATTTTAGCCAAAGATTTTTTTTTTTTTTTTTTGTTGGGCTTCTCGCATACATTTCTGGGAAATGTGGTTGCTTAACCGGTCATTTGCTGGCGAAGCCAAAAGAGGCCTCCAGCCAGGCTTAAATTAATTATTAAAAACTAAGCAACTTTCGCTAAGGGCGCCCCCTGCGGGACACGGACCTCGGCTTAGGGCGTTGCTGGGGATATCAAGCTATTGTTTTGGGGACAGCTGGATCGGTATTATTTAAATTGTATTAAGGGACATTTAAAGCTACAGGCTCGGCACGGGCCGGCGCGAGCAAGAGACGGGAGGGAGAAGTGCTAACTTGAACGGGAAGGTGACGCGGCGATAGGCCTCCGCGACGTCGGTGAGGCGGGCATCCTCGGCGGCGAGGGCGGTACAACGGTCGGGTGTTCAGTGAACGAGACAACGCGAGTCTCTTCATGTGATCTAACGTGATTTTATCGTCTGGATCGACCAGAACGTGCCTCGGGCGGCGTACTCTACTGATCCGGGAGGGTTCGTAGTCGGCGGCTGATACCACAAGGGGATTTGGGTGGGACAGGGCAGAATCGAGATAGCGTTTGGACGCTTGTTTCATAAATTGCCTGATGGTCGGCAAGTTAAGGTCGAAATGGAGTTGGTCGTTTCGCATGTACAGAGGCGCTCCGGTGGCCTTGCGCATGAAACGGGTTTGGAGGGTTTCTAATCTACGGAGTGGGTATGATTCGGCGTGTGCGAACACTGGGCTGGCATAGGTCATGATGGGTCGAATGCATGTGGTGTAAATTCTCACCTTATTTCTAAGGGATAATTTACTACGAGCGTTCAGAATATAGTGAAGGCGACCGAGCACAAAGGCAGCGCGGGCACGCACCATCTTTGTGTGGGGAATGAAGGTCAGTTTTTTGTCTAGGGTGACTCCAAGATACTTGGCGTGCGGTTCCCAAGGAACCGATTGGCCCAGCATCGAGATCTCCCTGAAGCGTGGGTGGTCGTCGCCTAATTTGCAAAATAGGACGGCTTTACTTTTGATAGGGTTAACTTCGATCCGCCATTTCCTAAACCATTTACCGTAGACGTTGGCTGTGGTTTGGAGGATCTTAGTTATACTATCGGGACTGCTAGTTTAGCCAAAGACAAAAATATTTATATAACATACAAATACTTGCGTCTTAGAAAACGAAACTATGTTTTATAAACCGAGATAGATCATAATGTTAATTTAAAGTCGTGAGTTATTTATTAGCCGCCGTTTTTAGCTATTTACAAATTACGGTAAATATATAAAGATATAAGCAATTTTTTCATAAACATTTCATTTTTGTCCGCTGGTGGGCCTATTTTGGCTGATGGCCTGTCTCATATATTATTTCTTATTAAAGTGACATTCACAATTACCGATAATTATGTAAATCTCTCAACGGTACGAAGATCCAATCACTTTCTGGAGCGATGGTAAAAAAATGTTCTGAACATGGTCGATTTTAATATTGAAGAATTTTAAAATTGCTCAGTTAATATAGTAATTAAATTTAAGTACGTTATTAAAATCAGACGTTATTAAAATCAGACGATATCTTCATACCTACATAAAATAAACGCGAAAATATCTTATTTATATCCATTATATCGTCAGAATTTATAATCATATCATTTATGTGTTTTCAATAAACTACTAATGATGTTACTGCCCGGTATGTGCCTTTATTATTGTGTTAACATCTTTTGTGTATTATTTTCAATATTATTTATTATTATCCAATGATATTATACCATAGATATGTTACGTCCATATTAAATGGCGTGCAAAATACAGTCTCGCTTGCACAACCATGTCGTGACAAAGAAGATACAAAAACAACAAGAGTAAAAGAGATAGCTATTTAGGCGAACCGATTGCGAGGAGCTACAATTGGGGGAGTTTTAGTTCTTACTTTTGGCGCGCATGTAACATATCTACTTCTTTTTAATATATAATATCATTGTTATTATTTAAATTACCTTTTCCCTTGCCCTGAGACTTCAAAATGGGTTCGATGAATCATAAACTTTTATTAGAATCTAAGTTCGTATGGTATCGCTAAGGATACTGAGCGTGTCAGTGCTTTTATTGTTTTGCTTTAGGATTATTCATAGAAGTGAAAACTGTCGAAATTATAAATAAAATGTGTGACGCCACCATGCAAAGCTGACAAGCAAAACAATAGTAAAGTAAAAAATCTGGTATTTTTACATTACCTTACCAGAATTGGAAATAATGATTGGTGACAATGAGTAGAAATATTGAAATAGTATTTCTGCGCAGCGGATACGCACCCGGATAAAGTCGCAAGCAGTTTTTTTTCTACGACATCGTGACGAGGAGATCAAGCATCGTCAAGCCTCATGCCTGTCAAAACAATATTGTAATGCTACCCAGGACTGATCCTGCGTGATACCACACTGCACTCGGCACCTCGATATACTAAGTTATTTACAGCCGGTTAATGAAAGGCATGTCAAATTCTGAATTAGCTAACAAGCTGTCACAATTACCCCGCTCGTAAACAGTCCGTCACAATCTGCGGGTTTCTGGAACGCAAATTATCGAAATATTTGCTAATTTACCGACAGTTAACGCGTGTTGTTCAGAAACGTTCGGGAAAGTGTTCTTTTGTTTTTGTCTAGCGCATATCGTTGTCGCTTTCGTTAACAGCAAATCTAGAATGCCTTATATTGGCAAGTTAGGTTATCAAAAGACAGGCTTGTGGGTTGTTTAAAATCGGAATACTTCACCGTAGAAATACGAAAACAGTATCAATTACAGTTTATTTATTATTTCTGATTTGTTCTCGGCTTTAAGTCTCTTATACCCAGTAGTTTCACAAGCTACAGTGCCCTTCTAACCGGCACAGTAATGGCTAAAGTTTAAACACCACTGCTTAGCGTAGAAATCACTGCATTGGTACCACCAGTCTTCAATGATATCAGTAAAAAACCTGGTACCTATACTGCATTAGAAAAATCTACAACGTTTATGGACTCAAAAAAGAAATAAAGGTAATACTTGTAATTTCTTAAGCAGTTACAAGAACATTAAAATCGTAATCTATAAATCACTATGTATTAACGATAATTAATGTGTGGGGTAATCGCCACCCCGCTGACATAATGGGTAATAATAATTGCGCACGCGCATCTAAGACAGCTGTCAAGGCCGCGAGGATCTTGACCTACACGCCTACAAACAATGCTGGCCTGTCAACGCCCCTAAGGTTGCTGGAGCATGGTTTAAGTCATCAACTTTAGCGGGTTTTGAAATGAACTGCCGTTGAAGATGTCTAAATAATTTCTTAAGTAAGAAAATTTTACATTTTTATATTTATAAGGAACCTAGAAGTTTCTAATAATAAATAATAATCCGTCTATATAATCCTATATAGAGTCCTAATGAACTTCATTAATTAAAATTGAACTTTAATTTCACGAGGACAATAATTAGATAACAGGAATATCGTGTTTATTCAAAAATAGGTTGACATTTCCGTTTTCATGCAATAACCAATTTAAAATTTATTTCTAATGTTGCTACCTGAGCACATTTTTTTTTTTTTACTTTTTTTTTTGCCGTGGTTGTTCTTTGTTATTTGTTTGCGCACTGGTCATAAAATGGAGAGATAAAAACGAGCTTTGGCCAAAGCTTTATGTGGGGTTAATATCTATATAGTCACAAGTAAAGTTACGCGAATTGCTTACTTGTTTACTCTTACACCTTACTCTACAAATTTTCCCGCACATCTTCCTGACTCTGCCAAATGAAACCCAACTCTATTTTTCGTGTGTTTGGTATTGAAATAAAAAATCTATGCACAGCATTCAGTCTTGAGTCCACAATTCAATTATCCATTCTATGCAAATGATTCCCGGTATGGAACCGTTTATGAATTTAACGTTAAACCCGAGTGAGTAACTATTGATGAGATTTTATTGTGGACGAGACAGGCTTTGTATATTTGAATACCGACTAATCTTTAATGAATGAAGTCGATTAGTTTTTCAGGGAAACGATATCAAAGGCGTTCCGAAAACGATTCATATTTTTTATTAGTTTTCTTTGTTGTTATATTTCGCTTACCTTCGATTCCTTTTTGATTGTGGTGTGGTGTCAGGTGGCGGAGGTCTTCCACGGCATCGTGTCATCGTAGGTAATTCGAGAGCTCCCGCACCATTTGATCTTCAGGTCTGCGGAGCATATGCCTATATAAAGGCGGTCCCTCTTTAACCATCTCATCAATGGGGCAATTCCTTGGTTGTGCAAATTGCGTACTTTACCCAGCAGTGATACCTGCTGACCATCGTAACATGGACATTTCCGTCTTGTGTTGTTTTGACAGGAATTGTTTACTGGATGCCCAGCACTATGTACCATCAGCAGCAGCAGGTCTAATCGCTGTTTTGCACAGTTTGATGGCCATCTTCTTGTGGCTCATCACGCCTGTGAGTTGTCTCCACTTCATCCATCATGCGTGCTATGGGTTACGTCTCGCTCAATTTTACCATCGTTACTGATGATGGATATAAAATGGTCGAAAATCAGTGTAGGTGCTCCATCGCTTTGTTTCGGTGCGTACCTGCACAGGATAGAACTTGAGGCCACGGCACAATGCCACAATTGTGAAAGCGACCAGGACACCGCACAGCACACGCTCGAGGCGTGCCCTGCGTGGGCCGCCAAGCGGCGGATCCTGGTCGATCTGATTGGGCAAGATCTTTTTCTGCCAGCAGTAGTGTCGGTTATGTTGGCAGAGCACGAAAACTGGGATGCAGTGGTCTCCTTCTGTGAGAGCGTCATGCTCCAGAAAGAGACCGCGGAGCGGGACCGGGAGAAGCCGAAAAAAAAAATGCTCCATCGCTGAAAAACTTAGAAATAAATAAAGTACTATATATATACTATATAATAATTAGATATTATAATATTACAAATAATAAAGATAAAGGTAAGCAATATTTTTATTCATATAAAACCATTTACAGGCGCTCATGAATAGTCAGACTTTATTTTCCTATGGAGAAGAACGGGCAAGAAACTCCATAGTTACTCTTTTTAAATCAAAATCATTTTGTTACAATATTTAACTACATTGTTCTTGAAATGAAGGTTATGTGACGACAATGTAGGAGAAAAGAGTCTACATACTAAATTACATTAAGTCTACACTAAACAAATCAGATTTTAATATTGATTAAAGCTTATGATTAAATTGCCTTGGCTGTATTAAGCTGACCAGTCCCAACAGACAGCACTCGTTCACGTGCATGACGCATGCATCAGCGTCGCTTAGCTCGACCATATTGTAGGGTAACACAGCGATACACGACGCCACCATAAGTAGGATTCTTGAGTGAGTATGACATACCTAATCGGCCAGACAAATATCGTGTCAATTAAACAGAATGAATTAATAACCCACATGGTACTCGCACATACAGCATCAAATCTAAGTAAAAAGTGAATATAAAAAGAAATGCAAAAACAAGTAATAAAATAACAATAATTTATAATATTATCTAAAAGAAAAGATTCTTTTAATAAGTATCTATTAATTGTGTTATAATAATTTCAATTTGATATATTTATGTTGATGTAATGAGTGTAATTTGATATATTTTAACTAATTCTTTATTTTATTTTTGCCGTGTGATGCCGGCTCAGAATGCCACCTGGGGTGGTGGTTTTATTGGAATTTTACAAGGCAAACATACTATACTATAAGTAAAAGGATTGCGATGAGGAATAATTTTATTTATTGTTTTTGAAATCTTTCTTTTATTTCTTTTTTTGAGCTATTGGTCATAGTAGACTTGCGCTAAATATTGAAATTCGAGCAATTTGACCCCCTATAAGAATTACTATACGATTTCAAGGCAGTTAAGAGCTGACTAGTTCCGACTAGAAGGTGCCCGTTCATCAGTATGTCGCATGCATCAGCGTCGCTCAACTCAACCATATTTCTGGGATCTCAACGACCCGATACACAGCATGAGGATCGAATCAGCAATGAGGAGATCTGTAGAAGAACTAAAGTTAGCGACATAGCTGAAAGGATAAGTAAGTGAAGAGGCAATGGGCGGCGCACATTGCTCGTAGAACTGATGACCGTTGGCGCAATAAGGTTCTAGAGTGGAGACCGCGCACCAGATAACGCTGCGTGGGACAATCTCCAACGAGGTTGACAGACGACCTGGTGAAAGTCGCTGGGAGCCATTGGACGCGGGTGGCATGTGACCGGACGTTGTGGAAACCTTTAGGGGAGACCTTTGTTCAGCAGTGGAAGTCCTTTGGCTGATATGATGATGATGATGATGATGAGTGTTAATATCGCTTAATTTTATTGGCATATTGATTGCTTCTCTATCTGCATACAGCTCTATCAAATTCAAAGTGTCCAAGAAGTCAATAAACGGCTAAAAGCATTTCATCTACATGCTAAAAAACATTTTCGAAAAAGTGTTAACTACAAAATATTGTTATCAGGAATTGGATTCTTATAATTAAACAAGAACCAGTTTAAAATATACCTGATTCCTTCACTGCCCTAATTCGCCGTATTCCAACATATGTTTAATTAACGTCACACATTGATAAATTCACGGATTGTGCCGTTGTGTTGCTAAAATAAACATAAATTACCTTTTATATTGTAACCGGACTCTTTTAGCTGACACTAATGTTGGCAAAAGGCGGTAAAATCACATTTTATTACGAAAACACCATCGTCCGTTTAGGAAGTTAGCTATTAAATTCCTTTGTACCGTTATTCTTTTTAGATTTTTAATAGAAAAGTTCCTTTGGGTGTGACCAATTAGGTCGCATTCTTGATTTTAAGCTAAACCAGAATATATTAATAATAATATTACTTTTGCTGCTAAAAATATCTTAATTTGAAGGGAAAATACCCGTGAAGTTTACCTTGTGCCATAATCGCCACACATGGCAGGTGGGTTGACGATCGCCGTTGAGTTGTGAATGTACTCAAAGGCCGCTGCTATATTTTACGAGACCCACGTGAAGAGATGAGGTAGTGCTGCTCTTAGCCGGAACAACAAGGAAAAACAAAACACGAAACATGACAGTATATTCATTAAACATATTTCATTTATTTGCACATCTTCTAAAAACAGTTTACAATCTGCTTGTCTGTTTTCTCGCCTAATCTTCTTTTCCGTTCTATTTTATTAATCTTTTAAAACAACTTATTAAGCCAGTGTTGCCTGTAGAATACTATATGATATTGAAAAATAAAAATGTAAATCTCACAGTAGTTTAAGGACTTCCACTTCGAACTAGGCTTGCTCATTAACATTTGTTTCTTGGATTTGTGTCCTATTTGAAGGACGTCTGGGGACGTACAACCTTACATGTGTCCATGGTTTAAAGTTTTGAAGCAAGGTCCCTCGTTGTCAAATCATCAATAAGCTTGCAAAGGGAAATGCGCTCTCTACGACCATAATACAGGAAACCATGTCGAATGTTTGACGGCATGGTTGGTGCAGTGGTTGATACAGTCGGCTGCTGCGCTCCGGGTCGTGGGTTCGATTCCCGCACGGAACAAATATTTGTATGATCTGCAGGTAGTTGTTCCAGGTCTGGGTGTATTGTATGTGGAATTCATGTCTGTAAACGCACCCACGACACAGAAGAAATCCTAGTGCGGGGCAACGTTTCTAAAAAAAAAAAAAACGTTTTTTGTTCACGACTTCTGCTGCCCAGCCGAGTGTTCCAGTACGGCCAGCACTCATTCTTGACGGCAGCATTTTCTGAACACAGAAAAACTGCTTTAATTATTATATTTCTTTCTTTTTCAGATGGAATTGGGAAGGCACAGATCGGGTGGGTCTTCTTTTCTCACATTCTGGATATTCTTACTGCAGGTGGGTTGAAAATAGTTTGTATTAAATATTCCCCTAGGCCTTCAATAACTGTGTGGACCTATGGTGAAATATGTGGAACATAGCAGGCTCGTATGGTGAGCCAGCTGGTGGTGATTAGGTGTTTCTTGTATTAAAAGGCCGACCGTCAACGTATCCAATATGGCTGGGTCGGCGTCTCGGATGAGGTGAAATCATGCATCCAGCGGGAAAGCGTAGGAACCTGGGGTGCAATTCCTTAAGCTCAAACATCCATACATACTTTATTATAGAATCGAAATAACGGTGTAAAACCAATCTGGTATTCGCTAAGACATGATTAAAGCTATTCGAGGACACGTTGCAGACGGTGAGCCATGAGGACCAGTCATAGCGAATACCAAGTTAGGTTATCGACGTTATTTCAATTCTGTATTCAAGGATGTATGGATGTTTGAGCTTAGAGAATTGCACCCCAGGGCTGATCAGGACGACCAATAGTCCCGGCATTTAAGCTCTGCCCTAATTTTACACTTGAAGGACGAATAAAACTGCATATTTCCCGTGTATTGTATCATTTAAAAAATTAATGAGAATATTGTTTAAATTATGAGACGGTTTAGAAAAAAGGTAATATGTTAATTATAAAAGACTACGATCTCTTTTGTATTTTGCCACAATCGTTTCGTTGAATATAAATAGCAAATTAATTTTGTATGCATAAGTAGTATATACATAAAACCTTATCCGGTGCGGCTTAGATTTTCTAAACAGGAAGAGCATACATTATTTAAATATCGATAACCTATTAGTCGAGTTTTGTTAATTGTAAAAGCAAATTTTGTTAGTAACAGTTAGTATTCTTTGGTTTTATTGTGAAGCCGCGGTGATTGATTTGCTGGTAAGTCAAAATATTCACAGGAAACCATTATAAAATGGTAAGACACTGCCCATCCGTGGTGCGTGTGGTGTCCGGATTAAGAATATAGCACCACTCTATCTCCTCCCGTTGGATGTCGTAAAAGGCGACTAAGAGACTATAAACCAGAGGGATGGGCAGCAGTGTCCCTTCTGTGGAATGGTAGCCACACTGCGCCCACGAACTCGCCTGCCAAGCGTGGTGAGTATCGGCAAATACCCCCCAAAATGATGAAACAATTGATTGTAAATCTATGGGGAGGCCTTTTTTCAGTAGTGGATGTATAAATGACTGAAATCAGAGGCAGACTGGAATACTGAACCATGTCCATAATAACAGGTAAGTGGTTTTTTTCCCTGCATTTGAAAATGCTGATGCTTCGTCTAACGCTCCTTAGAAGAGGAGCAAAGGATATGCCGACTCGATACATACATTGGAAGCGACTCCGGGATCTCGAAAACGAGCGCTTCAGTGCATCACAAAGGACTTGATAGTAAGATCATTGGAGAACAGTGGGTCGTAACTTTTGGGCTCACAGGCGTGAATAAATACTTCCATAAAATATGAGGACTACTCAGCGATATGTTCAGATCAGCTGTGCATATAATTCTACTCTGCTGATTTCCAGATGTTAGGCAGTGCCCGTCGCGGTGCCGAGGGACACGGTAGGCTGATGGATCCGCCAGCGCGCAACTCCATGTGGAGGTTCGGCTTTCCCAACCCCGTCAACTATAATGATAATGAACTCTTTTGTGGAGGATATGCAGGTAAATGAATTTTAATCCTAAACCTCTGGCGGCAGAGTCCAAATAGATAGGCTTATCTATCGACGATTTTCTCTACTAAATATAGGAATTTTACAAATCTCAAAATTCATGGAAATTAACCTCTATTACTATTATTGCCTATTACTATGGTGCCGGCTCAGAATGCCACCACCCCTTCTCCTCCCATGGGTGTCGTAAAAGTCGACTAAGGGATTAGCCGGAGAATGGGCAGCAGCGTCCTTCAAGTACATTAACAACTCAACTGCGATCGCCAACCCGCCTGCCAAGCGTGGCGATTATGGCAAAACCCCCCAATGAGCGAGAACAAATCCATATCGGTGGTTGTGGTGATCTTTGGGGGAGGCCTGTGTCCAGCAGTGGACTTCACTCGGCCGAAATGATGACTATTATTGCAACTGAAAACGAGATACTGTTCACGGATAAACTTTATCCGTGAACATGGCGCTTGCAACAGCGCCAAAATATATAAAAACTCAAAAGAAATAAAAAACATGGTAAATATCCCGTTTTCATTTCCAATAATAGTGTCAGTGACCATGTCAGTTTAAATAACCTCTATTAGCGAAACCATCCGTGTGGTGTCCGGATTAAGAATATAGCACCACTCCATCTCTTTCCATGGATGTCATAAAAGACGACTAAAGGACCCTAAACCAGAGGGATGGGCAGCAGCGTCCGTTCTGTAGAACAGTACCGTAGCGTACTGCGCTCACCAACCCGCCTGCAAAGCGTGGTGAGTACTGGCGAATTCCCCCCAAAATGACGACGCAATTGTGGAAATCCATGGAGGAGGCCTTTGTTCAGCAGTGGACGTATAAATGGCCGATATGATGAGGTTTATATCATTGCGCAGCCCTCGAGTTGCGGTGATGTCCTAGATACATTGCCGCATGTACAGGTAGGCGCATACGTGCACCAACAGCCGATGCGCCGCGAAAGTAGTATATACGCAGTACACGCGGTCCAACAGAAGGCGGATGCAGGTAAAATGGCGGAGTATTTGGTCGGCGCAAGCAGTCACTCAGACTGCTGAGTGGACTACCCTTGGCTGGTATGATGATGAGGCCAAACCACCGATTTTAGGTCATTGGACCGATAACCAAGTTTGCAGACAATAAATTAGTTTTATAATTTTGGGCGGCATGTATTACTGACTGATAATTTAATTTTTTATTAGATATAGTTCAATTTATATGCTAATTGAATGTTAAAACTACGTACAGAGATACTTCCGCATATAGAACGTGTTCGTACCAATTACGAGTATTAAATTACCATTAACAATGTGCTTTATTTTTGCTTTAACCTGTAAATGCCAGTGGACCCAGTAGGTCCGATCAAATCATTATTTAGTAAAAAAACTGGACACCGATTTAAATAAAATGTTTCACGTAAATGTGTATTCAGATCACTACTTAAATAATTTTAAGCATATACAATGAATTCTTAGTTACGAGTACAATGTCATAGTGGATGAAACCAATAAACGTTATAAAATGCATGTCTTCTTCTTCTTCTCTTAGATTATGGCTTCTGTAGAGTATCTTCCACAATTTCGCCAATGTCATGTAATAAGGCAACGATATACGGTGTTCAAGTTAATAAATTCTGTGTTAACAACATTGTTCGGTATTCAATTTATTCAAAACTTAATTTATGACACACAAGGAGAACCACAATATTTTGCCAAATGTGTACCTAGTGTCACAGACCATCAAATGCAGGAGTTTGTTCATTAACGTTGGCCAAATTTAGCTTTTTTTTTTATATACTATCCAAGCAGAGACAATACTAACTATCAACAATCCCGACTATAAACAATACACAAAAAAAAATACAATTTAATTTTATTAGTCTTGATACATTTACCCAATATATGTACAAAACAAGTAAATACATAAGTAAGCAGTAAGACAGTAAGCTGTCAATCTCAGCTGTCATCACTATGCACGTAAAACATTTTTAAAATAATTACATCCGTATTGAATCTATATAGAGGGCATTATCCTAGCATTAATGTAAACGTTACCGCAAACATTTTTTCTGTGTCTCTATTGATTTCTCTAATGATGCGAAGAGCCAACGTACTTACGGAAAATTGAGTTCATTGAACTATCCGTAATATCCTTCAAGGTTAAAGTCCATTTATTTGTTATTTAAAAAATGGTAAATGCTAGTCACGTTCTTGTGGATCGGATTCTGTATACCTGTCTAAATAATCTTATCGTTGTCAGTGGTCAAAGTCAGCAAAACAAAATCCTACAGCTTATTTTTGTATTAGTCACGTCAAGTATGGATTAATAAATGTAGGATTTCTGCATTTTTCTTATTTATATCATCATTTCGGCCGAATGAAGTCCACTGCTGGACACAGGCTTCCCCCAAAGATCACCACAACGACCGATATGGGTGTGTGAGCTCATTGGGGGGTTTTGCCATAAACGCCACGCTTGGCAGACGGGTTGGCGATCGCAGTTGTGTTGTTAATGTATTCGAAGGACGCTGCTGCCCATCCTCCGGCTAATCCCTTAGTCGACTTTTACGACACCCACGGGAAGAGATGGGGTGGTGGTATTCTAAGCCGGCACCACACGGCATTCTGAGCCGGCACCACACGGCTTATTTATATATTTATGTCGTATTACCTAATTGCTTATGAAATTGTAATAGACATAACATAAAAATATAAACAGGTACTTCTTTAATTACGAAGCCACATCAGGTAATTGTTTTAATAGCTTAAATAAATATATTATGTAGCATAAGTATCAAAATTTCGGATGTTTTCTATCCAAGCCCAGTAATAAGAAAATTTAGCAAAATATTTCAAGTCCATAAATGCAGCTTTTTTAACACACTAAACGTCGACAAATTGTGAATTCATAATTATAATTTATATAACTATTAACAAGGAATGAAGATTTAAATAAATCTATGCTAGTATACTGCATATGATTTTTATCAAAAATATTCTACGTAGTTTTTATTAAGTATTTAACGGTTAGTCAACTTAAAAAAGTATTAGATTTATCATAGTATATACATACCGCTTCATAATATGTGTCAACAATACGATCCGTTCTGCGAATTCTAAGCCTCATCATTAGAGTAGGTGTATTCTACCCGACTATTGTATTCCCTAGCTGGTAAATATAATCTGAAATATTACCTAGGGGTCTCGAATTTTCCCCCCGGCAAGACGGTGGCGCGCACGTGGTCACATGCCGCCGTGTGCGCAGCACAGCGCAAAGCGAGGCTTGGGGGGATCCTTTACAATCCTCCCCGAGAAGCGCCTGGGGGGCGACTTTTTTACAGTCGCCTTCCCTCCGCTAGAGGGGGTGACCGCTTTACAGTCATCCCCTCCGTGATGTGCCTAAAAGCGTGGTACCAATGAGCGGCTCTAGTGTGATCTTACGAGGACCTGGAGCCCCCCTTCGGTGCCGAAGATGACCGCTCCAGTGGTTTTAGCCGGTAGGAGTACGGCATACCCCTTCGCCCTTCCCCGGGGTGAAGGAAGTTCTATGTAGAATTTCTACTGGACATCAATAAAAAAAAGGGGTCTCGAAGGTTACTGAGAAAGTTAATTTCGCCCCAACTTTGCTCTTAATTAAAATGTATGCATGAATTCATCCCCTTTTTCGATAATGGTTATTTTCAGTACAATGGGAGCAAAACGAAGGCAGGTGTGGGGTATGCGGAGATGCCCATCATGTACCAGAGCCACGGCCTCACGAAGCTGGTGGTATGTACGGCAAAGGCATCGTCACCAGACATTATAGCGTTGGACAGGTCAGTAATCTGGATTTTATATTACTATGCACCTTTTTTTTAACGTGTGGAAATCCTCTTGGACGTCCTCCGCCTTGGGAAGGGCGGAGGGGCATGCCGGGATCAAACCAGTTAAAACCACGGTGTCCTTCTTCTTACCTCTAGCCGGGGGTGAGTTGTACGCTTTTCTGCATTAGACCGCTCCTCTGGCAGGTATCGGCCCGTCAATGTTTGACGGGCCCCTTCTGTGTGCGGCCTTGTTGGCCGCACCTACCTTCGGAGATGTTACTATGTACCTGCGCACCATCACCATGGTAGTTTTAATGAGAGTTGGAATGAAATATAACTAGCTATGTTCTAATCTACAACCACGGGCGATTGTGTAATGCTCATTGATATATCACACATTTCTTTTATTAGCACACGTAACTACATAATCATTGAATTTTTAGCAACGTCCTCACCGCGCTGGTTTAGCTGGCTTCGAGAGCCTTTGAAGAGCAAATCCATGTTTCTATATTTTTAGTTGAAAGCGAAAAATCAAACTATCTTGTCAAAGGCTGAGTCTTCTTGAATCTTGAGTCTCATCATTTCGGCCGAATGAAATCCACTGCTGGACACAGGCCTCCCCCAAAGTACATCACAACGACCGATATGGGTGTGTTGTGGGCTCATTGGGGGTTTTGCCATAATCGCCACGCTTGGCAGACGAGTTGGCGATCGCAGTTGAGTTGTTAATGTACTCGAAGGACGCTGCTGCCCATCCTCCGGCTAATCCCTTAGTCGACTTTTAAGACACCCACGGCTTTTACGACACCCACGACTTTTACGACACCTACGGTCTTGAGTCTCACTCACTCTTAAGTCGAGAGTTAAATCTACTTGGAATTTGGGAACTTACTGGAAATTGGGACTTGGGGTCGTAATTATACTTCTTAATATAATTTTAACACTTAATTTCTGTAAGAAGTACACTGCCAGAAAATGGCAAGAAGCCTTCAGAATACGAACAGTTTATTTTTGTCGTGCAGAATAGTTAATATAAATATGTAGCAACAAACTAATCAAATTTAACAGGAAGTTGAGGTAGAAGTGGAGTTGACAGCGAACCATCTAGGAACTTTCGTGATGAAGCTGTGTCCGAACAACAATCCTAAGCAAGAAGCCTCCCAGGAATGCTTTGACAGGTAAGTGATAGTATTGTTTTTACTCGTATTGTCAATATTTCAAGACAGCTTATCGCTGTCTACGGACGAACAAAAGCGGAAGTGGCACTGGCCTGATCATTTCTTACCGGGACTCGAGAATTAAGATACGCAGCCTAGCTTGCTCCTCGGCCATATGGACAGAGAATTTACTTTGTTAAATCAAATGATATATGAATTCAATGTATATCTACAGCTTCCCGAAGAGTTCCTTCTTCGAAATTAAAATTTTTCATTGGCAACTTTTATTACCAGCAAATTCTAAAAACATTCAGTGTGACAACAAAGTTCCTGCTTGCTTGATACTGATCTCCTTCCATTCTCTTGATGCGATCCTTTAACTGCCTTTACAACAAAAACAACTAGAAGTTAAAGAGTTGCTCATTTTTTTCCGTGATATTCTCTAACCTCACCAAATAATAATACTTTTGAGGGAAATGTCTTGTATGTTCAATATACCTTCATTTTCAGGTACCCATTGTACATATCTGAGACAAGAGACGACAGGTTCCTAATCCCGCTGGACACTGCTAAGAAAGAAATATTCAGGTACAGGGTGCGATTGCCACCCTACATAACATGTACGCAGTGTGTACTGCAGTGGACTTATTATACTGGTAAAAATAAGTTCATAAATAAAATAGATAAGTACTGTAGCAGCAAAGTAGTATTCATGATGATCATTCATCGCCACGACTAGTAAAGAGCCATATGTGTTTGTCACTGTGTGCGTCTCCCAAAACCACGTTTTCAACTGGGCAGTTTCTTGGTGTTTTACGAGTGTAAAAGAGAAAAGAAATATATTAATGTAGTTCGTTTCGGCCGAATTTAGTCCACTGCTGGACACAGGCCTCCCCCAAAGATTACCACAATGACCGATATGGATGTATTGTGGGCTCATTGGGGGGTTTTGCCATAATCGCCACGCTTGGCAGACGGGTTGGCGATCGCAGTTGAGTTGTTAATGTACTCGAAGGACGCTGCTGCCCATCCTCCGGGTAATCCCTTAGTCGACTTTTACGACACCCACGGGAGGAGATGGGGTGGTGGTATTCTGAGCCGGCACCACATGGCGTTAATGTAGTTGTTTAGGTGAAAACCACGTACGGCAAAAATATGTTCGTAACGCCCTGATGAAGTGAGATCCTTTGCGAAGTTGCGCATAAGTATTATTAGAGTTCCCTCATCATCAGCATCTTTGGGGAGATGTGTAAAATTGGCCTCGTAATGACCGTTTCCAACGGTGTTTTTATTTGAATACAATACATTTATAGTGTCTTAAATAAATCAGTAATTTATTTTCCAGGAAACATGTGGGGAGTTTGTGCTAACGGTACAGAAGCGGTCGGCTGCGGGCGCTCGGAAACATTTAGGAACTGCGCTGACGTCAGCGTAATCACCAGCACTGGTGGTCTACCACCTGCCTTCGCTGGAGACCTTCGTAGGGACAATCCATTCCTTCTATTCTACAGGGACTTTAACATGCCCAGGAACGTCTATCCTCTCGTCATCAGGTAGGAAACACTTTGTTTTTTTTTCAGTCTGTGTAATAATGGTGTCTATGTATATTGTGTGTATTTTTGTCACTGTATTATTATATCTGTTACCTATATTTTTGTCCGAATCTGAATATTTATTTACGTAAAGTCTATAATTCTCTATGTATTTTGTGGATTAATATTTCAGACAACAACTGAAGGATTTCCGAAAGCAATCATACGTTATTAGGTAAAATATGAATATGTATGTTTAATGTATAAAATTATATGTTTATTGTCAATAACGTGCACTATAATATTGAACGTTTTCTTTCAGCAACGATATTGATACAGAATCAGTGGAGGACATTGTCCCACCGATTATTAGGTATATTTTGTCATCCCTTGCAATGATTTTAAAGGTTTTGGCTGACGACGTGGTGGTGCCTATGTGAATAAATTTTCCATCCCTTCTGATGTTGTGTTTTTCGTAGTTTAGTATTTATATGTTTTGTACAAATAATATGTCGTAACTAACAAGCTGTCAATCCCCAAATCTCTCTTTGTAAAAATGTGGAATGAAATGAGTATTATAGCTGTAGAAAGCATTATTTGTGACTAACACGATCCTGTGATACGAGAATGTACAGAAAACCTTTGTATTATACCTACCTCCTATTTAATGTAGTCGCTTGATGTCCTAACATTAATGTTAGAAGTTATTAATCAATCTTAAGTTTTAAGAGAACATTCAGGGTAAATGTTTGATTAGTAACGGTATACTTCTGTGTGATAATGTATTATGGTTATTTTGATTGAAAACTGAACTGGAATTACAGCACAACGTTGATTAAACCTGATGCATGACTGTATTTTAGAAACTAAATTACAATTACGGTAGATTTGAAGTAATAATCTCTAATCGATTTCGTCTCCTTCACAACAAGGAAGATGACAAACTTATCCAAAACCCGTTTCTCTCAATTTCTAGTTTTCTGCCACCAATCGGACTGGTTTCAAACAGCTTCCTCTGCTATTCGACTTTTGGCTGTACATAAAACATGCCAAATGTGACCAATTTAGGGCTAACTTTAATACATTGAATTCACTTTCCAGGAATCAAGTATGTGTGCCGACAAAAACGTCCAGCCGGCTCCCGGGCATGCTGAGTTGGTGTCAGACCAACTGTCTGCGATACCCACCTAACTGTCCTGAGAATTTGTGTACTTGCCCGTGAGTATTAATTAACGTTTTGGATAGAAGATCTAACTGGCGCAATATCTAAGCGTTAGGATTTCTACGATTTTAATCGATATGAACGAGGTCGCGACTTTCTCAGCACAGCAGGTAACGTGTTGTTGGACGGGTATGTGTTAATAATTGATTGTAGCACAATCAATGTAAACAAAAACGTACTCCGCATACCAAGGGCGGATCTCAGGGGGCTCAGGGGGCCATATTACCCCCAAAACTGTGGGATACAGTTCATCTTAGACCTAGTAGCAACGAAGACCTCTGAAAATCTTGGATTGAGACCTGAGGGCCCCCTAGATTAAAATCTTGGATCCGCCCCCCGCCGCCGCCTATTTGCTGCTCAACGGGCTGATATGGTGATGATTGAAATGATCTAAATACCAAATAGCGTCAACTGTGTCATAAAACATAAATGGACAAACATTCTCAAAATCTATGGGTTCACTTATCACTAACTTACAGGTGAAAGTCAATCGACTCATTCCAATAAGTAAAAAATCATATTTCACAATTTCAGGCAAGTGTGCGAAGCTATAGGTGAGCTGGAGGGCCGTGATGGAGCTGATGTGTACTGCATGGACCAATGTATCGTGTACCCGCCACATTGCCCCTCGAATCGTTGCCGTTGTTACTAGGCCATCAAAATATTGAGCTATTTCGAAGATTTTAGAATATTTAATGTAAATTTTTTACGGAATGTTTGAACGCCTACTTATAGAAAAACATAGTTATTAATAGAAAAGCAATAAAATGAAGATAAAAATTTCAACATTCTGTCAACGTTTTTATAGAAAATGACTGTGTGCCGTTATGCCCCCAGTTAGGCAAAAACAAGCATATTAAGTCAAAAACGACATAAATAATATAATCGACATTTTGTTTCCGGGAAGTAGCTCATAGTTAACATTTGTATGATATCAATTTAAAAATAAGATGTATAATTCCTAAAATATCAATATGAGATAATTTAGTTCTAAATATGAATCTCTCACTTGTCAGAACTGTTTTGACAGCTGAGTGATTTTTTATACGTTTATGAAGCCAGTGCATTTGAGGGTTAGCGGTTGAACTATTGAAAAATGTAAGGTATAAAAAAACGGATAACTATTATAATATTTATGCTGCTTTTCCAGTAATAGAAAAACAAATAAAAATTATAGATATATATTATAGGAATTAATTTATATTATGCAACAGTCGCCATTTTATTTTATTATTTTGTGTACGTTATTACAATTATTTCCATAAATAAATTCTACGTACTCATATATTGCTGAAGTACTCTGTACAGTTTTTAGGATATTATTTAAGTGCATTTTGGTTAATTCTAATAAACCTACTTTAACGAAAATTGAAACTTCATTATGATATATAAAATTTGCCATATTACTTTATCACATGTGCCAGAATTTATGTAGATTAGTAAGATTTCAGAGATTCTTTTGGACTTCAATTATTTTTGTAAAATAAAATAATCTAAAACATGTACCCGGTGTTTTATTTAGGATACTCCGTAAATATTTTATTTCTCAGCATTGTATTATTATTTTAAGACTTGAAGACATTTTTATCACAGATTGTCGTGGGTATTATAGAGTATCTGGATAGAAACAATGGTTTAATTCAGATAATTAAAATCTGAATTCCGTTTACTGGATTTTGACCATCATCAAAAGGCATGCCCTGCGACGGATAGATTGGATGAACCAGAGTCTCAGACTACTCTTGTCGCGGCAACGCCAGGGAGTCAACGTTCTACCGTAGCTTCCAGGAACTGAATAGTCAAATTTCCACTAGATATTTTGGCTAGAGAAAAAACTTTCCATATGGTGATCACACCGATCACAATTAATACCTAACCGATTCATCATTTACCACTTTGTCTTGCCCTGGGTGGTGATAAATAAATGAATAAATAACCAATAGATACCATCATGTATTCATCATCATCATCATCATTTCGGCCGAATAAAGTCCACAACAGGACAAAGGCCTCCCTCAAAGATCACCACAACGACCGACATCGGTGTGTTGTATGCTCATTGGGGGGTTTTAATTTCTTTTGTTGTTAATTTTTTTGGTTGGCCATAATCGCCAGGCTTGGCAGGCGGGTTGGCGATCGCAGTTGAGTTGTTAATGTATTCGGAGGATGCTGCTGCCTATCCTCCGGCTAATCCCTTAGTCGCCTTTTACGACACCCACGGGATGAGATGGGTTGGTGCTATTCGTAGCCGGCACGGTACCATCATGTATTACGTTGCTTAAATTAATACTACTTACTATCATTATAAATGCGAAAGTTTGAATGTTTTAGAGGCTCCATCCATTCAAAATGGCTCAACGTGATGATGAAAACCGGGCCGACACTTAAATTTAAATTTAAGTGTCGGCCCACCGATGCTAACAATGAAAAATTTATTTTAATTCGAAATCACTGCAATAAGGAGTGTAGGAACGCTCAACGCCAACATGTCCACAATTCTGTTCAAAACGCAGAACCAGCTAAAGTCTGGAAATTTCTTAGATCGATGGGTGTCGGGAAATCTCGACATGAGTCAACAGTTCTTAAGGATTTAAACATCGATGTTCTTAATCTTCATTTTACTGCCTCGTCTAATTTTGATAAGACAACTAAATCAAATACATTAAATTATCTTTCATCTCTCCCGACTCCCAGTTATTCACCATTTATCTTTAATCAATTTTCTGCGTGTGATGTTAAGAAGAGCATTTTATCGAGAACTTCTAACGCAGTTGGAAGTGACTGTATCAGCCGTAATATGATCCTCCCTATCCTAGACGCTATCCTTCCCGTGATATCCCATATCCTTAACTACTCCATCTCCAGTGGTATCTTTCCATGGGAACGGAAAGAAGCCCATATAATCCCATTACCCAAAAAACCGAATCCGCCTCATTTTCAGACTTTCGTCCTATTTCGATTTTACCCTTCCTCTCCAAAGTACTTGAGCGTTTGATCCACAACCAGCTCAGCAACTTCCTCTCCAAGAATAACCTGTTTAATTCATGTCAATCTGGTTTTCGCGCTGGTCACAGCACTACCACAGCCCTGATTAATATTACGGATGATATCAGGTCGGGCATGGAAATCGGTAATCTAACGGTCCTAGCGTTGTTGGATTTTAGCAATGCTTTTAATACCGTGGACTTCGATATTTTGCTTGGCATACTATGCTCTCTTAATATATCTCCACCAGTAATTGACTGGTTTCGCAGTTACCTGTCTGGTCGCCGACAACGTACCTGCATTGAAGACATCTCATCTAAATGGTCCAATACTACTGTCGGTGTACCGCAGGGTGGCGTTTTATCTCCATTACTTTTCGCAATTTTTATAAATTCTATCTCTAGTCAACTTCTTTCTTCCTATCACCTTTATGCAGATGATCTTCAAATTTACTCTCAAACTCCCCTTGTTAAGCTATCAGACGCTATTGCCACTGTTAATATGGATCTGGTCCGAATATGTGACTGGAGTAAGAGATATGGACTAAAGGTAAATCCAACGAAGACTCAGATTATTGTCGTGGGTAGCTCTAGGATGGTTTCTAGAATCGACTGGAACGCACTTCCTCAGGTTTCTTTTGAAGGTAGTTCAGTTCCTTTCAGTGAAAAGATTAGGAACTTGGGGGTGATCATTGATAGAAATCTATCCTGGACTTGCCAGCTGCAAGAAGTTAGTCGTAAGATATTTGCCTCGGCAGGTTCCTTGAGAAGATTACGCAACTTTCTTCCTACTACTACTAAAATTGCGCTTGCACAATCCCTTCTCCTTCCGATCCTCGATTATGCTGATGCCAGCTATCTTGATCTTACATAGGAACAACTTGATAAGCTTGAGCGACTTCAAAACTTTTGTATTAAATTCATATTTGGTTTAAGAAAATATGATCACGTTTCAGAATTCCGCACTATGCTCAAGTGGTTACCTATTCGTCTTCGTCGGAATACACACATTCTTTCGCTACTTTACAGTGTACTATTCATTCCTGCTACTCCCTCCTATCTTAAAAAACGTTTCGAGTTCCTTGGTGATACTCATTCGCGTACCCTAAGATCATCAGAAAACCTAAGGCTTAAAATACCCATGCATTCTACAAATTTTATTGACAAATCCTTCACGGTTCAGGCCGCTCGTTTGTGGAATGCGTTGCCAATTTCAATTAGACGGGCTCAGTCGCTACCAGTGTTCAAGCGACTGGTGAGGGAACATTACATGTCACCGTAATTATATATTTTTGTTATTTTTCACATTTACCTTGCTTATATGTCACATCACATGTGTGTTATCAGTTGTCCTAAGTCGGAATAAACTTTTTTATTAATATATTATGTATATATATTACCATGTATGTATATAATTATGTATGTTATGTATATATGATTTTCATTATTTATATATTTTGTATAGTATTATTCAAGTATATAGATATGTATTTGTGTGCACCAGAGACTACCCCGCATCTTGTGTAGTAATTTTGTTTCTCCATCCTAAGGTTGCCTGGAAGAAATTGCCGTGTGCGATAAGGCCGCCCATTGTACTCTATAATCTAAGTGATACTTTTTATTGTATTTTGAATAACTGGTGTACAATAAAGAATATAATAAATAAATAAAACGATAGATGATCACGAGAAATACCAAAGATATTGAAAGAAAGGAGATATGCCATCCGGTTTTCCCCTACCATTCTTCATAAAACACACTAATACACACAGTTACAGGTTCTCATCCAAGGAACTGAATAAACACAACATATTGACGGCACGGTTGGTGCAGTGGCTGATACAGTCGACTGCTGCGCTCCGGGTGACGGGTTCGATTCCCGCACGGTAAAAATATTTGTATGATCTGCAGGTAGTAGTTCCGGGTCTGGGTGTATTGTGTGTGAAATTTGTATCTGTAAGCGCACCCACAACACAGGAGAAATCCCAGGGTGGGGAAATATTTAAAAAAATATTGTAATTGGGTTCTCATACTAAAAACACACCCACGACTTTGTAGGTAGCCAATCATACCGAGCGTACAGACCGCAAACGACAGCCGTACCACGCAACGCGTAAGTTTATTGGGAGTACCATTCGCTGTTCTATTCACTGCGTTTGTCATACACCGATTGCTAGTTAAAAGTAAAAGTAAAAGTAAAAGTACTAGATAAGAAGGATTGTACTTTATACAAAAATAATAATGTCGTTCTGCCCCATCAATCCAAATGTAACATAATAAAGAAAACAATAATTGTTAATTTATTATTTTTATAGAAAAATACAAGAAAATTCTTTCACTTGCGCTTAAGATTCCTTCATTGATAAAGTTATTCATTTTTGCTTCGGTTTTTGCATGTTATCGCCGACCAACACGACACTTGTTTCACTTACGCGATCGAATCTCAACTGATGTTATACATCGGCCATTTTTTCCGAATGGCCCGGATTGTGCATGCCGCGGTGGCGCGGATACGCTTCCGTACCACTTCTCCTATTTCCTATTTATGTGTGAAATACGGTACATTATATTTCAGTTATACGCCCAGCGAAGCGGGCTGGTAACGGCTAGTAAATTAATAATGTATCTGGAACCTTGTATTCGCACATCTGCTTTTGGTTTTTACTTACTTTAGTCACATTGGCTTCCCTTTCTTTCATCAGGCGATAAAAAATGTGTGTCAATATATAAGCTTCTAATAACGGTCAAGTTGTTTAATAGAAGCGTTTTACCTGAAATAAAACGCATATTAAACTACTTACCATAATAGAAGCTTAGTTTTTATTCCAGCCTGGTGTTCCTATATTTCGACGCAATGACGTAGTAAAGCGCATGGAACTCTTGGTTCAACAACGCCCTCTGCCAGGTGAAAGGAGGGGGATGTGCGCAAGAGATAGATGGAAAGGTAGACTAGAGGGAGGTAAAATAGAACGGAAACTGAAGTGCCTTCTCAATATCTAAGCTTCTAAGTAGTTTAAGCGTTTTATTTCAGGTTAAACGCGTCTATTAATGAATACTAATATGAGTAACTTTCTTAAAAAATATGATAGTCCATAAAAAAACATAAATGTAAAACTCAACTCAAATCAAAGCAATTAGTAACAATAAATAAGTTCTGTAATAACCTAATAAACTATTTTAACAAAATAAAATCAATAGTAACCATCTAAACAAACTTTTCGTTAACAATGGACTTTCTATCCTACATCAATCGGTAATCTTACAGCCAGTTTCTGAAAGGCGAATGCCGAATTATCTAACAAGCTGTCACAATTACCGGCCCGTTAACAGCCCGTCACAATCTGCGGGTTTATGGTACGCAAATTATCGAAAAATTTGCTAATCGAATGTTGACGCGTGGTGTTCCGGAAAGTATACTCTGTTTTTGTCAAGCGCATATCGTTCTCTTTCGTTTAACAGACAGGCAACCCGGCTGTTTAACAAACGAATACTTCTGCGTAGAAATCGCAAACAGTATCAAAAACAGTTTATTTATTATTTGTTTTCCTTCACCGTCCAAATTTATTTATATTGTACAAACCCCTTCGTTTGATGGTCTTTCATAAAACACACGGCTACATTTAAGCTATAATTACCATTATAAGCTGTTCACACACCTAACAAGTTAAGCAACTTCGCGGCAGGTTACGTATTGCGGTCAAAAACTTGCCAGGCGTATTCAATTTCACAATACCTTTGAGTACCTACCTCCACACCCCAAATTGTAATAAACCGGTCATCCCTCAAGTAATCAATACGAAGAATATTACACGACGTGACATCTTAATTGCCAATGGGAGCATTTTTCGAGCACAGAGAATTTTCGTCGTTAATACATTGAGCATTGCAGTACATTGTAATCTTCTAGGTTTCATATCGATTTTCTGAATCCGACGCTGAATCCGATGTTGAATCCGACGCTAAATCCGACGCCGCAGCCGACGTCGAAGCTGACGCCGAAGCCGACGCCGAAGCCGACGCCGAAGCCGACGCCGAAGCCGACGCCGAAGCCGACGCCGAAGCCGACGCCGTATCCGACGCCGAT
This sequence comes from Diloba caeruleocephala, assembly GCA_947459985.1. Classification (NCBI taxonomy): domain Eukaryota; kingdom Metazoa; phylum Arthropoda; class Insecta; order Lepidoptera; family Noctuidae; genus Diloba; species Diloba caeruleocephala. The sequence continues at coordinate 26,967,875 of OX381608.1, read as the reverse complement.
AAAGATAACGATGTCGATAAAGAGGCCTGATAACGATGTCGATAACGATAACAATATCGATAACGATGTCGATAACGGGGTCGATAACGATGTCAATAACGATAACGATATCAATGACGATAACGACTTCTATATAGATAACGATATCGATAACGATGTCGATAACGGTGTCGATAACGATGACGATAACAATGTCGATAACGATAACGATATCAATAACGATAACGACGTCAATGTCGATAACGATAAAGATGTCGATAACGATAACGATGACGATAACGATGTCGATAACGATGTCGATAACGATGTCGTAATGAGATTAAGCTCCATTTGACACGCTCTGGTCAAAGTTTCGTCTTACGTTTACTGCGGTAATGTTAGCGAAAACATATTGCGAAGTTTCCTGAATGCTGCCCAGCATGTCAGATTTCCCGACTGACCTCTTCTCGAAGTCCTCCTAAATGGATGTTTTGTCCCAAGACATAGGTACCTACTCGTCAACAACTTCGAGAACAGCACGACATGGGGGTTTGACACGACTTTTGTTTTACTCAGAAAATCTGTTGAGATCATCGAGAATGTGGCGTTTTTGTATACGCAAAACTCAGTCTCGGCTGTATGTAGGTATCAAGCTATAAAACTACACATCTATGCTGTAAGAAAGAAGATACAAAAACTACGAGAGTAAAAGAGATAGCAATCTAACAACCCGTGTACTCGATGTCTTTGTTGCACTGTGATAGAATATATGTTTTCTCTCATTTCTTTGCTTGACCTGTGTTTTGTTCGAGAATATTATTCTATAGATAATTTGAATGTTTTGTTTATTAAAATATTTTATATTGTTTGTTATTCACGTGTGGTATGAGATTAGCACGTGTGGTGCCGGCTCAGAATGCCACCACCCCATCTCCTCCCATGGGTGTCGTAAAAGTCGACTAAGGGATTAGCCGGAGGATGGGCAGCAGGGTCCTTCGAGTACAACAACAACTCAACTGCGATCGCCAACCCGCCTGCCAAGCGTGGTGATTATGGCAAAACCCTCCAATGAGCCCACAACACACCCATATTGGTGGTTGTGGTGATCTTTGGGGGAGGCCTGTGTCCAGCAGTGGACTTCATTCGGCCGAAATGATGATGAGATTCTTATTGATGAGTTCTTTATTTATTTTTGCTTGAGAGTTTGTTCATTTTCTATGCGCACGACTGCATTGTTATTACTTAATTAATAAAACAATACAGATTGTGACAGTGTGTGTTCGTTGTCCGTCTTGGACGAACCGATTTCGAGGTGCTACAATTGGGGGAGTTTTGGTTCTTACTTTTGGCGCGAATGTAACATATCTACTTTAATATTTAATTAATATCATTGACAGTGGCAGATTATACTCCTTAGTCTTCTGTATAACCTGCCACAGCGAATGGAAGTGGCCGACCGCCTTTGGTACTTAAAACCTTTTCGGAGTCCAATTGGTTCGGGAGGCTGGAATTCATCAACCATGTGCTCGAGATGATTATGTATGATCCGTGTCCTCCAATTGTCTAATATGGCTAATATGACATTAATTTGTGAAATATTAACGCCTATTCTAAGGTTCTTCTTCTCTTAGATTATGGCTTCTGTAGAGTATCTTCCACAATTTCGCCAGTGTCAAGTATAAAGGCAACGTTGTACGGTGTTTAGATTAATTAATCTTTACATATCCCTAAAATATTTCATAAAAAAGAAAAAAAAACTAAAAATTATGTCGGCAACGTCGTACGGTTCAATTCAAAAAACCTATTCTAAGGTTCTTCTGTTTTTTTGGGTCAATAAATTTATAAAAAAAGAGGTCAGTGTTTTAAGTTGTTTTGTTTATAGTTGATACACATAGGTACCTACATTTTTATTGTGTACGTCTTGATGTTGCTAAGCTATTTAGCTTAACTGTCGTCAAAAATTCTGATGTGTAAACTATACAGCTTAAATCATATTTATATTTTAACAAATACGAACAAACAAGTAACTATTTTTATTAACATTTACATATACACATTATTATGTAAACGAACTTATTTTATTAAGTTAAGTACTTACTTAGCGATGAAATGAAACGTAAATGACATTGACGTCGGTTATCAGTCGGTCGATTAATTTATTTACGCATAGCAATAGCAATTGAAATTTACAAATAAAACAGTGTTTAAAATAAAACTACGTAGATAAAGAATGAGTGACTTATTGGACGAGGATTTGGAGTTTCGGGGTGGCACCTTGCAGCTGTCTACTGATACTCTGGTGGCTGAGAGTTTGGAAAATGGTCGCAATATTACTACGGAAAATACTGCGAGAAGGAAACCCCCGAGTAATGCTAATCCTTCAGTGCTATCTGGTGCCGATTCGTTGACATCGTCTACATCTTCTTTTGCCGGTATTTATTGTAATATGATACTGCAGCAGTCGTGTTGGATAGTTATACGTGGTTCGGTAAAAAATAACCAAATCGTGTGTAGTACAAATGGTTCTGTAGCACCCTCATTATTATTGGTACCTATAACATTATCTCCACAATGTGGGTTTTTTTCATCATCATCCTCATTACAATTTCTACCGAATAAAGTCCACTGCTCGACACATGCCTCCCCCAAATATCGCTACAAGAACCAGTCTGGGTGTGTTGTGTGCTCATAGGTGATCCCAGTTGAGTTGTTAATGTACTCATAGGATGCTGCTGTCTATCCTCTGGCTAATCCAATAGTCGCCTTTTACGACATCCATGGGATGAGATGGGTTGGTGCTATTTGTAGCCAGCATTATATTCTCGAATATTTTTTTGCTGTCTCTAAAACTTAAGCTACTCCCTATAGTATTTTGAATATTATACTACAGATGCCAGAACAGAGAATCACACAACCAACACAGCTGCCTCTGCCACAGAAATACAAGCAGTGTTCCCCCGTTATGATGTGCCCTTTGATAAAGAGAACATTAAAGATTTCTTCACATTCCGCACAGGAGTTGTTGAAACAGCCATACAAGAATGTATCACTGCTTTATTATTTCCTGAAGATGGAGTGTACTTGGGATCCTGGCTGTTGACAGAGTCAGTATATTACATTTATTTTGTACAAATCTGAAAATAAATCTGAAAGGAGAATGTTTCTAATCATTCCTTGTTTGTCTATACTTCTAGTGTAGTGATTCTATATTTTTGTATACTCTGATAGATGTGAGGATATTCATATTGTATCTTTGTATTAATTTCATAATCTAAGTAAAGTGAAACAGATTATGTGCCATAGAAAATAAGGCCATTGGCTTGTAGATAAACTACTATTCCCACATTAAAGATACATAATTAAAAGGATATCATTAATTTCTAGGATAACTCTTTGGGACAATGAAAAGGAGAGAATTCTGCTACTTACATCAAGACTGGTGATGACAATCAAGTATGATTTCATAGCCATGAAGCAGTTGGACTTTAAGAAGACATACCTGGATGATCTGGACACTATTGTCATTGGGGAGCTGGTGTATCCACCTTCATCTCTTGTGCCGTGAGTTTTTTGATACTTTATCGATATGCACAAGGAAAACCTGATGATAATTGTGAAAATTGATAATGCACAGCTTAAGATATATTATACATATAGGTAATATTTCTTAAATTCCTCATAAGCATAAATACTAAATGCCAAATGTGAAGCAGAGGATTCTTCTTCTCTTAGATTATGGCTTCTGTAGAGTATCTTCCACAATTTCGCCAATCTCAAGTATAAGGCAATGTTTTACGGAGTTCCGATTAATCAATCTTTACATATTCATATGAAAAAAATCTACAAAAATATGTCGGTAACGTCATCATAAGGTTCAATTGTTTTATTCGAAGCAGTGGATATTTTATTTAATAATTGATTTTACTAGTAAACAGAAAGGACAGTGCCTTTTGAAAACTGGAATATGTTATAAAGAATTTGTGTTTTCTATCAAATTGCCTCAACTAGTACAACTGGTTTTATTTTGATAGATTAGGAATAGAGAAGGTAGTCAATGTTGTTTGCTATGCACCAGATATCAAATAAAAATGTTACTTACCTTGTCTTATGGGCAAAAGTACATTAGTTGTGGCACACTGGCTCATTGGATGGTGTTCATTGTCTGGCCTCTGGCCATTTATTAGTTTTAATACCAAGCAACAATCTTTTGTGGTTAGGTTATGTATTAAGTTGGTATAGTCATGATGCTTTCGACTTAACCCAATGTAGAAAGTAAAATATGTGTCCAAAAAGTTACTAGTATCATGTTCCTTTGACAATGACAGTTACAGGAGCAACTGACAAACATAAATAAATAACTGAACTAACAGGATTATTTAATATGCGTGTTGGTGCACAGCCGTCTGAATGGCATCGCGACTGGTGTCAGCACGGTGGTGAAGGACTGCGTCATAGACAGGCTGTGCCGGCGACCCTCGCACGAAGACATCGACCACCAGAACAGTAAACTGTTCGATCCCAAGTATTTTGAACCTAGGTACTTTCAGTTGCTGTAGGATACACCATTGTTGCAAGCTTTTTTGGGTTTTCATTTTGTATCTGTATTTAGGCAGATTCATTTACAGCCAACTTAAAAAATGAAGTATAAGTACACTTAACAACATTTGTAGGTGAATATTTTGACATAGGAGTAGTCTTAAAAAATGACAAATAACATTGTTGTATTAACAGACTACCTAAAATTCACCATATCTAATTTAGTTTAGTGTAGATATCTTATTGAAGCTGAGGATAGCATAAATTATTTGAGTGTAAAAAGGACTTTTAACAGCAATAACATACTTCAAATGATCTGTAAAGAGAGATTACTCTAGACCTGCCTCTATAATTTGTTCCAGCCTGGAAACACTCATTTGTTGGTGCTATTTTCATTATTTTAACTTTATGACAACATTCAAGCAATGCCAACTATTCCAGTTAAGGTTTCGAGCCAACTGATTTATTTTTACACTTATTATAATATATATAATAATAACCTCGATTACTAGTATTGTATTTGGAACATGATAAATCCAGGCTAAATATTATTTCTAAAATCATATCGGCTTGTCATCTAAAGCCCTGAATCATCAATTTGATTAAATTAATCTTGTTTATACTAAGAACCCCCTGAATAATGTACTATCTTTTGTATTATATCTTTTATTCAAACTGTAGTTGCTTAAAATCTTGAAATCAATGTACGTACTTGTAGTTGATATCTTCGCTTGGTTTATTTAATTGCTCATAAGCATGTACTTATAAAGGAAATGTTGCTTGTGTTTTTTTTATTTTATTTAATGTTGTAAAATTGCCCTGTGGTTCCGGCTACGAATAGCACCAACCCATCTCATCCCGTGGGTGTCGTAAAAGGCGACTATGGAATTAACCGGAGGACGGCAGCAGCGTCCTTCGAGTACATTAACAACTCAACTGCGATCGCCAACCGGCCTGCCAAGCGTGGCGATTATGGCAAAACCCTCCCAATGAGCACGCAACACACCCAGACCGGTTGTTGTGGCGATCTTTAGGGGCTTGTGTCCAGTAGTGGACTTCATTTTTGCTGAATCGATGACGATAATGCAACATTGTAAAGTAGCCGTGGTTAATTCTAATATCGCATTGCGTGCATTTCTTTGTAAGTTAATTATAATGTTAATTAGCTAGTATTATGAATACTTCTCTTACTATTTTTTTTCCACTCATACAATAATAACATTCACTACAAAGCTTGAATAATCCAGAGAAAGGCAATATTTATTTATTTATTTATTTATAATACCTACGTCAGTCTTTAACATCCTATGTTGCATAGATTATATATTAATATTGAAAACTTAGTTTGTGTGTCCGTAGATGTGGTTAGAGATGACTGTTGTGTTATACAGTACCTTCTAGATGGATGGACATTAATATGCACTTCGGGTGCACTTAAGGCATGCCACCTTTCATCCTATGTCTTAGTTCAATGTGTGTTTGATCAAAGAAATAAGATGAATTCATCAAATGTTTTGTGCAATTTTGCACACATATGCAAGCAAAACCAATGTCTTTATAATATTTATGTACTGGGATTATAAAAATAAAACAATGCATTTAGAATTGAATTTGGCAACATCTGGACAGAGAACTTTGATTGAATAAATCTTGGACAAAATATGGTTAGTGGCATGGCACCCTTTTACAGACAACACTATTTTGCGAATCAGATTTCAATTTATCTTGTCAACATTTGAAAATCGGTCCATTTAAAATCATAAATCTCGCCAAATTGAGAATGAAGGTGTTTGGAATCTAACTACTAAAACTCCCATTACTATAATTAAACTTTATAAAAGGAAAATATTAAAGCAAGAAGATGAGCTTTAAACTTACTGTAACCCCATATATTATAATTCATAAACATACCTTTCTTATCCTCAAAAAGGGTACCTGTACTGATGGTTGTTAACTTAGGAATTTTACTCATTTAACCATTTTAGGGAGCGACACCTGCGTGGCGTTCGTCTGATGTGGAATAAAGGAGAGCCTTTGCCGCTGAAGACCGTGTGGAACCCGTTCAGCCAAGACGTGCCCTTCCTTACCTTCGCCTCGCATCCTATCTTCTGGCATAAAGGTGAATCACAAGTTTATAGGACGGCTTGCTTGGCTACTTGTGCCGGGTGGTGGCGGGTTCAATCCCCGCACGGAAAGAAGTTCTTCTGTGAGCTTGGAGAACTTCTAAGGTGGAAAAAGAAAGGAACCACAGATTTATGGTGCTTGAATAGCACCTGTATATTTTTTTATTTTTTTTTTACTTTTCCCCACACTAGGATTTCTCCTGTGTCGTGGGTGCGTTTACAGACATGAATTCCACACACAATACACCCAGACCCGGAACAACTACCTGCAGATCTTACAAATATTTGTCCCGTGCGGGAATCGAACCCGCGACCCGGAGCGCAGCAACCGACTGCATCAACCACTGCACCAACCGTAAACTTGAAATAATTTTCAGTATTTTTGTGGATTTATATGTAACCAGTTATTAGTCTAGTGAGAGTCTTTAATAACCACTTGAACCATAAACTCAACTAATCAATAATTACTACATTGTGAGTTTAGATAGTTCGAGTCGATGTTCGTATCCAGTGTCTCTGGATACTAACATTGACTGGTAGTCAAGTGGTAGTGGTAGTGGACGCAGGTAGTTAGGTTTAATGTAACTATGTGCAGCACATCGCACAGTAAGGCTTCGGGGATTTCCTATACAATCAGAGATATGCCTGGGGGCCTCTTTATAGTCGTCTCCTCTGCGCTAGATGGGGTGACCACTTTATAGTTATTCCCTCCGAGATTTGCTTAAGGATGTGGCATCAACGGGCGGCTGCTATGCGATTGTTCTGGAAATCCTGCACCAATTTTCTGATCTCTTAACCACTCGGGTAGTTTTAGCTGATAACATCCCTTCGCCCTGCCCCAGGAGGAGGAAGTCTATGACGGATTTCCATTGAGTAAAGACAATAAAAGACAAAATGGTGGCCTTTGAGCTGAAATCATGAAAATAATATTAATGACTAGACGTAAACAGATAGGTGGCAACAGATCCGTTTTGTTTTTATTACCTCTAACTAGTTTGGCCTCTATAAAGAGGGTTCTTGTGAGTGAGTTGGGACGTTTTCCTCCCCAGCTAAAAGATTAAGAACCGTTCAAGTGAGTTTAAAAATATGTTTTTTTTTTGTTTTACTATAAAGAGGGAACTGCAGAAGAAAAATCGACTTATGACATGGAAACCTTTGCTCTAAAGCTTCAAAGAGCCATCGAGGGCATGGCGTCGTCTGCATGCTGCATACACCACTCCCCCATAGTCATCCAGAGCTACGTCGGCGTGACGTCATTACTCCATAACAAGACTGGCATGGGGTTCTTCAAGGTCAGAGGGAAGTTCAGCTTCTAATCAAAGGTACAGCCAATGTTCTGTACAGTATTAAGGAATATCATACTTGGAGGGTGGGTTGTTATGATAACAATGCGTATTGTACGGGTAATGTATATTGAGTAAAGCGGTTCAGTCATAGCAACGAGACATGAGTTCTAAGAACCTAACACTGGTTTATGATTTTCGACCAATCGGCTTGAAGCGCAGCTTCGCCCCGCCCCTTCTGTTGTTTGGCGCCCAATCAGACGCATAGCTCATGTTTTGTTGTAAAGACTGATGTTAGAAGATAAAGGCTGGAACTTTGTTATGTATACAAGGAGCATAGTTGGGCTACAGCTGGTTATTGCCTGAATATGCTTCATTCTGTAGATAGTTCAGAATATGCATTTTAAATTCGATGCATATTTTTTTATGTTGATATAAATTACTAAGTATGTCAGTAATCTTAATTAAATTTTACTTAAATATCCGAACTCTGGAAAATTGTTGCAAATTTTTGTAAGGATTATATATTGGTATTTATGCTTCCGTCACATGGAAAGCTGGTCGGTTATGGGGAGGTGAGGTGCGGTCTCGCGGTGGCTCCGTAATGTACTTGACAATAAGAGGCATACTACACCATTAGCGTGGTGGAGCAGCAGAGCCCGCACAGCGACCGCTTCGCTGCCCTTGTCGTCACTCAGACTATATACACTCGACTATCTAGAGATTCAGCTGTAGCTGCGGCATTGCTGTCTCGCGTTCTATGTGACGTAGCTTTAAGTACATCATGTTACTCCTGATTTAGAAAGAAAAAATGGGATTCGTGCATGTTGTGGCACACAATAGGACCTTAAAACGAACTCAATTTACTTTTGATTTGAATAATCTATTGCGCTCCTGTACGAGTATAAGAACGGCTCCTATGGTACGTCACGACGTACATTCAGCCTCGTGATTCGTCGGCTTTCTCCGCTTGGCTGCCTCGACTCGGCGGTCCACTCTGCCACTTTACTCGTGTGAATCGGTGTATCGGCGTCGATTTGTCCATACTGCACTCTCACCGCTTTATTTGTGTATATCTGTGCACTGGTGGGAGTTTTATAAAGGACGTTTCGTGCTGGATTTCGTTGATAATACATGCAACGTATTAAGCGTTGGAAGTGTATTATTATACTTCGGTAAAAATAAATTCTATTGTTCCACATCTGTCAGGCGTACCGCGACGGCTCTAAGAAATTTATAAAGATGCTCTCCTGTGAGGCTTCCCTTTTCAAAGGAGGAAGGTTTACCAGTAGGTCTGCGTCCTTACCGTTCAAGTTTCCTGTGACGTCACATTAAATGCGTTTAGAAACGAATGTCGTTATTTGGTTAGTAATGCGCATTTTTTTTAAACGTTGCCCCATACTACGATTTCTCCTGTGTCGTGGGTGCGTTTACAGACATGAATTCCATATTTGACGTCGACAACTTCGCAAGTGTAGCAAGGTTCCAGATTATGATTACTTAACCAGTTATTGGAAATTACATTATTATTAGAATGTTCTAGGATATTCTAGAATAGGGCCATGTTAGAAAGTTTTGGGATGGAATACAAAAACGGGAATTAAATCGGTTTAGGGGTTTATTTTGTTGTGATAAATAATTGTGTCGTTATAAATAGTTTATTTTAGTCGAATATTGGTTATTATGTCGTGTACTTAGTCAACGATGCGTTTTAAATAAAACTATCTTGCGGTGTCTACGATTATTGCCTTTGCATATATATTGTTAAATAGTCGTTACAAGTTCTTAAATGTTTATGATGCAATGTGACTTTTCACTTAGTATAACAACTACGAAGAACTAAGTTTGAACCGGTTTCGCAATTACTACGCTAAAGAAGACGGTGCTATGTAGACAATTCATTATTAATTGTCAGTGTTTGGCTGTCAAGAAACGAATCCATCATGTTAAACAATAATAACACCTTTGCACACAATGTGTAATCATTTGAACGGTGACGAATATGACACCATTCGCTTGACGACCTGTTAACGCTCCGTCATTTCCTTAAACGTAAATATTTGCTCCCGAAACAGTCATACTTATGGTGATTTTTGATGTACACAAAACTGCAATCTATACAACATGATCTATGCGTTTGTGTGTGTGACAGCTAAAGTAAACATAGTATGCTTACGCACACATGAACAATGTTTTTTCAAGTTACGTTTTTTGATACTGTCCACAAGAGACTATCCTTCCAGATATTATTATTATATGTTTATAAGTCTATAATATATGTTCAAGACATTCTAGCGCCTATATTGTGATTTGCCTTCATAGTTATAGTTTTAAATTTCATTCTTTATTTAATATGTTTGTTCCCCAGACCTTTTCTCAACTAGGTCGAGGTCGGCATTGTTAATATTCTATTTGTGTAAAAAGAAATGTATTTTATTTATTGTATGTTTTTTTCTTTCATTATCATCCGCCGTAACTTCAAGTGTATTATTATTATGTGGAAACTGTTTTGGATTATGTATTGCTTTTTGTAAACATTTCATATCATACTGTATCTGTTTGTTTCCCAAATAATACAAAAAACAATAATAAAATATACAATTGTTTCTGCCTCAGTGAGCCCACACGTTTTTGGGTAACAACATAAATATAACGTATAAAAGAGCTGTCTCATAAAAGTTTACTGCGATTACCAATATGTGAACAGCGTTCATAGGAGTGCATGTGTAAAAACTACTATAATTACATAATGTGTTCTGTTAGAAAGCCCATTCTATTGTAATTATTAATAAGAGCAATATCTATGTACACGACGTAGATATAATAATATACCACTGATCTCTCTTGTGGTATAGAGGTCAGTGTAATATACCATTAATAACACTGTTAAAAATATTTGTAAAATCAAAATATATTAAAACAAAAGTGTAGTAAAATTACAAATCTTTATAATTTAATACACATTTGCTAATTCAATGCAATATTACGGTATAATTTACATTTATTTAATATACATTACTTCTCAACTTAAAAAAATACTAAAATGATTCGTAATTTTACAATTTTTTTGTTTATTTAAATAAAATTTATAACTTTACAAAAATGTATGCCAGTTTTATGAATTGGCATTTATAATTTACTGCAATTTTATAATGAAAATGACCTATGTCACTTTTCGATCGTGTAAACAAGCCACAAAACGAATTTGTTTTTTGAAATAACATTATCATTATGATATTTGTTCCTGGAATATCAATCATCAGAAATTTACGAATACGTTTATAAATAAATGGATAAAAATATGTAGGTCACTCGATAACTCCTGTGGTACCAATGTAAATGTTTCTCTGAGTAAAATCTGTTACTATTTATGCACTTGTTTATACGCTTAAACCACAGTCCCTCCAGTTGTTTCTTCTCAGATGGCAGCCGAGCCACTACCCTACGCTTGGCCGCCCTGGGCGTAGATTAGCTGTAAGCGTGAAAAGACCTCTTTCAAATTGTTATAACCATTCCTGTACAGATCTAAGAGAAGGCAGTGTCGCTTATGAATGCGCCATTTCTTCACGACAGAACTTGTAAAATATTATCGCACGAATTTAAGATTATTATTATTATTTTCGTGTGAGATGCCATACTCGAGAATTCGCGGCGTGTTCACTCACCAGTTTTTAGATAGTTACGGATGACTTCTTGTACAGAGACATGCAATTTCTATAGGTATTTAAAAAAACTGATTTGCCTTTGATTTCTTGTTGACCGACATGACTTACCGAGTGGCTTACGTATAACATACATTGTATATGAATAGGTAATTATACATTGTTCTCCCTAAATATAGTAAAAACCTGTTGGACATTTATTAAACGAGATTATAGAATAGTGCATCGTAGCTTTTGCATGCATTAATTAATATAAATATATTGTAAATTAATAAAAATTGTAAAAGTAAAAAAAATGTATGTATATATCATATATTAATATTATTATACGTATAAAGTACCATATCCATAGATTGTTATCTAGCTTGTTGGCTAGTCCACCGCCCTCCGCGGATTTCGGCATCCACAAGTTAAAAAAGTTTGCCGTGTGGTGCCGGCTCAGAATACCACCACCCCATCTCCTCCCGTGGGTGTCGTAAAAGTCGACTAAGGGATTAGCCGGAGGACGGGCAGCAGCGTCCTTCCAATACATTAATAATCCAACTGCGATCGCCAACCCGTCTGCCAAGCGTGGCGATTATGGCAAAACCCCCCAATGAGCCCACATCACATCCATATCGGTCGTTGTGGTGATCTTTGGGGGAGGCCTGTGTCCAGCAGTGGACTTCATTCGGCCGAAATGATGAAGTTAAACACTAATGTTAAATTCAATTTAGATAGTGCAGTTTTCGAATTACTGATTTCTATATAGACGTCTTTGAGTGAAGGAAACAGGCTCCTGTTTCGGCCATATTAAAATACTATGGTATGTCTTAAAATTCCTATTTGTATAATCTTGATGTTGCTTACTTTTTTTTTATTGTTGTTAAACATTACATTGATATCGAAAAAAATACATTTATAAATAGATATAACTTTAGTGTTTATCCCGGATTACGGAGCGGGTTGGCCAAATGGACCTCACGCAGAAAGATTGATTCGCGTTCTTTTTTATACCGCTAAGATCGCGCGTTGCTGACCCCAAAGGTGGGTTTGCTGCGGTCATGCTTTGGATTGGTCGCCATTTAATCAAATCACGAGTCCATGTCTTAGAGAGAGCATGTTAAGCCATCGTTGGCCCTGTTTGTCATGAGTAGGTAATTGTGAAGTCTGAAGATTGAAAGTTTGACAACCAGTGTAACCTAGTCATTCAGCTACCTTCATTATTAATTATTGAAAAATAGACATTACAATTTGTTCTTTTTTTAAATAAACGTTACATTTATAACCTACTGCTTGTCCTATTAAAATAAACTAAAAAAATAAGTTTAAATTTTTGTGGTATCCTGATACTTAAATACACGAAAACGTGCTCCACTCTTTGTTAAAATCGCTACAGTGTAAGTATGCATTATAAATTGCTATTTTGTAAGTTTTACCACCACGCACCCGTAGGAGATGTGTGCATACGCACTAATATAAGTTAAGGAGTCAACGAGAACAAAGGCAGCCCACCTAAAATTGTGGGGCGCGTCTTGCGTGTTTGTATAATGGCGATAGTACTTATATTATTATCTGTCTCAGTTCAAAATGTTAGCAGAAAGTTCGGTTTCGATCCATTTTCTATCTCGGCACAATACAGGTTCACGTTTGTTTGTTAGTTGAGGAGAATACAATTTGTGACATTTACGAAATTGAGGCTCTATTATTTATTTAACATCTATTTAAAAAAATAATGATTCTTTGTTCGTATGTGTCCTAGGCGTTCCTATACCATTCATCCGATTAAGTTGAAACTTTGTACAGTTGTTGTTGGCACGTCGGTGAAGGTTTCGAAAAAGGCATTACAACGCATGCTGGGAATTAGCAAGTCTAGTATAAATACTACTAATTTAAAAAATACATAGTCTCTTATTTTTATGTATTCAATTCAGTGAGATGCCTACTTGATCTTCCACCCTCGTAATAATATAAAGCTATTATTTTCGTTTAGATACCTGGCATAAGGTATGCTCATAAATATTGTGATTATCTGTCTAAGATTGAAATTATTTTTAATGTAATAAAATATTTATTAAATAATTTACATGGAGGATATGAATAAAGTCACTATTATAAATGTTTATATTTGAGGTAATTTTAAACACTAGATTCATAATATATAAATATACTTATATGACAAAATAATCAATGTCAAACAACTCTGTGAAAACGCAGTTGAACATCATTCAGCTGCAGTCAACTACAGCGCCCTACTCAAGCCCTGCCTGCAGGGCCCTACATGCAGTATCTCTGCCATTATACAAGTGTGTGTTTGAAGAGCCGATATTTATCGATATTTCCCTTCAGGCACGGCTTTGAGTAGGCTCCTTAAGATACATAAGCTTAATTAAATAAACACTTCAAGAATTTCCAACTACTAAGTGTTGGTAACCGAGGATTGGTCATATGTGATATCTCTTGATGAATACGGGCTTTGAACCGTATTTTAAGGCTTGGGTTTATAATAATCAAAGCGATATATATATACACGATGCGCTGAAGACAATTGCTACGATATTTTCAATTTCTACACAATTATTATAAACATAAATTGTTGTATTGGGCTCGATTGTTATTTATATTTAAAAAAAGTTAAATGTGTAGGTACATGTGTAACTAAACTTGTACAACGACAAAATAAAGCAATTAAAATGTTACTGTACTATTAGTATTGAATTTATTTAAGTATATATAGTTTTACTATTTTATTATGTGTATTTTGAGGGCGATAATTTAGCCATGCCAGTTTTATAATACTTTGTAACTATGTGCAATATTTGTGCTTTTATAAATTTACCCTATTTACCATAGATTAATATTGTTTATAGTTAATGTAAATATACTTTGTTGTATACGTACCATATACATGGTGCCTACAACTATTGAAGGTCTCGATTATAGTTAATTGTTATGCATATTTTTGAAACGAGTTATTTCAATGTAGGTACATATTATTAGTTAGTGTGCCTAATCGACCCAGAGTCAGCTGTCGATCAGAAATTTGTCGAAGATTTTCATAACGATACCGTGTCGATTAACATGAAAATCGATCGAATATTAATATAACTAGGTATCTATTGCGAATTGAATAGAAGTGTACTAAACCTGTTATTTATAATTGGTCATCCATAAACGTCAGATTAGAACACTTGGACCTGATAGGCACCGGCAAAATACTTTTTTTTAAATATTGTTATATTTTACTTACAGGTAAAATAATGAATGAGAATGAGTAGTAAGAAATTTAGAATTGTGAATTCAGGTTGTCTGAATACACAGACATGTGGACCTGCCCGGCCCTGTCCAGAATCCTTCTGGAAAACAAATTCTCATTTGTTTTTCAAAGTGTACTGTTTTACCCAATGTCGGTCTGCAATACAGGTTTCAATCTTGCCATAAAAAAAAACATCGCTGCGCTCTTGTCAGCTTTTACATCAATTTACCGGCTATAAAATTGATTAAAATTCTTCCATCTCTTTTATGTTAGACCTGTTAGTAAAAGATAGGTAACAATATTTTCATTTTATTGATACCAATGATCAATGAAACGTCACTATGACAAATAATGTTTAGAAAAACAAATGGCTGCAGCCAAGCCGCCCACTTGTCATTGCCTACATTAATATGAGATAGCAATATAATGTTTGTAGAGTCGTAGGCTATTTTAATTAAAAAGCATTTTTTTTATTAAGATAAATATATAAGTATCATGCTATGTTAAAGGTCTCCCCAGTTTATATCACTCTCCAGAAGTACATAAAATTGGCGTAATTTACTCAAAATAACATAAAAGAAACTGTTTGTTACATATCCAGAATTGCATTGTTTGTGTAGTAAAAGATAGCTATATTTATTAGGTACCGTATTATATGCTTATAAAGATTATTTACAGCTTTCACTTCTTTGCGTGTGTCAACAAGTGTGCATATAAGTACCTACCTATAAAAACCATGTTTATCTAACGATTCATTGAAATAAAAATAAAAATAAAGCTTTTACGTGTTTCATTCATTCGATTTTTTATTATTTTAATTATTAGATTATAAATGCTCTCTACGGTCTCTATAGTAATTGTTATGTTGAACATTAATCGCGGTATAAACAATAATTGTGTTATGATGTACTTAATAAGCCGTTGTATAACAATAGTTTGGGGTGCGTTTAAATTAATGTCGGGGGAGTTTCAGTGGAACTCTGAATTAAGTCAACGAAGTAGATCATACCAGAAAATATTCAATAAACAATATTATTTTAATAACTGTTTTTCAAATGCATTAATATTTTGCAGGCCTACATTGCAATAATGGTTCTAACTAGAAGCTCATTAATATTGTGATTAGTTAATTTGTAAGTGATTATATCACTAGGAAAATATTATTTAGCAGAAGTAATATAAATATATAACAATAATAGTTGTACTTTATATATTAAAAATAATATTCAAATTAGCAATATGTCGCTGTATGTGTATTTACTCTTATATTTTTGACTCTTGTCATTAAATTTTGTCTTATTATTATTAACTATTAAATATTGAAATCATAATTTAAGTCGTTTTATTGTTATCACCTACCTACATCGCCAACTAAGACCTACATACTTATACATTTCACGACTAAATTGGAAACACGTAAATAGTTCTATATATACTAAAGGTCTACTATTGAACAATATAATATTGTTTTATTTTATTTTGTATTTCATATATTGGTGTATTAATAACAATTGTATGAGCTAGGGCTGCACGTTGCACGCATAGATATTGTATGTAAGTATATAGAATGAATTAATTAAACGCGATATATTTCCGTAAGCTTTTTCAATACAATGTACCAGTATAAAGTTTGCCAAATCCAAGTCTTGAGTGCTGATTGGACTTTCAAGTGCTTTTCTGGTACACATTTCAATATACCTAATTGGGTATTTTCTCAATTATGATGACGATATGGCGTCCCGTTTATAAGTCCAGAAGCGGCTCAAAACCCCCTTGTTCCTGATGCCTGATGGACGACATTCATCTGAACGCAGTCGCCTTTTACGATCTGGGCAAGTGCCTTTTGACAAAGCACGTAAAGTCTGACTATTCATAATCGTTTCAGCCGCAAGACGCCCACTGCTGGACACAGGGCTCCCCCAAAGATCGCAATAACGACCGCTCTGGGTTTGTGTCGTGTGCTGACTGGGGGGTTTTGCCATAACCGCCATGCTTGGCAGGTGGGTTGGTACTCGCACTTGAGTTGTTAATGTACTCGAAGGACGCTGTTACCCATCCTCCGACTAATCTCATAGTCGCCTTTTATGACACCCACGTGATGAGATGGGTTGGTGCTATTCGTAGCCGGCACTATACGGCAATTCATGAGAGCCTGTAAATGGTTTTACATGAATAAAATATTTTTTTAAATACATATATCTTTATAGAGTGTTTAAATTTACGAAACATCAGAAAAATCGCGAAGTCGGAGATATTGTTATAAATCAAATTCACTATCATTCCAGTTGGCAGGCAAGTCGTAGTTATCCCAAAAAGATTCTTCTAAATTCAGTTTCGGGTCATTTTCATCTACCCTGATTTCCCGTACATACCTTATATTTTCTATCCACGATAGATCATTCTCAACATTCGTGTTGTATATCGGTACATCGGTGTTTTTTTGGACCGAATTAGTAAGAATCTTATCGTTCATAATTTTGGAAGTTTTATTTCTATCTCTTTTATTTTTTGGCTTTATTTCCTTTGCTTTTTCAGTTTTATTCTTGCCTGGACCTCTTTTCTTTTTGGCGGTAGTAGAATTTTTACTAATAATAGCTACATTATTTAAAGGGTTAGTATTATCAAGTTTTGCACTTTCCGTTTCAGTAGAATTGATTGAACGACTTTCAAATTGCAGTTCCTGGAAATCATTCAGTGGATCTACCTTACAATAAGCTGATCTTTTAACTGTTATTGAGGCTGACTTTACGTTATTACAAAACTGCGTCTTTTTAATGTCGATAGTATGTTTTAATATATGACTAGAATTATCGCCAGTACATATTTCGTTGCACAAAATTATATTTTGTTGAGTTTCATCAGTTTGATTAGCTACAGCAACATCTTGATTGAAAACGTGGGATTTTGTTTTGATTATATTAACGGGCTGCGCAACTGTGTTTTCTTTATTATTATATTCACTATAATTATCTTCATTTACTGTTAAATTTGAGACATTGCAGGTTTTGGATTTCAAGTTTTCATTATGCTCAATTATATTTTTTATGTTGTCAAAATTATTAAGTATACTTTGTGAACAAAGTGATTCAGTAGTTGTTATCTCAAGTGCGTCTCCAACTTCTCTTAGGGAAAGATTAGAAATTGCTCGATGTACGTCAACTTCGACATTTATTCCATAACTTGAATAAACTTTTGTAGCATTATTAATTTCAGCACGTATTACATCATCATCGATATCACAAAGATCTACAATGTCTACATCTAATTTACTTGCTTCTGAAACACCTTTGCCTCTTTCTTCAAGTATTTGAGTGAATTGAGTCCTGTCTTTATCAGATACCGAATAAACTGGCGAAATGGAACTTTCACGCATGTGCTGGTCTGGTAAAGAACTGCCATCATTCATATCACAAATCTCAACACTGTGTTCTTCATGCTCGTTAATTATTGCCTTCATACACCTGGTTAGTTTTTCAATTACCTGTTTTGGATAAAATAGATTTAATGACAAATCTAACTATAAATATTTAATTTAATATATAGCCCAACCATTTTGAGGTCGTGGTTCAACTACTCTGTCCAACCGGTTGGACTACGGGCCTTCGATAGGAGTATTGCTCTAATTATTATCAGGTGTGTAAGTTTATAAATTTACACACATACTACACACACATGTACTACCTACATGCACCTGCTTACCACGAATACTATTATAAATCCACCAAAAAATGTTCAAACCCCTTACGTTAACTTTTTTTTAAATACTTACATTCGTACTGTGTCGTTTTGATTCGAGTAGATTGAGAATGTCTTTTATTTTTTATTATATAAATAATTACGATAATCAATTGAATTACGGGACTAGTTTAGGGGTCACTGTCCAGCTAAATAAAAATAATGGAAAGTAAAGAAAATATCGAAAGCTCATAGTACCGATTGGATCACTGCTGCTATCGGATGCCCATACTCCCGACTAGTTGGACCACGACCCAAGAATGAGCAAATCACTGGGGATTTCCACTGTCGAGCGGGAAGTCGTGGGTTCGATGCCCACCGGTAGCCCTATTCACGTCTTACCATTTTTATCATGAGTATAGATGGGTCAGTATGAATACTAGCAATAATAATATACCATAGATTTGTTACGTCCATATTATTCAGTCTCGCCTGCTTACCTATGTCGTAAGAAAGAAGATACAAAAACTACAAGAGTCAAAGAGATAGCTATCTAGGCGAACTGATTGCGAGGTGCTACAATTGAGGGAGGTTTGGTTATTAATTTTGGCGCGCATGTAACATATCTACTTCTTTATAATATGTAATATCATTGAATACTAGTAATATTGCTAGCAATCCAACGGAGCTATAATCAAAAGTGGCTTTTGTCAACTCTACACGTACCAAGTAACTATCTTATCCATTCTGTTAGTATACAATGTTTCACCAGTTCCAGAAAAACATAAATATCTTAACAGTTTTATATAGATATATATATTGCAATACTGCAATTAGTTATAAATTCTCATACGGAACATTAAATTGCATGCAGAATGCTATGAAAAAACATAGATATCTACGCCCCTGTATTTCCGTTCGGAAGCACCGCTGGCGCTTGTGGGCATTACATCCCATGTCCTATGTCAAAGGGGTTATTCTGAAGTAAACTGCGCTTTTTTATTGCGTCTATATAATAGTTATTAGATGATTTAGTAGTAACAGTTTCGTATAAACTTGAACTCGATTATTATGATGTGCGTTTGAACGACGTACTCAACAATTTACCTACTTCATATTGTAAGAAATATCCCAATATGACCGTAGTGATAATTGGGAGGCCAGTTTTTAGCAGGAAGACGTTTACGACTTGATTTCCGTGCGTGTGGAAGAGGTTAGTAGAGAAAAATCAACGGCACAATAAATCAGATGGCAAAACAATTGTTCCCTAGGTCGTAAGTTTAAAAGCAGCACTTTCCCCAGTTACCCTCGTCTGAGTTTACATGCACTGAGCACTAACAATGGACAGCTGCCGCAATAACAATTCCTGAACCTACCTACAGATCTAAAAATACTGCTGCTTCATACTTGTAATAGATAGGTAAATTTTAACCACTCCAAAAAGCTAAAAATAATTAATGTAGGCATGACAACGACAACGAAATATTTGTATGTAGGTACAGTATACAATTATTCTTTTTTATCTGAATATATGAAGGAAACAGCAAAAAAGTCATGCTGTTGTGATGAACCTAATAATAAAATACAAACGATGAAAATATAACAAACCGTGTTACATATTTTGTGTTCCTATGATATCGAGTGCAGTATCGAGTACCTACCTACCTATTAATTAGTTTTGCCATAAATGTGAATATATCCCTTTCTACTTTTGTTTTTTCTCCGCTTGATTTACTCTCTCTAGGTCAAAATAGCCTCCACGCACTCGAGAAGTGGCGAGAGCACCTTAGGTTGCATTGCAGTTCGCGATCAAGCGTATGATCGAGGAAGTCCTGCCGCTCTCGGAGCCTGGCTCAAAAGGAGCGAGCGCGTCACCTACCGCCTGACCTAGGTATTCACCGGTCCCGGTTGTTTCGGTGCATACCTGCACAGGATAGTCTGCGAGGTCACGGTACGGTGCCTCTACTGTGATAGCAACCCGGGTACCGCACAGCACACGCTCGCGGTGTGTCCTGCATGGGCTGCCGCGCATCAGATTCTGGTTGATCGGATCGGCATAAATCCCCTCCCCCCCCCACAAAAATGTGCCTGGGGCCTGAGGGGCAGCCTTTTACAGTTGCCCTCCTGCGTACCCCTTCGGTACCGAAGATGACCGCTCCGGTGGTTTTAACCAGTAGGAGTTTGGCATGGCATGGCCCTCTGTCCGTCCCCGGGTGGAGGAACTACATGATGTATTTCCAACGGGTTAATAAAAAACGGTCAATATACTCTAGTGGACCTGTCACACAACATTAACTCCATACCCATAAAACACCAAACTTCGCCACATCATGGTTAAAGAAAGGAGGAGGCCCAGAAGGGCAGAAATGCTTGTTACGTTGCTACGAACAACCTCAAGCGAAAGTGGTACGCGTCTACGTTCCCAGCTGATTCTTTCTACAGTTTTCTCGGTGACCGATCATCACATGCTGAGACTGGGCTCCACAAGGGCCGCGTGCGGAATTGTAAGGTGGTATTTCACTTTCGGGTTGGGACTTGGGACGTAGCTTTGAAGTTATTAAAGCAGGACCAACAAAAGATAAAAACAGGCTGCCAAAGTAAGAAGCAGCTCCCTCGCCTTTTATGGAGTTCGTTAAACCAGACAATATTCGGGCCGCAGCAAACGCGGCACAGTACTACAACAAGGAAAGACTGACCATTAATCAGTAGGCACCCTCTATCCCACGCGGAGCAGGACAGATTTTCGGAAAAAGGATTAGCGAAAGTTCGTATGTATTTCTTACAATATTAAGTAGGTAAATTGGTGTTATATGGCCAAAAACAACACGCTTAGCATGCGGATTGGTGACTGCAGTATGTTGTAATTATATTAACCCTTAGTCGCCTTTTACGTCACGTAAAGATGTAGAGGTTATTTTTTTAACGAAAACCACACGGAATCTGGAAATTGTACCGTACAAGAAGACCATAATTCATGATATGATGGTGATTAGAATATTAACATAATATCCAAAGAGGCTGAGCAGCTACATAGGCTCCAGGAAGCGGATAAAACGAAAGAAAGCGGTGGTAAGCCTAGATTCACGGTAGTATTACACTACCATTTACCTAGGTATAAAATAATATCACCTCTAAGCGCTCGATTCCTACCTGAAGTGTACGTTCATCTTGATCACATAGGGTTTTGTATGACGCCACCTCTTTGATGTACTCTTCTGCATCGGATTCTGTAATCGGCTTATGGTTATAAACGTGGTCGTCTAGTTTGAGGCTTATTTCGATCAGTCTTGCAGTTATTATTTGTTTCTGTAACAAGTAACATTCTTCTTTATGGATTGGACCCAGATTAAATCGGTAGATCTGATTAACGGGAGCATAGATCAGCTCTTAAATCAGTACAATTAAGTCAATGTTATAACTTCAGACCCTTACATTGTAACACGAATAATACCTACAAGGATAGTCTCTTGCAAACACGCGCTACCACATATCGTATTATATGTGTATCCCAAACACTTTTCAGAGGGCCCAGAGTGAACGTAAAAAATACGTTGCCTATGGACTGGCTGGAGTTTTTTATTAGGCCCAGTGGAAATTCTCCATGAGCTTCCGAAAATACAACTATCCTATAGAGTTTTCGTTTAATACGACAATCACAATTCGTATCGTATACATAAAAAAGTCTTCAATTTAAATAAAATGTTTGTGCGAAATCTAAATCTAGGTGTTATTATTGTATGCCAAATTTTGCCCCGTATAATTACTTAAACAAGCAAATAAAAAAAGCAGTTTTTTACTTTAATTATTATTTTATTATTATGATGTTCTGCGTCATCATAAAATTATATTATATGTAACAATATTTTACCTGTTTCTTATTACGGGACCACAAATTATTCCTTTTTCTAGGCATTGTAAATAATATAAATAATCACATACAATGGAACTGACTTGACGAAATTGGCGCCAATATGTAAAAAAAAAAAATTGTTCGCCTATTTGGGCAAGCCTTTTTGTAAGCAACTAAACAGGCAATTTATTTTTAAACCTTTAGATTCATCTTTTTATCAGGTCTTTATAGTATACACCTTCATGGGTCATTGCATTTCCAATTTTAAATTTCCGTTTTGCGAAACTGGCCACTTTGAACTGAAATAGTCTATGGTTTGTTATAGAAATCTAAATATAAAAATTTTTATGGCATGTTTCTTGTATCCTTTTTCAATAACATTTATTCGTTTTTTAAATTTTAAGCTGTCTTTGATTGATCTATTCATGATACGTCTGGAAACAATTGAACCGTACGACGTTGCCGACATAATTTTTAGATTTTTTTCCATTTTAAAGAAATATTTAATGAATATGTAAAGATTAATTAATCTACACACCATACAACGTTGCCTTATACTTGAAATCGGTGAAATTGTGGAAGATACAGAAGCCATAATCTAAGAGAAGAAGTAAGCAGTCTTTTCCCTGCATTTAAACCATTTGCAACCATGAACTTACTGTTAACTCGTGTCAGTTGCGAATACGAGTTCCGATGTGAAAATAATGCGTCTCGCACGCATTAATAACGTCTCTATGGACCTGTTTTGTGGAAATTCGGCGCCCGAATTTAACATCCTCCGCCCTAGGAAGGCTCCCCTCCGTTACCGGTGTTCCAGGTGCTTTGACATGGCTTTGATCCGTTTCAAACTACGGCTGAGCAGGCTTCGGTTTTTTAAATTTTAGTATCAAAACAATATTAGCCTATTATCGGCAAATCGCTTAATTAAGAAAATTACTAATAGATACGCGGCCCTCAGTGAGAAGAATCCGAGTTGGCATTAAATTATCGTAGTCAAAGAGTTTTGAGTCGAATTACTATCATCATCATATCAGCCACAGGACGTCCACTGCTGAACAAAGGCCTCCCCCTTTAGATTTCCACAACGAGCGGTTACATGCCACTCTCATCCAACGACTCCCAGCGACCTTCACCAGGTCGTCAGTCCACCTCGTTGGAGGTCGTCCCACGCTGCGTTTTCCGGTGCGCGGTCTCCATTCTAGAACCTTTGTGCCCCAGCGGCCATCAGTTCTACGAGCAATGAATTACTATCTAGGATAAAAAATGGATCCTAAACGATAATCGTGAGCGTTCATCACAGTGGTTAGATGCAGGTCAAACAAAGTCCGAATCGCAAGATCGGCCAGATGAAGCGTTTGGTGACGGTTTGGTAGTCCAGTTCTAGTGAACTGCAAATAACAACTATAATTTTATTTAGAAAAAGTGTAGAGTACTGTTTATTTACAAAATAAGATGATACAGCTCGCAGTCAGGAGACTGAGGCTGGTAAACTGCTCTGCACCATTACTCCTATTACATCTGGTGTATGTTCTAGAATATCAAGAATGTGTGAATAGGTAAATATTAGGATAAACGAAACATTTTAGATTTAAAAAAAAGATTTCACCTTTCCCAAACTAAACGGAAACTTTATATATAAACGACGGTAAACCTGATAAATATATAGGTAATCTAAATTGGATCCATAATCCTAGTATCAATTAATAAAATCAAATTCAATCAAGCCTTTTGTGCATTGTTTTACAGCATAAAGCTGGTTATCTCGTCTGAAATTATTTACATTTTACTATTAGGCAAATCCTGTGTTTGTTGATAATTTTTCACTTATCAGGAGGATGATATCCATGTATCCTGTGTTATATAAACTGAAGATAATATAATACCGCATAACCAGTCGGGAGTCAGTTTGTTCGTGTCCTCGCACACGACAACTGTTTGTACTGTTGTATTTTAACAACTATAGATGGATAATACAGTACAATAAAATGTTTATAGTTACACAAGCAATTATTTTGCTATTAACAACATATCTTAGCAATGCTGGTTATGGGATACCGGCGTCTCCTGGCGATCATTATGGGTAAGTATTTTTTTTATTCTGGCTGTATATTACATTGCCGTAGTCTCGCAACTGATTTCGGCGCAATTTTTTATGCCGCGTGACTGGGTTTTAATTAAGGTAAACATCGATACCTTAATTAAATCTTAAAATCTAAAATACTGTTAGTAAATAATATTGCAACCTATTATCTACTAACGGTATTTTAGATTTTCTCAAAAGTAGTCTACAAAAATATCACAACGTTTAAACAGACACTTTAAACGTTGTCCTGAAAATTTTACTCAAATGAAGTTAGCTGGTTTGCCAATTGAGGTATCGACATCTAAAAGCAAATTTTAAAATATCCTAGAAGTATCGGCAAGTAACGTTTTGGGATGACTTGAAGCCAATAAATACCTAGCTGAATACAATTGTGGTGCCACTATGATAGAAAATTGAAATATCTTCATAATTATGAGAGACACTCTCGGAAACTAATAGGCTTTACTAATTGTGATAACCGTAACAATTTTCATAAAAATAATGAGACGAAATCTTTTTTCTAAGTGTTCAATCAATTAGCGGAATTCAGGAAAGCTAAACTTAACACAGAAAGCATTGCCACATATTTGTATTTTTGCCGTATCGTAGGTAGTTTACAGGCATAAATCTCACCATGCAAATGAAACAACTATCTGTAGATCATACAAATATTGTTGCGTGCGGGGATTGAACCCGCGACAGATAGCGCAGAACGCCAATCGCTGCGCCGACAGCGCCGTCAAACACACATCATTTTCGTTGTTTTATGTTTTATTGCCGTCCTTTTTTGAGTGGTATGCATAGAATGTGCCATTCATCCAATATGTGTGTCTAATATTTGATCCAATTTCTTTGATGTCTACGTCATGCCACTCATCCAAGGTGTGATGTTTTTCAAGTGCCATATTCAATTCTGAACGCATTATTATTATTGGTCACTTTTAAAACTCATTAAATATTGCTGTCATACCCATTTAGTTTGATTGGTTGAAAATATTGAGAAGTCGAAACTTTATTTAAATAAAAATTTATGGAATCATTCAATTTCTTTCCTCATCAAAATACATTTGATCTTATAAATTGGATGAGTGGCATACTACCGTGAGGCTTTTTTTTGTGGGTGGGAAAGTCGGCATGGATCCTCATTTTTTAAATGTAGTGACATTACATTAAGGCAGGTAGTGTCCTGTGCACTGCTGCCAATGTTACTAATATTCATATTCTCTCTCTCTATTCATTCTAACTGACAAGTGGATTTGAAACGTGATACGTGATACTGCAGACAAATATGACTAAACGAAGTTGCCAAGAGAATTGACACAAAAAACCAGTACAACAATAAAATATCTCGTGCCATTAAATTTTTTATACGATTGGGTATGCTATTTAGTATTGGTGTTATATTCCACTATACAAACCTGTTTTTCCATTTTGAAAAGATACCTTTGATGTTTGGCTATCACCAAACTATAAAGTACGCCATTGAATTAAGAATGGTCATTTTACATAATAGTAGCTAGCTATCACAAGTAAAAAAACGTTCACAAATTTTGCGTCACCATTATTAAGCATTCGATCTGCATTCCTGGTAGTAATGTGACCGTCTTATCTAGCTCCTGTACTCCTCCTGTGCCGTCTGTCGTTCATCCAACGTAGAGGTAAAGTTCTGGTGTCTTCTCTTGGGCTTCATTCTGCATGTATTTTTTCACGGCGATCGTGGCACGTTCCTTACTTTCAGCAGAGATTAATTTTGGCAGTAGTTTTTGTCCCCAACATGATCTTGTGATCAGCATAGACGTCTATTGATAGGGACCGAGAATTGGTGTCAGGTAAGTTGTTCATAATCTTAGTTTTGATATATTCATCTTTAAACAGTAATTAATTTTGTTTGAGGATTAATATATTAGATTAGATTCAGCTTTCAGATCTTGTGATTGTTCGTTGATGAATGAATTGATCTTGTGATCAATGTATCTTATCGATAATGTCGTGTCTATAGGAGATATGAGAACCTATATCAATTGAAGTTGCCGTCGATTAGAAGCCTTTTGCCTGCCTAGACGAGGTTGATAAATATATGTTATTAAAGCTTAGTAAACAGTTTGAGTCTATAACATAATTATTGTAATCATTGGTTAAATCATAATTAACAATCTCATTGATCCAGCGGTAGCAAGCGCAACTGTTGATGGTTTTAATTTGCTCTCAGATCGGGTTAAGTGTTATTGGGAGGAAAGAAAATCTTTAAGAAAATATTAGGTAGTCTGAAACATTCCTGGTAAATGGCGATTGCCTTCCATGTCCCAGGACCCTCCTAATAACGTTACCAATAAACTGCGGGTGTAGTATTAAGCAATAAGGGTGAGATTCAGAAACGAGTCTAAGCGTGAGATTACGCTTCCATCTGTCAAAATTAGGGGTGTAAGTAGTTGATAACACAAAATACACTACTTACGCCCCTAATTTTGACAGATGGAAGCGTAAGTTCACGCTTAGACTCGTTTCTGAATCTCACCCTAAGACGTAATCATGTTATGTAACAAAATTCAAAAGTCACTTGAGAAGGAAGTAACTTTTTGGCTTTTTATAGTAACATTATTTTTGCAATTTCTTCGGTTTTCGCAATTATTACTCATTATCATAAAACTGGGCTGGCCTTATTAGCCGTAGAACCAATGACAAAACATGAAAACGTGTTCTTGAGTGGAGACCGCGGCTCGGCAAACGTAGTGTAGGATGCACTTCGGGACGGCGGAGCGACGATTTCACAGAGTATCTGGCATGAGTTGAATGAGAAAAGCCGAAGATCGTAATGAGTGGCGTTTTGCCAAATTTAAACCCATGTCTACATTGCTTATAATTGTACCTACCGTAATCCATAGATCATCATCATCATCATCATATCAGCCAAAGAAGCTTAAGATACCGTAATACATCGACCACTTCCTAATCGTTTTAGGATTACGTGTAGTTATAAAAATATGAGCTTAAGTAGTCTTTCCGTGCGGTTTCCGGATTAAGAATATAGCACCACTCCATTTCCACCCGTGGATGACGTAAGAGGCGACTCAGGGACTCTAAACCAGAGGGTTGGGCAGCAGCGTCCCTCCTGTGGCATAGTAGTCATACTGCGCTCACCAACCCGCCTGCCGAGCGTGGTGGATATTGGCAAATACCCCCCAAAATGACGACACAATTGTGGAAATCATTGGGGGAGGCCCTTGTTCAGCAGTGGACGTATAAATGGCTGATATGATGATATGATGAGCTTAAGTATAGTATTGTGACGCCAAATCTTTTGCTTTTAACGCAAAGCTGTATTATCATAATACTGTTGTTAAATATAAACCTTATCAAGTATTGATGCGACTTTTAGGGTTCCGAACGTCCGAAGGAAAAAAACCGCGGAACCTTATAGGATCATACGTGTGTCTGTCTGTCCGCCTGTCACAGCCAATTTGCTCCGAATCCACTGGACCGATTAAGTTGAAATTTGGTACACATATGGATTTCTGCGACCCAAATACGTGTATAGTAAATAAAAATGTTTGAATATGGGGGTAGTTTTTTGGGGGGCAATATAGAAGATTAAAGAATAAATTTTTATTGTAATATCTTCTTATATGATTAAAAAATATGAGATGAAAGGGCTTGTTGTGAGGATTTGAAATGTCTTTATTTTATAATTTTAAAATATACAGAAATTTTACCATTCCCGGATTAGGAATATACCCGTACGGGTTCCGCCGTTTTTTCCTTTGGACGTTCGGAATCCTAAAAATGAATGTTTGTATGTTTGTTCTCCATGCGTTCCTAAACTATTGATCCGATTGTGATGAAACTTTGTACTGTGGTTTCTGGCACTTGGGTCCAGGATTCTAAGAAGAAAAAGAAGCATTGCACCGCATGCCATTAACGAGCATTAGCTATATTATAATTATTTTTTCAGACAATCCGACGTGCAAGCCCCGGAATACGTACCGTCGTATTTAAAGAACCAACACTTTGCAAAAACGGGATACGGGGGGACCAAGACCGGGTACAGTGGAACCAAAACTGGTTACAGTGGAACGAAGACCGGTTACGGCGGAACAAAGCGAGGCTACGGTGGTACTAAAACAGGATATGCGGGCACGAAGAATTCGTATTCTGGGTCTACGTCTAGATATTCCGAGAGAAAAACTTGGTATTCCAATAATGGTGACGCGTGAGTACCTTTGCTAGCTTTGGTATTCGGTTGTTTTTTTTTAAAGTTTTTTTTTGATATTGTAATATTATGATGAGTATATTTCAATTATTATGCTAGTAGACTATGATCCGATTATGGACGTGCTGTAAAAACGACTGTGGAAAATAGGGGAGATATACTTTTGCTACCATTTTTATTCAATCTGTTGGCACACGGTTACTAGAATAACTTATTTGGCCAATTCGATGTGAGTAATTAATAATTTCCGATCCACCAATATATGTTTTTTAAATGTTTTGTAAATGCAGTGCAATATATATGTTTTGTAAATGCAGTGCCCTGACAGGGTTCATGTACCTATACTGACTAAAATGATTGTTTTTATATAATTGTATTGTCAATGTGTGTGCATGAAAGCAAAATAAATAAATAAATAATTCTATCCGTGTGGTGTCCGGATTAAGATATAGCACTACTCCATCTCCTCCCCATTGGAGGTCGTAAAAGGCGACTCAGGGACTCTAAACCAGAGGGATGGGCGGCAGCGTCCTTTCTGTGGAACAGTGGCCATTCTGCGCTCACCAACCCGCCTGCCAAGCGTGGTGAGTACTGGCAAATCCCCCCTAATATGATGACCCAGTTGCGGAAATTTAGGGGGAGGCCTTTGTTCAGTAGTGGACGTTGTATGACCGATATGATGAAATAATTAAATGTTAATGTTACTCTATCGTGAGTCTACGTGAATATTCGTCAATTCAACTTCAAACTCGTTTAATAATTAAGCATTAATTCTTACAAGTCCGTGTGGTGTCCGGATTAAGAATATAGCACCACTCCATCTCCTCCCGTGGAGGTCGTAAAAGGCGACTAAGGGACTCTAAACCAGAGGGATGGGCAGCAGCGTTCCTTCTGTGAAACAGTAGCCATATTGCGCTCACCAACCCGCCTGCCAAGCGTGGTGAGTATTGGTAAATTCCCCCCAAAATGATGACACAATTGTGTTAATCTATGGGGGAGGCTTTTGTTCAGTAGTAGACGTCCTTTGGTTGAAATGATGAATTCTTACAAACACCTATGTAACATTTGGACGTTTTTATAATGTCTACCGTATCTGACAACGGTATAAAATAAAGTTTTTTAGTAAACCTACTTAACACCCTTTTTAAAGCGATAAAATGCAGAAAGTTATTTCTTATTCCATACAGATTTATTAACTCCATACAACTTGTTCTGAAAATGTGTGATATTAAATGATTAAACATTTGCTAGCTATGAAAATATAACTTGTAAGATTTGAAACGAAATTTGTAGGGCGCATGCAATTGTAAACGTAGGCCGCATGTACTAGATAATAGTAAGGAGTGTAGGGAGTAACTGTCGTTGAGGAAACTCACAGAAAAATTAATATGTTACGAAATGCTTAAGGCATTAAGTCCATTTAGCAATGCGTTCAGGGCGCTATTGCGGCTTCCACGTTTTTGTACTGCATCAGCGATGTTTGCTGATGCGCGCACAGATGGCTTTGCAGCTATCTGGCGCAAAAAGACTGCATCTCTTCTCGCTGGTTGCGTGGAAGTAGCCACAGTATCCAGAATACTATAGCGGCTAAGCACGACTGTCCACTGGTGTGGAAACTAATACTCGTACAGGACCAAGTCGCTATTGACGATTACATAAAAAAAACATTTTTACAACTGTATTACTACAAATCTGGATCTCTGTTGTCTGAATAAATAAATTATATTATTATTATTATATAAGTTTGTGCATAAAGAATAAATAAATAAATATCATTTGCAGTGCAATTAAATTGTTAGTGACTCAGGTGAACTGTTGAACATACATCAATTATCTATTACATATACGTTTTTAAGTCTGGACAAGTATCTTGATAGCTAGTAATGTCTTAGGTTTTCGCGATTATTACTCATAATAAAACACTTTTAAACGGATTATATCACGAATCATCATTATACCACGAATGCTGCAAAGCATTCGAAACGTCAGGAAAAACAAAAATCTATAATATACGCGATATAATCCGTTTAAAAGTGTTTTATTATCTTGATAGCTATTAATCACAGTCACAAATTTTCAGGACAATTGTGCCGGGTTAGAATTTTCTACTTACCAATACTTACTATTTATTACCTACTTATCATTAATTATTACTTACCTTCGTCCGTGTGTCACTGCGGGGTGTCAACTCAAAACCAGCGCTGGGTGCTCCGCCCAACACATGCCCCGTAACCCTTTCGGCATGAGCATGTTCGTCGGCGCACTTATTTTTTAATGTGTTTTTGTTTATTTTTAATTATGTGCTAACAACTATGTCGTGTGTTAAATAAAAAATTCTTTTCTATTCTATGGAACAGACAAAAATGAGTTATATTGGCATCCAGTTCTGAGCTGTTTAAAGGTTCAAGTTTAGGTATAGATCGTCGGAAAATTAATTTAAAACTATTGCAAAGTTTATACCGAACAGACAATAGACAGACAAGAAAGCGAGTTAATAAAAACATGGTAAAATGTGTTTAACAAGTATATTGGTCTGTCTGGCCTCTTTTGAGTCTAGAGTACAATCTAGACTCGAAAGAGGCCAGTCTATGTATTAGATGCTTGCAAAATATTATAAATCTGCCATTGTTATTACAGGCCCAGCTACCACGAATTCCACAACAATGCCCACCAGCCGTTCATGCGTAAGTAGCATCGCTTCATACATTCTATATTGTTATTTTTTATGCATCCTAGTGACAAGAGCAGTAAGTCATTCGCCAAGTGACGGCACGGTTGGTGCAGTGGCTGATACAGTCGGCTGCTGCGCACCGGGTCGTGGGTTCGATTCCTACACGGAACAAATATTTGTACGATCTGGCAATGGGCAGGGCACATTGCTCGTAGAGCTGATGACCGTTGGGGCAAAAAGGTTCTCGAATGGAGACCGCGCACCGGAAAACGCAGCGTGGGACGACCTCCAACGAGGTGGACAGACGACCTGGTGAAGGTCGCTGGGAGTAGTTGGGTGAGAGCGGTATGTGACCGCTCGTTGTGGAAATCTAAGCCTTTGTTCAGCAGTGGACATCCTGTGGCTGATATGATGATGATGAATCTGCCTGCCAAGATGACCACTCATTGTAGTAATTGGGAGGCCCGTCTTCAGCAATGGATGTGCATGGGCTGATGTTTGTGTGAGCTTACCTAGCCGGACTCTTGCAAGTAACCGACAGCCAGTAAAAAGTATTTTGTATTTGTATTTATTGGTATATATATATATATTGGTATATTGTTATTGTACAAACTTATTGTGGGAGACTGGTGCCTAAACTAGGCTGAAGCCTGTATTTCAGGTCACCAGGCCTTCCACTCCAGAAGTCCAATTTCATATTCCTTTCATAAACTGTGCCAAGCGAAAATTTTCCATTTTCTTGTTCTTCGTGTATCTGATTCTATCAAGTTGTTTTCTCTTGTTAGGGTTCTCTTGATGAATACTCTCCAATACGTTGCTATAACTTTATCAGACACCGATACTGGTTGATTTCGTCCTTTATACCCAGTTATCATCTTGCACCCCATGAATGCGCACTTACTCGCTGTTTTAATAAAATGTGTGTATTATGGCTTTGATACACCAATTATTGATGATTTATCAAAATTTCTTATAAATTTTTTATTATTTTTGATGCACATTGACACTTAGCATAAGTTACAGTACCCCGTGAGACTAGTATAGTACCTACACAGCTGGATACCAACCATACCCAAAAAGGTAGGCCATGATCTCCAGACTGGGCAGACCCAGACCGGTCCCACTCCTTTTTTATTTTCTTTTTGATGATCCGGTGGAAATACATCATGTACTTCCTGCGCCGCGGAGAAGGGTGGAGGGGTATGCGGGACTCCTACCAGCGTGGTCATCTTCAGCACCGATGGGAGGGTCCAAGAACTCGAGTAATCTCCAACTAGTGCCACGCCTTTATGCACATCTCGGAGGGGATGACTAAAGTGGTCACCCCCTCTAGCGGTGGGGAGGCGACTGTAAAGGGTCTCCCCGAAGCCTCGCTATGCGCTGTGCTATGCACACGGCGGCACGTGACCACATGCACATCACCGCCTTACCGGGGCCGGTTCCACCCTCAGCGATCTCCTAGCTTCTGAAGTTGATAGTTAGAGATCTGTATGCTGTTTCCTTTATCCCCAAATAAACTTTACAACAATTTTAATTATAGTCCCGATAAGATGAAAATATTCACAATACCTTCTAGAGTAGGTATAAACGATTATCAACACGCGTTGGCAGCGCTATCAGTCCTAACGGAAGCGACGCAAATCTAAGCCGGCGCCGCCCGGCGTTGTCGTCCGTCCGATTTGCAAATAACATATTACGACCTAAGTAGTAGTCAATGTCAGTGATAATGCATTAAAGAGTAATGCAGTTTGTCAGGTCAGGGTTGTGTCCTCGACTAATTCATGGTTTGTTTGTGGAATTTGTGTCTGTAAACGCACCCATTGACGTGTGGTGCCGGCTACGAATAGCACCAACTCGTCTCAGCCCGAGGGTGTCGTAAAAGGCGACTATGGGATTAGCCGGATGGGTAGCAGCGTCCTTCAAGTACATTAAAAACTCAACTGCGATCGCCATTACCCGCCAGCCAAGCGTGGCAATTATGGCAAAACCCCTCAATATATCGGTATCGGGCGTTGTGGTGATCTTCAGGGGAGGCCTGTGTTCAGCAGTGGACTTTATTCGGCCTAAACGATGAAAAAAATAATTAAACGCACCCACGACACAGGAGAAAGAATAGGATGAGGATACGTTTCAAAATTGATATCATCCTCCATAAACGAAAGTTTAATGGTGATTTTTAACGGCACACGCATCATATTCTACTGCCGAATGTGAAATTTCAATGATAGTTACAATCATCGGTCATTGAGGACATTGCCATATTTACTACGCGTTGTAAGCGGGTTGGTTATCGCAGTGTTATTTAGCACACGGAAGAACAATAGCGGTCCTCTGAATACTCTCAGTCACCTTTTACGATCACTCGAGTTCGAAGTTCGCACTTTAAGTTTGTAATTCGGTTGGTGCAGTGGCTGATACAGTCGGCTGCTGTGCACTGGGTCGCGGGTTCGATTCCCGCACGGAACAAATATTTGTATGATCTGCAGGTAGTTGTTCCGGGTCTGGGTGTATTGTATGTGGAATTCATGTCTGTAAACGCACCCACGACACAGGAGAAATCCTAGTGTGGGGCAAAGTTTTTATAAAAAATAAAAAATAAATGCTCTCTCAAATGTCCTGCTGATGGTAGGGTCGTGTGTCGCGTTGCTGGGTTTTCCCACTCTATGGTTAAGCTCAGTGATGCTGATGCACGAGTCATACTCGATAATGAGTGCCGTCTGTTGGGATTACAAAATGTGCCAACGTTAAGCTTGTCAGTTTGCAAGCGTGCCATGACCATAGATAATATAATACTACTCGAGTAAACAATATTAACATATTGCAATCAGGCTTGTTTAGTGTAGACATTTTAACAATTTCGAGTTGGTTGGTGCAGTGGCTGATGCAGTCGACTGCTGCGCACCGGGTCGCGGGTTCGATTCCCGCACGGAGCAAATATTTGTATGATCTGCAGGTAGTTGTTTCGGGTCTGGGTGTATTGTGTGTGGAATTTGTGTCTGTAAACGCACCCACGACACAGGATAAATCCTAGTGTGGGGCAAAATTTAAAAAAAAAAGAAAAAAAAGACATTGTCCTTCCTCCTGAAATACAGGGAATAAATTGTTCTCGACATCTTTATGTCCTTCTGTATCTTTATGTGTTTAATTTATTCCCTGTATTTCCATGCAGTCAGTTCCACATGGTAAGTACTTACTGTAACCCACTAATTCCATGTATCTCATATTATTTCAAAAGAGTAACCGTGGAGTTTCTGGCCCATTCTTTTCTATAGGAAATCGACATAAGTGCCTGTAAATGGTGTACTTACATGATGGGTCAGTGTGTTGCCGGATAAAAAAGCATCAAACCATATCATCCCATGGGTGTCATAAAAGGTGACTATGGGATTAGCCGGAGGATGGGCAGAAGGATCGCCAACTCGCCTGCCAAGTGTGGCGATTATGGCAAATCCCCCAATGACACACAACACACCCATACAGGTCGTTGTGGCGTTCTTTCGGGAAAGCCTGTGTCCAGCATCCGACAGTAAAAAAAAACTTTTTTTTTTCCTATCTTTATTTTTTACATTGTTCATGAACAGTTTTTTTATTACTAACAGCAAAATGCGAGCCGGAGTGCAAGAACATGGGCATTTGTGTGGACACGAACACTTGCCAATGCCCCGCCAACTACGGCGGCAAATTCTGCGAGTTCGAGAAGAAGCCCTGCCTCTCTCATCCACCGCTGCCCATGAACTCCGCGAGGAGATGTT
Organism: Diloba caeruleocephala; assembly: GCA_947459985.1. Classification (NCBI taxonomy): domain Eukaryota; kingdom Metazoa; phylum Arthropoda; class Insecta; order Lepidoptera; family Noctuidae; genus Diloba; species Diloba caeruleocephala. The sequence continues at coordinate 26,932,819 of OX381608.1, read as the reverse complement.
CGCCAGAGTACGTTGACCTCTTTCTATGTTTTTCTTTTGAGTTGTTCAAGCCGACCAATTTGGCTTAACGACTACCAAGATGGATGATTTAACGTGCTCTCTGAAGCACGGAGACAAATTTCAAATACTACTATGCGTTCACCCATCCATAGACTGACCGCGTCGAGTGTTGCTTAACCTCACCGATCGTTTATTGGTCAGTGAGTGCAACTGGCTATGAGAATCTCAACATATCGGATATTTATTGCCTGGCAATGGCTTTAGGCATGCCTATCGGTGTGGTACGCCGAGTTGAGTAACAAGTCAGTTTCTCACAATAATGGTCGTCAAAGACATAGTAAGAAAAAAGTATACGTGTGGTGGCCGGATTAAGGTTTAGCACCACTCCATCTCCTCCCGAGGATGTCGTAAAAGGCGACTAAAGGACTCTAAACCAGAAAGATGGGCAGCAGCGTCCCTTTTGTGCAACACTGAGATAACCAACCCGCCTGCCAAGCGTAGTGAGTACTGGAAAATTCCCCAAACAATGACAACACACGGCATGTAATTGGTCGTCTGTGGGCTTGCTCAACAATGGACGTCTTTTGGCTGATATGATGATGATGATGATAATGCCTTCTATCTAGGCTATGCACAATCACCTGCGTGGAAGGCCACAAGTTCATTGACGGCTCCACCGTGGCCAACATGCGTTGCATGGACGGGCAGTGGCAGCCAACCCGGGCGGACTTCTCGACCATCCCCGACTGTATGCCGGAGTGCAGCCCACCTTGTGTGAACGGCGGCATTTGTTTATCCGTGAACACATGTGAATGTCCCATTGACTTTAGAGGACCTCAATGCCAGTATTGTAAGTACGGAATGTTTACCGAATCATGCTTGAATTGATCAGTTAGTGTAATCATCATCATCTTCCCGCACTGGTCCCAATTTTCTTCAGGTCAGTACAACATGTTTTTCTCTCCCATTGGTCCTTGTCAGCTTGGCCTCTACATTTGATTGTACCTTATCATTTGATTTCACCGAATCACTTTTCTTCATATCCTCCCTCACTAATTCTATCACTCGTTTCTTTGGTCTCCTTCTCCCCCTCCAGCCATCAGCATTCATATTTATCACTCTCTTAGTCACATGCGGTTCATCCTACCTACCTTCTTTATTAAAGTGTTGCTGCTGTATGTATGGATGAATAATGTAGAAGGGAAGATGGGATTTATATCTACACAAAATTCGTACAAAAGGCCCAAAATAAAAAATCAAAGTGTGGTATGTTTATTAATTGCAAGCGTTCAACCCCTATTTTACTGGAATTTAAAAAATCTTTCCTTAGTGAATGCTACGTTATAAAAGGTACATTCTGTAAAAAATTCAAGTTTCTAGCCCCATTGGTTTAGGCTGTCCGTGTGTGTCCGTTTCTCCTTTTATATTTAAATGCCTGTTTGGGGTAAGTACATCGGATTCGCAATAGAGTGGAAAGAAAGATGGTGAAGGAGCATTACCTTTCTCTCTAATTTTTCTTCTCCTATCCTAGTTATATTTGATGTTTATTAGTATATTTTATCATCGTTTTATCTATATAATATTTATTGTATATATTGTTATGTATTTTATATTTTTATGTCTAAGTAATATTGTGTATGATATATTTGTACACTTGACAGCCCAATATCTCTCTCCTTTCTTCCTGTCCATCCAAAGGTTGTCTGGAAGAGATCGCCCTGTGCGATAAGACCGCCCATTGTACATGTATCTTTTTAAATATTTATCTCTATGTATGTATTATGTGGTGTACAATAAAGAGTATATAAATAAATAAATAAAGATATAGTCAGAAATTGTTTCAAAGTCTATGTGACTACGGTCATATTGGGTATAATAGCCACCAAAGGCAGGAGAATGGCCTTTATTCTAAGTAATGGTCAGCTGTCTGAGAGATAGTGGTAGTCATCCACTCATAAGGAAGAGGCCTAGGGTACCGAGATACCTTTCATCGATAATAAGGCTCTGCGCTGGTTGTTCAACAAGGCATAGAGCAGCGCAGAGTGGCAGAAAAGTGTCTGTTCCCCTGCTGTACTGTTTCATCTTGACCTCAGCATATGCCTAGCCTGATAATATGGGCGAATCCAAGGGATGGGAGGGTCTCAGGGGGCCATGCCCCCTACCAAATAGGATGCAGTTCACCTTAGACCTAGTAGCAAAAATGATCTCTGAAAACCTTGACATGAGACTCGATGCCCCCCAGATTAAAATCCTGAATCCCCCATTTCTTGCAGCCGTGAGCGCCTGCGACGTCCGTAAGTTGGCATTTAACGGCGCGTACGAGTGCTCCGGTGACAGCGAGACGTCGAACTGCGTGCTGGAGTGTCCGCCGGGCAGCACGTACAGCTCGCCCCCCGCGGATCTGTATACGTGCCGGTACTCTGCCGGAGTGTTCGAGCCGCAGCCCATCCCGCATTGCGTTTACCGTAAGTACTCTTCACTTCACTTACACATGTAATTGCGTTTCTAGACAAAAGCTTCTTTCAAAAAGAACTCACGCACATAATTTCAGCCGAAAAACGTCCACTGCTGGTCCACGTCCAGAAGTCTCCCCCAAAGATTGCCACAACGACCGGCATGTGTTGTGTGGCAGACGGGTTGGCTATCGCAGTTGAGTTATAAATGTACTCGAAGGGTGCTACTGCCCATCCTCCGCCTAATCCCATAGTCACCTTTTACAACACCCACGGGATGAGATGGGGTGGTGGTATTCTTCGCCAGCACCACACAACGACCGATATGGTTTTGTGTTGTGTGGCAGACGGGTTGGCTATCGCAGTTGAGTTATAAATGTACTCGAAGGATGCTACTGCCCATCCTCCGGCTAATCCCATAGTCACCTTTTACAACACCCACGGGATGAGATTGGGTGGTGGTATTCTTCGCCAGCACCACACGGCACACACACATTATCCAGTAAACATCCACTGCTGAACCTGCGAATTAGCGGTCATAACCACCACTTTGGCAGGTGCATTGGTGATCGCAGTTATTAGCTCACGGGAGAATGCTGCTGCCCATCCTGTTCATATTAACCTTTAATCATCTTTAACGATATCCTTAGGTGAAGAGGGGTGGTTCATTCCTAGCCGGGAACCACACAGAACTCGAATGCTGACCACGCCACAGTCCTTGGGCCACGTGGCTTACGCGGGCTGGATTGTTTTATAGTTTTCCTGCATTTATTGGTCATAAGAAACTCTTTGGTAGGGCGGGGTGCAATACAAACTTACCTATAGGTATATATGGTATGCGCGTGTGCGCATAGCACAGCGCACAGGGAGGCTTCGGGGCATTCTTTACAATCCCCGCGGGGAGCTGGTAGCTGGTAGGAGTCCGGCATCCCCCTCCGTCTCTCCCCGCGGTGGAGGAAGTTCTCGAAGAATTTCCACTGGGCCCAATAAAAAAAGGTATATATGGTATAGTTTAAGGCTTTCTTTTTATAACGTTGCCCCACACTAGGATTTCTCCTGTGTCGTGGGTGCGTTTACAGACATAAATTCCACACACAATACATCAGACCCAGAACAACTACCTGCAGGTTAGACAAATATTTGTTCCGTGCGAGAATCGAACCCACGACCCGGAGCACAGCAGCCGACTGTATCAGACACTGCACCAAGCGTGCCGTCAAACGTTTGAAGTGGGTGTTATCAATTTCACCTTTCAGTCTGCATTTTTTCTAACATTGCCAACTGATGTGGTAAAGAAATTATAAGTAATTATTTATTCTCTTATTACAGCTGAAGTCGTCGTGATCGGACCAGGCAGTCACAGACACAACAGCGTATGTATTTTTATATTGATATACGTCCGATGCTTAAATTTAACAACTTGGTGGACCAAACTGTTCTTAATAAATTAGAGAGAGATTTAGCCAAAAAAATAATATAATTCCTCATGAGCGGGCACATTGCTCGTAGAATTCATGGCGGGGTGCTCAAGTGGAGACCACGCACCGGAAACCGCAGCGTGTGACGACCTCCAACGAGGTGGACAACCGACCTGGTGAAGGTTGCTGGAAGTCGATGAATGAGGGCGGCATGTAACTGCTCGTTATGGAAATCTATGGGGGAGGCCTTTGTTCAGCAGTGGATGTCCTTTGGCTGATATGTTGATGATGATGATGATGACGACGGAGCATGTCATTCGCTCAGTGGTAAGCGACATGCCTGCCCATAACAATTGTAATGCTGCCCAGGACTAGACCAGCGAGGCATCACACTTTGCACGTCACCTCGAGACGTGAAGTTATTTAGTCTCTTATGTCCAGTAATTAGACTAGCTATGGTGCCCTTCTAACCGGAGCACAGTAATGTCTAAAGTTTAAACACTTCTTTAACAAGCATACGGCCCGCCTGATGGTAAGTGGTTACCGTATCCTATGAACGCTTGCGACACCAACAACAACAATCTTTTATTTTTTTTTCATTTTTTAAAAACGTTGCCTCACACTAGGATTTCTCCTGTATCGTGGGTGCGTTTACAGACATGAATTCCATATACAATACACCAAGACCTGGAACAACTACCTGCAGATCATACAAATATTTGTTCCGTGCGGGAATCGAACCCACGACCCGGAGCGCAGCAGCCGACTGTATCAACCCTGACCCTGTAAAAATCTTTTCATGCACTTTTTGAACAGCGCCATGCTGCAGTCTCTTGGGAAACCTCGGTAGGGAGCTGATTCCGCAACCTAAGCGTGCGCGGGAGGAAGTTCCTCTGAAACCATGTGGTACGAGACTATTTTGGTTCTACAGTATGTGGATGAACTCCCCGACGCTGGCGAGAGGTGCGATGGTAGAAAGTAGCCGTTGGCATCATAACATTTATATAATAAATATAATAACATAATAAGATAAGATAAGATAAGATAAGATAAAGATAATTTATTACCAAACTAAACACACATAATTCGTTCAATGCGGAACAATACAAATAATTACATTTGTTTTTTGTGTAGTATGGCAAAAGGAACGGACTCAGCAATGTTGGCAGTGCGCAGTGGTTACACCACGCCCTGGTCAACGCTGGTTTTCAGTCCGTCCCCTTTACTACGATTAATACATAACCAGAAGACTGCGGGTTCTACAAAAAAAAAAATATATATACAAAACCTTACGAAAATAAAAAGAAAGCAATTAAAATAAAATAAAACAGTAAATACATAACATTAATATATATATTTATATTATGTTATTATGTATATATTAATTATTTATGTGTATTTATATTGTACTATATTATTTATGTGTATGTATATTGTACTATTTTATTTATGTGTATGTATATTGTACTATATTATTTATGTGTATGTATATTTTACTATTAAATTTATCGTATCGTTATTTAACTATGTATAGTTCTTAAGTTTAAGATATTCGCAAAACATTATGTTATTTCTCCTCTTCTACCTTTACACACTGTTGTCTACGCTTTAAAACTCTTGTCTCCTATCGCAGGTCTGCTGGCAGAAATTTCTTTTTGAAATAAGCAGTACCTTTGTACTCAAGTGTAATTACTTTTTGTAACCTAACCAATTCACTCTGTATGAACATAAATTATGAAATAAAATAAACACATCGAACAACTTCTCAGAACACTGTCCGTTGTACAAGTGGTAGAACACACACAGGGAAGCAAAGACTCTCCGCAGACTTAGGGGTTCTAGATCGCTTGTGAGCTTGGTATTGTCGACAATCCTAGTTGCACGTTTCTGTACCGAATCAAAGGGTCCAAGCTGGTATCCGATAATAATCCTATTACCACTGAAATTACTTATTCTATACAGATTTCTTCTCAGAAAGCTTTGAACAAGTTATCTAATATCTCATAATATTAAGGCTTAGGCCCGTATCATCAGAACGAGAATCAAATCTTAAGTAGAACTCTATTGCCATTACATTAAATATACTTTATTTAGATTTATGTCCAATTGATGCAATTCTGATTATTTATGCTCCAACTCGTGTGATGCCGGCTAAGAATATCACCAATTCGTCTCATCCCGTGGGCTTAAAGGCAATTAAGGGATTGGCCGAAGGATGGGCAGCACATTAACAACCCAATTGCAATTGGCAACCTAGCCCATCATAGCGATTATGTCAATACCACCCAGCGAGCACACCTCTCAAACCGATAGTTGTGACGATCTTTGTGAGAGGCCTGTATCCAGCAGTGGACGGTTTTCGGTTGGAATGATGTTCTGATTTTAGTTTTGGGGTATGGTCCTTAAGTTTTTAGCAATAATGGGTTTCAAACTCTCGTCCTACATCTCAGTGTTGGTTCACAGTCATATACCTACTACTCCGAAACCTCAAGCGAGTCCCACGGCCACCGTGAGATGAAGAGTGAGAGTCATACGCATCAGTCTGAGTCAGGCAGCACGAGCAGCTCGCATGGCACGCAGCACATGTTCGGCTCCGGCGGGCCCGTCACCATCGTGGTGCAAGACCTCACGCCCAAGGGAGGCACCTGCCTCAGCTGGGCTGGAGTGCACTACAAGACTTTTGATGGAAAGATTTACAGGTATGTTAACCTTTTTAGAGTCCGTGTGGTGTCCGGATTAAGAATATAGCACCACTCCATTTCCTCCCGTTGGATGTCGTAAAAGGCAACAAAGTGGAGGTATTTATAATAATGATGATGAAGGTAACGGACCGACAATGCCCGAAGAATTGCTTAAATTTATTGGCAGTGGGTGGGCCACATCTCTGGCAGAACGGATGGTCAATGGGGCCGAACAGTTCTCGCGTACCGGAAGACCCATTGTGGTGTCTACCCCACAAGGTAGACCGATGACCTGGTGGAGGTTGCAGGAATCCACTGGATGAGAGTAGCGGAATACTGGTCGCTGTGGGGATAATTGCCAATTAATATGTCTAACAGTGGACGGCTTTCGGCGGAAATGATATTTTTCTTAAAAAAGACACTCAATACTTTTTTCCCTTTCTAAAATTCAGGGCAGGATAATATGTATTCGTGATTTTGACAGATGTCAGATCTGTTCCTGTATCGCGAATCAAACATAGGAAGTATAGTATGATGACATAATTTAATAATAAGCAATACTAACGCCATCCCACTACGGGCAGGTTAAATCAGCTTCCTCAACCATTTGATAAAAAATGTATATCTAAAGGAGATCTAATAAGAAGCTTACAGAACGCAGGGCAGCTTGTAGCTCCCAGCGGCGCGCGCTCGAGAAGTGAAGAGAGCGCTGCAGGTTACAGATCGCAAGCAAGCACGTCGTCGAGGCCATTCAGGCGCTCTTCAGAGCCTGGCTCAATAGAAACGAGCACGTCATCCACCGCCTGACGCAGGCATTCACCGGTCACGGTTGTTTTGGTGCGTACCTGCACAGGATAGCAGGCGAAGTCACGGCACAGTGCCACCAATGTGGAAGCGAACAGGATACCGCACAGCACACGCTCAAGGAGTGTCCAGCGTGGGCGGCCGAGCGGCGGGTCCTGGGCGATCGGCTCGGGCAAGATCTCTCCCTGCTGGCAGTAGTGTTGGCTATGCTGACAGAACATGTAAATGGGAATGCAGTGGTCTCCTTCCGTGAGAGCGTCATGCTGCAGCAGGAGACCGCAGAGCGTGATCGGGAGAAGGACTAGACGGCGCCGTGGTATCTACCGCCACGACGCCCAGGTCCAACTCGCCTAAGCCCCCCGCTGTCGTTATCTAGCGGGATGGCCACGGGGATAGCGGGCGTGCAGGTTGGGGAATATGCGTGCCTCATACCGGGTGACCCCCGGAAAGACGGTGCTGCGCATGTGTCATGTTCAATCAAGAATTAAAGTTAGAAGATTTCCTTCGTTGTATCCAATCAAATTTCGAAGAATTACTTTCAATGATAACACAGAATGTGAAAAGCGAGGTTGTGCGAGGGCTGTCAATAAATTATTGTACTCTTGTTCTACCCGTGTGGGCGATTAGTGTAGATGTTTTCCAATGGAAAGCAAAAATATTCTTAATGCGAACAAAAATGTGTAGTGAAACAATGTTTTGTGTAGTGTGGAGAGCAAGACACGCGCTAGAGACCCGCACCCTTATTAGTTAAAAACAGCGACAGCTAGCAGACGCGACAGCAGCTATCGTGCAGCCAACATCCACCGGTAGCAAATCGCCTGAAATTGAAAGGCAATCTAATTTTTAGTTACCCGATTGTCCGACAGAGTGTGCGTCAGACATCTTCTCCTATTTAATCGCTATCGGCAAATACGTGATACAAAAATGACGTTGGACAGCGATATCTGCGCGATTTACGCCTCTCGCAAACTGACTGTGACATACGTAATCAGCCCGCCGGCTTAAAGCAATTACTGATCATAGTTGGGGAGTTTAAATCACTACAATATTAAGTCTATCATAGGATTAAAGACTGTACAGAGACATGTGGCGTTAGTTCTTCTCTGCATTATGTGGCTTCCCTGGAAACCAAATGTATTTGTAGCACTATTTGTATTGTATGGTTGTAATCATTTCGGTTTGAAGAACTGTTTTGCAAAATAGAAAATAAATGGCATTTCTTGGCGTATCTGTTAGGACTCTATTCTAATGAAACATTTGTTTACAGCTTCCAATCACCATGCCAACACATTTTGGTCCGCGACGCAAAGGAGCATCAGTACTCGGTAGAGGTCAAACATGGCGACTGCAAGAACAAGGCGCTCTGCCCCAGCGAGCTGACAGTATACCTCGAGGAGAAATTCTACGTACTGGCTGTTGGAGGTGAGAATATAATCGCGTTATAAGGTGACGTGCATTTCGTGTCCAAACTGAGAATCGATGCCTGTCTGGATGTTTATGCATGTGAGATTTATGGCTGAAAACTACAACCACGACAAAAAATCGTGTGGTGCCGGCTCAGAATACCACCACCCGATATCCTCCCGTGGGTGTCGTAAAAGTCGACTAAGGGATTAGCCGGAGGATGGGCAGCAGCGTCCTTCGAGTACATAAACAACTAAACTGCGATCGCCAACCCGTCTGCCAAACGTGGCGATTATGGCAAAACCCAAGTGTTCACAACACATCCATATCGGTGGTTGTGGTGATCTTTGGTGAGGCCTGTGTCCAGCAGTGGACTTCATTCGGCCGAAATGATGATGACCGTAGTACTGCCCCAGTCGAGCCCTCACCACCATACCTTGGGTTTTGCCATAATCGCCACGCTTGGCAGGCGGGTTAGCGATCGCAGTTGAGTTATTAATGTACTCGAAGGACGCTGCTGCCCATCCTCCAGCTAATCCCTTAGTCGACTTTTACGACACCCATGGGAGGAAATGGGGTGGTGGCATTCTGAGCCGGCACCACACGGCACGGTACACCATACTACAGTACACCATAATAACTATATAGGGTCTTACTTTAATAATGGAAAATATTTTAGGAGGTAAATCTATAGGTTGCAATGATGCGTTTTAGCAATAAAAACAAACATAACATCCACCTTTATTTTATAAAATAATACTGAGTCAGTACATCTTGCGCTAGTCGAGTCTTTGAATATGAATGAAATTATTATCGGTAAAACCGATGCTTGATATTTGAAATGAACTCTATACCATTCATAGAGCCTAGCCTTAAAATATTTTCCATTAATAAAGTAAGACCCTATATATGTGTGAGCGTAGTTGTTTCGGCTAAAAGCTAGGAATAGTGATGCAACAGACAGCCGCCCATGTAAGATCCACGACCGACTCCCCCTGCCACCGAACGCAGGTGCTAACGGAACCCCGATTCAGCAATCGGAGGTCAAGTGACGCCACTCAGTCCCGGTGGTTGCCCCAAGCTGGAGTGAGCATTGGGCGAGCACTTACAACGAATGCCACTCGCCACCCGTCTAAGTATCCCAAGAAGTCGGCAAGACACGTTGGAGGAGACGTAGCAGCTACTGCCAGAAGTCCCCATTCTACAGCGACAAAGCCCTGCCCCCTGTCCAACAGCGAGCAGGGTGTCCCACCTTCTCCTCCAGCCCAATAGATGGCAACGGTGTCCCCGGCGTCTACTCCGCAACAGTCTGCAGCAGTAAATTTTGCGCGTTGCGGCAGTGGTTCAGTTTACCCTGTGGGTACAACTACCAGATCATACAATGTTCCGTGCCGGAATCGAAGCCGCGACCTGGAGCGCAGCAGCCCACTGTATCACTGCACCAACCGTGCGATCCTGTTGAATTGATAATTATTACATTATTTGACTTCCCACAGAGGACGGGTCTGTACTATTCCGTAACACCAAACGTCTGATCCCGATGCCGGCGTCGCTGCCTGGTATCCGCGTGGCCATGCCCAGCGACCACGTCGTCGTCAACCTGGATGCCGTTGGAGTCACCATCAAGTGGGATACCAACGTAAGATACACATTTAATCTATACTAGCTGGGACCCGCGGTTTCTCCCGCGTTTAAGAGTACTTCGACATAGACATTTGACATAGAATATTGTATTGGATTTCAAGTGTTTTATATTTTTTGCGCGGGGTTTCTGTTATTTTTCTAAAATAAAAGTAGCCTAAGTTATTCCTTATAACATCAGCTATCTGACAGTGAAAGTCCCGTCAAAATCGGTCCAGCCGTTTCGGAGATTACCCGGAACAACAGACAGACAGACAAAAAAATTAAAAATAGTTTTTTTGTTATATGTACCGTATATACTTTCATATGCATTTAGTAAAAAGCTGTTATTTTGACATTACAAACAGACACTTCAATTTAATTTATTTGTATAGATAAATAAAAATTAATGTTTGTGTATATGTCCTTTATAGAATCGTAAACTATGCATTTGATCATGTCTTGATCTTCAGCAAAGTGTTGTGCATGAGCCCACAAAGGTTTCTGAATCTTTGACAGATGGCGCCACTATCATTCCAATGAATTTCATTTCTATATATATAAAATTAAACGGCGGGTGAAACCGCGGGTCCCAGGTAGTTCTGTATTAATGGAGCTAGTGTTGATTCCAGATAATTAATTTACCAAAGCCGTGTGGGGCCGGCTCAGAATACCACACCATCCCATTTCCTCCCGTGGGTGTCTTAAAAGTCGACTAAGGGATTTACCGGAGGATGGGCAGCAGCGTCCTTCGAGGACATTAACAACTCAACTGCGATCGCCAACCCGTCTGCCAAGCGTGGCGATTATGGCAAAACCCCCCAATGAGCCCACAACACAACCATATCGGTCGTTGTGGTGATCTTTGGGGGAGGCCTGTGTCCAGCAGTGGATTTCATTCGCCGAAATGATGATGATGAATTTACAAAAGTTACAAATTTTCGCGTGGGACGGATTAAGAATATAGCACCACTTTAGCCGGGAACATCTCCTCCCGTGGATGTCGTAAAATGCGACCAGGGGACTCTTAACCAGAGCGGTGGACAGCAGCGTCCCTTCTGTGGGATAGTAGCCATTCTGCGCTCACCAACCCACCTGCCAAGTGTGGTGAGTACTGGCAAATTCGCCCCAAAATGACATCATCATTTAGGCCGAATAAAGTCCACTGCTAGACACAGGTCTTAAAGATCACCACAATTACCAATATCGGTGTGTTATGTGCTCATTGTGGGGTTTTGCCATAATCGCCACGCTTGGCAGGCGGGTTGGCGATCGAAGTTGAGTTGTTGTGATGTAATCGAAGGACGCTGCTGCCCTTCCGGCTAATCCCTTAGTCGCCTTTTACGACACCCATGGGATGAAATAGGTTGGTGGTATTCGTAGCTGGTACCACACGGTTGTGGAAATCTATGGGGGGGCCTTTGCTCGCAGTGAACGTTCTTTGGCTGATATGATGATGATGATGATGTATATATCATTATTTTATTCCGGCCGAATGAAGTCCACTGCTGGACACAGGCCTCCCACAAAGAGCACCACAACGACCGATATGAGTGTGTTGTTGGCTTATTGGGGGGTTTTGCCATAATCGCCACGCTTGGTAGACGTTTAGCCCGTAAACGTCGACTGCTGAACATGGGCGATCCCAATGATCACTGCAATGAGTTGTCATATTGCCATAATCACCACGCTTGGCAGACGTATTGGTGATGCGATCATGTAGAATCAACAATAAACGGTCAAGAATAGACTAAATCGCTTTATTCATTCTTGTCGTAAAACTCGGCTAAGAGTTGATATTCGAAGGATGGAGGAGAAGGAGCATGTAGAAGTATTCTCTCGTATGCTTATAACAACATAGTGCATTCATCGACCCGCCTGCCAAGAGTGGTGATTATGACCGCTCATTGTAATGGTCATAATTCGACGTAACTTCGGCTGATATACAGCTTTTCAGTGCCTATTGACTTGAATAATAAATAAAAAAAAATCCGAGATAGACATAAAGGATTACGGTACACAATAACCCTTTGAACTTCCGTCGAAAAGTTAAATAAAACATTGTAAATAGTATTTTGGCAATGCTTTATTGTATTATCAGCTAGTTGAAGGAAATCCGCTCAAATAATCGTGGATAATCTAAGTCTACATCCGCTCTACACACATCCTTTAAACGATAAATTATGTTATTAGATTTTCCTGCATATTAAATAATAACTGCAGTCAGAGACGTTGCAAACTATGTTATAAATATACATATATAATTAGCCCATTACTGTCCCACTGCTGGGCACTGGCATTTCCGGATTAGGTTAAGTTAGGTTTAGTCCGCCACGCTGGCCTGGTGCGACTTGGCGGACTACACACACCATTGTAAACAGTTTGGAGGTCTGTGTAATAAAATAAATATGTTAACACATATTACGATATTGAGGCAGATCTTTAGTTATGATAATCAAGATCTCTTTTCATCGTCATATTAGCCAACGGAAGTCCACTGCTGAACAAAGGCCCATAGATTTCCACCATTGTGTAATAATTTTAGGGGGAACTTGGAAAGAGTATTCACTACGCTTGGCAGTATAGCTACTGTTCTACAGAAGAGGTGTTCCGCTGCTGCCCATCCCTCTGGTTTAGTCTCATAAGACCGAAATTAATAATCAATCTAATCCAAAATATTCTGATTTAAGATTTTAAAATTCAACCATTGCTGTTTTACGATCACATTTAACTAAAATTAACGAACAAAACAGACATGTCCGAACTGCAAAGATTTTTGGATAAGATCGATAATTAATTTTCGGCCGTAAGTCGCCTTTTACGACATCCACGGGAGGAGATGGATTAGTGCTATACATAATCTTAATCCCGACACCACAGACACCTGGATGTAACACAGAATCAGACCAGGAACACACTTTTAAATCACCAGCAATTGCTGCGCTGTACTATTGTTATGTGGCCGTTTCATAAGTGCCAATAATTGGTTTATTTGAAATAAAATATATTTGACTTTAATAAAACTCAAACTCAAGCTCAAACTCAAATCTTTATTGCATTTATATGTTCATAAGTTAACAGAAAATTAGATGCGTATCAATATGAAACCCTGTTAGGGCGCAGCAATTTTACTATACAATAACAATAGTATTTTTGTTTGCTTAAAATATTAAAAGGAAAAGATTAATACATACTTATTAAATTAAAAAGACATCAGATTATTTATAAGTAATTTAGAGTACTTCGGCATAGACACTTGACATAAAGTATATATTTTAGATTTCATGGGTTTTAATTTTTTTCGCAGAACCCTAATTATTTTTCTAAAATAAAAGAAGCCTACGTTACTTCTTATAATAACAGCTATCTGTCAGTGAAAGCCCCGTAGAAATCGGTCCCACCGTTTCGGACATTAGCGAGAACATACAAACAGACAGACCGACAGAAAGACAGACAAAAAAAATGTTTTTTTGTTGTATGTACCGTATATACTTTCATATGCATTTAGTAAAAAGCTGTTATTTTGACATTACAAACAGACACTTCCATTTTACTTATTTGTATAGATTGGCGTTCGGTAGAATAGACGAAAACAACGATTTTATTGGTTAAATAAACTGAAAAAAGACCGATGCCAAATTCTAATGCTGAGGGTTTTAGAATCATGTACTGAATCCATGGTACAGTTTTCGTTACGATGGCACCTTACACCCGTTACTATAACGTCCCCTTGATGTTTTGACTACGATTACTATCTCAGCATTGTTCAAACACTTCTGTAGCATCAGCATGTGGTTTTCAGGATGTAATCCTCGTGGAAGGGTCAGTGTTGCTGTGGAACAACACCGAGGGTCTGTGCGGCACGTTAGACGGGAATCCAGAGAACGACTTCATGACCAGAGACAAAACAATCGCTCAGACCAAGTCAGTGCTAGCTTCATCGTGGCAGGTCAACAAAATTGGAGGTAGTTTACGAGTTTAATTTTAACTGACTATTCCCATACAGAAATGTCCTGTTATCATAATCATTTTAGGCTTTATATACCTACTACTGAGTTTCGTTGTAGTCTTTGCTATGCCAATGTATTAGCTGCTCATCGATTCCATCATTTTCAGTTCTGCTATGTCTTGACTTTTTCTTGTTTTCGTGTCAATTTCCTATTACTTTCTCATCAATATTTATCCAGACTAAAACATGGGCAGCTTGAGGGCTCTTAGGCAGGCTTTCGTGGGGAACCAAATGATCGGAGACAGCAGCAGGTGCTCCATTGTCTGTATGGTGCAGAAGTTACATCTATCATCACCAGAATAGCCTCATCTCTTCCAGTTTTCCTGGTACTTGATTACAGCTGCTTTGAGTCTGTTGAGGGACTTTCAGACTATACAGGGAAGATGATGTCTTGGCTGCAAATGTTCCACTAAAGAAAGCTGGGTACCAAGTGGAGAGACCCTTTTAATCCACACCTTCATTCTAGCCTCAGATGGATCTTTGTTAATAACCATGGGGTGTGTGAGGAAGCTTCGGCTCTTAAGACACGGTGAAGGGAGGAGATGTGGGCGAAAAGCGGGTGCTACCTCTGGACTGCCTCAGCATTACTTGTGCCTGATATTTGTCCTTTCCCTTAAACCATATCCCTTTAAAAATAAGTAGACTTTGAGTTTGCCGTCTGTTTGTTCAATAGCTTTAGCCTTGAGAATAGATACATATGTTTCAAAAGAAGAGCATATAAAATTCTTATTCTCCGTGTTTTCATCGTTGTAGAATGAAAATAATTAAGGTACATCTTAAATCATGGATTGTTTTCCAGACATATGCGACAGCAAGCCCACAGAAACTAGCGCCTGTGCTTCCAAATCTGATGACGACATGAAGAAGGCTCAGCAGTTCTGCTCCAAGATATTTGCGAAAGCAAAATTCCGGAAGTGTTCTAAGGTAGGTCTTGAAAATATAACGTGTAATCTGTCAGAGAGCTCTAAATGTAAAAAATTCTAATAATTTCAGTGGCAAAGAAGTTCACTTCCATTTCTAATCTTCTTTCTGTGCGGTTGGTTAGTGGCCAACCTCGTGTCAGAGTTATTAAAGCCGCCCAAAGACCTCCGACTTGGCTTTACAACTGCTGCCTAATGACAACAACCGTGGCTGACTATTTTTCGTGCCCTCCAAAACACGGAGACGCTCAGTTTCACTACCGCTATGCGGTCACCCATCCATAATATGACCGCACTGGGTGTTGCTTAACCCCATCGATAGTTTACTTAAAGATATTTAATTTGTTCATAGGCAATGGACGTCTCTCTATTACTGGAAGCATGCCAGTGGGACTTCTGCGCTTGTACCACCAGTTTGAGTGAGTAACTTGACACACATTTACTCAACTATGAACTGCTGTATCGGGCGGTAGGTATGTTGAATTTCTCTAGTGTGATCTTACGAGGACCTGGAGCCCCCCTTCGGTGCAGAAGATGACCGCTCCAGTGGTTTTAGCCGGTAGGAGTCCGGCATACCTCTTCGCCCTTCCCGGGGGCGAAGGAAGTACATATAGAATTTCCACTGGACACCAAAAAAACTTTCCGTGTGGTGTCCGGATTAAGAATATAGCACCACTCCATCTCCTCCCGTGGATGTCGTAAAAGGCGACTGAGGAAATCTAAACCAGAGGGATGGGCAGCAGCGTCCCTTCTGTGAAACGGTAGCCATACTGCGCTCACCAACCCGCCTGCCAAGCGTGGTGAGTATTGGCAAACACCCCCCAAAATAATGACACAGTTGTGAAAATCTATGGGGAGGCCTTTGTTCAGCAGTGGACGTATAAATGGCCGATATGATGATGGTAATGATGATGACCAAAAAAAGACGTATGTTGAATTTGGCTACATTCCTGATATCAAGGAGGCTATAACTGATGGGTTGTATTTGGAACAGGTCCAGAAGAGTGTGCGTGCAGCACAGTGTCGGTGTACGCCAAGGAATGTCTGCGGCACGGCGTCGAGGAGATGAAGGGCTGGCGAGATGCTGATACCTGTCGTAAGTAACGTTCGTCACATTTTAGAACAGGCGAATTTAATTGCATTTTTGTGTGGTGCCGGCTCAGAATGCCACCACCCCATCTCCTCCTATGGGTGTCGTAAAAGTCGACTAAGGGATTAGCCGGAGGATGGGCAGCAGCGTCCTTCGAGTACATTAACAACTCAACTGCGATCGCCAACCCGTCTGCTAAGCGTGGCGATTATGGCAAAACCCCCCAATGAGCCCACAACACATCCATATCGGTAGTTGTGGTGATATTTGGGGGAGGCCTGTGTCCAGCAGTGGACTTTATTCGGCCGAAATAATGATGATGAATTTAATTTAGCACCGTATGGTTTCCCGCGACGAAGACCACCCCTCTCCTCCCATGGCTGTTGTTAAAGGCGACTAAGGGTTGATATCAAGAGGACGCGCAACAGTTCTTTCCCGTGTGCCAACAGCATAATGTAATCACCAATCCATTTGCAAAGGCATGACGGCACGGTTGGTGCAGTGGCTGATACAGTCGACTGCTGCGCTCCGGGTCGTGGGTTCGATTCCCGCACGGAACAAATATTTGGGTGAACTGCAGGTAATTGTTCCGGGTTTGGGTGTATTGTATGTGGAATTCATGTCTGTAAAAGTTTAAAAAAAGTGATTATGGCAATATTCTCCATAACCACTCATTCTAGTGATCACTAGGAGGCCTATGTTCAGCAGTGGACTTGTGCGGGCTGACGTGTGTGTGTGTGTGAACATCATTTGGTTCGCATCCAGACTTAAATGGCTAGGTATTAAATATAAACAAACCACTGTTTTCAGTTAGGTATCACTATTGTTAATTTTATAATTGTCTCTTCCTAACAACTGTTTTACTTATAAGAGAGCAGATTTACTTATTTACATTTGGTTAAGTACTTTTTTATGAATGAATTGACTCAACAGGCAATCAAAAAGCTCAAAAGATGTGTGGTGCCGGCTCGGAATACCACCACCCCGTCTCCTCCCGTGGGTGTCGTAAAAGTTGACTAAGGGATTAGCCGGAGGATGGGCAGCAGCGTCCTTCGAGTACATTAACAACTCAACTGCGATCGCCAACCCGTCTGCCAAGCGTGGCGATTATGGCAAAACCCCCCAACGAGCCCACAATTGGGTGTATTGTGGGCTCATTGGAGGGTCGGTCGTTGTGGTGATCTTTGCGGGAGGCCTGTGTCCAGCAGTAGACTTCGTTCGGCTGAAATGATGATGAACAGGCAATCCTTATAATTTCTTTATTTTTGGCCATATATTTTCTTACAGGCAGTTTATTTCATTCCTAATTATGATTAGTATTGGTTCAAGGATATAAATACTGTGACCGATTAAGAATCCTAACCATGAGACAGTGCTGGCCTTAGTCAGCCGGGCGTCCCGGGCAATACGACTTTCAGCGCCCTTTATTTCTTAATATTATTTAGCATTTTTTTTAAACGGTGCCCCACATTAGGATCTCTCCTGTGTCGTGGGTGCGTTTACAGTTTACAGACATGAATTTCACACACAATACACCCAGACCCGGAACAACGCGAATCTAACCCACGACCCGGAGCGCAGCAGCTGACTGTATCAGCCACTGCACCAACCGTGCTGTCAATTCATTCATTTTCATGAAGTGCCACTCTAGCGCGCGCTGCCATCTTGGCTCTGGCGCCCGGGGCGATCACTCAGGTTGCTCTCCTCTGTGTCCACCACTATCGCTAGACAATTTTCTGTGTGAAGTTTAGACATTTCTAAGCACTCTACCAACACAAACTACCGTCTAAAAGTTAACACTAACCTTCCCAACAGCCATGAAGTGTCCAGAAGGCAAGATCTACAAATCATGCGGGCAGGACTCTCAGGCCAGTTGTGCTTTTCCTCTGGTGCCTGCCAAGACTGACAACAGCTCCTGCGTGGAGGGCTGCTTCTGCCCCGAAGGGTTACTGCTGGAGGGTGGTCGTTGTGTACCCAAAACCGAGTGTCCCTGTAGGCTCAGGAACAAGAGCTTTAAACCTGGTGCTACGATACGGAAGGACTGCAATACTTGGTGAGTTTTCGTTTTTAGGCCCAGAAAGTTCATTGAATCCTAAATGTCTTCAGTGTCTTATGTATTATCTTAGTATATTGCTCTGTGGTCAAAAATAAAGATGGATTTATACAAGATGTATATATTTTATATTTACGAAGAAGACTGATACTGAACACGAATAAAAAAAAAACAATAACCAAAATTACATTTTATGTGTAAACATTAACAGCTGATATATGAAAGAAAGAAAGAAAAGTATTTATTGGCACAAACAATTACACAGCAAACAGAAACATAATATTAAAACAAAAGTGCCAAAAGGGCCAACAGCTCAGCATGATGTCAGGTGGTAGTACCAAGTACCACTACCTAACGCTGATTTTCAGCTGCAACCCACGAGTGCCATACGCACGAAACTAGTAGAATAAATTTAACAAATTCTGTATGTATATAATGTATGTATGTGATATAATAATTAGGTACGTAATGTAATGATATTTGTTTAGTATACAGTAATAATAAATACATGTAACGATGAATTAAATAGGCGTAGAAAAGATAGAAGGAGCAGACAGTCCGTTAGTTATATATGCAGGGAGCAATGATCTGATGATGATAGATGATAATGATGAATGAATGAATGATGGTGATGAATGATGAATGAATGATGATGATGATATTACAAAGGTAACTAATACATTTCGGCCTGCCGAAGCCGTCACGCGGAATTATAATATTAACTGTACTGTACGTACACATAATGGATTCTAAATCTTCACTCATTATAATCGCGTAGAATTTAACCGACAAAAAGTCTGAAGTTCAATTCAATATGCACAACAAAATACGTCTATTTCTCACCAAACTATTGATAGTACATCAAAAATAATGATTGTACATCAAAATAAGCGTTTAAAAATACATTTAAGTTCATAATGCATATAGCTATTTATCACAAACTATCCAATTAGTGTATGAAAATTTTGAATTAAAATTTTATGTATAATCAGTATTTTTGATTTGATGTCTGTATTATTGGCATGAAAACTATATTTTAGTACACTCATTAAGATTTTTGATGTGCACTGGCAAAAAACATTCTGAATGTTCTAATATATGCTTTGAATTATTTTGTTCTACTAGTTATGTTATTCAGTTGCTACGTTTTTAAATATTTCCTATTATAATCTGACAAATGGTTGAAAATGTTTTAAATAGTAAAGAGGATACATTTCTTATACCTATTCGGAATTCTCTCGGCAGTACCTGTCAGTCGGGCGAGTGGACGTGCACGAAGGTGCCATGCGGGGCTCGCTGCGGTGCCGTGGGGGACCCGCACTACTCCACCTTCGATGGGCTGCGGTACGACTTCATGGGCCACTGCACCTACACGATGCTGCAGACTGACAACTTTACCGTGGAGGTCGAAAATGTCGCTTGTTCTGGCGCTATTACGGAGGTACGGAATGGAATGGACTATGACGCTGTTACATTTTTTTTTTAAATCAAAATCAAATATTTATTTCAAAAGTGCGGTACAGTCTGTTACAGAAATAGAATTTTACAATTTAGGGATCGATCATACAGCTAAAGTGTAACAAATTCAGATTCGGATCTGGCGTCCTAGCTAGGTTACATAGTAACCTGTGTTAAGGTCCGCCAGCCCTTAGTTCCCACAAAAGGAATAAAAAGTAATGGAGACTGCAGTAGGAGTGAGTGAGGAGCAAGCTGTGTTTACTATCTTATTATACTAAATATGTGTAGTATGTTATGAGTGTGTAGGGAAGTGTGGGTGTTGTGAGCCTGTGAAGGAGTGATGTGTTTGCATGTGTGAATGGGGGTTTTGGTTTTAAAAATTTGGTTTCATATATTGTATTTGGAACGAGTAGGTATTGATAATGGATGGGTTATATTAGGTACTTTTGAAGAATATTTAATGAAATGTGATGATATAGAATACAGACATAAATAATAATACGCTAATATTAGCCTACAGCAGTCCTATTGCAGGGTAAAGGCTTCTTCTTATACAGAAAAGAGACAAGCATTGATCAACACGCTTGCTCATTGTGGGTTGGCGATTACAGACCATTATAGATCTAGGTTTTCTCACGACTTCTTCCTTCACAGTTAAAGTCAGTGATGTCTTAAATTAACTAACAACGTACATATGTCATTGTAAAAGTCACATTGGTACATGTCCGGTTTTGTATCCGGAACCTAACCTACCACGCTACCCTGTGGCACGCCATATGCGATTGTCTGAACATCTGACTTGTAAATCCTTTTAAAATTAGTTTTGAAATCTATTTTGGATAATTCAACACATTAGTTCCTGTTCTTTATTTCAAGATTCCACTAAATTAAGAATATTTCTTCTAACGCCGTATGCATCTAATTTATCGATCAAAATATTATGACCCACACAGTCAAGGGCTTGAGTCATGTCACAATATACCTAACACACAGGAACTGCCATTAACATATGCTTAAGAAGCGAGTCCGCAAACCTTCGTGTGTCACCGTGACATTCATATTCCATATCATCATGTCGGCCGAAGGATGGCCTCCCCCATAGACTAACACAACGACTGGTTGTTGGTTGTTGGACCGTTTGTCGTTATTTTGGGGGGAATTTGCCATTACGTACTGAACACGCTTGGCTGGCGGTTTGGTGAGCGCAGTATTCTATTCCACAGAAGGGTGGCTGCTGGTTATCCCTCCGGATTTACTGACTTTTTACTTTTATTTCCCCGGGAGGAGATAGAGTAGTGCCATGTTCTTAATCTGGGTACCACAAGGACTTCATACAAGATGCTTTCATTAGTTGTTTTTGAAGAACAAAATGATATGTATGATGTTTTTCACGATGTGTGTTTATTTATCGATGCCTATAGAGGCAATGGACGTGGGCCCATCTTACAAAAATGAACGCTTTTGGGATATGTTTTTGCAAACAAGCTTTATACAACTTTCGACACTTTTCAGTAGCTGAAAAGTTACTTATAGCACACAAATATACCATTCATAAAGATTACACAGCATTTATATCTATCGACATCTTTTAGGCAATGAACCTAAGCCCTTACAAAGGTGAAGGCAAACCGTCCTGTACTAAAGCAGTGTCTCTGGCGTACGATGGGGCGAACGTGCACATGAAGCAAGGAGGATTCATCCTGGTTAACGGCAAGGAGGTGTCCACGTTACCTGTCATGGTGGGCGATGTGAGGATCAGAGCCGCTTCCTCCCTGTTTATTATCAGTGAGTAATTATAATCAATATTTAGTTTATTGAAGTACAGATTGTAGTAGAAAGCTTTTATGAGAGTAAATAAAAGAGACACGATTTTTACCGACTTCGAAAATGAGGAGGTTCTCAATTCGATGCGTATTTTTGTTTTGTATGTACAATGATTACTCCGAGATTTGTGGACCGATTTGAGCAATTATTTTTTAACTGGTGCTTTTGCTTTCAAATTGGTCCCATATAAATTTCATTACATTTGATTGAGTAGTTTTTTAACCAGCTTCAATAAACAGGTTAATTTCACTGCGCTTATCTAGATGATGTCTTAATGGTATCGATTCCTCTCTATGCCTCAACCATGGTTCATGCAGACCAACGAGCAGTTATATTTTATACTACACAAAGATTTTTTTTCCTTTTCTGTGGTTTTAATATTTTTATAGCGTGTAGGGGTTTTGAAGTCGGTATTTTTTTTTTGTTAAAAAGATTTCCCTTAAACAATGATGCTCTGGCATTTCTCCTCTGTCGTGGGTACAGTTTACAAACATAAATATCACATGTACAAACACACAGACCCGAAACAAATACCTGTAGATGATGCAGATAATTGTTCCGTGCGGGGTCTAACTCGCGACACAGCGCAGAAAGCCGAGCGATGAGCCACTGTCCCAAACGGTCATCAAACTTATTTTAGTTTTATTTATCTCAGTTTTTAAAACGTACCTACATAGATGGAGAATTATTATTTATTAAAACATGAATGTGTGAAATGTCATAATTTATAAGATTTTCTTTTATTTAGTTCAACTGCCCAACAAAGTCGACTTGTGGTGGGACGGCAATACGCGCGTCTTCATCGACGTGCCAGCAGAATTCCACGGGAAGACTAAGGTACTCCTTGTTAACAAAGATAATATCGTATTTAGAAACATCTAGATCAATTAAAACACCTTCTGCACATCTATGGGATCTTTTCAAACCTACTAAAGCTATCGGTGAAAGGCTATAAACTTGAGGCTGATACCGATCACAGTACAATGGTATTACTCCCCACTGTAAGGGTGAACAACTGGGTGAATGATGCTTTCAATCAAGCATGATATATCTACACTAATATTATAAAGAGGAATGATTTGTACTTTTGTATGTTTGTAAAGAATAAACTGAAAACCTACTAGTCCGATTTCAAAAATTCTTTCGCTATTTGAATGCTACATTATCACTGAGTAACATAGGCTATATTTGTTACTAGCTGGGACCCGCGGTTTCACCAGCGTTTAATTTAAAAGAAATTTAGAGTACTTCGACATAGACACTTGACATATAATATATATGTTGGATTTCAAGGGTTTTATTATTTTTGCGCGGAACCCTAATTATTTTTCTAAAGTAAAAGTAGCCTAAGTTATTCCTTATAACGTCAGCTATCTGTCAGTGAAAGTCCCGTCAAAATCGGTCCAGCCGTTTAGAAGATTACCCGGAGCAAACAGACAGACAGACAAAAAAAATTGATTTTTAGCTATAGGTACCGTATATACTTTCATATGCCTATAGTAAAAAGCTGTTATTTTGACATTACAAACAGACACTTCAATTTTATTTATTTGTATAGATGAGAAAATATTAGGGATCCCTACTAAAACAACAATAATGTAGCCCAAGTTGTAAAAAAAATCTCCATAAAATGTTTTTCATCGCATGCGCTGCGGAAACTATACAATATCAATAGCAGTATCTACAAAAAACTTCGCGAGACCTTATGTTCAACGTAAGATACGTAAAAAAATGCCAGTTTCTCTCCACGCGATTTCAACTCGCACTTGACCGGCATTTTCTTGCAAAACCTTTTCCGTATCTTTCATCATACAAATTTTGGTTCAGGGTCTCTGTGGTACCTTCAACTTGAACCAAAAAGACGACTTCTTGACCCCTGAGAACGACATCGAGCAGTCTGCTCTGGCGTTTGCCAACAAGTGGAAGACCAGGGAGTTCTGTTCCGATATAGACACCAAAGAACCGGAGCATCCTTGTAAAGCTAATATTGAGAATAAGGAGGCCGCTGAGAAGTACTGCAGCAAGCTCAAGAGTAAGGTGTTTGAAGGTAGGTCCTGATGTGAAGAGTATGAATCAAAATTATCGTTTACTCGTATTTGTTTCTTTGTTTTACTCAAGTTAAAACGGCCATCATATCAGCCGAAAGATGTCCACTGCTGAACAAAGGCCTCTCTCATATATTTTCACAATTGTGGCGTCATTTGGGGGGAAATTGCCAGTACTCACCACGCTTGGCAGGCAGGTTGACGAGCGCCGAATGGCTGCTGTTCCACAGAAGGGATGCTGCTGTCCTTCCCTCTGGTTAGAGCCCCTTAGTCTTTTACGACATCCACGGGTGGAGAAGGGGTGGTGCTATATTCTTATTCTTATATGGACACCACACGGACTAAAACAAATGTAACACAGTAATTTATTTGGTTTTTGTGGATATTAAACATTATAATAAAACAATTCTAACTAGATTACATCGAGTATATTATAAGGTCCTGCGACCACGAATGCTGCAAAGTGTTCGACACATCATAATAAATCTAAAATACACGCGATGTAATCAATCGATGTACAAAATTTAAGTGTTTTATTATAAATCTAACACACTTATCAAAAATCGATATAGTACGACATAATAAACTGTATCAAAGAATGCTTTTACCAATGGTGATGTGGTTCATCGGTTCTTCATACAAACTATTATAGTTCAAATCGCAGGACACCTATTCATATTCACCTTTTAAAAAATAATTAAAGAAAAAATGTAATTAATTGTCGTAGTGTGTTATTACAAGCAGGTATGTATGTACTACCTAAAGTAGCTGACAATTTCGAAATTCTTTCAGCGTTACAATTACAACTTATTGGCAAGTGGTGATTGTTGCAAGGTTATTTCTTAATAACGATATGCCTCGAATGCAAAGTTAAAATTCATCGCGTACTACATCGGGGGCGTAGCTCAGATGGTAGAGCGCTCGCTTAGCATGCGAGAGGTACCGGGATCGATACCCGGCGCCTCCAAGACTCTTTTACTCTATTTCTCACTATCACTATCTATTTTAGTGGGTTTATATTATTTTTACTTAAACGAGCAGTCATTCGCCTGGTGGTAAGCGTCCCGCCTGCCCATAACCATTGTAATGCTCCTGGGTACCAGCCCTGCGAGGCATCATACTGCGCCCGTCACCTTGAGTCGTAAAGTTATTCAGTCTCCTCTGCTCAGTAATGTCACTAGCTATAGTGCCCTTCTAACCGGAGCACAGTATTGTCTAAAGTTTACCTACCTAGCCAATACATAAACGGAGCTAAGTAGCGATTGAAAATTCTCGAACTCAGACGACTAATAGTAATTATTCCTAGTAAGTATTGGTAATAGCCAGGAAGTACAATTTAGTGAAAGCAGGACTTTTTGTAGCATGTCCAGCCTGGATGAAATGATAATGTTGGGTTTTTTTACTGGTAACGGTTCTGTGTGGGTCCTGGAAAATAATAGTCCACCTATGTGTGTTGAAAGAGGCGACTAAAGTTGATATCGAGAGGTTGTATAACAGCAGGATCTCGTCTGCTAATATTTACTGCGGCCATAGTAAGAGGCTCACTGAAGATTTCCAGTCAAACATCAAGTTTTTCTGGAAATCGATCAAAACAGCAAGAGGAATAACTTCTACCTCGGAGCTGAGTACAATCAGGAGTCAAGATGGGAGCATTATAAAAGGAGAAGAATGTGTGTTAAAGAGATGGAAAGAGTATTTTGAAAGTTTGTTTGAAAGAGAGGAAGAGCAGGTACAACGTCCGACACCTTCCATGGAAACTGATATAAATGATGATGAAAGTGAGATAAGCATGGATGAAATAGTGAAAGCGTTGGAAAGAATGAGATTAGGTAAGGCTGCAGGGTATGACAGGATTACCGTCGAGATGCTGAGGGCTGGACAGGGCATAGTGGCTAGCCAGCTGTACCACCTTTTCAATTTATGCTGGCGAAATGGGCAAGTCCCGTGAGACTGGTGCAAAGCCGTAATCGTGCCATTGTTTAAGGGAAAAGGGTCACGGCAGGACTGCATAAATTACCGCGGTATAAGCCTTCTCAGCGTCGTCGGTAAATTGTATGCGAAAGTGTTGATTGGAAGGGTTGTGAATGAAACAGACGAAAAGTATGGGATGCACAAGCGGGATTTAGAAAGGGAATGGGATGTACGGATCAGGTCTTTTCCCTGCGGTGTATAGCCGAAAAGTGTTTGGCTAAAAACAAGAAAAGCTATTGCACCTTCGTTGATCTAGAAAAGGCCTATGATAGAGTGGTGAGGAATGAATTGTGGTCAGCATTGTCCGTGAACGGTGTGAGCAGTATCCTCATACGAGCACTGCAATCTCTTTATAGGGATTCTAGTGCTTGTGTAAGGATAAACGGGGCGTACACTGAATGGTTTAGTATCGAAAAAGGTGTTAGACAGGGATGTGTAGCGTCACCGTGGCTATTTAATCTGTTCATGAACAATTGCTTGACAGATTTAAAAGAGAATGAAAGTGGGTTGAGAATGAATGAGTTACTCGTCAAATGTTTTCTCTATGCTGATGACCAAGTATTACTTGCGTCCTCGGCAGAGGAGTTGCAGGAGATGGTAACTGCTATGAGTGGAGCTCTTGTTAGAAAGGGAATGAAGATAAATGTAAAGAAGACGAAAGTGATGGTGTTTGAAAGAGATGAGATTTTGCTGAACATATATTGTGTTTTTTTGGTAGGTATTGACCCAAGCTCTCACCTCCTGTAGTATGTCGTGCTATTTACTGGACACCCTGTATGTGTAACGTTTAAGGGCAGGCCTTAACATAATGATAAGTTTTTAAATCTTACATACCTGTCATGAGAATTTGTTACATTAACATTTGTTTATGAGAATAAAAATATAATTATTTCCTTTACTTACGTTACATACATATTATATTACATTGTTAAATATATAATACAAAAATAAAGTATATTTAAAAATAAATAAATAGTGTTCCACTGGCATTGGGAACAGGGTCCAAGCTGCCAGTGGCTAGGGCTCCAGAGAGAGGGACCACAAATCACAATACGTGCCGTGTCGAGGAGAACCGCTTTCTGTATCAGGCTCTTGACCCAGTCGCCTCACGAGAGCCTTTAAGATATATGTATATATATATATATTATTATGTCTCTATATTTACGAGTTTATATGCCCTGTAAGAGGGAACCCAGTATTTTGATAGGTTTACGCGGGGACAAGACGCAGAGGTCTTTTAGAGAATTTTAATCTTAAATGTAATGGGACACTTACCGGGGACTCTGCATATATATAAATGCAGTCTCAGATTGTCCTCGGAGGTGTTAAACTATTGTATGAGATGGAAACTATAAAATAGATTGGACTAAATGGATTAGATATTTCTGAAAACGGAAAAAACAGCGTCTGGCTTTGCATCTTTATATGGAACCTTGTGGCAAACGGTGATTCGCCACTCAAAAGATGAACCTAACCTAAATAGCCACCACTACAGACGACAGGGGGGAGTATTATTCATTATTATACATTACTATATCTCGGCTATTGCAGGTGTTTTAGTTAAACACGGGCCAAAGCCAAGTGCTAACCTATGGGATTGGTGATATGTTGGGATGATTGGGTGTTGCTATCTTGAAGTGATTGTGTAGGACCGTGTGGTTGTATGATAAGCGATGCTTGTGTGTCTGATGAGGTCATTTGCGTCTCGATATTATTTTGCAAGAATTTTCGGACAATTCTGCAAGTATTCAGGATAGCGGCCTTTTGTAGTTTTCGATAGGTATAAGGCGCTATGTCTAATGATTTTAAAGATTGGTGAAGTTGTTTAGGGATTACACCAGTGGTTGATAATACTATTGGAATAATGGTGACGTTATTTAAGTTCCACATTCGGGCGATCTCAATTTTTAAG
Source organism: Diloba caeruleocephala (assembly GCA_947459985.1). NCBI lineage: Eukaryota > Metazoa > Arthropoda > Insecta > Lepidoptera > Noctuidae > Diloba > Diloba caeruleocephala. Next base: position 26,905,157 of record OX381608.1, on the reverse strand, counting down.
TCAGTGTATTTAGAAAGTTTCTCTGCTATTGTACTCTGTAGATTGTGTGTGTTTGGCACGGCTATGTCAATGATTTGTGCAGTTTTATTAATTTTATCAAATAAGGTAACAAGTTGTGCCACATACCTCGCGATGTAGCACTTAGCTCTAGCAAAACGTGTCCGCCCCCAGCTTGCCACTGGTACGTGGACGTGGAGCCGTACTACGAGGCGTGCGTGTACGACATGTGCGCGTGCGGCGGTGACGTCACGCGCTGCCTGTGCCCCGCGCTGGGCGACTACGGCATGACGTGCGCCAAGGCCGGCGTCGTCATCCAGTGGCGCTACAACGTGGACGAGTGCGGTATGTGTACTGGCTCATTACACCATGTTGCTTGTAATATACTCTGTGTAGTTTAGACGTTCTATGAGGCTACGAGACGTGCGCAGCATCAGCTCCAACTTGTCCAGCATAAAGCTAGTAAAGCAAGACCGATACAGCAAAACTGAAGCTATTTATTTTCATAATTCAAATTATTGTATGCCTATGAAAAAAGGTACTTGGGGACACTTTTGCTGTGTCAGGCTTTGCTATCCTATCTTTAAAGTCGTTTATAAAGGCTGTTATTTTCAGTATAATGATGATCTATTCAACTACTCTTAGTTTCCTGTACAACTCTCAAGGTTAGAAAACGATTGGCTTAGTTACATGGATTCAGTTTTAGTCGAGACATGAAAAATCGTTTTATGCGTGTTGCCAACTGGAAAAATCTTTTTACCCCCTTTTCAAAGAGCTCCGTGCTGTTGTCTATCGGGAAAACTTCGACAGGAGCTGATTCTATTGCGTAAATTCTATTCTAGTTAGTTCAAACAAACCAATAACGCTAACCACAACACGCAAGCTAATTGATTGTCTTTTCTTTTCTTAATTAAACTGAAAACGTGTGAAGGGCTTTTAAAAAGGGGCCTCAATTGTATGTCGTGGCATTGATTGGAGAAAGAATGGTTATCTATTCAGACTCCAATCAACAAGTGTATTTCCCCAGAGCTTCAATGTACGGGTGGTCAAGAGTACACGGTGTGCGCGGACAGCTGTCTCCGCAAGTGCGCCGACATGGCACTGGCAGCCAGCGGCACCTGCAAGCCTTGCTGCGTGGAAGGCTGTGCTTGTCCGCCTGGACAGGTAAATCTTTCATTATATCCAGTATTCTCTAACATTCTTGCGATTATTACTCATTATAATAAAACACTCTTAAGCGGATTACATCGCGTTTATAACGACGGCACGGTTGGCTGATACAGTCGACCGCTGCGCTCCGGGTCGTGGGTTCGATTCCCGCACGGAACAATATTTGTAAGATCTGCAGGTAGTTGTTCCGGGTCTTGGTGTACTGTATGCGGAATTCATGTCTGTAAACGCACCCACGACACAGGAGAAATACCACTGCAGGGCTAAGTTAAAAAAAATATATAGTCATAGACTTTTGTTTTCTTAACTAACGTTTCGAATGCTATACAGCGTTCTGCCACCAATTTGGAATCCTACCATAAAGTCCAAACTTTCATCATCATCATCATTTCGGCCAAATGAAGTCCACTGCTGGACACAGGCCTCCTCCAAAGATCACCACAATCACCGATATGGGTGTGTTGTGGGCTCATTGGGGGGTTTTGCCATAATCGCCACGCTTGGCAGGCGGGTTGGCGATCGCAGTTGAGTTGTTAATGTACTCGAAGGACGCTGCTGCCCATCCTCCGGCTAATCCCTTAGTCGACTTTTACGACACCCATGGGAGGAGATGGGGTGGTGGCATTCTGAGCCGGCACCACATGGCAAACTTTATATCGCACTAAAAATATCTAGGCACTGTCAGTGATTTCAGCGTGCATCGAAACAATGTTTGGTTAGAATTGTACGGTAGATAAAATACCTAAAATTTTGTAACAACGCACAGGCGCACAAGGCTTACAAGGTACAGACCTTAGTCCATCCTTTTTTTGTCATGGGGAAATCCTTATGGACTTCCTCCGTTTTGGGACTGGCGGAGGGGCATTACATCACGCAAAGGGATGGGCCCTCTGGTTTAGATTCCCTTAGTCGCCACGATATCCACGGGAGGAGATAGAGTGGTGCTATATTCTTAATCCGGACACCACACGGACAATTCTTTACTAATACGAAAACGATGTAATGATTTGACCAGTTGCTTGACGACAACAACGTGTGCGTGCCTACCGGGCTCTGTCCGTGCTACCACAAGGGACTGCAGTTCAACGCGGGCTATAAGGAGGTCAGGGCCGGCAGGAGAGAAAGAGAACTATGGTAAGTCATATTTGATAGATAAAGATAAGATAAGATAAATATATTTTTACTCATATAAGATTTACAGGCACTCATTAATAGTCAGACTTCTAAGTAGCCGCGTTCTAAGATATAGGTTTTCCATGGAGAAGAACGGGCAAGAAGCTCTATGGTTACTCTTTGAAGTCAAAATAGGTTTGTTACAATATTTGTCTACATTGTTCTTGAAATGAAGGTTATGTGACGACAATGAAGGAGAAAAAGAGTCTAAATTACATTAAGTGTACACTAAACGAGCCAGATTTCAAATTTTAATATTTTATAAGCTTATGATAAAATTGCCATGGCTGTATTAAGCTGAGCAGTCCCAATAGACGGCAATCGTTCACGAACATGACGCATGCATCAGCGTCGCTCAGCTCAACCATATTGTAGGGAACCGAACGACCCAATACACGACGCCACAGTAAGTATGACATACCTTATCTGCCAGACAAATATCACGTCAAACAAAATGAATTTGTCGGCGTGAGCGATGGCCGAGCGATAGAGCCGTCATCAACTTGAGTCGGTGGTATAGGGTTCATATTGCAGGATTTCAATAAAAACACAGTTCCACAGCAAATCAGTTCGTATTTCACTTTTACAATAATTCACTTTGTTCAAATCTCTTATTTTCTTATTCAGGGCAAACCGACAGTTTCATGTCGGAGAAGTGTATTGGATGCCTGCTCGCACAAGACTGAGTCCGCTCACAAAAACTTCCCCCAACACGACTCTGCCCCACGCGCCGCCATAGTACAATGACGACACGGCGTTTACCCCTACTACTAAAACATTAGAACTTAAACTTCTATCGCTCAATTATCGTACTCCACGACAAATTAATAACCTACATGGTACTCGCACATACAGTACCAAATCTAAGTAAATAGTGTTTATGAAAATTAAAAGCAAATTAATGGTGATATCCTATCCTCCCCGCTGTCTTTGCCTGGTATCGAAGCGTAGGAATCGTTCCCGTCAGCAAGGGGCTGTTCCGAACTATGCACCTTTGTTGACGTACCTTTTTTTTATTGTTACCCAGTGGAAATTCTTCATGAACTTCCTTCGCCCCGGGGAAGGGCAAAGGGGTATTCCGGACTCCTACCGGCTAAAACCACTGGAGCGATCGTCTTCGGCACCCAAGGGAGGCTCCAGGTCCTCGTATGATGACACTAGAGCCCCCCAATGTTGTTGACCTACGTATAACGGCGGCTGGGGTGACCCAGGGCCCGCGAACAATACTACTCGATCTGTGCTATTCTCCCCGTTAAACGGCAGTCGATTTGATGACCTATATGATTTGGTGACAAATGGAATACAGTTGAGCTTATGCATCGGGATGGGCAAGGGAATCTTCAAAAACAGATATAGAATATTGGTATGTTATCTATTTTATGCTGTAAAGAACGAAACATTGAAGGTTGCTAATTAAAGTATTATAGTTAGAAACCTTTAATGTTTCATTCTCGGCTATCCAAGCTAAACTCTGCATTATTTTCATAAGTGGTTGTTAAGCCCTTGAGCAGGAAGAAAAACTTCAGGCGGCCCAAACGATCAAAATGCAGAAATTCAAAGTGATGGGTCCAACATGATGAAGCCCCGAGTACCATGTTTCATCCGATTGAAAACATTCATATAGAATGTTGGTCCGCCATATTGGATTTAGTTATTTTTTCATTTTGAGCGCAGATTCATATTCCCATAACCTCCGAGTACGAACAAAAGTTCTTGCCATTCAAGTAGACTCCATTTTGGCCCGCCGTTTTGAATGTTTGCATTTTTAAAGCAGATGCTTGATCGGGGACATCAAAAACCCTAGGGTACCAATTTTCGTGGAAATCGATCTAGGACCCCATCACGAAATAATCGATTTGCGCCATGTGGCGTCAATGCAGCTTAAAGTAACACTTTCCATGCAATGGAGAGTTACCAGCTGAAGTCGCGCACGGCTCCTACACACGTAAAGAAAATAATGGAATGCCACTTATTCGATGAATCCATGCAATGGAGAGTTGCACGCTAAGTCGCGCATGGCTTTCCTACATAAAAAGGAAAAAACATCTTGGAGGCGCCGGGTATCGATCCCGGTACCTCTCGCATGCTAAGCGAGCGCTCTACCATCTGAGCTACGCCCCCGATGTTAGTATAAACGAAATAAATCATTGCTATAGTGGACATTGCGTTAAATATTCCAGCGTGTAATACATGCTTACCTTTCACTTTGCGTAGTAACATAGAATTGCATAATTGCATAAATTATACTTGAACGCATGAAACGTGTAAAGCCATGCCTATCGTTTGGATATAATTAGATTAAATAGATAGCGCCCAAAAACTATTTTGATAACTAAAATATACCACCAACTTAACACTTTTTGGATTTGTATTTTAGGTATCCTTTGAAGACATTTTTTTCTTGATTCGTATATTTAATAATTACGTTAATAGTGGGCAATTGCCCGTAAACGTCCACTGCTAAACATGGGCCTCCCAACCATCAGTACATTGAACGGTCATGCCGGTCAGAGGGGTGTTGTCATAATCTGCGTGCCCACACCGAGTGACCCACGAGAAGATGGTGGCTTACATGTGGCCACGCGCTGCCGTGTGCGCAACACCGCACTGCGCATAGCTAGGCTTGGGGGGATCCTTTATAATGCCCCCCCGGGCCATGGAGTCGGCTTTACAGTCACCCTCTCCGAGATGTACCTATAGGCGTTAGGCGTGGCACCTGTGGGTGGCTCAATAGTGATCATACACCTGGGGGCCTCTCTTAGGTGCCGAAGATGACTGCCCCAGTGGTTTTAACCGGTAGGAGTCCGGTATGCCCATGCCCCTTCGCCTTTTTCCGGGGCGGAGGAGGTTTATGGTGAAATTCCACTGGAGACCAATTAATCTGACACTATCATAAAAGGGTTGTTGCCATAGTCACCACGCTCGGCAGGCGGATCGGTGATCGCAGTTATAAGCACACGGGGATGGTGCTGCCCATATTCTTGATATCAACCCTTAGTCGCCATATAAGACACCCATTGTCTTAAACCATACGGAATAATGCTTCATAAATCATGTTCATCCCTTCATCGTTTTCCAGGACACTTACCCACTTTCCCATGATAAACAAAAAATACCAGTAAAGTAATAAATCCACGCACGTAACGCGATATTTGTTGCGTAAACTTCGCGTTCCGTGCGTGAAATTATTTCACATTTCATAGCGAGTATGGGCCTAAGGCTAGCGCCTCTGTCGTTGAGATGTTGCTGCTATAAACGAAGTCATATGTTTTTGTTCAGCACATGCGTTGGTGCTCGTTGGGACTGCAAACCGGCGTCTCCCATGGAAATCCAGAACTACCCTCCTGCTGAGGACCTGCGCAGCAACTGCAGCGCTTCCAGCAACATGGAGTTCACAACCTGCGAGATAGCTGAGCCGCTCACATGCAAGGTATAATAATATTAAAGAGATATTATGTTGGGTAAACTGGCAGACGTAGCGTAGAATGCTCACTAACAGGTTAATGGTTCGACAACCTGATGGACTGGGGTGGACTTTAAGCAAGAAAGTGTCAATTATCGGCAGCCGGCGAAACACAAGAGATTTTTAATTATGACTGGCTTTGTAACAATTAATGAGTAACTGTCCCACTGCACTGCACAGATCTCTTCTCATACAGACCTCTCTGTGACGGCACGGTTGGTGCAGTGGCTGACACAGTCGACTGCTGCGCTCCGGTTCGTGGGTTCGATTCCCACACGGAACAAATATTTGTATGATCTGCAGGTAGTTGTTCCGCGTCTGGGTGTATTGTGTCTGGAATTAATATCTGTTAAATCCGTTGTATCATGGGCACAGTAGGAATGTACATAATAAATATTGGAATAAAAAAGAGGGGTAACGGGCATTGATCACCATGCTTGCTCACTGCGTGTTGGCGATTTCAGACTATTAGATCCAGGTTTATTGCAGAGATGCTCATCTTTTTATGCCCTGATCCAGACAGATGTCCAGATGTGACCTTGACTGAACGTGTCATGTGTCGTACATAAATATGTCAACCCGAATTTAGTGTCAAGCGAGTCCGTAAACTCGGCCTTGGCCCGGTTGGTGTAGTGGTTGAGCGATAGACTTTCCTTGCTTTGAGTCGCGGGTTGTATGCCCGTACGAAACAAATATTTGTATGATCTGCAGATAGTTGTTTCGGGTGGGTATTTGTGCACGTGAGATTGGGGGGTAGGGGTAGGAGAGAGAAAAATGCTTTACGACCTATTCTCATCATCATATCGGCCATTTATACGTCCACTGCTGAATAAAGGCCTCCCCCATAGATTTTCACAACTGTGTCATCATTCTGGGGGGTATTTGCCAATACTCACCACGCTTGGCAGGCGGGTTGGTGAGCGCAGTATGGCTATCGTGTCATAGAAGGGACGCTGCTGCCCATCCCTCTGGTTTAGATTCCCTTAGTCGCCTTTTACGACATCCACGGGAGGAGATGGAGTGGTGCTATATTCTTAATCCGGACACCACACGGAATTCTCATACCTACCATATATACAAAAAAAAAAATCATTAAAATCGGTCGCGACGTTTCGGAGGAGTGTGACCACAAACACGGTGACACGAGATATTTATATATTAGATTGATATTGTGATATTCATTAGCAACAAATAAAAAAAATGTCTGTTATCTGCACCTTAAAATAATATATATGTACGTTCGAACCTAATTATAAACGCACTCTGATTCTGAAACAGAATTACACAGAGATGAAATTAACAAAATAGTATCTACTTTAAAAATATTAGCTTTCTTTATTCTCTTCATCATTTCAGTCAAAAAACGTCCACCGCTGGACAGAGGCTTCTTCCAAATTTCGCCACAACGACCGGTCTGGATATGTGTTGTGTGCTCATCGGGGGGTTTGCCATAATCACCACGCTTGGCAGATGGCATTGAGGTTTCGATCGAGAAACTCGACTGAGTTTATAACGTATTTGAAAGACTCTGATTCGTCAAATCACAGTCACCTTTTATAACGATGATGACGACGAGATGTTCCCGTAATTATGTTAATTAATTCCCTACAGAACATGCACCTCCCGCCATCATCTACAACAGCAGAGTGTCGTCCGGGCTGTCAGTGTAAGAAGGGCTTCGTGCTGGATACCATGTCCAAGAAGTGTGTTCCACCATCTCAGTGTCCCTGCCACCACGGCGGCAGGAGCTACCCTGATGGACAAGTCATGCAGGAGGAGTGCAACAAATGGTCAGTGTTATTTAGAATTTGTAATACACCAACATGTATAAAAAAATAAGTAATTTAAACATACAAAGGTATTAAAACAATTTTGAGGGTAACTTTAATAATTGTATATGTAGTCTACACACAATGTGTTTTTTATGCATTTTGAGTAGACACTAGCTATAGCATAAAAAAGATCAACCATAAAAAGAAATTTGGAGGCGCCGGGTATCGATCCCGGTACCTCTCGCATGCTAAGCGAGCGCTCTACCATCTGAGCTACGCCCCCGTTGTGTATCATTGCAAAATAAAGCAATACTTAGTGGACTCTGCGTAGATTTGTACACGCATGCGTATGGTGCCTTTCACTTTCTTCGGCGCGACGAGCGCTTGTATTATCTATACTGCTCGCTCAGCATTGGCACACATTTACACTGTTACTGGCTTATAGGTATAAGCATCATCAATACAATTATTTATTTAGTATTAAAATAACGTATACATGGTCCTACTAACCAACAAATGCTTTTTGTTTTTTTTAAACGTTGCTCCACACTAGGATTTCTCCTGTGTCGTGGGTGCGTTTACAGACATAAATTCCATACACAATACATCCAGACCCGGAACAAATACCTGCAGATCATGCAAATATTTGTTCCGTGTGGGAATCGAACCCACGACCCGGAACGCAGCAGCCGACTGTATCAGCCACTGCACCAACCGTGCCGTCAAATTGAAGTGTCATTTTTTAATGTCAAAATGACAGCTTTTTCTAAATGCATAAAAAAGCACATAACTATCACAAACATTTTTTTATTCATTTCTTAATTTCTAGGAAAGCATATAAGATAAACAATAGGTACGACCCGCTGTAATAAAACGGTGTAAAACGAAACGAAGCATATTTTTTTTGTGCTCATCCAAAGATTTCGGAGTAAGATTCGGTCGTTAGGCGACATGCAAACTTGGATTATTATTTTATCAAAACTAACAAAGATAACAATAATGTTCTACTACAGTATTTAAACTTATCACAACTAAATTTATGGTTTGATATGCCACACAATGCAAGGATTACGTGCGTCAGCCGTCATACAGCGATAACTGTGACACCGGTAATGGCCAAAAGATTTAGGAGGTGTACTGCGAACGCCTTAGCACTAGCTGAGATAGGTAGCAATTTTGGCCTCACGCATTCACAACTACGTGCTATCTTATTTTATTTACTGTTTATATAAAATTTGCAACGTGTGTATGAATGAGGACTCAAAATAAACAAATTTTCTTTCCTTCTTTCTTTCTTTCCTTCTTTTGCCGGTTTGCCGATGACCTTATTATGGTACTGTGAGCAACGGAATGAAGCTCGAGCTTGGTAGAGCGAAATAATATTTTTTATACTATTTCCATTTCTTTATTTTCTCGATGACAGTTCTAATTTGATAGTTGTAGTGTGGTGACCAAATAAGTAATGATACCGATCGCATATATTTATTATATTTTGAACAAAGACAAATACAAAAAAAAACATTAAAATATATAATACCTGTCGTTATAATTATTTAGTTATACCTACTTATTTTACAACAGCTTCGAAATTTTAAAGAAGTTGGAATTATCAATCAAGAATTAATACGTGTAACATCTTGTAATGAAATATAATATTAGTTAATAAATTTGTACAAAAGTATCCGGCAGTAGTTTAGTTTCTTACATTTTGTAAAAAAAATATCGGGTCTGTTATTGTGTTACGTTTATCGATATAGCTCCATCCCTATCAGTTTCTCCGACTCTGGTATAACCGTGTACGTGTGTAAACGCCATATTTTTATAAAATAATGCATACGTAATGTAAAGAAGACGCTCGTTCAAGTTTTCACAGGAGCTGTCATCGAGAAAATAAAGAAATGGAAATAGTATATAATGTTTGATTCCGTTTGTTACTTTATTCAAATTTCAAAATTCAAAAAGAGAATGACCTACAACCGCGCAGTTCAATCGATTCTATAACAGTGCACCTGCACGCACCGCGCAACATTAGTTCGTCTGATAACTTTTCAAAGGACCATTTTCAATTAGAATTCTTAACTAGCTGGGACCCGCGGTTTCACCCGCGTTTAATTTAAAAGAAATTTAGAGTACTTCGATACTTGACATAGAATATATATATATTGGATTTCAAGGGCTTAATTTTTTTTGCGCGGAACCCTAATTATTTTTATAAAATAAAAGTAGCCTAAGTTATTCCTTATAACATCAGCTATCTGCCAGTGAAAGTCCCGTCAAAATCGGTCCAGCCGTTTCAGAGATTACAAACTGGGAGGGAACAAACTGACAGACAGACAGACAAATAAAATTTTTTTTTTTTTATAGGTATCGTATGTACTTTCATATGCATTTAGTAAAAAGCTGTTATTTTGATATTACAAACAGACACTTCAATTTTATTTATTTGTATAGATTATCAGGGCAGCTTTAACAAACGGCGCATTGGATTTTATTTCTGAATATAGGTACATTAGTCCACCACTGTCTAACCTTCAGGGATACAGCGTAAAGTTATACCTAGCATCCTTTGTTACCAGTGAATGTAAGAGCGGCAACTGGACCTGCAGTCAGCGTAAATGCGCTGGTCTGTGCTCAGCCTGGGGCGACTCTCACGTGGTGACCTTCGACGGAACTGACTACGACTTCGAAGGTGTCTGCACCTATCTTCTGGCTAAGGGCGTCATGGACACCAAGGACGGGTTCGATGTTGAGATACAGGTGAGAACGTAGCTCTTTGTTGTTTATAAATAAAAATATTACACCTTTACCCTCGCAGTTTTGTATGACGCTAAAAAGGATGAGAGATGCATATAATTTCTTTTTTATACTAATCAGTGACCAGCATGTCATTCGGCTGGTGGTAAGCGTAAGTGCCCATAATAATTCTTCTTTTAACCGGTGCAGAATGCTTTCGAGTTGGTCCCATATAAGTTTCATTACATTGATTGAGTAGTTTTTTAACCAGCTTCAATAAACAGGTTAATTTGACTGCGCTTATCTGGATGATGTCTTATTTTTAGTGTTCAATATTGATAGCAAATTGGAAAATGTTCTTACATATATTTACACTAAAAAGAAACAAATAAAACTTTTTAGCAAAAAATTTACTGAATTCATAACCCCTACACGATATAAAGATATTAAAACCAATGAAAAGGAAAAAAAACTTAGTGAAGTCGGGCGGGGCCAGGTATAAAATATAACTTCTCGGTGGTCTGCATAAACCATGGTCGGGGCATATTTGGCCCCGCCCGACTTCATAAAGTTTTTTTCTCCTTTTCAGTGGTTTTAATATTTTTATATCGTGTAGGGGTTTTGAAGTCCGTATTTTTTTTGTTAAAAAGTTTTATAAAGTTACAATACTGGTTAGCATTACAATTGTTTAGTAATGCGTGACGGTTATCACCAGGCGAAGGACTTGAGGACTTCTTGTCGTCACCGGGTTGTTCAAGACAACCATTCATAGTTTTAACAGCATGGCAAACCAAAGCTTGAGATATTAAAAAAAAACAACTGTATTTCCAGAATGTACCCTGTGGTACTACTGGCGCCACCTGCTCCAAGTCGGTTACTCTGAAGGTGGGTGGTGGCGGTAACGAAGAGATTGTATCGCTAACCAAAGACGCTCCTGTCCCAGACATCTCCAAGCTAAAGAGGTATAAACTCAACATATAGTATTTCATTAGTGGTTGAATTTAAAAGTATAAGCTTCTCAGTTTCGTGTAATTCTTGGTAAAGAATAGACCACCGCTCTCTAACCAAGGCTGTCGTAAAAGACGACTAAGGTTGATATTAAGAGAATGGGCTGCAGCATCCTTCTGTGTGCTAATAATACTACGATCACCAATCCGCCTGCCAAGCATGGTGATTATGGCAATATTACTTTAACTGCTCATTGTAATGTTCATTGGGAGACTCATGCTCACCAGAGGATTTTAACAGGCTGATGTGTGTATATCAAGCTATTGCTTTGCTTCCCTTACTTCATAGCGGTTTCGCTGAATGGCAAATAGACACGTATATCAGTTAGATCATCATCATTGCAGCCGAATAAAGTCCACTGCTGGACACAGGCCTCCCCTAAAGATCACCACAACGTCCGGTCTGGGTGTGTTGTGTGCTCATTGGGGGGGTTTGCCATAATCGCCACACTTGGTAGGAGCGGGTAGGCGATCGCAGTCGAATTGTAAATGTACTCGATGGACGCTGCTGCTCATCCTCCGGCGAATCCCATGGGATGAGATGGGGTGGTGGTATTCTTCGCCGACACCACACGGCACACACACAGTATCCAGAAAACATCCATTGCTGATCGCAGTTGAATTGTAAATGTAGGTACTCGAAGGACGCTGTTAGATCCTATACCTATTATGATTTACTTTGCTTTATTTAGGATCAAAATGCGTATGGCGGGAGCATACGTGTTCCTGGATGTTCCGTCGCTGGGCATGAGCCTGCAGTGGGACCGCGGTATGAGGGTCTACGTCAAAGTCGACTCCATTTGGCAAGGAAGGGTTGGTATTCATTTTCCTGTGAAATCTTCATACATTATAAATGTGAAAGTTTGTGAAGATGTTTGTCACTCAATCACGCTCCATCCATCACCCGCATTAGCATGTAACCTACTTTTTATCTCGGACAAATAAGTCCCGAGGGATGCGCGATAAACCTTTCTGTGATAAGCTGAATTATACGTGGGCAAAGCCGAAGCCAAACGCAAAGTCTAGTTTATTTTCAAAAATTTCCTTTATCGTATTCCATGACATGATCTACGTATATCCCAAATTTTACCAAGTCAGCGGTAAGAAAAGGGTGTACGTCTTCCTAAAAGGCATCGCGTCAGCGACTCCTCTGGTGTTGCAGATTACATTGGGGGCGTTTATCGCTTACTTTTAATTAAACCGCAACCTCGTTTGAAAGAAAGAAGGAAAGAAAGTTCAAACTCACATAAACCCAGTGAAAAGTAGTAAAAATAATACAATATTAGAGATCTCATTTCACACACGCCACGCAGTTCAGCCGTTTGAGCATGATGGAGCCCCAAACATACAAACACAAATTTTCACATTTATGATGGTATTGCAGAATGTTAATGACGACGATAAACTACTAGAACTTTCTATGGATGCAAATAATTGGAGTGTACTCAGTGTGAATGGGTTACATAGGTTTAAGCATAGACCACATGAAATATTGACGGTACACTTTCTAATCAGTGATAAAACCATTTCATATAAGTAAAGTGTATTTAGAAACTAAGGATGAAGTTAAAAAAATGTTCAACTCGTCATAGAAGCGTAAAGTCGTTTTAACTAAGTGTTTATTTCAGGTGAAAGGTCTGTGTGGAAACTACAACGGCGACATGCGGGATGACTTCCAGACCCCTTCGGGTGGTGGCATGGCCGAATCTTCAGCTATCATCTTTGCTGACTCTTGGAAACTTAAACCTACGTGTCCTAAACCACAGCCGCTTATGGTAAGTGCTTTCGTTGTTTAGAATAGAATTGTAGTTTATTTTTCAACAAATTGTATATAGTAGTACGTTTATTAGCTTTTATTTTTATCTATAAAACATGAAATACGTTTGGCGACACCTACATCGCCAGCAAAACTACAACTTACAACGACATCTACTTGTACATTAATCGCAACTCTCCGATAACGTCAAAGAATCCTGAATTACGCTATTAAAGTATTCGAGCAACGCAGCATATATACAGTCGTCCAACAGCAACCGTTGGGCTTCGGCCCGCCAGGCATACCATCCGCCTGGCTGGAGGTTCCTCCCTTTTCTATGGAGGAACACCACACCTTGTTCCCCATACTGGTGACCTCGACGTGATCACCATGTTCACCATATACGTTTCCAGCATTTGTCCATAGCTAGTGGTATAGGGTTTCTACGATTTTAAAAGTTTTTCTTCTGCACAGACCTTGACAGTTCATAAAGTAATTTGCCATTTTTGCTATTTGTTGTTACTGAAAAGCTAATTAGCCACATGAATACAGCATCCAAAAGCAGTTCAAAAAATCTTTTTAACATGCGGTGATCAAATTTTCAAATGTTGGTAGCTAAGTAGCCTCAAGTATTCTGAATAGACAAATTAACTTTTCCTCGCAATAGTTCACTCAATTCACCAACTTCTTTCGTGACTGGACACTGTCTTTAATGAAATAAACTCAATTATTGTAGGGCTAAAGTAACTGTGTAGTTGGTTATGACGGAATACAGTGTTTGTTAAAATATATTAAATCTGCGTCACGTTCTCATTTCCACCATTACACATAACTGCTACCTGTACCTTACGAAAGGAGTATTTGCTAATAAAAAGGCACTAGTACACCCTGTTTTTAAGAGCAGGGATGAAGATCGAGTTGAAAACTATAGGCTTATATCTGTCCTGTCGATACTATCCCAAATACTTGAGAAAGTTTTACACAGTCGATTACTCAAGTACACAACGACACTATTGGCCCTAACCAATACGGTTTTTGGAAGTGTAATTCTACTGAGGACGAAATGCTCGAGTATACTAACCAAATTGTTAAACATATTAATAGCAAAACAAAAACAATAGGTATCTTCTTAGATCTCGCAAATGTTTTCGATACAGTCTCCGCGCCCATCATTTTGATCAGAATGACGAAAAAGAAGAAAGAGACCCTGGGAGTGGCAGATGTTTCTTAAAACATCTTCCGTAACTATCTTACAAACAGTCAGTGTGTTAAAATTACCAACTACAACAACATTAACATGAATGTACCAGTTACGGTGTACCGCAAGGTATTGTGCTGAGGCCTACCCTTTTCCTAATATATGTTGCTGACGACACGGCGCTTATAATAAGATGATACACTTAGTACGCTGTTTGCCACCATGCTAAGAGAGCTCTTGATATTGTGATGGACTGGCTCTCCTTCAGTCTACTTATGATTAACGTGGTAAAGAGTTGATACATAACCTTCTCTGCCAAATCCAAATTGCTACCATTCAAGACAATAAAGCCCATTGCTGTTCACCTGAAACGCATAATACGTGCACGTGTGAACCTATAGAGAGCCTCACAAATCCGATACCTAGGTGTCCAAATTGATAGCACCTGCAATTGGCAAAGACACTTTAACGCTACAGTCAGTCGAGGAAGAAAAGTCATGTTCCCACTAATAAAAAGAAACGTACTTGCAATTTCTCTCTTAAAAACGATTTATTATGCCTTAGTACAGTTATAGTTTAAGAAATTCCTGAGTGAGAAGACACACTTAAACTTCAATGCTAAGCCTCGAGTATGCGCTGATTAAAGAAATGTTTCTATTCTTTCAGCATTAGGTTTTTTTTTTAAGATTATGCATGATCCGATAATGACTCCTTTCAATACAAATAAGATTTTGCATGATCGGCAGTTTAGCTTCCCGAGCGGTAGATCTACTACAGATGCGTGTGTGATACTAGTCACCCATATTTTAGAAACGTGGGGTGCTATTGGTATCGTCTGTATATTTCCAAGGCTTCTCATTTCGGTGATACTCAATTCGCTCATTTATATATTGGGTCACTACGGAATTCGTGGACGAGCCTTCGAGCTTTTATTATCCTATCTTTCGAAAAGACGGCTAAAAGTAGGTATAATTGGTATGACATCTGCAGGGTCTCCAGTAGAAATGGGTATGCCACAGGGTTAAATTCTGTACCCTTTTCTAATCTTGGCCTATATAAATGATCTCCGTCACATGATGTTGGCATTATCTGATTTAACTTTGTAACTTGATGACACTTTTTTAAAATCAGTAGGAAAGCAATGAAGTTTTACACCTTATAGATACTTTTGTTTATGCTCTCTGTCCGAATGGATTGCTGCAAAAAATTATTCAATGCTATTTAAACGAAATATTTGAAGTTTCTTTTGCCAAACGTACCCTAAGTCGGATCAGAGATCTTTCTTGAATGTAATAAAATGGAGATAGTAACGTAACTGATGAAAATGATTTGATGACTTAATTATATTGCGGTGAACATATACTCGTAAAGGCCCTATCTAGCTGAATAGGTATAGCTGCATTTGCAGTCAGAAAAAATGGACTAGTTAATTTCGCGTATTTCCAAAACATAACGACATATTGAATTCTGTTGTGGGGAGCTGTTGCCGATGTAGATTTAATATTTATATTATAGACGAAGGCGATCTATATGATGGGATCTCGCGAAAGCCCCAAGTCTTTAAAGATAGAATAACTAATTTCAAATTAAATTACATTATTTTTAAATACCTTGTAACGAATAGATTTACAAAAGGCGCTAATAAGATGATATAAATATAACTAAAAAGACCCTGAGCTTCTTTTGGCATTTATTCCCAGAGTTTGTCATGTAGCGAAATGCACTACTTCGTTATGTCGCGTTAAAGTGTTTTTAGGGCCTAATTACTAAATAAACGATTGTATTGTATTCTTATTCAGGACCACTGCAAACAACGTCCCGAACGCAAAGAATGGGCGTCGTCAATTTGCAGCAGTATGAAACAATATCCCTTCACGCTGTGCCACGCGGAGGTGTCCCCCGCGGCGTACATCGAGCGCTGCACGCGCGACGCGTGCGCGTGCGACGCGGGCGCCGACTGCGACTGCGCGTGCGCGGCGCTGGCCGCCTACGCGCATGCGTGCGCGCACCGCGGCGTCAGCTTCAAGTGGAGGACGCAGCAGACCTGCCGTGAGTACGACAAAGCGATCAGGGGCAGATCCAGGATTTTAATCTGGGGGGCTTACTGATTAGCTAAAAAGAGCTAAAAAATTGGTATTACGTAAGGCATCGCCCGCCAGTCGCTATTGTGTAAGATGCATAGTTACTAGCGCCAGTAGCCACCAGTGGAACTAAAATGAATGAATGTTTTAGTTCATTGATTGTCCGACAGAGGTCAGAGATTGTTGCTGGTTTAGTCGCTATCGGCAAATACGTAATACCAAATTGACGTTTGACAGCGGCGTTGGAGCAATTCACGCCTGTTGCAAAGCGTCTGCGACTTAGGTAATCAGCCCGCGGGTCTCATTTCAAGATTCTCAGAGTTCTACGTTGCTACTAGGTCTCTAAGTCTAAGGTCAACTGCATCCCACAGTTTTGGGTGCATGGCCTGAATTAGTCTTCCTGAAATAGAAGTAATCAACACACTAGGCAATGAGGTTGCAAATTGCAGACCACTCAATTTCGCACCAGTGACGTTAGTGCCTGCGACCAGCATGTTCGTTTTATGTTTGCTTTGCTAAATTGTTTTTGTTGCTGTGAGCTCTCACTTTGATTAATGTCACTACAATTTAAAAGATATATAAGATCTGAATAATTTCCTACCCTAAAACTGTAAACGCACAAACCTCTCAATTTGTCCAACAGCAATGCAATGCGACGAAGAGTGTTCCAACTACGACGCGTGCTTGTCTCCGTGTCCCGTGGAGTCCTGCGATAACACCCTATACTATGCTGATATGAAGACCACCTGCGAGCAGGACACTTGCGTCGAAGGTAAAAGGGAAATACTCGTGCAATTTCAAACACGAGCATGGTTAACATTTGTTACCTCTTGTGGATTTCAGATAGGTTTTTCATCGATTGTTGGAAAAAGAACGAAACTTACGTTTGGTTTACAAATACCTATATAAAAAACGGTAAAGACAATTCTTTTCCTGCCTCAATTCTACTGTTACCGTCCAGACTGTCACATGATATCCAGAAAAGTAATAAAATGTGAGGTAAAGTTTATGTAAGATAACATAACACTAAATAGTCCTTGAGATAAATGAATATATGTCTTAAGAACACCATTATGAACACCATTATGACATGCTGGTGTTGTGTGCGAATGTTCATATATTTTTATAATAGCGACGTATTTTGGGCCTTCTTTTTCTTAAACTTATGATTACACCATCATTCATCATTTCGGCCGAATTAAGTCCACTGCTGGACACAGGCCTCACCCAAACATCACCACAATGACCGATATGGGTGTTTTGTGTGCTCATTGGGGGGTTTTGCCATAATCACCACGCTTGGCAGACGGGTTGGCGATCCCAGTTGAGTTGTTAATGTACTCGAAGAACGCTGCTGCCCATCCTCCGGCTAAATCCTTAGTCGACTTTTACGACACCCACGGGAGGAGATTGGGTGGTGGTATTCTGAGCCGGCACCACACGGCATGTAATATGCTATTCACCGTGAGTTCCTCGGCTTAGAAGTGTCACTCTTTCTATTATCTATGTGTGTATGTCTTAGGTTGCAAGCCCAAGAAGTCGTGTCCGGAAGGCCAAGTATATAAGAACAGCACCCACAAAGACTGTGTGCCTCGCGCTAAATGCAAGCCCATCTGCATGACGTTGGAGGATGGACGGGAAATCGGAGAGGGCGAGGTTATAGAGGAGGACGAGTGTCATACCTGCAGATGCTCTAAGAAACAGAAGATTTGCACTGGACAGCCCTGCAGTACTACTGGACCTGTAAGTTTCAAATATTTTGGCTTGGCAGCTTCGTCAGGTTGTAAAAATAATTTTAATTCATGTTTATCAACTTTGCTCCCGCAGCCACAAGAGCTATCCTCGCCGAAGCCTCACGATGAGCCTCTCAAATGCGTGACTGGCTGGACCAGCTGGATCAATAGGGGAGCTCCGGAGATCGGGCTCAACGGAGAGTCCATTGACAACGAACCTCTTCCACGACCCAACGAACTGGTGAGATTCAAAATACTATAACCATCTCGTATGGAACATTCTGTAACGAATCATGGCGGGCCAAGTATTCTATTCGTCAATATTATCTGCTGTCATGAACTCGTGGCCCGTTGTGATGACAAGCATAAACTTTTTATCAGGATATCTTCGTGTTTTTTTTATGGTCTCCAGTGGAAATTCTACATGCATTTCCTTCGAACTGGGGAAAGGCGAAGAGGTAACCTAACGGCTTAAACCAATGGAGAGATCATCTTCAGTACCAAAGGAGGGTTCCAGGTTCTCGTAAGATCACACTAGAGCCGCCCATTGGCGCCACGCCTTTAGGCACATCACGCAGGGGATGACTGTAAAGCGGTCACCCTCTCTAATGGAGGAAAGGCGACTGTAAAAAGGTATTCGCCCCCCGGGCAGTTCTCGGGGAGGATTGTTAAGGCTCCCCCCAGACCTCTCTGTGCGCTGTGCTGCGCGTGGCCATCCTCCCGGGGGTCGCTCCGTGTGAGCATGCAGAGTGGACTAAGGCCTAGCCAATCACATCGTGAGAATAGGCCCGTGCCCAGGAGTGGGACTGTAATAGACTGATTATTATTATTTATATCTGTGTCCATAGTTAATCTGTAATAAACTGTGTTGTTGTCGATTTAGAATAATTTGAAATTCGAAGAATAGCAAATTAATTATAGCATTTCACTTAGAAACAGTTATACGTTATTTTTAAATTCTTTATCGGTCACTACATTTGGTTAACATTGGGTTGTACAGGCTATTGGCACACCCATGTGCAAGGAGAGCATGATGAAGAAGATTGAATGCCGCACAGTCGGTGACCACAAGAGCCCCAAAGAGACTGGACTCGATGTCGAATGTAGTTTAGAACGAGGACTTTACTGCAAGGAGGTCGGGAAACAGTGCCTGGACTTCGAGATCAGAGTCTACTGCGAGTGTGAGGGTGAGTACCGAATTATTGGTATTAGTTGACATTGAAACAGCTTAAAGCGAAAACTTCTTTGCAAAGAGGGAGAATTTTCTAGATTTTTTATCAGAGTGTATAGCGAATGTGAAGTTTATTAATTCCGAAACAATGACGAATGCCCAGTAAGTAGTCTTTTTGTATAGAGATGACCAAGGTAACTTCATCCAATTTTTTCGCCAGACGAGCAAGCAGCCTGGTGCTAAGCGACATGCCTGCCCATAACAATTGTAATGCTGCCCAGGACTAATCCTGTGAGACACTGTGCACGTCACCTCGAGACGTGAAGTTATTTAGTCTCTTATGTCCAGTAATGTCACTAGCTACAGTGCCCTTCTAACCGGAGCACAGTAATGTCTAAAGTTTAAACGCTACTGCTAAGCGGCGAATATCTGCACTGGGGTGGTACCTACCTAGCCAGCCGCTTGCAGTACGAGACAAACTATCAGTAGTACTGCTAGGATGTAGTCCCTTTAGATGTAACCGTCCACTGCAAATCATCGTCATTAGTATCGTATCAGCCGACGGATGTCCATACATACCGGCCATTTATACGTCCACCGCTGAACAAAGGCCTCCCCCATAAATTCCACAACTGTGTAATAATTTTGGGGGGTATTTGCCAATACTCATCACACTTGGCAGGCGGGTTGGCGAGCGTAGTATGGCGAGCGGGTCACAAAAGGGACGCTTCTGCCCATCCCTCTGACTTAGATTCCCTTAGTCGCCTTTTACGACATCCACGGGAGGAGATGGAGTGGTGCTATATTCTTAATCTGGACACCACGTGGACTGGAAGGATGTCCACTGCTGAACAAAGGCCTGCCCGTGGATTTCCGAAATTGTGTCCTCATTTTGGAGCCTCGCTTGGCCGGTTTGGTGAGCACAGAATGGCTGCTATTCCACAGAGAGAAGCTGCTGCCCATCCTTTTCGTTTAGAGTCTCTTAGTCGCCATTTACGACATCCACAGGAGGAGATGGAGTGGTGCTATATTCTTAATCTGGACACCACACGGAATATTTCAAATGAGAAGATGATTTGATGATTAAGTAGACACACCTGGCGAAGCAGAAGTTTAGTGTTATTCAATCATTACACAGAACCTTTAATATGCGAGAACTCGGTGCGGCCCAGCGAGCCGCACCCGACGGACTGCGCGCAGTTCTACGAGTGCAGCCCGAGCGGGCCCGTGCTGAAGCGCTGCGGGCCCGGCACGCTGTACAACCCCGCCAGCATGGTGTGCGACTGGCCGCACAGCGTGGCGATCGTGCGGCCCGACTGCGGCACCACCACGCCTGGTCAGTCACCTTACACTAAGATAGCACAACACGCCTTATTAATTTCCGCTTTACAGATCTACGCAGTTCCGACATATAGAACATCATTTGCTTCCATACAATTAGGCTTTTTAGACCCCTAGTTGAACCACATACATCTTCCCCTGAATAATATAAAGTATATAAATCGAACTATTAACAAACATGACTTTTTAATATTTCTAATTGTATGAAACTCAATTTTCGGCCCACTGTGCACCGTCGTTGTGGTGTCGTCATCGTTTCCGATTATTAACTACAAACACACACTAGCGATCTCAACTAGTGTTGCCAGATCTAGCAATCTTCGGGGCGAAAGATCAGAAAAATCGAGACGGATTCTAAAAACGGGTCAGCTAAAAAGAAACGAGTCGTTTATAAATTAACGTTTATAACAAGGGCGGCACTGAAAATTTCGGGAATCAAGGAAGTGACACAACAGTAATGTTGTGTCACTTCCTCACTTTCCTTTAAAAATGTATTTATTGCTTTTCGAAGTATTCTCCGCGAAATTTGACACATTTTTCCATACGATGGAACCAATCATTGAAGCAACCATTCCATTCGGAAGTTGGGGTCTCCAAAATGGCTGTTTTGTAGGCGTCCACAGCTTCTTTAGGTGATGAAAATCTCTGTCCACGCAATTTATTCTTTATTTTAGGGAAAGTATAGAAATCATTAGGGCTTAGGTCGGGGCTGTACGGCGGATGGTCTAATAATTCTATGTTTTCTTGCTCTAAAAACTCTTTTGTTCTGTGCGCGGTGTGAGAACTCGCATTGTCGTGATGGAGGATGATGCGGCGGTTGCAGTTCTCTCTACGGAGTCCAGAAACGACCTGTGGCAAACAAATGCTAGCATACCATTCTGCATTAACCGTTCTTTGTCCCTCAAGAGGAATAGTCGTAACATGGCCGGTTTTGGAGACAAACGTGGCCACCATTTTTTTTGCAACACTCCGTGAACGAACAATTTTTGTTGGCTTTAACTCATTTTCGAACACCCAAACTCGTGACTGGTTTTTTGTTTCGGGTTCGTACGCATATATCCAGGATTCGTCACCTGATACGATGTTGTATACAGCATTTGAGGATCCTGCGTGGAATCTTTCGAGAGTTCTGACGCACCAAGTAACGCGAGCCGCTTTTTGCTCTTCACATAGCAAATGCGGTATCCATCGGGAAAACAACTTTTTTACACCTAATTGTTCATGCAAGATTATTTGTATTTGACTCATGCCAATGTCTAAAGTTGCCTGAATTTCGCGGTATGTCACATGTCGATCTTCCTCAATCAGCTTAAGCACAGCATCAACGTTTTCTTGGGTGACTGCAGTTTTTGGACGACCTTGACGAGGATCATCACTGAGCTTGACACGTCCACGTTGAAATTCAGCAAACCAGCGATAAATTGTGGTTTTGGATGGGGCTTCATCACCAAATGCAGAAATCATCCGGTCAACACACTGTTTTTGTGTTAAACCACTTCGAAAGTCATAATAAATCATCGCTCTTGAATTTTCTCGACTCAATTCCATTTTCTCAACGACTAAACAAGTTTGACAAAACCTTGTGACAAGACCGTGAATCTTTTTTAAAATAAATAAATGGTAATTGATTTGTAAAACCAAGGAGTTTTCAATTAAAAAGATTTTAATATGACAGGAACAGTGGAAATATTCCATTCCCGATACTTTTAGTGCAGCCTATGTATAAACCTAAAACACATTTAATTACGAAAAATCGCAGTATTTGACACTAAAATGGCTATGAATAAAAATAATTTTAAAAGATATAGAATTCTATTCAATGAATCTATCCCATCTCTAAAATGTTGTTAGTTGGTTTAACAATGGTTTTAAATCTTCATTAGCATTGACAATTGATGCGTAAGGTTATAGTATTGTCTTTAAGAGAATTCAAAACAAAACTTCAGTGAACGTAATATCGGGACGTTTGGCATCCCGAATAAGGGTTAATCGAGATACGTGACAATGCTACTTACAACTGAAATGGATGCTCTGCGCAAAGGTAGGTAGGCCTGTATGTATTGGGGAATCTGCGTGCTCATACCGAGTGACCCCCGGAAAGACGGCGATATGCATGTGGTCTCGTGCGGCCGTGTGCGCAGCACAACGCATAGCGCGGCCTCGGGAGAATTCTTTACAATCCCCCCGATGCCTGGGGAGTTGGCCTCTTTACAGTCATCCCCTCCGAGACGTGCCTAAAGGCGTGGCACCAATGGATGGTCTGGATCTAGATTATTTGAGTTACTGGAGCTTCCCTTCGGTGCCGAAGATGACCACTCCGGTGGTTTGAGCCAATAGGAGTACAACATACCCCTCCATTCTTCTCCGGGGTGGAGGAAGTACATGATGTGTTTCCACCGGACCAATAAAAAAAATTGCACTCTGGGAGTGCCGACAGAAGAGAAAACTTATTTAGGCGCGTTAGGAGATTTTATCTCATCTAAAAATATGCGTACCACGCAAAAAGAAGTTTTCACTTAAAAAAAAATGTTATGGTTATCCTTAAATTTCCTTAAATAAGTTTAGGAGTCATGTGGAATCTATAATATATTTAATGTTACATTCAATCTTATTTATTTTTATAGGTATATCCACAGAAGCTTCAACTAAGATAGTACCAGCACAAAGTGAGTATAAAACAGTTACTACGTATAGCATATCAAAAACATAGAAGCACAAAATAACGCTCTATCTATTCACATCTAGAACGACCGCCAGTATCCAGCACTCCACTGCCGACCACGTCGCAGTGTCCGCCTGGCCAGGTATACTCCGCATGCGCATACCGCTGCGACAAACTGTGTGACTACTTCAAAAAAGCACTCATTGCACAAGGCCGTTGTATCGGAGAGGTGAGTCATCAAATATATTACAGTTATTGCAGGATAGAAGCGTCTTCCAAGGAGGGGGGAGGAAGGAGGTTTCCTCGTTTACTTAGCTTGAAAACTGGTTGGAAATCGCATAGGAAGCCCTCCGCACCAACACATGTGAACACGACTTTTTATTTTTTATTGCTTGTCACCGAACTAGGGTATAAGGCAGAAGTGGACTTCAAACTATATAAAATGTTAAAACAAAGGCACAAGCGTACGGTTTCAGAGGAACTTCCTCCCGCGCACACTCGTGTTGCCGAATCGGCTCCCCACCGAGGTTTGCCCAAGAGACGGCAGCATAAGGCTCTTCAAATAAGGCGTGAAAAGAGTTTTACAGGGTCGGCAACGTGGGAGTGATATCCTCCAGTGTTGCTAGCGTACATCAGTCACGGAATTCTTTTACCAGGCTGAGCGCTTTTAAAAAAAAATGTTGCATAAAAAAGCAGCTGCAGCTTCGAAGTCCAGATCGCTTGATCGTAGGTTTTTTCTCTCTCTCTTTATGTTACGAGTTTCTACATTAGTTTGCTTTTTAAGTTAATAATTGGGTCTGCTGTTGACCTCAATCTCGCCTAAAGTAATGTGATGAGACTACGATAGAACAAGCGCATCCGCGCATCCATAAGGCCTCGTACTCGAATGGTAGACTGATAAAAAATGCGTACAGCATTAATACCGCCTCTGTACATGTTTGGGCATAAAGGGTAAAGAAATAACTTTTTTTATATAAGCAGAGGGTAAAGAAGCACCTGGTGGTAAGCGATAACCTTCGCCCATGAACATCTGCTACATCAGAGGAGGGGGGCACTGCGTGAAGAAACCCTTTTTACGAACAAAGATTTATATAGAAGCAGAGTAATCGCTAATGTGTTGTCTAAATTTTAGGAGGAGGAGCGGAGGGGTAGTCATTTAGCGGGCTACATATTTACACTTTATGTGTACCATATATTCTGTTTGCCGTGTGGTGCCAGCTAAGAATACCACCACCCCATATCATCTCGCGGGTATCGTAAAACCCCAATGGGCTCACAACACAAAACCATACGGGTCCTTTGGCAATCTTTGGGGAGGCTTCTGTTCAGCAGTGGACGTTTTTCGGCTAAAATTATGATGATGTTCTGTGAAAGCGTGGTACTTTTCCGGTTGAGTAGGCTCTTTTCAGAATTACTCAACTACTGACCATCCCTAGGCCGTGCCTTGAAAATATACAATACTTTTTAAGCAGAATTTTGCATAGCAAAGAGCCCTATAGTTATGACATCGGACTGCCGAACGAGATGCCGTGGGTCGAACCCTTTCCCATATATCCCATAATAGTGCTTTTTTTTTAAACAGACTTGCCCCACACTAGCATTTCTCCTGTGTCGTGGGTGCGTTTACAGACACGAATTCCACATACAATATACCCAGACCCGGAACAACTAACTGCAGATTACACAAATATTTGTTCCGTGCGGGAATCGAACCCACGACCCGGAGCGCTGCAGCCGACTGTATCAGCCACTACACCAACCGTGCCGTCAGCTACTGCTTACACCAGAAAGTTTTGCCTAGACGGAGACCATTCAGTCTAAGCTAACTACTAACAATATGTAAGCTACATTACAAATACTTATAAATTATTTAAAACATGGTTCCTTTACAGACGTGCGTGGAAGGTTGCGTGGAGAAACCTTGTGACGCTAATTTGTATTGGAGGGACGAAAAGACTTGTGTCCCTGTGAAGGACTGTACGTGCTACGCTGATGGAAAGATCGTTAAGGTAGGTTTAACGTTACATTTTGTAAGACGGCTTGTTTGTTATTAAGTTAAAAGTAAGGTTGCCGACATAGCTGAAAGGATTAGTAAGCTGAAATAGTAATGGGTGGGGCACAGTGCTTGTGGTCCTGATAGCCGTTGGGGGAGAAAGATTGGGTGGGACGGCAACAACAAGATGGACAGACGACCTAGTGAAGGTCGCTGGGAGACGTTAGATGCGGCATTTAATCGTGAGTAGTTGAAACCTGTAGTGAAGGTCTTTGTTCCGCAGTGGACATCCTTTGGCTGATGTGATGATGATGATGAAGTAAAATCACTCAAATACGGAGAATAGAATATTCCTAATCATTACCTAGCACAACGGGCGGTCTTGGTAGTTAGATCATAGACAACAGAATTCGGGTATCCGATGAACTTGTTACTCATGACTATATTGTTCAAAATATAATGGTTGTATTTGACATAGTAATAAAAACTGATTCCATGGATTCAACACATGATTCTGGGACCCTCAGGGTTATCAGGGTTAGAATTTTGCATTGGTATTTTCATGAATTTTTAGATATTATTTCCAGTTTACATTACTGATTTCTGTTTAAAATAATTGTCTTCGTCTATCTTAACGCTAAAAATAAAAACACAAGTTTTATATTGAGTTACTGTTGGACTCTATTTGGCTATATTCTTACCTCATTAACTTCACTTCTTTAAGTTTAAAATGTAATATAGTAGTATTCGTTTTATAGTCAATACCTATTTTAATGTTAGAAACTAAGTGGTAATGTCTTCGTGTTTATTAAATGCTGTGTTAACCCGTAATTGGCATATATATTTAGAACAATACTTTGAACCTAATGTATCCATATGTATATATATGCTGTGGGTGAACCTATTTGAATTAAATAAAATAAAAATAAATAAACGCTATGTTTAGTAAAAACTCCATAAACTATTTCTTTTCACACAAAACTCCAATATACAACTAAACCGCTGTTGTTTAGCTACAGTTCTCGGATGACGTCATCGCTCGCAGTAGCATAATAATATCATTACATAGTACAATAATCACTTAGCGTTTTGATCGTGTTGTTTACGATACATTGCGTGCTCAATAATGACAAAACCTGTAACCTATTATTTTCGAGATAAATGGCTTTCTTATTATTATTATAGGCCTAAGTATAACTTCCTTACAAAGTTTTTGATTCGTTGTATACAAAATATGTCAGTATCCTTCCAAATCATTCATAGATTTTATATTAATGGACTGACTCTATACAACTCGAAAACATTTTACGATCTATCCCTCTCTTTTCCAACAGCCTGGAGGTGTGGCAGTTGACGGGTGCATCAAATGCCAGTGCCTGAACAACGAGTTCCACTGCGACTCGAGCGAGTGCATCATCATCGGGACGCCTGTGGAGGGGTCCACGCACGAGCCTATCGTCGAGTCACATATCGCCTCCTCTACTTCTTCCAGCCCTGCCACCACTAGTACCACGACTACTGCTGCACCTACTACGGTCATCGTGAAGCTGACGTCACCGCCTCCTGAGTGCTCTCCTGATAAGTAAGTCAAATTGTGAACTTCATCAACCAACATGCACACTAAACCAGCCCGTTAACGTCCACTGCTGGACACAAGTCACCCAATGATCACTACCATGATTAAAGAGCATTATCTTTCTAGGGTTCCGTATGTCGGAATGAAAAAACGGAGCACTTATAGGATCACATGTGTGTCTGTCTGTCTGTCTGTCACAGCCAATTTGCTCACGAGTCTACTGGACCCATTAAGTTGAAATTTTGTGCCGGAAGAAAGGGACCCAAACAAAGACATGTAACTAATGTAAATAAATGAATTTTGAATATGGGGGTCACTTTTGGGGTGAAAATTAATAATTTGCGATTTGCATTGCCACCTAGACCGTCTAACATATCAAAAGAAAGGTCATGTTGTGAGGGTCTCAAATATTACAATTTTAAAATTAATAGTTTTGAAGATACAGATTTGTTAGTATATTTTATCTATCGTTTTATTTTTAAATATTTATGTATTGTTACGTATTTTATATTATTATATCTAATCAATATTGTGTATGATATTTTGTACACTTGACAGCCCAATATCTCTCTCTCCTTTCTTTCAGTCCATTCAAATGTTGTCTGGAAGAGATGGCCTTGTGCGATAAGACCGCCCATTGTACAAGTTTATCTTTATAATTGTTTATCCTTAATGTGTTGTACAATGAAAGGGTATATAAATAAATGATTAGCGGTCATAGGTTGAGTGATTTCGGCACTGCGCTTGGCCGGCGGATTGATGATCGTACTGTTGTTACGAGAGGAAGCAGCTGTCCCATCCTGTTGATATCAACCCTTAGTCGCCTTTTACGTATGTAGACCATTCTTCGGGAACCACGCGAAACCCGGACCAACAAATCTCATCCTAATCATTTGACGTATTATAGCAATGATAATAAACAAGTACAAATCATCATCATCACCATAATCATCATTATTTTAGCCGAGAAAAGTTCACTGCTGAACAGAATTTGAAGAAATTGCCTCAACGACCGATATGGGTTTATGTTGTATGCTCATTGGGGGGTTTTGTCATAATCGCCACGCAGGCGGGTTGGCGATCCCAGTTGAGTTGCTAATGTACTCGAAGGCTGCTGCTGCCCATCCTCCGGATAATCCCAGTCGCCTTTTACCCACATGATGAGATGGGGTGGGGGTGTTCTTAACCGGTACCACACGGTGATCCACGTACGAATAGATTTATCCAATTAATTAATTTCTAGATATTTTCAGGTTTCCCGTAGTCCCAACTGCTTTGTTGTATTTTTTTAACTATCATCTGTTGTAACAGCTACATAGACCTAATGTGGGGTGATCAGCCACTCCCTGACGCAGCCTTCAGCGCCAGCTCCATCGTCAGCGGACTGTTCGAACCGCAGTATGCAAGACTTAATGGACATCCACGTGACATCACAGGTATTTTTATACTAGGGATTATTTTCCATACGAGAACCCAAACCGACGGCCTGGTTGGTGCAGTGGCTGATACAGTCGGCTGCTGCGCTCCGGGTCGTGGGTTCGATTCCCGCACGGAACTAATATTTGTATGATCTGCAGGTAGTTGTTCCAGGTCTTGGTGTATTGTATGTGGAATTCATGTCTGTAAACGCACCCATGACACAAGAGAAACCCAAGTGCGGGGTAACGTTTAAAAAAAAACAGTCCATTCTAGAGTCATTATCATTGTTGAACAAAAGGCTCCCCCCCGGCGACCGGTAACATGCCGTGTGTCTTAATTTTGTGGGGGAATTTGCCAGTACTCACCTCGCTTGACATATGGCACCAAGACGTGGTCACTCACAACAGAACAGAGCTCGCTCCTATATCTAAATAGATAAACTAAGCAAGAATTGACGGCACGGTTGGTGCAGTGGCTAAGCGATTGGCTTTCTGCGCAACGTGTCGCGGGTTCGATCTCCGCATGAAGCAAATATTTGTATGAACTACAGGTAGTTATTTTGCGTCTGGGTGTTTCTGCATGTAAGTAATCTGTCTGTAAACTAGAATTCCAGTGAGCAGGGGGGAGGCACCTATTTATATTTTTTAAACGTTTCCGAAACTTTTAACAGCCGGCAGCTGGAACCCGAAGACTCAAGACACGAACCAGTACATTCAAGTGGAACTGCCTCATCCTGAGCCGATCTTCGGCGTGGTGATGCAGGGTAGCCCGCTATTTGACCAGTATGTCACCAGCTACGAAGTCTTGTATGGAAATGATAGTGATAACCTCGAGACCGTGAAGGGACCTGATGGGAAGCCCAAGGTATGAGATCAGCGCTCTTAATTGTAGAATATATTTCCTTTTTTATTTTTTTTATTGGTGCCCAGTGGAAATTCTTCATGAACTTCCTTCACCCCGGGGAAGGGCGAAGGGGTATGCCGGACTCCTACCGGCTAAAACCACTGGAGCGGTCATCTTCGGCACCTAAGGGAGGCTCCAGGTCCTCGTATGATCACACTAGAGGGAGAATATATTACCTAGACTTACTCGATGCTGTTCTGTAGAAATGTTAACATAGAGCCTTCCGTCAGTAGGTGGGTCTTTGATAACTGATCAACAACTTGAACATCCCTCCTATTTTTTTCTACCTCGTTAATCTTGCTGTTGACAGGATTCTTCTAACTCATACTAGAGCCGCTCATTGATGCCATGCCTTTAAGAAAAGGCAAAATAAGCAAAGATTGTGAAGTGCCAACTGCCAAGACCTCCCTTCAGTACCAAAGGTGGCCGGTCCGGTGGTTTAAGCTAGTAGGAGTCCAGCATTGCCCTCCGCCCGTTCCCGGGGGTCATAAGTACATGATATATTTCGACCGGGTGAAATAAAAATAATCAAAATAATCCTTCTAACTCAAGCTGATATAAACGACCTCTCATCATTTCGGCCGAATTAAGTCCACTGCTGGACACAGGCCTCCCGCAAAGATGTCCACAACGACCGATATGGATGTGTTGTGGGCTCATTGGGGGGTTTTGCCATAATCGCCACGCTTGGCAGACGGGTTGGCGATCGCAGTTGAGTTGTTAATGTACTTGAAGGACGCTGCTGCCCATCCTCCGGCTAATCCCTTAGTCGACTTTTACGACACCCATGGGAGGAGATGGGGTGGTGGCATTCTGAGCCGGTTCCGGCCGGAATCAGAACGACCTCTATCATTATCATATCGGCCAGTTATACGTCCACTGTTGAACAAAGGCCTCCCCCATAGATTCCACAACTGTGTCATCATTTTGGGGGGTATTGCCATACTCACCACGCTTGGCAGGCGGGTTGGTAAGCGCAGTATGGCTACCGCTTCACAGAAGGGACGCTGCTGCCCATCCCTCTGGTTCAGATTCCCTTAGTCGCCTTTTATGACATCCACGGGAGGAAATGGAGTGGTGCTATATTCTTAATCCGGCCACCACACGGACGACCTCCAACTACCTCAATAATACACAATATTTTTAAACTAGACCTTATATTACATATACCTTGAAATACAAAATAATTCATTCCAACGTAGGTATTCACGGGGCCTGCAGACAGCATGACTCCAAAGAAGCAAATGATAGAACCACCAATCGAAACCAAAGTTCTCCGCATTCGTCCACTGACTTGGCACGAAGAGATCGCGGTCAGGTTCGAGCTCATCGGGTGCGGAGAACCGGAAACTGAGCCCACGGAACTGGAACGGAAGTTAACAGAACGCACAACTGCAACGATTCCTACGGCCATGTCTACTACTCCAGTGGCAGTTACGACGCTGACGACTCCTACGACTCCAACGACTCTGACGACTCCTACGATTCCAACGACTCTGACGACCCCTACGGCTCCGACGACTTCTCCGTCTACGCCGACTACTCCATCGACAGTAGCGACCACAATTGCTGCACCTTTGATCATAACGAGCACTGCGTCACCGCCGCCTGAATGTAACCCTGATAGGTAAGATTTATTCTTATATGACGGTCAAAATAAACGTATTATAGAGGGGTGGGTGAAAAAAAATTTCTTGTATTTCAATTCAATTTAACGCTACGAACAATTAATACAAAAACGAAACTGTAATTGTAATGTGTGTGTAATCTCTACGCCACGATATAATTAAAATCTTCTCAAGTACGTAGTACACCGTATCCAATACCTACTTATTATTTATTATGTTATTTGTGTTATGCCAGTTTCGATGTTGCATTATTGTAAATCAATAAATTTCAGGGATATAGGTTTCTGTCATCTATATTTGTTGCGAATTCGCATCGCACTAGTTTTATATCGGAGAAGGTAATTCAAACAAAAATGTGGCAATAAATTTGAAGTTGAATTATAAGGTCTTGATAGACAATTAATATGAGATTTCTTGAAAATTCCACTATGAATTTTGTGAAATAATGTAACGTAGGTGTACATACAAACGTAAAATACTATAATAAAATAAAAAACGTATGGCCACCATTGTAACTTGCCACTTCGAAGACCGCTACAATGATCCAACATAACATTACTAAAATCACCATATTGTCAAATATACCGTTAAATGAGAAAAAGAAACAAAGAAAAGAAAGATAGGTTTATTTTTGTTTTTGGTAAAGCACAAACGACTTTCATTAATCCAGACTACAGAAAAATATGTAGTTGTAACGTGAATAATAACATGTAGTTGTCGACATAGCTGAAACGATTAGTAAACTGAAGTGGCAATGGGCAGGGCACATTGCTCGTAGAACTGATGGCCGTTGCGGCACAAAGGTTCTAGAATGGAGACCGCGCACCGGAAAACGCAGCGTGGGACGACCTCAAACGAGGTGGACAGACGACCTGGTGAAGGTCGCTGGGAGTCATTGGATGAGAGCGGCATGTGACCGCTCGTTGTGGAAATCTAAGGAGGCCTTTGTTCAGCAGTGGACGTCCTGTGGCTGATATGATGATGATGATAATGACGTAAATCAATAAAAACAAATTCAATTTACAAGAACGATGTCGCACGTTCATGTAGTGCCAACAATGGACTCCTCATTCTGGTACGTGCTACAGCACAAGCAGTAGACAGCGTTGATTTTTATTTTCCGTGGATGTCGTAAAAGGCGACTAAGGGACTCTAAGCCAGAGGGATGGGCAGTAACCCTTCTGTGAAACAGTAGCCATTCTGCGCTCACCAACCCGCCTGCCGAGCGTGGTGTGTACTGGCAGATTCCCCCAAAATGACGACACAATTGTAAAAATATATGATCGGCCTTTGTTCAGCAGTGGACGTCTTTTGGCTGATATGATGATATATACAATGCTAACTTACAAATACAAATACATAAGTATATTATGTATTTGTAAGTTAGCATTGTATAATTATATGGAAATTCTTCATGAAATTCCTTCGCCTCGGGGAAGGGCGAAGGGGTATTCCGGACTCCTACCGGCTAAAACCACTGGAGCGGTCATCTTCAGCACCTAAGGGAGGCTCCAGGTCCTCGTATGATCACACTAGAGCCGTCCACTGGTGCCACGCCTATAGGCTCATCTCGGAGAGGGTGACTGTAAAGCAGTCACTTTAAAGGATTCCCCAAAGCGTCCCACGGCAGCGCGTGACTACATGCGTGCTACCGTCTTCTGTGGTGTGAGCACGCAGATTCCCCAATCTACGCACCCGCTAACCCAGAGGTCACCCGCCTTATAGCAACGGCAGGGGGTTTCTGGCGTATGAGAATTAGGCGCCAGGGCGGTTGTTACCCCGGCGCCGACTCCTCCTTCTTCAATCGGGATCAGCCCTCTCCCGATCCCGCTCTGCGGTCTCGTTCTGGAGCTTGGCGCTCTCACAGAAGGAGACCACTGCATTCCAGTTTTCGTGCTCTACCAACATAGCCGACACTACTGCTGGCAGAGAGAGATCTTGCCCGATCTGATCGACCAGGATCCGCCGCTCGGCGGCAACTGATTACCTATCAAGGTTCGTCGACTACAATAGCTCACAAGCACCCACGTTAAAATTTCACTTGCTTTACAGCTACATGGACTTGATGTGGGGTGACCAGCCGCTGCCCGAGGCGTCGTTCAGCGCCAGTTCTGTCGCCAGCGGACTGTTTGGGCCGCAGTACGCCAAACTCAACGGACACCCACTTGATATCACAGGTAAACACTGCTAGCCCGAATTATATAATTCCTCTCCATTGATTTTAATTTGATTGTGTCATTTCATCACCACCATCATCATCAGAACCTCTCATCAATACATCTTCAACATAAGGTAGGTATAAAACTGTAGCATCTTAATCTCTAGAAAATAGTTGTGTACAGAACGTCAGCGCGCTCATCATTTCGGCCGAATGAAGTCCACTGCTGGACACAGGGCTCCCCCAAAGATCACCACAACGACTGATATGGGTGTGTTGTGGGCTCATTGGGGGGTTTTGCCATAATTGCCACGCTGGTATAGAATAGCATACAGTGCAGCATCAGCGCCCATTCATTACCTTTTTTTATTGGTGCCCAGTGGTTATTCTTCATGAACTTCCTTCGCCCCGAGGAAGGGCGAAGAGGTATGCCGGACTCCTACCGGCTAAAACCACTGGAGCGGTCATCTTCGGCACCTAAGGGAGGCTCCAGGTCCTCGTATGATCACACTAGAGCCGCCCATTCGTTACCTACATACAGAACTAACCACGATATTCGTAGTATCACATCTGGATCCTGTAGGTACAAGACGGTGGCGCGCTCACTAGTATAGATTCGCATCTAGTGCAGAATCATACCCGTCCGTACATTTGCTGTGTGATGTTCTCATTTTTATAACTACTTAAGTGCATATCATGCGAATTAATATGGGAATTACTGACAAATAACCCCTAGGACCCATTTTTTTCAATGATCGCGTTCTGTGCGTGAAATAATTTCAGAAATATCATAGCGAATTAGCGCTCTAGAATAAAGACAGCTGCTACACTAGCAAGTCTACTTTTCTTTAAACCATGTCCCACACTATTATAAATCCTATGGTACAGTTTATGACAGTTTGTGGAGTTTTAATACCGGTCTCTGTAAACACGTTCTCGGCACGGAAAGTTTTCACGCATTCAAAATAGGCCCACTGGTCTCTCCAGTATTCAGGAGTTACATCATTAATATTCACTATCAGAGTGTAATAATATCAGCATGTAACAGCTGTCCCACTGTTGGGCAAAGACCTCTTCTCATACAGAAGGAACGAGGCGTGGCACCAACGGGTGGCTCTAGATGGAGATTATTCCAGTTCCTGGAGCCTCCCTTCGGTGCCAACGATGATCACTCCGGTGGTTTTAGCCGGTAGGAGTCCGGCATGCCCCTTTGCTCTTTCCCGGGGCGAAGGAAGTACATGAGGTATTTCCACCGGATCAATAAAAAATAAAATAATAAAAAAAGGTTTGTTTTGTGCTTATTCGGGAGCATGACGTAATCGCCACGCTTCGAAGGCGGGTTGGCGATTGCAGTTGAGTTGTTGTCCTGGAAGGACGCTGCTGCCCATCTTCCGGCTAATCCTATTACGACACCCACCGGATGACTTGGGGTGGTTTTATTCTTAGCTGATACTACATGGTACGTTATGAAGCAGCTGCTCAGCACTATGCTCAGTGTTAGACCTAAAATACACATCCTCATATTCTTATCATCGATGGAAAAATTTCTGTATATCGCCAGCCGGCAGTTGGAACCCGGCAACTCAGGACGCGAACCAGTACATCCAAGTGGAGTTCCCTCAACGCGAACCTGTCTACGGGGTAGTGATGCAGGGCAGCCCACTCTTTGACCAGTACGTCACAAGCTACCAAGTGCTGTATGGAGATGATGGTAGCAAATTCTCCACTGTCAATGGCCCTGATGGTAAACCGAAGGTTGGTACTTAAGATGTTTAACTTTTATTATCAGATGTTAGAGTTATTCTGCAACTCTTCTTACTATTCAAAACTACCCGTAGCCGTGACCCACCCGCTTCGCTAGGCCTAAATTATATTTATATATATATCTTCTGAAGCTACAAGATATCGAAAAGGAACAACCACGTAAATTGAAATTAAAATCCCTGATTTAATACCTACAATTTCCATTGAAATCTGTTGAGCCGTTTTGGAGCTTATTCTAGACAAACTTTCAGAACGGTCATTTATGATTAGGCATCGTATAAATAGCAATTCTTATTTAACTTTTGAGATTTATTTTGAAAATTACAGATTATATTCTTTTCTTATATATTTTATTTACATCACAGCCGCCTTAGATTACTGCGCGAAAACATAAATTGTTTGCTATAAATGTAATTCTAATGTACGAATAGTAATTGGATCTATGTTAATTGTAGCCTTCTTGCCTGCACCAACCGGTTTCTTTGAAAACTGTTTCTACTTAGAAATCTAGCTATGCAAGAAAGAGCTCTTCCATCTTCCTTCTAATTATACATGTGGTTTTCCCATTTTGCAAACCTCCAGGTGTTCCGAGGCCCAGTAGATCACAACACGCCGCTGAAGCAAATGATACAACCTCCCATTGAAGCTAAGGTGGTGCGGGTCCAGCCTCTGACATGGCACGAAGAGATCGCCGTCAGGTTCGAACTCATCGGTTGCAAGGAGCCTTTTAACATGGAAACCACCAGGACCACAGTCACTATTGTAAGTATGTTTTTAGTACTTTCTAACGACAAAGGAAATCGTTTGTCTTGGTATGGCTAATGGGAGAGATGAAACACATGTGACTAAAAGAGTGATGAATATGAATGTTGATGGATGGAGGGCGAGAGGGAGTCTAAAGATGGATGGACTGTGGAGTGAGCATATGAAGGAAAAGGGAATAAATGATGAGGTAACGGCTGACAAAGAAGAATGAAAGAGAAACACATTTTGGAACCAAGACAGGAAGATGAACATGATTTGATGATGAGTTAGAACTTGACCGAGAAACTTGGTCAGTTGTCCAAAAATTAAGTAACTTATTTATCACGCCTTTAATTTCTGAAAAGTACAGAGTAGCTCGATTTAATTTATTGATTCTGGAGATTGATAATAATTGGACGCTTCTACAGGTGCCTTAAGTTAATAATGTATGAAAATGTTCTATCCTATGAGGTGGTCAAACACTGTATAAATGACATAATCTATACCGGAGATTTGAAAATTTGGAAATTGGGCCCAAGTACGTAGTAAGTACTTCAAGTTTCCCAGAAGACAAATACATACACCAACTTACAGATATAGATAATATATATCACGTTTCGTTTTTCGTTAGCCGGAAACGTTAGAATGCACGGACCCGCTCGGTCTGGGTGCAGACTTGCCGGTGGAGAACATAGAAGTGAGCTCCAACAACGAAGCTCGACAGTTCTTCAAACTGGATGGCGAGCGAGGCTGGAGGCCGCTGTACAGCACCCCCGGGGAATGGATCATGGTGAGAGTTTACTTGGCCTGTTTGAGCTCCACTTAAATTGTATTTTCTTTTAAAGTGACCAAAGTATTATACCCGGTATACTGATTTCCATCAATGTAAATGGGTGCCGAAGGTAGCACGACGTAGACGCCATGAAGCCGCCCTTCAATTTGATTGGTCGCAACCCTTCATAACCTACTTTTTATTTTTTTAACAGCCAGTGAGGGATAAAAAATAAAAAGCACGAATGTTTATATGTACGATATCTATCATATATAAAAAATAATCCGACGAACACTTGCAGTTATTAGGTAGGTTGTACCTACCTAATAACTGCAAGTGTTCGTCGGATTTTTTTCCACCGTCACTTAAACTAAAAATACTTAAATAGAAACTTTCCATTTAAAAAAAAATGTGTATTTATTCACTCCACTGCGTGTTAAGAATTAATAATAATTATATTAAATATCAATATTTAAATAGGTATATTAAATGAAATAGTATAAAACTTTGACATCAAACGACATTTGAGACACACTTACATGAAAGAAGGTGCGCAAGGTTGGTGCGCAGAATAACGTAACGCATTTTAGTTAACGCTTGACAAAATTTCACTCCTATTATTTTTTTCATATTTTTTTCATATCGGGGGCCTTAAATATAAATCGATTCTTAAGGATTAACCCCAATAAACATCTTTTCATACAGTTCAACTTCACCTCACCGCGCAACATAACCGGAATCAAGACGAAAGGAGGTCCCTACGGATGGGTGCCCACCTACAAGATCCTGTACACCTCGGACCTGTCCACCTTCAACCCAGTGGTGGACTCTACGGGAGCTGATATGCTGTTTCCAGGAAACTTCGATAGGGATACCACAGTTATCAACGAGTTCCGGCCACCGATACACGCGCAGTACTTGAAAGTGTTGCCTATATCATGGAAGGAAAATATAGAGATGAGAGTCGAGCCCATTGGATGCTTTGAGCCTTACCGTAAGTTTTGTTTAGGGTTATATCAAAATGACCTTTAATGCATCATTTTTATTTACTTCAGTAAATTTCGGGTTCCAATCTGGCCTCTCTGCGGTTACTGAGGTTCTATATATGTAAATGGTTTTTAAGCCCAATTTACTGTTTGAACCAGTTTTATGGTGATGCGAGTAAAATTACAAGCTTAAATTTTAGAGCAATGTTTTATCTGTAACGGAGTGTGTGGGCGTTTATGCGGGCATAAAAAGTGCCTGTGCATGCGCGCGCATAAAAGTGCAGTCACATGCGCGTACATAAGCGATTGTTTCATGCTATATTCGGTATTCTTTTTTGCCTTGGGGAATGCCTTATTGACTTACTCCGTCTTGGGAGGGGACGAGGGGCATGTCGGAGTCTTACTGGCGAAAATCCCACGGTATCCCTTCCAATTACCTATGGCTGGGGTGCGGTGTTCGCTTTGTAGGCATTGGACCTATCCCAGAGGGTGTGACCGCTTTACAGTCACCCTCTCCGAGATGTGCCTATAGGCGTGGCACCAATGGAAGGCTCTAGTGTGATCATACGAGGACCTGGAGCCTCCCTTGGGTGCCGAAGATGACCGCTCCAGTGGTTTTAGCCGGTAGGAGTCCGGCATACCCCTTCACCCTTCCCCGGGGCGAAAGAAGTTCATGAGTAATCTCCACTGGGCACCAATAAAAAATATAAAAAAGGCATTGGACCTTTATTCGGTGACCTGAAACAAAGAAGTTTCTCGTGTGTCACTGAGTTGCACACGCTCTAATTTATTTTTAGTTCCTGCCTTTCATTATTTCTTTTCGTAGCTGTAACTGAGAAGCTGCCGGAAGTGACAACGTCTCGCTACAGAGAGCCACCAATGACAGAGCGATTGACCTGCGAGACATGTCCCGGAGTGCAGAGGACTGACGACACGTGCGACTGCAAGCCACCTGCCAGATACTACGATGGAGAGAACTGCGTCACCAGGGACCAGTGTCCCTGTGTCGAGTCGTTCATGTCGTGAGTATACCTTTATGGCTGGGAGTTGTTGGATGCGGACTATTTCAGCCGGAAACCGTCCACTGCTGGACAGCAGCTTCCCCCTAAGATTGCCACAACGACCGGTATGAGTTTGTGTTGTAGGCTCATTGGGGGGTTTTGCCATAATCGCGACGCTTGGCAGACGGGTTGGCGATCACAGTTGAGTTGTTACTTTACATGAAAGATGCTGCTGCCATTCCTCCAGTTAATCCCGTAGTCGCTTATTACGACACCCAAGGGAAGAGCAGTCTTGCTGCTATGCGAGCAGGCACAACACGGTTACATACGAATGTACGGTTGGTGCAGTGGCTGATACAGTCGGCTGCTGCGCACTGGATCGCGGGTTCGATTCGCGCACGGAACAAATATTTGTATGATCTGCAGGTAGTTGTTGCGGGTCTGGGTGTATAGTGTGTGGAATTTGTGTCTGTAAACGCCACGACACAGGAGAAATCCTAGTTAAAAAAAAACATGTATGTATGTAGAACTAGTATATATCTTACTAGTAGAAAGAAAGAAAGAAAATTTATTTTTACACAAACAAGGACGCACAGTATATAGAAACAATGTATTAAATGTAAAAGTAAAAATTACATAATCAAATTAACAATAAAAAAATACAAGACTAATTGGCCGTACAGGTTTGTCCTAGCTACATATCAAAGCGCAGCGCGGCGGTAGAACGCAAAACATGCAAGCATGCGAGTGTACCTTGCACATTGCACTACCCAGCTAGGACAAAAAGAAAAAAAAAATTACAAGTTATTAAAAATAAAAAAAATTATGTAATATGTTCACTGGTGTTTATCTATGTTACGGGAGCATGTGCGCCACGTCTGTGCAAAAAAGGGTTGTAGCTCAGCATGAAGCTGCGATTTTGCGACAAGGCAACGCCGACAGCGCTGGTTTTCAGTTACACCCCTTGGTGACATGTTGGCGTATTTCGGTACTGGCAGTGACGTACCTATAATATCGTATTACAGTTTGCTAGTTCATAGTCTTATATTCCAAGAGTCCGAGTAAGCAGGTACCATCGAAGTGCGAGTTAGTCGTTGTTTTTCAGTTAGATGGGCACAGTAGAACTAAATAGCTAATGACAGGTGACGAACACAGTTTGGTGCCACCCAGGACTAGTGCTGGGTAGAATTACAATTGTTATCACCAGGCGAATGACTTTCTCCTCTCGTCATTAGGTTGTATAGACGATATAAAGCACAGGCTAATGATACGTGCAAACACGAGCCACCAAAATACATCTGGAAAAACTGAGTCACCAGGGATTAGTCCTCTTTGTATCGAGTCGTTCGTGTCGTAACTTTATAGTTACAAAGTGAATTACTGGCACCACACATTGCGGACTATAGTTATTGAGGGTGTGTGCAAGTCCAGGTCACCTGCGAAGTAAGACGACCCAAAGAACTGCTTCATCAGGCACAAGAAATATTGCAAGCCATTGCTTAGGTCAGCTTCGATAGGGCTGAATCATATAACCAATAACTTTACCAATAACTTATAACACTTAGTTCTGAACAAAAGTCATCTATCATCTTCTTAAGTAGACGACGTAGAAGATTCACTGTGTGGCACGCGCAAGGCTAATCAACTATTGGTCTTCTGAAATAGGCGAGGTAGAATAAGAACTGCGTGGTTCACGCAGTGGATAATCATTGGTCTTCTGCAGTAGATGAGTTAGAAGAACTGTATGGTTCGCACAGTTGATATTCAAATTGGCTTTCCGCACTTTATTGGGTCGAATTTTGGTATGGCCTACAGAGTCTGAATGTTTGTGCATATCAGATTGATCTCTAAAAATACGATAGAGAAAATATAAAGATGGTTTTGAAGAGTTTAGTTTAAAAAAAACTGCTTTAATTTTTATTACAAGGTTTGACAATTATTATAAATTCACACAAACGTTCCACGAAGTTTACTACATATTTAGAACTCTTTGTATCCAAAATGTCATTTAAATGCATAAATGTCATTATAACAGGTACCCAGTAGGCTCCACGTTCCGCGGCGCGAACTGTGACGAGTGCGTGTGCAAGCTTGGCGGCATCACCGACTGCCAGCCTGTCAAGGAGTGCAACTGTGCACAGGTAAGTGATAGTCAAGGGTCTTCTTGCTTATCTTATAGCAATGATATTACATATTAAATAGAAGTATCTCTTTTAAGCTTGTTGTTTTTGTATCTTCTTTCTAACAACGTGGTTGTGCAGGCGAGACTGTATTTTACGCGCCATTTAATATGGACGTAACATCACCATTTCGGCCGAATGACGTCCACTGCTGGACACAGGCCACCAAAGATCACCACAACGACCGATATGGGTGTGTTGTGGGCTCATTGGGGGGTTTTGCCATAATCGCCACGCTTGGCAGACGGGTTGGCGATCGCAGTTGAGTTGCTTATGTACTCGAAGGACGCTGCTGCCCATCCTCCGGCTAATCCCTTAGTCGACATTTACGACACCCACGGGAGAAGATGGGGGGTGGTATTCTGAGCTGGCACCACACGGTAAAACAATGATATTACACCATATCTATGGTATAATATCATTGTCTTATAGTGTTTCCACACTCAAACGCATATACAGTAACATCGTTTACCTAAGTAGTGCCTAAGTTGTATACGGTTTGTCACCGCAAAATAATTCAGAGTAGTCGCAGAGAAAAATGTATGCAGAGAACTTAAAAGAGCCGGCTGACGCTACAGCCAGGCGTGCTTAATTTTTTTCACTGCCATGGAAATCCTCGTGAACTTCCTCCACTCCGGGGAGGTTTAAACCATCTGAGCGGTCAACTTAGGTACCGACTTCGGTATCTCGAGGATAAACGCACCGGAGCCGCCTGTTGGTGCCATGCCTAAAGGCACGTCTGATAGGGGTGAAGTGGAAGTGGAAGTAGCGGAGGGGCAGCGACTGTAAATAGGCCCTTCTCAGGTACATCTTGGGGAGGATTCATAGACCCCCACCACCATAGCGATGGCAGGGAACTCAGGCGTGTAGGAAATAGACACCGATCGGTCGCCCTTTCCTTTTTCTCCGAGCATGGGTTCAATCCTCTCGCGATTCCGCTATACGGTCTCTCTTGTAGTGGTGCTGGAGCATGTCGCTCTCACAGAAGAATGCCACTGCACTATATTTATCTGGCTCTGCCAGTATGGCTATGCTCGAGGATCCTGCCCGATATAATTGACAGCCCACGCTGGGCACTCACAGTGCTACACAGCACACGCTCTTTGGAAGTAATAAGCTATAAAAATAAAGTGAGTCGTTTAAAAATTGATACGGAGCATATTATTAAGATGTACTGTGGCCCACGGACTAGAAAAAAAAGATAGACTCCGCGCCACTCATATCGAAAGTGAAGCACCCTAAGTATGCCGATTCGCTTGTACACACGTGCCTAACGCACACACATGCATCATAGTATGCCAGTCGGCCGCCATTACGCGGCACGACAGCGGCAGTGTAGTTATCCCACAATTCACGCACACATGTTCGATACCGTGCTTCACTTTCGTAATGAGTGGCGCGGAGTCCATACTTTTTTTCTAGTCCGTGCTGTGGCCATAATATTACAGGTTAGCATAGCAGAATGCCTGTCGTTAATAAGCACGTAACACGTAACTATATAGTTAAATTATCATTAAACCTGACACACGTTTGAGGATTGACATGTACTCTGTATAAAAGTCCCTAAAAAAATAAAGAGAAAAAGCTCTACGTAATTAAACCGTGCAGTCCATACAACATTTTTTTACTTACTTTCCTAGGATTTAGTACCGAAACTCGCTCCATCAACATGCGAGTGCCTCTGCGAGCCGTGTGCTAATGGCACCAAGATCTGTACCACCAGTAAGCTATGCTTACCTCTAGAGAAGTGGTGCGACGGCCTTCAGGACTGTCCTGATGACGAGAAGGATTGTACCACAAGTACCACAGTGACCACGCCTAGAACCACGGTCACAGAGGCAATTGTGGTCACAACACAAACACCTGCTACTGTTGCCGCTATAGTTACTACTGCCAAACGTAAGTACTGTAGAATAGAAGAAAATATTAATCTTTTCAATATATTTCATTCTTCTTCATTCCTATGCTGCTTGCTTGCTATGTTTAGAAGCAGATAATTTCATTCTGTTTATACATGTCTGCATATATACGCTTCTAGGGATCTTCCTAAATATACTCATAGTAAAACTGGTTTGAGAGTTTATTCTACGCTAGCGGAAGGGAAATTAACCATGGTAACGTTTGTTATCCTTTGGCTTGACACAATCTTCTGTTTAGGACCTATAACTGCAGCTTATCAGCTAACACTACTCAAACATGAAGAACTATTTGGAAAGGCTCTTACTGAAAGTTTAATTTAGAATATATTTTCTTTGGACTTGTACTGCAATTTAGGACTATACTGAGACTTCGTTCAAATTACACATATTTCCGAAATTCTAAATTGAATTTAAAAGTTTAACATGGTATTGAATTGGACTGAAAAAAAGCAATTGGTTTTAGGGTTACGTTTTGCTGGCCGGTCTAGGTACAAAACAAGAATGTTAAAAGTTTCACCAAGGAGTTATTCTCGGTCTAGTTCCAAATCAAGCCAGTTAAAAGCCTCACCGAGGAGGACCTCAAAACCTGATCTCACCAAATCCATTAAGAGTACTAAATCTCACCACAAAATAAAAACCAAACCGCGTGGTAAGAATCGATTATTACCATGAATCATGTGAGAGAGACAACAATTATTTCTTTACTTTTTCAAGTGCAAGTTAGTGATAATAAGCCCCAGTTTAAACTAAAGATTAAAAGAAAAGAGAATGCAATGTCCTATTAGTATGCCTTTGAACGGTTACTTCTGAAATATAAACTATAACAGTAAATTCGACAAACATTTCTGGGTCTTTGGCCAGTGTGAATTAAACAACTTGTAACAAAGTGAGGAGAAGATGAAGCCTTTCGGATGTTGAGAAAGTTAAGGATAGATGAAAAGACTATTTTGAGAGACTGGTGAAGAGAATGACTGGATTGGTGTGCTTGAGAACAAACCTGTGGATAACAGACTAGTAAGAAAGGTTGTCCGTGTGGTGTCCAGATTAAGAATATAGCACCACACAATCTCCTCCCGCGGATGTCGTAAAAGGCGACAAAGGGTATCTAAACCAGAGAGATGGGCAGCAGCGTCACTTCTGTGGAACAGAATTATTCTGTGCTCACCAACCCGCCTGTATATATCAGTTGGGGGTTCTGTTCTCGAAGATGTTGACGAGTATGTCCAGTATGACCTGGGACAAATTGACTAGTTAGGTAGGTCCGACTGTAAAAGGTCATCCCCAAGGCACTTCTCGGGGAGGACCGTAAAGGATCTTCCCCAAGCCTCGCCGTGCGCTATGTTGTAACTACGTTCTCGCCGCTGTCTTCCCAGGGGTCATTCAGTATGAGCATGCAGACTCCCCAATTTGCGCGCTGCGACCCACGAGAGTACGAGGCCCCTGGTGGATGCTGTTCGCGATAACATTATGCTGGTTGCCGAGAGTGGCCTAGAGGTTCAGAGCAGATTGGAGGAATTGTGGCGAAGACTGGAAAATGCTAGCTTAAAAATGAGCAGGAGCAAACGCAGTACATGTTTTGAGATTTCGATGGTCTCTCCAGTCTTGTGCCTATTACTCTTCCTGGAGCTACTAGCCACGCCGACTTTCGGTACCCAGTCGTCCAAGGGGATGGTGAAATTGACCGTGGCGTTACGCACCGGATACATACGTATACAAATTCGTTATATGATCTGTTGTTCTGTATGGTGCGGAATGTTGGGCCATGAAGAAAACGGATGAGAGAAAAATAATGGAGAAGACACGAATGGATAAAATAAGTATATTAGGGGGAGTATGAAAGAACCACTGACGGAAAAGTTGAAAGGACACCGTTGTCTTGGTTTAGGCCTGTGATGAGGAAGGAGGATGAAACATGTGACTAAGAGAGTGATGACTATGAATGTTGATATTGCGCCGACCCCAAGTAACTCGGGACCAGGGCAGGAAGAATATGATACAACTTCATGAAATACTTGACTATGAAAAAAACAACAAAGAAGTATATAACTATACCAGATGACTGTTTAACCTTGATTTGATTGGCATATTGACTTCAAAGTTGCATATTGACCTCCAAATTGCATATTGACTTCAAAATTGCATATTGTGAGGTTTTGTAAGACAGATAAATAGATAGATAGATTTTATACACGCAATATAACTAACAACGCTAAAGATTCTTAGCACCCTAAAAAACAAAATCACTAATTTAAGAAATTTCTTCTAGCTGTAGTATGTCCGAAAGTGGAATGCCCGCCTGGCTACAGCATTCACTACACGAGCACTTCCCCGCCAAGCAATACTCGTTCTACTTACGGTACAGCTTCTGAACTCCCACCGCCCAGAGCTCGGTACTCCTACCAAAGGTATCAGAGGGGAGGATACTCTAAGGGTGGTTATTCGAAGGGCGGGTTCGCCAAAACTGGTTTCGCGAAGAACGGGTATTCTAAGGGAGGATTCCCTAAAGGAGGATATGGTAAGGATGTCTGATTATTCTTGTAATCTTAGTTAATGGAGGCCGTTAGTGAATCTAGAGGCCACTTATGTTATAAATGTGAATGTAAGTTTGTTTGTTACGCTTTCACGCGAAAACTACTTAACCGA
The DNA here is from genome assembly GCA_947459985.1 of Diloba caeruleocephala. Lineage (NCBI taxonomy): Eukaryota > Metazoa > Arthropoda > Insecta > Lepidoptera > Noctuidae > Diloba > Diloba caeruleocephala. The sequence goes on along the minus strand of OX381608.1, from coordinate 26,860,214 downwards.
TCATCATGAAACTTTGTACACATATTCTTGGAGGTATTAGAAGTAACATAGGATACTTTAAAAAATTGACTTATTGAATGGCTTTAATGCGAGCGAAGCCCTAGTTTGTAATATATTAGAAATTTTGCGCTTACATCGTAAAGAAATTAAAAACAAACAATTTATTTAGTTACATAACTTGAAAATACTAAGAATGATCTCTCTGTAGGTTTCCCATCGCCGCCTCGTCCGAACCAAGCATTCTCGCTAAACAAGCCCGATGTTAACACCGCCGTCCAGACTCCCAAAGAAGAATGCGCGCAGTTCAAATGCATTCCCAAACTGCCTCCCTACAGGCCTGGTACCGTGACTCCTGCGCCTGTATGTTCGGTTGTCATGTGTCCTCCAGGGTACTCGCTCAAGCTGGACAGCTCCGCATCTGGGCACAACAGGTGTCCCCAGTAAGTAGGCTTTTGTTTCTTTCAATTTAACTCGGAAGAGGATGCTAAGGCGAGTGTATAGAGACGAGACAGCAATCAAGGAACTCTTCTGATGTCAGTCTAAACACATACATACACATGCATCAAACCCGTAAACGTCCACTGCTGAACCTATATTCAGCATAGGAAAACCTATGCCATCCAGTGATTACTAAAATGAGCTGTTGCTAGCCATATTGATATAATCAACACACTTGGAACTCAGATGGGTGATCGCATGGTTATTAGCAAAGGGGAGGATGCTGCTGCCCATCCCCTTTGATAACAACCCTTAGTCATGTTTGATGACACCCATTAGAGGGGTGGTCTATCTTTGCTGGGAAACACACGGAACACTCGGTAAATATACCAAGCAACATAATCGTCATTGGTTTATTGCCGTAGTAAATTACCCAACGAATACGGTTACGGTATGGTTGGGACGATGACCAAGCGAGTTAGATTCCTGCATGGAACAAATATTTGTATGACTTACAAGAAGGTAGTTGTTCCTCTCGGGGGTCGCGAGAGCGTAGATTGGGGAGCCAGCGTGCCCCCGGAAAGACGGTGGCGCGTCACGTGGTCACGCATCCTTTACTATCCTCCCCGAGAAGTGCCTGGGGGGCGACCTTCTTATAGTCGCAGTAACAGTCATCCCCTCCGAGATGTGCCTAAAGGCAACATAGGCGGCTCTAGTGTGATCTTACAAAGACCTGAAGCTCCCTGCCGGTGTGGAAGATGACCGCTCCAGTGGTTTTAGCCTTCAGGAGTCAGGCATGCTCCTTCAACCTTCCACGGGGCGAAGGAAGTTCATGATGAACTTCCACTGGAAAACAAAAGAAGAAAGTTCATGATGAAGTGCACGGTTGGTGCAGTGGCTGATACAGTCGACTGCTGCGCTCCGGGTCGTGGGTTCGATTCCCGCACGGAACAAATATTTGTATGGTCTGCAGGTAGTTGTTCCGGGTCTGGGTGTATTGTGTGTGTAATTCATGTCTGTAAACGCACCCACGACACAGGAGAAATCCTAGTGTGAGGCAACGTTTTTATAAAAGAAAAAAAACTTCCATTGGAGAACAATAAAAGAAAGGTAGTTGTTCTTGGTCTGGCTGTGAGATTTATGTTCGTAAACTGTATCCAGGACACAGGAAAAAAAAATGGTGTGGGGTAATTAAAAAAAGTTATGAACAATCCTGCTTTGAAACCCACAAACATTATCCGAGTCCTTTATTATAATAATAAACATTAAGTAGAATAAATATACTATAGATTTTTGTTTTTCGTGGCGTTTCGAACACTTGCGGCGTTAGTGGTCGCAGGATGACTAAGGTGACAGGCGGCGCTACAGATTTTAAAAAGTTATTTTGACGGCACGAGTCGGCTGCTGCGCACCGGGTTGTGGGCTCGATTCACGCACGGAACAAATATTTGTATGGTCTGCAGGGAATGACATTTCACCGGTTTGGTTGGTCGGACCGGCTGATCTTCTTATGCAGCTTGAAGTAGGTTTTAATGGAAGCACGCTTCAAGATATCTGTCTGTGTCGGTGCCTCCCTTAATAAATGGTAAAACAGCAAGTCGTCGATCAATCGTGGTGGGGTTTGGACGGCTTCAAACGTCAGGAAATAATAATCTATAATATACGCGATGTACCTAATACGTTTAAAGGTGTTTTTATTGTAATAAGTAATAATCGCGATAAGGCATACTAAGTATAACTGTTCGTTTACACCATCAGGTACGAGTGCGTGCCTCCCCCAGAGCGGCCGGTATTCTGTAACGTGACAGGCCGCACATTCAACACCTTCGACGGCGCTGAGTACAAATACGATGCCTGCTTCCATATCCTCGCTAGGGAGAACAGATTCGACGCCTGGACTATACTTGGTAAGTCTTTCCACAGAAGTCGAGATTCTCCTGCGAATGTCGAACAGCGATGCTCTACTGCATAAACAGTCACCTGACAACGTTACGATACGTTGACAGCATGGTAGGTGCAGTGGCTAAATATGGTGGAGGGGACTCCTACCGGCTAAAACCACCGGACCTATCATCTTCGGCACCGAAGGGGCGCTCCAGGTCCTCGTACAATTACGACGCACACTAGAGCTGCCCATTGGTGCCACGCCTATAGAAACATCTCGGAGGGGATGACTGCAAGGCGGTCTCCCCCTCTAGCAGAGGGGAGCGACTACAAAAAGGCCGCCCCCCAGGCACTTCTCAGGGGATTGTAAAGGATGCCCTGGAGCCTCACTGTGCGCTGTGCTGCGCACACGACGGCACATTACCACGTGCGCACTGCCGTCTTCCCCGGATGTCACTCGGTATGAGCACGTAGACTTCCCAATCCACGCGCCCACGACCCCCGAGGCCTTAAGTAACCTCCGTCTATTGGAGGTTACTTAAGGCAGGACACAGTATACCCAGAAAGACATGCCTATTGGTAGGTCACTGCTGAACAAAGGCCCCCCCAAAGATTTCCATAATTCTGTCGTCATTTTGGGGGTATTTGCTAGTACTCACCACGCTTGGCAGGCGGGTTGGTGAGCGCAGTATGGCTACTGTTTCATGGAAGTGACGCTGTTCCCATCCCTCTGGCTTAGAGTCCCTTAGTCGCCTTTTACGACATCCACGGGAGGAGATGGAGTGGTGCTATATTCTTAATCCAGACAACACACGGACTCCTATCTGTGGTATAAGCAATTATCATCTACTTTATTATTAGAACTGGAAACGGGATATTTACCATGTTTTTTATTTATTTTGAGTTCCTGATATTTCGGAGCTGTTGCAAGCGCCATGTTGACCGGTACTGTTTATTTTCATTTAAAATATGTATTGTCAGTTTAAAAACTAATATCTACTTTCCTCCCCAGTCCGCAAGAAGTGTCGTTTAGACGGCTGTTTGAACGAGCTTCTAATCCTCCAAGACGACCAGCTGATCCTCGTGAAGCCCAACATGATGATAGAGTACGACAATTACGAGTACACCGTGGAACAGACCAGCAAGATCTGCTTCCAGAAGAACAGCTTCGATGTCAACCGGCTCGGGAACGGTATCGCTGTCAAGTCCAGGAAGTACAACTTCACTGTACTGTACAATTCTGAGGGAGACATCAAGATTGGGGTGAGTTTGGGTTTCATCTGCAAGGATTATGTGGAAATACTTCTCCAGTGACTACTCGCGGTCTGCGGTCTCGATGTGGTGCTAGCCAACAATGCCACCACCCCATCCCATCTCAGCAGTGTTGTAAACTGCGGCTGTGAGATTAACTGGAGGATGGGTGGCAGCGTCCTTCGAGTACATTGCCACCTGCCAAGCGTGGCGATGATTGCAAAACCCCCCAGTCAGCATACAGCACAAATCCAGATCGGTCATTGTGGCGATATTTGGAGGCCTGTGTGCTGCAGTGGACGTTTTTAGACAGGAATGAGGATGATGACGACTCGCGGTTCCGCCCGTGTCCACGTTTTCTTTGCCGTTTTAAGTTTTAAGTTACCTTCTGTAACATTTTGCCCAAGATTCACAGGAGAAATAACTAAACGACAGATAAATTGACTTTGACATTTATCATATTAGTTTGGCATTCAGAATTATTGTCCCCACGGAAGGATTATTAGGTACAATTGAATACACCCTAAATGTACATATTATCTATATCCCGTATATATATGCAATTACCGCTCTAGTTTCTAGCCTTGGCACAGCATTTTTGGCTCTAAGAATGATTCAAACAAAAGTAATACAAACCCGTGTGGTGCCGGCTCAGAATACCACCACCCCATTTCATCCCGTGGGTGTCGTAAAAGTCGACTAAGGGATTAACCGGAGGATGGGCAGCAGCGTCCTTCGAGTAGATTAACAACTCAACTGCGATCGCCAACCCGTCTGCCAAGCGTGGCGATTATGGCAAGACCCCCCAATGAGCACACAACACGCCCATATCGGCCGTTGTGGTGATCTTTTAGGGAGGCCTGTGTCCAGCAGTGGACTTCATTCGGCCGAAATGATGATGATGAATACAAATAAAAAACCAATCTTGGCTAATAATTGGACGGTGCGATTGGCGCAGTGGCTCAGCAATGGCTGTTTGTGGTACGTGTCGCGGGTTCGATCCCCGCACGTATCAAATATTTGTATGATCTGCAGAAAGTTGTTTCGGGTCTGAGTGACTGCAAATGTGATATTTATGTCTGTAAACTGTACCCACGACACAGGAAAAATCCTGTAACATATCCTATGGTAAAAAAAATATCGAGTGTGAATTCACACGTGGTAGAAGTAAAACTCTGTATTTTGATTAATTTGTAAGAGAATGAATTGAATACGCTATGGAGATGGTTAACAGAGAAAGAGCGATTGAGCGACAATAGGGAATAGGGAAACTATATAGAAATGTGTTTTATCTCGTTCTGTCACATTTGTAGTTGTCTCTCTTTCGTTACACATTTTCGTTTTTACCGACTTCAAAAGGAGGAGGTTCTCAATTCGAGGGGTATATTTTATTTTTATAATAATTACTTTATTTATGAAGTCGGGCGGGGCCAGGTATGCCCCCAAACAAGGCTCATGCAGACCAACGAGTTATACATATGGGCCCCGCCCGATTTCATTAATAAAGTAATTATTTTCTTTTTAGTGGTTTTAATATCGTATAGAAGTTTGAAGTCGGTATTTTTTTTGTTAAAAAGTTTGATGTAAAACCCAATTCACACAGTCCCAAAAGAAGTTCCACTTCAAAAATGGCATGTAAATTTCAAAATCCCGTTCAACCAGGGGTGCAATTCCTTAAGCACAAACATCCATACATCTTTGAATACATAATCGAAATAACGGTGTAAAACCGATTTGGTAATCGCTAAGACTGTTCCTCAAGGCTTACCTTCTGCAACATGTCCTTGAATAGCTTCAATCATGTCTTAGCAAATACCGAGTCAGTTTTACACCGTTTTTTCGATTCTGTTTCCAAGGATGCATGGATGTTTGAGCTTAAGGAATTGCACCCCAGGTATTCAAAAGCTACATGGGTGCTGTGGACGGCCTGTGCGGCGCGTTCGACGGCGAGCCCCGCAACGACCGCCGGCTCCCCGACGGCAGGATGGCGACCAGCATCGACGAGTTCGGCCGAGCGTGGGCCAAGCCTGGCCTGCCACCGAACGCGTGTCAGACCAAGATCATATCGGATAAGAAGCAGCGGAAAGCTTGGGAGCTGTGCGAAGTTATAACGTTAGTATCATCACAGTTTTGGAAATGTCTGCAAACCATACTACACAGTACGGCATGGCTGGCGCAGTCGCTAAGCGATTGGTTTTCAGCGCTACGTGTCGTGGGCTCGATCCCCGCATGAAACAAATATTTGTATGGCCGAGTCTGGACGTTAGCGTCTATTATAGATAGACTCGACGGGACGGTTGGTGCAGTGGCTGATACAGTGGACTGCTGCGCTCCGGGTCGTGGGTTCGATTCCCGCACTGAACAAATATTTGTATGATCTGCAGGTAGTTGTTCCGGGTCTGGATGTATTGTATGTGAAATTCATGTCTGTAAACGCACCCACGACACAGGAGAAATCCTAACGTGGGGCAATGTTTAAAAAATTATGTAGTTAGTAATAAGGTCCTAACAGACAGTTACACATCATATTGAAACGATTGTATGTGACATTTGGAATGGAGCAGTAAACTTAAAACACTTTAAGACGTTCTCTAGTACCAGAAAAGACGAGTGAAATTGTAATGAATGAATGAATGAGTGAATGAGTGAAAAAGATCTCAAAAAAGACGCCTTTGAGGTGCACTCACGGGCGCTTCGGTACCAACGAACACATCCGCAGTATGAAAATGAGCACGGTAGATCTGGGGTGAAATTCCTTAAGTTCAAACATCAATGAATACAGAATCGAAATAACGATGTAAAACCAATTTGGTATTACCTAAGACTCGTCCCCGTGGCTCACCACCTGCAACGTGTCCTTGAATAACTTCAATCATGTCTTAGCGTATACCAAATTGGTTTTTCTCCATCATTTTACTTCTGTATTGTATGTATATATGTTATATGTATGTACGGATGTTTGACCTTAAGGAATTGCACCCACGTACATATTGCGCAGGGGTGAAAGAGAGTAGATGTTACACATATTGTGCCGGCTCAGAATGCCACCACCCCATTTCCTCCCATGGGTGTCGTAAAAGTCGACTAAGGGATTAGCTGGAGGATGGGCAGCAGCGTCCTTCGAGTACATTAACAACTCAACTGCGATCGCCAACCCGCCTGCCAAGCGTGGCGATTATGGCAAAACCCCCCAATGTGCTCACAACACATCCATATCGGTGGTTGTGGTGATCTTTGGGGGAGGCCTGTGTCCAGCAGTGGACTTCATTCGGCCGAAATGATAATATTGTGTGACTACGATGCTCTTGCCAGGCGTAGGGCGAATCACCTGGGAAATTAAATTGACAAAAATCTGCTAGACCACGCTTTACGTGCCCCGTAACAGTTGCGGTTCAAAGTACTGTGAAAGAAGTTCCTAGAACATAAAGTGGGAGACGATTAAGTACAGCAAATGTATGACCTTTACATAACTAAACTAATTAATTAGGTGACCTGTCGTATGCCTAAAGATTTGGTCACACAATTCCTGCGCTGCATACAAAGTTTTCCTATATTTTTATTTGAACTAAATTCCAACCCGAAACTGTGGACCGTGTGGTGTCCGGATTAAGAATATAGCACCACTCCATCCCCGCTCGTGGATATCGTAAAGGCGACTAAGGGACTCTTAACCAGAGGAATGTGCAGCGACGTTGTTTCTGTAGAGCATCAGCCATTTTTTTTTTAAACTTTGCCCCACACTACGATTTCTCCCGTGTCGTGGGTGCGTTCACAGACATGAATTCCACATACAATACACCCAGACCCGGAACAACTACCTGCAGATCATACAAATATTTGTTCCGTGCGGGAATCGAACCCGCGACCCGGAGCGCAGCAGCCGACTGTGTCAGCCACTGCACCAACCGTGCCGCTCTTCGCAGGCACCAGCCATTCTTCGCTTACTAACCCAGGGGGGTTAGTGAGCGAAGAATGGCTGATGCTCTACGCACCAGCTTAGCAGGGGCTAAACGTGGTGATTACTGGCAAATTCTCCCCAAAATTACGACACAATTGTGAAAATCGATTGGGGAGGCCTTTGTTCAGCAGTGGCTGTCCTTTGGCTCATATAATGATGCTGAACGCGAAGCTGGATCTAGTGCTCTCTACCTTACCCTCCGATACATCTAATTAACCACCAGAAAAGAGCCACTCGCACAATGCGGCAATGTGCTAAACCTGCACAAGTGGCGCAGCATCTGCCTGGAGAAGATCTGCGAGTGCTCAGAGCTGGTGGTGAACGGCACGCGCCGCACAGAAGAGGAGTGTCGCTGCCTGCTCGTGGAACAGCTGGTGGCAGAGTGCCTTGCTGCTAATAAGAACCTGGATCTATCCAACTGGAGGATTATGATGGATTGCCGTGAGTACTGTTTAAACTCCATTAAGTATTGAGGCTCTCACTCTTCATATCCATAAGACCATAGCATGCGTATGAATAATTCTATTGCCCGTTCAGCTGGTTCTCCAACGCGTGTTTGGCCCTACACAATACACAAAAACATCGAAACATTATTCATAAACTTTTTACACATTTCTGTTCACATCAACAACGTTTTTGCGTTTCGTGCCCAGTGGAAAACATCTATACAAATCTCCCCGCGCGAGTAGAGGGGCAGAGTACAACCATTAATTGACAACTCTCGCACATCCTCACTTCTTACATCCTGTGTCTTCACTGAAAGTAATTCTTCAGAATTGACGGCACGGTTGGTGCAGTGGTTGACACAGTTTCAATGCTGTAAATACGGTCTTACTTAACGCTACGCTTTCTTCTTCTTGTTATCAAATCAATAATGAAAGCAAGGCTTTCTTATCCGAACTTGTGTAATGTTTTCGAAAACATCAAATTGAGCGGTAGAAATAATAGAGAGAATGTTTTATGTAATGTTTTCAATAAACATTCGCTGGAGAGTCAGCTTTATTGTCTTCAGGTATTTAGGATACAAAAGTACTTGAACACTTCTTAACATGGATATTAATATTTCTAAAAATATTCTTATGCAGTGTGGTGCCGGCTCAGAATGCCACCACCCCATCCCCTCCCGGGGTGTCGTAAAAGTCGACTAAGGGATTAGCCGGAGGATGGGCAGCAGCATCCTTCGATTACATTAACAACTCAACTGCGATCGCCAACCCGTCTGCCAAGCGTGGCGATTATGGCAAAACCCCCCAACGAGGCCACAACACACCCATATCGGTCGTTGTGGTGATCTTTGGGGGAGACCTGTGTCCAACAGTAGACTTCATTCGGCTGAAATGATAAATACTTATAGGAAACGTATTAGACTTGAACTTTAAAATGCTGCATTTGGAACTACTGTACTAATTCCATTTATCCCACAGCTGCTGAATGTCCCCCCCCGCTGGTGCACTACGACTGCTACCGCAAGCGCTGCGAGCCCACCTGCTCGACGTTCGGCACCGTGACACACGCGTGCCCCGTGGAGGACGGCCAGTGCTTCCCCGGCTGCTACTGTCCCGAGGGCAAGCTCAGGAAGGGAGACCAGTGTGTGCTGCCCACCGACTGCCTCGACTGTGAGTATTATGGGCCTTCGGAAGGGATAATTGGTGCTACAGGTGGTGAACTGTTTGTAGATCTCTTAATGCAAGAATCTAGCTTGGTAGGTACATCGCAGTGCTCGAGTGTGATCATACGACGACCTCGAACCCCCCTTAGGTGCCGAAGATGACCGCCCCAGTGATTTTAGCTAGTAGGAGTCCGGCATGCCAATTCGTCCTTCCCCGGGGCGGAGGAAGTTCATGAAGAACATCCAATGGGCCAATTAAAAAATGGTACACCGCAGTGCCAGATATTGTACAGCCAAGTGTTTAAAACTTTAGGCATTACTGTGTTCCGATTTGAGGTTACAAGCGCAGTGTGGTGGTACACAGGTTTAATCCTGGTAAGTATTATCTGTCTTTCTATTCACGGGTTAATAACCTCTGTAACCCCGGTCTTTTGATAGCCTTACGTGGGGACATGTGTCCAACACGCAGAGGCACTTTAGAGAATTTTACACTAACCGGGGACTCTCCATAGCTGCACTATAAAATGAAGTCACGAATTGTCCCCGGTGGTGTAGGACTATTGTATGAGATGGAAACTATGACGATAAGGTCTATTGTAATAGGTGTTACATTGAATGAAAACATGAAGGAAAACAAATATCTATAATATACGCGATGTAATCCATGTTAAAGTGTTTTATTATAATGTGTAATAATCACGGAAACATGACTCATTTTCCTAAATGTAATTTTCTTGGAATTTATTCTACAAAACTTAATGCGAAATTCGCTTTGGTAGTAACTTTTTCTTTACGAACTATTTACCTTCCTGAAAGACTAATGCTTGTTGTATCTACGCAGGCTCTTGCAACGGAGTAGGCACGCCAGCCAAATACGTGACCTTCGAAGGTGATGATCTACCGTTCCTCGGCAACTGCACATATCTGGCCTCACGAGACAGGAACGAGACTGGCCAGCCCAAGTACGAGGTGTACTCCACGAACGGACCTTGTGAAGATAACGGTGCTGTGGTGTGCACGCAGGTCGTGCACCTCGTGTACGAGAAGAAGGTCATACATGTCAGCAAGGATGCGGAATCTAAGAAGGTTAATTCATTATTATTCCGTGTGGTGTCCGGATTAAGAATATAGCACCACTCCATCTCCTCCCGTGGAGGTCGTAAAAGGCGACTAAGGGAATCTAAACCGGAGGGATGGGCAGCAGCGTCCCTTCTGTGAAACGGTAGCCATACTGCGCTCACCAACCCGCCTGCCAAGCGTGGTGAGTATTGGCAAATACCCCCCAAAATGACGACACAGTTGTGAAAATCTATGGGGAGGCCTTTTTCAGCAGCGGACGTATAAATGGCTGATATGTGGATGATGAATTCATCATATTATTTCTACTCGTTTAACGTCATTATGTTCATTATGTTTGGTGTTTGAAATTGAAAATCATTTATCATCATTAAAGCAATAGATCCGTCTGGTGTCCGGATTAAGAATATAGCACCACTCCATCTCATCGCATGGGTGATGTAAAAGGCGACTATGGGTAAACCAGAGGATGGGCAGCAGCATCCTTCGAGTAAATTAACAACTCAACCGCGATTGACAACCCGCCTGCCAAGCGTGGCGATTATGGTAAAACCCTCCAATGAGCACACAACACAACAGAGCCCAGACCCGTCGTTGTGGCCATCTTTGGGGGAGGCTTGTGTCCAGCAGTGGACTTTACTTGGCTCCTCTCCCGTGGGTGTCGTAAAAGACGACTAAATTATTCTAAACTAGAGGAGGGATGGGCAGCAGCGTCTCTTCTGTAGAACAGTAGCCATACTGCGCTCACCAACCCACCTGGCAAGTGTAGTGAGTATTTGTATATTCCCACCAAAATGACGATACAACTATGGGGGAGGCCTTTGTTCAGCAGAGAACGTTCTTTGGCTAATATTATGATTATAAAACGTTCAGTAGGCGTGAATCGTATGGGTCCCAAAAGTAACTAGCTTGATCTGATAAAATCATTGTCTTCGGCCAAAAGTCGCATGAGGATGCGACAAAGGCGAAGAATACATGACAGGAATAAGGATTCCGGTCGTATATTCTTCGCCTTTTTCATACATAATCAGCCCATTACTGACCCACTGCTGGGCACGGGCCTTTTATCAAGATGAGAAGGGTAAGGCCTTCGTATACCACAACATTTTGGAGCCCTCTCAGGTGTGCAGGTTTCCTCGCGATGTTTTCCTTCACGCTAAACGCTTAAGGCCAATGATAATCAACTTCTTGATCCGCACATGAATCAGAATAGTCAGAGGCATGGGTCGGGATGAAATGCAGACCCTTCAGTATAGAAGGCAAGTATTCAACTATTAGGCTGTCACTGCCTTCCCTTCCCCTACCCTTCGCCTTTTTCATGGGCCCTTAAATTAGTGCAAGGCCTTTACCATCAGCAGTTAAAAAATTCTAAACTATTATTTTGACAGTTACTAACAACGATCGGCAAAGAGACAGTGTTCAAGTATCCTGTGAAGAAGGACTGGGTGACCATCAACCAAGTCAACGGGCAAGACGTCTCAATACTGCTGCCAGATATACACGTTGAGGTGAGGATAAGCCAACTATTTATGATGAAGACTAATGTCTTGTGTATCTATGGACAAAAGCCCCGAAAAATAAAGAATTAAAAAAACTTTTTCGTAGGCTGGACACTTTCAGTGTAAATATTGTCTCAATATTTTTCACTCATGACCACTTTACCCAACAGCTGACAGTCCTCCAGTCCAAGATGGAGTTCACGGTCCGCGTGCCTTCCTACCTGTACGCCAACAAAACGGAAGGTCTGTGTGGAGTGTGTGCCGGCTACCAAGAAGCGCTGGTCACTAGTAACGGTACACTCACTGAAGACTTCGACGAGGTAAGTAAAGACATAAAGGGACACGGACGAATGATGAAGATGCCAACGTTGAAGACTGGTTATAATAACGCATATTTTCAGAAGCTAACGGAGTAAATTTCTCCTGAAAAGATTACATGTCCAGCATAGCTATTCTGTAAGAACTCACTTCCAAATCCGCCGTGAAATCTCTAATATCATATTGTTTTAGTATTTTTCACTACGGATTCAGTAGTGAGCTTAGTAGCGAGTTCTTACAGCTGCTGGTATCCCTGCCTTTTTTATATGGTTGTGTGGCGACATCTATTTCGCTGCCATTATGTAACTACAACTTACATCGACATCTCCTTGAAAATTTAGTGCAACTCAACAACAACTTACAGCGACATCTCCTTGAATATTAAGTGCAATTCCGATAACGCCAAAGAATCCTGAATCGCGCAAGTAGAGTTCGCACATCGCTGCATATATACAGACGCCAACGTCTACCGTTGGGCTTCGGCCCACCAGTGTTAAACACCCGCCTGTTAGGGGGGTCGTCCCTATTCTATGGAGGAACAATCACATCTTGGGCCCTGCAGCTGGCCGAAGCAATCACCGTCGCCAAATAACATTCGTAACATCAGAGAAGTCGCTGACGTGTTGCGGCTTCTAGAGCAGACATATTTACATTTTCCAGACTGACGACATGGTGGTTATGTCGTCTGTCTGCCATATTGTTAGGGTTTGGTTTCCGCCTTCCGATAGTCGTCGTAAACACAGCAACACTGTTGCTATCGACAATGTTGCTACTCCACGCCGGTATTCTGTGATGGCGTGGTAGTTCCCTAGGGGGTCGAGCCTGATTGAGGACTGTCCCACAGCCTCACATTTTTTGGTAAGATACATTTCTAAGACTTACTTGGATGATACACTCATAGCCAGCTGCAATATTTGATCAGTAAAATATCGGTGAGGTTAAGCAACGCTCCGCGCGGTCAGTATATGGATGGGACCACATAATGGCATTTGAAATGAGCGTCTTTGTGCGTTGGTGGATACGGTTGGTCCTGGTTGTTGTCATTAAACAGCAGTCGTTGAGCCAAGTCGGAGACATTTGGGCGGTTTGAACAATTAGGACACAAGGTGGCCACTACTAAAGAAAAAATACTGCAATGAAATATTATCCTGGATTCGAAGTAACTTGTCTCCTAGGTACACAGGACCCGACATGGTCTACTATTTGCAGATATCTTTAACGCTACCGCTTAATTCGTATACTTTGAAGGCTCTTTCTACTTTATACCCATACTGCCCTGAAAGATATTAAATATTTCACGTTTTGACCATTTAACCTTTACTTCCACCAGTACGGGAAAAGTTGGCAAGCTACTCCTGACACCCTGAAGACTCTGGACATATCAGAGCAAGCGCAGTGCGACCAGCCGCCACCGACACCAGAGTGTGTGCTACCACCTCCTGACTCCAACCCCTGCTACAACCTGTATAATGCTGACAGATTTGGAGCTGTAAGTATTGTGTATTTCGTATCTGTTATCAGTACTGATTTAGAATAAATATGAGTTAAAAAAAGCTCCAACTGGTGTTCTGATTAAGAATACAGCATCACTCCATCTCCTCCCGTGGATATCTTCTGTGGAATAGCAGCTACTCTGCGCTCACCCATCCCCTGGCCAAGCATGGCAAGTACTGGCAAATTCCCCCAGAATGTCGACACACGATATGTAACCGGTTGTTGTGGAAATCTATGGAGAGGCCTTTGTTTAGCAGTAGATGTTCTTTGGCTGATATGATGATGATGATGATGATTTAAAAGCCAGAAAATAACCGGTTGTGTCCTCTGTAAATCCTTGTATCGTTTTCAATATTCATCCGACCGAAATAAGGTTTGCGATAATATTCAGCATTAGATATCATCCAGTTTATGATCATAGCTGGATATGGAATTTGCTCAAAGCGACTACTCGTAATTACGATCTTCAACAAACGCCGGAATTTGAGTATTTCATGAACGTATCACTTAGTGATTACTTAGTGGTCAGTGTTCAGAAAAATGCTGATACGTTATCACCTGGAATTAGGAACTGATGTCATCAAGAGGAGCAGAGAGTTAGTTAGTTCGCAGCCGGGAATCCTGTACAATGTGTTATCTGCTGGGTAACAGAATTCCAGCCACCTACCGTCGTTAAACAGTGGGAGGCCCCGGCGGTCGCGGGTGCGCAGCTTGAGGTCTGCGTGCTCATAACGAGTGACCCCCGAGAAGACGGTGGCCCCCACGTGGTCATGTGCCACCGTGCGCTCAGCACAGCGCCCAGCGAGGCTTCGGGGGGATCTTTTAAAATCTCTCCCGAGATGTGCCTTGGGGTGGCGGCCTTTTTACGTCTATCTGCCCCCTGCTAGAGGAAGTGGCACGTCCGGCACCAGTGGACGGATTTAGTGTGATTGTACCTGGAGGGGCTCTCGGACCTACAATCACACTAAATCCGTCGGTGCCGAAGATGACCGCTACTGTGGTTTACCTGATAGAAGACCGGTATGCCCCTCCGCACACCCCCCGAGTGAAAGAAGTAGGTACATGATATATCGGCTCAAATAAAAAAAAAGATGCAGGTTCAAAACCTGGCAAACTTTTTCTATAATTATGTCTTTTCATAGTTAACGTAAGACACTGCTGACTTTACGTGTAGGGTGTAGGGAATTGGGAATGCATCGTGAGGAAACATAAATCTAATGGTCCTTAATCGATAACACGCAGCGAGCGAGTGTGGTATGTTTTTATCTTCTAAACGTTGCCCCACACTAAGACTTCTGAACATCGTGGTCGTGACGTTTACAGACACAAATTCCACACAATACCAGAGTACCAAGACCCGAACCAACTACCTGCAGATCGTACAAATATTTGTTGCGTGCGGGAGTAAATAGAGAAAACAGATGAAGGGTTATGTATACCTTGTACTCTTATTGACACTATAGTGTATTTGCTCAGTGCCACGCGCTAGTAGAACCGCAGTCGTTCGTGGAGGCGTGTGAGGCCGACCTGTGCGCAAACGCAACGGACTCGTGCGTCGCCCTCGAGCGGTACGTGGCCGCGTGCCGGCGACAGGGAGTGTGCCTGGATCATTGGCGCGCAGACCTCTGTCCATACCCATGGTAAGTGAAGTTTCAAAAGTATGTTGGACCTTAAGGCAAAATTTTCTGTAAGCTGATGAAGATTAAGAATTTGGAGTATATAAATCAGACTCGTGGCTATTCTGTGAGAACTCGCCGTCGAACTCACTTCGGAGTTTATTTATTTATTTCTGTTAGGGAAACAAACAGCTTTTACATTTACCAATAATAGTTTACAATAAACAAATCTTAAGCCTATATAGTCTCCGCAGATAAGATCCGCACCGAAATTTCCAATTTCGCATTGTTTTTACATTTTTCTTTCTTTCTTTCTTTCTTACTTTTCAGCAGCGTAACTATTATTATTATCACCGATCTCACTTTTGAATACGCAGTAAAATCTCCAATTTTTTATATTTTTCACTGCGGACTCTGAAGTGAGTTCTTACAGAATATCAGCGCAGTTCACACAAACTGCCAGGTCTTCAAATTCTTTTCAATCTAGAATCAAAACGAACGATCACACGCCAGTATTACTTCTTTAATCTTCTGTGTGGTATCCGTATTAAGAATATAGCACCACTCTATCTCCTCCTGAGGATGTCGTAAAAAGCGACGAAGGCACTCTAAATCATAGGGGTGGGCAGCAGCGTCCATTCTGTGCAACTGCAGCCATTCTGCGCTTACCAGCCCATCTGTCATGCGTGATGAGTACTGGCAAAGTCCCCCAAAATGACAACACAATTTGGAAATATTTGGGGGAGGCCTTTGTTCAGCAGTGGTTTCCTTTGGCTGCTATGATGATAAGGATGATGATGATAAATATTACTGATCGCTTTCCAGTGAGGAGCCCCTGGTGTACCGAGCGTGCGTGAACTGCGAGATGACGTGTGAGAACAGCGAGGAACTGACCAAGAACCCTGACAAATGCGACAAACAACCCGTGGAGGGATGCTTCTGTCCTGAGGGAAAGGTAATTTTTAAATAGTATTGCATCACCAGCTATGCTATTCTGTAAGAACTCACTGTTCAGTTCACTTCCAAGTCCACAGTGACAATCTCTAATTTCTTAGCATTTTTAATACTTTGCACTGCGGATTCAGAAGTAAGTTTGCTAGTGAGTTCATCCAGAAGAACTTGATGTACTTCTTTTTACGTACTATTCCATTTTCTATATCAATAACACCTTGAGCATTTGATTTTGTTTGAAGCAATTATCATTTGACGGCCGCATCACTTATAGAAATTGTTAATATCAGTTAGGATGGTCTCCACCAATTAAAAGGTAAAAAAATGGGGATTTCGTACATATTTACTTTGTATGCTTTTTATCAGACGTTTTGACCACATGGACACGGCCGGTGCAATATATATAAATGTTTCATAATGATAATTGGATAGATGATGTTCACGACTGGCAGTGTTAGTCACTCAAAAAGTTTCTCCCCAGCTGAAGTTCTCACACGCGTTCTAATTGTCTGAAACACAAAACCTAAATTGCTCGTAAAGATAGCATCCATACGCACACGATGAAGCAGAATTTTGGAAAATACGCAAAATCAATGAAATTACAGCTAAATAATAAAGTTTACTTTGTGATTGTTCTCAGGGCAAAACCACGTTTTATTTTTGGAATTGGAATATTATTTAGGTTTACCGACAAACTGGTGGTGCTAGAAAGATGTGTAGGTACCAAATCTTATCGAAAGCGGTTAAATTATTTCTGCAGTAGATAATCATTCCAGCAGTTAGGAAAAATACCGTTATAAGAAAAAGCGCGCTCGCAAGGGCAACTTTATGACTTTGATGTCATAGCGGCTAATCGGCAATGCCAGCGCTGTACGGACTTCAGCGGCTGCTGCTATTGCTGGTCTCGCCGGGCTTTCTTAGAAATGTGAAATATAACAACAATCTGAAGATATATATATATATAGAAAGATCAGAGCAAGACGAAATGTAGGAGAGCGCATGCGCACACCTGCGTCCATTGGGCGCGGAAGATTTTTCCACTAAAACTCATGCAGGCTCCCAGCATTCTAGAAATATTGCTTTAAATATATTACATGATATTCTTAAGACATTGAACTATCGATTTACAATAAAAAAACGATTTTCCAATTTTGTAAATGGTCTTCCCCCCTTATTGATACTGCCACTACTATTTACGGAACTACTTGTAGAGTTTTAGAGGTAAATTTAAAGCCAAGGCATACCTTTTTTATTTTTTCTTTTATTGGTGACCAGTGGAAATTCTTCATCAACTTCCTTCGCCCCGGGGAAGGGCGAAGGGGTATGCCTCTAGGTCCTCGTGTGATCACACTAGAGCCACCCACTAGTGCCACGCCGATAGGCACATCTCGGAGAGGGTGACTGTAAAGTGGTTACCCCCCCGGAGGGATTGTAAAGGATCCCCCAAAGCATCCCACGGCAGCGCGTGACCACATGCGTGCTAACGTCTTCTCTTGGGTCGCTCGGTATGAGCACGCAGGTTCCCCAATCTACGCACCCGCGAACCCAGGCAAGGCATACCTGGTGAAGCAAATATCGCGTGGTCAATGGTTGATTAGTAACTAAGCCATTGCTCTCATTCTCAAATTATTTCAGGTGCGGGTAAACAACACGTGTATTGAACCAACAAAATGTTTCCCATGCGATGCTAACAAGGAGCACTATGCTGGTGATGAGTGGCAGGTAAGCAATACCAGCTCATATTAACTTGTAAAATGTTAGTCTAACTTAGATAAACATAATAAACTCTTTGTTAGTTTTAGCACTATAATTCCCTTAGTTATGATGCTTATTATAACTAAACTTCTGAATCATCTAACTCAAACTTAAAACTCTAGAAATAAAAAAAAAACAGTTTTTTTAAACGCCTCATAAAAATATATCAAATGTAAAAAAATACGGGCTGCACTCCGGGAGTGCCGACAGAAGTGAAAACTTATTTTGGCGCGTCAGACAATTTTTAGATGGGAGGGTTATGATTAGCATTTTATTTATAAGAAATAATGTTATTATTAATTATAAGAAACTTTAAAATACATTTAATATTCTTTTATTTATCTAGACGCGTTCGCGGTCTGCTATACGTACATGCATATATGCAAACACTATAGCTGCGTTTCGTAACGGTGTCGCGAGTCCAGAGATTATCATCTAAAAATATGCGTACCGCGCTAAAAGAAGTTTTCACTTCAAATAATACTTTTAGTTTTTAAACAATTTCCCGCTGTTCCTCTTATTCTGTAAACATTTAATACTTTTATTCTGTGCGCAGGAGGACGCATGCACAAAGTGCACTTGCAGCAAAATCTCCGGCGAGAACACAGCGCACGTGTCGTGCACGAAGCAGACGTGTACCGCACCCGTGTGCTTCGAGCTGGAGGACATGGTCACGACGCCTGCCAAGCCCGGACACTGCTGTGCCGATTACTCCTGCGGTAAGATGTGGGGAAATATTACCCTGTTCCTGTGGCCAGCTGTTATATTTTCACGTTTTAGTCCGAAGATGTTGCGATACCTTACAGTCAAAATGGCCTCAAACCGTACGGTTTTAGAAGAACTGCCTCTCGTAAACGATCCAGGTTGTGAAAACAGCTCCCCATCGAGGTTTTCCGAAGAGACTACAGCATGGGGCTCTTCAAAATGGCCGTAAAAGATTTTTACATGTTCGGCAACTCGCGAGTGATACCACTGGTGTTGCAAGCGTTCATAGGTTATCGTAAACACTTAAGTTCAGGCGGGCCGTATGCTTGTTTATCTAATTAGTGTTGTAAAGAAACTCTTTGGTCTTCATTATATCCATATTACACTATCGGTAAGATCGGTTAGGTGCAGCTTTATTTAAGGCTGACGAAGAATGGTAATACCACCATCAATCGGAGGCAGACTCTGGTCCCCCCTTTTAAAACACAATCTGACTGAACACCACTTGGCAACAATACCTTATCACTGTTTCACATTGACTTGTAGTGGCAAAACCAAAGAAGAACTGCACGGAAGCCAAGAAGATGGATTGCGGTTTCGGACAAGTGCTGAAACAGAAGACTACACCAGATGGATGCCAGGAGTTCGCGTGTGGTAAGCAAATCTTAAATCATGTCATTATGAATGAGAACTATGAAATTTGACATTTTGTTGGTCATATATATATGAGCCCGATAAGGTATAATTATTTTATTACGAGGTATCCTGGACGTGAAGTATCTAAGGCTTTAGGAAGTACCAACATAATAATAACTTAAAACAAAAGATGTCATATTTGTGATACTACTTTCATCATATCAGCTAAAGACCGTGCACTCCTTAACAAAGACCTCCCCCATGGATTTCCATATTTGTATCGTAATTTTAAGGAGAATTTGCCAAAAGTCACAATGCTTGGCAAAAATAATGGATCCCTTTGGTTAGTTCCCACTAGTCTCTTAGTCGCCTTTTACGACATCCACGGAAAGAGACGGGGTGGTGCTATATTCTTAATCTGGACACCACACAGAATAGACTACTCACTAAGAAAATATCATCTAAAGAAACCTTTATCTTCCAGAATGCAAGCCAGCAAGCGAATGCGCACCGCTTCCAAACGAAAACGAAGTCGAGATCCTCGAGCCGGGCATGGAGCGTGTAGTGGACAACAGTGGCTGCTGTGCTCGCATACAGTTCCTGTGCCGCGTCGAGTCGTGCCCTGAACCACCAGCTTGCCCCAAGTTTTACGAGATCAAGACCAACAACATAACTGGGAAGTGCTGCTCGGAGCATAAATGTGGTAAGTGGCGACGTCAAGCGACAGGTTCAGGAGTCATCATTTCGGCCGAATGACGTCCACTGCTGGACACAGGCCTCCCCGAAAGATCACCACAACCACCGATATGGATGTGTTGTGGGCTCATTGCGGGGGTCTTGCCATAATCGCCACGCTTGGCAGACGGGTTGGCGATCGCAGTTGAGTTGTTAATGTACTCGAAGGACGCTGCTGCCCATCCTCCGGCTAATCCCTTAGTCGACTTTTACGACACCCATGGGAGGAGATGGGGTGGTGGCATTCTGAGCCGGCACCACACGGTAGGTTCAGGAGTATATTTAGGAATTTTATCATCATCATCATATCAGCCAAAGCACGTCCACTGCTGAACAAAGGTCTGCGTCATAGATTTCCACAGCGGCCGGTAACATATCATGTGTCATCATTTTGGGAGGAATTTGCCAGTACTCACCACGCTTGGCAGGTGGGTTGGTGAGCGCAGTATAACTGCTGTTCTACAGAAGGGGCGCTGCTGCCTATCGCTCTGGTTTAGGATCTCTTAGTCGCCCTTTACGACATCCACGTGAGGAGATGGAGTGGTGCCGTATTCTTAATCTGTATATCACACCGAATTATCATACTATGCCATTAATAATATATGTACTTGTGTATGTATAACCCATGTCATCGCGTGGGTGTCGTAAAAGCCGACTAAGGGATTAGCCGGAGGATGGGTAGCAGCGTCCTTCGAATATTTTAACAACTCAACTGCGATCGCCAACCCGCCTGCCAAGCGTGGCGATTATGGCAAAATCCCACAATGAGCACACAGCACACCGATATCAGTCGTTGCGGTGATTTTTGAAGGAGGCCTGTGTCCAGCAGTGGACTTTATTAGGCCGAAATAATAATGTATGCCATGGTCTCCTGGTGGTATACCAATCACATCTTAAGCACTAGGTTGCGGATTCAAAACCAAGTAGTCAATGTTATCTTTCAATATCACATTAACGGTGAAGGTAAACACCATGAGGAAACCCCGGAGCAATTGGTCTGAAATCGACAACACGCAGTATGCAAGCGTGTTTATTACGGCTCGTTACTTCTCGGTGTGAGAAGAAGCGTTTGCCCTCCACTGGTCTGTTCCAGTTATAAATGTTATATGACTAATTACAGAACTGCCTAAGGACAAGTGTATAGTGACTCTGGAATGGGAAGCTGCGGCCAAAGGTGGTGAGAAAGTGCGTCCTACACCGCAAACCATCCTGAAAGACGTAAGTTTTATCACGGCCTTCAGCATCGGGCTTATGCTATTAAAGTTTAACTCTTAGAAACTGAAATGAAAGCTGACAGCGAACTGTAAAATAAAGGTTAATTTATTTTAAATCCATACTGATAACATTAATGGTGTTGAACTTTTCTTCCGTGATTCCACATCATCATCAATCATAATTCTCAGCCTGAGTATAGGTCCCTCTCTGATTTATGCCACTTTCCGCAATCCTATGCTAATCGCATCCACATCGACCCTGCGCTCCTTAAATTGTCGACCCATCGCCTTGCAGGATATATCCTGGGGTGCAATTCTCTAAGCTCAAACATCCATACATCCTTGAATACAGAATTGAAATAACGGTGATAGCCCAATTTGGTATTCGCTAAAACTGGTCCTCATGGCTTACCTTCTGCAATGTCTCCTTGAATAGCTTCAATCATGTCTTAGCGAATACCTATTGGTTTTACACCGTTAATTCGATTCTGTATTCAAGGATGTATGGATGTTTGAGCTTAAGGAATTGCACCCCTGGACTCTGTTTTCCCATTTCTCAAGGCTGTCATCTGTCAAGGCTTGGGCTCCAGCTGCCATCGTCTCATGCCAATTCCAGTTGAGAACCATTACCCGATCTCTGACCTCTTAAACCTTCGCGTTTAGTGCTCGACCTTGATTCCGCATCAACCAGTTCAAAAATCAATATGTCGATACAATGCCCGATACAAACAAGCCTCTCATAGTGATTCCTCATGTAGGTGGATACTGTATGGCTGGATGGTCCTTGCCGTTCTTGCCGCTGCGAATCAACATCTCTGGGCGCGGCCGCTCGCTGCACTGTCACAGAATGTCCAGCTGTCGTCAGCACAGAACAGTTCGTGCTGGAGCCGCGACCGGTGCCCTTCCAGTGCTGCCCGCAAGCCGTGCATGTGGCCTGCAGGGACGGTGATAACATATACAAGGTAAAGTTAAGCATACACACAGTCAAATAAACAGTAAGACCAAGTTTGTGTCTTGATGTTTCCAGGAGTGATGGCGCTACTTATAAAGTTTGTCAGACTAGTTTATTACAACTAAATAATGCAAGGGATCTGCGATAGCAGGGTCTGGAGGAGGACAAATGCAACAAGCAGAGTTTTATCAAAGTTGAGAAAAAGATGAGAAAGCCCACTTGTGGGAACCAGTGCAGTACCGCACCAACCGGACACAGCCATCGGTTGCGTCCTGTTGTATCAACAACGCTGCTATATGTCACAGCTGCATTACCTACTCTACAATTTTGTATTGAATTTTCTTACATAGGCTTTGATGCCATATTTAAATAGATATATAACCCAGATCGGTGCTTAAATGTAGCCCAAAATATGTACTACCTTTCGATATAAATGATGAGTTTATAAGACTATTAATCACCCTTGATTTATTACAAAGAATAAAATAACTAGAATTGAACCACTGTTCAGTTCTTGAACATCTCTAAATCTTCTTTATATATATAATTCTTCTGTACGTATGTAGTCACTGAACTCCTCCAAAACGGCTGGACCGATTGTGATGAAATTTTGTGTGTATGTCTGAGTGGGTCCCTGGATGGTTAGATTCACAATTGGACCCGGTAGGTGGCGCCTGTGCGAAGCTGGGGTGGGCAGCTAATGTATTATATGCTTTTTTTTACTTTAGCTTCCGATTTAATTCAAGATACACGTTAAACTGTCTAGGTTGGCGAGAACTGGACATCACCCGAGAACCCCTGTGAGAGTTATGAGTGTATTCAGAGCGACACGGTCGGCAAGCTGGAGAAGATCACCACCGTGCAGCAATGTCACTCAGATTGTCAACCGGTAAGTAACCGCTTCTCATGTGAATGGAATGTATTCACCTGCTTTCACCCTCATATAAATATCCAATAAAACGTATACATTGCTTTTTCTGATGCCGTGTGGTGTCGGCTCAGATTACTACCACCTCATTTCCTCACGTGGGTGTCGTAAAAGTCGACTAAGGGATTGCCGGAGGATGGGCAGCAGCGTCCGTTTAGTACATTAACAACTTAACTGCGATCGCCAACCCGTCTGCCAAGCGTGGCGATTATGGCAAAAACTCTCAATGAGCCCACAACGCACACCATTTCGGTCGTTGTGGGGAGGCCTGTGTCCAGCAGTGGACTTCATTCAGCCGAAATGATAATTGTTTTTCTTAAAATATTTACTTCACAAAATATATCACATGAAATGAAAATGACTATTTAATTGTACTTACATTAATTATAAAAACAAATTTATAGTAAATCATCTTATCATTAGCAAAGAGTTGTACGCATGATAAGAATGGACTGCGCATACGCATAATTTGGCTTGAAAAACAAATGTGAGTCAACACAACGCGATAACTTGTCAATTAAGCAACACACCGCGTGGTGCCGGCTAAGAATACCACCACCCCATTTCATCCCGTGGGTGTCGTAAAAGGTGATTATGGTGATTAGCCGAAGGAGGGCCAGCAGCATACTTCTAGAATACATTTATAACTCGACTGCGATCGCCCACCCGCCTGCCAAGCGTGGCGATAATGTCAAAACCCCCGAGCTCACAGCACAACCCCATACTGTTCGTCGTGGCTATCTTTGGGGGAGGTTTCTATCCAGCAGTGGACGTCATTGGGCTAATACGATGAAGCAACACAACACACAACACAGTCCGTCCCCTGCGGTACTCTGACCTCGGCTTGGGGCCGGCTTGATCAAATGTCGGGGTGGAAATAAAGCAAAGTCCCCTCTTAATCCCTCAGGGTTGGAAGTACTTCCCGGCTCCCCAGCAGAGCAACGAGTGCTGCGGCACGTGCGAGCCCGTCGCGTGCGTCGTGGACGGGCGCGAGAGGCCCATCGGGGACAAGTGGACCTCCTCCGACTTCTGCGCCAACTACACCTGCGTCAACTTGAACGGAACTGTAAGTAGTACAATATCAGTGTTGTATCGTAAACATGTATGGACTTTAAAACTGATTCGAGAGTTCGTTGCGGTATTTGTTCTCAGAAGCAGGGATAAGGAAATGTCGGCAACGTCTACATTTATTGATAACCTAGCTGGGAACCGCGGTTTCACCGGCGTTTAATTTAAAAGAAATTTAGATTTTTTCAACATAGACACTTGACATAGAATATATATATTGGATTTCAAGGGTTTTATTTTTTTACGCGGAACCCTAATTATTTTTCTAAAATAAAAGTAACCTAAGTTATTTCTTATAACATCAACTATCTGCCAGTGAAAGTTCCGTCAAAATCCGTCCAGTCGTTTCGGAGATTACCCGGAACAAACAGACAGACAGACAGACAAAAAAATAAAAAATTGCTTTTTTGTCATAGGTAACGTATATACTTTAATATGCATTTAGTAAAAAGCAGTTATTTTGACATTACAAACAGACACTTCAATTTTATTTATTTGTATAGATGAAAGTGTTTCTTGAAACTTACTAAAATAAAGATCTTTTCATATCATATAATAATAATACATCAATATACGTTACAACGTTTGCCGTGTGGTGCCGGCTAAGAATACTACCACCCCATCTCATCCTGTGGGTGTCGTAAAAGGCGACTATGGGATTAGCCGCTGGATGGGCTGCAGCGTCCTTCGAGTACATTAACAACTCAACTGCGATCGCCAACCCGTCTGCCAAGCGTCGCAATTATGGCAAAGCCCCCCCAATAGGCCTACAACACAAACTCAAACTGGTCATTGTGGCAATCTTTGGGGAAAGCTACTGTCCAGCAGTGGACGTTTTCCGACTGAAATAATGATGATAATATTGTAACCAATATCTGTAATTATAATAATGGAGACCCAGTAGCTTGACTTATTCTGAATGCCTATTTAGTTTTTATGTAATTGTTTTTGTTTAGATAGGATATTTTAAGCCATGGCTTTTCAATCCATGACCTTATTTGCCATTCATTAACGTCAGAAACAGTTATTATATGAACTTAGTTCGTCACATTCGTTTATTCTTTCTTTGACGCCACGGTTGGTGCAGTGGCTGATACATGATGCTGCGCTCCGGGTCGTGGGTTCGATTCCCTCACGTAACAACAAGTATATTTGTGTGATCTGAAGGTAGTTGTTCCGGGTCTGAGTGTATTGGGAGTGGAATTTATATCTGTAAAGGCGCCCACGACACGAGATGTAATAGGGTGGGGCAACGTTTTAAAACAAAACTACCATTTGCAGGTTGCAGTCTCGACGTTAATTTGTAATGATTCCCAATATTTATGCGCGCAAGTATGTGAGTAAACTTTGGCTACGGAATATCTCTGAGCAAAGCAAAAAATAATACGGGAAATCCTCTGTGTCATTCATCTCCACATCTTAAAACAATCTCTTGCTCCAAAGGTTCCAAAGCTAAACGAAATTTTAATGAAATCACGTTCTTGTAGTTGCAAGTACAATGCTCAAACGAGACATGCCCAGAAGTTTCGGATACTATAAAGAAGCAATTCGTGCTGGGAGAAGAGAAGGTGGAAGGAAAGTGCTGCCCCAATGAAGAGCCCGTCGCTTGCCGGGTCGGCAATAAAATCTATCAGGTAATTGTTGGATGCGCCACAGGAAACAAGCTAAGTAAATAAGGTTTCTTTTTCAAGAGTCAATCCTCAAATAAACTGTTCGTTAAAACTCCGGAAATTTTTATGTGGTGTCCGGATTTAGAATATATAACTCCGTCTCCTAACGTGGATATCACAAAGGGCGACAAAGGCACTCTAAACCAGAGGGATGGGCAGCAACGACCCTTCTGTGAAATAGCAGCCATTCTGCACTCACCGACCAACTCGCCAAGTGTGGTGAGTACTGGCAAATTCCCCCCAAAATGATGACACAATTGTGTAAATCTATGTGGGAGCACTTTGTTCAGCGGTGGATGTCCTTTAGTTGAAATAATAATGATGATAAGTAATTATAATAAGTAATCATCATATCAGCCAAAGTATGTCCACTGTTGAACAAGCCTCCCCCATAAACGACCGGTTACATTTTGGGGGGAATTCACCAGTACTCACCACGCTTGGCAGGCGGGTTGGAGAGTGCAGTTACGGCTATAGTTCTACAGAAGGGAAGCTGCTGCCCATTCCTCTGGTTTAAAGTTCCTCAGTCGCCTTTTACGACATCCACGGGAGGAGATGGAGTGGTGCTATATTCTTCAACCGGACACCACACCATAGATCTAGTTCTTCTTAATATGTAGATTGTACCATATGTCATGATACTTTTGGCTGAAAGCCAGAATCTCCCCAATAACACAGTATTCATGAGTTAGCTTTAAGTAAGCCATGTTATTGTTGACAGGAGTCTAATTTAGTTCGTTTCCCGTCAAAATAAATTGACGAGTCTTCTTACCCAATGATCCAATTATCAGGAAGGACAAACCTGGCCATCGCCGGACCCGTGCAAGAACTTAACTTGCGGCCGCGACGTGAGCGGTCGCCTCACCCACAGGGAGAGTGTGACCTCCTGCACGAAGGACTGCAAGCGGGGCTGGCAGTACGAAGATCCGCCGCAAGGAGTATGCTGCGGGCAGTGTGTTCAGCACGCTTGTGTTGTTGAAGACCAGCTTATCGCACCTGGTAATATATTTATTATCATCATCATTTCAGCCGAAAAACATCCACTGCGGGCAGAAGCCTCCCCCAAAGATCCCACAACGACCGGTGTGGGGTTTGTTGTGTGCTCATTAGGTGGTTTTGCCATAATCGCCATGTTGGCAATCGCAGTTGTGTTAATTGTACTCGAAAGACGCTGCTGCCCATTCTCAGGCTAATCCAATAGTCGTCTTTTACAACACCCACGAGATGAGATGGGGTGGTGGAATTCTTAGCTGGCACCACACGGTAGGGTTTGGGAGAGCCCAGTATGGTTTAACGCAAAGATAGTCCTGGGTAGCATTACAACTGGGGCAGGCCTGAGGCTTACCACCAGGTGAATGACCAGCATAATCGTTTCAAGGTTGCTACGCGTTTTACCCCCAGGCACAACACTGCAGGCGGCCGACAACTGCACGACGTACTCGTGCGACCAGCACGACGGGGACCTGTACGTGTCGGGCACGCGCCCCGTGTGCCCCGACGTGTCCCGCTGCAGGCCCGAGTACCTGCACAACGGGACCTGCTGCCCTCAGTGCGAGGAGCCCGCGGAGGCACTGAGTGAGTACATTTTATTCATCTTAAACGCTTGCTTGGAATGCTAAGGTACGCCGGTGAAAACAAAAAAGGTCACTCACCAATAGTGCTTCAATAACTAAAATGCACCGCTTGAAGAAATAGAAGACAAATATCAGTCCCATTTTTTTTTTTTTTTAATTGCCCCACACTAGAATTTCTCCTGTGTCGTGGGTACGTTTACAGACATAAATTCCACATACAATACACGCAGACCCGGAACAACTACCTGCAGATCATACAAATGGTCATTGGGGGGTTTTTGCCGTAATCACCAAGCTTGGCAGGCGGGTTGGCAATCGCAGTTGAGTTGTTAATGTATTCGAAGGACGCTGCTACCCAACCTCCGGCTAATCGCTGTAGTCGCCTTTTACGACATCCACGGGATGAGATGGGTTGGTGCTATTCATAGCACCACACAGCACCATTGTGCATATACCATTTCTTTATTTATTTTTATTATATTGATATTCAAAATTAAGTTGCGGTAAGTTATATTTTATGAAAAGTAGTTTGGCCGTTCTTCACCTAACCATCTGTTCCGGTGTTCTTTCGCGCACGGCACGCCCCTCTTCCACGGCCCTAAACTTCCGATCAAATATTCGTTATAAAAGTTGCCAAAACAGAAGCAGAAACGGATGTGAAAAAGTGTGCGGAACTTCCGCAGTTGCGGAAGCAGAGGTCTGTTGCATCACTACTAAATATCGCCACCAGCGCTTTAAGCAATTAACTGAAAGCGACAGAAGCAAAGCTTACGAATTTATGTAAAATCTAATTTATCAAAGCTATAAACAATACAAGTAATTGAATTATATTAGGAATGTAATAAAGTCATACTCATATAATGAAATATGGATTTAGTAAGAAAATAATTAGGTGTTCAGACCATTTTACAAATACAATAATGAAAAGAAATTGAATTACCACCTATCTTTATTTTTATTCCATATATGATTATACCGTTGAATAGCTGAATTACACTTAACTGAACTTCTGAAGAATTTGTTAAGTTTACTAAATTTTTCTTATTAATTCCCTTAAACTTCCTCTTTCACACTCTTTTCGTAGCGTCAAGGTAAGAATTAAGAACTTGCATACGAATAAATTTATTATCATTCAAAATAAGTTGAATTTAGTTCTTTTACAAACACAATTGGTTGAATTTCGACCACAGTAGATAATTAATTAGGGACTTGCACACGCTTCGCTCGCGCTAAGTTGGTAAATCTGTATCTATCCAGCTAGAACACGTATAGCTTCTTGTAAAATAATGTTTTAAAGCTAGCCAGAACTTTCGAATATTGATATTCATTTATTTCGTAAAGCCAATTTACATGTCAATCACAATAAATAATCAATTATGAAATATAATAATAGCAATAATACATTCATGTCAATAAAGTCAATTATTCCGAAAATTTGTCAATATCAAGCTATTGTGCTTGTATTGTGCACATTCATAAATAATAATAAAAGCAATAAGTACGTTTAATGTCAATAAAGTCAATTATTAAAAAATTCCTCGTAACTGTAAAATATTTGCTCGATAAGCCAACGTTTCAGGCGATACTTGAAGCTAGACAAATTTAGAGCTGCGGTGATATTTTCCGGTAACTTATTGTATACGGCCGGACCCATCACATGCGTGAGCTTACAGGATTTTGTAAGTGTACGCTTTATGGATGTGAGTTTATTCGCACTCCGTGTGTTGTACGAATGTACGTTATTATGCGTAGTATAGCAAGCTAAGTTTACTCTGACGTACATTGATACTTGCAGAATGAGAATGGAGGGCAACGTCATGATGCCAAGTTTCTTAAAGTGAGGTCTTGCTGTGTCGCCTTGATGTACGCCTACTATGGCTCTGACTGCCCGTTTCTGCATGCGGAATACGCGCTCCCAATCAGCAGCGCGTCCCCATAACTCCGCACCATATTGCAGTAGTGAATGTACCGTGGCGCAGTAGCATGTGCGTGCTACCCCCACAGATACAACACGTGCAACACGGCTCAGTGCGAAGCATGCACTACCTATTTTGCCGCAAAGTTTGTGAATATGTCTGTCCCATTTGAGACCAGCATCCATATCGAATCCTAGAAAATTCATTGCTTCAGCTTGTTGCAATCTTATTCCATCTACAAATACTTTAAGATTATTAGTTTTACGACCTAACAAGCTAAAGTGCATGAAGGTGGGTCTTTTTAAAATTTAAAGCTAGGCCATTTATTCGGAACCAGCTGGCGAGTTGAGAAGTTGCTAAGTTCAGTCTCTGCTCAAGTTGATCCACGCAAGTGGCAGTGACAAGTGCAGCGACATCGTCAGCATACATAAGGATCTCAGCCATAGTCACTGCATCTGGTAGATCATTTAGGAGCAGAGCAAATAGAATATTAGAGACCGATGACCCCTGTGGTACTCCCAGTGTCGAATTTTTAGGATCGGACTTCGTCTTTCCTCCGTTCGCTACAACGATTTGCGATCTATCCTGTAGCATACTTTTAAATAGCTCATACGGCGCACCACGCATGCCATAGTATCGCAGTTTCACAGCTAGTACAGCATGGTCGGCAACATCGAATGCCTTCGACAAGTCACAGCAAATCACTGCAACTTGTTGCTTACATTCCCGTGCGGCATGAATTGCTGAAAATGAAAATGATACGATGAATTAGCTCGCGAGTCAGAAATGTTGTGGACCATCCTTCACGATATGCATATTCGCGGTTGGATAGTGATTTAGTGGACGCAAGGAAAGTCAATAATCGCGAGCTTAAGCCATTCTCGAACACCTTTGCCACTGCGGGGATAATCGACACAGGTCGATACCCGTCTATGTCCTGTTTTTTCCCTTTTCCCTTAAATAGGGGAGACACTTTGGCAATTTTTAACACATTAGGGTATGTGCCTTCTTTCATACAGCGATTGAATAATTCAGCCAGTAAGGGCGAAAGGGTAATCACGGCTAATCTTAACAATTTCATGTTCAAGCCATAGACGTCTTTCGACGATTTTGGCGGTATTCGTTTAATAATTAGCCTATGTATCTCGTCTGCACTGAATGGCTGCAACCTGAGTGAGCAGTTTGTCGGTGGTCGGGTTGAGCA
Source organism: Diloba caeruleocephala (assembly GCA_947459985.1). Lineage (NCBI taxonomy): Eukaryota > Metazoa > Arthropoda > Insecta > Lepidoptera > Noctuidae > Diloba > Diloba caeruleocephala. The sequence goes on along the minus strand of OX381608.1, from coordinate 26,829,762 downwards.
AAGTATGCTCTGAACTTGGGTGACGTCTGCGTGGGGCGCTCCACAAGCTGCTGCTGCGCTCAAGAAACATGCATTCATAGCATCCACCGCAACTTTTTTGCTCTCGAACATGGATCCGTCGAAGTTTCGTACCACGTCAGTAAAATCTAAGATGGGAGAGTTGTACTTACCTCTTTCTTTATTAACAACCGTCCACATAGCTTTTGAAGCATTTTTACTCGCCATAATTATGTCAGTATAAAATTCATATTTCTTATTCTTAATTAAAATGTCATATTTATTTTTCATGTCCGTTATTTTTTTATTTAATAAATTATTATTTGGATATAATTTACCTATTTCCAAGATGTCGAAAAGCAATGATTTATGATTTTTTACATCCATAGATACCCAGGATGTGTCATTTTTCCTATTACGAGTAGTAATATGTTTTCTTAACGGAAAACAAATCTCAAATTTGCTTACTAATATATTAATAAGCGACGCTGCCATCTCCGTTGCATCCTTACTGCTTATTCTAATTTTCCAATCGAGACTTATCAGGGACGCTCGAAAGTTAGATTGGTTAACTTGAGAGAAGGACCTCGCGAAATAGGGTTGTGTTCTAAGAGTTGCAAATGTACACGTAACTTTGCTCCTAACAGCAAGGTTGCTCCCAACATACTTACACACTCGTTATTAAGACGAAGCGTTCGCGCTATGAATCCCTAATATTACGTCAATGTGCTTGCTTTCAATACAATATTAGGTAGGCAATCATAGATTAGGCAATGTATAAAATATTCAACAATAGATGTAAGGAACGCATAGCTAAAATACACAAATGTAATCATAGCTCCAGTGGCGCAATTGGTTAGCGCACGGTACTTATAAGACAGTGGACGTGTGAGCAATGCCGGGGTTGCGAGTTCGAGCCTCGCCTGGAGCATTATTTTAGCACTGTGGATTGATATTTAGAAAACAAATTGAAACTTGAATGTAAACATAAAATATCTACCTACAATCATACATATTTGAAGTAAATAGATAATTATAAATATGTTAACAATTTTTCACGCAAAAATAACATGTATTGAATCACTTTGTTAGGTACGTTTTTATGGCTACCCTTCTAATCTAATTGACACATTTTATCGCGCATGGCAGATTTTTTCTTGTTATTGTAATATAATTTGTATTGGAGCCGAATTTCGTGAAAATTACTAGCGATATCGTCGATTTTTTATCCCTATATCTAATCATCCTATAATACACTAGAAATGTTATAAATTAATATAGTAGTCTTGAAGTGTCTGTTTGTAATGTCAAAATAACAGAATTTTACTAAATGCATATCAAAGTATACATGGTACCTACCACAAAATAGCTATTTGTAATTTTTTTGTCTGTCTGTCCGTCTGTTTGTTCCCGCTAATCTCCGAAACGGCTGGACCGATTTCTACGGGATTTTTACTGGAAGATAGCTGATGTTATAAGGAATAACTTAGGCTACTTTTATTTTAGAAAAATAATTAGGTTTCCGTGCAAAGAAATAAAACCCATGAAATCCAATATATATGTATATACATACTCTATGTCAAGTGCCTATGCCGAAGTACTCTAAATTAAATATAAATAATCCACTTTCTTTTAAATTAAATGGCGGGTGAAACCGCGGGTCCCAGCTAGTGTTTGATAAACTAATAACAATTTTTCGTGTGATAAGGGCATTGCGGTAAAATTCCGGTTAGGATAAGTTAGAACTATCGTGCGGTTATTGCCCGTGACTTACGTAAAAGACCGACATTGAACCATATCAGAAATATTATAAACTAGCTGTGCCCCGCGGTTTCACCCGTTGTTTTATTTAAAAGAAATCGGATTATTTAGAAATAATTTAACGTTCTTTCCGAGTTTTTTTCTTTCTACACGGCTCCTAAGGGTCATACCGTGATGTTTGTTAGCCTTCGATCAACAATACTACTAAACAAAAACACCTCTTGGTTTGGATTTTAAAGGATTCTCCCGATTATTACACCAAACGTGCGTTGGCAAGACTGGTGTAATAATCGATCTATGATATGACCTTTCTATGATAGTGTTTATTTTTATTTCTGTCTGTGTTTAAACATAATAATATTATAAGCATATTTTTAAGTGGTTTTAATAAATAAATGACTATTAACTGGATCGTTGTTGTTCGATAAATACATTATTGTAATATATTGCTAAGAGGCAGGTGTGGCCCACAGACTAGAAATAACCCCTTATATCAGATTTATGAAATCGATAATTCAAGAGGCGGTGGCTATTGGCCACATGGACAGTTTCATATACCTAGGCAGTAGAGAGTAATTAAAACTCGTTTTCCAGGTAAATGCGTGCCCACAAGCATTCCGAGCACGGAGTCGGTCGGTCTACTGCGGATCCACCTTGGCCCGCACGGCCTGTGCGTCAACAAGCTGCCGCTCAGAGGGTTCAAGGAGTGCCGTGGAACCTGCGACTCGGGAACTATTTATAATAACCGTAAGTTGTTATTTCATCATCATCATATCAGCCAAAGGACGTCCACTGCTGGACAAAGGCCTCTCCATAGATTTTCACAATTGTGTCATTTTGATGAGAGTTTGCCAGTACTCACTACGCTTGGCAGGCCAGTTGGTGAGCGCAGAATGGCTACTGTTCCATAGAAGAGAAGCTACTATCCATTTCTCTGGTTCAGAATCCCTTAGTCGCCTTTTACGACATTCACGGTAGGAGATGGAGTTTTTTTTTTTAAAACGTTGCCCCAAATTTGCATTTTTTCTGCGTCGTGGGTGCGTTTACAGTTATGAATTCCACATACAATACACCCAGACCCGGAACAACCCTACAGATCATACAAATATTTGTTTCGTGCGGGAATCGAACCCGTGACCCGGAGCGTAGCAGCCGACTGAGTCAGCCACTGCACCAGCCGTGCCGGAGTGGTACTTAATCTTATTCTGGACACGATACGGATACATATAAAATGTCACAAATATTGTAATTTTTTATCTTTATTCCAGAAACTGGTGTCCACGACACCCGTTGCGAGTGCTGTCAGGCCACGAAGTACGGTCCGCTGGACGTGACGCTGAGCTGCGAGGACGGCACGCAGCGGGCACACCGCGTGGCCTCGCCCGCCGCCTGCGCCTGCGCAGCGTGTGCGGGAGAGGCGCGACCTCAGTGGCCCTCTGTACCTGGTAACGTACCGTGATGATACAACGCTTTTCTGCTTTCCCAGGATCGGTGGTTCAATTGTTATCGTGGTACTCTTCTGATCTTCAATTGATCTCATCGTGAGATAGCTTCGAAGTTTGCGAGCCAAGTTGATATGACCAGTAATAGCAAAGAACATGAATAGTGTTCAAGTAATTACAGCAGATATTAGTCATATTAACTGTTTTCGCTTACATTGTTTTATCCACCTCACTTTCTATATAGCCTTTATATATACTAAAGTGCCGTGTGGTGCCGGCTCAGAATACCACCACCCCATCTCCTCCCGTGGGTGTCGTAAAAGTCGACTAAGGGATTAGCCGGAGGATGGGCAGCAACGTCCTTCGAGTACATTTACAACTCAACTGCGATCGCCAACCCGTCTGCCAAGCGTGGCGATTATGGCAGAACCCCCCAATAAGCCCACAACACCCTCATATCGGTCGTTGCGGTGCTCTTTGTGGGAGGCCTGTGTCCTGCAGTGGACTTCATTCGGCCGAAATGATGATATACTAAAGAAAAGTATTTTTAATGTAAAAAGATAAAATAAAATAAGGTAAATAAAATGTAGGCGGCTTTATAAATTACAAGAGTTAAAAAAGTTTTTTTTTTGTTATATGTCATTTCATGATTACCCAACTTTTTACATCAATGCTCGTAGTTTTCAACATATAATAAGTATGACTTCAATTACAGGTTATGCTGGAGTGAAGTCTCCTTATCGTCCAAGGAAACCAGGCTTCGGTGAACCAGAAGACACCATACCCGAGATATACCAACGATTTGGATCGTCCCCGCGTCCAAGACTATGATAAGCATATTAGTTTCTATGTCAACGCGATAAAGTGCAAATCTCATATATAATCATAATACTCGGCCCATTTAGTGTTCTAAGTTTAATAAGAAATACAACAATTAAAAAATTATGCGTGTTATATTTTGTTCCCGATATAATCATATGAAATCGCTCATAGCCACTGACCGGTAAACGATCGGCAAGGTTAAGCAACACTTGGCGCGGTCGGTCTATTGATGGGTGACCACTTCGTGGTATTTGAACATAGTCCAAGATCCCAGAGCGATAAGACACAACTTATTTTCTAAAGCATAGAACTTTCGGTTCTAAGTAGTCTCTCGTGTACTATTTAATACCTGTACGCTTGTGGAGTTGGCTCGGTGACACCTGCGCAGGTACCAGGTGAGAAAGGTAACTAAAAATCAGAGTTACTTAAGTTAAATTTTAATGACTGATATTTATATATATTTTGTAGAATATTACTCTGAAGTAATATCAAAAAAGTCAGACGCTTTCCATGCGCCAGAACTTTTGTCAGACGCTTTAAAGCTCTACAAAAAATAAATGAACTTAATTTATTTTTAAATGTCTGATTTTTATATATGTTATTCAAATAAATATTACAAAGTTATATTTAATCAGTCAGACAAATTGTAATGACCAAACATCCCCTAAACACAAAAATTACTCAACTATGAGTATGAGCGCGAGAGCACTATGCGCATGCGCCTCAGAGTAAAATACCTTAATATTTGAAAAATACTTACTGCTTTCAATTTCATATTTTTGTATATCTATTTAAATAAGATAAAAAAATTAATTAAAATAAAAATCATTTTAAAAGTAATTATATATATTACAGATATATAGGGAAAAATTATTTATTTCGGAGCAATTGTCTTTCAAAAAGATTTATTTTTATTTTATTTAAAAAAAGATATCAATTGTAATAATTTTAGTAAAAAAACTAATTATTTATGACGAATTAATGAAATACTTTAATTGTCTCTTAATCATCTTCATCATCGTCATAATAATCATTTGAATTTTCATCATTAAGTACATCACGATACTGTCCACTCAAGTCATCATCCTCATCATCACTAGTTATATTGTTGTTGCTGGTAGCATCTTCTGTAAAAACAAAAAGACAAAAAATTAAAAAACATAGAACGACAAATATAATAAATTGTAAACTAGAAATCAAAGTACGGTACCTGATTCTTGAAGTAATTCGCTAACGAGTCCTGGTAATTGGTCACCATCAAACCAATAAAAATGATACTGGTTATCTTCAAACGTCCATCCATTGTTTTCAGGAGTAAAAGTAGACGGTCGTTTTTCATTTGCATTATTCCAAATGCTGGTAATATAATTAGCTCGGAGAAATAACTCAGTTTTGCATGGTGGTAAATTGCTTGCATGGAATATTTTTTTATTTTTTGGATTAAATTCTTCGTTAATATCAGAAACAGTGTAATTATTTCAAAACAGCTGAAGCCGGGCAGCATCAACGTCAATAATACCAGAAACATTATAAATTTCGCAGACAAATTTTTGTATTTGGTTGAAAATATCTTGTTGTAAGTTTCCATCTGTGAACGACTCTGGATCTCCGAATCGCATAAAAGCTCGCTGATATTCATGTTTCTTCATCATTATATGAAATGGCCTTTGTTTACCTTTCTTAAAACAGGCGGGATCGAAGTCACATCCAGTCAATGCATGAAATCCTGGCAAACTTCTACACAGAGACGGTCCCAAATGCTCGTAAATGTTGGTTAAATCAAGGTATCTTTGGTTATTTCCAGTACCTGTGTATAACCACACATTCGAATCATAGTTTTTCAAATTATGCATATGTCCCAACATTATCATTGCAATATCAGTATCGGAACACCGTATAACCAAAAATTTGCTTGAGCATCTATATTACAAACATGATAAATAATTTTAGTGTCAGCTTCTTCATGTTCTGGACACGATAAATTGTCATCTACACTTGATACAACTTTATTATTTTCAACGATGTAAGAATAACATTGAAATTTATAAATATAAGTTTATTTTCGATAAATGGTACCATCTCCTCAGATGCCCAATGTTGAATGAAAAAATCCACTAGAGCCTGTTTAAAATGGATGTTTTTGAGTTCTTTTAAGAAATCAGACGGTCTAATTTGATCGGGAGCAGCAATATTAAAATCCAGTTGTGTAGATTCTTGGCGGAGAGATCTTTCGTAATCTTTAATCCAAGGAGAGAAGTATTGATCAAATATATATCATACATTTTAAAGATGCTTCCGAGGATTCTTCCATATTGTCTATTGAAAATAACTTTATATCACTCACAAATCACACAATATAACTAACAAAAACATGTGGTCTCATAAACCCGAATATATAACTATACTGTATACTATACAGTGTGTGCACCTGGCGTATACACACACAAACAGTAGACTGAAACAGATTGTGAGTTTAAGAAGGGGAACCGAGTCACCATGGATGTCTCACTCGCTCTGAAACGCATGTATAGTGCTCTCGCGCTCATACTCATAGTTGAGTAAATTTTGTGTTTAGTGGATGTTTGGTCATTACAATTTGTCTGACTGATTAAATATAACTTAGTAATATTTATTTGAATAACATATATAAAAATCAGACATTTAAAAATAAATTAAGTTTATTTATTTTTTGTAGAGCATTAAAGCGTCTGACAAAAGTTCTGGCGCATGGAAAGCGTCTGACTTTTTTGATATTACTTCAGAGTAATATTCTACTTAATATATATAAATATCAGTCATTAAAATTTAACTTAAGTAACTCTGATTTTTAGTTACCTTTCTCACCTGGTACCTGCGCAGGTGTCACCGAGCCAACTCCACAAGCGTACAGGTATTAAATAGTACACGAGAGACTACTTAGAACCGAAAGTTCTATGCTTTAGAAAATAAGTTGTGTCTTATCGCTCTGGGATCTTACTCTAACAGTCTCCGTGCTTCGGAGGGCACGTAAAATCGTCGGCTGGTGTCATTAGACGGCAGTTGTTAACCCACATCGGAGGCCTTTGGGCGGCTTGAATAACCCTGACACAAGGTTGACGACCAAAGACATTTTAATTTTTTTTATACCTATTATAATATCTGCTTCAGCCTGGACTTTTAAGAATTTGAGCAAGCATATAACAGTTGAACATAGAGCCTCTAGGACTTTTGCGAGTAATGATGAGTACTATAAACATGTAGTAAATAATTTTATGTATCATCATTTCGGCCGAATGAGGTCCACTGGTGGACACAGGCCTCCCCCAAAGTCACCACAATGACCGATATGGGTGTGTTGTGGGCTCATTGGGGGTTTTGCCATAATCGCCACGCTTGGCAGACGGGTTGGCGATCGCAGTTGAGTTGTTAATGTACTCGAAGGACGCTGCTGCCCATGCTCCGGCTAATCCCTTAGTCGACTTTTACGACACCCATGGGAGGAGATGGGGTGGTGGCATTCTGAGCACCACACGGCATATTTTATGTATCATGAATAGTTTTCGCAGCGCGCGCCAAATAATGACTTTTAGGCAAATTTTTTATACCTTGGGTTACATTATTGCAATTTTCATAGGGACCTAATTTTTTTTAAACCTAACTGCAGCCTATGTTGCCCACTAATAATGTAGCTTTCTATAGGTGAAAGAATTTTTTAGATCGATAAGTAGTTTTAGAGTTTATTGATTACAAACAAACAAATATTTTCTCTTTATAATATTAGTATAGATTTTATTTCTATCACGCTAGCCCCAAGTTCATCATTTCACCCGAATAAAGTTCATTACTGGAGACAGGCCTCTCCCAAGCCACAACGACCGAAATATATCCGACAATCCGGTCTTGGTGTGTAGTGCGCTCACTGGGGGGTTTTGCCATAATGGAAACGCTAAGCGGGTTGGCGATCGCAGTTGAGTTATTAGTGTACTCGAAGCACGCTTCTGCCCATCCTCCAGGTAGTCCCAGTGTCGCTTTTTACCACACCCACGGGATGGGATGGGTTAGAGCTATTCGTTGCCACACAGCATGCTGTAAGAACCTGGTGTAAAATACATGTTATGAAAAAAACAACATCCATACATAATTACAATATTTTATTTAGAGGTACCTAAACAAAAAATGGATACCTTCACATTACTGATTCCACCCACATCGAGGTATATAATATAACGTATATTTGAACTTAATAGAAATGTCGTAAAGTTGTAAATCGTTTGTCGCGTTTCAATTTGCGCCTAATTAGCTTTTAAACTAAATCTCTTCGTCTTGCTGATCTTCTATTGTGATGAAGTCACCATCTCCGTCCCTCTGTTGAGCTTCTTCTTCCTCTTTCTGCTTCTGTTTTCTGACCATGTCTGATAGATATTTACATCGCTGCATGCATTCCTCCTATAATGAAAACATAACTTTTGTTACAGTTTTTACTTTCAATTTAACATATTGATTGTATGTAACATTTAGTCTTCTACACTAATTATCAGGTCGACAATTATTTAAGTATTAATCTTATACAAGGGTTCTACAAATCTCAAGGACTGTATATATAAAGTTTAAATGTTTATCATGTACAAATAAATAAAATTGAAGTGTCTGTTTGTAATGTCAAATTAACAGCTTTTTACTAAATGCATATGAAAGTATATACGGGACATATAACAAAACAACAATTTTTTAATTTTTTGTCTGTCTGTCTGTCTGTTTGTTCCGGGTAATCTCCGAAACCGCTGGACCGATTTCGACGGGACTTTCACTGGCAGATAGCTGACGTTATACTACTTTTATTTTAGAAAAATAATTAGGGTTCCGCGCAAAAACAATAAAACCCTTGAAATCCAACATATATATTCTATGTCAAGTGTCTATGCCGAAGTACTCTAAATTTCTTTTAAATTAAATGCGGGTGAAACCGCGGGTCCCAGCTAGTCTTCTAATATATAAACATCTCGTGTCACGGTGTTTGTTGTCACACTCCTCCGAAACGGTACGACTCGTATATTTTATTATATACGAATATTTTTCACCCTCCTACCCTCATTTTTTGTCGCGGTTTTAATATTTTTGTATGAACTATATCCATGATGTCGATTTCTAAATTCCCCGCGTGCGAAGCCGCGGGCAAAAGCTAGTATAATATATAAATATCTCGTGTCACGGTGTTTGTGGTCACACTCCTCCGAAACGGCTCGAACGATTTTAATGATTTTTTTTTATATATTTGGTAGATATGAGAGTAGGTCGTAAAGTATTTTTCACCCTCCTGAAAGGGGGTGGGGGACCCCCCATTTTTGTCGCGATTTTAGTATTTTTGTATAAACAATATCCACGATGTAGATTTCCAAATTCCACGCGTGCGAAGCCGCGGGCAATAGCTAGTATAAATATATAAAGCAGACTAATAACCCAAAGACCTAGCCGTGTGGTGCCGGCTCAGAATACCACTACCCCATCTCCTCCCGTGGGTGTCGATTAGCCGGAGGATGGGCAGCAGCGTCCTTCGAGTACATTAACAACTCAATTGCGATCACCAGCCCGTCTGTCAAGCGTAGCGATTATGGCAAAACCCCTCAATGAGCCTACAACACACCCATATCAGTCGTTGTGGTGATCTTTGGGGGAGGCCTGTGTCCAGCAGTGGACTTCATTTGGCCGAAATGATGAAAATGAGGATGAATAACCTATAAAAAAATATCTAGATGTAAAAAGCCTCTGCTCGGCCTCGCGTCGCAAGGCCTACGGCTGTTCAAAGATCGGGGTCACTCCGAACATATTTTTTTTGGAGTTGCTCGTGAAAGATACGACTGTTAAACATCCAAATACCTATCATCAATTGTTTTTAGTTCCTTTGACTTCTGATATGGTTAGTTTTTGGTTTACAATAATCATTCATGCTATTTATTTTATAATCCAGACCAATTATTTCGCCTATAAACACACTCCCGATGCGTTTAGTCTGGGGTTAGCCGAAGCACAACACCACCATCACGTACGACATACATAATATGAAAGAAAGAAAGAAAGAATATTTTATTCCCGGCCAAAATGACGGTGCACAGTTAAAAAATACGATACAAATACGAGACTGTAAAATAACTATCAATTCAGCTGGCAACACGCACTTGATAATTCTGTGAACCAGATATAACATTCATATTTTTGTGTCTTTACTCATTGAATTAAATATTTAAACACGATATTCTTTATTATTATAAAAAAAGGAGAACTGAACAACGTTACCGACATTTCATGTAGATTTTTTTCACATTTGTGTAATATTTTATGAATAACTAGTTTTACCCTGCTACTTGTTGCTGTGGCTAAATGCACGTAATTACAACATGAATTTGATTCTGAATTTAAAAAAAACAATTAAGTGTCTCCTGGTTTAATAAAAACATGCGCGTATATGAATACAACTATATGTAAAAATTTCAAAACGATCTATAAAGAACTTTAGGAGATTTGGGATTTTGAACAAACGAACATACAAATGTTATATTTATAGATTAGGAGTCTCCTGATATAATAAAGACATGCGCGTATATGAATACAACGATCTGTGAAAATTTCAAATCGATCTGTAAAGAACTTTAGGAGATTGCGATTTTGAACAAACGAACATTACTTTTTTATATATATAGATAGATTATGTGTCTCCTGATACAATAAAAACATGCGCGTATGTGAGTACTACGATGTGTAAAGTTTCAAAACGATCGGTAAAGAAATTTTGGGAGATTTGCGATTTTTAACAAACAAACATTACTTTTTTATATATATATGATTAGACTGTTTAATGTGAACACCGAACAATGTTGCCTTATACATCACATCGGCCATTTATACGTCCACTGCTGAACATTTTCACAACTGTGTCATCATTTTGGGCGGTATTTGCCAATACTCACCACGCTTGGCAGGCGAGTTGGTGAGCGCAGTATGGCTACTGTTCCACAGAAGGGACGCTGCTGCCCATCCCTCTGGTTTAGATTCCCTTAGTCGCCTTTTACGACATCCACGGGAAGAGATGGAGTGGTGCTATATTCTTAATCCGGACACTACACAGAATGCCTTATACATGACATTGGCGAAATTGTGGAAGATACTCTACAGAAGTTATAATCTCAGAGAAGAACAGATATTTAAATTAAGTGGCATATGACTTTGTCACGAAGTGCCTCCCTCCGTGTTTCTTTCCCGGTTAGCTCAACTAGGAGGCTCTCTTCACGGCAGCAAGAAACTGAGTTCCGTTAATGGGATTTAATGAAATTGATATATAGGTATATTGTTATTCACAAGTTCAATTAACACTTATGCTGATGTTAATGTTTTAAATATATAGCTTACTATCACAATTTAAGCTAGTTAACAATAAGTAATTGTAATATTGCAGGCAGACTATTTGTCAGAGCTACAGCTGTGTGTTGAACCACTAGCGTTCAGAATCGAATGTAATGTGATAATGATCAAAATATGAACGATTCGACACCACAATACTAAATTCGAATTTTGATTTGAATGAAGAATTAATGATGAAGTGGACAGTGATGGAGATAAAAGGTATGAAGTCATGAAAGAGGTTGATTGAAATGAAGATGAAGGATGACTTCGTCACAACTTATACGATTTTCTCGTTTCTCCACGTGAAAGAAAGCACGCTAAAATATCGAAAGCCTTTTGGCATACCCACGGAACATCAGCTTGAAGGCAAGTTATATACGTGGGTTGCAGATAATCTCTACGTATTGTAATATTAGTCGCCCCCTTGGTACAAGTTACTGACCACTATATAAATATATACAGGTTTGAATAGATCAACAGAATATTGAAAATCTTCTGATGTTAGAGTGTCATTCGTACAGAAAAAATGTCGGTTATAATTCTGTCCTGGTGAACCATATATGAAAGTCGGATTATAGTTATCATACTAGCTGGGACCCGCGGTTTCACCCGCGTTTAATTTAAAAGAAATTTAGAATACTTCGACATAGACACTTGACATAGAATATATATGTTGGATTTCAAGGGTTTTATTGTTTTCGCGCGGAGCCCTAATTATTTTGCTAAAATCAAAGTAGCCTAAGTTATTGCTTATAACGTCAGCTATCTTCCAGTGAAAGTCCCGTCAAAATTGGTCCAGCCGTTTCGGAGATTACCCGGAACAAACAGACAGACAGACAGGCAGACAGACAAAAAATTTAAAAATTGTTTTTTTGTTATAGGTACCGTATATACTTTCATATGCATTTAGTAAAAAGCTGTTATTTTGATATTACAAACAGACACTTCAATTTTATTCATTTGTATAGATTAACAACATACAAATTGAGTATCAAATCAAACATATTTTAATTAGAATCCCAGTCTCCGCTACTGCCAAAACTACGATCCCCACAGTATCAAATACTTACTTTGGTCTTGCCGGGCACAGTGTTGGCTATCTTCGTCCAGCGGTCACCAGCACCTCCCTTGGGGTACTTGGCCAGCGCGGCCTCCAGCGCCTTCTGCTGCGTCTGCGACCAGTTTCCGCTGCACGTTTCTTCCGCTTTGCGAGTTTTCACCTAGAGGTGGTAATATAAACACTTAGCACAGGGTAGAGCTGGCCCACTTCCATTAAGAAAACACTTCTGATCTTCGAATGGACAAAAGACATTCATTATCATTGTACACGACAGAACTAATTTGTTAGGATGTTTAATTTATTATGTCTATATTCGCATTGTTGTAATCGATTTGAAAGTGTTAATAATAAACGCATGGAGCGAGTAGTGGCGAGGCAATCTCTGGTCGGTCATACGTTATAAATATTGGTGCGAGCTGTTGGGCTCGCTCACTTTTGTTCCTGCCATCACCTCAAACCAGTCAGCCGCATAAGCCGATACGACCAGGGACCACGACTGCGACGCCATTGCTCGCGGCCAGCAAGCAGAAAACCGGGCATTTTATATTCCAACAACCCAGCAGACAACAAACACCATCAGAACCCACAGACTGTTCACCACAATCATCATATCAGCCAAAAGACAGCTGAATAAAGGTCTGCCCTATTGAATTCCACAATGAGTACAACTTAGACATTCGGTTACTTATCCTTTCAGCTATGTTGGCAAATTTTAGTTCTTTAAGGGATCTCCTCATTTCTGATTCTGATTCTAGGTATATTGATTGACAGTAAATCAACGTGGAAACCTCAAGCAGACGAGGTGTGTAAAAAACTGAGCATATCTGCATATGTCCTCTTTAATCTATCCAACAAAGTTAACATCAAAACAAAATTAGTAGCATATCATGGTCTGGTTGCTTCGATTTTGAGATACGGAGTAATTTTCTGGGGCAATTGTACTCTGAGGGAACAGGTGTGTAAGGCCCAAAGACGTTGCATAAGAGCAATGTGTGGCATGAAAATGACAGATAGTTGCATAGATTTGTTTAAGTCGCTAAAAGTGTTAACGTTTCCGTCATTATACATTTTAGAAATGGCTATTTTTGTAAAAGCAAATATAACTCTGTTTAGCACAGTGTCAGAAACAAGAAAGGGACCTATAAGAAGTCAATATAAAAATCTTCTACATGTGGGTGGATATAATACTGCTTTGATTCGAAAAAATGTTACTAGAATGGGCCCTATTATTTACAATAAAATACCAGATACCATAAAAAATGACACAAAATATGATTTTAAACAGAAACTGACTGCTCTTTTAATAGAAAAATGTTATTATTCAATTAATGTTTTTTTTTATGATAAATTCTAACATAACTTATCTTGATTTGACATATTATGTTGACATGTTTAGATAGATAGATAATTTTGACATTGATGAAGACATTGTTATTAATAATTTGTGACATTTCTGAGGATCATTATAACCTAACATTATTTGCATGCCTAATTCTAGGTAGATTGTACAAGGACCACAAATCGATGTAAACACCTTTTATTTTATGTACCTACTTTCTAGCAAATAAACTATTATAATTATTATATTATTATCCAATTGTATTGAGAAATACCAAACAAACTATCTATAGCTCGCTGAGTGACCTTGAGCTTTCTTATGAGGCCCATAGTGCGTGACCACGTCTCTGTGCCACATATCATCACTGGTAACAAGACATTATCTCACACGGAACTCGACAAAATGTGTGTAGACCTCGTAATGTTTGGTCTCTTTCTCGCTTAAAGTCAACGTTTTTTTATTTCAAATAAACCAAATATTGGCACTTATGAAACGTCAGAATCTAAGTTGCACGGTTCCAAATATGTTGATCTATGGAGAAGAGCCAGCAAGAAACTCCATGGATACTCTTTTAAAATAATTGAGATTACAATATTGATTGATACAAATTATTGTAAAACATATAATAATAATACAATAATAATAAATTATTTGCCGTGGCAGTTAAAGGCCGACCAGTCCCAACAGACGGCACCCGTTCACGAGCATGACGCATGCATCAGCGTCGCTTAGCTCAACCATATTGTAGGGAACCGAACGACCCAATACACGACGCCACCGCCAGCAAGACATTTTAGTGAGCATGACAGACCAATACAGCCAGGCAAAAGGCAATCAATATTAGTACTAAAAGTAACATCAATGGCTACATGATTCTCACACATTTTCAGTTTCGTATGAATACCGTCGTATGAATTACATAGCGTTATATCGTTTCTGTCAGCTCTAATGTATCGATAAGAGATTCGTAACTAATTGTTAGTTATCACCATAACTATGTTACTTTCTGATCCGGGTCTGGGTGTTTGTGTATGTGAGATTTGTCTGTAAACTCTACCCAAGATGCAGTCGAAATCCTAGTGTGAAGCATTGTTTTAGAAAAAAGTGGATAGTGGGAATGGATGGACTTTTCAATCAGCACTCCAACGCCTGGGTTTGCCGCTCAATTCATTTATTTTCTTTCTTATATCTGAGCACCACTTTGTATCACTTTTATTTTAAACGTTCCCCCATACTAGGATTTCTCCTGTCGTGGGTCCGTTTACAAACACAAATTCCACACACAATACACCCAGACCCGGAACAACTACCTGCAGATCGTACAAATATTTGTTCCGTGCGGGAATCGAACCCACGACCGGTGCGCAGCAGCCGACTGTATCAGCCACTGCACCAACCGTGCCGTCACTGGGACACTGGACAAGGCGTTACGCAACAAGTGAATCAATAACTTCGTATACAAGTAACCTTCTTTGGCGGTTCTACCACGACCGGCTCTTCAGGTTCCTGCCCCGGTATCTTGTAACAGTTCTCTTTGAGCTTGGCGGCCATGTGCGTCACTTCCGGGACGCTGCGGCACATGGCTTCCGCTATCCGCTCCCACCTCTCCGCAGACCCTCCCGGGTACTTCTTCACTAGACGCACTAACTCGGCCAGGTCATCATCTGTCCAGAGACCACCTGTGATGACTGGGGCGACGACCTGAAAGGGAAAATGAAATTGTCAAAGAAGGCTCACCGGTTAACTTACCCAGATTGGACATCACCGTAAATGTCCACTGCTCAAAATAGGCCTCATAATGATCTGTCGCAGTAATTGGTCACCATCACCAATCGGCCAATTATACGTCCACTGCTGAACAAAGGGCTCCCCCTAGATTTCCACAATTGTGTTCTCATTTTGGAGGGAATTTCCCAGTACTTGGTGAGTGCAGTATGGCTACTATTCCACAGAAGCCCCGTGGTTTAGTGCGAAAGGAGATGGAGTGGTGCTATATTCTTAATCCGGACACCACACAGAGTAGTAAGGTACATTGCCATAATCAAATGTTGATGTTGAATGGTCGATGATCAAATTTCTGATCTAAGTCGTTCATGTTGGTGTAATAACACCCTTACATGCCTATCCTGTATCGCATCCTAGTCTTTAATCGTTTACTACTTCTGGGGAGTAGGGGCGCCACAAATAACCAAGCCACACGTCTCCGCTATACACTTTATAGAGGGTCCTACGAAAATAGTGAACATTATAGGAGACAATCAGGAGGTTGTCCGTACGGTGTCCGGATAATAAGCACCACTCCAACTAACAACTGGCAAGTCCCCCCCCCCCCCCCCCCCCAATGACACACGGCATGTAACCGATCGTTTATGGATGGCGTTTATGTGAAAAAATACCACTAAATACCATTTTTATTATTGCATTTACTTTGTATTTGAATATAGTATTTGAGCATAATTTTTTATCTGTTTTCAACATTTTATTACGAATACGCAAACACAAACACACGAAAAGAAACACGCTGTAAGAAAGTAGGGAAAAATTCAAATGTGTTTGTATAGCATTTTTACTCATTAATTATTGAAAGAAAATATGGAAATTACAACTTGATTTTTAATCAACATGATCCCTATATAGCCTACTGATTTTTCCCTTTGAAATAAAATTTACAATTTTAACCACAAATCTTAATATATATAAATTACGTGTCACGTTGTTTGTCCGCTATGGAATCCTAAATTACTGAACCGATTTTAATAAAATTTTGCAGACTGCGGCGGCAGTTTTATCTCAATTTACAATCGCAATATTATTTTATTGCGAATTATTTGTTTATTATCTGACAAAGAGTCATATTATCTGTTAGTTCGATAAGATTCTAACAGCTGGCGGTATAATAAGTTGACTGGATTGAGTAAGTATCCAATAGATGGCACTATGTTAAAAGTACAAACGTTTTATGTAGGCTACAATGTATTAGTATAACCGGGCAACGTGTTGCTGAGGCCAAAGTAAACTTATATTATAGTAACGTATAAAAGCAATACAGTGAAATTATTCTTGCTTTTTCAATTATATGGCAAAACAACGTTTGCCGGGTCAGCTAGTTTTATTATATTTTATTTTACCACCACCTTATACTACTAACTACTTAATGCGAACGTGACGCAAAAGCTGCACACAAAAAAACGTGTGGAATTATTTCACACGGCACAGCGAGTAAGGGTCCTGAGTTTACCCAGTGACCGTGGGTGTCGTACGTACTTGTTTGACAGGCACGACAACGGGTCCTCCCTCAGGCTCGTCAGCGGGGTCCAGCAGACAGCCGTCGTCCCTCGCGGGCGGCACGAACCCGCGGCGCTTGCGCATCCCTACGCCAGCCGCCCGGGCTTCCGCTGCTGCCGCCGCTTCGCGGTCCGCTCGAGCCCTCTCTTCTTCTTCCCTGAAGATAATAAGTACATATACATACATATAAAGTAATACAATTTCACCCTAAAAGTATGTAAAAAGGGAACTGGCTCAATTTAATGGCCGCAAACTAGACTGCTGACCGTGAAGTCCCTGAGTCTTTTTGGAAGCCCTCGTAGCCAGTTTTACTCACTGACTGCTGCACGACCGGTAGGTTAAGCAAAGCTCAGCGCCGTCAGTCTATGAATAGGTGACCGCATAGTGGCATTTGAACTGAAGTGTCTTGGTTGTTGCAATTAGACACCAGTTGTTAAATGCAATTTAGTGACATTTGGGCAGCATGAGCAATTCTAATTCAATTCAAGGTTGCCCACTCACCAAATGAATAGAAGAACGCCAAAGGTATAATATAACACCTAGGAATATAACCGGAATAATGGCTACAAAATTAATATTGTAACCAATATGAAATTTGCAGTAGGTTTGGAGCTCTGGCTCTAGTGTGATCATACGAGGACCTGGAGCCTCCCTTAGGTGCCGAAGATGACCGCTCCAGTGGTTTTAGCCAGTAGGAGTCCGGCATACCCCGGAAGTTCATGAAGAATTTTTACTAGGCACCAATAAAAAAATTAAAAAATGTTTGCAGATCTGGGTTAATTAGCGATACCGTCATCGAGCACGCCGTACTCTCACTGGCTTAATTCCCATGGTGGCCGTCTTCAGTACATACGAAGGGATACGGGGATTTCCAGTGGAATGTACCGGTGCCCCTCCGGAGTTTCGCCGCCGCAGCTTGTCTCGGGGGACACATTTCTCCCGACACCAATAGTATGCTTAGTTTATTCCCTTTAGGAAATAGAGTCGTGATGTTATACATAATTACCTCAACATAATACCAGAGGACCGCTAACGGCCGAAATTAATCATTAATTCAATCCAAAATCTTTAGATTTAATATTTTGAACTTAATCTAAACAGACAAATCTTCAAACCCAAATCGAAGATAGAACCCGCGGCCCGCAGCTCAAATTACCAAGCGATTAGCCAATGCTCCAAACGTGCCGTTGAATTTTCACATCGAGAATAATGTCTTCATGATAGACTATTGTAGAAATAATAATATATCTCTTCATCATCATCATCATACCAGCCACAGGACGTCCACTGCTGATCAAAGGCCTCCCCGAGCCTCAGCGAGTGGTTACATGCCGCCCTCAACCAACGACTCCCAGCGACCTTCACCAGAGGGCCAATTCTCGTAATTAATTTACACTGTGACTGAAACTTGACCGAACTGAGATTAAATTATGAATTGACCGGAAAAATGGTATTCTGCTACTCTTAAAGTTCAGTCGAATTTCAGTATAATCTCGATCTAGTCTCATTTCAATCTCAGTTTTGACGTTTATTCAATGATAATTTAGTACATGTGACAGTTCGAAATGTTAGCAGAATACCGTTTTGACTTCGATCACATTTCGATCCATTTTCGATCTCATCACAGTGTAAGTTCACGTTTGACGTTGTTTGTTAGTTTAGGAGAATACCATTTGTGACATATATGACACTGAGACTAGATCGGAACTATATTTTGAACGTTTTTAAATTACGAGAATTGGCCTTCAGATCGTCTGTCCACCTCTTTGGAGGCACTCTGCATTTTCCGGTGCGCAGTCTCCACTCGAGAGCCTTTTTGCCCCAACGGCCATCAGTTCTACAAACTATGTGCCCCGCTTATGGCCACTTCGGTTTACTAATCCTTTCAGCTATGTCAGCAACTTAGTTTTCGGATTAGATTGATTATTAATTTCGGCGGTAAGAGAGGTGTGCAGTTTACTGCTGTTAGCTGATACGCTTGAATACACAATGAGGTCGCAAAGCTATTACAACAATTTGACTATAGTGACTACGACTCAAATGGTGTCTTACATAAATATGACGTAAGAGTAATTTAAAGTTAGCCGGGTTCGGCAATACCTTATTGTAACTCCGTCACGCATTAGCATTGCTATCGTCGCGATTGAAATACGTTACACAACTAAACTTTTTTTTTTAAATATAAGTTCTTTGTACAACTCGCATTTCTAATTCCTCATCATCATTTCGGCCAAATGAAGTCCACCGTTTGACACAGACCTCCCCCAAAGATCACCACAACGACCGATATGGGTGTGTTGCGGGGTTCTGCCATAATCGCCACACTTGGTAGACGGGTTGGCGATCGCAGTTGAGGTGTTAATGTACTCGAAGGATGCTGCTGCCCATCCTTCGGGTAATACCTTAGTCGACCTTTACGACACCCACGGGAAGAGATGGGGGTAGTGGTATTCTGAGCCTGGCACCACACGGCTAATTTCCTCATCAGAAGAGATTTTTTTTCGGAGTTAAGACACCCTATGTTACTATCAAACATACAGAATAAAAACAACGTAACAATTAGTGAGTCTCATCGCCGCAAAAAAGAAATGGCGCTCAGCATTATTCTGCTGAGTACAATAGCTTGCAACATTGTAGCGCTTATTTTCTGGCCCGCCATATTGGTGACGAGTGAAGGCTGACGTCTTCCGGTGCGCAATGTTATAATAAGATTTAAAAAAACAGGACATCATAAATTAAATATGCACGAAATAAATATTATGTACATGTAAATATATAAATAACTTCTTATTTAATGAATGTGATCATACGGGAAAAATAAATAATGAAGGTTGATTGACGCACGCGCAGATATTCACTAAGAAAAGACTAACATTCAGCAGCAATATTGATTATTGTCTAGTCCACCAATAATTATGCAATTTTACAATATGTAACAAATATTTGTATAATCTACAGATAGATGTATCGGATCTGGCGTTTGTATATGTGAGTTTTATGTCTATAAACTACACCCACAATAAAGGGAAAATATAACTGTGGGGCATTGATAAATAATATTAAAAAAATATCATACCTCTTTTTCTGTCTCTTAGCTTCTTCCTCCTGTTCCTTTAATCTCTTCCTGAGGTCAATGATTCCTCTAGGTACAGCGGTTACCAGCCACCAAGCACACCTTGGTATTTGGAAGGGCAAGGTGTCCTTTATACTAGGTTTCGGAAGCTGGTCCAAGATTTCTGACAAACCTTGGTCAAACCCTGACTTCTTTGAGTGTTTTTTGCCTCTACTGTTTAATATTTGCTCCTACAAAAATATTGTTTATATATTCAAAATACTATACGATATTAAAACCACTAAAAAGAAATAAAAAACTTTATTTACGAAGTCGGGCGGGGCCATATTCATACTGTTAAAATTACTTAGTAAGTAATATTAAACTTACTGCAGTAAATCTCTTCTCAGCATATGCAGCCCAGCCAACTAGATACTGCCCAAATGTGACAATAATGAACAGGATGATGGAGCCCTCAGCCAGGCCCATCTTTCTTACATGACGATAGTAGTATATTGCTGATCGCCAATTTGGAAGACCATTTTTGAGCACTTCATTGTATCTGAAGTACACAAATTGCTTTTAGGTTGCATCAGTAGGGTACAGAGTAAGGTTCCCCACACTGAAGGAACACAATAATGCTATTTGATATTCATTCTTGGTACATTTTTTCAGGATATCTTATACAAACCTACATAGGTACACATTAAAAATACAAAGATAAAAAATGCAGTTGTATTACCAAAACACAATGTTCATATAGGGTGATATTATTACATCAGTGTGTAGTATTGCATGTCTCATTATTGCAATCACTTGTATGGAAGTCGTGAGCTTTCATATGACATATTGCAGGCGGCACGGTTGGTGCAGTGGCGGATACAGTCGGCTGCTGCGCACCGGGTTGTGGGTTCGATTCCCGCACGGAACAATTATTTGTACGATGTTCCGGGTCTAGGTGGAATTTGTGTTTGTAAACGCACCCATGACACAGGAGAAATCCTAGTATGGGGCAAAGTTTAAAAAAAAAAAAAGTAATTATGTATTGAAGAATGATGTCTTGCTAAACAACTCGAAGTAACTGGTTAGACTACATATAATATGTATAATAATATTGATAACATGATTATAATAATAAAACACTTTTAAACAGATTACATTGCGTATACTATAGATTTTTGTTTTTTCCTGACATTTCAAATACTTTGCAGCATTCATGGTTGCAGGATGACTAAGGTGACCGGTGTAATTACAGATTTTATAAAAAGTTATTTTATTGTATCTACTGTACACGTTTAATCAAACTAACAGTACCTACATACTGTTATTTAGATATTAAATTAAATTATTATAAAACTGTATAAAATTGTGTAAAAGTGATGTGCCCTGATGGGGTTTCATGTTGTTTATCCTATTGTACTGTTATGATCTTATGTACACATGAATGAAAGCAATAAATACTTTGACTTTGACTTAGGAAATGTTGTTGCAGTATGCAAAGAAGAGGTCACCTACTACTTGACTACTTTTAAAGTTAAATAGATATTGGTAGCTGATAGACGAGAACCTTGTTTTGAGGTCTGTTAAAAGAATGTTTCAAAACATTGGCCATGTGTCCAATATCTTGGTACACTCTTTCACCTTACCTGCTAATTTATATCTGGGAAATATGTAAACTTAAACATAGCAGAAAAATGTGATAGGTTTAAATACTTACTTTTCTCTTTTTCCTGGGTCCTTGAGTATGTTGTGCACAGACACCAGGTTCCTGAATTGTACATCAGCATCTGGAGCGTCGTTTTTATCTGGATGAAGTTTTAATGTGAGCTTTTTAAATGCAGACTTGATTTCTGATGGTGATGCATCCTGTGGATAGTGAAATGTATAATTATGTTTAGCTCTAAGTAATTAATTAGGTACAAAGTAATAGTAAATGTATTATTGTCAATACAAGGATAACATTTCTTTTTATAGTTATTGAAGTTTTGAGTTACATTACGTAAGTCAAATCTTTTATTTTGCCTTTGTATAACCGAATTTTCCATAGGCATTGCCATTTCTTAATAGTGAATCCTCTGCTAAATTCTATTAAATACTATACTTGAGGGGTAGAGGAAGTCTGTAATAAATGGTAAGGTTGTAATAAATGTGTTGATCTGTAGTATCAATTCACACATTATTTTTGATATGGAAATTCATTGGTCAGTGTCATCTTAAAGGACAGAAAATACTTTGGACAATTATTTAAATTTAGATTTCAATTATCAAGTATGAAACCATTACTTATCTGTATAAATGATAGTGACAAATTCATCCATAGATGGATTAAACGTGTAAGGCGATTTGCGCCAGAGGCTTGCCTGATATTATAGAGAATCAACACAATCATAGATCCACTAAGTTCGTTAAGAGAGTTCAATTAAAACTTGCTCTTACCTTGTTAACACCTAACAATTCATAAAAGTTCTGATTAACTTCCTCTACCACGTCGAACACTTCTAAATCGCCGTCGTCCCATGCTTTTGCGCCTACAATTATCGTAAATATAACTAATAAGTTCCACCGCATGTTAGAAGCTCGAACTCAATCTGTTTTTAATTTAAAAATCATGTTATTCCGGTGCAATAATGGTACAAAATTCTCGCCAATTCAACCTCCGTAATCTTTTTTGACAGTTTCGCACATGAATTTGACAACTCATCAGCTGGACCGTTAGTGATGAACTAAACAAACAACAGATATTATTATTAATCGACTAAATACAATACAGTTGTTACAATTATTTTATTTAATAATGTATACTTTATATTTTTTATCAACATAAAGCATTAAACTTTAATTTAGTTATTTACATTGAACTAGCCTGTCATATTTATAAAACTGGGTACTTACAATGGCATTTTAAAATGTCTAATAAAGCAGTTAAAGCCACTTCACTCTCTTATAATATCCAATAGACTGTGCCAATCTTTTGGTATCCGAACATGGGAATAAAAACTTAGTCAGTCATTGTCTCTTCACTTGTTCAAGTCGATAAATCAATACCGGGTTATTAGTCTTCACGGCTACTGCACTTTTTGCATCGTATTGCATCTAACGAAACAACGACGACAAAAAGGTATTTGCCACTTTCCCATTACCTCAATTCTATTGTAATTTTAACAGTTTTTTCAATTTAACATATAAATGTAATGCTTCTTCTCTTTTCTACTATTTATGATATGTTAATGTTATAAAGTGGACTAATGTTTTCCTTCTAACTTTTATGTGATATTTCATAATTTTGTCTTAACCGTCTGCTAACTGCGAATAAAATTTGGTTTTCCATTCCACATTTCTTTCGCTTGGGAAAAAGGCAGTCCTGTTTGCTTTGTTATGCCTTTTGTGGGACTTTGTCACCTGAAGGGAGAGGGGAGATGCGTGATTTTATTGATTTGCGGGACGTTTAATGAAGCGGGCTATTAGTCAGAATGGGACTGTCCACCGAATGTGGGACGGTTGGTTTAATCTATGGTCATAGCCTTGTAAGCAGCTGGTCGGCCAATTGTTGTTGCGCGTTTTACAGAACAATAAAATATAATACAGTCCTTTATTTAAAAGTGGCAAGTGCGCAGTTTTTAATAGAATTGTTGCCGTTTTGTTTGTTAGCATAGCTGGGAGAATATGTGATTTCCTGCATATTAGTACCTACAGCAGATGATAAAGAATATATGAAACGTTATTCCTGTAACAGTTTAACATCACACCACAGTCATCACAACATGCACAATATTTTATTTTTAACTTGTTTCAAAAAGGAGGAGGTTCTCAGTTCGATGCGTATATTATTTTTTATGTATGTACACCGATTACACCGAAGTTTGTAGACCGATTTGAGCAATTCTTTTAACTGGTACGGAATGCTTGCGAATTGGTCCCATATAAATTCATTATATCTGATTGAGTAGATTTGTAACCGGCTTCAATAAACAGGTTAATTTGACTGCGCTTATCTAGATGATTTCTTAATAGTTTCGATTCCTCTCAGATCGGAGGACCGATTTGAGTCATTCTTATTTTTAGTGTTAAATACTGATACCACATTGGAGATAGTTCTTACATTTATTTACGCCAAAAAGAAACAAAATAAACTTTTTAACAAAAAAAATACCGACTTCAATAACCCTACACGATATAAAAATATAAAAACCACTGAAAAGGAAAAAAACGTTATTTATGAAGTCAGGCGGGGCCAGCCCCAACCATGTATCATGTAGACCAACGAGAAATTATATTATATACCATATATATATAAAGTAACATATATTTAATTAAGGGTTAGTTTTTAGTAACCTGATCATCATCATCATCATATCAGCTGAACTTGCTGAACATAGGCCTCCGCCAAAGATCACCACAGCGACCTGTGCTGCGCTACTTGTATCCAGCGGATTCCCGAAATCTTTACCAGGTCGTCAGTCCATATAGCCCTCTATATGGACTGACGACCTGGTGGAGATTGCGGGAATCCGGGGGGTCTGCTGACGCTGCGTCTTCCGGTACGCGACCGCCACTCGATAAATTTTCGGCCCCCTTCGGCCATCCATTCTACGGGCAATGTGCCCTGCCCTCTGCCAATTAAGTTTAGCAATCCTTCGGGCTATATCGGTTGCCATTGATCTTTTGCGGAACTCTTCATTTCTTATTCGATCTCGCAGGGAAAGTCCGAGCATAGCCCTCTCTGAGGCCTTTTGGGTAACTTTGAGCCTTCTTATGAGGCCCATGGTGAGCGACCACGTCTCAGTACCATAAGTCATCACCGGCAACACTCACTGGTCAAAGACCTTCGTATTGGGACATTGTGGTATTTTGGACGAGAAGATATTGTGCAGTTTCCCGAATGCTGCCTAGCTTAGTTGGATTCGACGGTTGACCTCTTGCCCAACTTCGAGTTGGACTTACCTAACTGGATAGTTTGTCGTAGTTATACATATTTTTTGCAACGACTTCGAGCGTAGTAGACTCACCGTTACTTAACGGAAGTTGGTACTACGTGGACATTCGACATGATCTTCGTCTTGCGCATGTTCATTTTCAGACCAACTTTTTCGGAGGCTCTACAGAGGTCATCGAACATTATACTGAGGCAGTCCATGGTCTTAGCCACGACCACTATATCGACTGCAAATCAAAGGTGAGTGATGTATTCGCCGTTTATGTTGAAGCCTAGTTCTTTCTAGTCCAGAATATTGAAAACATCTTCAGTGCGGTGGAGAACAGGTTTGGAGAGATAACGTCTCCCTGTCTGACTCCCCGCCGTGGCTGGATAGGTTTTGAGTTCCGGTTCTGTAGTTGGACAGACATAGTGGCGTTTTCGTACAAAAACTTCACCTCTTCGATGTACCGATAGTCGACTCGGCACCGCTGGAAGGAATATAGTCCAGCCCAGGTATCGATAGAAATATAGATAGTTCTCGTAGTCTTCGGTCTTCTGTATAACCTGCCGTAGCGTATGTATGTAGTCTGCGTTACTGAAGCCTTTTCGGAGGCTGGAAGGCGTCAGACCTACTTGCGAGCATGGCTCAGAAGTGAGATGGGTCTATAGTTCTTCAGCAAGGCCTTATCGCCCTTTTTGAAGAAGAGCACCACTAGTAAGTTAATATCATCCTTAGATCGATTCAATTTGGTTTTTTATTAATTTGTATTAATGTTAATCTTTCTATCTACCGGGTATTTGTAATGTTGTACGGTATTCTGATGACACCTCACTTGTATTTCAAGTTTATAGAAAAAGACAAATCGTTGACGACGTAAATTCACTTTACGATTTACGTACGCACTGGTAAACAGTAATTAGGCCTTATTAGGCCTTAGGCCAATAAAACAAAATGTATAAAAATGTATGATGCCTTTCATAATTATTACAGATGATTTCATCTTAAGGCTATGATTATCTATACAAATAAATAAAATTGAAGTGTCTTTTTGTAATGTCAAAATAACAGCTTTTTACTAAATGCATATAAAAGTATATACGTTATCATTTTTTATTTTTTTATTGGTGTCCAGTGGAAATTCTACATGGAACTTCCTCCGCCCCGGGGAAGGGCGAAGGGGTATGCCGGACTCTTACCGGCTAAAGCCACTGTAGCGGTCATCTTCGGTACAGAGGCCCCCTGGTTCCAGGTCCTTGTAAGATCACACTAGAGCCGCCCATTGGTGCCACGCCTTTAGGCACATCTCGGAGGGGATGACTGTAAAGCGGTCACCCCTTTCGAGGCCAGGCGTGTGGAGGGCAGGCGGCTGTAAAAAGGCCGCTCCCCAGGTACTTCGCGGGGAGGATTGTAAAGGATCCCCCCCAAGTCTCGCTGTGCCTTGTGCTGCGCACACGGCGGCACGTGACCACGTGCGTGCCACCGTCTTCCCGGGGGATATACGGTACCTATAGCAAAAACCTTTTTTTTGTCTGTCTGTTTGTGACCGCTACCGCTATTTGTTTTGTTTTTTAAATACTATGACGTCGTCATCATATCATATCAGTTGAAGGATGTCCACTGCTGAACTAAGGCCTCCCCGTAGATTTCCACAATGAGCGGTCACATGCCGCCCTCATCTAACGACTCCCAGCGACCTTTACCAGATCGTCTGTCCACCTCGTTGGAGGTCGTCTCACTGCAGTCTGTGAACATGCCTTAGGAAAACCTAACCATTATCTTCGTTTTGATCAACCTCAAGTCCTCGCGAGAGAGAACCGATATGTACCTAGTATGTTTCGTGAGGCTATTGAAATTAAAAAAACATCCTAATTTTAATAGAGAAGATGGTTGCAAGTACCACCTGTTTGGAATCCAGTTATTAAAACAATAAAGTCCCAAACAACATACCGCACTAAGAAACACCAAGACACTGTGAGTCATTACTGTGTACATCGAAACAAATTTTTGATTAAAATTGTACGGTAGATAAAATAAAATAACTTTTTTAAATCTGTAACGACGCCTTTCACCTTAGTCATCCTGCGACCACGAATGCTGCAAAGTATTCGAAACGTCAGGAAAACAAAAATCTGAAATATATGCGATAGAATCCGTTTAAAAGTGTTTTAGCTATATTATTCTACTTATTCAACATACAACGAATCAACAAATTAATTCATTTAATAAACTTCATATTTATTATATTCTAAATTATTTATTCTGATCTAGATCTATCTATCATAAACAACACAAATTAATACATTAAATAATTATGTATGCACATTGGGGGGTTTTGCCATAATCTCCACGCTTGGCAGGGAGCTTGGGTTGGCGATCGCAGTTGAGTTGTTAATATATTCGAAGGACGCTGCTGCCTATCCTCCGGCTAATCCCTTAGTCGACTTTTACGACACCCACGGGAGGAGATGGGGTGGTGGTATTCTGAGCCGGCACCACACGGCATGCTATATATATAGCTATATTAATAATATTAAAATATACGTATAGGTCACAAGTTGAAAGGTATACATACGAATTTCTGCGACCCGAACACGGCCATATAACTTAAATAAATGAATTTTGAACATGGGATTCACTTTTGCTGAGCAAATTAGAATATGGGCTTGTTGTGAGAGTTTCAAATATGTTCCAAACATTCTAGATACTCATCGTACGGAACCCTCTCCACGCGAGTTCAACTTGCACTTGTCCGATTTTTTTTAGTTACCTCATATAAGCTTGGGTCAGATAAAAAAAACATGATAGATAACCAACACATCATCGTACGGAACCCTCTCTAGACGACTTCAACTCGCACTTGCCCGGTTATTTTTAAATCAAAAGCCACCACACTGAACTAGATGACTTCTTATAAAAAAATGTATTACTAATAATGTCATAACTACAATTTTAGATGGATACAGATACATCTTCCTGTACCAGAATAAATGTGACGGTTGAACAGCTGCGCATACTCATAGAGGCGATCGAAAATGACCCGTCTTTATTTAATGTACACAATTCTCATATGATCTCGTTCTACAACGTTAAGAAATGGCTAGACCTTGCTGATAAGTTGAACAATGCCTATGGTAACGTAACCGAAGTTGGAGTTTCAGAATGGAAATGTGTAAGTATCTAAATGTTATTGTATTTAAGTGGGTATTCGGTGCGTATATGTAAATACTGAAGTAAGTTCATATTTTTTTATTACCGCGTTAGTTGGTTCACATTTACCAGGGCTTGACTTTTCACACCTTGTACTAATCCGCGTCCAATTTGAAATATCACTGATGACTGTTTGTCAATAAATGCCTCATCTTATGAAATGGGTATTTTTATTTTCATACAAAAATAAACACTCTTCAGTCATCAATTCTAAACAATATGGCGTCGCACTGCACACGCGATTATTGTTACATAGGTAGCGGCTAGCGGCGGAGATGGATACATGGGTGTCTTAAACACCCTCCGCTAGAGCGGGGAGGGCGCGCCTACAGGAGCGCTCAGAAGTTTTACACGCCATGCTCGGCGGCGAGCACTCGAGCTGTGGTGCGAGCGGCTCTTGCTTGCCGGAGTATGCGCAAAAGCGAGTCGCTGAGACCGCCTTGCCGCTCTTCGGAGCCTAGCTCCAAAAGAGCGAGCGCGTCACATTCCGCCTGACGCAGGTATTCACCGGACACGGTTGTTTCGGTCGTTACTTGCACAGGATAGGACTCGGGATCACGGAACAGTGCCACCAATGTGGAGACGATCAGGATACCGCACAACACACGCTCGGAGAGTGCTACCGAGCGGCGGATCCTGGTCGATCGGATCGGGCAAGATCTCTCTCTGCCAGCATTAGTGTCGGTTATGCTGGCAGGACATGAAAATTGGAGTGCAGTAGTCCTTTTTGGATGATATGGTGATGTTTGTACATAAATATTTTATCTTCTCGCAATCACAATTTCAGCAAAGTGATCAAAGATAGCCTGACACTGATAGACTTGCCTAGAAGAGCCGTAGACCCCGATCAGTTTCAAACGCACTTCAAAAGAAGGGCGATATTTAATTTTCTCCCTATGTGTATGTACAAAATATTCTCATAACCATAGTTTGCCTAAATTTGTGAGCTCTTCATGTAATTGTTTTTTCGAAGAGTACCCCTTGTCCGTCACCTCTTCACTCTGTTTAGTATAATGTCAACTGCACGCATTTTCGAATAACTTTTTTCTTACAGCTTTTGCGTTACTGGATAGAAAATACGATAAGTAAGGTGAATAAAGTGAAGGACTTCGTAAACAAGATAGACGTAACAATAACTGAAGAGGAGGCTGAGGAACTGGATGCTCTGGAAAAGAGGCTGGTTGAATTCATAAAGCAAGAGGAAGCTAAACTAATTGTTGTGAGCATAACATTATTTAACAACGCAAATGACGATGTCGCGAAACCTCCAGTGCTCAGGATCGCGAGTTCAGCTAATTTTCGTATGCCATACTGCCCAAGTGCCGTGTGGTGCCGGCTACGAATAGCACCAACCCATGTCATCCCGTGGGTGTCGTATAAGGCGACTAAGGGATTAGCCGGAGGATGGGCAGCAGCGTCCTTCGAATACATTAACAGCTTAACTGCGACCGCCAACCCGCCCGCCAAGCGTGGCGATTATGGCAAACCCCACAATGAGCACACAACAGACCGATATCGGTCGTTGTGGTGATCTTTGAGGGAGGCCTGTGTCCAGCAGTGGACTTTATTTGGCCGAAATGATGATACTGCCCAAGTATTTCTAAATGTCTGTAGATCAACAGTCGCTCTGCTTAAGCTTTGGCCAACCATGCGCGAACAAAGTGACTGTGAAGCGGGAGCGCTACCCATGATATCTTCTGGTGTCATGCACACCTACGCGACCACGACGCAGGACGACCGCGTCAGCAGAACGGGACGCACGCGTCAAGTGGCAGACGATTCACTAACAAATTAAGTACGCGATTCGTGCCGTAGTCGCGCAAAGTACACATCTAGTTTCGCGATGTGGACGCTCCCACGTCACTGACATTCGTACCCGATTCGCACTGTAGGCTCGCGAAGCACACATCTAGTTTCGCGATGTGGACGGCCCCACGTCGCCAACATTCCGGTTTGGCTGAACCTTGTAAGGTTCAGCCAAACCGGAAAATTGTCAAATCAGAAGACGGTAATCGAGCACTACCTAAAAACAAGCTGTAACGATTTGTCTAAAATGTACCACTACTGTTGGTGCCTTCTATGACTTCCACTGCTATGAACTAGTCAAATTAGATCAAAACTAAGACTCGAAATCCAGTAGGTTGCATTTTGTTGCGTTATCAATAAAAAATACTACTAACTATGCAGTAAAAATACTTTTTTGCAGGATGTGACCTACTCAGGTGTATTAAACCCTATACCAAATTCCGGCAACGGAACAGCCGAAGGTGCCAAATTCGTCATACAATTGGTCAATGTATTCTCGACAGATGATAAAGAGAATAATTCACCTGATAGTGGCAAGAGGAGGACCGTCATCACGAAAGAAGACGATCCATCTGGTAAGATTACTTATTTTATCCTTTAACAGTCATTGGTCTGTATAACATGGCCTTAATAAGCCTTTCCTAAGGCTGGGATAGTGGGTGATGGTGGATCACATCACCAGTCTCGTATTTCAGTTAGCAAGTTGGTTATTCTGACACCTCGATTAAGAGGAGTAACTGCTTATTTATGTTTCATTAGAAGATTTATCTTTGATCGCGGTTTCCAGCATCATAATCCTTAATAATGCTATAAATACCTGGTTCTTATGCAGAGATATTTCAGGCCCATGGTAATTGCTATAAGAGCCAATAGCTTCTGAAAGTAAAGTTATCTAAAGTCTTTTGACTAATAGCTTGGCCAATCTAACTCGGTCTTTCAACTTTCAGAAATGTGATAAGATACTTTTTCTTTCAGACCCAACAGGGAAGACAAAAAAATTCAAGATAATCTTCAATCAACTTGTGGATGGTAAGTAAATGTCATATTTAGCAAATCAACACATCTTGGTATCAGCCGGAATGCTGTTACCTCGTTGGTAACAAACATTCTTCAGAACTTTTTCATGTTTTAGATCATTGTCAAAGTTCTTCTTGGTTAGACCGTCGCCTACTGCTGTAAATAATATATTTCATGCCACTAGGCAATTGGATGGTTGCCTCTTAGATATTGCAGTATGTTGTTTATTTGTTCTGACTTACAACAAGTACCATTATGTGGTGCAATTCCTTAAGCTCACATATCCATACATCCTTGAATACAGAATTGAAATAGCGGTGATAACCCAATTTGGTATTCGCTAAGACTGGTCCTCATGGCTCATTGTCTGTAACGTATCCTTCAATAGCTTCAATCATGTCTTAGCGAACAACAATTTGGTTTTACACCGTTATTTTTAATCTGTATTTTATTATATTTAAGGATGTATGGATGTTTGAGCTTAAGGAATTGCAGTCCTGTAAGGGATCCTACGACTGTGATTACTTGACCTGCCACGATGCCGAGGATAATGTCATGCCACCCGATGCTACGGATGTTAGCCGACTATATGTTTATTTTTGTTTGATCTATAGATGAGCAAGCGCCAGAGCCATTGATTATGGAAGACGATTTGGATAGAATGCAGCGGGAAAGATTTGAGATAATGTCCCGCGATCTGACGGAGAATATCGCTACTATCCGGAACCGAATCCACATGATCAAGGATATGTGGAAGCATCGTTGCGGTGACAACTAAATTGTGATCCATAGAAGTATACCGCGGTGGACAGGGTTGAATATGTATGATAAATAGGGAAGAATTTCAGTGATGTACAGGGGAATTTGGGTGAATTTTATATTACACCTGCTACGAATAGCACCAACCCATCTCATCCCGTGGGTGTCGTAAAAGGCGACTAAGGGATTCACATTAGCCGGAGGATGGGCAGGACGCTCCTTCGAATACATTAACAACTCAACTGCGATCGCCAACCCACCTGCCAAGCGTGGCGATTATGGCAAAACCCCTCAATGAGCACACAACATACCGATGTCGGTCGTTGTGGTGATCTTTGAGGGAGGCCTGTGTCCAACAGTGGACTTTATTCGGCCAAAATGATGATGATGACACTGGTGTAATGTGGAATGTGTTATGTAGGGCGAATGGAGTGAGATCTCAGATGTTTGTTTTACAGAGGGTGAATGCCAAATATGTGTATGTAATACGTTTTATTCTCTTTTATAGAATAGTATTATTAATCACTATCATGATTAATAAATAATGTATGTTTCAATGTACTAAGTACTCAATTTTATGTGCAATATTTAATTTATTGACGGCACGGTTGGCGTGTCGCGGTTTCGACCCCCGCACGGAAGAAATATTTGTATCTATAGATAGTAGTTAGTTCTTTGTGTCTGAGTGTTTGTGCATGTGAAATGTGTCTGTAAACTGTACCGAGAAATCCTTGTAAAGTTTGCAACGTTGGCAACGTTTTTTAAAAACATAATGATATTGTTTTATCGAAAGGGATCGTTTTGTTAATTTAATTTAATAGAATTAACAAAACGATCGAACGATTTTAATTGTAGGGAATATGTAACAAGCAAGCAGAGGCGGGCTTTCCATAAGGCCGTCTGGGCCCGAGCATAGGGCGGCAAGGTATTATGGGCTGCGACTCGTGGAAAAGGTAGGTAAAGGTTAAAGGTCGCCGGGAAGCAGGGAAGGGGGCTAGACATGGATAACTCAGCAATTTTTTGCCACAGTAACTCAGACGCAGCTCACTCCGCCGGTTCTTTGAGTTAACTCAAAATTGCACCATGGCGCAGCCAAATGGAACGCGCCGAGTGACCTGCAAAGCCCTATCTGCATCCCGTGCTCGCAAGCTTTTAACACAAGTAGCAAAGCCAAACAGTAGCTCAGTAAAACATAAAAAAATAGGATGATCTGTTACTGCCGTAAAGAGATATAATAATTTGGTCATATATCTTGAAAACAGATAACTCTTTTAATAAATAAATTCGACTAAATAAGAAGGGCTACTGTGATAATAGTTTACAGGGTAAAGCACTACTTTTACATTTCACTAAGTTATAATTTTCAGTATAGAGAAATAAAATATAGTTAAAGATTCGTACAAGTCCACGAAAAATGAGTCCCTAATAACGTTTGAAGAAGTGAGTCAACACATCCGTCGCTGCGAACTCGGCGCTATTGCGCGGCGCAGGGCAGGTTTACGCATGTCTAAATGAGGCAGATGGTACTACTCGGCCTACGGCGGCCATGACTACTGCTCCGCCTCTCAAATCATATTAAATTTGTGGGTTGTTGGTAGTTGGTAGCTCTTATACAAAAACTTCTGTGATAATTTTCATAACTCTTATTAATATTTCATATTTATATTCACTTAATATAAGTTTACTTAATAATGCTTTTACATTCTAGTCATTACCAGATCATGAGCGAGTCAAGAGACAAGTTTTACCATATTATGTCTTTTATGTGTGTAGATCTATGTACGTATTATCGATCTACCCTGTAGCAAATTATCCATTAATCCAATTTAAATATTGAGTCAATGTCTACCAATCCAATTAAAAGTATTCAGTGTCATATGGAATTTCCATATTCATAATCAATCAGTATTGTATTGTATAATTTGTATAACAGTAAAGTATACGAAAAAATGGTCTTTCATTTGAGTCAATCAATCAGCCGACGAGATCAAGCAAAGTATCACTGACGGACCTTGGATACAAAGATTCATTTCGGAAGTCAAAATGTACAAATCACCACAATATTGATTTGTTGTGGGCTTATTGGGAGGTTTTACCATAATCGCCACGCTTGGCAGACGGCTTGGCGATCGCAGTTGAGTTGTTAATGTACTCGAAGGACGCTGCCGCCTATCCTCCGGCTAATCCCTTAGTTGACTTTTAGGAAACCCACGGGTGGAGATGGGGTGGTGGTATTCTGAGCCGGCACGACACGACTACAAACACATCAGCCCGTAAATATACTATGGGTCTCATAAGAAAGCTCAAGGTCACTCAGCGGGCTATGGAGAGAGCTATGCTTGGTATTTCCCTACGAGATCGAATCAGAAATAAGAAGATCCGTAAAAGAACTAAAGTCTAAGCCATTCAGCTATGTCGAAAACTTTAGTTCTTTTACGGATCTTCTAAACTGAAGTAGCAATGGGCGGGGCACATTGCTCGTAGAACTGATGGCCGTTGGGGCAAAAAGGTTCTCGAATGGAGACCGCGCAACGGAAAACGCGAGGGACGGGCGAGGGTCGTCTGTCCACCTCCAACGAGGTGGACAGACGACCTGGTGAAGATCGCTGAGAGTCGTTGGATGAGAGCGGCATTCATTGTAGAAATTAAAGGGGGAGGCCTTTTTGATATTGAAGTTTATGCACGATCAAATTGTGCTCCGTATTATTTAATGTTTAAAATTATTTAAACCACCTATATTATCTTGTGGTTAGTACCAATATGAAGTGTATAGTGCAAACAATATGTGCAAGTGTTATTAAAACCCATATATATAATTGAACGTAAATATTTAAGATTATGTTCCGAGAACTCATTCTACAAACTGAAGTCAAAACTAAGTTTTAAATTGTGATCAAAGTGTAATCTGTGTAATATAAAAACATATATTCTGAACAATAACTAACTAGAAGTACAATATAAGTGACATAACAGCACAAAAAGTTACAAAAACAGTGTTTGTCATTAACAAAGAAAACGGACTTTGAACCCTAGAACAAATTTTAAATCCTCAACGAACTATTATTAATTTGATATCCACATACAACCTATATCGCAATTTTAACTAGGATACCAAGTGGCCCGTTGGCGCCTTGCATTAAGTGTCGCTTGAATAATTTGACGACGCAACATTAGTGAGTTCGCGCCCCGGAATTGGTTTTACTTTTTGTGATTTCCTCGACTGGTTTGAAAGAATATTGATAACCACTGTCAATAGCTACAACATCTTATTGAACAATAATAATATACTGGATAATTAATGTAAAAAATAACACAAAAAGTGAAAGCGCCTTACAATATTTTTATTCAAATTGCTATCAGTTTAAACCCGCTTATTACATGTTGCAATAATTAAAAAACACCACTATCGTTGTGTTATCATAACACCATATAGCGTCACTCGCAGTATTTATCATCTCTTAATTAGCACCATCTGTTATCCTTCAATTATAACTTTTTGAATTATGGCCAAGTGTGCAGTATGCGGCAAATTTTTGTCTCCTAAAGGGGGCGCTGCATGCGTTATATGCAAAAATAAATTTCACCTTGCCTGTGCTCACCTGTCCGAGTCGAAGAAGGTGAGCAGTGGTTGGAAGTGCCAGGACTGCAAAGGAAAGACGCCCAAATGCAATAAAGCAAGCTTACCTGTAAAGGCAGTAAGTGGCGATTGCTGTGAGGGCACTCCCAGCCCGGGTAGCACTGTTACTTCTGTCGAAGATGTGGCAGAGACGGATGAACGAAATGACCAGTTTCGGGACAGTGTACCGTCATCCCAGATGGATGTTGGACAGGAATTAAGGCTCTTTAGGACTGAGATCCGCAAGATGTGGGGTGAGCTAAAAAGTGAAATTAGACAGTTTCACCATGAACTAACAGAATTTCGTGAAACACTCACCACCTGTAATCAACGGGTACACAAGTTGGAGAGCAGACTCGATGCCCTTGAAAGCCGACAGTCAGTGGCCCCTTCAGAGAGCATTGTCGGCCAACTTGAAAATACGGTGGCACTACTTAAGCAAGAGCTCAACAATCGGGACCAGGATTTACTTTCCTCTGATCTGGAAATATCTAATCTTCCAGAGGATAGCGGTGAAAACGTGCTTCACACCGTCGAGCTGGTGGCAAAGAAGCTCGGAGTTTCCCTTGAAGCCCGCGATATAGTGTTTGCGGAGAGGGTAGGCCTCCGATCTAGTGAGGCGGGCGAGGGGGAGGCGGGCGCGGCGGGCGCGGCGCGGGCGCGCGTGCGGCCCGTCGTGGTGCGCCTGGCGCGGCGCCAGCTGCGCGACGAGCTGCTGCGGAGCGCACGCGTACGACGAGGCGCCACCTCGGCTGGCCTCGGCTTTGCGGCGCCTCCGCGCCGCTTTTTCCTTAATGAAAGGCTGACCAGAAACAATAAGCTGTTATTTTATCGTGCTCGTCAAGCTGCTAATCATTGCGGCTGGAAGTATACTTGGACGAAGCGCGGCAGAATACTTACCAAGCAGGATGACGGTAAGCGTACATACAGCATTCAGTCTGAAGCGGATCTAGAGCGTGTTTTTAGTCGTGAGATGCTTAAGGACAGTAGCGATTAAGGTAAACATTTTGTCTGTAAAGTTATGTTATTGGCTGTTTCCTGTTTATTCAATCTTTTTTATGTATATAACGTTGTATTTGTCTGTGGTATGTATTGTTTATGGGTTTGATATTTATCATGTTGTTTATATTTTATACAAACCCACCCAGGCAATGTCTATATTCTCTCTACCTCAACAGAGTACAAAGATGGTCCCTACTTACTTACTTAAATTTACTAATAATATTCAAACAAACATATTATATACAGATATTTATAAAACAATTTATGTACAAATTCTTACCTATCATAATATACACTATACCATATTTTACTTAACGTACTATGCTTTATCCTACCTCACATGTTATGCTTATATCTATATGCATTATGATACACACACAAAATACACAATAAATGAACAAAAATAAAAACATGAAAGTTGGGCTCTTTAATGC
This sequence comes from Diloba caeruleocephala, assembly GCA_947459985.1. Classification (NCBI taxonomy): domain Eukaryota; kingdom Metazoa; phylum Arthropoda; class Insecta; order Lepidoptera; family Noctuidae; genus Diloba; species Diloba caeruleocephala. The sequence continues at coordinate 26,792,873 of OX381608.1, read as the reverse complement.
GGGATCGCTCGGATCACGCCATGATGAGTTTCTGGTCGCCATGGACGAACTCTCGGTGGACATCATGGCGATTAACGAGACCTGGCTTAGGGAGGGCGAGGAGGGCCGCGCACCAACAGTCCCTAACTATCGTCTGCGTCACGCGCCGCGGCCGGACAATGTTCGCGGGGGCCGCGGCGGTGGAATCGGCTTCTACGTACGCCGCGAGCTGCGTGTGCGCACCGTGCCGCACCCGCCTGCGCCAAATGTTGAGCAGATGTGGCTGAAGCTGACTGTCAACACGTACTCAGTCGTCATTGGTACGGCATACAGGCCACCGTGGCTTGACGTGAACGTCTTTCTGGACGCGGTGAGTGACTCTCTCTCCTCCTTCGCCAATGCTGACAGGATCCTTCTGCTTGGCGACTTCAACATAAATGTACTAAATGTGGCTGACAACAAAAGTAAGCTACTGGACTGTTTCTTGCAATGCTCAAACCTCACTAACGTTATTACGGAGCCTACTCATTTCACAGACCACAGTGAGACACTTATAGATTTAGTCTGCACTGACGCTAGTGTGTGTGGAGTCACAGTATCACACATCCCTGAGCTTGGCCAACATGCAATGATTTCTGTAGAATTCAGTTTCAAACTTGAGAAGCCTGTTTCTTATTGGATTTCTTATAGACCACTTAAGGATATATTATTTGATTACTTTTATAAGGACTTGGAGAGAATTAATTGGGGATATATCAGCAGCCTGGAGGATATTAACTGTATGGTAGCAACTCTGACTAATTATATTACTACCTTATTTGATCTGCATGCCCCATTTAAGAAAACTATAATTAAAAATAAATGTTATCCGTGGATCACTGACACCATCAAAGACATGATGCGGCTACGTGATAAGTCCCATAGGAAGGCGAAATTATCAAAATCTGATGCCCACATTGAGTCCTACAAACAGCTTAAATATTTAGTTAGAACGGCTATTGACTGTGAAAAACGAGCCTATTTTGAAACCCACATAAATAAAAATATAAAGGCTCCAAAAAGGTTATGGAAACACTTAAAATCTTCAATTTTAAGTAGTCAAAAACAGGAGTATGATTTACCTCACCAATTTAATGATCCTGAAGCCTTAAATAAACATTTTTTGGAAATACCTGGCAGTGATAAAGTCTCTATATCTGATCTGACATACTTTGAGTTCCACAGATTCGGTACTGGTAGATTCCATCTTGAACCAGTTAGTGAGGATGCAGTTCTAAAGATAATCCGCAGTCTCAAATCGAACGCTTTGGGTTGTCATGACATCTCATTGGAGATGCTGATCTTAACTCTTCCTCAAACACTTTCTGTTATAACTTCCATCATCAACAAGTCCATAGTCATGTCTTCATTTCCGGATCTGTGGAAAATAGCAGTAATTAAGCCAATACCAAAAAAATCGAATCCTTCCAGTCTTAAAGACCTTCGGCCAATAAGTTTACTTCCTTGTCTCTCTAAAATTTTAGAAAAAGTTGTTTGTAGCCAATTTACTAATTACCTAGAGCAGTACAAGATTTTGCCAGCTTTGCAGTCAGGTTTTCGCAAAAGTCACAGCACTGCTACAGCACTGCTTGATGTAGTTGACAATGCTCTTGAAGCCAGAGATCATGGTATGGCAACAGTGCTCACTCTACTCGACTTCTCCCGTGCATTTGATGGTCTAAATATTTCACTACTTCTATCCAAACTTTCATATTATGGGTGTGATGCGGAGACAGTGCAGTGGTTTCATAGTTACCTTAGCAACAGATTCCAATATGTCCAGGTTAGCAGTGACAAAACTGGTAATGTGTCAACATCATCTCTCTCTCAAGTAACAAGGGGTATCCCGCAAGGCTCTAATCTTGGCCCTCTACTCTTCATTTTGTACAGTGCTGATATTACTAACTCCATTATCAACTGCAAGTTCCACCTATATGCTGATGACCTTCAGTTATATATCTCCTTCCATCCACAGGACTGCCTTCACTCTGTAACTAAAATTAACAGTGACTTAGATAGAGTTGCAGACTGGGCAAAAAGAAACTCATTGGTGCTCAACCCAAATAAATCGAAATGTTTAATTATGGGTTCTAGAAATCTGATCACTAAAATTAGTGTTGAGGACCCTGATATCAGAATTGATGGCTGTTCTATAGGAAAAGTACTTGAAGCACGCAACCTTGGGGTAGTTTTTGACGGTCAGTTACAGTTTGAGACTCATGTGCTAGAAGCTGTACGTAACTGTTTCTACCGTCTGAAACTACTATACCGAGTTCGTCCATACATTAGTGTGGATATGCGTATCCTGCTGTGCGAGTCCCTCATATTGTCCAAGCTGAATTACGCTGACACAGTTTATGGGACCTGCTTGCTCAGTAGAACTGAGAGGCTCATTCAGCGGGTGCAAAATGCATGTGCTCGGTTCTGTTTTCATGTGCCGCCTAGATCACATATTACTCCTTATTTAAATGAGGAAAGCATTATGAAGATGTCGTCTCGCAGAGGGCTCCATTTAGCTACGTTACTTTTTGGCGTTATATTGACTGGGAAACCTAAATACCTTTATGATAAATTATCTTGGTCGCGTGAATATAACAAACATATGACAAGGGCTTCGTCTTACCTAATGACCACACCAAGTCATCGAACTGCTGCTTTCCGAGGCAGCTTTAAGTTCGCTGCGACCCGCTGCTGGAACGACCTGCCACCACCGCTACGTGCCCTAAACACCGTTTCTGCTTTTAGTATTAAGTATAAAAAGTATCTGTTATGTAAACAAAAGCGAAATTAATACTCACCTTGGGTCTACGCACTGAGGGAAATGGTTTCTTTTGGCCAGAAGAGCTGAACGAGCGGCAAATTATTGCATTACAATGTAAACAGGGGTAATTCTGACATTCCATATTTACACAATGCACTTATATAAAACACATATAAAATTTACGTACTGAATAATAAAATGTAACCAATGTACCACAAATGAATTCAATTAATATAAATCAAATAAATAATTAAAAGGCACACAATTCACATGATATCTAATTAATTTTTTACAATGATGATGTTAGCTAAAGTTTTTCACGAACTATTTTTGTTTTGTTTTTGTCATAGACGAATTAAGTAGAGGCCACCTATCTAGTGAAGTACTAAATCGATAAGGTAATCGATTGGCAGTCGATTACATTGATAATTTTATATGTAATCAAATTTGATGTTCCTTCTTCCGTTACGTTTGTATTTGATTTCTATATAATTACTTAAAATATAATATGCTGTATTAATCTACATTACTAATATAAATAATATATTGGTAACTGTGCGTGATATGACTTCTTTTATGTAAGGTCCTATCGGAAGACCAGCGCAATGCTGAGATAGGAGCCTATTCTGATGTCTCACACAAAAATCTGTTTGCATGCTTTTTATTTTTAATATGATATTTTGCAATTTATGTGTTGTTGTTTACAATTATTTTCTTGTTGTGTGCGATCAGAATAAAATTATTTCTTTCTCTCTTTCTTTCTTTCTTTTTTTCAGCAGTGGACATCCCTGGCTGATATGATGATGATGAAAAGTATCTTATTACATATATGAGTCTATTAGAATCAAATACCGCAATGTCCATAAAAAAGCAAAAATGCGTTTTCTATGCCGTATGAATCTACAGATTAAAAGGAATCTATTTGAATATTCAAAATGCAACCAAAGCTGCAATGTCATGTAGAAAACTGGCATTAAAAATTAAAGTATGCTACAAATATAGCATTATCCATTGGTGTATGTATATAAAAAATATGAATTATGGCCAGAACACGAAAATGGACATTGCGGTATTTGATTCTAATAGACTCATATATGAGTCTATTAGAATCAAATACCGCAATGTCCATAAAAAAGCAAAAATGCGTTTTCTATGCCGTATGAATCTACAGATTAAAAGGAATCTATTTGAATATTCAAAATGCAACCAAAGCAATGTCATGTAGAAAACTGGCATTAAAAATTAAAGTATGCTACAAATATAGCATTATCCATTGGTGTATGTATATAAAAAATATGAATTATGGCCAGAACACGAAAATGGACATTGCGGTATTTGATTCTAATAGACTCATATGTATTAATTTTTTTATTTATTGAGGTAAACAAAAATTGACACATGTATTAAATTAAACAATGTAAACAAAATAAGAGTAAATGTGTAACCAGCAGCATTTTCCACAGAATATAATTAGAAATACCTATAAATATCATGCGATTTTATACATAAATATTTGAACCTACAAAACTATAAATACATATTAACAGCAATGCAACAGATAAACAATACATCACGGCATGCAAACTAACAAGTAGTCTAAGTAAGTAATGTTCACTATTCAATTTAATTATTATTAAACGTGATAAGAACTTTTTTTCTAAATTTATTAGCAGAAAGGACAGACATATCAATATGGTTAAAATGTTTGTTGTAGTTACTTGTTAGCCTACGTGGAGGTACCCGCAAGCCTGCGGTAGTGCGACTAGATGACACAGCACATCGTGGTTCTAGGCACTAAGTAACTTATTTTATTACGAATGTCCATACAGTCTTATACATTGCCACACAAATCAAATAAGAATACTGTCTCTAGGAGATGATGATTATAATGAGTAGTAATAACGAAAACCTAAGATATTACTATATCTATTTATGTTATTATTTGATACTTGATTCATCGAAATGTACCTATGTGATTGATATGCCACCTGCCGCATCAGCTAGCCGCGTTATACTGCTGTGCTGATGTAGCGATTCGTCTTAATCTTTTAAACTCCTTTAATAATATGGGCAAAAGGAAAAATAATATTTGCTTCCACTGGATGTTCATAAATCAAATGTGCCAGACGGCATTCCAGCAGTGCACTGAGTTGTGTTTCATATTGAAGCTTTTTTCCGCTTTCATACATTCAGTCAAAAAAGTATCGGGAATGGATGATTTGTTTACGGTTCCAAATTCAAATTTTTGTTTTTATTGTTGTTGTTAGATTGGCACAACTGTATTTCATTTTGGCGCGGAGTTTGAGTTGCATTTGTCATTTATATTAAATACAGTGCTGTTTTTAGTTATATCATGTCTAGTGTGTATAGCAAAATTCACTATGGACAAAAACACCGAACGAAGAGTTTGTCTTAAATTTTGCATCGCCAATGGAATTTCGTGTTCGGAGTCACTGAAAATGTTACAGAAGGCTTACGGTGAATCTACTTTATCAAAAACACATGCTTATGAGTTGTACAAAGCATTTAAAAGCGGTCGAGATGTGATGGAAGATTTGCCTCGCTCTGGTAGGCCATCAAGGTCTGCAACTGAAGTTAACATCGCAAAAGTGAACGAAATAGTGACTGAAAATCCTCATTCAACTTTGAGAGAGATAGCCGCCGAACTTTCTGTATCTCACGAGTCGATCCGTACCATTTTAACTAATCATTTGGGTATGAAACATGTTACCGCTCGGTTAGTCCCAAAAGACCTGAATTTTCTTCAAAAACTCAATCGCATGAGAGTCGATGAGGACATGCTAGAACGAGTCAATTCCGACCCAAGATTAATGAAACGCATTGTTACTGGTGACGAGACGTGGGTTTACGAGTTTGACATGCAAACTAGTCATCAAGCTTCGGAGTGGCGCCAACTGAACCGAAACCGAAAAAACCACGCCAAAGTCGATCAAAAGTCAAAGTCAAGTCTAGTTGACTGTTTTCTTTGACTATCGCGGTGTTATGCACTCGGAATTGCCGGAAGGTCAAACGGTAAATAAAGAATATTATTTGAGCGTTATGCGGCATTGAAGAGAGAAAATTTGAAGAAAAAGACCAGACTTGTGGAAAGAATATTCTTGTATTTTGCACCACGATAATGCGCCTTCACACACGGCCACCATTGAAAACGAATTTTTGACCAAACACTCAACAAACACCATCGAGCAACCACCATATTCACCAGATATGGCTCCAGCCGACTTCTTTCTTTTTCCTAAACTCAAATTACCACTTCGTGGCACCCGTTTTCAATCGGTAGAAGACATAAAGGAGAATTTGCGGCGAGAACTGAACTCAATTCCGGAACCTCCATCCAAATATTTTTTAAACGCTGTTCGCGTTTAAAAAATGTTTTGATGATTGGATTATTCGTCGGCGTAAGTGTATCGTTTCTGAAGGAGCATACTTTGAAGGTGATAAAATAAATTTGGATGAATAACAAACATTTTGTGTATTATTGATCTTTTCCCGTTACTTTCTTGACAGAGTAGTACCTACTCCACTAGGTTGTCTGCGCAAAAGGAGCGATAGATCAGACCCATCGAACTACAGGCCTATTGCTATTAATTTCCTTTTCGTTGCTCTAAGATAGATTATGAGATGCCGTGTGGTGCCGGCTCAGAATGCCACTACCCCATCTCCTCCTGTGGGTGTCGTAAAAGTCGACTAAAGGATTGACCGGAGGATGGGCAGCAGCGTCCTTCGAGTACATTAACAACTCAACTGCGATCGTCAACCCGTCTGCCAAGCGTGGCGATTATGGCAAAACCCCCCCCAATGAGCCCATAGCACACCCATATCTGTCGTTGTGGTGATCTTTGGGGGAGGCCTGTGTCCAGCAGTGGACTTCATTCGGCCGACATGATTGATAATTTGACTTAGTTCGCATTTTGTCATTTACGTAGGATACTTAAAATTCATGAATGCAAAATTTCACCTAGTATTTTTGTGTCCCGATTATCATAATTTCGCTCACAACATTAAATCATTAATTTAGAATAACAAATATCCTCTAAAACATACGAAATATATAACTTATCTTAGAAGGCTATCATTAAAACAACCTAAATAAATCGCACAGTGGACAAAACGCTAGAATCTCTGGCCAAAAAAATCCTCAACAAAAATTATGAAATCCACTTCATTCGGCCGAAATGATGAAGATAGAGAAGAGACGGTATTTGGCCACTTGGATTGTTTTAAGTCTTCCCGCGTTGAAATCCTCTCTCGTGCAAGGTGTCCTATGTCCTAATAAAAACACTATCTTTCATATACTTCAATTAACAAAAATACACAAATCCTACTTTTCTTCTTTTGGCCAAATACACTTAGTGCAGGGGGCATATGTTTAATGGATATTATTACTTTCATAAACATAAACAATTACAATAAATTGTTCTGCATTGTTTTTTTTTACCTACTGTGTTCTCAGGGTAGTGACTAACGGCGTAATAAGGGAGAAACCCGAGTTTCCGCGATGTGCGATGGTGCAGCCTACGCACTACACGTCACCGCTATCTGCTGTTAGTTTTGCTACCTATCGTCTGTAGAGGTTTATTTAGGAAACCAATCGCATTTTTTTTACTTGTAATCACTGGTTCTAGCTAGTCAATACCTAGGTATTGACTAGCTAGAACCAGTTTTAACTAACACTCAATTTTGACTAGCAATAAATTCTAGTTGTAACGAAGGCATTCAGTAAAAACTAGGGGCGAGCGAAACGTAGCGAGTCATCGTCCGTCACAAATTTCAATTAAAGGTTCGTTTTTTCCGTTTAGTATTTAGTTAATACAACCCCCATTGCAATAGTCCAATGTAGGTTCCATCTCATACCATAGTCCTACACAATTGGGGTATTTTCGTGATGCAGCCATGGCAGATCTGATGAGTGTTCCAGAATTTTTTTTTTTTAAATCTCCAAATACGAACTGAATAATCGTATTTAAAACCCAAAAAATATTTTGCGTTTAGGTTATGCGAAAAAAACAAACAATTTAAAAAATCCATCGTAAAGAAACCAGCCAAATTATCTTAGAAACTGCCAAGCTTCTAGTTTACATCAAAGTCAAAGCCATCTTAACTTCACAAGAACATATTTTTTCTTCGAACTGCTTATTGATTAATTAATTCGGTTTGTTTACTGCCAGTCCGTAGCGGAGTTACGCTTGCTACGAATCTACGACATAGCTACAACGTCGCCGTAGCGGCGCCGCGCATATTTTATTTGATGTCATGTGTATAAAATATATTACAGTCATTGAGCCAAATTTAATCTTAGACTGGATAGTGAGGTCTATGTTTCCACACCACTTCGATATTACGTAAATGTAATAATAATCAATGTATAATTTATTAAATTTCGTTTTGCTAAAGGCATCTTTCATGTGATATAGTAGTTATACTGATAGATAGATATGATAGATTGTTAAATCTTTACATATAAATAAAATTGAAGTGTCTGTTTGTAATGTCCAAATAACAGCTTTTTACTAAATGCATATGAAAGTATATATGGTGCATATAACAATAAAACAATTTTTAATTTTCTGTCTGTCTGTTTGTTCCGGGTTATCTTCGAAACGGCTGGACCGATTTTGACGGGACTTGCACTGGCAGATAGCTGATGTTATAAGGAATGACTTAGGTTACTGTTATTTTGGAAAAATAATTAGGGTTTTGCGCAAAAAAAATAAAGCCCTTGAAATCCAATATATATTATTCTATGTCGAAGTACTCTAAATTTCTTTTAAATTAAACGCAGGTGAAACCGCGGGTCCCAGTTAGTATGTAATAAAATACTGGTTATCGTATTACAAATACAACAAAAGAAATTTAAATAATTATAAAAAATATGAGTACTCTATACAATCGACTGCTGAGTATATTTTTTAATTTGGGCCTGCCCGCCACAGATTCCCAGCCACTGCAACTTCTGTAAGCCAGGATCTACAATGGCGACCACTGGAAAGAACACCGATCAATGAAGCTCGGTGTGTCCTAGAGAAATGAATAACTGTCTCGGAACCTGCAACGAAATTAATCAGAAAAGAAATAGGTGGAGTAGGAAAGAATATACGTTCCCCTTCTCTCCAAGCCAAGGCGACAGCGATAAAACTCCCAATTATTATGCCTATGGCAAATGTACAACTGGGATAAGCTCAGTTGCAAAGCACCACGGGTACAATATTTTTAAATGTTTATTTTATTTATTTACGGGTCCTATGTTGTGAGCTATTGTGACTGATTCCAAAAGTACGTATGGCAAAAACTGCTGGGTATATGGCTCCTCTCGAATACTTATTTTTTTTCCTGTATATGACTATGGCTGTCGTTATTCATTGTTTTCCGGATACACTGACGATGTCGTCCAACGACCTGGCTGGTGGTCTTTGCCGTCTAGCGTTCCTAGTCCACCATTCCGTGACCGCCTGAAGTCCAACTACCATCCTAATTAAGCGTACTTTTTGCATAAATTAGCATAATATTATAAAGGATATCTACCTGGTATAATTTCAATGAAATGGTTGTAAGTAGATATTCATTTTGCTAGCTTACTGATACAATGTTTATTTTAAATACTGCCTACAACATTCAATAGAGTTACTAGGTCCAATACTGCTACTACTACGGTCTACGAAAATTCGTAGTACAATCTACGGTATTCCGTAGCCAATAATTTAATCGTTGTTAGTTGCTATAATATTCAATTTTTGAGACAGATGCTTACTTTAGTTAATAAGTACTAGGTACCTACGCTATTTCATAAAATTGCCAGCTGTGAAATAAATATTTTACAATAACCATTTTTGATATTTGATACCAGTAATTTCAGTAAGCCAGTAATTCAATAGTTTTATATAAAGTACTACTTAAATTATGGGTGTAAATATACTTATTTCTCTCCTACATTTCTTCGTGGCGTAAATACGAAAGACCACATATATACTCATTTGTACGTAATTTACGTCTTTACGACTTTCGTTGTGCGTCCTCCTCGTTGTCGACCATATACGTCGAAAGCGTATTTACGACGGATCAGCCCCAAACATGCCAATTTATTGCCTACATTTTTCGTTGGCGTAATTCTTGTAACAAACGTACATTTACAACTGTGAAAACGAGCTGACCTTTATTTTACTGCCTTGACCGGCCGTTTCAGGGAGAAGTTCGACTTTTGAAACTGCAAACGCAAGGTTTGTATGAATGTACAAACTGTCTAGTGCAAAAATTACCGTGGTTACTAGCGGCGGCATCTATATTTACAACAGTGAGGAGGTACGGGCTGTATGTACCAGAGAAAATTAAACAAACAGAAGGCCCACTTGAAATGTTAACAAGCCTTTTTTTCTTACCGTGGGGAAATCCTCATGGACTTCCTCCGCCTTGGAAGGGACACAGGGGAAAGCCGGTCTCTTACCAGCTAAAACCCCTCGGTGTTTCTTCGAATTACCTATGCCTGGGGGTGATGTGTTTGCCGCGTAGGCATTGGACCACACCTCTGGCAGGTATCAACCCGTCACTTGGTCTGACGGGCCGCGTCTGTATGGGACCTAGCCGGCCGCACGTTCCTTCAGCGGGGCACCTGCACAACACAATGCGCCGCCGTCTCGGGACATGTTAACAAGCCTGCGTACACAACAGTCAGAACAATTTCCACCGAAACGAGATACAAGTTTTGGATGAAGTTGATCTTCTGTGACTTTTTATTTTGGATACACTGGTATCCGTATAGCGGCAGAATGGATAGCAGTCAGTGCCACGCGGCCCCGCGGGGAGGACAGATGGCGGGATGGCCCCCTGATCATAGCTATATGAACGGTAGTGATATAGGTGCTAGTCTACATTGCACTTTCGTTTGTAACATTCAACCATGTAATTTATAACTCCATGACGTGCCAGACGACGTTGGTCATCACCACAATGATTTTCGCCTTTTTCGCTTTGTCTATGCTTGGGATTTTAATTACTAAACCTGGTCCTGTAAGTTAATTTTTGAATTTTATATCTTGAATTATGTGTTATTGTTTGTTCTATCCATAAGCTTCGCATTAACACAAAACACTTAACCATACCCTTAATATGTGTTATATTTTCAATGTAGCTGTAGTTGCTTTGTAGATTCTGCATGTTTATGCTAATAAACATTGAGAAATATAAATTGAAACAGCTTCCAAGCTTTTCCATTTCATATTAAACAGTTCATGGACGAGAAAAGCTACTTGCGTTGCATATTTTATCAACAGGCAGGTACTAATTTTAGCTCAAATCTAGGTATTGAGGTAGTATGAACGCACTTGTAGCTCCATGACTCCGCCCTCCTTGACAACAAGATCGATCGTTAAAATCATGCGCGGTGCAGTCTGGCGCCGAGTTTTTCCCGCTAAACTGCATCCAATCTATTTTTATCATTGGTAGTCCCCTGAAATCATAACAAGTATGCAACGTCATTCATTTATATTGATTTATTGACATGCTACTTGGGTAGGTTGTACCTTTTACAGTTGTTCGTCGTGGGCGTTAAACAGATTGAAAATAAGTTTTATGATTTAAAAAACAATTATGTTTCTTTACGCTACTTAATAAACAAAATTTATATTTATTTAAACAATTGAAGTTATTTTAAAATTTACAATGGCTGCGGTTGCCTTAGATTTACCCTAACAGCGTGCGTTGCCATAGCAACCATCCGCAGGTTTCTTCTTCAAATACATCCTAATTTCTAATCCAGTAAATTTGCTTTTGGATTTACTTAAAAACACGGTACCTATATGGACACCCGGCTGGAACGAAGTTCCTTTCGCTATATATTTTTTTGTGTTTGTATTCATCATCATCATCATCATCATATCAGCCACAGGACGTCCACTGCTGAACAAAGGCCTCCCCCTTAGATTTCCACAACGAGCGGTCACATGCCGCTCTCATCCAACGACTCCCAGCGACCTTCACCAGGTCGTCTGTCCACCTCGTTGGAGGTCGTCCCACGCTGCGTTTTCCGGTGTGCGGATGATAATGATTAAACATTAAATAATTAAACGAATCATAAAATGGGAATAAAGTCTATCACGCAAAAATGATTATTTATATTAATAAAAAAGGGTATTTAAACGTTAAAATTATAAATATTTTTGCATATCGATCGCTTGGCAGGCGGGTTGGTGAGCGCAGTATGGCTACCGTTTCACAGAAGGGACGCTGCTGCCCATCCTCTGGTTAAATTCTCTTAGTCACCTTTTACGACATCCACGAGAGGAGATGGAGTGGTGCTACATTCTTAATCTGGACACGAAACGGAAACGAAACGGTTGAGATAATGATGACGGAACCACACTAAAAGACGACTCTTAGAAATTCTAATGATTCGAATTTGAAATAAGTACGTAAGTAACTAATCTTATTTGCAATATAAATCCAAGCGGAACATTCCTGCTTTCTCCAATTTCCTACCTCATTTTCTTTTCAATTCATGTCGATATTTCAACCTAAATGAGTCGGAAGAGGGCGAACCATCTTTTGATTGATGTAAAGCTTTGACTCAGTGAATACAGGATGAGTTGGCTCTTTCTCGTGAATGTGCCTATAAATATGTCAAAAAAGCGGAGTAGCTTTTTGTGTTGAAAGCTAAGCAATTTCTGAAAGACGCTTGAAGTGGTTGACTTCTTTTGAGAACTTATGAACACAGCCTGTATTCGTTTTCTTATTTGGTACTTTTTAGGCTTAGTTTTAATCGGTATTTCTTCTTTGGGACTAAGGAAAATGTGAAGTAATACGTAGGTACTTTTATTACACACATTACGTTCACTTGTTACTATGTAACTAAACAAATCTTGGAAGTCGATTTTAAATATTGTATCGATTTGAAGCATATGCTCTGTAATCCGACAATTCAATAATTTAGTACCATAGAACTGATCTGATGATGGGCCAGGAGGTGGATAGCGGAACTCTTCATGGCTACCAGTAAAACCCTCGAGTTTGGGCTCCTTTGGTTTTTAATTAGTATTTCTCCTTTGGGATGACTTAACATTTATTGGAAAAGTAGTCCATCTAGGTGATGGAAGTTAAATGGAGATTACTTTAGCATATGAGCGTATAATGTAGTCCCTGGGAAACTACTTAGTCCACTGAAATACTGTAACAATGCTATAGCTATATCATAAAATATCCTTGGTTTCTTGCTATTAAGCGAAAGCTAGGATTTAATTTTAATCCCCGACGTTTATCTGCGATCGCTTTCTAGCCTCGTCCCCAGAATTCATCTGATTGTTGTAGTTAAATTAAACTCTTGATAATGCTACCTGTTTACCTTAACGAATTGAAATATTGTCATTTTATGGTCAGAAGTCCGACTATTATAGTCCTAAAACATGAAATTTTTAGTAAATCTCATTTTGTTATTTTTATTTGTCTCCTGTGGAAATTCTACAGGAACTTCCTCCGCCCCTGGGAAGGGTGAAGGGGCATCCTACCGGCTAAAACCACTGTAGCGGTCATCTTCGGCACCGAAGGGGGACTCCAGGTCCTCGTAAGATCACACTAGAACCTCCTATTGATGCTACGCCTTTAGGCACATCTCGGAGGGGATGACAGTAAAGTCACCCCCTCTAGCGTAGGGAAGGCGACTGTAAAAAGGTCACCCCCCAGGCACTTCTTGGGGAGGATTGTAAAGGATATCCCAAGTCTCGCTGTGCGCCGTACTACGCACACGGTGCGCGCCACCGTCTTCCCGGGGGTCACTGGGTAGTGGGCAGACTCCCCAATCTGCGCGCCCTCGACCCTCTTTTATAAGACACCTAACGTCATAAGTTTTCCGGAAACGAAGGGACGTTCTGAACGGTGACTGAACGGTGGAATCGGTACTTTGAATCAGACTTAGATTATAGCTCTGAATGTGACGTGTGTTACTCAAGTCATCATCATCATCATCATATCCAGGACATCTACTGCTGAACAAAGGAATTCCCCATAGATTTCCGCAACGACCGGTTGCATGACAATCACATCCAACGACTCCCAGTTATTTTTACCAGTACGAGTGTATTTTTACAATCGAAACGTAATAGTGCACTACACGTTTACCGCGTTCGGCGCTCGCTTCGGTTATCGCGTAATTTACTATTAGGTTTTGATTGTGAAAAGAAACTCGTACTAGGGGTACAGGTCTCTCCATCGCGTTGGACACCGTCGAGAATCTCCGAGAACCTTTCTGCCGCAGACATTAGTTCTTGCGCAATGTGTCCCGCCCATTGGCACTTCAGCAATCCTTGGTACTACAATGATAATAGAAATCTTTTGTCACCATTTCCAGTGTGTGACTGAGGCGCAATGCAAGGACGGGCATCTGTGTCCATCGCACTGGATGTGCTGCGACCTCGGATGCTGCGATATCCTCGGGGCTCCACCATATCCCGTCATCACAACATCGCCACCGCTGCGCCGTGACGCTGAAGAACCGCCGTTGAAGGAACACAGCTATACCTATCCATGGTATGCGCAATGGTGAGTGCAATTTCATGTTCCAAAGAATAAGAGGGAAGCAAGGAGGTTAGAAGTAAAGAGGTGTTCTCTTCATCAACGTCACCATCAATTTCAGACAGAGAGAAGAAGGCATTGACCACTACGTTTACTAACTGCGTGCCATGGTTTGAGACCATTAGATCTAAATAGGATTCCTCAAGGTGTTGTCAGAGAAAGGAGTTCAATTATATGATATTGAAACCACTAACAACTGGGCAAAAAATTTTTATTTCGTTTTGTGTTAACATACATTGGAAACTGGAAAGTACAATGATTTAAAAAGCAAATTGAAATTAATTAGGGAATAATACCTGGTGGGTTTCCATGACACTATGTACTTCCTCCGCCCTGGGCAAGGGTATAGGGGTATCATCATCATCATCATATCAGCCACAGGACATCCACCGCTGAACAAAGGCCTCCCCTTAGATTTCCACAACGAGCGGTTACATGACGCCGTCGTCCATCGGCTCCCTGCGACCTTCACCAGGTCATCTTTCCACCTCGTTGGAGATTGCCCACGCTGCGTTTCCCGGTGCGCGGTCTCCACTCGAAAACCTTTTTACCCCAACGGCCAGTTCTACGAGCAGTGTGCCCCGCCCGTTGGCACTTCAGGTTACTAATCCTTTCAGCTATGTCGGCCACTTTAGTTCTTCTACGGATCTCTTAATTTCTGATTCGATCTCGTAGAGAAATACCAAGCATAGCTCTCTCCATTGCTCGCGGAGTGACTTTGAGCTTTCTTATGAGGTCCACAGTGAGTGACCACGTCTCTGTTCCATATATAAACGGGGTATACCGGCTCCTATTGGCTAAAACCACCGGAGTGGTCACTCTAAGAACTTGAAATATCTCCATCTACAGCTACCCATTGGAGCCACGCCTTTAGGCACATCACTGAGGTGATGACTGTAAAGCGGTCACCTCCTCTAGTGAAGGGGAGGTGACTGTAAAACGTCCCAAAGCACATGTCAGGCGTGATTGTAAAGGATCCCCGAAGCCTCGCTGCGCACACACTGGCACGTGCCCACGAGTGCGCTACCGTCTTCCCAGGGGTCACTCGCTAGGAGCAAGCAGATTCTCCAACCTGTGCGCCCGCGACCCCCGACGCCCTATAATGCCCGCAGGGGGCATAGGCGTATTGGACATGGGCGCCGGGACGGTTGTTACCCTGGCGCCATCTCGCCCTTCTTCGTGGTGGATCAACCCTCTCCCGAACCCGCTCTGCAGTCTTCTTCTGGAGCATGACGCACTCACAGAAGGAACCACTGCACTCTAATTTTGATACTCTGCTAACATAGTCGACACTACTTGAGCCAACGACAGATCTTGCTCGACCTGATCAACCAGGATCCGCCGCGAACTTGAACTGTGCGTTATCCTGGTCACTATCACAGTGGTGGCACGCGACCTTGCATCACATGCTGTGCAGGTACGCACTGAAATAACCGTGACCGGTAAATACCTGCGTCCGGCGGTAGCTGACGCGCTCACTCCTCTTGAGCCAGGCTCCGAAGAGCGGCAGGACGGCCTCGACGAGGCAAACTACAACTTTAGGTGCTTTTGGTACTTCATAAGTGCGCGCCGCCGAGACAGTCGCTCCAGCCTATCGAAAGCCTCTGGAGGCGCGCTTTCACCGCTCTGGCGAAGAAAGCATGTCTAGTCGCAGACCCACGCATTCGTCTCCGTCAGAATATCGAAAGCAGGAATGCGCGCCAGGAGAGAGCGACCAATAGAGAAAAATACCATCTCTTTTTTGATCTCTGACATATATTTTTTCGACATATATGGATATGGTACTATAAATAAATAAATATGTGGATTATTATTTCGCAGGCCTGTGCTATTTCTTCTGGGAACTCTCGGTGGAATTTTGATTTGCTGCATCTGGTGTCTGTTCTTCAAGAGGCCATCTGGCCATGGGGTGTATATGTGTTCGTTCGCATGCTGCGTGCGTCGGCCCACGTCGGAACACGACTCGGCTGGTTCAGTGTACCCGCCGCCACGCTACAGCCGCTGCGGTTCTTTCCACCAGGCACCACCACCGTATTCTGAAGTGATATTCTTATTGTGAAACTACTTCAGTTTGAGGTTTATTTATTTTCGCCAGTTTATTTTTATTGACGCCTATCATTTCTGGATAATGTCTTCTAGACATTTTTTGTGAATCGTTGTTTGCATGTTAATGTGTTGAGTATGAGAATGATAAGGATTAGATGCTTTTTATTTTAGTAAACGTTTTGAAATAGTTATAATAGTCCACGTTACCAAGATAAATATTTTATCTATGTATTTTTTTCGTTGTCGCAGGTTGCATCAAAACCTGATCTCTATCCACTTGTCATTACTTGCGGGGAAGGCGAAGGGAAAGCCGGCAACTACCTAATGGTGCATTACTTCAGAAATTATGTAATTCGGGCTCCAGGTAAATAATTATTTACATTTTTTACAGAGAAGATTGTTGGTCAATGGTATTTGGTGGTTTCTGACCTGCAGTGATAATAGACAAGGGCGTAACAATGTTTTTCTTTTTTGGGGAGGGGCCAAATTGAAACCATTGCTACAGACCAACATTAGGTATACGTGAATCAATTTAATTCTGGGGTGGTCCTGAAGGAATCGACGTGACTAACAGTG
Source organism: Diloba caeruleocephala (assembly GCA_947459985.1). Classification (NCBI taxonomy): domain Eukaryota; kingdom Metazoa; phylum Arthropoda; class Insecta; order Lepidoptera; family Noctuidae; genus Diloba; species Diloba caeruleocephala. The sequence continues at coordinate 26,775,898 of OX381608.1, read as the reverse complement.
AAAATCTAAGTGATGTTAAAACGTTACTGACACAAGAAGTTTTCAAGTTACTGACAGCAAAATATATAGGAAGTTTTTACGTCATATGTAGGTGTACCACGGAGCGTCAAAGACCTGTCAAACAGAAGTCTTAAGTTAAAACTTCTCCTGTGTTGCGGGTATAGAATATAGGATTAAATCTAAAATGCCCAAACACCTGAACTCACATCTTTGTTTTATGTCAAAACAAAACTGCTACCTAATTTTCTTTTAAATTTCGCCAAACAGTATAAGAAACTGGTGGCCACCTAGGTATCTACCGGATGCTGCCAACACTGAGTAACTTTTTAAGATTCTTTAATTGTATTTATTAATTAAAATAAACGTCTCCACATTACCAGAAATTATATCTGTGTGTCTGTACCAAAGATGTGGTCTGTACTTAAGAATGGTACTTTTTTTTTATATAAGTAATAGTAATAGTAGTAATAGTAATTCTTTATTGGCATAAAAATTGATTACAAAGTAGTGAGGCCCTGACTCCCGTGCTAGGTACAATAACTGTGTTACAGGAGTGATAAGTACTGGAGCAGTCCCGCAATTATATAGAATCCCCAGTGAAAGAATCATAAAAGTCAGTCGTATAGTTTCTGTAAAAATCGCACAATACAACATAAGGGAGAAACAGATAACCTTCCTTTTTGAAGTCGGTTAAAAACAGGTAATGCGCTGACATATTTTTCATACGTACAATAATTTATTTTACTTCCATCCAAGCGCTTCCCTATTTACTTAATCGGCTTGTGAGATTATATCGAAGGGCTAGAACGCTACCTGTTTCCTGCCTATTATTGCTCCGTTCTATGAAGTTATTCTAAAGAGATGAATCGGTCGTGGTCAAGAGGGTCGTGAAAACATGTAAAGAAACCCCGTCAAAAGGGGTAAAAAAAAACTAAGACGATGTACCACGTGAGACTTGCAATACTTAATATAAAAAAATTACTAACAGTATTAACTGTTAGTGCTGTTAGTAAGAGAAAGTATTGTGATAAATATGGTGTCTGTTTAATATTACAGTAACAAAATTTACACTTTCAGGTTCTTTATCAGCGACGAGTACTGCAGAGTCTCTCAACTCCAGTTTCATATGCAACGCAGCAAATGAGGTAACGTTCAGACTACATACTTACTTCAGTAGCAGCCCACAACCACCGATAGATAGGTTTTTACTTTTTTATACAACATTGTGACGAGACGAGCAGGGGTGCAATTCCATACATCCTTGAATACAAAATCGAAATAACGGTATAAAACCAATTTGGTATTCGCTAAGACATGATTGAAGCTATTCAAGGACACGTTGCAGAAGGACAGCCATAACGACCAGACTTAGCGATTACCAAATTGGGCTATCACCGTTATTTCAATTCTGTATTCAAGGATGTATAGATGTTCGAGCTTAGAGAATTGCACCCCAGGTCATGCGCCTGGTAGCCCCATAACGGCTACCGTGCCTTTCAGACAACAGCCCAGTAATGTCTAAAGCTTAAACACTACTGCTTGGCGGCAGAATACCTGGCACTAGGGTGGTACTTACCTACCCACCCTCTTGCAATAAGAGACCTCTTTTTTTTTTTTTTTTTTTTATTGGTGCCCAGTGGAAATTCATCGTGAACTTCCTTCGCCCCGGGGAAGGACGAAGGGGTATGCCGGACTCCTACCGGCTAAAACCACTGGAGCGGTCATCTTCGGCACCTAAGGGAGGCTCCAGGTCCTTGGTGCAATAAGAGACCTACCACCAGTTGCTTAATGGATGTTAGTTGAAGGTACAACTAAATGTAGATACTTTTTATTTTGCGTGTGGCAGCCCTTCGTGTAGTTTTACAACTCCAATTTTGGCCAGGCCATAATAATAACAAAAAAATATATATACAACTCCACCTGGGAAGACAGTAGAGTTATGCCAGACATCTTTATTTTTCTCATCGGCTCATGGACTTCCTCCACCCCGGGAAGGCATGCAGAGTCTACTAGCTAAAATCACCTGGGCGGCCAACTGTGGCACCGAACGTCTCCTTATTCTTTTTATTCGTATTCTTGAACGCATCGAAGTTGGCCAATGGTGCCACTCCTGAAGTCACATCCCGAAGGGGGGGTGACTGTACAGCAGTAGCTGAGGGGAGGCAACTGTAGAGTCTTTCCCTCCATGGCTCATCTCAGGGGGGATCGTAAAGGCCCGATCCCGCACGCGGCCGTAGGCTTCCTTATTCATGCCACCGTTGTCAGACTCCCACTGGTTTAAATCATACGGCGGCCATCTTAAGCACATACGGGCTATAAATCGTATATTTTACAGGCAAATTCAATAGTTCCGCCGCCGTACTCGTGTGCGAGCAACTACGAGGAGTGCGGCGTGGGATGCGGGCCGCTGCTGCGCTCACTGTCGTCGCTAACGGAGGCGCGGGCGCCACCTGCTGGCCCCGCGGCGCCGCGCGCCCGCCCCGAAGCTGCGCCCGCGCGGCTCCGCGACCCGCCCGCTGCCTTCCGGGACAATCTCATTACTTCTCCAGTCCAACCCTTGGTGAGAAGTTTTGCTAGGTCAATTTTCATTCAATCAAATTTCTGGGACACCTATAACTCAGCCTATTGCATTCTGGGCACACAACTCGTCCAAAAATAGAGTCAGGCTGCAATCAATTTGTAACAACGACCATAGGCTTGATATGGGTATCAATACATACGTGAATGTACAACATGCAAGAACATGGTTCTTCTATAACTTTGTCATCATCATCTTTTCAGCCGAATAAAGTCCACTGCTGGACACAGGCCTCCGCCAAAGATCGCCACAACGTCCGGTCTGGGTGTATTGTGCGCTCATTCTGGGGGTTTTGCCATAATCATCAGGCTTGGCAGGCGGGTTGGCGACCGCAGTTGAGTTCTTACTCGAAGTCGCTGCTGCCCATGCTCCGGCGAATCCCATAGTCACCTTGAAAGACACCCCCGGGATGAGATGGGTTGATGCGATTCATAGCCGGCAGCTCACCACACAGTTTATAACTTTATGCCCTAGCAACTCATATACATAAGTACAAGATATCCGTCAGAAATCTCATGACCCTTTTTCGACACGCTACAATCAGCTTCTTTCTCAATAATTTACTCACTAATACTTTATTTTTCAGGACCGTAATTTCGACCTTGAATTGGACCTTATCGATTGCGAGATGTACTGCGATGGTGGATGCAAACCTAGACTCGGTTCATCCCCTGTACACCAGTCGCTTGATGATGATGATGACAATAACATGTACTTGCACGAGGCCTACGGTAGTTTGCGGCAGTTTTACACCGGCAAACCCGACCCACCCGAATTCTGTGAGTCGCCGCCGCAACCGACCAGTCCCACACAGACATTCAGGGACTCAACCTTAATGAGGCCAAATGATGAAAGACGTCATAGACGCCTCGAAAGTGTCAAGAAGACACCAAGACAAAGAAAAACGAGCTTATATATGCCGTTGTCGGTAGCTTATCCAGTACGGACTTCAAGGATTTCCCCCGGAGCGCGGGCTTCATCGCGATCTGCGCCAGCCACACCATGCAGTTCACTTGTCCCCAATCTCCTCACGTTCTCGCAGAGAGTGTCAGCATCGAGACACGGTTCAAGATCTTCAAAATTTGAGGAAGAGAATGATCCACTACTCGCTGATTTAGAAAACACGCGTACCGATCACAAATTTTAAATGTCACACGATGCTACTGATTGCTTTACGTTTTATAAATGTGCTCTTACCTAAATGTTTCCCTCCTTTAATAGATGCATGTAATAGTGTAAGATCTTATTTGTGTATACAAACGGCCTAATCAGCAAACCTCCTACAGACTTTCTCTGCTCCATGGCGACAACACATTAAATTCTAAATGTTGTGACTGTTTAATTATACACTGCTCACTACACCGTAGAGCCTACCTACGCGATTATGTAGTTAGTTTAATGTTAATATTCAATTATTATAATATAGTAAATAAGCAAAAAGCTTGTTGGACCGTTGTTCACTTGCCTTCTAATAAGGAGTAATTATGAAAATACAAGGTATGCGTTTTACTTATAAAGCTTACCCCATAAATTGGAAGTCCCATTAAAATCAAAATCTACGTAATTATGTATTACCTAATACAGTAATTCACACGGCTACATATCAAGCTATATATCTCCAGTATAAGCTGATCTCGAATTGTATAGGCTTTCATTACGTTAAGAGATCAGCTTAAACTAGATTTGTATAGCTTGATGTGTAGCCGGCGTACCTACATGCAATAATCTGTTTTAAAATTTAAGCCCTATGCATAACCTTATGCGAACTATAAGTATACAGAAAATATTGTCATTTCAGCCAAAGGACATAAACTGCTGAATAAAGGTCTCTCAAAAGATTTCCACAATTCATCATCATCATCATATCAGCGAAAAGGCTTCCACTGCTAAATTAAGGCAACCCCCCTAAATTACCGGTTACATGCCTTCTTAATGTGTCGTCGTTGTGGGGGGAACTTTACCAGTTCTCACCAGGCTTGGCAAGCGGGTCGCTGAGTTCCGCTTTAGCTATTTGAGCCGCCCGGTTCGTACCGAAAACAGGTTTCTCGAACAGGTTCCTCGAACAGTTAAAGCGGAATTTAATATTAACTGGCGGTTCAGTATTCGGCCGGAAGTCGCATTTTACGACATCCACGGGAGGAGATTAAGTGTGTTAAGTGTTAAGGTGGTGCTATATATTAGTAAAGCAACAGACCTCTGCTTCTGCTTCCCTTTTTTACGTCCGTTTCTGCTTCTGTTTCCGCAAATTTTATAACGGATTTTTTATCGTAAGTTTTTGTTGAAGTTGAAGTTTAAGTTTTTGATCGGAGGTTTAGGTTTTTAAACAACTTACTTTTATAGCTACAGTCACCTTAGTACAAAAAAGAAAAGCGATTACGTCTACATGAAGATCCCCTAGGATGGTGGAAACAAAATTCACACAAATATCGTCATTTTTACCATTAGTGCGCCCATATTTATCAGCTCCTCCAAGCAGCGTCGCCAGTGAGTAATTATTTAGAGCTGGTCTTATATATGAAGAACACCGGAACAGATTGTTGTGCCGCAGCTACACGATGCTCCTCGCTTTGCTCATTGCACTACCGCGCTGTTGCCCTGGGCAGCCACACACAGCTCTACTCGCGCTACTCCTCGCCACGCGCCGAATTTGGCGTTCTCCTCTATACTATTGTAGTCTTTGCCTCTCGGCAATGAAGGTGAACATTATGGCTGTGTACGCTCTTTGTCTTTTTAGCAAAGCAAATAATATTAAATGTTATAAGACGTAAAAATATAATTACTTACCTAATAATCCTGAAGGGGGTTTACTAGGGGGTCCCGATATACCATATTATAAAATTTCTGCCGTAAGCTGAATGCAGAAGACTGCTGGACTTAAGCCTCCCTCAAAGAACGAAAATAGCTGGTCCTTAATCTAGTAACACGTTGACACGTTTACAATGTAATGACTAGCAGGGTCATGTGAAGCAAAAGAACCTACGGCAGGAGCTACATCCAGGGCCCTGCAAGCAGTGCTATGCTATGAGTAGGCCGCTAGACGACGCTTAAGAGTGCGATACGATACTTGCCAAAAACCATTAAAGTACCTATCGAGTACAAAAATACTGAAAAAAGTTGTCATAAAGCGATCGCCTTCTGCGATAAGACCACCCACTGTACAGTTATCTTTTAAATGTATATGTGTTAAGTGGTGTACAATAAAGAGCATATAAATAAATAAAATATCGATAACAAAACTAAGTACTTGAAACCATAAAGTATCGATACTTTACCGGAGTTTATTTGGCAACACTGGTCACTAAACCGTCCATCAGTTAGTGATGTGCCAAGACTACCATTAATTATTTTTGGTATTTGAATACTTTAGTAAATGTTTTAAAAAGAATCCTCTTAATCTTGGAATCTTAGAATCTTAATCTCTGAATCTTACAGTCCTCCCATGCATTATAAATATGATTAATTAGAGCTACCCCTGTATGGGTCGTTGAACGACCTTTTGTAAAACCACACGGTTCATTATGAAGTAGGCTATTTATATTAAAATGTCTAAGTAGCTGCTTTAGAATGAACTTTTCAAATATTTTGCTGAACGCTGGTAAGATAGAGATTGGCCTAAAATTCCCTATGTCACTTTTGGAACCACATTTTAATAAAGGTTTGACTTTACTTCAGAAGTACAGAAAAAAATCCTAAATCAACACGTTTATTAAAAGTAACAGCAAGATAAGGGGTAACAATATCAATTATATTATTTTAATGGAAATTCCCCGAAAGTCACCAGTGTTTTAAGGTTATGTGACCTAAAGACGTTAATAACCCCTGGGGATGTAATTTGTTCAAATCTGGAAGAGGTACTACATTCAGACACGCTGTCATGCAATCGTTTTTCATAGTTATAGGTATGTTGGCAAAGAACTGATTAAAGGGCTGAACTACATCATGACCTTTGCTAACTAATTTATCATCGTGGATAATCACAAAAAGGTTTTCATGTCTAAGTGACTTGCCCATTTCATTATTAATATAATAACTTTCCATGTAGACAGAACTCAAGTCTCTAAATTGATCGACTAAGGGACTCTAAGCCAGAGGGATGGGTAGCAGCGTCCCTTCTGTGGCACAGTAGCCATTCTGCGCTTACCAACCCGCTTGCCAAGCGTGGTGAGTACTGGCATTTTCCCCCCAAAATGATGACATCATTGTGGCAATCAAATCTTTGTTCAGTAGTGGACATTGTCTCTAACTAGAGTATTCGAATACCAGACTCAGTTCTCGAGTACTTTATTGAGTTCGAGTGCTATATCAAGTACTCGAATATTTCATTGAATTCGAGTAACTTACTGTTTTACTCCCAAAACCAGGCACGTTTCCAAATATGGCCGTTTTTTTTAAAAAAAAGGCTTCACTATAGTCATTGAAAGAAAAGGCTTTTACTACAATTTCGTCTGTTCAACACTCCACACTAAATTAATCACTTCGAAACTATGTTCACTCAAAAAACTATAAATAAAAACAAATGCGTGATACTATTTCCAAAGTCCAACACTGTATAGATTTATGGGTGGTTAATTAATCATATTAATGAGTTAACATAGTGTCGAAATGATAATCTGGACAGTGTAGACTGCACAGTCTTTGCCGGTCGGCGGCAATTGGCTAGTTTTCTGTCAGGGCTCGATCACCCGAGAAATATGGGTTTCTACACGTTTGTTTTTGTTTCGATCACGAGAGTATGAGTGACAAGTTGCAATTCTAACAGATAACTCTTAGGGTGAGATTCAAAAACAAGTCTAAGCGTGAACTTACGCTTCCATCTGTCAAAATGCACTATTCACGCCCCTAATTTTGACAGATGGAAGCGTAAGTTCACGCTTAGACTCGTTTCTGAATCTCACCCTTAGAATTGCAACTTGTGTTAATTAATCATAATAATGAATTAAATAGTTTCGAAGTGATAATCTGGACAGTGTAGACGGTACAGTCACTCATACTACCGTAACCGTATTTCCCGGGTGCTCGAGCAGGGGGGCCTAGGCGGAAAAGTAACTAATTCTCGCCGAACGGCAAATGGTGGCAGCGAACATGCATTGCAAACTTGGCCTTATGTTCAACCAAATAAAGTCGCGATTTAATTATTTGGTTCAGTATTCGAGTAGTATGACACTCGAAGTCTTTCCTCGAGTTTTGTGTATCCAGATATTTTAAATTCAGATATCGATTACATGAGTGCTTACAAGGTACTCGAGTCAGTACTCGCGATTACCCACAGAGTACATTATAAATATGATTTGGCACATCACTACTGTCAGCTGTCATAGAAATCTCTACAAGGTTATGATTTTATTGTTTACACAACAGTGATTATTCTTAATTTGCCAAACTGTCGGCCAAAATAGATTTAGACATGACCTTGCAGACAGACTTTGGCCCCGATTCAGGGGGCAGAGTTAAGGTAAGTTACGTCAATAGTGTTGTATTCGTCAAGTGTGCACTTAACCAGGCAAAACAGATTGACACTAGTTAGCTTACACCGATCTAAAAGACCACTAGAATGAGCAACTTTGAAGGTGTAATGCCGCTAAGTATTTACTTTGCTAACTATGCATATTTTGTCAACATAGTCTTCTCATTGTAGAAAAAGAGCTAAGCTTATTAATAGGGCACCAAATGGCAATTGACAAACTTTCAACTCATTTCAGGGCTTAGTTATAGTAAAACCAGTTATATATGGGAACATAGCTAGATACTTCGGCAAAAAACGTGAAGAAGATGGTCACACTCACCAGTGGACTGTGTATCTGAAGCCTTATGATAATGAAGACATGTCAGCATACATCAAAAAGGTTCACTTCAAACTACATGAAAGTTATGCAAATCCTAACAGAATACTGACAAAGCCGCCGTATGAGCTGACAGAGACAGGCTGGGGAGAGTTTGAGATTGTCATCAAAATATACTTTCATGATCCTAATGAAAGGCCTGTAAGTATGATTTCTATGTATTCATTATTAATTTTGCAAAAATTATTGCTTTGATTTTATTTTGTATCTTTTTTTTGTGGAACCCACAGTCTTCTTCTTATTTGTAGTAAAGGGGATGGACCGAAAATCAGCGTTAACTAGTGTGTGGTGTAATCACTGCTCACTGCCAACATCGTTGAGTCCGTTCCGTTTACCATACTACAAAAAATAATGTATCTACTCCTACCTTTATTTATTGTTTTTCCTTAAATTATCTTCTTTATCCATATTATCTTATAATTCCAGAAAATAATTTATTTATGATTGATAAAATGTTTCATTTTACTTGCCACCTAATAAATTTACAATCATGTGTCTGTCTATGGGGAAAAGGCATTTTTTGTGACTTGGGATTGGGATTTGGGAGATTCCTGGCCATGTGTGACCTGCAATAACATGACCCTATTTACATTGCACCCAACCTTGAGTGCATTACCTGCCATCCAGTGTCCGAAGCAGCAGTTCCTTAGCGGTTTTCTAAAATTAGTTGATTATTCACTAAGATTGTTATCCAAAACAGACCCAAGACAAAAGAAAATAGTTATAAAAAGCATCAAAGAACTTAAAATATGAAAACCATTATAAATATAGCACTAATAGTCCAATACTGAAGTGCCACTCAATATTTAAGACCAGCTAAATATACTAACCATGTACTAATAAATATAATACTAGCAAGTCTTAAATGTTGAGTGGTGTTTGAGTATTCCACAGTAAGTAAAGTAATTCTTTGCAGAATTAATCAATCCATGATACTTTTCCATTAAACAGTCAATTAAAGCGATTCAATTATTTTTATAAAATACTTTATCTTTCAGGTTACCCTATACCATATCCTGAAGCTATTTCAATCACCAGTGACAGAGGGTGCCCCACCCACAATAGGGCGGGCCCTTGTCAGTGAGTCATATGAAGAGATAGTCTTCCAAGAGCCTACACAACTGATGCAGCATCTGCTGAACAGTGTAAAGCCCATAACAAGCGGATCATGGAACCATGATACTGATTGTAAGTTCAAGGCAGGACTTTTTGCCTTCTATGAGTACAGATAATTAACTTTTACTGATTGAAATTTCACTCAGTAATTGCATTATTTTAACATTACTTAAGTATTCTGCAATACATTCTCACAATTTCTGCCATAATTTAGGAATTACTCAAATATAATTGAGTAATTCCTAAATTCACCTATAAACATTTATTGCTGAATGTGGGACTCCCAATAATAGCTACATTGATTGGTTATTATTATTGATTGGTTATCATAGCATTTGAATTGCATTAGAACCACATGTTAATATGTCCAATTGTTACATCCCATCCTTTATCCTTGAGTTAGCTATACTTATTCTTAACTACACTGTTTCTTCCAGTTGACGAAAAGAAAGAGAAAACCCTACAAAGGATACTAGGGGCCCAAACAAAAGTCCGGACTGAAATATCAGATCTAAAGGAAAAACTGCATCTCGCTAAGGAAACCATATCAAAATTTAAAGACGAAATAGCGAAGCTGCAGAATAGCAGTGGTAGTTTGTTGACTGGTGTATAAGTTGAATGTCTAAAACGGTTAAGTGACCGTGATATGTTGATATGAACCTTAGGGTATATCACATTTTAAGTTATGGCTGATGATGCACACACTTCTTACCACACTTAAACCACTGATGGACTTTGTAAGCCTGTTGTGCAATCATGATTAGTATATTTGCTGATCCGATTATTAAGATTTTCAGATGTATATCATAATCGCCAGTTATTAAAATAGAAAATCTTCCGAATATTTTATTTATAAAAACATGAGTGAGTTGTCTCTCTTTTTTTGTTGTTGAATAAAACTTTAACACAAATTACGTCTTTGAATTAAGGGATGCAAATAATAAATTTGTTTCTAATTTTCTATATTTAAATATTAATTATATATAATTTAAAATTTAAAAGTAACCCGTTTCATTAAGGTTAAAAGAAGTAATAAAAAAAAACGGTAATGTTGTCGAATGATTGCCGATAATAGTAATTTGCATCGCATCAGTTAAATCAATAACCCATACCACTTCAAAACATTGTTAGATTTATAGGAATAAAATTACCTTGTCACGTCTGCCATATGTTTAATTAATCGGTAATCTAGAGATGTCAGGTATTGAGGTGATAAGTACAACATACATATGTACATTAGATTACATTTTCCTATTATTTTGAATACAATACTATCTAGCGTCTAAAAGATAGATTATTAATGGATGGTGCAGGTGACCAATAATATTTATGTATTATTTTAATTTAATACTATAACTAAATAAAAGTCTTAATAACTATTTTCAGATTGTAATGTTGTATTCCATTGTAACCCGTTCAGAACCGGTGTTATCTAAATAGCGTACCTACAATAATAAATGGCGCTAAATCCTTTTCTTATCTTGTAAATTGAACTATGTTTTATTTAATCAAGAAAGCAAAACATCAGGCATCACGATAATTCCCTCATTATTAATCAGTCATCTATTTACTTTACACTGTAAATGGCTCAGCATAAAGCTCAGCTAAAAGAAAACTATAATGTAGTGAAGCATAATAATCAAAGCTGTTTAAGAAAATTGTAGAAGTTTATTCCATATAAACTTTACAGTCGAATAGCGAAACTCCACTTGATATTTAAGTTTTACTAAACTATTTGAGACGCCTGCTTTCCTACTCAAAACGGGCATCTGAAAAAGATTAAATATTAAATGGCGATTAAGTATTCGGTGATAATTTCACAATAGCTTTTATATTAACATTGTTTCATTAGATAATTATTAATTGAATCGTGGTTACGTATTTTGGCATGTTTAAGCCGTATAATCCAGTAATAAAACTTAAAATGGAGTAGGTACAGCGCATTTCCGGAACGTTGGAGAGATAATGCTAAGCTTGTTGGATGGTGGAATATGAAAATCATTGTAGAAAAAACAAATGAAGTGTATCAAAAGTCAGGCTGAGGCTGATGGTGGTGCTTTGCCACCTAGGCTCTCCGCCTTCTCGTTATATTGTATTGCTAATAGACATTTGAAATGAATTTATATTGTATGGGTATTATCAAATACATTTAAAATTTATTAACATATATCTAAACAGTGTAGCAGACGACAGGCGTCCAGCGACGGCATTTTTAAAAAATATGTAATCATATAGGTGTACGGTTGATTTGATTTATCACTATTTAGCAAAAGGTTGTTTGCAGCAAACCATTTAGGTAGAGAAGATAAACATAATTTATATGTAAAAATACTCCACCTTTTCTATTAATCATAAAAATAAGTGATGTGTGACTGTGTCCGAAAATTGTTTCATAGTAGATACTGATTCATGAGATCAAGCAAGAACTTAAAAAGGGCCCAGAATTGGGCCATGAGGCAGTCTTTTCACTTGAGATCCTAGTGATTTTACACAGTTCAATCATACTTTCGCCGTCTTTCTGAAAATTAGGTTGTTCTTAACGTAACTTGTTCGAGAATTCTACGCGAATTCTAAAGATGTCTTAACCTGCAAATAACGGTACTGTGATCCTTGCAATCAAAGCCTTTGAAAGATGACAGAAGATACCAACAGCATTCCGTCATCTCATCCGCGCCTGTCGTTAATCTACCTTTTGATAAACTTAACTGCAGGCAATATAAATCCAATTTTTCGTAAAATGAGACATTATCTGGCCAGGAATTTTCTTCTACCTATACATATACACACATGCATAAACAGTTCATAATAGCGATGGACGTTTTTTACTGAAAAACAATCGAATAAATCGACAAACGTGCAACCGTGCACCTGATTGTCAATTTATTCATAGTCACCGAATAATAATCGAATGAAAATGAACAATAGAAAATAATTACCCTCGAGTTTTCATCATGACGTCTAAAAAGCACGTCCGTCCACCATGGTGTCTACATCGCCAATTGTAAACTGCGCATAACCATGAATACAAATCGAACAACAATCGAATAACAATAGAATAACACCGATTGTAATTGAATAAACGGAATCTCCGTCTCCTCCCGTGGAGGTCGTAAAAGTCGACTAAGGGACTCTTAACCAGAGGGATGGGCAGCAGCGTCCCTTTTGCTGAGCAGTAGCAACTCTGCGCTCACCAACCCGCTTGCCAAGCGTGGTGAGTATCGGCAAATTCCCCCCAAAATGACAACACAACATAAGCACCGGCCCCCAGTTCCCGGCAGCCCCGCCATTCCTGGTCATGGTAGCGGCCACGGAAACGGCGGGGCAGGGGGTGCTAAGAATCTCCGGATGGGATCCGGCTACCACCCAAACCGAAAACTGGCCCTGATGACATATAACACACGCACACTGAGGGCAGACGAAAAGATTGTTGAGCTGGAAGAAGAAATAGATAAGTTGCACTGGGATATCATGGGTCTATCAGAAGTCCGAAGAGAGGGGGAGGACACGATAACCCTGAAATCCGCCAACTTATTCTACTACCGGGAAGGCGAACATCTGTCTCAAGGTGGTGTCGGGTTTCTCGTCCGCAGGTCCCTCATTAACAGTATAGTGGCCATCGAAAGTGTGTCGAGCAGGGTAGCGTACCTTATGCATAGGCTGCACTAAAAGTATCGGGAATGGAATATTTCCACTGTTCCTGTCATATTAAAATCTTTTTAATTGAAAACTCCTTGGTTTTACAAATCGAATACCATTTATTTATTTAAAAAAAGATTCACGGTCTTGTCACAAGGTTTTGTCAAACTTGTTTAGTCGTTGAGAAAATGGAATTGACTCGAGAAAATTCAAGAGCGATGATTTATTATGACTTTCGAAGTGGTTTAACACAAAAACAGTGTGTTGACCGGATGATTTCTGCATTTGGTGATGAAGCCCCATCCAAAACCACAATTTATCGCTGGTTTGCTGAATTTCAACGTGGACGTGTCAAGCTCAGTGAGGATCCTCGTCAAGGTCGTCCAAAAACTGCAGTCACCCAAGAAAACGTTGATGCTGTGCGTAAGCTGATTGAGGAAGATCGACATGTGACATACCGCGAAATTCAGGCAACTTTAGACATTGGCATGAGTCAAATACAAATAATCTTGCATGAACAATTAGGTGTAAAAAGTTGTTTTCCCGATGGATACCGCATTTGCTATGTGAAGAGCAAAAAGCGGCTCGCGTTACTTGGTGCGTCAGAACTCTCGAAAGATTCCACGCAGGATCCTCAAATGCTGTATACAACATCGTATCAGGTGACGAATCCTGGATATATGCGTACGAACCCGAAACAAAAAACCAGTCACGAGTTTGGGTGTTCGAAAATGAGTTAAAGCCAACAAACATTGTTCGTTCACGGAGTGTTGCAAAAAAAATGGTGGCCACGTTTGTCTCCAAAACCGGCCATGTTACGACTATTCCTCTTGAGGGACAAAGAACGGTTAATGCAGAATGGTATGCTAGCATTTGTTTGCCACAGGTCGTTTCTGAACTCCGTAGAGAGAACTGCAACCGCCGCATCATCCTCCATCACGACAATGCGAGTTCTCACACCGCGCACAGAACAAATGAGTTTTTAGAGCAAGAAAACATAGAATTATTAGACCATCCGCCGTACAGCCCCGACCTAAGCCCTAATGATTTCTATACTTTCCCTAAAATAAAGAATAAATTGCGTGGACAGAGATTTTCATCACCTAAAGAAGCTGTGGACGCCTACAAAACGGCCATTTTGGAGACCCCAACTTCCGAATGGAATGGTTGCTTCAATGATTGGTTCCATCGTATGGAAAAATGTGTCAAATTTCGCGGAGAATACTTCGAAAAGCAATAAATACATTTTTAAATAGTAATGTTGTGTCACTTCCTTGATTCCCGAAATTTTCAGTGCCGCCCTCGTACTCAGAATATCCAAGAGATATTCGTTGAAGGTCATACAGGTCTACGCACCGACCTCGACACACCCAGATGATGAAGTAGAGAGTATGTATGAGGACGTAAGTAGGGCCATACATACCTCGAAGACACATTTCACTGTTGTGATGGGGGACTTCAACGCAAAACTGGGCACTCGATGCGATGGTGAGTAGAGAGTGGGGCAATTTGGATATGGGCAACGGAACCCCAGGGGACAGAGGCTGGCCGACTTTTTGGAAAAGGAGGGACTCTTTATGATGAACTCCTTTTTCCAAAAGCCGCCTCACAGGAAGTGGACCTGGATGAGTCCCGATGGTTCCACGAGGAATGAGATTGACTTCATCATGACCAATAAAAGACAAATATTCAATGATGTCTCTGTGATCCACAGGGTGAAAACCGGTAGTGATCACCGAATGGTAAGAGGCACATTGAATATTAATCTCAAAGTTGAGAGGTCTCGTCTGATGAGGTCTACGCTCCGGCCCTCTAGTGCTCATATCCAAAACCCCGAGAGCTTTCAACTCGAACTCCAAAACCGCTTCGAGTGCCTGGAACATTGCGTATCTGTGGACGATTTAAATGGTAGATTTGTAGAAACTGTCCAAACGGTTGGGTCTAAGTTCTTTAAAGCCCACCGTAAAGGTAGACCAAAAAGTTCTCCGATCACACTCTCGACCTTATGGCAGAAAGACGCGCCATGACGCTGCAGTCTTCCGATGATGCTGAAGCATACCGACTGCTCAATAGACGGATATGGAAGTCCTTGCGGCACGATATCCGCACCTTTAACACTAACGGTGTTAAAGAGGCGATTGAGCGGAATCAAGGCTCCAAAGTGTTCGCAAGAGACAAATCTATTGGGCAAAGTCATATTATGAAGCTGAAGACCGAGGACGGCAGTGTAGCGTCGACTAAGCCAGAGGTTTTGAGAGAGATTGAGAACTTCTACCGGCAGTTATACACCTCGGTTACTATACCTACCATTGGCTCTGACAAAGACCCGCGAGCCAAACTAACCCGACACTATACCGAGGATATCCCGGACATCAGCCTGTACGAGATTAGGATGGCCTTGAAACAGCTTAAAAATAACAAGGCGCCGGGTGGAGACGGAATTACGACAGAGCTTCTGAAAGCGGGTGGAACACCGGTACTTAAAGTCCTTCAGAAGCTATTCAATTCCGTCTTACTCGAGGGCACAACGCCGGAAGCGTGGAACAGAGGTGAGGTGGTGCTCTTCTTCAAAAAGGGTGATAACACCCTATTGAAGAATTATAGACCCATCTCACTTCTGAGCCATGTTTATAAGCTGTTCTCAAGGGTCATCACGAATCGTCTCGAGCGCAGGTTTGATGACTTCCAGCCTCCCGAACAAGCCGGTTTCCGAAAAGGTTTCAGTACCATAGACCACATCCATACGCTGCGGCAGGTTATACAGAAGACCGAGGAGTATAATCTGCCACTATGCTTGGCGTTTGTGGACTATGAGAAAGCCTTCGATTCGATCGAAACCTGGGCAGTGCTGCAATCTCTGCAGCGGTGCCAGATTGATTATCGGTACATTGAAGTGTTGAAGTGCTTATACAGAAACGCCACCATGTCGGTCCGAGTACATGAACAGAGCACGGGGGCAATTCCATTGCAGAGAGGTGTGAGACAGGGGGACGTCATTTCCCTGAAACTGTTCACCGCTGCAATGGAGGATGCCTTCAAGCTACTGGAGTGGAAAGGATTCGGCATTAACATCAATGGCGAGTATATCACTCACCTTCGATTTGCCGATGACATCGTAGTCATGGCAGAATCGCTGCAAGAGCTCAGCACAATGCTCGATGATCTCAACAGAGTTTCCCAACAGGTGGGCCTTAAAATGAACATGGGCAAGACAAAAGTCATGTCAAATGTCCATGTCGTGCCCACCCCAATATCCGTTGGGAGCTCTGTTCTCGAAGTTGTTGACGAGTATGTCTACCTAGGACAAACTGTCCAGTTAGGTAGGTCCAACTTCGAGAAAGAGGTCAATCGTCGAATCCGACTCGGCTGGACAGCGTTCGGGAAACTTCGCAACGTCTTTTCGTCAACAATACCGCAATACCTCAAGACGCAAGTCTTTAACCAGTGTGTGTTACCAGTGATGACATATGGAACAGAGACGTGGTCACTCACAATGGGCCTCATAAGAAAGCTCAAGGTCACTCAGCGAGCTATGGAGAGAGCTATGCTTGGTATTTCTCTACGAGATCGAATCAGAAATGAGGAGATCCGTAGAAGAACTAAAGTTGTCGACATAGCTGAAAGGATTAGTAAACTGAAGTGGCAATGGGCAGGGCACATTGCTCGTAGAACTGATGGCCGTTGGGGCACAAAGGTTCTCGAATGGAGACCGCGCACCGGAAAACGCAGCGTGGGACGACCTCCAACGAGGTGGACAGACGATCTGGTGAAGGTCGCTGGGAGTCGTTGGATGAGAGCGGCATGTGACCGCTCGTTGTGGAAATCTAAGGGGGAGGCCTTTGTTCAGCAGTGGACGTCCTGTGGCTGATATGATGAAACGGAACAATCGAATAGTTCGACAGTTTTTAGAACAATCGCCTATCGTAATCGTACATGTATGTAGTTCACTGCGCCTGTGACAATCCTAATTACGCCGCGTATGCACAATGTCTACTCGTATTTAGGGTAACTAGGACGATGGGTGTCTTACCGGCTGACCTACGATCTGGCAGGAGGCCTTTTTGACTTCGCCAGAATGGTGGGCAAGCAGCAAGACCAAAAAAGTTATTTTCATCATACGAGTATTACTTTTCACAGTTCATCATGTCAGCCAAAACTCATCCACTGCTGAACAGAGGCCTCCACCTCATAGATTTCCACGACTATGACGTTTTTGGGGGGAACTTTCCTATACTCACTACGCTTGGCAACCCGCCTGCCTGGTGAGCACAGAATAGGTGCTGTTGCACAGAAGGGACGCTGCTGCCCATCCCTCTGGTTTAGAGACCCCTAGTCTCCTTTTACGATATCCACAAGAGATGAAGTAGTGCTATACGAGTAATCCGGACACCACAGATAACCCTTTAAACGTTGTATAAATCTATTTTAGTACAAATATGTTTTTTTCTTAATTTTAAAAACCAAACGTTGCAATGAAATATTTGAACAATAATCATATTTTAATTAAAATAGGTTTATACAACGATTTATATTTTGATGAATAAGAGGATTAATATTTGAGGCAAATATGCTTAACTATGAAATAAACTCCATTCTCCATTTTATGCCGTCATAATCTATAACTATCGATAAGAAGTCTGTGTTTTTTTTGTATCCAATATCTGCTATTTGAGTGTATCCGCGATATACTCCAATCGAGATCTCGATCTACATGTGCATCCTAATAACGAAAAGCGGCAATCCGACTAACAAATATCGTCAGATATACGCTAAAGATTACGCTAATCTTTGTGCCTGACCTTCTTATCTGTCAATCCGGTGGCACAATAAAAAATATTTTTCGATGATACATTTTTTATATTACAAACAAAACACGTTGTGAGCTGTATAAATTGTTTTCCGATATGAATAGTATTCCAATACTACGTACATAATTAAACTATTAAATAATATTAGAAATGCAACTACTTTAAATTAAACATGTTTTTGTCGAAATGGAACGTATGTACATACAATTAAAATTATGTAGTAGTAGGTAGGTACTTGATAATTTCATGTGTTAATTTATTTCATTATTTATTAATACATTTATTACAGATTTACTGATTAATTTTTCGTCTTTAATTTCTTATGTATTTATTTAGTTGTTTATTTCTAGTTTATTATTTAATTAATTTACTTGCATACATCAATATTTAAGAACATATTTACAACAACACTGAAACACGTTTTTCTTTATTTTTAACCAAAATCTAAATATGAATTTTCATAGATCTGCCTTCAAAAACAACGATTCGTCCGTAAAAACTTTCACACTCTGTTTAAACTCCTGAAGGGTAGAATTTACTAAAACACTTCAACACGTGTTTCTTTATTTTAAACCAGAAAATAAATAACAATTTTCATACATCTAACTTCAATAATGAACAAGTTTCATACAAGCTTTCAACCCCTATTTAAGGGGTGGAATTCCTAAAAATCCTTTCTTAGTGGATGCCTACGTTATAAAAGGTCAAAATTTCTACTTTCTAGCACCAGTAGTTTAGTCTGTGCGTTGGTATGTCAGTCAGTCAGTTTCTCCTTTTATATTTAAAATATTAATAAATCATGTTAATAAATCAATTAATAAGTAAGTACATACATTCAAATATTACATTTATCGAATACTTAGCATAACATGACGTTACCATTACCACCATTTCATTTGAGCAAACCACAAAAGCAAATTAAATTGGAAGATTTCAAACCTAAATAAAATCGCCATATTGCTAGGATTACGATTATGGCTCTAGCGTGATCATACGAGGACCTGGAGCCTCCCTTAGGTACCGAAGATGACCGCCCCAGTGTTTTTAGCTGGTAGGAGTCCGGCATACCTCTTCGCCCTTCCCCGGGGCGAAGGAAGTTCATGAAGAATTGCCACTAAAAAATTAAAAAAAAAAAGGATTACGATTATGGTTGTTGTGGCAATCATTAAAGATATGGATTGGTTATTCATCATATCGGCCATTTATAGTACGTCCACTGCTGAACAAAGGCTTCCCCCATCGATTTTCACAACTGTGTCATCATTCTGGGGGAGGTATTTGCCAATACTCACCATACTTGGCAGGCGGGTTGGTGAGCGTAGTATGGCTACCGTTTCACAGAAGGGATGCTGCTGCCCATCCCTCTGGTTTAGATTCCCTTAGTCGCCTTCTACGACATCCACGGGAGGAGATGGAGTGGTGCTATATTCTTAATCCGGACACGGAATTGAATGATTGGTTGGTTATTCACACGCGCGAACTGTAATTCTCAACACAACAGAAAGCAAGCTGTAATCTATATCCGACTTCACAAAAATGTATCAAATGCAATCTCAATCTTTGGATAGGTTATTGACACTTTTAACACAAACTGATCAAATTTTCAACCGTAAATCTAAAGATTTTGGGTTAGATCGATTATTAATTTCGGCCGTATATCTATTTACCACATGGTAAAAAGCTGTAGGTAGAGTTTTTAATATTGTTACTTTACTCTGTGGGTAGAGTTTAGCTACATAGGTTAGGAGTTAGGTAACACCCAAGCATAGTCGCAGTGCACAACAAGACTGACCTCAAGCAAATGACCCCGCGCTACCATGACTAAAAAATTGCCGTCATAAAGCTTTTTATTTTTAGCCACATTTTAATATTCGTTCTGTGCCTATCGATCAGCCACTCGTAGACTATGGTAACTTATCAACTGTCTAATCAATCAACTTCAAAAGACAATATTTTTTTCCAATAACTGAAACTAACGCGGATTGTGTCCATCTATTTCAATTTCTAATGGCCTCCGTTGTTTTAATGTGACGTGTAAAGGTGTCTGTTGTATCTTTATAATTAGGTCCTAACTAATGAAGATATATTCTAATTGTCTTCCCATCTGCCTAAGGAAATCCTCTGATATGATGATTCATCACCTACCTCAACGATTCCTGCAATGCTTTCTTCTAACAATCGCTTGCAACCTACAATACCAATCCAATACCAGATCAATATTATGTACCTATAGGTATTACGCATAGGTACACTGCTAGTCCAAGACCTTAACATTCAGAAACATTTCTAAGTCATAATGGCACGCCTGGCATTTGGCGGTATGAGTGATACAGCAATGTAGAATGATTCACCGTGATTATGTTTTATTATGCCATTGAATTTTAAAGGGAAATGGGGAAATTGACTACAGGCGTAGATGTTTATTTGTTTGCCCGAACACGTTCCTACACCATTCATCCGAGTCGAAACTTCGTACAATTATTGTTATCACTTGCGTGAAAGGTTTTGACATAGAAAATAAATAACCAATCATAATAATACGTAACTGAAAGAGGCATTCAACGCATTAGCTAATAGGTTCATCATTTCGGCCGAATGAAGTCCACTACTGGACACAGGCCTCCCCCAGAGATGTCCACAACAACCGATATGTATGTGTTGTGGGCTCATTGGGGGGTTTTGCCATAATCGCCACGCTTGGCAGACGGGTTGGCGATCGCAGTTGAGTTGTTAATGTACTCGAAGGACGCTGCTGCCCATCCTCCGGCTAATCCCTTAGTCGACTTTTACGACACCCATGGGAGGAGATGGGGTGGTGGCATTCTGAGCCGGCACCACACGGCTAATAGGTTCATCTATACTATAATATAGTAAAGCTGAAGAGTTTGTTTGTTTAAACGCGCTAATCTCGAACTACCAGTTGGATTTGAAAAAATATTTTTGCTTTTCTTAATCCAATTCTTGAGGAAGATTATAGACTTTTACATCACGCCACGACCCTTAGAAGTCGAGCAAAAAGATAGAATAAAGCGCGGGCGGGTGATGGGACGCGGTCGGGTCGGACTGCCCGACGTGAACTTTTTTTTTATTTTTTTTTATTGATGTCCAGTGGAAATTCTACATGGAACTTCCTTCACCCCGGGGAAGGGCGAAGGGGTATGCCGGACTCCTACCGGCTAAAACCACTGGAGCGGTCATCTTCGGCACCGAAGGGAGGCTCCAGGTCCTCGTAAGATCACACTAGAGCCGCCCATTGGTGCCACGCCTTTAGGCACATCACGGAAGGGATGACTGTAAAGCGGTCACCCCCTCTAGCGGAGGGAGGCGGTCGCCCCCTCAGGCACTTCTCGGGGAGGATTGTAAAGGATCCCCCCAAGCCTCGCTTTGCGCTGTGCTGCGCACACGGCGGCACGTGACCACGTGCGCGCCACCGTCTTCCCGGGGGTCGCTCGGTGTGAGCACGCAGACTCCCCAATCTGCGCACCCGCGACCCCCGTGGCCCCCCACCATGGATTGACACGTGAACCTAGCATTACCGAGAAGAGCCGATTGTGCGTGCCTATGCCTTAAAACGGCGTATGAAATCGCGGGGCACAACTGGTAGCTAAATTTTTCCAGACAACTTCGCCAAAATCCCGGCATTTAGAAATGTTTTCGATCTGGCAGTTAGGGAAAGTAAAACCTCGCCTAGCTAACAGCAACTTTTTTTTTATCTATGGGACATCCTCATGGCCTTCTTTCGCCCTGGGAAGCGGACATTACAGGCCTCTTACCGGCTAGAAACCCACGGTTTTCCTTTGACCTACCCATTACTGAGGGCGTAGAATTCGTTCGCACATTCGCGGCAAGTCTGGCCACACCACTTGGTCTGAGGTTACCCGTCGCTCTGCCGCCTGGCCAGCCACATCCCAAGAGGCGTGCGTCGAGCACAGCCTGGTGGTTCTGCGTACGCCCGGTCGGGTGACGGAATAACCGCTACCGGCCAAACCCATTAATTTGATGACGGCACGGTTGACGCAGTGACTTAAGCAATTGGCTTTCTACGCTACGAGTCGCGGGTTCGATCCCAGCACGGAACCAATATTTGTATGATCGACAGATAGTTGTTTCGGGTCTGGGTGTTTGCGCAAGCGAGATTTATGTCTATAAACTGTACCCACGACACAGGAGAAATCCTAGTACGGGACGACAATTTTGTTATTTAATAATATAAAAAATAATTGCTATTTCGTACCCACGTCTAACATAAACAATAGAATCGATTACGTCATTTCATCTATAGTATGTACATTGGTACCTAACAAATCAACTTCCATTGATGCATTCGTGCCACAAAACCCCCATCAGAGCAATTAAAGC
The DNA here is from genome assembly GCA_947459985.1 of Diloba caeruleocephala. Lineage (NCBI taxonomy): Eukaryota > Metazoa > Arthropoda > Insecta > Lepidoptera > Noctuidae > Diloba > Diloba caeruleocephala. The sequence goes on along the minus strand of OX381608.1, from coordinate 26,753,561 downwards.
CTTATAAATGAACATTGATGTAGATAACCAACATAATGTTCAAAAACCTTCAAACGAAAAAAAAACTTCAATGTTTTAAAAGTCTAAAATACAATGTTCAATTTTGTCTACAAATGTGAAAACTAGGGTGTGCAAAGAGCGGCGTTCGACAGATTGCGTGATACGTTCTAACATGGAGCTATAATTATACATATATAGCTTATCTACTTTATCGCTATCACTACACACACGCTAGATATTAAAAAGGTATACCCCTACTGGGTATACTCTATATACCAAAATTAAATTAATTTCCGTGTGGTGTCCGGATTTAGAATATAGCACCACTCCATCTCCTCCCGTGGATATCGTAAAAGGCGCCTAAGGGACTCTAAACCAGAGGGATAGGCAGCAGCGTCCCTTCTGTGGAACGGGAGCCATACTGCACTTGCCAACCCGCCTGCTAAGCGTGGTAAGTACTGGCAAATTCCCCCCAAAATTACAACACTATTGTGGAAATCTATGCGAGAGGTTTTTGTTCAGCTGTGGACGACCTTTGGCTGACATGATGACTCATAATTGTACGATGTAATCATTGCATTCAGTTTTGGTTCCGTGCAGTTCCCGGTAAAGAATAGTCCACCCCTCTCCACCTATTGATATTCTAGAAGGTGAATAAGGGTCGATATCAAGAGGATGGCTAGCAGCATCCTCCAGTGTGCATAACAATGCCGCAACAATCCGCCTGCCAAGCGTGGTGATTAAAGCAATATTATGGCCGCAATAGCAGTGATAGACTAGTGACTGAACGCTTGCCTTCCATACAGGAGAGCCCCAGATCGATGCCGGCCCGCACCTCTGAGTTTTCTGATTCATGTGCGGATCAGAATTTGATTTTTGAAAGAAATCATCGTGAGGAAACCTGCACACCTTAGAGAGCTCCAAAATGTTCTCAATGGTGTGTGTAGTCCGCCAATCCGCATGAGGCGAGCGTGGTGATCTAGGGCCTAATCTTTCTCATCGTAAGAAAAGGCCCGTGCCTAGCAGTGGGACAGTAATGGGCTGATTATGTATGGCCCCTCATTGTAGAGATCATTGGGAAAACCATGTTCAGCAGTGAACGTTTACGGGCTGATGTGTGTGTGTGTACGCAATCGAATGCCCTTGCATTGTACCTTGAATGCGCGAACCTTATACACCTTGGGTAATGATGTTAATTGGCCATATTAACATCGGAGCATAGGGGCGATAAGTTGAGTTACAACATTTCACCTTGTTACATTTGCAGATGGCTGATAAGCGGCTTTATTTCCATAACGATTTGGAAACAAGACGCAAAAGTAAGCTGCTTCGGTTGTATGTAATCTGTCTTAGCAGCTTGCTTAGATAGAAACCTAGACCTTTCATTGCCCTTCAGTTGCCAGTCACGGCACGTTTTGAGCAGTGGCTAAGCGATTGTTTCCGCGCTACGTGTTGCGGGGTCTATCCGCACGGAACAAATATTTGTGTTGCCTACAAATAACTGTTTCGGCTTTTAATGTTTGTGTATGTGAGATTTATATCAGTGAACCCACGCAGTACGCAGGAGAAATTATAGGGCAGCGTCTATAAAAAATATCGGTGTTCTTTCACGAGGACTTACGGCATTCCTCCAAGCCAATGTTTAAATTGGATCGTAAAAAGAAAACAATACAGCAAAGAAAATACTGACACCTACGAACATGCTACGAAATCAGACAAGTCTACCAACAACACGCTACGGCGAGTTGCTACGCTACGATGTGCGCCAGACGATAAACAATGCATCGAGCGAGATGCAACACCCGCGGGTAAAATGCGACAAGACGTTACAGGATCATCGTTGTCTTTTTTCTTATATATACGACACGACACGAGCACGACATACTGCAGGGGGTGAGATCTTGGGTCAATACCTACCAAAAAATCACAATATATGTTCAGCAAAATCTTACACGGATTTACAGTAGTACAAAATTAAATTTTAAATTAAATTAAATAAAAATTGTATTTCCTGAAAACATTTTAGTTTTTAATAGAATAAAGACTTATCAATGAGTAAAGTAACTATTCACAAATAATTTTTTCATTACGAGATGCTTAAAAATCTATGTCAAGGTAGAGATTTTTCGATATTTCGGAAAATGTTGTACTACTGTAAATCCGTAAGATTTTCTGAACATATATTGTGTTTTATTGGTAGGTATTGACCCAAGCTCTCACCTCCTGCAGTATGTCGTGCTATTTACTGGACATCCTGTATATACAAATATATATATTTATATTTATATTTATTTATTTACAAATATATATATATAAGGTCTTATTTTAATAATCCACGATATTTTGCATGGCACCGTACTAAATGCTAATGATGATGTTCCTACCACACAAAATTAATTTGACTGTGAAAAATTAGTTTATTTATTTTGTGCGACGCCGACGCGCGCCTACTTTCGCCTGTTTCGTTTGACGTTGCCGACTACCTAAATAGGTCGGCAGGCCACGACCACCATTTTCTTACTAGATACAAGTGGATATTATTATAACTTACTAGAAGAACTAGTAAGTAATGAAATGAGTGATTTATAAAAAATACTGACAAAAATACAACTGATTTATTTTTTAGTGATACCTACATTATCATCAGCATTCACATAGGCTGCATGCAAAATATCGTGGACTATTAAAGTAAGACCTTGTACATATTTACATTACATTTCTATAGTTGCAAATATTTATTTTTATATTTTCCGATTTCGTATTGGTCGTATGAATGGGAAAATTCATTACTTGATACATACTTGTTTAAATCGATTATTTCTATTTCGATAAATAACTGAAGAAATGATTCATACGCTGGCAAATGATTCAGCATTTAAGTTACTGATAAAATCAGTCAACTCATGACTGTGACGACTGTACGTAGCACATCGTCGCCTTCACTCACTACTGCTTTCCAAAATGTTAGGCAATATTTCAGAACTTCTAACAGACGCAATTACGTATCGGTTATAGAGATTTGTACATAAAATATCGACTACAGGACAACATGAAACTGACATTAATAATACTTTAACATTATAAAAACTGGTTGAATAATAACAATCTACAAATTAATCCATCAAAGACAAATTTCATACATATAATATGTGTATACATATAATTGTCGGCACGGTTGGCGCAACGGCTAAGTGATTGGCTTTTTGCGCTGCGCATCGAGGGTTCGATCCCCGAATAGAACAATTATTTTTGTCATTAACAGATCGTTGTTTCTGTTCTAAATCAATAATTTAAACATTAATTACAACTGATAGAGTTGCAGTGCCTATTTCAGTACCTAATTCTTTTGTTTTTTTGTTTACCTACAACTGTACAACGTTTTAATGGTTTACTTCTATTGAATGTATGGTATAGGAACGCATCTGGGACGAAAAAAGAAAGACACATTCATTTTTAAAATTATAGTTATGGAATAAACGAACTTGATTGTTGATTTTTTTACCTACTTTATTTGAAACTTTAATACATATAGCAGTGTTTCACTTCATTGTCGACGACAAATTCACAAAAATTCAATTAAATGCGAACATTATAATCATGATTGGGAAAAAAAGTACTTGTTTTGACTACTCGGTAAACAGAGCTCGCGCCGCCATGTTTGATTTACAGTTTTGTTTATTCTTTATAAAATTAAATTAGTTCGTTTATCAAAGCTCCTTAAAAATACTTGTTAATCTGTCATTGGAAGTTGAAATTCGGTAAACATTGACAACTTGTATTCATACAAGTTGTATGGATAATTTCTCTAATGATTCGTGTATTGCTTTTTCCACAGCATTCGCAGTTGCTTTTTGCTGCATTTAACGTGAAAATGTGAAGTGTTCGGATTTCTATTATATTGTGAATTGAATATAATGAAAAACGTTAAATGGTATGTTTGGGCATGGTATTACGTTCGAATACCTAAAAAGTCGGACTGTTCCAAAACGATCTTTTTTTTACAGGGCTTCCTGAAGTTATGTGCAAAATTGTCTGGATGCATTATTGGCTTTTGATTCTAAGTTGAAGCAGTAATGTCTTAGGTTTTCGCGATTATTTATTTATTATTTTATTTATATTTTTGCAGGGTTCCTGCGACCACGAACCCTGCAAAGTGTTCGAAACGTCAGGAAAAACAAAAATCTATTAATTAGGCGATATAATCCGTTTAAAAGTGTTTTATTCTAAGTTTACACTTGGACAATAACAAACTTTTAAATTCAGTAATTTGTATCTATATTTTAATAGAGCATTTTAATAGGGCTTGGTTTCCATAACTTAATAATTAACTAGATATTGTATAATATCAATACACTCACTAAAGCGCTCGAAGAATGCTTTTGGCACTATATACACATAGGCAAAACAGTCTTAATACAGGAATTAAGCTCTAATCAACCATCATCATTATAACCAGCCAGTATTCGTCCAATGGCCATAGCTCAAACTACGTAACTGACCCAGAGGACATCTTGTATTACATTTGCAAAGTCGCGATACTACTCAAGAACATGTCTACCTTACGGTTCTACGGCTGATATGACCAGTTGTGGAAATTCTATCTATTTATGCTAGATCTCTACATGTATGCCTATTTTAATTAATGTTGGTAAATACAGAGGATCCATTATGACTGGCTTGAACGAAAATCACGCCAGCTAACTTGTTGACGCACCCAGTCAAGGTCACGACACTGAATCACGATACATTTCACGCGCTCTTTTCCATGAATTGTTTTGATAACGGAGAATAACTTTTACGAAGTAAAATAAGAGCCAACATGAAAACTTCGACACTCTTTAATAAAATATCAAGATAACGGACACCACACCAATACTTTGAGCAATATTAATATATCTTCGTATACATTCAGTCGTCACATTAACAAATATAAACTCTTACTTTTAACATGTTTACACTTAGAACATTTCACTTGTCAACAGATGTACTTCACATATTCAAAATGATTGCACTCTCTTAATCTAAGATAGGTGTTAGAACCAACTGTTCTCCTTTTTCATCCTGTCTCTATGCCTTCCTTTCATTTCTAGGCTTTGGAAAATCTCTGAAAGCTTGTCGAGGTTTTGCGCGGGACTTTGGGGTAAGTCTTGAAGTTTGCATACACTTTTGTCGTCATCTATTCCACAGACTCTGTACGTTTGTCTCTCTCTCAAACACAACAACTTCCCCGTCTCCGGCATTGAGGATAATTTCGCAACTTGCATTGCTGCCTTTTTAAACCTCGTCTTTGGTGAAGCTTTCGGTCGTTGTACCAACTTTATGGTATTCTCGACATTTGGCCCCGGTTGTGTCGGATATCTATTCTTGGTAATGGAAACATCACCTTTACACACTTTAGCATTAGCTGCAGTCACGTATATCGGTTCTATTACATCGTAAGTGTTTTCTCTAAGTAATTGTTGGGGTCTCTTAACGTCTAACTGGTCCAGGGAGCTCTTCCTCGCGAATCCATGTATCCGCAGTGGAGTAAGTGGCTCGAGCACGTCGCGAATTTTGAGGGTACTGTCCAACGAGCCAGGTTCGTTTTTGTTCAGGTCAACGACAATCACTTTTGTTTTGGATCTCTCCAGCTTTTGTCCGATAGCCGGGAGAGGGTGAAAAGGGGATAGAGATGGTTTTATTTGGACTTCGTTGCTGAGCATTCTCATCTGTGCCGTTTTGTTCTTCCGCGTGATGAGTTTTCGCGGCGCGTATATAGTAGTTAGCGCGCGCGTTTTGTGCGGGTCGAGTGGCGCCAGTGGTCCGGGCAGCATGGGGCGTGCGGCGGCCTGCGAGCCTGCCGGCCGACAACCGAGCCCGGCCTTGGGCAGCGTTGCCCCCTCCCCGTAAATCGAACGCCCACTGGCCTACGCCTGACCACGTAAGGCACTCGGCTGCAACAACGCACTGCTTTATCTTACCCCTTATTTCGAGCCGTGACCGCTGCTATCACAGATAACATTTATATATAGCTGCTATTTTTGAGTAAAAGAATCTTAGAACGTGAGCGTTTCATTATGAATTCATTCAATATTTTTTCAACATTATCTGTCAAATCGTAAATGGCGTTATAGCTGCTATAGCGGCTTGTAACATTGATATAATTAATATGCCTAAATCCTTTTTGCATTATTAGTTTAGAATATGCCAACTTCCGTAGTGTTGTGCTACGTATGTCCGATATTTGGTTTCTGTCGGCATCCTGTCAGACTGACCAGTCCGACATATTAAAATTGATAGGTAGCTAATAACTGCAGAAATTCATAATCAAATTTCTAAAACAATTTCAATATAAACTTATTCGTGTTAAAGATAAATAATTTTAAGGAAACCAACATCTACCACAATATTGTTATATAAAAACAATATCTGGCAAGGGAAGTCCATGCAGCACACAGATTGAAAAAAACAATTTCCTCAAACACAATACAAATAATTCTAACCAAATAGCCGGCACTACAATTGAACACATACTAACATAAACGTGCGTAGGTCGATTGGTCGATTTCACAATATTCCGTTTCCACAAAGGCTTCTTTACGATTGTTACACAGTAGTTTTTAGCGATAACCCGTTAAATTAATTACTTACAGTTCAATCATAATATTGGTTCCGTAAAAGAACTTGCAAGCAAGTTACGATATCAAGCAGAGAACTTGAAAAGTCTACAGTATTCCTTTGGTAGAATTTTCGCACGAAATAAAGTTAAAGTCGGTCTGAATATAAAAACAGAAAAGGTATTTCCGTAATATGCGGCTAATTCGATGAGTGATAGCACTAGTGTCTTCTGTATATAACATTTTGTGTATATAACATTATTGTATGCAATAAGTATATAATTAGATATCTCTTAAAAAAAGAAATGAGAATTTATGAAAACCTATGTTTTCTATCGTAGGCACAGTTTACAGATCTAACATGCTAAATTACCTAGACCCGGGAAAACTATATAAAATCAAAGACTATGTTGACCATAGGGATTTCATTCTTATCTGCACATGCGGCTTCCTGGAAACAAATTTTTATCTGCTTGTTTGTATTGTACAGCTATAAATGTTTTTTAATGTAGAGCTGTCTTAAAATAATTTGGAAACACAGATCTATAAAACAATATTTACCAATATACTAAACATCAATATGACGTGAAAAGATGTTGTGATGTTAATGACCTAATCACTCAATAAACAATCATTTATTTTATAATTCATTGATTATAAAAATATTTATTCGATGAGGAAATCGAACCCAAGCTGGCCAGTCGCTTAGCCACCGTGCAAACCATGGTGCCGTCAAAGTTGATTAATGATAGTTATGATCAGTCTCAACCACCGCTAATGTAAAATACCCCGAGGATTTTTTTCTTTTATTGATCCGGTGGAAGTACATCATGTACTTCCTACGCCCCGGGAAAGGGCGGAGGGGCATGCCGGTCTGCTACCGGCTAGGACCACCGGAGTAGTTATCTTCGGTACCGTAATTTACATTAGGCGCTACACCACACCTAATGTAAATATTATTATTTTTAACCGCTTCACTTTCGGTAACCTGGCGTTCCGCCGACCTCTCGACGCAGAACAATCCGTGATAGATACGTAGCAAGTAGGCTCACACACCTGTCATAATGTCACTTTGTCACGCTGGGCGGGGAACGGAGTAATGACCGTCATTACTGACATCGATCGGCAGCCGATGACCTTCAGTCGACGAATCGGAAAAATATTGTTAGGCTCTGGACACAAACGAATAGCATACAGGGCATTTCACTGTAATTAATTGTTATTGATCCGGAATGAATAGGTTTTTTATTTAGTATAAGTGTGAAGTGCGGCGATAATAGAATTCAATGTACAGAAATAATCTCCTTTAAATTTTATTTTAGTATTAGAGATTGATACAAGTTAATGTCATGAATTATGGCAAAACCCCCCAATGAGCCCACAACACACCCATATCGGTCGTTGTGGTGATCTTTGGGGGAGGCCTGTGTCCAGCAGTGGACTTCATTCGGCCGAAATGATGAACCGAGGCTACAGTCCCGGGGTCTCTACAGAAGAAGACACACGTAGACATTTCTAGGTAACGAATAATATGCAAAATTATATTTGAAAATATAAAAGAAAACATACAAGTTTTGTCGTCGCATGAACAGTTCTCGCACGAGTCACTTTTCATTTTAAACATTCCAAAGCGCGCACCGTTTTTTTTATTGTATAATATATTTGAATATGTGTGAAGGGTGAAAAGAGTGGACTATGTTGCTCTAGTATTCACACCTAACTCCGGCCCTAATTAGACGCGAAGAAAATGCCTAGCAAGACTGCTAAGACATGGCTAAGGCAAAAATCAGCTTTGGGACTAGAACGCGCGCCGGACGTAGCAAGAGGGACCTGCAGGGCATCTTCCGAGCCTACAAGGAAGTGGATCCGTACCATTTCCCAATGCTTGTGGTGTGGGACCTGTGAAAACTGCCGAGGGTGACGTTTGGCCATGTGCCATTACCGAAATTACACTAATCTGTAAGAAGCTTCATCATCATCATCATATCAGTCAAAGGACATCCACTGCTGAACAAAGGCCTCCCCCATAGATTTTCACAGTTACATGCCGCCTGCATCCAACAACTCCCAGTGACCTTCATCAGGTTGTCAGTCCACCTTGTTGGAGGTCATCTCATGCTACATTCTCCAGTATGCAGTCTCGTCTCAAGACCCTTTTTACCCCAATGGACATCAGTTCTATGAGCAATGTGCCCCGCCCATTGCCACTTCAGTTTACTAATCCTTTCAACTATGTTAGCAACCTTAGTTCTTCTACAGATCTCCTCATTTCTGATTCGATCTCATAGAGAACTACCAAGCATAACCCTCTCAATAGCTGCGCGGTTGAGTTCTCCGCGGCAGTGTGCAAACATAGCGCCTAGGTTTTGTGAAGTGCTACCTGCAGACTCAGAGCGTGGATTTCGGTCATGTCTATTGCCATCGCTTGCTCGGTAAGCCAGATCCCTCAAAGGACTAGAATTATAATACCTACGATACCCAGCTCCTGAAAATCAACGATCACGCTGCGGTTTGTGGTAAAAGATAATCACCTAAAGTTTTTACAATTTCCATGAGGTTTGTTTCAACAGTTAGCTGAATCGTTATACAAACATCGTGGTGACGGGACGTGCAGATTAATCCTAGTGGGAAGCGTCATGCTGCCCATAACAATTGTAATCGTAGATATCCGATTATAATGCTGCCAAAGACTAGCCCTACGTGGCACCACACTGCGCTGCTCACCAAGACATTAAGTTATTTTGTCTATCATTCCCAGTAATTCAACTAATTAAGTGATATTAGGTATTCTTTACAATCCTCCCCGAGAAGTGCCTGGGGTACCTTTTTACAGTTGCCTTCCCTCCACTAGAGGGGGTGACTGCTTTACAGCCGTCTGCCAAGCGTGGTGACTTGGTGAGTACTGGCAATGTCTCCCAAAATAAGGACACAATTGTGGAAATTTATGGGGGAGGTGTTTGTTCAGCAGTGGACGTCCTTTGGCTGATTACAATGCAGCATTTTTACAGTAGGAGGAGATTTGCGTTTAACCACTATCTTAGGTGATGATGAGGTCGATGATGGTGCACGCTTGCCTAGAATAAGCCTGTTCACTCGTAACTTGAAGATTCCCACGTAATAACGGTCGGGAAACACAGACCCCGGTAAACAATTCCACTATGTTATGTCTGCCTACACACACGTGATATAACAGAGGTCAATGTATGGAATATAATGTTAACGCCCTTGGGGCTCCGTCTATAAGCTGTCATTAATGGCTCCGTAATTTTTATCGGGTACAATTTTAACACCAAAATTAATATTATGTACACTAAGGCCCAAGTAAAAAAAATTGACTCTAAATCAGGGGCGTATCCAGAGGGAGTCATGTTATGACATGATGTCAAGAATTTCAGAGATAATTGTTGCTACTAGGTCTAATGTCATCTGCATCCCGCAGTTTCGGGGGGGGTCATGATCCCTGTATCCGCCCTTGCTTGCACAAAAATAAGATGCAATACAGAATAAGAAATCTACAAAGGGCGGTCTTATCGCACTTGGTGATTTCTGCCACAGACAACCTTCGGGTTGCACTCCGGGAGTGCCGACAGAAGTGAAAACTTATTTTTTTTAATTTATCTAGACGCGTTCGCGGTCTGCTATATGCACATGCATATATGCACACACTATAACTGCGTCTCGTAACGGTGTCGCGAGTCCAGAGTTTTATCTCATCTAAAAATATGCGTACCACGCTAAAAGAAGTTTTCACTTCAAAAATTGAAAGCTAGATCACTAACCCGTATTTTTTATCACGTTGATGTTTTGACTTTTAGCTTAGCTGCTTGAACTGCCTCTTTGGTCTAGTGAACGTAAGCATTATTTTGTACGTTAGCTTCTGAAAGTATGCCACAGTGTCAGATATTTTGCCGCCAAGCAGTTATTTAAGCTTTTAACATTACCGTGCTTCAGTTTGAAGGGCACTAGCTAGAGAAATGACTGGGCATAAGAGCTAAATAACTAACGTCTCGAGATGACGAGTGTCACAGTGTGGTGCCGCGCAGGAGTAGTCCTGGGTAGCATTAAAATTGCCAAAAGCAGACGTGACGTTTACAACCAGGCGAATGACTTGCTCGTTTCCTCACTAGGTGGTAAAAACATAACATAACTAAACATTACAAAAATATCTTATATACGTACTCATATAACAAAAATACAAACAAATAACTAGTATACCTTTTTATTCATACTAGTACATCTTGTTGATCCGGCGACAGCGCTGAAGTGTCGCGTAAACTTCCGCGAAGACACGTAAAGCGGGGTACTCACTAGCGACCTGTAATTGAAACCGTTGCATATACAGTAACATGCAATTCTCTGAGCTCAAACATACATCTTTGAATACAGGTACGAATGTGTACGCGATATCCACATTCAATGAGCCGAGCCAGCGAGCCGCAGTGTCTTAACTGTTCATTCCGAGCGTCAATGTATAGATATTATACATATATGTTGTCAATTTTCTGTTTGCACATCTGACCTTTCGTTTATAACAACATCGATTTTTGCTTCTTACAATATTATTTCTCCTTGAGTTTCCATATAACTGGATGCTCTTGGAACGCATCTACTTACAGCAGACATTTACCCTCCTTCCAATCACTCATAACGACCACCGATTAATGACGTACATGAAATCAAGAACGGAAAATAAGCAAAAGGCTCACACGTTCGGTTAGAACAGGGAGCTCGACGTCTACGATCGCGCTCGGAACGCCGTATGTTCGCGTCAAAAACTGACAGTCGTCGGCTCGCCGCATTGGTTACACTACAAACGTATGCGATATCGATTTCAATACGATATTTTGACAACTAATAGAACAACATCCTACACTATATGACTATAACCGCTTAGAATAATGTAATAGAAGTGTGCGAGATAAGATTTGGTGAACGATAATATTATTTAATTGTAATAAACCCAATACATCTTCAGAAGCAGACAGGCAAAGACCGGAAGTCAAAATACGGAAGACATCATTGCGCAACTCTATTTAAGTCCCTGCCACTTCTCGTCGTTGTCCTTTGTGTGTGTATTCATAAAGACATTTTATTTGAATTTTAGAAAAACAATTGACACGTACGATGTTGCCGACATATTTTTTAGATTTTTTTCAATTTTGTGAAATATTTTATGGATATGTAAAGATTTAATTGATCTAAACACCGTACAACGTTGCCTTATACTTGGTATTGGGAAAATACTCTACAGAAGTCATAATCTAAGAGAAGAAGACATTTTATTTATTTATTTTACTTTAATTAAAACGGCTGCAAGCCAATTACAATAATTAAAGACATTTTAAAGGATGCAACATTCATACACTCATCTCATAGTACTCCAGACATACGGACAGTAACATCTTCCATTCGTCCGCAAACACGTCACAGGAAGGTTTGGCTTCCAAGAGAGCGTTGAGCGCAGACAGTGTGCGAGGGATCGGTGAATTGGCTCGCGCGTCGGTGCGGCACGCGGGCTCGGCAAATAATGTATGCCTCCTGCTACGGTTGTAATTAATGGGAAATAGGTGGGATAATTCATCATGCAGTTCAGGAGCATACATTTTCCCACGAAGGATCTTGCACATGGTGCTTATTCAGTCGTTTTTCATGCTCGTGCCATGTCCGGATCACGTCTATGTCTTGTATATGCCATGTTTCCCCTGTGTGCATTGCGCCTTAGGTGTTGGTTTAATCAGGTTGGCTAATTCTAACCACTTAAGCTTACCATTTCCCAATCATTCCCTAGTCCTCTACACGAACACCCATACCAGCAAGAACTTTCTATAGGCCTTACAAATACATTTTGTTCTGTGGAGGGATCAAACCCACGACACCAAACGTGCCATCACGTTTAACTCAAACTCAAAACTGAAACTCATTTTTTTTATTTTATATAGGCCCTAATAGGCTTTTACGAAAAGTCAAGATATGTGCACGGTTCGGAAAGGTCAGTCTTATGGAGAAGAGCCGGCAAGAAACTCCATGGATATAATCTTTTCAAAAAAAGTTACATTGCAATTTTGTAATTACATTCTAATAAGCTAGGTATTTGCGAACAAAGTAGACTAATTAAATGTAAAAAACACAATAACAAAACAGACAATTGCCTCTAACACAATAAGAAACTGATAACAATTAATGCATATCACTAATAAAGTCGACGAAATTCACGAAGTCTAATATCGAATAAAACCTAGTACCATTTTTTAAACCCTCTCTTTAGGATAGTTATCCAATTAGTAGCAAATCTATCCATCAAGTAATACTGAAAGTTGAGAACAAACTTTATTTTAATTTTGTTATGGTTGAAAATCGTATCACAAAGAGATTTACATTCAGTGGGAAAGTGCCATATTGGTCTGTGTACTTCAAGTTTTGAAATGACCGCAAATTGCGGTAAATGCGTGGTTCTTTGTCATAATTGATAATTAATTATGAATGAAGACTGGCCAAGGGCAAAAATAAAGGAAAATATCAGATAAGTGAATGACCTTGAATTATATACTCCACAACAAAAAATACTTCTGCAATTTTATTTATACGTAGTTTGAAATAAGTGCCTGAATCCTTTAGAGAACTTTTTTTAATGGTACACTGTGTACCTATACAGTAGGAGCCCATATTTAGTAACTAGCTGGGACCCAAGGTTTCACCCGCCGTTTAATTTAAAAGAAAGTGGATTATTTATATTTAATTTAGAGTACTTACGGCATAGACACTTGACATAGAACACTGTACATATTGGATATAATGGGTTTAATTTTTTTGCGCGGAACCCTAATGATTTTTCTAAAATAAAAGTATCCTTAATTATACCTTATAACATCAGCTATCTGCCAGTGAAAGTCCCGTAGAAATCGGTTCAACCATTTCAGAGATAAGCGGAAACAAACAGACAGACAGACAGACAGACAGACAAACAGACAAAAAAATTACAAATAGCTTTTTTTGTTGTAGATACCGTATATACTTTCATATGCATTTAGTAAAAAGCTGTTATTTTGAAATTACAAACAGACACTTCAATTTTATTTATTTCTATAGATGAGCGTTTACTGATGATGATAATGATGCAGTGGAGGATCCTCTAGCAATTACTTATGACCCGAGGAATACTACTGGTGATGTTGTAATTGACCAAATGTGGAAACTTACACACAATGCAGAACTTAGTGTGTTGTTATTTACGTTGATCGCTGAAAACCTCAATTCAACCATAAATCATCAGCGAAAGTAAAGTATAAAATAATTCTATCTATTTAAATACTAGGAACGCACACGAAGGAACATACGGCTCGCTGAAATAGTGAATTTAACAAAGGCCTCCCCCATAGATTATTATCTTTTACGACATCCACGGGAGGAGATGCAATGGAATAAAATCTTAGTAATTTATATACTTAATTGTAAGTTACTCTTAACTAAATGATAAGCTACTGTCGTGACTAAAAAACTCTTTAGTTATAAGTACTTACATAATCAGCCCATTACGGTCCCACTGCTGGGCATGGACCTTTTCTCACGATGAGAAAGGTTAGACCTTAGTCCATCACGCTGACCTCGTGCGGATTGGCGGACTACACACACCATTGAGAAAATTTTGGAGCTCTATCAGGTGTACAGGTTTCCTCACGTTTTCCTTCAACGTTAAAGCAAGTAAAATCAAATTCTAATCCGCACATGAATTCGAGAAGTCAGAGCTCAGGATCGAACTCAGACCATCTTGTTTGAAAGGTAAGCGTTCAACCACTAGACTATCACTGCTAAATATATAAGTACTTACCAAAGCTATTTCATACGTAACAGATACCTGAAATATACATAGCTACATTAACTAAGCTAAAGAGGTATATACAAAACAACAACAAAAAGTTGTATTGTAAAGTCCGTTTAGCTAACCGTTTTTTAGTGTGGAGTGGTGCTATATTCTTAATCGGGACACCACAAGGAATATAGGTATAGGATGTATTTAAAAACAAAAATGCTATTTCCTAAATATTTCTGCAATTATATTGAATAATTAATAAATAAAGTTGCTATTTCAGCACATTATTCTTTCACCATTTTATTACGTAAGCGCACACAGATATAGAACAAGCGCCGCTCTAATAATATATCTTTATCTTTATTTCACAAAAAGTTATACAACTAATTTCTACATATTATTTGGCTATGTGTTAAAATTTTACAAAAATACATGAAGCATCTGTAGCCGAACTAAGCAAAGCCTGTATATTTCGGCTATCAGCGCTAATCCCCTCGATTAACAACATTGTCTAAGCCATTCAAACTAATGTTAGCCTGTTAGTTTTAGTTTAACAGTAAATTTTATTTTTAATATTACTTATGTCTAAGGTGCTAGTGTGTCCTCTCTTTGTGTGGGATGAAGGTGTATGTTAATGAAGTGTGAGAGGGGTGTGTAATGTGAGGGAGTATGAGCTAGTAAGTGTTAGTTGTCATATGATAGTGTTGAGGATTTGGAATGACTTTGTGCATGTGCTATGTGTGAATGATTTGTGTGCGTCCTTTTTGTATAGAAAATAGTATTTATTAAGTGCCCGGATCGCAACTTTACTTTTGATAAAATGCAAATGCAAAACTGTGAAAATGTCACCTTGTCTATACAAGTTTCTGTTTGTAAAGTCAAAATACCAGCTTTTTACTAAATGCATTTGAACGTATATAGGTACAAAAACGTATAACAAATCAAATAAAAAAAATCATTTTTTGACTGTCTGTCAGTTTTTTCCAGTTAATCTCCGAAACGGCTGGACCGATTTAGACGAGACTTTCACTGGCAGACAGTTGATGTTATAAGGAGTATGCTACTTTTATTTTAGAAAAACAATTAGCATTCAGCGTAAATCAATTAAAACCCATGAAATCCAATTAATATACTCTATGTCAGCTGTCTATGCCTAAATTATTTATGTATAATCCGATTTCTTTTAAATTAGATGGCGGGTGAAACCACGGGGCCCAGCTAGTTTATAAATTATTTATTTGTTCTCAGGCAACTTTGGCCCATAGATACACGTACATTATATACAGATCATTATATCTTATATACTAATAAATACTAAATAACTTAAGAATATAAATATATATATATTATAGAATACGTTGTGTCGGCGATTTTAATAAATACGATCCCTATTACCTACCGATCCTCCCCTTAAAGTTTACTATTTTAGAAGGATTCTGCTCGTATAATACAATCATAGCTGTACATCTATGCACAGCTAATGATAAGTTCACATCATCATATCAGCCGCACGACGTTTATTGTACTTTACCCGCGGCTGTGTGGTGCCAGCTACGAATAAGCACCAATCCATCCCCTCCCGTGGGTGTCGTAAAAGGCGACTATGAGATTCTCCGGAGGATTGGGCAGCAGCGTCCTTCGGCTGCGATCGCCAACCCGCCTGCTAAGCGTGGAGATTATGGCAAAACCCAATGAGCACACAACACACCCAGACCCGTCATTGTAGCGATCTTTGTGGAAAGCCTGTGTCCAGCAGTGGACTTTATCCGGCTGAAATGATGGTGATGGTGACCTAATAAGAATGCCTCAGCGTAATTCATTAAGCCAATAAGATATTAAATACCCCTAATGACAAACAACTTTTATCAACCCCCTTCGGACTAAACTAACAATTATTGTTTTGTATTATAATTGTATGAAACTATATCAATTCAACAATATTCGATTGCTTTGTGGTTTCCGCTGTTAACTATTGAAAAGTGAATTAAAAAGTGACTACAATAAATTTGGGTCAAGTTCGGAGGGACGAATTTATGTCGAGGACATGTTATGTCACTTATCAAAAATGTATTGCTGTCTACAATACGTTCACGTGATTTTCAGCTTTGTGTTCACCTCGATGATGTATCTATATTTAGGTATCCGGGTAAAAATATAAGTTTTAATTTTTAACATTAACATTGCATTTATATGGATGCGCTGGAAATTCTTATTGTATCATCATTTCAGCCAAATAAATCCACTGCTGGATACAGCCCCCCCCCAAAGACCGCCACAACAACCGATCTGGGTTTGTGTTGTGTGCTGATTGGGAGGGTTTTGCCATAATCGCCACGGTCGGCAGGCGGGTTGGCGATCGCAGTTGAGTTGTTATTAATGTACTCGAAGGACGCTGTTGCCCATCTTCCGACTAATCCCATAGTCGCTTTTTGCAACAGCCACAGGATGAGATGAGGTGGTGCTATTCTTAGCCGGCATCACACGGCTGTATACGTATGCATTCGACATATTGTATGCATGGATGTAATCGATAGAAACTGTATTTCCAATTAAAATTTCAATTAGGTATGTCTTATCATGACTTGCGTGTGAGATACATGCAGCAGGTATAAGATACACTTGCATCAATCTGTTTCTTTACTTTTTTAATTTGAAATATAATGTCAAGTTATCAGCATGTGCTTCCTATTAGAAAAATTGTAAATCGCCCCACGTTGGGCGCCAAACACGAAGTTGCTAATCTAAATTGAAAATCTGATAAAAACAGATATGGAAATAATGTATATGATATGGAAATAAGTATCTTTTTAAACCTAATTGTTTTAAAAACTTATTGATTATTGATATTAATTAGGTACACAATATAACCGGCGACGGAAAGTATGGTTACATCAATAATAGGCAGAATTGGATGAATAAGGCATTTAGCACACGCTACCACGGTAAGCCATTATTTACCTTGCAGATAAGGTAGAATATTACTAGCAGTAAAAAAGTAAAATAAAAACAAACACCACACCACACCAGAAAATAGGTGTCTCATGTCATATTATAACCATTCTAATATACCTACATCTGTTATACGACTGAACATATTAATTTATACAGGTAACGTATGCGGCCCGGGGTGCCCACATTAGAGGATAGGTATTGAAAAAACCAAAAACTGTCTGATACATATGTATCAATTAAGATACGATACGATTCCGACATATTGTAATGGAATACAATTCTCAATTGAACGAGGTGACACTCAAACAGAACGGAGCTGATTTGAAGTGACAGTGGTTCTTTTTTAAGTAAATATGAGACGAATGAATTGAACCTTAAGACGTTGCCGACATATTTTTTTAGAATTTTTTCATTTTTGAGAAATGTTTTATGAATATGTAAAGATTTATCAATCTAAATACCGTACGACGTTGCCCTATTCTATTCTATTCTATTGTGGCTACCACGGGCTCAGCATCAGCTGAACGCACTTCGACCCTATTGGATCCATTGTGCTGCCCAAAGCCCTGCACTACTCCTCCGCTGGCAAATCAAGAAGTCCCTGTAGGTACTTCGCAATCATACCTGCCTGGAGCCGTGCAAAATCATCAGGCAATGGATAAGCTATTCCTAGATGTTTTGCCCTACGTCTTCCCAGAGCGTCACAGCTGCACAAAATGTGCTGCATTGACTCTTGATAATCCATACAGAATCTGCATGTATCCGTTGTAAACGTTGCCCTACACTTGACATTGGCAAAATTGTGGAAGATATTCTACAGAAGCCATAATCTAAGAGAATAAGAAGAAGTAAATATGACTTCACATTATCAAATCGATATCACGATGACTTAACAATCGTAATGCTATAAAAAATGTGTTCAGTGAAATATATTGGTCTACAGCACTTGACCTTGATGCGATAACGTTGACCTTTCAACATGAATGAACCTTCTGACCTTGGCGTGTAAACTTAGACTAGTCGGTAATTCCTACACTTTAAGTTGCGATCTGGGATCGAGATTAAAGATATGTAAGCATTTACATAATAGTGTCATGATTAATCTAAAGTAATAAACTGGCCAGGTGGTGCCGGCTACGAATAGCACCAACCCATCTCATCCCGTGGGTGTCGTAAAAGGCAACTTAGGGATTAGCCGGAGGATGGGCAGCAGCGTCCTTCGAATACATTAACAACTCGACTGCGATCGCCAACCCGTCTGCCAAGCATGGCGATTATGGCAAAACCCCCCAATGAGCCCACAACACACCCACCTTTGTCGTTGTGGTGATCTTTGGGGGAGGCCTATGTCCAGCAGTGGACTTCATTCGGCCGAAATGATGATGATGAATAAACTGATACAAACAAATAAATTAAAGCTGAGTTGACTTAAAACTATTTACTTCAGAACATACATTACACTCCACAATATTATTTAAGTTCATTCATCTATGTACAGTGGGTTACAATCTATGTGGGTTACAGCTGAAAGTCAGCGTTTGGTGGTGAGTATTACTGCCTCTTAACATTATGTTAAGCTTGGCACTATAGTTTCGTACCTGCTTACGATGTAAACCTTATATGTCACCTATTATTTAGATTCATAGTCATTGTATTTTTTTGTGTGTAATATTGTACCAAGAAATCCATATTTCTTTCTTTCCTTTAAAGAACACACGGTGTCACAAAAGCGACTAAGGTGTCAAGATTGTATACAAATATCTTTCTAGGCTTGGCGAAGAACGTTTGCTCTATCTGACCTGAGAACCCTATTAGAGAGTCCTCGGAGTAGAGAAGCTCGGGCTACTTTTGTCCCCAAATTGACCTGTCTTTTTCGTGCAATAAAACAAATTGACAAAAAAATACCAACAATAAGTTACTGAGACCGACTTTTATATAATAAAATGATTTTCAACGGACGATGAGTAATAATCGCAAAAACCGAAGACATTACTAATTTGTATTATATTATTGTCTTTTTATTGTATTGAGTTATATTACCTTTTATATTTTCCGTTGTATTTATAGATGATCTAGTTGATCTTAAGATAGTTCATTCTCATGTCCTTCAACGTCAGGTAGTTTTTCTTTAGTGCGGACAGTGATTAGTCTTCTCCTCTAACCTACTTTGAAATACTCTTATTTTTAAACACACTTTGGCAGTGCTCAACTCGACGCACTTTATGTCACTGAGACATTTTTCAAGGCATCTCTTCCTTCAACTGACTATGCACTATCCGGCTTTTTTCTGATCCGTAACGACAAGGACTGATAAAGGCTGTAACATTGTTATTTTTAAGTTGGTTGAAAGCCATCCTAAGTTTAATTACTATAAATACTATAAATTACGTACCTTATTGGGTACAAAATTATTAAGAAAGAAACCCATACACCTATAACTGATATACATTTTTAAGTCTTTACTTAGTTAATTATCACAATCAAGTACATAGTCGTTTTTAGAAATGTTTATTACTAAATAACAGGTTATTTAATAGTGCTTGCTAAAACATTTCTTTTTATACTATAAGTCTTTAAAGTTAACAAATTAAATTAATAAGATCTTGAATTTAGCACATTTGTACTAACCGCGTCAAAATATCGAAAATAATCGTATTTTCAAAATGAAGAAATTAACGACCAAAGGAAAACTATTATTCTATAATTAGCAAACAAAAGAACTATATTAAATTTGCCAGACAAACTGTGTACTCATACTTCATATCATCTCATACATACATAAGTACATACGGATCGTAGTATTGTACTTCATTATAATTCAATTAAGTACCATATCCGGTAAGATATTAGATACCGTTAAATTATATCGTAATTAACAGCAATAGCAATGCAGTGAAATCACTAATTTCGTATTGTTCTTACTACTTTTCACTGCGAATTCAGACGTGAGTTTGCCAGTAAGTTTATCAAAGCAAGTTATATCGATCAGCCAAAAACAATGGTGTTTATGTAACAATAGACTGACAGAATATAAATTCTGTCATTATTATCTACTTGTTTGTGATTCCTTAACCGGATATGTTTTGTTAAAGGTTCCGCTGTTATTGTACAGTTGCTACTTTCAATGATGCTCGCGTCTCTTCTCCTTATTAATATCTACTGCCACAATTCGATACATACACATGTTTTTAATTAGACCTCAATTGAATTCGTTGATGAATTATATAGAATTATGATAAATATCGTAATTTCACAAGTTTCCGTTGGGGGAAGGCCAACTCGTCAATTACTGAATTCTGTTATCGTTACAATTCATGTATTTTGATAATACCTCGTTCCCAATAACTTGTTATTCAATTTAGTTGCAATGCATGAAAGTATATATTAAATAGAAGAGAGTTGATGTCTATTAAAAGGTATACCCTGTATTATTACCTACCGAATCGGGTATAACATAACTTAAATAGGATCATACATTTTTGATTTTCAGATTGTCTTGTCGATAAGGAGGCAAGATAATCATATCGGTCAAACAACGTCCACTACTGAACAAAGGCCTCCCTCATAGATTTCCACAACTGTGTCATCACATTGGGGAGAATTTGCCAGTACTCACCACGCTTGGCAGGCGGGTTGGTGAGCGCAGAATGGCTACTGTTCCACAGAAAGGACGCTGCTGCCCATCCCTCTGGTTTAGTGTCCCTTGGTCGCGTTTTACGACCTCCACTGGAGGAGATGGAGTGGTGCTTTATTCTAATCGGACACCACAAAATAGACATGATAGTAATTAAATATATTATGTTAACGCAATTAGCCCCTTAGCATGAGAAGATATATTTGTAGAGTATATATTATATATAGAAGATATATATAAGATATGGAAGAGATGTACAAGCGTATGTGTGAAATGTGTGTAAAGATATATTACATACTAGCTCTGCCCCGCGGCTTCACCCGCCATTTAATTTAAAAGAAATCGGTTTATTTATAAATTATTTAGAGTACCTCGGTAGATATATAGATATAGATAGACAGTTGACATATACTCGTATAATATATATATTAGATACCATGGGATTTAATTATCTTGCATGACAATCAAAAACTTCGTTTTTTGTAAAATACAAGTAGCCTAAATTACTCTTTATAACATCAGCTATCTGCTAGTGAAAGTCCCGTCTAAATCGGTCCAGCCGTTGCGGAGATTAGCTGGAACAAAGAGATAGACAGACAACATAAAAAAAATGTTATTTTGTTTATAAGTACCGTATTTACTTTCATATGCATTTAGTAAAAGACTCTTCATTTTTATTTATTTGTATCGATTGTTTTTAATATAGGAGGTACTGAAGATGGTGTGGTGCTATTTTCTTAATCCGGAAACCACACAAATTTTTATTTACCAACACCAAAATAAATATATTTAATGTTTCTCTCAAAATAATTTGCGTTTAGTGTTGTTTACCATCAGTGTATAGAAATGTTTTTCCTTGTAAAACGAGGAAATAATAGAATTCTCTCTTCTTTCTCGAAACACACAACCTCCAACGCTGTACGAAGCTTGTGACCTACTGAACTATTTAATACGATTCAACTGACCCAGAACAGCGACCCACTTTTCTCAAATCGACACTCTAGGTAGTAACACAGGATAGGATGAATTAACCGTAGGTGAATAAACCTGTTTTCATTTAGAGTGATTTCTTTTGCACTTCCTTTACTGCTTCTCTATACTGTTATTAATGGCCGGGGTATACCTGGCCCCGCCCGACTTCTTAAATAAAGTAATATGTTTCTTTTTAGTGAATATAATGTTTTTAATGTCTGTTTTTTTTTTGGTAAAAAGTTTTGTTTCTTTTAGGTGTAAATAAATAAAAGAAAAATTTCCAATTTGGTATCAGTATTTCACACTAAAAATAAGAATGACTCGAATCGGTTCTCTAATCTCGGAGGAATTGAAACTATTAAGACATCGTCTAGATAAGCGCATTCAAATTAAACCCCGTTTATTGAAGCTGGTTAAAAAACTACTCAATCAAATGCAATAACATTTATAAGCGACCAATTCGAAAGCATTCTGCACCTATTAAAAAAATAATTGCTCAAATCGGTCTACAAATCTTGGAGTAATCGGTGTACATACATAAAAAAAGTTAAAAATAAAGTATACGCATCGAATTGAGCACCTCCTCCTTTTTGAATTCGATTAAAAATCTATTAAGGTACGCGACTAGAGAAAGTATGCGGAAATTTCGCTGGCTAGGCACATTCAACCACTATTGAGTCGCATAATTAATGTGTAGAATCGACTCAAAAGCATCTTGTTAAGCTTTAGTCAAACGATATCCATCTTGGGCCGTCCTCGTACTAATTCCAGTCTGCGCATTGTATTGACATCTCGTCATATATAATCTCGCTCTGTCTTTTTCATCAAGGGAATTTCCCGAATCAGCATGGAAGTACCCATAACCATTTTTGAATTGTTCATTGAACCGTGTTTGAGCGGCCTTGATAACCCGTACAACTCCAGTCCCGCCAGTACTCGCTCGGCCGTCGAGGCGTCGACCGAGTTACATCATCTGTTCTTATTTCCTCATTCGCGCTCGCCAAAAGTATTTGCTACGTCACAGTCGCGTCATTCATACTACATACCAAAACACGTGGTACATCAACTATCCAGTGTTCATTTTTATCGATTTTTAACTCTATTACAATAAAGACAGTACTTGAAATCGTCTATGTGGGAAAATTGCGCGTTTCTGATGACTATACCTGTCCAATTCAATGTCACGCGATAGATAACAAATTCGTCTCTTATTTTGTGTTATAATGTGATCGTGACTGTTTATTAACTTGTTTGAACGATGTAACGTGTGATGCTTGTTTAATTTATTTAGTACTTAATTAATTAATTGTGATATAAAAACGCTTAATTTAGTAAACGGTAAGTTGAATAGATTCTGCTTTAGTTAATTTAGTAATTACATATGAATGAATATTCATTTACATGTATCGATAGTGACAGACTGACAATAATTATCATTAGCTGTGAAATGAGTGATTTCTATTCAAGTAATTGTAAGTAATGAGATTATGAGAAAACATATCTGTTTTATCAGCCCTCTTCCTACTTAGTATTCTGTAAAGATAATTGTCTCGTCTAAGTTTTCGTCATTGCTTTCCGTACAATGAGATATGAGCCTGTACTGGAATTATAGCTAGATATGTAGCCGTTTGTACGAGTAATGCTGACGTCACATTCTCTTGTACGGGGAGACGAAGCCAATCTAAGCAAAATCTGTGAAAATATCTAAGTTCATATATCAACATAACAATTTGAACATAAGCATTGTATAAAAGGGTGATAATTAGGTAAGCTTATAGCGTCTAAATACAAGAGTCGTAGGCAGTACCACTGATTTCTAAAGTCACCGTTCACCGACGTTTATTAAAATTTAAAATGATTATTGCAGGCTTTGAATTTGTGACGGAATATTACGGCAAGAAAAATGCGTACATGAAAGAGACAAAATATTTCGTTATCATTTCAATAGCAACTAATTGCCATTCATCCCATAAGCTCGTAAACGTCCACTGCTGAACATGGACTTCCCAATGATCACTGCAATCCAAAGTCAAATATTTTTATTTCTAATAAACCAATTACGAGCACTTATGAAACGTCAGTATTTAAGTTACACGGTTCCAATTATTTGATCCTTTTTTTTATTGGTGCCCAGTGGAAATTCTACATGAACTTCTTTCGCCCCGGGGAAGGGCGAAGAGGTATGCCGGACTCCCACCGGCTAAAACCACTGGGCCGGTCATCTTCGACATCTAAGGGAGGCCTCTAAAGGAGGATCCAGGTCCTCGTATGATCACACTAGAGCCGCCCACTGGTGCCTCGCCTATAGGCACATCTCGGAGAGGGTGACTGTAAAGTGGTCACCCCCCCGGGGGGATTGTAAAGGATTCAAAAGCATCCCACGGCAGCGCGTGACCACATGCATGCTACCGTCTTCTCTTGGGAATTATTTGATCCTATGGAGAAGAGCCGGCAAGAAACACCGCACAACAATATACCGCACACAACATAACAAGCAATGGATACTCTTTTAAAATACTTGAGATAACAATGAAACAGTTATTGACATAATCACCACGCTTGGCAGGCGGACTGGTGATCTCAGTATGTTGTTATTAGCCCACGGGAGGTTGCTGCTACCCATCCTCTTGATATCAACTCTTACGGCTGAAATTAATAATCAATCTAATTCAAAATCTTCAGATTAAAGATTTTAAAAACAACCCGTTGTATTACGATTAGAATTAACACAAAAAACAGACATATCGGTAACCCGAAATCCAAAGGTTTTGGATTAGATTATATTAGGGATTATTACCGTGTGGTGCCGGCTCAGAATACCACCACCCCATCTCCTCCCGTGGGTGTCGTAAAAGTCGACTAAGGGATTAGCCGGAGGATGGGCAGCAGCGTCCTTCGAATACATTAACAGCTCAACTGCGATCGCCAACCCGTCTGCCAAGCGTGGCGATTATGGCAAAACCCCCCATTGAGCCCACAGCACAGCCATAACGGTCGTTGTGGAGATCTTTGGGGGAGGCCTGTGTCCAGCAGTGGACTTCATTCGGCCGTGATGATGATATTAGGGAGATTGCGTATGAAAGAGCCAGGTTTTGAAAAAGCTGATTCAGTTTTAACCTACTTCTAAAAACCCTCATCATCATCATTTCAGCCGAAAAACATCCACTGCTGGACAGAACCCTCGCCCAAAGATTGCCACAACGACCGGTATCGGGTTGTGTTGTGTGCTCATTGGGGGGTTTTGCCATAATCGCCACGCTTGGCTTAGGGTATTATGCAGATATACATTCGGAGGACGCTGCTGTCCATCCTCGGGCTGATCCCATACTCGTGTTTTACGACATCCATGGGATGAAATGGGTGGTAGTGTTCTTATAACCATACCACATATACCATAACCTAATTTTAATTTTTAATACCAGGGAGGGGATATGTTTACGGTACTTCCTCAAAGTTATATTATTCAGTTTTTGAACTGTGCCTTAAACTTGGATGTTTTGTCATCATCATCATCATTTCAGCTGAATAAAGTCCACTACTGGACACAAGCTTCTCCCAAAGATCACCACAACGACCGGTCTGGGTGTGCCGTGTGCTCATTGGGTGGTTTTTCCATAATCGCCACGCTTGGCAGGCGGGTTGGCGATCGCAGTTAAGTTATTAATATACTCGAAAGATGCTGCTGTCCATCCTCCGGCTAATCCCATGATTGCCTTTTACGACACCCACGAGATGAGATGGGTTGGTGCTATTCGTAACCGACACCACACGGCTGGATGTCTTATGCCTCTAGCTTTATGACTAAAAATAAAACGATTTTTTTACTTTATCTACCAGTTACAGAAATAGAAAAATGGATTTTATCATCGGCGGCCTAGCCGGCGCCGGCGCAACGATCTTCACAAACCCGATGGACGTCGTGAAAACTAGGCTGCAATTGCAAGGCGAACTGCGCGCGCGCACTGAAACTACGGCGCGGTATCGCGGGATCTTTCACGCTTTGTATGTGATCGCGAGAGCTGATGGGGCCCTAGCGTTGCAGAAGGGGCTGGCTCCGGCTATGGTGTTAGGATTTACTATGAATTCTGTCAGGTAAGATTAACTAAGGATGTAAGAACCATTAATGCTTCAATTGCTAGTAAGCTGACAGCTTAATTTTAAAATTAATTACATCGAAATTACACCTACAATGTTTTATGGTACCGAATCATATCGGCCATTTATACGTCCACTGCTGAACAAAGGCCTCCCCCATAGATTTTCACAACTGTGTCATCATTCTGGGGGGTATTTGCCAATACTCACCACGCTTGGCAGGTGGGTTGGTGAGCGCGGTATGGCTACCGTTTCACAGAAGGGACGCTGCTGCCCATTCCGCTGGTTTAGACTCCCTTAGTCGCCTTTTACGACATCCACGGGAGGAGATGGAGTGGTGCTATATTCTTAATCCGGACACCACACGGAATATTTTATGCCAATTTAAATATGATTAAATGTCATATTATTTAGATTTAGAAATTGGTAGCCAAATTGATATAAATTGTATTAAAATACATAAATTTCGTATTTCCAGATTAGGCATGTACCACGTAGCAGAGGTACATGGCTGGACAAAAAGTAAAGATGGCGATATTAGCATAGGTAAAGCGATGTTCTGGTCAAGCGTAAGCGGCATTATGAGCGGTATAACGGGCAACCCTGCGTCTGTGGTGAAGACCAGGATACAGGCAGCTTCACACCCTAGCATAGCTGTTGGGAGACAACATAGATATAAAGGTAATTATAGTGGCTGTCATCGTCATCATCATCAACATCATTTCAGCCGAAAGACATCGACTGCTAAACATTGGCCTCCCTCAAAGATCCTCACAACAACTGGTCCTGCGCTACTCATATCCAACGGATTCTCGCAACGTTTACTAGGTCATCGGTCCCTATTGGGAAATCTGCGTGCTCATACCGAGCGACCCCCGGGAAGACAGCGGTGTGTATGTGGTCACGTACCGCCGTGTGCCCAGCACAGCGCATAGCGAGGCTTCGGGGGAATCCTTTACAATTCCCCCGAGAACGGCCTGGGAGGGTGGCATCTTTACAGTCGCCCTTCCTCCGCTGGAGGAGATGACCGCTTTACAGTCATTCCCCCCGAGATGTGCCTAAAGGCGTGGCGCCAATGGGTAGCTCTAGATGGAGATCTTTCGAGTTCCTGGAGCCTCCCTACGGTGCCGAAGATGACCACTCCGGTGGTTTTAGTCGGTAGGAGTCCGGCATGCCCCTCCGCCCTTTCCCAGGGCGTAGGAAGTACAAGAAGTATTTCCACCGGATCAATAAAAAAAAATAAAAAAAAAGGGAATCGGTCCACCCCGGGGGAGATGTGCCCATGCTGCATCTTCCGATACATGTATGGAGAACATAGTGATCACGTCGGGATCACCAGTATGGGGAACAAGATGTGGTGTTTCTCCATAAAAAAGGGAGGATCCTCCAACCAGGCGGGTGATATGCCTGGCCGGCCGAAGCTCAAGGATTGATATTGGGCGTCTGCTTATATGCAGCGTTGTGCGAATACTTTACATGTGTGATTCAGGATGCTTTGCCGTCATCGGAGAGTTGCAATTAGTGTTCAAGTATATGTCGCTGTAAGCTGTAGTTGTATGTTGGCGATACACGTATCGCCACACGTGCTCCAACGGCCATATATTCTACGAGCAATGTACTTTTAGCAATTCTTCAGCTACGTCGGTTACCTTGGTTCGTTTGCAGATCTCCTCGTTTTCTATTCGATCTCCCAGGGAAGCTCCGAGCATGCTCTCTCCGTTGCCCTTTTTGTGACCTTGAGCCTTATGTCGCCCATGATAAGCGACCACGTCACAGGACCATAAATCAAAAAAATAAACAAAATTTATATCAAAATTAATAATCCCTTGGCAAAAAAATAAATTAAACTCTGTGCGTCGTGTTCGTGCAAAAAAAAAAAGGTTTTCACCCGCACACAAAATGATTATTTAGGTACATGGCCAAAAGACTCGGAATACAGGCCAAACATAACAAAGTAAACAGAAACAAAATTATTATAAAACATTACAACACACACAAACCTAAGACATTAACTATATGAAACATTACCAAAAGAAAAATTTGCACTGCGTCGTGTCCGTGCAAAAAAGATTTTCACTCAGCATAATAATGTGACATTGAACAGATATATCAACAAAAGTGACAACCTTCGTGACGCAGTGACATCTTCTGTCATCATGTCTTGCAACAAATATAAAAGAAAGAAAAATCTTTATAACAAAGTATTTGTGTTACTGAACTATTAAAATTAAAACACAACTATCTATAATTAAGTAACTTAAAACAAATTAATAAAATATAATAATTGACCATACCGTCGTTAAAATTCCAGGAATGTTTGACGGCATCATCACAATCTACAAGACTGAAGGCATGAGAGGATTCTTCGCGGGTGTATCTGGCACCTGCATGAGGCTAGCGATCGGCAGTGCCGCTCAACTCACCACATTCTCCACGTAAGAGCTGGCTATATATAACACTGCTCGCTTATCTATCAGATAAGATAGGAAACAGCAGAGATGAAACGACAAATTAGGCTTTACCAAGACATCATTAACATAAGGATTAAGTAACTACTAAAATGGTTGGTTGGTGCAGTGGCTGATACAGTCGGCTGCTGCGCTCCAGGTCGCGGGTTCGATTCCCACACAGAATTGTGTCTGTAACCCACCACACAGGAGAAATCCTAAAATGGGGCAACGGATTAAAAAAAAGTAAAAAAGTTGCACTCCGGGAGTGCCGACAGAAGTGAAAACTTATTATGGCGCGTTAGACATTTTTAGATTTTACTAGGGTTACTGCGATCCCGGCGGCAAAACGCCAAATTAAACGTCTTGCGTCTCGTAACGGTGTCGCGAGTCCAGAGATTTTATCTCATCTAAAAATATGCGTACCGTGCTAAAATAAGTGTTCACTTCAAAAAGAAGAATAAAACAAATAAAATAAGTTAATAACTAAAAGTTGATAAATAAAAGATATCAGTGCTCTAAGCAAGGTTTTTGTTAAACCTTGCTTGGTTTAGCCTGGCTAAACCACCAAGATCTGATATCAGACGGCCTTTACTCCGCAATCGATGTTATTGATTATATACTAGCGGTACTGATGGTACTTGTCATCATCATCATATCAATCAAAGAACATCTACTGCTGAACAAAGGCCTCCCCCGTAGATTTCCACAATAGTGTCATTTTGGTGGAAATTTGCCAGTACTCACCACGCTTGGCAGGCGGGTTGGTGAATGCAGTATGGCTACTGTTCCACAGAAGGGTCGCTGCTGCCCATCTCTCTAGTTCATACAGGGGTGCTATATTCTTAATCAGGCACCACACGGATTCGCTACTTGTTATATCTTAGAAAAGTGCTTTGAGAAATTTAAGTGTCAATATTTATAGAAACTAATGAACAAGCAAATAAATAAATGTGTCATCATACGGTGCCTCTGTTATAGTAATCATATAAATACTTATATAATTGATTTATCACGAAAAATGACGACTTTTGCCTGGAAAATGCTCGGGTGAATCGTTAGATTTATGTTTCCACTACAGAGCTAAAGAAGCGCTGCTGTCTCACGGCATATTCACAAACTCTCCGTTTGGACTTGCCTTCGGGGCCAGCGCAGTAAGTGGCGTGATGGTAGCCATCATGATATGCCCCTTCGATGTCGCCACCGTCCGCTTATACAACCAGGGTTGGTACAAAACAAATATATATTTTCAAGTTTCTTTTCAGATTCAAGGAAAGTCTGCTTGCTCGAGGTTACTTAGAGGACTCTCCATTGACACTGTCGTTCGTTGCAAGCGTCGTGTGTGGTGTGATTGTAGTCTGTGTCGAAACACCCCTGGATGTTGCGAATACTCGGCTTTATAATCAGGGTAACATTGTCGCATAGCTTATCGGTGTTACGGTGATCTCTGTGGTGCATGCGTGGTGAAGCGTACATTTGGTATCAGTTTGCTTCTTTGTTACATTATCTTTATCTTCTTGTAGATCGACCTCTGAAGTATGATAATTTAAGTAGGCTATAGTACAAGGGATAGTGCACTCTAAATTTCCAAGCCACTGTTGGTACTGTTACCTCAGTTTGTATAAAAAGGCGGTACACCGAATACGTACTGTGTGGTGCCGGTTCAGAATACCACCACTCCATCTCCACCCGTGGGTGTCGTAAAAGTCTACTAAGGGATTAGCCGGAGGATGGGCAGCAGCGTCATTCGAGTACATTAACAACTCAACTGCGATCGCCAACCCGTCTGCCAAGCGTGGTGATTATGGCAATACCCCCCAACGAGCCCACAACACACCCATTCGGTCGTTGTGGTGATCTTTGCGAGAGGCCTATGTCCAGCAGTGGACTTCATTCAGCCGAAATGATGACACCGAATACGCCGCCGGTACAAGCCGAGCTTCGCTTCTTCATATATCGGCGGGTAGATCTGATACACCCGCATTTAATCAATAGCCCTGTGGCAACCAGCCGCACGAGTCTCGAGGCTTGCCTTGGCCCGGCTTGGTAACCTTTACAACCACAGTGCTTTGTACGTTCTTTGTAATAAATTGTAGTATGCAGCAATACTTCTGTGCTACTGTTTGATATATTTAAGTAAGCACGAAGTACTGTTCTAAATCTGGTGTTATTTATTATATTCTCACAATTGAATCAATCAGTCCGTTCCTTTATAGTGTCTATTTACACCACTATAATCCGTACTCAATACTCGTTGTTGCTTCTTTTCTATTGTTGGGTTTATTTAGAATAGAATAGAATAGAATAGAATAGAATATTCTTTATTGTACACCATTAGAATAGTAATTTGTAGGAAAATAGATCATAATACAAGTAATTGTACAATGGGCGGTCTTATCGCTTTAAGCGATTTCTTACAGACAACCTTTGGATGGACAAGAAAAATATGGAAAAATACTAAGGGGGTAGTCCGTGGTGTACTTATTATACAAAAAAAAATTATAATATCAAAAACCTTATCTAGGCAATCTAATATAGATGGTAATATTATATTCCTAAAATACCAATATAATACATACATCAAAATAAAATAAAATATACAACTATATATTAAACTTTATATAAATAATATAGGACCTATATAAAAATATATCGTACGTAAATTTAATGAATAAAAATAAGAGTAAATACAACAAATATTTAAACAGACAGATAATGTTCCTTTACGAGATTTTTAAAAATAGCTAGTGACTGTGCTCTTCTTATTGACACAGGCAGTGCATTCCATAATCGGACAGCCTGGACTGTAAAGGATTTGTCAAAAAATGTTGTAGAATGCATTGGCATCTCAAGTCTCAGATTCTCCGATGACCTCAGGAATCTCGAATGTGCGTCAGTAAGGAACTTAAAACGTTCTTTAAGATAAGAGGGGGTTGCAGGATTAAACAAAATATTGTAAAGCAGGTATAGAATATGAGAATTCCGGCGAAGGCGTATTGGAAGCCACTTGAGTTTTGTACGAAAATCTGAAACATGATCATATTTGCGTAAACCAAATATAAATCTAATACAAACATTTTGGAGTCGCTCAAGTTTATCTAATTGTGCCTCAGTAAGATCGAGATAAGATAAGATAATTTAGATTCTTGATGCTTTCCTCTAACATACTGTAAAGCTTTTACTGATATTTCCTTTAGAATAAAACTGTAGAAAAGATCTTCATTTAATTTCCAAATCATTTTTCCAGGTTCTGCAGTAAGCGGTTCCGTCTTATACACTGGAGTACTAGATTGTATTACAAAAATATACAAAACTGAAGGTCTTCACGGATTATTCAAAGGAATAGGACCGCTGTACTTAAGGATAGCGCCACACACAACCCTTTCGCTCGTCATATGGGATATGCTTAATAATTTGTTGTTGAATAGTAAGAAATGAAAAGTTGTGTGAACTTGTGTTTTAATTAGCACCCCTAAAAACTTTAACAATATAGAACACCAAAACATTCAATTTTGGAACGCGATCGGGGGAGAAAAATGAATTTCCCATTCGAGATCCAGGGAGCTACATTCGGAACTTCCATCATCGCCATCGTCTTCTTCACCATTACAGCAACTACATGCATCTTCTTCCTCTTCTTCGCTGCATGTGCACTCTGGATTATTAGGATCCATCACTCCAATAGCCTGCTTGTATGCTCTAAGGCAGGTCTTTTCGCATACCTCAGGATGATAGGGATCCACCCAAACTTTGTCAATGGCCTCTTTGATAAGACGTCGTTGTTTTCTTAGCCGTTTCTGAATCATTTCATCATTGTCTTCTCTAGTAATCGTGTATACCAGAGGGCTACACTGATCTACATTAATTTCACTGCTCTCAGGAGAGACCTGCAGTTCAACGCGGTATTCTCCGTTCCTCTTACATATGATAAGTGTTGGTTTGTCTTCGACTCGCTTTTTCGCCTTCTTTGTTGGCTTTGTTCTTTGTACTGGTAACGTTTGCCGTTTCGCTTTGTTTAGTTTCCGGAGAAGGCGGTTGGATATTGCTCCCGGCTTCCAACCTTGGGTAACCTAAAATTGTAGACTAAAATTTATTATGTAATCTTAGATTTACAAAGACGAAGAAAGAATAAAAAAAGTAAAAAAAAGCTTACTTGACATCGTCACATCATTTGTATCAAGTTATATAGTATGTTCAAATATGTAAGATTGTATACATAAGGTACTAATACGATCTTTAATATATTTCAATGCGGTCAAACTTTTTTAATGTAATCATTGCTCCGTGTAATAAATATTTATTTATAAAGTGACACGTTATCTGAAGTTTCCAGTAGCGGCAGATGGACGCGTGATTGTGTGCGCAGCACAGCACAAAGTGAAGCTTCCAGGAGATCCTTTCCAATCCCCCCAGCGGAGAATGCCGCTTCACAGTCCCTCTGTGTTTTGTCAATAAGAGTGGCACCAGCGGTCATCTTCGACTCCAGTGGTTTAAGTGTGGTATGCCCCTTCGCTCTAAGGCTTCAGGGGGATGCAACAACAACAACAAATTTACAATCCCCCAAAATGCGCCTGGGGGGCGGCGACTCTATTGTGATTTTTCGAGTTCTTGGAACCCTCCTTGGTGCCGAAGATGACTGCCGCAGTGGTTCTAGTCGTTAGGAGTCCGGCATGCCCCTCCCCCTTCCTCGGGGTGGAAGAAGTAAATGTTGTACTTCAACCGGGAGACAGAAACGGTACCACGTGGTAGGGGATTATGGGGTAATGGGAGCCCGCAGGTAATGAGAGCGGTGTCAAAATGGACTACCCGATGCTCGTATTTACGATAACAGCATTTGGGTGTCTTTGTTAACGTTTGACAAAGTTCGCCTCGTGTGGACGTCTATGCCGCATATCCAAATGCCCCGCGTTTAGTTGCACGACACGGTCTTGTATCATTCGCTCCGCGCTGATAAAAAATAGGAAATGTCAACGTCTCAGGTACGCATTGAAGTGCATAGTTACTCCATTGTATTTACACCAGTTAAAACACTATACTAGGTATCTAGTTTAACGTATCTATCACCTTTCAAATTGCAGTAAAAAACGATATTGGTATAACTAGTATTTGTATTATTTTTTAATAATGTAATTCGGGTCGGGTAGTGGGTGCTGTATGGCTCTTATTAATCTGTATTAGAATTTTTTACATAATATGTACATAACGCTCATTTTATTTTTTAATACCCCAAAAAAGAAATCGTACAACTTCATAAATGTCTTGAACGGTAGAAACGTTAGAACATGCTATGCAAGTCCCTTGGAACGGTGTCACATCGGTATTTAAAGTACATATCTAACGAGACACGGGAACGGTACTTTGAAATGAAAAACTAGTTAACTAAAGCTAGCAATACCACCTAGGAGGACCATTATCCTCCAACAGTGGGATATACTTTGTGTTCATGATGATCAAGAAAATATATTTTCGGCCGCCGAATACTGAAGCGCCAGTCCATATTAAGTCGACCATAGAATTCCACCGATAGTGGCTCGCATTTCTCTCAGTATTCATAATTTATGTTTGATGTATGTATGTGGAATTCATGTCTGTAACCGCAACCACGACACAGGAGAAATCCTAGTGTGGGGCGATGTTTAAAAAAAAAAGAAAAAAATGAAAGAAAAGTAAGACGTATGTATGTAATGTTTGATTATCTGGTTACCAGAAAATCTATACCTCCCACACTTATTGTTTTCTCTGCATCACCCAAAAGTCGTCTGGCCGAAACTGCCTATGGCATTAAGACCGCCTTTATACACTATTATACATTAGGAATAAATAAATAAAACCACACCTAACTAAAATGTTCCGACACAGTACGGTAATGGCACCGAATGACATGTTTGATGTTTCTGCGATTTTCTGGTAGCCAGGTAATCAAAGCTTACTATTAATAAAAATTGAAATAATGCAAATGTAGACTTTTATTTACAATTTTCCTTGTAGGCTCCCATTCCGATGTTCCCCTATTAGGCAAGTCTACTGAAAATTTCAATTCCACTTAGAAATAAAATGCGTATCTCCAGCTCGGCCTGGAATTACGCTTTATAAAGATGTAAATTATAAAAATATATCGAACCAAGTGTTTAAATAAATTATTTATTTTTCTTACAAGTTAGGTACTATAACGTTACAAAATTTGACTTAGCACGTAACCGAAAATACCACTTAAAGTTCGATTGTCCTATAACTACAACAAATTCCTACACCAAAAAATGTTTCACGTGGACATTCGAGTAATATATAACACACTTAACCGGCTTGCGTAGATACGGTAGTGCATTTGTGGTTATTGCCCGCTCCCTTAGAAAGAGCTACCCGTCGCTCATACAGCTGCTTTTTCATCATTTCAGAACTAATGAACGAATGAAAACACGGCACGTGGAATGAGCTTAAACTAATGCCCTGGTCTGTCAGCGTAGTAATCCGTTTTTTCGGCCTCTTATTATCGTGATTTTTCAGTCTGAAGTACGTTTTGTTCCCGTACTCGTCCACGGCTACTATGCCTTTATCTGGCGGCGTGGCATGTTTACATTTTTTTCTGTCTGCATAATTATGTGCTTGAGAATCGTAAGCATGAGGTCCAAAAGTGCGGCGTTTGCCTTTCACTTTGTCTTTACTTATTCGCGGCACAGTGGATGGCTTCGGAATTTTTATGTCTTCTCCGTGTGCCAGCATATCTTGTAATTTTGTCAACAGTAATTTCTTGTCTTGTCCGTGACCTATAATCCCCATTCTAGATAAATCTTTTGGCGATACGCTGCCGAAGCAACTCCAAGTAGTCTCAGATGGCTTTAACCCTGCATTTTCTTCTTGCTTTTTTACACCGATTACTTTTTTCTTAGTACCGCCCCGGTGACGCTTTTTCGACTCCGGCATAACTTTTGACTGAGCATAGAACTTCCACTTACCTTGAGAGTCTACATATCCATCAACGCCAACTACTAACCATTTACCGTTCATAGCTTGGAATTTTCCAGCCTCACCATCAACTTGCTCTTCATTAGGTCCTATAAAGACGTTAGGTGCCCATTTCTCATCAGGTCCTATATAACCATCAGTGTTTATTTCTAGCCATTTATTATTCGGACCCCAAAACCCACCTAAATCACTGCACTGTTGTTTTCCATCAGGACCTTTGAAGAATCTAGGCACTGGATTTCCATACCTGTCTAACAGTTTTACTCTGTAGTCCATGAACGAGTATTGAGTTGAGTTATCTGCATACATTATTTTCTTGCTTTTGACAGTAGGATCAAATGTGGCATTAGGGGGAGTAAATTCAACTATCCACTCATCGCAATCAGTATCAGAATCGGTGAGTTCCGTGTCTTCGGAGCAAGAGCAGGTACCATCTAGGTCAGCTTTTAAAGGATCAGGTTCCGCAGGGTAACATGAACAGTTGGGCTGTTCGGTGTCGGGCAATATACCAAGCGCTTGTTGGTAAGTCTTCAAACAAATCTCCTGGCACATATCACTAAAAGCGCTCTGAATGAATTCACGTTGAAGTTTCTCTAGCTGCCTACGAGCTCGTTCTTTCTTTTTCTTTCTTTCGTGGTTTTCTTCTGCTGTTCTTCCTATCGTATAAGTCACTAAAGGCTTATCTTCATACGGGTACTGATTAAAAGTTCTCGGGCGTGAAAAAGTTCTCATTGTTTCCATGGTTACAGTATATTCACCATCCTTCTTTTGCACAATAAGTAACGGCCGCTTCAGCGCTCTCTTTGGCTTTCCTATTTCTCTTTTTCTCTTTTTTGTAAAGATCTCGCCAGGATTCTTGGCTATTTTCAGTAATCTCAATACGTGCTTATTCACCGCACCAGGTTTCCATAACGGGCGAAACTATATAAAACAAAACAAAAATTAAAAATGCCTGACGTAGTGACATCCGATTTCTAACCTGTAAGTAAAAATCGATATTCAGTTGGTACGTACCTTTATTCCAGGTACGTCATCAGCAGTCCAGAGCCAACCCATATTTTTGGGAACTGCTCCCAAAGTCCCTGTACAAGGCATTGCGCAATGACTGTGCCCAATCTGGGGTGCTAGAGAAATAGTAAAATAAAATTAATAGTTATTCAAATATTGTTAAAATAACATGCACTAAAATAAATAAAA
Source organism: Diloba caeruleocephala (assembly GCA_947459985.1). Classification (NCBI taxonomy): domain Eukaryota; kingdom Metazoa; phylum Arthropoda; class Insecta; order Lepidoptera; family Noctuidae; genus Diloba; species Diloba caeruleocephala. The sequence continues at coordinate 26,716,898 of OX381608.1, read as the reverse complement.
TAAAAACTATAAAGTACGTACGTATACCTGTATAGCCGTAGTTAAACTTAAATCTGTCGTCCTTTTTCTTCTTTTTGCCCTTTTTTGTAGTTTCTTTTTCGGATTCAGGGCTCTTGTCAGCTGTAGACTTTTGTCTAGACCCATCTTTTCTCTTATAGTCGCTACCAGATAAACTCAGTGGTTTCATTTTGCCTTTTTCGAGTAGTTTGTGAAAGATTGGACAAGGAAAAGGCATTTCAACGGCAGGTTTTCTTAAATGCTCTTCACCAACAATTTCGTAGCCGCCGCATATACCACAATACGTTGTTCTTTTCGTGAAGCCAAATCTACACTCACATTCGCAAAAACAAGGATCGTTACCGATTTTCATTTTTGCTGATACTCCTCCGATTATCTCCTCAACTTTTTCGGTTGTATCTCTTTTCCGATTACGCATGTCTAACATAATGCGATCATCTGGTGGAGTAGGTACTTTTCGCATTATTTTATTATCGCAATTCACGCTATCACATTTGTTTATGGTAATCAGATGTGACGCTTCTTGAGGTAAATCTAATGAACAAACACTTTGCGTGCAACTAGTATCAGCTTTTTTACTCAGACATTCACTATCGCATATTCTAAATTTGTATCTTTCTTTTAATTTCAATTCATCAGATTTATCCGATTTCTCTGAAGCTTCAGCGTTTACAGATCCACCTGCAGATTTAGGAGAACCCACTAAATCATTTACTACTGTAAAATAGCCCACATAGTATACCTGGTTGCCAAACGGCCCTATTGTGCCGCCGAAAATGTAATTTAAAATATTAAAATGATCTTGACCGATGGATGAACAAGATTTCGATTTTACTATAGCAATTTGTTGGGGCATGTATATTTTTGTTTCGCTTTTCACTAAGGAGACGATGCCAGTGTTTAATCTTATGTTATCAGTTATATTACCCACTTCAGCAAATTCAAGTTTAGTAATCAGTTCGTCTTCACCAGGATTTTCAATATCCTCATATTTTGTAATGTTTTTATTTTTATCATATCTAAATTTCTTAATTTCACGTTGCTCACTATTGTAAATAGTTTTTAAAACACTAGTTTCTTCATCTAAATTAATTGGTCTATTCTTGATTGTACTCAAAACTCTGGTGGGTTCAGGATTAGAGCCGGTATACATTAATGTTTGTGGGTTTTCCTCAGACAACGATCTCAATTGAGTAGTGATTTTATATTGCATATAACTTAATTTTATGTGGAGTGTTATCACGGCCATGCGTTTTGAAGTACACTCATCAAATATATTGTAATCACCTTTAACGCAAACGGGTGGTGGCTTCAGTTTCCTGTGAAACTTATTTAAATAGTCGATGTATGATGCACTCCACGGAATGTGGGTTGATCCTATTTTATAGTCAGGTATAAGCTTACTCCATAGTGACAACTCCATTGGATACTGTTTCATATTTGAAATCAGGGTGTCAATATTACTTTCAAATAAGATTGATTGACCCGTCTGCACTTTTGACAGCACTGAAGGCCTTTCTGAAAACGCCGTGCTATTTCTTACTTTAGTTTTACGTTTAGGTTTAAGATTTCTAGGCCGCTTTGGCAAATATGATTTCTGTTCATTTGGATCTCTCAGTTTAATACTAAATACATCTGCGAATTGACTTTTGATGCAAAACTCCCTGCAATTGTTGTAGCTTTTCAAATCTTCGACGAATATCTCGAACAAGAACATTGAATCCGGAAGAGCCATTTTATTTAATTATACTTAAGTTACAATTAACGGATAAAAATTATAATTGACGGCAGCCAAATATGCTCATAATAGAAATAATTAAAATTAAAATTTAACAAAAAGTACTTCCAATTTAACGACGCCAAAAAACAGTGTGTCAATGTCTTTAAGAAATTCTTTTTTGTTGAAATTTCTGGTCAAAACTAGACAGCCATGATATTGCAACATGCAAATTACTCAAAAAAGGTCTCAAGATAATATAAAAAAACAAACGGATAATATAAATTATTGTCAAAACCGTGTAAAATCTTATTACTTAAAATATTATTATTACTAAAAGTAGTGATTTATTTTTCGCATGTTGAATTTCAAGAAGCACTTAAATCCTATAATTAATATAGCCTCCATCATATATATAAATTATTGTAAAGAGAACCAATAACTAAAATACAAAAAGGCAAGAATTACAGCGGCTTTCATACAACTTATGTGCCAAAACGGAAAAACACAGAGAATGATAAACAAATCCAAGAGCCAGGAACAAAGCACACCCACCTCCCCAGGACTCATCCACAGCCCCGTCACGCTGCGGCCGCATCCTGAATCATCAGTGAAGTCGGCAGGGGAGACACCGGCCACCGATTGGGACCTAGGGACAATCGGCCCCAAGCCGGGTTCCCGCTTCCAACGGTTTTGTCCAGCGCATGAAGTAGGACTTAATAAATAAATGAGAATGTCATGCGCGCACATGAATCTACAGACGGCGGAACTAACCTCACTGCGTACCGTAGTAGGATGCTTCGGTACTCAGTTTCGGGAACTTGATCCAGCCATCATTGTCTCGGCCCTACGAATATCTGATCAGGTGCGTGTCATAATCACCGTGTCGTGGGGTAATCACCGGTTGGATGACGCTACACTTTATCGGCTGTGCTCGGAAAAGCAGAATAGTTGCGTGTAAAAAGGGTTTTCTTCGGGTGGTAATAAAACTAGGACTAGGACTGTAGATGGTTTGGTGTACTGAACTAATAATACAAGAGGCAGCCCTACAATATATTACTGTACGTACTTAATAAAAAATAAAGTGTGTGTTTGTGTGTCAGCTCCGACGCACGACTGGAGTTTACTCCTTATGAACGATAATTATGATGTCCAGTAAATAGCACGACATACTGCAGGGGGTGAGAGCTTTTACAAAATTTTAAGATAAGAAAATTGTACTGTGAAAATTTAAATAAAAATTGTATTTCTTGAAAACATTCTAATTTTTAATAGAAAAAAGACTTATCAATGAGTAAAGTAACTCTTCACAAATAATTTGAGGTAAAAAAAAAACTAGAAAAGGAATTTTTTATTACGAGATGCTTAAAAATCTGTGTCACGGTACAGATTTTTCGATATTTCGGAAAAGATTGTACTACTGTAAATCCGTAAGATTTTGCTGAACATATATTGTGTTTTTTTGGTAGGTATTGACCCAAGCTCTCACCCCCTGCTGTATGTCGTGCTATTTACAGGGTGTGTATATCGAATAGAAAAAGAGGGTAAATGAACGCATCTTCTAAAATGATAAGAGAAACAAACATATATCTGTAATTATTCGGATTAATTATACTACTTCAATAAAAGCGTATTACATAAAGTGTGTTTCTCAAAACATTAAAAGTTGCTGTTTATGTACGTTGTATAGATACAATAAATGCTACTATATGTATTTATTATACAGCATGCATACCCTGTACTCGGCAGCAGTATACAAGTTGCGGCAGAACTTCGTAATACGCAGGCACATAAAACACACGTACAAACATACGCACACATTCAACTCTCAGACCAGAGCTAGTGAACTATACAGTGAAACTACGAAGCATCGCACAAAGAGGAGGCCCCGAGAATAAGATACGCTGTGTAATGTATTCCATCTCATTCTTTTGCACGTTCAACTCTACAAATATATGTTTGTCTGTTCCTAGGTAACGCCTCAAGTTTCCGAGTGTTACACTTGATTTTAATCCTCATAAAATTTTCGTACCGGGCCTTATAACTCAAATCGTTTCTTAAGCAGTAAACTCCAAAAAGAGTGTTGTTGCTAGGTCACTCAAGAAAGTGAAAATTTTGCACATCACTGTGACCACTTTAATGGTCATTCTCGAGCCATCCGCTGCAACCCGCGGTCGCCCGGCGCGGTGCGGTCCACTACGTTAATTGTAAATAAATTGGTTTTGTTCCATTCGTTACGTGGACCGCTCCATTGTGTCATTCCTTCCCGATCTCGGACCGCGATACAATAACAAATCAAAAATAGGAATTGTATTATAGTGTCATCCCAATATTTATAAAGTAGCATAGCGTACACAAAGGCATAAATAGTTAGGTATTTTATTATTTAGTAACGAGTTCAGGCTACAGGCTAACATAAACTCGTAAAACAAAGTTTTTTTAGTTTTCTGTGATCTCGCGTACCTCTCAAGGGAGATGTGGATGCTTAACTTAACAATTGGCAAAGCTTGAAGAGCCTCCAGTCAGGCTAAAAAATATACCTATACTAAGTTACTGCGCCTAAGGGCATTATGCCCTGCGGGGCACGGACCTCGGCTTAGGGCGTTACTGCGATAACAACAACAACACAAAAATACTGCTGCCTCGGTATATTTTGGGGTTTATAGGGGATATTTTATTTCTACTCGTTATTCTCGGCATGGGCCGGCGTGATCAACGGCCAGGAGGGGAACATTTACGGGACATTTAACATTTAATCGGGTGGTCGCGATGTTAGGCCTCCGCGACGGCGTAAATGCAGGGCTCGGCTGGGAGGTCTAAATGTCTAAATCCTGTCTGTTTGAATTAGACTAGGCGAGTCTCTTTTTATGAACTACGTGTAGATAAAGATAAAAGACATTTATTTGACCACAGATACATGTGAAACAGTTATGTTATTTAAAATAATAATAGATCTAAATAAAATGTAACTTGCCTTATAATTTAATTATGTATACCTTAAATCTACTTAAAATATTTCATGGTGTGCCTCATGTCCGTATCGAATAGGTATCCAACTCAGCATAATGCCGGGCAGTGATGCAGGGCGCTGATTTTCAGCTGGAGCCCATATTAACACACGTGTGTAAACGGGTAACTAGTTTCACTGTCCGGGACGATGATTACGTGCCTTGGTCGGCGGCATGTGCTTATTCGAAATGGCCTATAATTAGCGGCCGCTGCTACGACGGGGTTCGAATGCTGAAGGGCAGAGTCGAAATAGCGTTTACTAGCTAGCTTCATGAACTGCTTGATAGTTGGCAAGTTCAAATCGATCAATTTTTACAAGAAACTTAACTTTGATCCCCGCGGTTAGCCAATATCGTTGATTTATAATTTGTTATTATCTTAATTTTCCTTTTTACATACTGATTTAGTATATTAATTAATGTATTGTTAAAAGCTTCATAGTTTTCATTAATTTTTAAATAACTGAATGCAGCAATTTATGTATCTACTAGCTACCCGCCCCGGCTTCGCAGAGGCAGGTACATGCAAACCCGATTGCAGCGCCACCTACCGGTTCTAATTGCAAATCTAAACTATCCAAGGACCCACTCAAACATACACAAAACAAATCAAAATCGGTCCAGCCGTTTAGGAGTAGTTCAGTGACATACACACGTACACAATCATCTATACAAATAAATAAAATTAAAGTGTCTGTTTGTAATTTCAAAATAACAGCTTTTTACTAAATGCATATGAAAGTAAATACGGTACATACAATAAAAAAACAATTTTTACATTTTTTGTCTGTCTGTCTGTCTGCCTGTCTGTCTGTTTGTTCCGGGTAATCTCCGAAACGGCTGGACCGATTTTGACGGGACTTTCACTGTCAGATAGCTGGTGTTATAATGCATAACTTAGGCTACTTTTATTTTAGAAAAATAATTAGGGTTCCGCGCAAAAAAAATAAAACCCTTGAAATCCAATATATATATATATATATTCTATGTCAAGTGTATATGTCGAAGTACTCTAAATTTCTTTTAAATTAAACGCGGGTGAAACCGCGAGTCCCAGCTAGTTATAAATATAAGACTCGCTGCCCGCTCCAGTTTCGCACAGGCAGGTACACAAAAAAGCAGTGTTCAGTGACATACATATGTACAGGAGAATTATATATATATAAGATATCACAATTAACTAGTATAAAACCATGGTAGCTGGCTGGAGTCGAACTATCTTATCTTTAACTGTTCAACCATGAACATCTGTGCCATGGCACAAATAAACAACCACGACCCAAAATCACAGCTAACCTACTAGAATACTTGCTGCAACGGCATATAATCTAATATATAAAATTCTCGTGTCACGGGGTTCGAACTTGAACTCCTCCGAAACGGCTCGACCGATTTTGGTGATCCTTAGCGTCATTGTCGGCCAGGGTGGAGAATCGGCCAACATCTATTTTTCATCCCCCTAAATGTTAAGGGTAGTCCACCGCAATTTTTTTTTTTTTTAATTTTTAGGCAAATTTTTTTGTTTTTATTTTTTTATGACACAGCATACAAAAATACATACAACCCTAAATTTTCACCCCTCTACGATCAACTCCTATTTTTTATTTGTTAATTATAAACTTTAATTTTTTGGCAAAATATATAAAATTCTCGTGTCACAGTATTAGTTACCATACTCCTCCGAAACGGCTTGACCGATTTTTATGAAATTTTATATGCATATTCAGTAGGTCTGAGAATCGGCTACTATCTATTTTTCATACCCCTATGTGATAAGGGTTGTCCACCCCTTAAGATTTTTTTAATTTTTTGGACAACATTTTTTAATTTCATATTTTTATAATGTGGCATTAAAAATACATACAACCCTAAATTTTCACCCTTCTATCACCAACCCCTATTTTTTAATAGTTGTTTTAGTAATTTTTCATCCCGCTCGATAACTGATCAATTATTATCACTTGGTAAGTTATCCCCCCCGGTGTCACTTCTCGCCCAGTAAACAGCACGGAGTAGGGATGAGGCCGAAGCCGGTCTCCTGGTTCTCTCACACAATAAGCCTTCTCTCACAGTTTTCGGCCATTATATTATTATTTATGCATCAAGCGTAATAGTAACGTTTACAATTATCATTTTACTACACTGAATGTTATCTCGAATAGGCGCCGAAACGGCTCAACGGTTCTCAATGAAAATTTTCGGGATCAATACATGAATTGTAACTTAAATTTTCATGTGTGTTCCAATTTTATATCTTGCAGCAGGGTCCAGAATACATGAATAGGTGTAAATATAATTTGCGCCTAGCGTAGCGGGCGGGTACGGCTAGTATATTTATAAAAAATTAGGTATTCCGTGGTTCTGCGTCAGCATACAAACTGTGATTCTGCAAGACCGCAGCGTCGGTGCAATACATGGACGGCACACTAACAAATAAGCGTAGATGTGTATATAGTTTAAGATTAATATATAAGATGTAAATAATGTTAAATAAATCAGTCATTATGTTGAATCCGACTTTGACTCATTACCCGTCCACTACCTCTCACTGCAGCCAAGACACCTTTAGCCGTCAGTACGATCGGTCTTGTGAGCCTGCTTGACCGGCAGTGAGAAAACTATTTCCACACACCCAGATCCCGCCCATCTTCCGCCTGTTTACTTAGGTATCCTGGTAACAGGTTTCCCTGCCTTCAAAAAACTACAAGATAGTAGGGCTAGGGACTTAGGGACTGTATGGTATAACTAGGGACTTAGGCTTTGGTAGTAAGTCAGATAGGGAGTATTACTTAACTCATGTACGGGACGTTGGTCAATAAACGTTGGCCCTCGCCCGTACATTTGGCCTCAGCAACATGTCAACACGTGGCAGTGTTGCCAACCCCTACAGAATTTTTCCCCCAAGATCATTTCAAAATCCCCCTAAACTCCCCTAAGTATTTTTTAGTACCTATATCTAGTATCTATATCTATGTTTTCTGAATATTTAAAGTTTATGCAAGAACCAAAACTGAAAGAACAATCTTAATTCTTAACTCATGAACTCTTGAGACTAACAAATTAAATAACACCCAACTTATTTTTTTTAAGTAAAGGATAGAAGGAACCCAAACAAAAAATGAGACGATTTCATTGAATTCAATCGAACGAAAAAAGCGAAACAATAAATAAATAATGAATGAATGAGCAGTGTAGTTTGTATTTTCTATGGAATGAGCGGCGCGGAATGAACTCTACAGGCGTACCGCTCATTCGTTCTAGGCTGCGTTCAAAAATATATATAAACAAGTGCAAATTGGCAGCGTTCAGAAATATAAGAACTTTTAGTTTAAATTATTTTTAATGATCCTTCCCCCCTAAAAAAAACCCCAAAGAAATCCTGCCCCTAAAAACGCCCGTTTCAATACTTATTGCCCCTAAATTTAGGGGGAAACCCCCAAGTTGGCATCACTGACACGTGGCCGGTTATACCATAGATTATATACTAATACTGACAGGTTATACTGATCAATTGTAGCTTACATAAAACGTTTGTACTTTTAACATAGCGCCATCTATTGGATACTTACTCAATCCAGTCAACTAGTTACCTTATACCGCCATCTGTTAGAAGCTCATCGAACTGTTTGTCAGATAATAAACAATTCGCAATAAAATAATATTGCGATTATAAATTGTGATATAAACTATCTTTTAATTTGGATAATACTGCACACAGTACACATAGTTTTATTAAAATCTGTTCAGTAGTTTAGGAGACCATAGCGGACAAACAGTGCGACACGTAATTTATATATATTAAGATATCAGAATTAACTAGTATAAAACAATGGTAGCTGGCTGGAGTCGCCTGACAGTTGGAATCATTTGCCGTGAAATATTTTACAGAAACTCATTTGTCGGAAAAAAAACGATTTATTTCTGGGAAACAGTCCAGTTAATACATACATTGCGTATCTATGGACGATTTAAATGGTAGGTTTGTAGAAATTGTCCAAACAGTTGGGTCTAAGTTCCATATTACCCACGTTAAGGGTCCAAAAAGGTTTTCCGATCACACTCTCGACCTCATGGCAGAAAGACGCGCCATGACACTCCAGTCCTCCGGTGGTGCTGAAGCATACCGATTGCTCAATAGACGGACATGGAAGTCCTTGCGACACGATATACGCACCTTTAACACCAACGGTGTTAAAGAGACGATTGAGCGGAATCAAGGCTCCATCAATCAAGTATTCGCAAGAGACAAGTCTAAGAAGCGGAAGGCCGAGGACGGCAGTGTAGCGTCGACTAAACCAGAAGTTTTGAGAGAGATTGAGAACTTCTAGCGGCAGCTATACACCTCGGAAACTATACCTACCATTGGCTCTGACAAAGACCCGCGAGCCACACTAACCCGACACTATACCGAGGATATCCTGGACATCAGCCTGTACAAGATTAGGATGGCCTTGAAACAGCTCAAAAATAACAAGGCGCTGGGTGGGGACGGAATTACGACAGGGATTTTGAAAGCGGGTCACACACTGGTACTTAAAGTCATTCAGAAACTATTCAATTCCGTCTTACTCGAGGGCACAACGCCGGAATCGTGGAACTGAGGGGAGTTGGTGCTCTTCTTCAAAAAGGGTGATAACACCCTATTGAAGAACTACAGACCCATCTAGTTTCTGGGGCATGTTTATAAGCTGTTTTCAAGGGTCATCACCAATCGTCTCGAGCGCAGGTTTGATGACTTCCAGCCTCTCGAACAAGCCGGTATCCGAAAAGTATTCAGTAGCATAGACCACATCCATACGCTGCGGCAGGTTATACAGAAGACCGAGGAGTATAATCTGCCACTATGCTTGGTATTTGTGGACTATGAGAAAGCCTTCGATTCGATCGAAACCTGGGCAATGTTGCAATCTCTGTTGCGGTGCCACGTTGACTATCGGTACATTGAAATGTTGAAGTGCTTATACAGAAACGCCACCATGTCGGTCCGAGTACATGAACAAAGCACGGGGGCAATTCCATTGCAAAGAGGTGTGAGACAGGGTGACAGGTGAGAAGTCATTTCCCCGAAACTGTTCACCGCTTTAGTGGAGGATGCCTTCAAGCTACTGGAGAGGAAAGGATTCGGCATTAACATCAATGGCGAGTATATCACTCACCTTCGATTTGCCGACGACATCGTAGTCATGGCAGAATCGCTGCAAGAGGTCAGCACAATGCTCGATGATCTCAACAGTTTCCGAACAGGTGGGCCTTAAAATGAACATGGGCAAGACGAAAGTCATGTCAAATGCCCATGTCGTGCCCATCCCAATATCCGTTGGGAGCTCTGTTCTCGAAGTTGTTGACGAGAATGTCTACCTGGGACACACTGTCCAGTTAGGTAGGTCCACCTTCGAGAAAGAAGTCAATCGTCGAATTCGAATCAGCTGGGCAACGTTTGAGAAACTTCGCACCGTCTTTTTGTCAACAATACCGAAATGGCTCAAAACGAAAGTCTTTACTCGAAAGTGTTACCAGTGATGACATATGGAACAGAGACGTGGTCACTCACAATGTGCCTCATAAGAAAGCTCAAGGTCACTCAGCGAGCTATGGAGAGAGCTATGCTTGGTACTACTCTACGAGATCGAATCAGAAATGAGATCCGTAGAAGAACTAAAGTTGTCGACATAAGTGAAAGGATTAGTAAATTGAAGTGGCAATGGGCGAGGCACATTGGTAAAATAAGATAAAGATAAAAATATTTTTATTCATGTAAAACCATTTATAGGCACTTATGAATAGTCAAGACTTTAGTTGCCTCGTTCCAAGGTGTAGATTTCCTATGGAGAAGAACGGACAAGAAACTCCATGGTTACTCTTTTTAAATCATATTGGTACAATGTTCTCGAAATTATGGTAATGTGAGGACAATGCAGGAAGAAAGACTCGTAAACTTCTTAAAAAGTCTACACTAAACAAGCTGGGTGAGGTGCTCGTAGAACTGATGGCCGTTGGGGCTAAAAGGTTCTCAAATGGAGACCGCGCACCGGAAAACGCAGTCGGACGACCTCCAACGAGGTGAACAGACGACCTGGTGACGGTCGCTGGGAGTCGTTGGAGAAGAGCGGCATATAATCGCTCGTTGTTGATATCTGAGGGAGAGGTTTTTTCAGCAGCCGTTGTTTTTGCAGTGGGCGTCCTCTGGCTGATATTATGATGAGTCCAGTTAAAGTATACTCAAGGAGAAGAGGCGTCGTAGGTTTTACTGGTATAAAATGTATCTCTTAGGATTTGCCACTAATCAAGCTTTTACTTGTATATACACGCTCCGTTTCCGTGTGGTGTCCGGATTACGAATATATCACCATTCCAATTCCTCTCGTGGATGTCGGCAAAATGCGACTAAGGGAATCTTAACCAGAGGCAAAGGCAGCAGCGTCCCTTCTGCGGAACAATAGCCATACAGCGCCTACTGCACCTACCCGCCTGCTAAGCGTGGTGAGTACCGGCAAGTTCCCCCAGTGCAACTGGTCGTAGTGTAAGTCTATGGGAGAGGCATTTGTTCAACTGTGGACGTCCTTTGGTTGATGTGATGATGATACACGCTCAGGCATTTTATTAAAGTATTTAATATCTACAAATAAATTCATTTATTTGTGTCTAAGAGTATAACGAAGATAATATAAAATATAATTTTTCCAAAAAAACATTTCTTAGTACCACATATATACAATAAAAAGTTATATGGGAATAGTATCTACATTTGATTTATTCATAGGTGAACCACCACCAGGCGAAGAAGTGGTCGATGTCCTAAAATCAGTAGATTTAACAGCTGCTAAAGATCGCATTTTGTTTACATAACTTCCAAGAATGCACTGCATTGTGAAGGGAGATAGTTTCCTACTGGGTGTATTAGAAGCTCTGTTCGTCTTGAGAGGGGGTTTGATTCCATCCAAATCGTCGTACATTTCGAATCCATCCATCATTTCCTGATATTTTGCTATTTTTCTGGAATCCATTTGCGCCTTACGTTCTATCTGCGCTACAGGTGGTAATCTGTTTCTATCGTAATTGACGGAAACGCTCATTACTATGGGGTTCTTTGTTTTTTCAGAATTGAATGCTATTAGTTTCTTCGTTTTATCTATGTTTTTTGAAACTTTACTTGTTACCGCCGGCGACACCGGCATTATTTTATTTTTATCTCCGGAAGATTTTTGAAATGGAACACTTGGTGGTTGTGTATCTATTTTGCCTTTATCAGCCGCCTTTCCTTTCAGCAAAGTGTCCGCAGGTGATAACGCCCCTTTTTTCGTGTCAACTGTTGAACCCGTACCAGTAGACTTAGATTTAGGACTTCTAGGTCCTTTCTTCTTAGTATACCATGCCCACTTACCTTCTTTGTCAACGAATCCATCTACACCGATTTTTAATACCTGCCCAGTGGCATCTGTGAAAGAACCTTCTTCAGACGAGTAGAATAACCCATCAGGTCCTATAAAGTTCAAAGGCACCCAACGGTTATCGGGTCCTATGAAGCCATCTTTATTGATCTCCAGCCAATTCTTATCTGAACTCCAGAACCCGCCTAAATCACTACATTCCTGTTTACCATCAGGACCTTTGAAGAACCTCGGCAACGGGTTGCCAGATTTATCAAATAATTTCACTTTATAATCTAAATAATTGTACTGACTTTCATTTTCAGCTAGCACTGGTGGATGTTTAGCTTTAGCATCCCACCGTGCTGCAGGTGGTGTGAATTCTATAATCCATTCATCATTATCAGTATCGCTGCTAGAAATTGTACCCACATCGGAGCAAGAACAAGAATCAATTATCGGTGGCTCGACGCTAGGATCAGGGTCAGTGTGGCAAGGACATTCCGGCAGATTAGGATTTGGTAGGGGAAGGATTCCTATCGCTTGATTGTATGCTTTCAAACAAATTTCTTGACATCTGTCTCTGAATGTGGACTGCAATAGTCTACTTTTCCTCCTGGTCTCTCTACGTTCTCTTCGGTCTCGTTGCCTCTGGATCTTCCTTTTCTCTTCTTCTGTTTTTCCTATGGTATACATGAGAGGTGGTTTTTCATCGTAAGGATATTGGAATACAAGCCGATCTTTTGAGTATTTCTTGAAGACTTCCATCTGAACAGTGTATTCTCCATCTTGCTTCTTAACGATCAATGTGGGCTTCATTTCAATCTTTTTTTTGCGCTGCATCATAGCTCTTTTCTTCTTGTTCATACTATCCAGGCCCTCTCTCATCGCTCTGTACTTCCTTACCAATAGTTTGTTCGCAGCACCAGGTCGCCACTTTGCCCGAGGCTGGAAATATACAATAAGGATTCAGTTCGAATACTAGATAGGTTTATGACATTCTGCATAAATAAAACTGCAATAATATTTCATTGCCTTTTATTAAAAGTCCAACTATACAGAATATATATATATATCAGTACTAAAACGAATTGTGAATTGGTCGGATTTATTGCTCTGTCATCTTTATAGATAGTACGTCTTCTATTGAAGTTTCTTATTCATTCGTGCATTCTTATATTTTTGAAATCTGTAAATATCAAAGTGTCAAAGGTACAGTGGGTATTATTCTATCAAATTTATTAATTATTTAATTATTGAAGTGAAACTTCTTTAGCGGTAGGGAATCGCTAATCTTAACCAGTCCTGTGTAGTAGGCATGCATTTTTCTAAATCATATGGATGCGTTGCAGTGATAATATTGCATTATCGATTTTAATATTTTTAACTTAGTTATAGATCTAATTTCATGGGTTTAATAATAGGCTCTTTCACTTAAAAGAAAGCTCATGGACATGTGCATTCTCTGGCTGGAGGCCTCTTTTGGCTTCGCTAGAAATGACCGGTTAAGCAACCACATTTTCCAGAAATGTATGCGAGAAGCCCAACAAAAGAAATTTAAAAAATGTGCATTCTTCCCACCGACATCTATGGTTCGCACTTGGGGTTTGCCAGCGAGCGATCAAACGAAGCATCTAGAATGCTTGGTTTAATTCGTAAGACCGTAAGTTTGAAGGTCAAACGTACGGCCCGTATAAGCAACTCGATGCTTAAATCCAAAACACAAATAGCTGACGTGGGACAAATAGCTGCCAAACTGAAATTGAATTGAGCTGCCACATCTGCCTTATATCGGCGGAGATATGGCGAGAACAACCACAGTGGGTCCCAAATGGCAGAAAACGACAACGTGGCAGACCCAAAAAGAGATAGTGAGATGAACTGGACTCCTATAAAGACGGGGCCCAGATAGCAATAGACAAACATAAATTGAAAGAGAGAAGGGAGGCCTTTAACCTGCAGTGGGACATCACGGGCTCATAATATTAAAAATAAATCGCCTTTGCAAAGAGGAACCCTATCTTTTGATAGTCTTACGCGGGGACATGGATCCGACGCGCAGAGACACCCTTTAGAGAAGCTAAAATGTAATGGGACACTACGCTACACAATAAAATTTGTCACGGATTGTCCCCGGTGGTGTAGGACTATTGTATGAGATGGAAAAACTATAACGAAACGCTCTATTGCAATGGATTTTATATGGAATGAATACTTAAAGAAAAAAGGGAACTACGGCATCTACCTTTCAAGCTATAAAGTGCATAAAATAAACCATCTTTCTATGCTATTTCTGGGTACCTACTCAACCAGATCGGTAGATAATCAAGGGCATTAGTGTTATTTTATTATATAGTTGTTTTATCGAACCTTGACATTAGCAGAAGTATCGAAATAATAACGATGTAGTCGTTAAATTAAAATTGGAATAGGATTGCAAGATTTGTCTCATTAACACCGAATTCTTAATTAATTTTATACTGTATTTTTTTACAGAAGTTTCAGTTCTTTTGCGTGGTCACTCTCACTGATAGACAGCTTTTTTTTTCTGATGCGTACTTATATATCTATTATGTTTAAAAATAAAATAAATACAACTCACCGAATCATAAAAAAAAAACAATACAACCATTTATTTTCTAACTCAGAGTAAATACAAAACTGCTCGCCATCAATGGCCTCATATCATATGATCGGGTTCCAAACATCTTCGCAGTGCCCGCGTGTTTTTTCGCTGGACACTAATTCCATTCCAATCACGTGTTTCTTAATAATGGTAAGAGTATGAAATGTTTTGTTTTGATATTTTGTATATTTTCCTCCCGTGGGTGTTTATGGCAAAACCCTCCAATGAGCCCACAACACACCCACATCGGTCGTTGTGGTGATCTTTGTGGGAGGCCTGTGTCCAGCAGTGGACTTCATTCGGTCGAAATTATGATGATGATATGACCAGTGCTCTATTGCATTGGAGTATTGAAGATGACTAAGGTGTTAAGGAGCCCTGTGGTTCCGTAGAAGAACCATGGATGCTCGTGTCCTCTACGTGCTAAAAACAATATACATACTACGATCACCCATCCGCCCGCCAAGCGTGATCATTATGGTAATGATATGATCGATCATTGGGAAGCCCGTGTTGAGCACTAGACGTTAACAGGTTAATACGATGATAACAATAACATCTTACTTTCAGTCCTGGTATGTCATCCGCGTTCCAGTTCCAACCCATATTCTTAGGAACGGAAGGGTATGGATATTTCGTATCGGGTTTCTTTTCTACATGGGCTTGTGAAGCTGAAATGTAACAAATAAATATTTATCAGTGCACTAGCTTGATTCTGTAATTAATTAGCAGTGTTCTGTTGGAATTTAGTAGCCAAAAAACACTGCTCAATATCCATAGAAACCATGGATTATTGCACTTTGTTCACCTGGGTCATATCACCCAGGTGATATTATACCGAGGTGAACAAAAGAAGAGACTTAAAATTCCACTTTGTCGACCCAGGTGATATCTCATAGGTGAATAAAGTGAAAGTCAATCGAATACGAAAATTTAAAGACTAAACAGTTACTATAAGTTTTTAAAAAGTCGCAAATTTCACTCATATTAGACTATGATTGCGGGACTTTTCGTTTCGGCCAAGTTGCATTGACCGTGGTCCGTCTTCTCGTGACCACGGTCTATGTAACTTGGCCGAAACGGTGAGGTTAGTCAAAATATTAAATTGCCTTGATGTATCTGTGCGCGAAAAGTCCCGAAATCATAGTCAAACAATTTCTACTTCCACATTTAACAAACAAAGACATCTTCTTTCTTACATATTTACTGCCACAAAAATGTGACCGGCCTCCAAGTAGTAAGTGAGTACTGATGTTTTTATTTTATTATTTCCTGGCGTTCACAGACTCGCAACAAGGTCCTTAGCCTAATAAGTCCTCCCTTCCTTCACTGGTCGTCATACTTATTTTTGACTACACATATTCAGAACATTAGACTTATGTGTCAAAACAACAACAACAATAAACAACTCCTGTGGGGCTCGAGTATTTTTTAGGTAAAGTCAAAGGATTCATGTAAAACACTTGCAAACACTTATGAACAGTCAGAATTGAAATAGTTTCACTATTCAAGTTGTTGCTCGTATGGATAAGAGTTAGCCAGAAAATATATGTACCTGCCGAATATATATGTATACTACAGTTCTATTATTACAACATAATGATTAAAAAAAGATCCTTTGCGATCCCCCCGAGATGTGTCTAGGGAGGTGGCCTCTTTACAGTAGAGGGGGTGACCGGTTTACAGTCATCCCAAATTGTGTGCTCAGCAGTGTGGACTGCGATATGATGAGTATATAAGCAAAACCACATAGCCTAAACGGTAGGCTGGAGCTTATTTTTAGTAACAGATCGTCTTATTTATTGCCAAATCTCCTACCTTGATAACACAGCGCCTATTTGATTGTTATTGTTTTACAAACGTAGGAATTCTCTAATTTCAACGACAAATATTGATTAAGGATATTTTGATAGATAGGTAGAGATGATGAATGATAGAGCTTAAAATATTTGTATTTGGCAAATCGATCTATTGGTGGCAGAAACTACAACCCCCTTTTCCAAATGCTTCTCAATCTATCTATTTAGAAGTAATTAAGATAACGTACGTTCCTCAGCTACGTTAGCAGTAAACTTGCCAACTTTCTTCTTTTCCGACTTCGGTTTTTTCAGTTTATCCTCGATTACTTCTTTTTTTTCAACTTTCTTTTCTGCTTTTTTTTCTGATACAGGTTTTTTCTCCTGCACACCTTTCTTCTCCGGGACACCTTTTTTCTCTGGTGGTCCTTTTCCTAATCGCGTGGAGATCGATTTCCTGTCACCAGACTTTTCTCCTGTTTTGGAAGTGCCCTTCGATGCATTCTTACTTTCAGTATCCATCTTTTGTTCATCTTCTGGCCATGGACTCTGAACTTTTATGTACTTTTTATCGTACAGCTTATGGTATACTGGACACGGGTGAGGCTTCATGAACTCTGGTTGGTCGCGCATATCATCTCCGAGACACTCGTAGCCGCCGCAGACAGCACAATAAGTAGTCTTGCTTGAAAATTTAAAATCACACACACAGTCACAATAGCAGGAGTCATGCTCTTCCAGTATGCACTTCTCTTTCTTCGTCACACCTTCAATAATAAAGTCTTTAACTTTTTCAGCCACATCACATGAATCCAAGCCACACGGATTGTGAATTTCATCAAATTGTAATTCTATATTGCTGTCTGCAGGACTGGGTGGGAAATGATGTTTGGTTTGACATACAGGTGATTGACACCTTGAGTTATCAGCATTTGTACTTTTAATGTCAGTGGAGCACATCGTTTTAGAGCACGATTTAGCAAAACCTTTTATTTGGCAATTACAGCCACAGCCTTTGTACTTGGAAGACTTGGAAGACTTAGTTGATGCGGTTGAGACGGATGACTTGATTGACTTAGTAGGAGACTCAATACCGGTGGAATCGGATTCATTTTCGACAGGCTTGTTTTCGAAATCATATTCCACAGTAAAATAATACACGTTGTATACCTGTTGATCAGGTTTTCTGAAAGGGCAACTTTTTCCATCGCAGATACTAGTTTCGCTGTCCGAATCTAAACATTCTTTACTACAAACTGACGCACATGATGATCTTGTGGTAAGTGCATGTTGCATCTTTGCCATGCAAGCACATTGAGTAGATAGACCTTCTAGTGTTGCTTCTTGGGTAAAGACTCCTTCGTGTCTCACAAAATCTTGAATCATTTCAGCTAATGTACAGTCTTTGCTTCCACATGGTCCAATAAGATCGTTGAGATTAAATTCTATATTGTCTTGATCTACAAGGTTCTCTATGTAAGCTCTCATATCTCTTGCAATTTTGCAGTCTGCTTTACCGCATGGACCTCTTATATTAGCAATATCAAACGTAGCGCCCCGAGATCCCATGGGCTTCTTGCCAGCATCGATACAAAGTGGGCACGGGCCGCTTTGTGCTGTCTGCTTAAACCGTTTAGCAAATTCACCATTAGGCCATGCTGTCTCTCGGCAGTAACATAGTCTATCAATATCTGTTGCTTTCACCCTTGGTCTTATCGTAGGACGAGGTGTTAGCATCCTCATGTTATCATTACAGGATACAATGATCTTTCTCACGTAATCGATAATAAAGTCTATATCTGGACAAGTCTCGTGGGATTTGTATATCGATTCGGGAGGTTTATCTGCGTGATTCAGGCAACAATAATCATTTTCATTAAAGAAGGTGAGATTTGCCGCGGGAGCGTTTTTATAGTCAGCATATGTAATTTTAGTTGGTTTTGGTTTAGGCTTGTCTACGATAAATTGGTTTTCTATCTTGTTAGAGTTCTGTTCTAAAATTTCGTCTGTTGTCTTCAAAGTACACATGTAAGACGTTGTTTTAGAATTGATCCCAGTGTAGAGAAATTTCCTGATGGAAGGATCTTCTGAAAGTGTTCGAAAGGCTGTTGTTACCTTATCGCTTAAGTAGCTTAGTTTCACTTGAATTGATATTTTAGCCATTAATTTCGCTCTACCTTCTTCAAATATATTGTACTCCTCTTTCAAAGTCACGGGTGGAGGTTCCTGGCAATTAATAATCTTTTCTAAATATAATATGAATATTGGGTCCCATGGAATGCACGTTGTGCCAATGAATACTAAATTGTCTTCCTTGCTCCATAAGGATAGCTCTAAAGGGCAATTTTTCATATTTTCTATTAAGACCTCCGCACTGCTCGAGAATAATACGGACTGTCCAGATTGTATAGACGGCTCAGGGGGAAGTTCCACAATTTGACCCTTTTTGCCTTTTTTACCTGGCTTTTTTGGCTTTGCTTTCTTTTTATTCTTGCCTTTCTTACCAACCGGCTCGGGTGGCAAAGGCAATGGTTCGGGCATAACTATATGCATTTGTTTGGGATCTTTTAGTTCCAGGGAAAATATATTTGCGAAATCACTTTTTATCACCAAGCATCGACTCTCGACCATACTCTTCACGTTTTCCACCACCACCTCAAATAGGTACATTGCGTTTGTCACAGCCATATTGTTTGTTTTTTAGATGATTTTTCTTTATTGTAAATATTACTGTGAATGCTTGGACTTTATGTAAATCATATTATTCTTTCCTTTTTTTTTTTCCAAAATCATTAAATTTAATTTAGTATCGGAACTGTCATACGTTATTATTTGTTTGACTACAATGACATCCGAAGGTATTTATGTGCGATTGAGGAGTGACATTATATTCAAAGAGTATATTATTACTTGGTAAAAAATATATTTATGTTATTATTTTCAGCCAGATAAACCATAGGCTTGTTAGTTAACGTGAGTTTAATAAAATATCCCAATCAGAACAAAGTGACATTGGTTTTGATTAAGATCACATATTCAATGATAATTTGTAAAATTAACATTGCAATGGTTTATCATATCGGCCATTTATACGTCCACTGTTGAACAAAGGCCTCCCCTATAGGTTATATATATAATAATAAGATATATTATATAAGGTTTGGGATTTTTTAAATTTAGATTTCCAAACTGGAAGCTTCAAAACTTTTTCAGCGCATATCGCATAGCACTATGATTTTTTTTGCGTCAGCGATATCATCCTCGGCAATGCAGCCTTACAGCCAATACAGCCTTTTGCAAATCCACCACTTATATCCATTATACTCCTAGTGTATTTGTTGCGAAATTTTAGTTCAGTACCATTCAAATCATTCGCCTGACGCGCTGAGTTTACACCGGCTGTTTCGAGGCTTTCAAAAACAAACTTGTATGCGGTGACGGCTAGTTCCAACTTAAGTCCATTAATGTATTGAAAATAAAGCTTAAAATGAATATCTGATCCTACTATTGTCTTGTACTAAAGGAACTCATCTTTATATATCATTATCTACATTTGTATGTAACAAAGATTGCTACGACTTCGGACGTGTCCTTTTACTTACCTACGTGTTATTATTACCTGAACCCAGTTCTCAGGATTCTAGCTCTTTATGTGGTTAATCATTTTAATTACGTCCAAACTCTTTGCTGTCTCCTATAAAGCATTACATAAACCAACCCCCTAAAATGATGATACAGTTGTGGAAATATATAGGGGAGGCCTTTGTTCAGCAGTGGACGTATAAATGGCCGATATGATGAACTAGGGTTTCTCCTGTGGCGTGTGTACAGTTTACAGAATTAAATCCCACATCCCACACAACAATCAGCCAGACCCGAAACGACTAGCTGTAGATCATTAAAAATATTGGTTTCGTGCGGGGATCGAACCCGTGACACGTAGCGTGGCAAGCCAATCACTTAGCCGCTTCGCCAACTGTGCCAACAGAATAAGATTGACTTCAACATGATCAATAAAAGACAAATATTCAATAATGTCTCCGTGATCCACAGAGTGAAAACCGTCAGTGATCAGTGAATGGTGAGAGGCATATTAAAGATAAAGATAAAAATATTTTTATTCATGTAAAACCATATGTAGTACTCCATGGTTACTCTTTTTAAATCATAATTATTGTTACAATATTGGACCCACGTCCCCGCGTAAGCCTATCAAAAGACGGGGTTCCCCTTACAGGGGATATAAACCCGTGTAATAGAAAAACAGTTACAATATTTTTGATTACATTGTTCTCAAAATAAAGATAATGTGAGGACAATGTAGAAAAAGTAAACTTCTTAAAAACTGCCTGCACTGCCTGATATTTACAAAAAAAATGTCATGGCAGCATTAAGATGACCAATCCCAACATGTCTGTGCGATCGTTCACAAGCATGACGCATGCATCAGCGTCGCTCAGCTCAACCATATTGTAGGGCATCTAAACGACCCAATATACGACGCCACCATCAGCAGGACATTTGAGTGAGCATGACATACCTAAACTGCTCGACAACTATCAGGTCAATTAATGAAACAAAATAAGTTAATAATTTATTAATTTATGCTTAATGTACAAAAACGTACAAAGGCGGTCTTAATGCCAGAGGCATTTTCTACCAGACGACCTTTGGGTGATGCAGAGACAACAAGGTAGATGCACCAACAAGATAAGAGTGAGAGGTATAGATGCGAACACATTTATTTACAGGTATAGAAATAGTATAAACTTACATAAACATACAACATATGTACACAAAATAAACATACATATTAAATAGATATATATATAACCAAGGAAAACAGAGATTCAGAGCCGCAATGAATCTGGCAAAATCTTGTCAAGTAGGTATTTGCGTACTTTTATTTTAAAATGTGACGACTATTAACCATTCTGATTTCGAGGGGGAGCGCATTCCACAATAAAATGGATTGAACAAAGAAGGTAGAATGAACAAAGTCGGAGTGATTAGTGGGACATTGAAGAAGACGATTATTAGTAGAGCGTTGATTTTTATTGTGGTTGGAACAAAGATACTGGAAATGGGAAGATAAATAAGAAGGGGAATTAGGGGCATGGAGGATTGAGTACAGAGTAGTCAGTGCCCTCATGCTTCTGCGCTGGCGAATGGGCAACCAATTTATAATAATCCACATGGTCCTCGCACTTATGATTTCAGATATAAATATAGTGTATATAAAAAATAGCAATCAAGTAATTGATATCATTTAAACAAATTGAGGCAAAACCCCCCAATGAGCCCACAGCACACCCATATCAGTCGTTGTGATAATCTTTGGGGGAGGCCTGTGTCCAGCAGTGGACGGCCGAAACGATGAAACAAATTGAGAATGAAGGATAATCAAATGTCATTAAAAGAATTAATATAATCGTCGACGGAACCAGGGTTCCGGGAGGCGGAGGGTTCTGATCCAGAGACAGAAGCGTCCTGATGCTTTAGCTCCTGGATTAGGCAAGATCCCTTGATCAACTTTGGTTTGACCACGCCACGACGCTGGCAGCTGCGACGAGCAACACTCTGTGGAACTGTGTGAGGGCCCAACGCGACGACGGTGCCACGTGCCGGTGCGCGACGGTGGGCTGGGCTAGGAGCTGGACGGCTCGGCCAGACGGACAGAGGGCCACTATGAATACTATGTGGCGGTGGTCCGACAACGTCACCACCTCCTCCGACCCCCGATTCAACAATCAGTGATGTGAAAGTGAAGTGATGCCGCCCAGTCTTACAAAGTCCTCCCTCTCGGCCCGTCCCAGCAGTTGCCCCATGCTCTGGAGTGAGCTTTGAAGTCACCCAGGACGAGCATTGGACAGGGTGACACGCAGCAATACCCAAATAATTAGCAGGGAGCATAGCGGCCCTCCGTCTACCGTAGCCCAATGAACGGCGATTGATTCCTCAGCGTCCCTGGACCAGCGAGGCTGTTCTTGGAGCTGAATGCGTTGACTCGTCAAGCAGGCGAATAGGACAGAATGCAGAGGGAGACTCCGCGGCCCACAATTTGATTTTGATTTTGATTTTGACAAACATTTGACTCAAGTTGACTTCGAATAAGGGTGTTATATAACAATTTAATAACGTGCTGACTGTGAAACTGTTACACCACTGGCCACTGTTATAATTAGTCATGGAACGTGAGCTCCTGCCAGGTCTTTCGTTTTCATGGTTCTTTCTATAATTTGGACACAATACGCGTGGATACGCGCGTTACTTTCTTGTTCGCACACCGACACTCTCACTCGCACATTTATTTCATTCAAACCACAAATAAAATCTTTATGAACGGGCACAGGGATTACTATTTCCAACTCACGCGTAAGCTATGCCTGATCGTGAATAATATTCTTTAGATCATTTGAATAGTATTTTTATTAAAATATTTTATAAAGTTTGTTACTCACGTATGGTATAAATCCCTTGTTCTTTATTAATGTTTGCTCAATAATATTATATATTAAAAGAAGGAGATATCATACATGCGCGCCAAAAGTAAGAACCAAATCTCCCCCAATTGTAGCACCTCGCAATCAGTTCGCCCAAGACACAACAACGAGCACACACTGTCAGAATCTGTATTGTTTTATTAATTAAGTAATAACAATGCCGTCGTGCGTATAGAAAATGCACGAACTATCGAATGAAGCTGCTCATATAAATGCGAACGACTAACCTAACGTACACTTATATTCGTTGCTATATTGTGACACACGCTGGGAGAGGCCTATGTCGAGCATATACCAATTTATGCTAATGATGATGATGATATTAGGTTGATCAATAAATGTATTGTATTTTCTTTTTATATTATGTTATATCTATATTCAATGAATGACCAAAAAGTAAATAAATGATTATGAAGTTTAAGTAGAATGGACTGTAATGTTGACAGTCAGCTGATCAAGTGATCATTAGAATTTTGACACATGTCACAAAAATACCCTTATTCCTGTATTACGAAATCAGTAGTGATTATTTATTTTTTTATAAGTGTTCCGTCTCGTAATCGAAACCATAATAGCTCATGATGTTGACCCACATACCAATAATAGAATACGTTAGATGACTTCGACTTATTGTCAACGGCACTGTGGATATTAAGGTAAGTGACGTATTATGCGCGTATCGTAATTCGTAAATGTGTAACATAGTATTTTCAGTGACGCATGTGCGATATGCCGTGTTAGTTCACTGTTATTACATCACAATTCGATAATTTTGCTTGCAATTTACACGTGACTGCTGTAGTATCGGTGCTGTAGGTACCGTGTGAATATTGGAACGAATTTCGCGCCGAATAAAAATAAGTAACATTACACCGATTGGTTACAACGAAAATATCGCGCCTTTCAATTTATGCACTACGGTTTTATAAATGATTAATCTTACTAAATACACTTACTAACTAATAGGCTGTGAAAGTATTAAATATTGTTTTAATTGGAAGAAGTGTTTTTGTGCTTATCTGTGATTGATGAATCTGCAAGTGTTTAGTTCCTAGCTAGTAACATTTAACATTATTCAATCTCCAGTCTAACCAGGAACAGGTAAAATTTCAGGTAAACGTTTTTTTTTTTCACTAATTGCATCTAAAACTTTATATTTAAAATAAATATATATAATAAAATACATTTAAGTGAATTTTCCGTAAAGAATAAAAAATAATTGCAGAAAATATTCTTTATAAAAATCATGACTAGCTATACTTATCACGCTCAAATGGCTGAATAGATTTAATGAAATTTGGCATTGAGGTAGATTATGTTGTGGAATATGATAGAGGCTAGAATACTTTTTATTTGGATTATAAGGAGAATTAAATGTCACAAAAATTAAATTTACACTCAGCACACATTTAGGGTGAGCGCTAAACTAGCAGCACTGTATGATGGTGTATGACAGCATTCACTGGATTAGCTAACAATAGTGTGTTATACATTTCAAATTATTATAAATTATAACTATTTTTTCCATCACAATTATCTAACAATATTTACGGAATTTATCTTGTACTGTAGTATTAAATA
Organism: Diloba caeruleocephala; assembly: GCA_947459985.1. Taxonomy (NCBI): domain Eukaryota; kingdom Metazoa; phylum Arthropoda; class Insecta; order Lepidoptera; family Noctuidae; genus Diloba; species Diloba caeruleocephala. The sequence continues at coordinate 26,692,282 of OX381608.1, read as the reverse complement.
AATATTAAAACTCTCCTTAATATAAATCATCATCATCATCATCATCATACCGGCCATACAACGTCCACTACTGAACAAAGGCCTCCCCCACTGACATCGCTGAAAGGATTATTAAACTGAAGTGGCAATGGGCAGGGCACATTGCTCATAGAACTGATGTCCATTGGGGTAAAAAAGTTCTCGAGTGGAGACTGCATACTGGAGAATGTAGCATGGGATGACTTCTATCAAGGTGGGCTGACAACCTGATAAAAGTCACTGGGAGTTGTTGGATGCAGGCGGCATGTAACTGTTTGCTGTGGAAATCTATAGGGGAGGCCTTTGTTCAGCAGTGGATGTCCTTTGGCTGATATGATAATGTATATTTTTAATTGTTTGTGGAATTCATGTCTGTAAACGCACCCACGACACTGGAGAAATCCTAGTGTGGGGCAACGTTTTATAAAAAAACAAAAAGAAAAAAAAAAATATACTGTTGGTTATTTCCTATTTAATTTTATATCTCATAATTCCCCATTATTACTTAAACTTTACGCGATCTAATCCGTTTAAAATTGTTTTATTATAAGATGAGATTCCATTGGTTAGTGAACTGATATAAAAATACTCGCATCAGAATATCCAAATACTTGATAAAAAAAACAATTGCCAAGAGATTGTGATGATGTAGATAAAAAAAAGTGTAATGTGGATAGGGAGAGTGAATCTACGTGGAATAGTAAACTAATGCTATATAAATCCTTTTATTCTCTGGTTGAAATGAAGTGCATGCCAACATTGGTACTAATTCTTATTTAACGTATTCCATTGGTATATATTATCTTAATTGTTTGTGTAAATTTTCATGATGTGGATATTTCATACATACTATATTTTATTATGTAAATATCACACACATCACCAGTAAGTCTTATGCAGAATTCTTTGGTTTTTCGAAAGCACAGAAACCTAACCATCAAGTGTCTGCTTAACACAACTGATATTATAGTTGTGGTACCCAATTTTGTTACCTGAAAAGACCATAATTTCCATAGTACCATGGATTTCATCGTGGGAGGCTTAGCGGGAGTGGGTGCTGGGTTCTTCAGCAACCCTTTTGACGTTGTGAAGACACGCATGCAGTTGCAAGGGGAGCTCAAGGCTCGGGGACAGCATGCTGTCCACTATAGAAACATACCCCATGCAATAATAACCATAGTGAAACATGATGGAGTTGCTGCATTGCAGAAAGGACTTGTGCCTGCCTTGTGGTTCCAACTCGTTGTTAATGGGGTAAGGTAAGCACTTTTTTTTGTTATATTATATTTTTTGTGCTAATATTTTAGTTGGGTTTGCATAGTTTGTAATTTGTGACAAAGGTCTAAATTATGCCAGTTCTATTTATTTTAATGAATTTTATTTTATTGTTTTTCAAACATTTTGATTCAGGTGTGGCTTATTTAAATATTATCGAAATGCCATAATCATATAGAAAATATAACTTAAATGAAAGCGCATTAAAGCTTATTGCTAAAAAATATATCTCTTTTAGGTTAGGTATATACCAGCAAGCGGACAATTTCGGCCTCCTTAGGGATGAGAATAACAACACAAAATTTATGAATAGCCTCTTCGTTGGCTGTATATCGGGAATGTGTGGAGGCCTATGTGGAAGTCCCCTGCAACTGGTAAAGACACAACTCATGTCATACTCCTCCGAGAAGATAGCGGTGGGGACACAGCATGCACATCCAGGAATGGTGTATGCGATGCAGAAGATTTACAACAAGAACGGGCTCTCCGGATTGTGGAGGGGTGCCCATGGAATGATGATGAGGAATTCTATTGGATCCGCGTCACAAATTGCTTCGTTTGCCGTGTACGTAGTTTTGAAATATATTTGTATGTTCCGTACCAAAGGACCAGTTACTTTGTACTTAAAGGAATATATGGTTAAAAAGCTTTCACACAGAGTATTTAATCTTTGAGGTAATTGGGAACGTTGGGAATGTTGCGAACTAGCTTGGATGGGTAACCGATTGGTGTGGTCACATTAAGGCTCAGCCGTGTCAAAATGAAAAATATTTTATAATTGGCCAAAATAGTGATTTTGATAATCAAAATTGACTTATCATTAGTTCATCTTCACGGAGTCCTGTACTTCACTATTGTCAGATCGGAAATGCCCACTGCCGAACACGGAGTTTCCTTCGAGTCCTGGAGTTGAAATAAGAAGAATAAACCGTTTAATGACGTATTTATCACATAAAATAAATTAACGCAGATTTTGAAACACGCGACAGGAACGAAATCTCTTTGGACAATCGCCGTCGCGTTTGTTGCGCCCGCGCCGCGTGCCGCTTCTTGCTACCATAAACACTATAATAATAAGGGTTCTAGGGCGAGTGATTATAATGATCAAATAATTCGGGATTATAGTGTTCTATTTATAATAATACTTCTACGTTCAAAAAGATTTATATTTTATTGTCAACTTTTATTAAATTAAATTATTTTTTATGGTAGTTAATACATGTAAATTGCCAATTTAAGGGAGTATCTAGATAAACTAGAGGCCTTACTAAGGGGTAGGATGACAATGACAAAGGAACATCTTTCTTATCACTTTAGTGTTTGTTTCGCATTCGCAAAGTGTAAAGGTTTAATTAAGATGTAAGTTGCAAGAGTCGCTGATGCAATTATAATTTCATTTCAAGCTATCAACGTCCTCTTCAAAGACACGAAATTTTGTGTGATAAACATTATCAGTAAGGGTAATCGGTTTTGCACACCTACGATTCAAAGACCTCGTCTCTAAGGCCGGATCGCATCATCGCGACAGACGTGTGCAGCGTCCAGCGTTGTATAGGTAATGTTTGAGTAGATTAAACTTTATTTTTATTGGGCCCAGTGGAAATTCTTCATGATATTCCTCCGCCCTGGGAAAGGGCGAAGGGATATCCTACCCGCTAAAACCACTGGGGCGGTCATCTTCGGCACCTAAGGGGGGCTCCAGGACCCCGTATAATCACACTAGGGCCGCCCACTGGTGCCAAGCCCATAGGCACATCTCGGAGAGGGTGACTGTAAAGCGGTCTATCGGGATCGGCCTTCGCCCGATCCCGGTCTGCGGTCTCCTTCTTGAGCATGACGCTCTTGCCGAAGGAGACCACTGCACTCCAACGTTCATGCTCTGCCAGCATAGCCGACAAGACTGCTGGCAGAGAGGAGTAGATTAACCCTATCAAGCAATTCAGCAAGCAATGCTTAGACTATGCGGGCTTAGTGATGTGGTCAGAATGTCGTGCAATATGGCAAGTTAGTGTGCCTTAACCTTAAACTTCAGCCGATTTACCTAGCATTCGTTGCTGTCGCTTTTCAGTCTAATCAACAGCGTAATTTTTAAAAGTGTATTTTTTTTTAAACTTTACCTCACACACATACTTCCGTGTCTTGGGTACAGTTTGTGAACATAAATCTCATACAAACACCCAGACTCGAAACAACTGTCGGCAGATCATACAAATATTTGTTCCGTGCGGGAAATGAACCTTTTTTTTAGGTGGCTTGGAAATTCTTCATGAACTTCCTTCGCCCCGGGGAAGGGCGAAAGGGTATGCCGGACTCCTTCCGGCTAGCGGGAAATGAACCTGCGACACGTAGCACTAAGCCGCTGCTGTCCAAATATAATACTATATTACACGAAGCTACACGAATAGCAGTCTATTCGTACTTCTGACTGGCCGTAATTCGAGACTGAGCAGACTTGATGTGTAACAGCCAGGAAGCTTCTCGAATACAGGTTTCCCCAAAACATTTAACCGCAATTGGTAAGACTAGAAGCTGACCATCTTTATTTGGGAAAAATCTAGGACTAGTAAGCATAAGCCGATTCTTTCGCGTTCTTCTTTCGTTTTCGACCGGTATCAAGCATTGTCAAGAACTCTTCTAAATGCGAAGAATTACCATAATTATTACGTTCTTTTCAGATGTAAAGAATGGATGGACAACAACAATATGTTCCAGCAGTCTAAGTATCTGTCAGCGTTCATAGCGAGTAACATCGGTGCTCTCTTCAAAACCGCCTTCCTGACGCCCATGGACGTCATCATGACCAGGCTGTATAACCAAGGTAAATAGTCTAATGACGTTTGTTATGATAAAACAATCTTGTAATTATGTTAAGAAAGCCGACGTTCTTCAAGTCCCGGACTTGGATGTTATTTTCTTCTAAAATTGTCTTGTAACAGCTGAAGGTCGAAGCGGTACTTCAATGTCTAGCTCTCCGTGCGCATCAGTGGAATATACAGGAGTCGCGAGAATTTCTACAGTACTAAAAGACTAACAAACGCCACGCAAGGATTCCCTGTAAAGAAATTACACTTAAGACCAAAATGAGAATACAAGTATTAAAGCCAGAAAATAATAATCAAGTACAATTGACGGTTTTATATGGTCAACATAAAGGAAACAAAAGAAATGAAGTAAAAACAAGTTACTTTCAAGCTAGCTTTATTAAAAACTTACTGTACAAAAACTGGACTTTGAAATATGTATTAAATTGCACAATCATCGCAATAAAACTGACATAGTGGATAACATTATCAGTAATAAATAATTATCTGTTTGTTTGTTTCAGCTATTGATGCGAGCGGGCGCGGCTTGCTTTACACGAGTATCATTGATTGCGCAAAAAAGATCACCAAGACAGAAGGCCTGCTGGCCTTCTACAAAGGCATGGGACCTTCATACTTGCGGCAAGCGCCCCACACTGTACTTCTCTTAGTCTTCTGGGATATGCTCAAAGATCTGCGTAAAAGTATTGAATTAAATGCGTAGTTTTTACTTACATACACATACATAGACGTAGTGGTAAGCTTTTATTGACCTTTGCCTCGTGTTGAGAAACCAATGCCTTGAAGCAAGGCGTAGAATATAGAAGTCAGATTGTTCTTTTAAATCTGAGCTTAATGGATGCGTGAAAATAAATCTATATTATCATTCATCATTTATCGATGTCGTATTATGTATGAAAAAGAGACGAAATGCGTCAACTTAATATTGTTTTTATATTTGTATTCACTGTTATTCCGTTAACTATCAGTAACTTATTTTGAGAATTTTTCAAGATATTTTAGTGTTATTATTATGTTAGTAAATATGTACACAAAAAATGATAGATGCCATTAAAATGTTGAAGTGACGTAAATTACTCGATAAGGTTAAATAACATGCGTTGATAAGTACTGATAATAAAGATATTTAATATCTTCCTTATAAATGCTACTTGACATTTCAGTTGCGTCATGGCCTTAAGCAAAACAATATGTATGCTACTGGTTTTTAAGTAGTTTGACATATTAGTGTCATTAGTATAATAAGATAGTGTGTTACATAAGTAACAAATTTCCTAGAAGTGTTGTATCACCTATACTTATTGCAGTAACTGTTTTACTGTCACTGAGTCAGCCTTGGCCTTTTTACGAGGCGAGGTAGTGACCTCGATTGTCTGCAGATGATCTGTAACCTATTTTCGTGTAAGTAATGAGATAGAATTATCAATGTGTACTTACTTTTGCTAGTGTAATCTCATATTGTTACTACTAGTATAATAAGTATAACAAAATGAAAGGACAGTGCTATACATTTATGTTTGTTTTACAACAATTAGTACCTGGTCATTATCCACCAACCTTCCATGCGTAGTATAACTCAGTATTATTGCAACTGAATACCTTATTCAAAGCATTTTAATTAGCTGAATTAGTATTTTTATAGTAATTAATTGAATTAGATTTTAATTATATAATTATAATTATGTCGTCCACAAAATAATTTATCAACATAAAAAAAAAGTTAGCTTAATCAATTTCTCGTTTTATCACTGTGTTAAAATCAACATTTTGTTAATGTGTTATATGTAAAAGAATGGCAGATCTGGTCCATAGTATACAAACGAAACCCATATTATATGTTGGGTCTTAATGAGTAAACAAGTTATTATTATGAAGGCTCAATATCACCAATAATTACTCCGTCTTGTATGTACACAAATAAATCTCATGTAATAAACTGGGATTTGTTATATGGTAGCTCCGAGCTAGGTAATACATACACGCGTAGTAATATAGCTCTTATTACGGTGACCATAAAATCGTCCTAAACAATTGATTGTAGTACAAAAATAGTTAAGGATATTAAATGACGGGGTAGATTGAAAACTAGCGTCAATCGGTTCCCTGCTAACTAACTCTGTTCCATAATTGCGTATAAAATCTACGATTCTATATAAATAAGTAAGTATACCTACACGGACCTCTTAGACATATCCTGATTGTATATTACGATTTGAACAAGTGGGAGTCTGCCTTTGTTGTTAATTTAATAATTCCTTAATAATTTAGGCCAACTATTTTAAGGGTGTTACGGCGGTGTAGACCCATGTTTGCCCATTCTCCTATAATCATAATTTTAAATTGATTTAGTCCAAAAAATACTTAGTACCTAGTAGTTAGTCCGAAAAAATACTTAGTACCGAGTAGTTAGTCCAAAGAAACACTTAGTACCTAGTAGTTGTCCAAAGAAATACTTAGTACCTAGTAGTTAGTCCGAAGAAATCCTTAGTACCTAGTAGTTAGTCCAAGGAAATACTGAGTACCTAGCAGTTAGTTCAAAGAAATACTTAGTACCTAGTAGTTAGTCCCAAGAAATACTTAGTACCTAGTAGTTAGTCCAAAGAAACACTTAGTACCTAGTAGTTAGTCCAAAGAAATACTTAGTACCTAGTAGTTAGTCCAAAGAAATACTTAGTACCTAGTAGTTAGTCCAAAGAAATACTTAGTACCTAGTAGTTAGTCCAAAGAAATACTTAGTCATTGAGTAATATTTATTTAGGATTTTGCAACTTATTTATCATGGTTATGATATGTTTATGTAATCCACACTAAATCGCCTCATGGGTTTAGTTACAGTGAGTATTGTCGCGGACCTAACGACAGCCCCAGATCTACATTTTTAAAAGAGGGGGGTGGAGGTACCTATTTCCCTTCCTCTAGACAAAAATTGTCTTCTAATTAAATACTTGAGGCTTTTACCGAAATGTTTATTATAGTAATAATCATCATTTCGGCCGAATGAAGTCCACTGCTGGACACAGGCCTCCCGTAAAGATAACCACAACGACCGATATGGGTGTGTTGTGGGCTCATTGGGGGTTTTGCCATAATCGCCACGCTTAGCAGACGGGTTGGCGATCGCAGTTGAGTTGTTAATGTACTCGAAGGACGCTGCTGCCCATCCTCCGGCTAATCCCTTAGTCGCCTTTTACGACACCCACGGGAGGAGATGGGTGGTGGTATTCTGAGCCGGCACCACACGGCATAATAGTAATAAAATTATTAATAATTCAAACAGGTTTATTTTCCATAACTTTATTTCGGCGCTATCGTAAATTACAGTATATAGTACAGACAGCGAGACTGGTTGGTGGCTGCTTGCCCTCCAGTCTTCGCTGTCTGGAGCAAGTTACCCATCCCCCCTAGGTCCGGGCCTGCTTTAAAGACCATACGTTCGACTACTACATGGATGAAAACGACTCATAATTTTCTCATTAAGAAAAAAATCGGTTACTTCATCATATCAGCCACAGGACGTCCACTGCTGAACAAAGGCCTCCCCCTTAGATTTCCACAACGAGCGGTCACATGCCGCTCTCATCCAACGACTCCCAGCGACCTTCACCAGATCGTCTGTCCACCTCGTTGGAGGTCGTCCCACGCTGCGTTTTCCGGTGCGCGGTCTCCATTCGAGAACCTTTGTGCCCCAACGGCCATCAGTTCTACGAGCAATGTGCCCTGCCCATTGCCACTTCAGTTTACTAATCCTTTCAGCTATGTCGACAACTTTAGTTCTTCTACGGATCTCCTCATTTCTGATTCGATCTCGTAGAGAAATACCAAGCATAGCTCTCTCCATAGCTCGCTGAGTGACCTTGAGCTTTCTTATGAGGCCCATTGTGAGTGACCACGTCTCTGTTCCATATGTCATCACTGGTAACACACACTGGTTAAAGACTTGCGTCTTGAGGCATTGCGGTATTGTTGACGAAAAGACGTTGCGAAGTTTCCCGAACGCTGCCCAGCCGAGTCGGATTCGACGATTGACCTCTTTCTCGAAGTTGGACCTACCTAACTGGACAGTTTGTCCTAGGTAGACATACTCGTCAACAACTTCGAGAACAGAGCTCCCAACGGATATTGGGGTGGGCACGACATGGACATTTGACATGACTTTTGTCTTGCCCATGTTCATTTTAAGGCCCACCTGTTGGGAAACTCTGTTGAGATCATCGAGCATTGTGCTGAGCTCTTGCAGCGATTCTGCCATGACTACGATGTCATCGGCAAATCGAAGGTGAGTGATATACTCGCCATTGATGTTAATGCCGAATCCTTTCCACTCCAGTAGCTTGAAGGCATCCTCCATTGCAGCGGTGAACAGTTTCGGGGAAATGACGTCCCCCTGTCTCACACCTCTCTGCAATGGAATTGCCCCCGTGCTCTGTTCATGTACTCGGACCGACATGGTGGCGTTTCTGTATAAGCACTTCAACACTTCAATGTACCGATAGTCAATCTGGCACCGCTGCAGAGATTGCAGCACTGCCCAGGTTTCGATCGAATCGAAGGCTTTCTCATAGTCCACAAACGCCAAGCATAGTGGCAGATTATACTCCTCGGTCTTCTGTATAACCTGCCGCAGCGTATGGATGTGGTCTATGGTACTGAAACCTTTTCGGAAACCGGCTTGTTCGGGAGGCTGGAAGTCATCAAACCTGCGCTCGAGACGATTCGTGATGACCCTTGAAAACAGCTTATAAACATGGCTCAGAAGTGAGATGGGTCTATAATTCTTCAATAGGGTGTTATCACCCTTTTTGAAGAAGAGCACCACCTCACCTCTGTTCCACGCTTCCGGCGTTGTGCCCTCGAGTAAGACGGAATTGAATAGCTTCTGAAGGACTTTAAGTACCGGTGTTCCACCCGCTTTCAGAAGCTCTGTCGTAATTCCGTCTCCACCCGGCGCCTTGTTATTTTTAAGCTGTTTCAAGGCCATCCTAATCTCGTACAGGCTGATGTCCGGGATATCCTCGGTATAGTGTCGGGTTAGTTTGGCTCGCGGGTCTTTGTCAGAGCCAATGGTAGGTATAGTAACCGAGGTGTATAACTGCCGGTAGAAGTTCTCAATCTCTCTCAAAACCTCTGGCTTAGTCGACGCTACACTGCCGTCCTCGGTCTTCAGCTTCATAATACGACTTTGCCCAATAGACTTGTCTCTTGCGAACACTTTGGAGCCTTGATTCCGCTCAATCGCCTCTTTAACACCGTTAGTGTTAAAGGTGCGGATATCGTGCCGCAATGACTTCCATATCCGTCTATTGAGCAGTCGGTATGCTTCAGCATCATCGGAAGACTGCAGCGTCATGGCGCGTCTTTCTGCCATAAGGTCGAGAGTGTGATCGGAGAACTTTTTTGGTCTACCTTTACGGTGGGCTTTAAAGAACTTAGACCCAACCGTTTGGACAGTTTCTACAAACCTACCATTTAAATCGTCCACAGATACGCAATGTTCCAGGCACTCGAAGCGGTTTTGGAGTTCGAGTTGAAAGCTCTCGGGGTTTTGGATATGAGTACTAGAGGGCCGGAGCGTAGACCTCATCAGACGAGACCTCTCAACTTTGAGATTAATATTCAATGTGCCTCTTACCATTCGGTGATCACTACCGGTTTTCACCCTGTGGATCACAGAGACATCATTGAATATTTGTCTTTTATTGGTCATGATGAAGTCAATCTCATTCCTCGTGGAACCATCGGGACTCATCCAGGTCCACTTCCTGTGAGGCGGCTTTTGGAAAAAGGAGTTCATCATAAAGAGTCCCTCCTTTTCCAAAAAGTCGGCCAGCCTCTGTCCCCTGGGGTTCCGTTGCCCATATCCAAATTGCCCCACTCTCAACTCACCATCGCATCGAGTGCCCAGTTTTGCGTTGAAGTCCCCCATCACAACAGTGAAATGTGTCTTCGAGGTATGTATGGCCCTACTTACGTCCTCATACATACTCTCTACTTCATCATCTGGGTGTGTCGAGGTCGGTGCGTAGACCTGTATGACCTTCAACGAATATCTCTTGGATATTCTGAGTATAAGGTACGCTACCCTGCTCGACACACTTTCGATGGCCACTATACTGTTAATGAGGGACCTGCGGACGAGAAACCCGACACCACCTTGAGACAGATGTTCGCCTTCCCGGTAGTAGAATAAGTTGCCGGATTTCAGGGTTATCGTGTCCTCCCCCTCTCTTCGGACTTCTGATAGACCCATGATATCCCAGTGCAACTTATCTATTTCTTCTTCCAGCTCAACAATCTTTTCGTCTGCCCTCAGTGTGCGCGTGTTATATGTCACCAGGGCCAGTTTTCGGTTTGGGTGGTAGCCGGATCCCATCCGGAGATTCTTAGCACCCCCTGCCCCGCCGTTTCCGTGGCCGCTACCATGACCAGGAATGGCGGGGCTGCCGGGAACTGGGGGCCGGTGCTTATGTTGTGTTGTCATTTTGGGGGGAATTTGCCGATACTCACCACGCTTGGCAAGCGGGTTGGTGAGCGCAGAGTTGCTACTGCTCAGCAAAAGGGACGCTGCTGCCCATCCCTCTGGTTAAGAGTCCCTTAGTCGACTTTTACGACCTCCACGGGAGGAGATCGGTTACTTGCATAGCTTAAATTAGCGATTATTTATGGCGAAATCTCCGTTCTTAAGCAAATCTCAATTACTTTTATCAATTTTCTTATATAAGTTACCGTAATATGTAAACAAATAGGTACAAATGAAGACTGTAGCATCATACGATGACTGTTTGATAAACATATTTTATTATTGCATTGTGCCATTGAAAATTGAGCTTTAGACGTAGTAGTAATAAAGATTTTAACTGACCACGTTGTTTTATTTACTGCTCTACACATATTTATATTGATCAATCATTTATAGATTGAGAAATCGAAATCATTGGGATCGTTAAGGGATGGTTCTTCTCATAACTAACATCAGAATTTCACTAAATTTTAGAACAGATAAATACATCACTACATACAATACTCCATCCTACTCTGCCGATCAATCCTTCAACGAGGTTATGCTGTTTCTGGTTTTACACTAAACGACAAGCCTGGTCTCCGCGGCTTCATAAGAAATCAAAGATTGAGTGTATATATGATGTCATCACGACACTCTAGGGCAGTTATCTTTAAGAGGATAATATATAAGGAAACTGGGAGGTCATATCAGTTAAATGGGCAGCATCTACCTGTAGGTATATTAAGGGTTGATATTCCAGGTGACCTCAAATGGCAACACTTCAAATAACATGCCAAATTTTGTTTAATTTTATTCCTTCTTTAATTGACAAACCATTTACCTAGAATGGTTATCACACAGAATGATCGATCTTTACGATTATTTCCACGGGAAGCCATCTGTCGCGGTTGTCATAAAAAATACTCAAGAGGTGGTTAAGGGCTATGTTAGCTTTAGAGGGCGGTGACCCCCAAAGTTAATCGGGGGGCGTAAGAGCCAAGAGGTCGCTTAGTGCGGCACCCTCAAAAAAGAATTCTAGCTATTAATAGGAAATGACGGGTGCTGTAAAACATCTCGCCCAGGTGGCTAAGGCACCGTTACCCATTGGGTATTATCAGCAAAACCCTCAGAGTGGCAAGCTGTCTTACTGTACCTAAGAAGGTCCGTATCGGTAGCCCAGAATATTTTTTGACGTTATCACCCTAGTTCTACTACTTTCTTCTTCTTTGTGGATACAGTTTACAGGCATAAATCTCACAGACCTGGATAACTATCTGTAGATCATACAAATTATTGTTCCGTGTTGAGATTAAACCAGAAACACTTTGCTCAGAACGCCAATCGTCTAGCCAACCCGGCCGTCAAATTAAGTGGCCGGGGCATAAGGCTTGATAGCCCATATGCGAAGTTATAAAAAAATTGGTAGCTGATATTGACCAACATCTTTCACAGAATCAACGCAAGATGGTAAAAGAAAAAATACCGAAGAACGATCTCGGTCGGGACGGCGCAGACCTACTCATGGGCGGGGTATCTGCTATGTTCGCGTCATTATTCACCAACCCCATAGAAGTGGTGAAAGTAAGGCTGCAACTACAGGGAGAACTCAAGGAAAAGGGAAAACATGCCGTTTACTATAGGAGCGTTCCCAATGGCCTTTACGTTGTCGGTAAAAATGAGGGCCTCGCGGCCCTACAGAATGGGCTGCCGGCTATGCTTGGGTTTCAATTCTTTTTAAATATTTTTAGGTAAGAATACTGTAAAATATACAAATATAATTCTGTATTTTCAAGGAAAAAGGAGACGGTTCATAAATAGTGTCATAAATATTCCTATATTATATACGAGTACTAATAATATTATTATCATTATTATTCTTGACGTCAAATTGACGTCCATCGTATATGAATAACGTCAAATACAATATTTTTGACGAGTTGAAAACCGTACGACGTTGCCGACATATTTTTATAGATTTTTGAGATATACGAGTATTTTATGAATATGTAAAAAGTGACTAAATCTGTATTCTGTACAACAAATAACAAAAACGTAATATTTATCAAATGTTTCTTATGAATCACATTAACACAAGTAATGCAAACAAAAAGAGTAGATGCAAATGAATACGATTTAATGACGTAAGACTAAGTAAATACCTCGATAAATTGTTCAGTATACAATAGTGAAGATATTGATTACAGATAAACAAATTTCTCAATGAAACGGAAGAATTTAAGTAGCACGGTTCTAATTGGTTGGTTCTATGGAGAAGAGCCAACAAGAAACTAGATTCAAGGTCAACCAACTCCCACTCTTTTAAAACAATGGAGAATAAAATACCGGTTAAAATAAAATTATGATTGTGATGAAAATGTAGGTTAATGTATAAAGAAGGGACATACTAGTACAATAATAATTAACTTGCCTTTGACAAAATTACCATAGGGGCCGACTAGTAGCGACGCACGGCTCTCGTTGACGAGCATTACGCATGCGTCAGCGTCGCTATGGTCAATCAAATTGTAGGGAAACCAAAGACACGATGGAAAACCGTACGACGTTGCCCAAATATTTTATAGATTTTTTTCATATTAGAAAAATATTTTATGAATATTTAAAGATTCATTATTCTAAACACCGTACGACGTTGCCTTATACTCGACATTGGCGAAATTGTGGAAGATACTCTACAGAAGCCATAACGTAAAAGAAGAACAAAGACACGATACACAACGCCGCCACCAGCAAGACATTTTAGTAAGCTTGACAGTCCCATACTGCTGTACAACAGGCACAAATAATTTAAATACTATAATTTCAAACATAAATGCAACATATGACCATATTTACATTTTTGTAAGCATTATAAATGAATGTCACAATGAATGACATTAAATAATATATAACTCTAAAGCTCTGTCAAAATCTATACAAATAAATAAAATTGAAGTGTAACAGACACTTCAATTTTATTTATTTATACTGCATGTAGGGCCCTGCAGGCAGGGCTTTGAGTAGGCCCCTTAGCCACGCTCTTGATTTGCCGCAATCCGTCGAATTTGATAAACGGTATAATGTATTTATAACGTATCGTATTGGAAATCTATTGATTATGAATATGCGACGACTCAACTTCCTTTCAGTGTTTCTTCCTTTGAACTGAAACGATCTAATAATAATGGTACCATTATTATCTTAATATTTCTTGTTTTCGTGTGGTTAGGGGGCCAGACTAACTCGACGGCACGGTTAGAGCAGTGGCTAATGCAGTCGACTGCTGCGCTCTGGGTCGCGGGTGTCGATTCCCGCACGGACCAAATATTTGTATGATCTGCAGGTAGTTGTTCCGGGTCTGAGTGTATTGTGTGTGGAATTTGTGTCCGCACTAATAACTAATACAACATCCGGGACCGACGATTTTACGTGCCCTCCCAGGCACGGAGACGCATCGTTCAAATACCACTATACGGCAACCCATTCATATATTAACCGTGCCAAGCGTTGCTTAACCTCCCCGATCAGTGAGTGCAACTAGCTATGAGCGCCTCTTAGTACATTTCATTTACATTACTATACTCAACTCTTTTCAGATTAGGCTCCTTCCGCATAGCGGAAAGGCGTGGCTTACTAAAAGACTCGACCGGCAACACATCGCTGTTCAGGGGAGCAGCCGTCGCGGGCGTGGGTGGAGCCCTTGGCTCCATAGCTGGCACTCCGTTCTACCTGGTGAAAACCAGGCTACAGTCCCATGCCGCGCGGGCTGTAGCCGTGGGACACCAGCACAAACACTCCGGCACCATGAGCGCACTGCTTGAAATATTTAATCGGGAAGGAGTTAAAGGTAAGATGTTGGTAATTCGTGTCATGTTTAGTACCACCTACTGTTTGCTTTTGCTGTTTCCCTTACTTTACTTTCACTTACGGATATTTTAAATGCAGAAGTAACTTAGTCATCCCGAAATTAGGGTCATCTTTCTGGTCTCTCATTCTCAGTCGGTAACGACACAATATCGGTTTGAACCATTCTCAAAAGAGTCTAGAATAATTCTAATAATCTAACCTTTAAACCTCTTTTCTTTTTATTTGCGTGGGGAAATTTGAATGGTCTTTCTCTGCTTTGGGAGGGGCGGACGGACATGGACACGGACACCGGTCTCTTGCCGGCTAAAAACTCACGCTCTTCCTTCCAATATCTGTGGCTGGGCATTGGCATTAAACCACATCACTAGCAGGCATCGGTCAGTTGGTCTGACGGGTCCCGTGTCTGTGCGATCTAGCTGACCGCACATTCCTCCAGAGAACCTACCATTTGACACTGTAATTATTGTAGTAGACACTCATCGCAACTTGGAAGAGGCTGATCCGATTTCAATAATTAACTATTTACCTCTATTTAAACTATTATTTCCATGGTGTTAAGGTCTTTTCCGCGGCGTGGGTCCTCAAATTCCGCGCGGCATGGCGGGGAGCGCGTCCCAGATCCTTAGCTTCACATACGCTAAAGACTGGCTGCGCTCGCACAACTGGTTCACGGAGACTCCGTTGCTAATGTCGTTCTTCGGAGCCAACCTTGGAGGGATAGTCATGACGCTATGTTTAAACCCCTTCGATGTTATCGCGACCAGGCTGTGCAACCAACGTAAGTAATCTAAGTAAAATTTAATGAAATCCTTAGCAGAAATGAAGATCGTATAAGGTCTATTAGTCTGCTAAGTCACCAGCAGCGCGGCCGCGAAGCGAGAGGATTAACTTTCTAGGTTCGATTCCAAGGTCGGGCTTTGGGTCATACTGTTGAAAACTTCTCAGTAGCTGCTCCCAGAAATGGTTCCCGATAAATAGCTATAACCTCCTTTCGTCTTTATACCATCTTAGATGAACGGTGGTAACACGGCTATATATCAAGCTATACATTTCCAGTGTAAGCTGACCTCCCTTACATTGTACGAAAACCTATACAATACGATAGACCTTTAATGGATTGATATGATATTGTATGATTTCTATAATTTGGTTGTAAATTTTAATAGTATACAATTTTGATTGTAATAAATGTTGCTGTGCCCTGCAGGGTCCATAATTGTGACTAGCTAATAAGCTATTTTTATCACTTAATGTACATAGTGGAATGCAAATAAATGATATGAATATAAATATGAGAATAGCGTAGCGCAGAGTAGCCGTATGTAGTAATACGACAGTACATCTGGCGTGGTGTGCTTAGAATTAAATATGGATATCCGTCCTCCGTTGTACTTTATACGTGTATGCGTACGTCGGCGGTGACTGATGACGTGTAACGCTCTAGTCGGATCTCTTCATCATCATCATTTTGGCCAAAAGACACTGCTGAACGAAAGCCTCCCCCGCAGATTTACACGACTATGTCATAATTTTAGGGGAAATTTGCCAATTTTCACCACGCTTGGCAGGCGGCTCCTAAGGATCGCAGGGTGGTGTTAAGTAGCCTATAACCTCACCTAAAAAATTGAGCTGTCGAATACAAAAAGAATTTCTCAAATCAGACTGGTGACTAGTTAAAAGATTAGCGTGTTCAAACAAAAACAAACATAATTATATTAGTATAGATTATAATAAAACACATTTTTTTAACAGATTAATTGGCTAGTCTAGATCTAGACTAATTGGTATACTTTTCTTACGTTAGAACACTGCAGCTTTTATAGTCGCAGGATGGCTAAGGTGACAGGGGTCGCTACAGATATTTAAGCCATTTTATCTACCGTACAATTCAAATAAAAAATTGCTTCGATGCAAGCAGCAACTCTACAGAGCTATGCTTGGTATTTCTCTACGAGATCGAATCAGAAATGAGGAGATCCGTAGAAGAACTAAAGTTGTCGACATAGCTGAAAGGATTAGTAAACTGAAGTGGCAATGGGCAGGGCACATTGCTCGTAGAACTGATGGCCGTTGGGGCACAAAGGTTCTCTAATGGAGACCGCGCACCGGAAAACGCAGCGTGGGACGACCTCCAACGAGGTGGACAGACGATCTGGTGAAGGTCGCTGGGAGTCGTTGGATGAGAGCGGCATGTGACCGCTCGTTGTGGAAATCTAAGGGGGAGGCCTTTGTTCAGCAGTGGACGTCCTGTGGCTGATATGATGATGATGATGAAGCAGCAACTCTGTCTTGTTTTCTTTTCAGTTTAGTATGTAGTTTGGGACTTTATTATTTTAATTATAGTTTCAAACTAGTGGTTTTTGCCAGCAGCACTTTAAAGTAATTACTAATTTTTACAGCTGTAGACGCCCAAAACAAAGGCAAACTGTACAAAGGCATGGTGGACTGCGGTGTAAAGATGGTTCGGTATGAGGGCCTGCTCTCCCTGTACAAGGGCCTAGGCGCCAACTACTTGAGGCTAGGGCCTCACACTGTGTTGCTGCTGGTCTGCTGGGACAAGCTCAAGAGTATCGAGGAATACCTCCATAGTTGACCCTCGTAGATATAAATGCAGGATTTAAACTTAGTTGAATGAAATGTGACATAAGCACAAAAGAGATCTGTTCAAAGTTAAACATAGATACTAAAAGATAAGAGACTTCTTTAATAACAGCGTTACTGAATGCATAAAGATTATAAAAAAATCCAAAAGGGCACACCTCGAAGGCTTATTTGTTACTAAGTAAATAAGTTATTAGCAAATAAAAATAGTGTTTACATTTTTGGGAAAATACAGTTCAATACCACAAAATAATCGATTATAAAAATCAAATCCATCCATCAAATATCTCGAGTATAATAAAAGAATTTCTTTAAGTAACATTGTTTTATGAAAATCTAAAATACATTAGAATTGCTAACTGAAATGTCTACTTGTCATTACTGCATTTTATTTGCTTTGTAAATTGAGGAGATGATCGGGGTTTTTCTGGTGACTGCAAACCCGACCTCTTCGAGGTGTGCCGTTGAGATTTTAAATTAACTTTTCCGTCAATGACCTAGTTTACGCGTTAAAGTATTCATCATCATCATCATATCAGCTGAAGGACGTCCACTGATGAACAAAGGCATTTTTTCTGTTTTAAAAACGTTACCCTACACTAGGATTTCTCCTGTGTCGTGGGTGCGTTTACAGACACAAATGTCACAAACAATACACCCAGACCCGGAACAACTACGTTTCCGATCATACAAATATTTGTTCCGGCGGGAAACGAGGCCGCGGCCCGCAGTGCAGCAGTCGACTGTATAATCCACTGCACCAACCGTGCCGTCAAAGGCATTACCCATAGATTACGCAGCGTGGGGTAGCCCACAACTAGATGATCAGACGACCTGGTGCTGGTAACTGGGAATCGTTAGATGCGGGCGACGTAACCGGTCGTTGTGGAAATAAAGAAAGAAGAAAGAAAGAAAATAATTTATTTGGCACAAACTCAGGACACTCACAAATTAAATAAGTTAAAAAAATCTATGGAAAGTACTTTGTAAAACTACTAACGTAAACAAAAATATCAGTCACGAATAAATTTGGGTCAGGCCTGCACTCCCGAAACTTAATTGATAACGATGGATTCCGCAATGGTAATAATAATGCCGGCTCAGAATGCCACCACCCCATCTCCTCCCGTGGGTGTCGTAAAAGTCGACTAAGGGATTAGCCGGAGGATGGGCAGCAGCGTCCTTCGAGTACATTAACACCTCAACTGCGATCGCCAACCCGCCTGCCAAGCGTGGCGATCATGGCAAAACCCCCCAATGAACCCACAACACATCCATATCGGTGGTTGTGGTGATCTTTGGGGGAGGCCTGTGTCCAGCAGTGGACTTCATTCGGCCGAAATGATGAAAAAAAAAAAGATGAATAATAACATTATATTGTTTCACATTTCCAATAGTTTATTCGGTTGTTTGTATGACAACGAAAGTAAACATACGTTGCTTACGCACATATAAGCAGTTTTTAGGAATATTGTGATTTCACGTAATATATAATTCTATATTGTTAAATAAAATCATTATTTTTTCTTTTTGTCGGACTTTTATTAATGTACATTTTAGATTAGCCACGTTAAGAGAATCTTCTAAAGGAGAGTGGCGAGATAGCATGCAATATGGGACCCAGCGTTCCGGATAGTGTGCCTTAAGGAAACTTATTAATACTTGTAGAACTATATAAAACTAAGCAAAAAGCTAATTGCATGTAATTTGAAAGACTTGGGAGAAAAAAGATAATATGAAAGCTGGAAGATTAAAACCTACAAAAATTGGTTGCCTGTAAAGTCGGTATACGGGCGAAAGTTTTACGTGACAACGACTTTGAGTGGTCACTCTCTCTCTCTCGCTCTGTCTCTCTCGCTCTTAGGCGGGCTAACTGTGCTCGAGTGGAAGGGACGCGTGCCTTTCACTTTTTATGTCTGTCTCTCTCGCTCTTAGGCGGGCTAACCATGCCCGAGTGGAAGGGACGCGTGCCTCTCACTCGCTCTCATTGTGAGCGCATAACGTGAGCGGAGCGTAACGCAGTTTCTTGAAGTGTCACCCGGCAAACCAATTTATAAGACGTTGTCACGTCAAAAAATAAACACGTTAAATATATTTTATTTCATTTGCGATGTATTTGAATATATTTTGATTAGACTTAATCTGTATGTACATCACACACTACACCTCCGATCGCGAGGCTGCTGTTCCACATCCCTCTGGATTAGAGTTCCTTAGTCGCCTTTTACGAAATCCACCGGAGGAGATGGAGTGTGTTACGTCATCTATGGGAGGATATGGAGTGTAGACAGTTACAGACTAGTATTTTTTATTATTATCAAAATCTATAGCTTCTTTTCGTTGCTAAAATAACACTATGGATAGACAGAGGTATTTGGTCTGAAATAAAGATTTATATACAACTAGCTGGGACACGCGGTTTCACCCGCGTTTAATTTAAAAGAAATTTAGAGTACTTCGACATAGACACTTGACATAGAGGGCATATATTGGATTTCAAGGGTTTTTTTTGCGCGGAACCCTAATTATTTTTCTGAAATTAAAGTAGCCTAAGTTATTCCTTATAACATCAGCTATCTGCCAGTGAAAGTCCCGTAGAAATCGGTCCAGCCGTTTCGGAGATTACCCGGAACAAATAGACAGACAGACAAAAAATTTTAAAATAGTTCTTTTTGTTTTATGTACCGTATATACTTTCATATGCATTTAGTAAAAAACTGTTATTTTGACATTACAAACAGACACTTCAATTTTATTTCAACTTGATTACTAATTGTACCATGAGGATTCCACCACGACAAAAAAAATGTTCTGTACTCACAACCTAGAGCTTAAGAAGCGAGCCAGTAAACCTGCGGACCACGACGACTTCGATATCTTCGAATAAATAAAACACATAAATAAATGGTACTTCAATGTTTATTGTAAAAATGCTCAATAAAATACGCTCTACTCATACAATTGGAGTTTACATTTCATCAAGCTTATAATTATTTAAAAATAATTCATTACACAACATAATAAATCTTATCCCTCTAATAAAGTATAATTATGCGCTAAAGTGCTGGAATTCAGTAAAAAATGCTAAATTTATCGAAGACACGCGATGATGGACGTAATTGAAAGTATTAAGTGCCTACGAAAGTAAAATATTTGTGCTATTTCGAAGACACGCAGATATTCTTACTAACAATTTGTAAAAAATGCCAAGCTCAAGTCAAATTCGCAAGCTGTAGGTTCCGTACCAATATTAATAATCAAAATCTAGGACAAGACAAGACTATACTGAATGACTTGACGATTGAGGTCATATTCACACAATAGATTTTTGTCCATACGATGTTTCAGATCTATGCTAAGCTCCAATAGATGGCGCTGTAGTCAAATTATTCACAAATTCTATATCTATCTTCATTCAGTCATTTTTCAATCTTAACAAGTTCGTACGGAACCAAAAGCCCGTAAAACTTGTTACATTTACAATGTGTTTTGTACTTTAAACGTTTTTTAGACAGAAACCGTTCCGAAGCTTGAGTACCGAACTCCTATCTGTTGTTCATTCATGATATAAATAAAACTGTACATGTGTCTTACACATTATTAATATTTCTTACTAGCAACACTGGTTGTGATGCTCTCTAGAGCTGCCCAATTTGAATCGATCATTTAGGAGATCGATCTTAAAGCCGTATTTGGCCGATCCTAAACGATCCACGATTGTTTTTTATAGATTTCATTCAATGCGAGCCAGATCGTGGATCTATCTATATTTTACGATCTAATAAATCGGGCATCCCTATAGTGAACCTTCAATGATCCAGAGTTTGAAGCTTTTGTGTGGACTAAATAAGACGAAAATTAGGTAATTTCCGAATAAAGAATAACAAAATAAAATACTTGCTTCTGCAAATGATAAGTTATTTTCGGTACTCGAGTTTCGGTCGGCGGTAAACATGCAAACGCCAACCAATCCGAATCTCCCTCCGAAACACTTGAAGGCGAGACGAAGTAACTGTTAAATCTATTTCCCTTCAATACTTTAGCTAATTTGTTCCTAGTATTACTAATGCTTCATTTACATGAGTAAAGATGGTAGACGAAAAAACATGATAATTTTATGTCTTCTTCGCGGATATTGTAAGTAAAACAGTTATATGAATTGTGATATGAATAAAACTTACTTATGTAATTACCCCTAGATTTACCCGTCAAGTGGAGCCAACCGCATTCGTATATGCATAACCAACTTAGTTTAAAATTAAACTAAATACGTTTTGCTTTCGACAAATCATGTTTTATCTTACTAGAATTTATATTTACCTACTTTAAGTGTCCATCAATTTATGTAAATGTAGCATTAGTCACCAAAATACAAAAGAATCCTGGAAGTATTTTTACCTAAGTTTTGGCCACTATCGAAAAGGTAAAAACGTGCACTCACACTACAATATCTTAATAGTAATAATGTTTATATGTAAATGCACCGAGCACTTGAGTCAATAGTGCGTTATCATGTTAGCACAATACCCATAAACCTGCTATAAACCATACCATAAACCGTAGCGATCCAACCGATATTATACGGCCTTACTGAAAGTATTGATGATGGATAAACGACAGATTGGTGAAATCAAATATCTCAAGCAAGAAAAACCTCGCACCCCATATGGTACGCGAAATTACTTCAGAAAAGAATTTTATCTATTCTTATTTATCGATGATTTCAAACAAGGTTCAAGATGGTATCTTGGTTCAATCGTTGCCACGTCCATCCGACCCGACTTGGTGTGAGCATACTCCTACGGCGTCAACCTAAGCTGCGTTGAATAGGCATCATACCATAATTAACATTTTGAGAGTTACCTTGACTCCACATAACCGATTTTTAGGTCTTAGATGGAGTATAGTTTAACATATATGTATGAACATACATACATATATATGAATGTAGAGTCCTACAAATATAGTGATCTTAATATTTTCTACCCCCCTGACTAAAACTGAACAAATTCGGCACAAACTATTTTATGGTATCGTATACTTATGAGACAACTTCGCGAGCCCACAAAGGCTCCTTTTTTTAAATTTGCTTATTACCAGTAACCCCTGTTCAAAGCTCAGGGGTAATCGGCTTAACGAAGAATCTCCAACGTATAAATATAATGGAGAAAATCTCATTGAGATACATCTAAAGAGCCTTGACGTTGACGATAGGTCAACGGTAGGGGGGTCCTACCAACATTTCTAATAGGTTAATCTCTACATTCATGGACTATTCCCATATGAAACCTAGCTCCTGCTGACACGAGAAATAAAGACAGATAAATCGCTACAATTGAGGGCACTTGACGAACGACACGACGACATTCAGGTAAGAGACTCCGCCTTCAACCGCCGTCAGCATCTGATTGTATAACGCCAGTGCATGTGTCTACATGCACACTATCAAACGTATTCACCAGCTGATGCTAAAGGTGCTTCTCCAATTGATACAAAAATCTCGGTCGATAAAGCCGATCGTGTGTACCTGCTGCACGTAATCGATTAAGCGCGACCTGCGTTTTAATTACCGTCCGATCGACGTCTCTATCGTACAGCATATTAAAGCAAAATGAGTAAAGAATCACTAGGATGTTTCGCGTTGTGTCAGGAAGGATATAGCACTCCAACTCCTCGCTCGGATGTTGTAAAAGGCAAGTGAGGTACTCTAAACCAGAGGGATGGGCAGCAGCGTCCATTCTGTGTCCAAGCGTCATGACCACCGGCAAATTCCCCCCTAAATGACGACTGTGAAAGTGTCGCTGGCCGTCGTGGAAATCTATGGGGGAGGCCTTTGTTCAGCAGTGGATGTTCTTTGGCTGATATGATGGTAAGGATGGTGGGTGGATTCAACGATCGGTTGGGTTGTAACACGAAATCCTTATCGTATCTTATTATATCTTTCATGCTAAACTGTCATGACCGATTGCCCATGCCGATCGAGCAGTTGGAGAAGCATCTTGAAGCTACTTTTGGTATGCGCACTCAGAGTGCGGGAGGGTTTCGGCGGTCTGTTGGCGCCCTATTAATACCATGTGTTTGCGCATAATAATTAATCCATTATTTCAATATAAGCAGCTTCCAAATTTAGCACTTAATTTATAATTATAAAAATTGTATTGTGATTTCAAAGATTCCACGAAATGTAAAATGTAATACATTCTCCTAATAGATTAGTATAAAAATAGAAATGGCAATATATTTTTTTTTGGCTATGCAAATATATTAAATATGGGCACGACCTAATGTACCAGCGACGTACTGTTTGTTTGTTTTTTTTATTATGGTTGCCAAACGGCAGCTTGGAGGCTGTTCGATATTATTAATACACTAGCTGGGACCCGCTGTTTCACCCGCGTTTAATTTAAAAGAAATTTAGAGTACTTCGACATAGACACTTGACATATAATATATATGTTGGATTTCAAGGGTTTTATTTTTTTTACGCGGAACCCTAATTATTTTTCTAAAATAAAAGTAGCCTAAGTTATTCCTTATAACATCAGCTATCTGCCAGTTAAGGTCCCATCAAAATCAGTTCAGCCATTTCTGAGATTACCCGGAACAAACAGACAGACAGACGGACAGACCGACAGACAGACAGACAAAAAAAATTAAAATAGTTGTTTTGTTATATGTAACGTACACACTTTCGTATGCATTTAGTAAAAAGCTGTTATTTTGACATTACAAACAGACACTTCAATTTTATTTATTTGTATAGATAGTTTCCGTTAAAATCGGACAGCTCTAAGATAGCTTTGAATTTGTACCTAATAAAACTAGGGGGAAATGATGCGGGGTATGTTTCGCCAGCAACTTCTTACGACGTCGACAATATCCCACAGCTGGACGAAAAAATGTGGCGCGATGTAGGAGGGCGACATGTCGCATTTATGAATACGCGGTTTAACCGATATTTGATCACAAATGTTCCCAATAATCTATGTCCCTGATCTCTACGATATAAACGTCACACTTCCCGGTACAACCGTTTGACATCCCCGAACATACGATAATTACAATTCAACTATAAAAAAAAGAGTTTTCCCTACAACTAGCAGAAGTGAGAATACGAAATGAATATTTATTTTACTCTAATTACGTTTACAAAATCTTAGTAGCCATCCGTTCTAGTTTAAAAGTCTCAACCTATACAGCTTCTCAAACAATAATATTGATCTATTAAAATTGGACTACGATTTCTGCATAAGTTAATATATCTTCAACATACCTCAAACATATTAATTTCATGTTCTCAATACTACATTCATCACAACACAGCAGTCCACTTGCGTGTCACGCACGATACAGCACGTGTATAGACGTCACGCGTGAAGCCGTCACTTGAAACGACGTCATACGTCGGATATGTCGGGCGTGAGAAGCGGTCGTGACTGCAGCCCACGACTGCACAGCTGTGTCACTTGAGTTGCCGTCTTGCCGCGAGTTTCTGGCAAGTAGATTCTGTGGAAGGTATTGGTTAATTAGTAGTGAAGGCACGGTTGGCGCAGTGGCTATACGCTTGGCTTTTTGCCCTACATGTCATGGGTTCAAATTCCAAACAAATATTTGTATGGTCTACTGATAGTTGTTACGGATCTCGTTGTTTGGCATGTGCGATTTACGTCTAGAAACTGTACCCCAGGATACAGAAGAAATCAAAGTTATGAAGTCTTGCTGGCATGTCAGAGCTAGAGTAGCGGATTTCTTGAAATCGTGACGTTTCGATTCCAAGCCGGGGTGGCGGGGGTTGAATGTCAAATACATACAATAACATTTAGTCTTGCGTTAAGGTGTGTTGGCTCATTGTGTTGCCATTTTTTTTAAACAACTGCCCTTTTAAATGTTGTAACACGAATAAGCAACATAAATTGATAAATAGTTTTCTTTCATACATTATTAACAAATGCATAATATTTAAAAATACAATTCTCATGTGTTCTTAGAATGTCGAGTAGAGGACTCGACATTCGCACACATTTTCAGGGAATCAATTATGTGCAGAAATCTACGGCCACTTGTAATCACCAGGCTCGGAAGGCGGACCGGTGATCCCTATATGTTTTATTGAGACCAGAGCAAGACGCTACATATATATCCAGATAAAATTGTTATTTTTGATTTGTTGCTGTTCAATATCACTTTATTTTTTCACGTAGAGGACACGAGCCACGATCCATGGTTCTTCTACGGAACCACAGGGCTCCTTAGCACCTTAGTCATCTTCAATACTCCAATGCAATAGAGCACTGGTCATATCATCATCATAATTCCAGCCGAAAAGCGTCGACTGCTGGACAGAAGCCTCCCCCAAAAATTGTGTGCTCACTGGGTGCTTGCCATAATCGCCACACTTGGCAGACAGGTTGGCGATCTGCGATGCGATGCAGTAGTGTTATAAATGTACTCGAAGAACGCTGCTGACCATCCTTCGGCTTAGTCACCATTTACGACACCCACGGGATGAGATGGGCTGGTGGTATTCTTAGCCGGCACCACACGGCAATTAATAAGACTAACTGAACATAACACACACAACACACATTTGTCGGTAGCAGCCGATACATTTACCGCTATCGGAAATGTACTGCAAAGCCAAAATAAATTATTTCTTTCTTTCTTCTTCGGTTATATTTAACAGTGGCAGTTAAAAAGCAAAAAATACTCACTTGTGGAACACAAACAACGCAGTAGTGATGGCAGAGAATATTAAGAAGGAGTAGGACCCGATGGACTCCCGCATGCTGGGGAAAGACATGCCGACTATGAAATTGCCGCCCCAGCTGGCCAGCGAGCCCCAGGCCATGCCCGCGGGGCGAGGGCCCACCTCGAATATCTCTGTGGAGGTAACACGTGATTAAGGAGGTATATGCGTCGTTACATACAAATTTACTAACTATTTATATAAAGGTAAATTGGTAACATCTTACCCGAAGCAATAAAGTAAGGTATCGGGCCGAGCCCGAACCCGTAGACTAGAACATACAACAGCACAGCTGCCATACACACGTTAGGCATCCACGACACCACAGACTGCAAACAAACGAAATTATACTTGGTTATAGTCACAGATTATCTATATCTTACTCCACAGGGAAAGCGACTTTTCAGAGCTGCGTGGCTACTCTGTAAGAACTCACCGTCGAGCTCACTTCTGAATCCGCAGTGAAATCTCTAATTTCGTATTATTGGAACGAAGTTCTTTTACGCGGCTTACGGTAGAGTGAACGGGCAGAAGTCGTCACGTAAGGAAAAAGCGTTATGCCTCTAGGAGATGTTTCCCTCTCTTTATATTATATACGGTAGACGACCTTTCCCTCTCTTTCTCATTCTCTCTGTGTCTTTCTATTGTATACGGTAGTCGACCTTTCCCTCTCTTTCTCTTTGTCTCTTTCTATTAAATACGATTGTATGTGTGTGTGTGCGTGCGATTATCGAGATTCGAGCAGTAAGCATTGTGCACGGTCACCTGTATAACCTCAATTCTAAACAGTGTAAATATTACTTAAATTTATTTTTTGGTATCGTTTTAATTCACACGGGATAGTTTGCTAGTGAGTTCTTACAGAATAGCACTGCAGCGGTCCGAGCATACGATGGGAAATGGAATCCGGCGGTCTGTACTCTGGTCGTTACTGTGTTAATTAAACAAGGGGCGTTTAGCCATCAGTGTCCCCCTTCGTTTCCGAAGATGACTGCTTTACTGGTTTAAGCCGGTAGGAGTCCGGCGTACCGCTACGTCCTACCCCGGGGCGGAGGAAGTTCATGACGAATTTGCACAAGGATAAAAAAAACGACTGGTCTTGTGTATTATTACAATTGTTACGGGCAGGTGCTTACCACCAGACGAATTATTTCTTAGTCTCGTCACTCGGTCGTATAAAAAGTGGTCAGGAGTGTTTCCCGCGCGTGCCCCTCACCATAAAGCGGATGCAGGCGGCCAGCACAGCCAGCGCGGCGGCGGCACAGCCCACGGAGCCCAGCAGCAGCGAGCGCCGCCCATAGCGCGGCAGCAGGCGCAGCATCAGCACGGCCGTGCACACGTTGATGAGCCCGCAGCCTATGGTCGCGTACTGCGAGCTCTTATCTGTCAGGCCGGCCTGCTTGAAGATCGTCTGCGAGTAGTAAAACACCTGGAAGTGAAAGAAATTGCTTTTAAATAAATGATTATTACGATTATCACCTTCTGGAACTAAAGTATTGATGGCGTTGTGTATCAGGTCGTTAGAAAGAAAGAAGAAAGAAAGAAAGAAAGAAAAATAATTTATTTGTCACAGATGTATGAGACACGTATTACAAAACAGTATACATAGGTTAAGCACACAAAAAAAAAGCTTGTAGTAATTAAAAATTATACAAAAGGATTAGATATGAGCAATCATATGTGTCTCACGTCTGTGCCAAATAGGCGTCCAGCTCAGCATTATGCCAGGCAGTGATGCCTGGCGCTGGTTTTCAGCTGGAACCCGAAGCGGCATACGGATGTCAGGTAGCACATTTTTTAAATAATAAAATGAAAACCTTATGTGTCGTACTCGTTCTTGATACATAAATAAACGTTAGGTTCCCTACAATACGGTTGAGATGAGCGATGCTGATGCATGCGTCATGCTCGTGAACGGGTGCCGTCTGTTGGGACTGGTCAGCCGTTTAGTGCCACGCCAAATTAATTATTATGATATTATTGTAGTATGAATTTCTTTACACATTAACCTACATTATTACTACTGTTTTCAGATTAAAACATTTGAAATGCATTCGTTTTTGTGTCAGGGTTACATTTAACACAAAAAACAGACAAGTGTTCAATCCAAAATCCAAAGATTTTGGGTTGGATTGATAATTAATTTCGGGCGTTAGTCGCCTTATGCGATATCCACGGGAGATGGAGTGGTGCCATCATATTCTTGTACAGTACTAAAACTGGTCTTTTGTCGTACTCGCGTGAAATCTATCTGTTGTAAAGTAAATACAGCGTCTTGTGCAAGTGCAAGGTCAATATCCTGCTTCCATTTATATAAAAAGAAAACTTACAGCATTAATCCCGCTGGTCTGCTGCCCCATTTGTGCAGAACATGTTAGCAGCAGTGGAAGCCGGAGCCTCTTGTCCTGCAACACCCGTATCATGGACCAGGCCTGCTCTCCGCTCAGCGTGGCGGCCTCCGCACAACGGACTTCTTCGCGAAGGAGCTCGATGTCTTCAGTCAGCAAGCTTGGGGAGACGCCTCGGAGGCGACTCAGTTCTGGAAAAGATTTTTAGTTTTTTAACTTTTGCCCTTCCGTCCGCGCGGAAAGACCAACCTATTATGATCTTTACTTTCTATAGGACCACATATTACAGAGAGGTCAGGCTGTATATCAGGATCTACTTAACAGATTGAGTGGAAATATGCCTTATACTTGAAGTCAGGCTATTACCTATTCAACAATGAAAGTCCCATTCGAGTTCCATCCAGCCGATTTCACCTGAAGCGCGAACAAACAGACAGACAAACGGACAGACATTCTAAAAACCGCTGTTTTGGCTTCTACGATATAAACAAACCCCAAGACCTGAAATTTCAAAATACTCAATTTACAAAGATGGCCCCCAAATAGCTTAATATTATAACTGTATATTCTTTGTATTACTGCATTCATAAGCGAGTGAACAGCGATGATAATCGCCTAGTCACAAAATTTTACGGTAAATATAGGAGCTGATCTCAAATACGTCATTTCAACGCTGGGTACAGAGCGCAAGTGACCCCAAAAACGATAAAAATTCAAAATATCTTCATTCCTACTGGAGAAAAATATATATTGCTTTATCGAATACAGGTAAAAAATATACCACATTACGTAATTCATCATCCATATATTTGCAGAATTGTGTCGTTGTTTGGGGGAAATTTTACAGTACTCACCACGCTTGGCAGGCGGGTTGGTGAGCGCAGTATGGCTGCTGTTCCACAGAAGGGAAAACACGGGTCTATCTTAGATTCTACTTAACCGATTCGCGACAGCCATTCATTGTGAGATTATGGACGAGGTCGATCATAATTGTAATTAATGTAATTAAATGATTTATTATAACATTATTCTTATCTTATACGAAACCTGAAAATGGCGTGTTCAGAATCAGTAATAGAATCGATTGCAATCGTTTTGATCATGTTTTATTCTGTCCCTAAAAAGCGCAGCACAGTTTATCCGTGTGGTGTCCGGATTAAGAATATAGCACCACTCCATCTCCTCCCGTGGATGGCCTAAAAGCCGACTAAGGGACTCTAAACCAGAGGGATGGGTAGCAACGTCCCTTCTGTGGTAGAACACCCATTCTACAGTGAAAGAGTGGTACTAGCATCTTCCCCCCAAAATGACGATACACGGCATGTAGCCCGTCGTCTATCGGGGAGGCCTTTGTTCAACAGTGGACGTATTTTGGCTACAATGATGATGATTATGCGCAGACAATGGGGCAAAATAACCAGCCTATGACTTTGTGAGATTTCACTGTATTTCTTGCATTTTTAGCCTATGACTTTTAATTTCAATCTTTTTGGCCTGCATGCTAAATACAAAAAACTAAATCAGTATCCAACTGTTCTTAAATCCCGTATATTATAGATTTATGTTCTTCCTGACGTTTCGAACACTTTGCAGGGTTCGTGGTCGCAGAATGACTCCGTTCAAAAGTATTTTATTATAATGAGTAATAATCGCGAAAACCTAAGACATTACTATGTTCTCAAATGTTATTTCTAGTGGTCAACATAATTTTGCAGCAGCATAAATATCAAACGGTCAATAATAAGTCCTGTGTTCACAGGGGATCAAACGCAGCATAGTAGCATGATCGTACCTGCCTGTAAGGTCAGTGAATTTAATTATATCTTAGTCCTATTTTTTTTTTCATAATTAAATCCATAGCATCACGTTCTCATCCGTTCTTCCAATAAAACAGCAATGACGCTATCATACGAAGAAAAACAGTAAGAAACATAATTATTGTTATTACCTCTTAAAGCTTTCTCCTCATTTTTCTTAATTACGAATAAGTACTTTGGACTCTCTGGCAGTAATAATAACAATGGTAAAAATATAATGACTAGCAACGCGTAGACGGATAGAAGGTAGGGCCAGTCCTCGTCACGACCTGGAACAAAAAATATATTTTTTTTATAAATTATCAATCACTAAAAAGCATTATTCGGCAGATATAAACATACAAATTTTTACATTTATAATAGTTACAGTTAAAACAAACATTTCAAAAAACGTCAAGTTTCAGTAAACAAAGATATGAAAAACTGAAAATAAATTTTGATAAATCGTCAATATTAGATGTATCAAAGCCATAATATACACATTTTTTTTACAACAGTGAGTTAGAGCCTGATAACGTTATATCAATGTATTGGAGAGTATTCATCAAGAGAATTTTAATAAGAGGAAACAACTTGATACAATCAGATACCAACACGAAGAACAAGAAAATGGAAAAATTTCGCTTGGCACAGTCTATGAAAGAGCAAAATTGGACTTCTGGGGTGGAAGGCTTGGTGACCTGAGATACAGGCTTCAGCCTAGTTCAGGCACCAGTCTGCCACAGTAAATTTGTATAATAATACAACTTTTTCATTATTGTGGTGAGAAGTATATAGATAAATAAAAGAAATAGGTACCATTGTATATTAGCTGAATTCATCATTTCGGCCAAATGAAGTCCACTACTGGACACAGGCCTCCCCCAAAGATCACCACAACGACCGATATGAGTGTGTTGTCTGCTCATTGGGGGGTCTTGTCATAATCGCCACGCTTGGCAAACGGGTTGGCGATTGCAGTTGAGTTGTTAATGTACTCGAAGGACGCTGCTGCCCATCCTCCGGCTAATCCCTCAGTCGACTTTTTTTTTTAGATTTTTTTTTATGAGAGGTTAGGTTAACCGAGTTAATATTCGTAAAATCCAAATTTCCTTATTTAATGTATATTTTTCTATTTACACTCATTATTCACGTATTTTCAACAGAAATATGAATTCTTATTTTTAATTTTTTCTTTTTAGATTCGAACCCATTTCAATGATAAAGAAGCTATCCATCTTTGGGCAAAAGATTGAAGAAATGAAACGAAAGAAAGATTCAAATTGTATGTAGGTCACCAGGAAGTACCAAGTAGATGTTGATGATCAGTCACTAAGTGGGACTTTAGTATGTAAATACGCTTTGAAAGG
Source organism: Diloba caeruleocephala (assembly GCA_947459985.1). Lineage (NCBI taxonomy): Eukaryota > Metazoa > Arthropoda > Insecta > Lepidoptera > Noctuidae > Diloba > Diloba caeruleocephala. The sequence continues at coordinate 26,660,943 of OX381608.1, read as the reverse complement.
GCGTAGATTTTTATCGCGTCAATATAAATCTACGCCCTTTCAAAGCGTATATAGAACATTTTACTGCAGTATGAGGCTGTAGACTGTATTTGATATTAATTTTAACTTGACAACTCAAGCCATATCTAAGAAAAATGGTCTTGACCTACGGGCAGACAGACGGACAAAAAAGTTATCTTTTTTTTTCTCTTTTTTAAACGTTGCCCCGCACTACTATTCTTCTGATGATTTCTCCTGTGTCGTGGGTGCGTTTACATACATGAATTCCACATACAATACACCCAGACCCGGCCGGCACAACTACCTGCAGATCATACAAATGTTTGTTCCGTGCGGGAATCGAACCCACGACCCGGAGCGCAGCAGTCGACTGTACTGTACCCCTAAAAATCCCAAACATCGTCTTTCGCGCGTGAAATGTTTTCACATGGCATACAGAGTAAGGGTGCTATTTTTTTACAAAAGCAATAACCTTTTTGTTTAACTTACCCAAAATAAAATCTAATCCCATTACTTGTCCGACGAGCACTCCTACGTTGACCCCCATAGGGCACACGACCCCCATGGCACCGGTCTGCTTCAGGGGGGCCAGCTCCGTTAGGTACATAGGCAGTATGCTAGTGGTTAGACCTAATAGGAATACCTAATTAATACATGGTATATTTATATTTAAATATGTTTCGCGTCCGTCGTTCGTGTAGTGGCCGGATTAAGAATATAGCACCACTCCATTTCCTCCCGTGGATGTCGTAAAAGGCGACTAAGGGAATCTAAAGAGGAATGGGCAGCAGCGTCCCTTCTGTGAAGCGGTAGCCATACTGCGCTCACCAACCCGCCTGCCAAGCGTGGTGAGTAGTGGCAAATACCCCCCAAAATGAAGCCACAGTTGTGGAATCTATGGGGGAGGCCTTTGTTCAGCAGTGGACGTATAAATGGCCGATATGGTATGGTGATGTTTCGCGTTTTCTTCATACCATATTGACTTAATCTCAGTAAAAACACATTATTTTTATAAATCATTCCTGTAGCAAATTGATATTTACACATAACAAAACTTTATCAAACATTGCCCCACACTAGGATTTCTCCTGTGTCGTGGGTGCGTTTACAGACATAAATTCCACATACAATACACCCAGACCCGGATCACTACCTGCAGATCAGACAAATATTTGTTGCGTGCGGGAATCGAACCCACGACCCGGAGCACAGCAGCCGACTGTATCAGCCACTGCACCAACCGAAATTACAATAAGTGGCAATTGTTACCTACAATTACAAGCTATATCGATTAATTTATAACAGAAAATTAAATAGCATGCATTCAAAACATACTGTATGGTACATATTGAGATTCCGGATAAAAAATATAGCACAACTCCATCTTATCCTATGGATGTTGTAAAAGGTGACCAAAGTACTCTAGAGAGATGGGCAGCAGCGTTCCTTCCATGGAATAGCTGCCATTCTGCGCTCACCAACCCGCCTACCAAGCGTGGTGAGTACTGGCAAATTGCCCAAAACTACGACACAATTCTGGAAATCTATAGGGGATCGGTTTCCGAAAAGGTTTCAGTACCATAGACCACATCCATACGCTGCGGCAGGTTATACAGAAGACCGAGGAGTATAATCTGCCACTATGCTTGGCGTTTGTGGACTATGAGAAAGCCTTCGATTCGATCGAAACCTGGGCAGTGCTGCAATCTCTGCAGCGGTGCCAGATTGACTATCGGTACATTGAAGTGTTGAAGTGCTTATACAGAAACGCCACCATGTCGGTCCGAGTACATGAACAGAGCACGGGGGCAATTCCATTGCAGAGAGGTGTGAGACAGGGGGACGTCATTTCCCCGAAACTGTTCACCGCTGCAATGGAGGATGCCTTCAAGCTGCTGGAGTGGAAAGGATTCGGCATTAACATCAATGGCGAGTATATCACTCACCTTCGATTTGCCGACGATATCGTAGTCATGGCAGAATCGCTGCAAGAGCTCAGCACAATGCTCGATGATCTCAACAGAGTTTCCCAACAGGTGGGCCTTAAGATGAACATGGGCAAGACGAAAGTCATGTCAAATGCCCATGTCGTGCCCATCCCAATATCCGTTGGGAGCTCTGTTCTCGAAGTTGTTGACGAGTATGTCTACCTGGGACAAACTGTCCAGTTAGGTAGGTCCAACTTCGAGAAAGAGGTCAATCGTCGAATCCGACTCGGCTGGGCAGCGTTCGGGAAACTTCGCAACGTCTTTTCGTCAACAATACCGCAATGCCTAAAGACGAAAGTCTTTAACCAGTGTGTGTTACCAGTGATGACATATGGAACAGAGACGTGGTCACTCACAATGGGCCTCATAAGAAAGCTCAAGGTCACTCAGCGAGCTATGGAGAGAGCTATGCTTGGTATTTCTCTACGAGATCGAATCAGAAATGAGGAGATCCGTAGAAGAACTAAAGTTATCGACATAGCTGCAAGGATTAGTAAGCTGAAGTGGCAATGGGCAGGGCACATTGCTCGTAGAACTGATGGCCGTTGGGGTAAAAAGGTTCTCTAATGGAGACCGCGCACCGGAAAACGCAGCGTGGGACGACCTCCAACGAGGTGGACAGACGACCTGGTGAAGGTCGCTGGGAGTCGTTGGATGAGAGCGGCATGTGACCGCTCGTTGTGGAGATCTAAGGGGGAGGCCTTTGTTCAGCAGTGGACGACTTGTGGCTGATATGATAGGGGAGGCTTTTGTTCAGCAGTGGTCGGCCTTGGCTGATATGTTGATGGTACTGAGATCTGAGCAATATTATTTGGTAGAAAAAGAAGCAGTAGGTACCTATATAACGTTAGGGAAAGTAGTACTCAAAATCTACTAGTAATCTACTTTAAAATATGTACAAATATTGATATTTCCTTATACATATTTGAAAAGAACACGATATTTAGAAATTAAATCGAGCGCATGCAACTTAGTTGAGTACCTACACGTGATAGAAGGTAAACTGCCCTGTACATGTACATGTGCCCACATTATTTATGCCCGCGCATGCGCCCACACAACGTTGGACTCAAATTTGACTTTGAAATTATACTCTGACCGCGCCTATATTTGACTTCAAAAATAAATAATAAAATTTCCTTTACTTCTAAACGGAAATTTGAATGGAGCTACTATGAATTAAAGGATGTCGTCATGTCTAATCTTGCCATCTTTTAGGCAAAAATTGTTTCTCACTGTAACATTTTTTTTTTTAAATGCAGGAAACCAAGACAAACACACTAGCGCATAACCTAAACAACGTTTCTAACAGTCAAACTGCGTAAGCGCAAGTTGCAGCCTAGCTGTATAAACTAAAAACAAAGACTAATACCTACCAGCAGCTAAACCGACTAGTAATCTTCCTAAAATAAGCATTTCTACTGAGTTAACTCTTTGGCACAATAGAAATAACAGTGCGCCCGCCAGCCATAGCAAGCTCGTTAAGACTGTAGCCATTTTTCTGAAACAAAAATGAAAAGCAAGATTACTTTTAACCCATCAATGCCTGCCATAGGCTTTTTGAGTTACAAAGTAAGATCGAGGCTTTGCCCTCGAGGAAGTTATTGAAGTACTTTAACAACTTTCGAGAGTAATATCCATGTTATGAATACAGCTTCATAGCCGGCACCGATCTTTAGCGTTGGCCATCCCGTTCTTCAACTTTTTTTTTTTTTGACCATACACGCGCCGTGGATGGCCATCGACCGCACGACCAACCCTAGAGACGGCGCCACTCATTGACCTTTTTTTTTTATTGATGTCCAGTGGAAATTCTACATGGAACTTCCTTCACCCCGGGGAAGGGCGAAGGGGTATGCCGGACTCCTACCGGCTAAAACCACTGGAGCGGTCATCTTCGGCACCGAAGGGGGGCTCCAGGTCCTCGTAAGATCACACTAGAGCATCCCGTTCTTCACCTATGCAGTGACCGTTTCGGGTCTGTTTGGCGGTATGCGACTACGCAAATCGATCCCCACATCTTTAATTCAGCCGCTGAAGATAAAGACGCAACCGGAAACCTTGTTCGTGAGTTCTTACACCGCGATTGATGTTAGTAAGGTGGCATACACTCATAAAAAGCACGAAGTACTTTAATCCCAGAAAAAGGTGTGTGTTTTGTGAATAAGGTATCTGGGCAACTTCATACAAATTTGTTCAGAAGTTTAATATATAACGAATTAAGTCCGGAGCGAAGCAGAGTTAGAATAACCACCTAGCATTGTACAGCGGTTGTTCGTGTGGTGTCCAAATAAAGGATATAGCAACATTCCATCCTCTCGTGGACGTCATAAAAGGCGACTAAGGGACTCAAAAATAAGAGGGGTGGGCAGCAGCATCCTTTCTATGGTACAACAGCCATTCTGTGGTCAACAACCAGCCTGCCAAGCGTAGTGAGTACCGGAAAATTCCCCCCAAAATGACGCCACAATTGTAGAAGTCTATGAGGGATAGACATTCTTTGTTCAGCAGTTGACGTCCTTTGGCTGACATGATGATGATGATGATGATCAAGGTACGTCTACTCACACACAGTGACGTCCGACGGAAAATGGCTCCTAGGACAAGAATCTAACTGCGTCCCAAAAATTCCGCGGAGTAATCAAGCGCTAATCCATCAGCACTAACTAACTTGATCGGTCCACTGCTGGACACAGGCCTCCCCCAAAGATCACTACAACGACCGATATGGGTGTGTTGTGTGCTCATTGGGAGGTCTTGCCATAATCACCACGCGTGGCAGACGGGTTGGCGATCGCAGTTGAGTTGTTAATGCACTCGAAGGACGCTGCTGCCCATCCTCCGGCTTATCCCTTAGTCGACTTTTACGACACCCATGGGAGGAGATGGGGTGGTGGCATTCTGAGCCGGCACCACACGGCAAGATACAGAATATATGTTAACAAACGAAAGGCGTTTCCGTTAAACAGTAATCATACCTCTATCATAAATGTATTTGTATGTTAGAGGCTCTATCACGATCAAACGGCTGAAGAATTCGAATGAAATTTGGCAGAGGTACATTACGTCGTGGAATAGTAGTTATATAAAGACTAATTTTTCAATTATAAAAATCTTCTAACACTAAATTTAATTTACGCCGGGTGCGGTAGGGTATAGATTAGATCAGGGTTTCTAAAGTGACGCGAACCCCTAGGGGTTCGCCATTCGACGGTAGGGGGTTCGCGACAAGATTTACGTAATGGTGGCTTGATGACTGACTGAATTCGTCGCTCGCTCTCGCATGCCGCGCCGCCCGGCAGTCGGCACGTGGCCTGGTCCGCGCTCAGTGTTTGATTAATCTGTTTTAGTTCATTATGTGAGCGCGTTTTGATGACGGAAACTATTTGAAAATTGGATTTACGTGCAAAGAAGAATATCAATACCCAGAACCACAGTGTGTAATATGTTCAGAAGTTCTCGCAAATAGCTCGACGAAGCCTTATTTTCTTCCTTAGGGGGGGGGGGGGGGGGGGGGTTATTTAGTTAATTAACGGGTTCGCTGTCATCTGGAACTTTAACAGGGGTTCGTCGAGCCAAAAGTTTGAGAAACCCTGGATTAGATAGTAATCATCATAGATAAATAAAAATAAAACTAATATCGAATATCTATTTGCTTTTATCGTCGTCGTGTGTTAATAAAGAATAGTAAAACGTAATTTTATATTTTATGCTACTAAAACTCTGCTCAATGAAACAGGAATTTTTAAAGGATTTTGGTTAAAATTTTCGCCATCCCTGTCCTATAATATCGTAATATATTAGATCGACATCGCCAATTTTCTGTTGAAGAAAAGTTAATGCACACACAATTTTGTTTTTTATTTTTATTTTGGTGTTTTATAAATATAAGACCTATCGTAGTTCTAATTTTGTTTTTATACGGGCTGTATTACTGGTTATGACGCTTTCGTATAGTTTCCATGATATACTGTATATTCCAGCAATTAGAATATATCATCATATCAGCCACAGGACGTCCACTGCTGAACAAAGGCTTCCCCCTTAGATTTCCACAACGAGCGGTTACATGCCGCTGTCCAATATATAAGTATAGATGATTCTGCTACACCCTGGTGAAAGTACCTGGTGGAACACCATGGATCATGGACACCCGCGGACAATCGTGTTGAATCACACTGAATGTTATCAAACTCGCTCAGGTGATGAGATGCATACATCATTGTATTTCAGTATGATACGAACCTTGTTTGTTATACATTATATATGACACAAACAAGGACTTTTCTCTTGATTATGCTTGACGAAGAGCATAACTGGAATTTCATGGAGTGGCGAATGCAGGCCATTTGGCCCCTCCATAGAAGTTTACTGCAAATTTTTGGATTACCATATCGATACTGTGGTCTATAAAGTAACAAAATAAAGTAGATGATACTTATATAAAGTTGTTTAAATAATATATTAAACAAATGATGTCATAATTATCATCATATCAGCCAAAAGACGTTCTCTACTAAACAAAGCCTTCCCCATAGATTTCCACATCCCTCTGGTTCTTAATCCGGACAGCACACGGATAGCCTCAAATTATGTACTTAAACATAAATACGTGTAAATTAGTTATTGTATTAGCCATTACACACCCGCGTCGCTGGGCATTGCACGGGTTAAGGTATCCAGATCATAGTGTAATATAAGGAATACTTGGTCTTACTCCACGACATAATCTGCCTCTCTGCCTTTCACTTGAATCTATTCAGTTGCAAATGCAAAAACTATTTTTTTTTATTGTATACACCTATTTATACATCTATGAATTCAATCATACATATACAATTATTTTATACTAATATATACAAATTTTCTTCTCTATTATCAAACGTGATATTCGTGACATCGTCACACGGGCCTATCAGAATATCAGCGCTGGATGGAGCATTCTGTTTGCTGTAGCACTAGCTGACACCACCAAGTTTGGTCTCATGCATTCACAACCACGTGCTATCGTATTTCATTTACTGTTTATATAAAATTTGCAACGTGTGTATGAATGAGGACTCAAATAAATTTTATTTCTTTTCTTTCTTTCTTCTTTTAGTTGTTTGAGTGTGATTAAGAGACAAACATACAAATTTTCACTTTTATAATTTTAATGAGATCGCTGTCGGTCTCTCCTTGAATCGGAAGAAACGTCTGGTGATTAACATCACAATAATCGCATAACCCAAATAAAATCCACGACAACAAAAATCTCATATCCTCACCTTCCCAAAGAGTCTGCGAGTACAGAACCGAGGATGGAGCCTGTGCAGCCGCCAACTATAAAGATGGACACCACGGAGGACCACAGCACGTTCAGCCATTTTTCTCCGAGGACCACGTCGTACCGGCTTATGAAACTCTCGTTGCAGAATCTTTTTATTACCTGGACAATGGCATATTGTTATTAACAGAGCCTGATTTACTATATGGGCTAAATAGGCTAGAAACGCAAGGCTTGACGGAAACCTGTTATATATAAAATTGTGTGGCTGGTCGCGTGCCGCCGTGTGTGCAGCGCACAGCGAGGGATCTATTACAATCTTCGCTGATAAGTGCCTGGAGAGCGGCCTTTTACAGTCGCCTTCCCTCCGCTTGATGGGGTGACCGCTTTACAGTCATCCCCTATGAGATGTGCCCAAAGGTGTGGCACCAATGGCCGGCTCTAGTGTGATGTTACGAGGACCTGAATCCCCCCTTCGGTGACGTAGATGACCGCTCCAGTGGTTTTTGCCGGTAGGAGACCGGCATGCCCCTTCGCCTTTCCTCGGGTGCGAGGAAGTTCAAAAAAAGGTACCTTGAAAGTGGTTGAAAATAAAACTCACATCAGCTGGCGTATTAACAACCCCTATGTGATATCCGACAGGTAGCGATGAACCCAGTGTGGTGACTATCCCGGCTAGGACTAAGTAGAAGGACCATCCCCCCTTGTAATCGTGCGATGTAGTAAGATGCTGGTGCTCGGTGGTTATCTGGGGATACGATAATGGTGCAGTTAATCATTGTACCTAATATTACACAAAGAATTTTCGATTGTATTGCAATTATATTTAATTTTCATAAGAGATAGACGCCACATATAGGACTCCGATATCGACAGGAGGCCGGGCGGCTCAAATAGTTAATCCTTTATCATCATCATTTCAGCCGAAAAACATCCACTACTGGACTGAAGCCTCCCCCAAAGCTTGCCACAACGACCGGTATGGTTTGGTGTTGTGGACTCATTGGGAGGTTTTGCCATAATCGCCACGCTTGGCAGACGGGTTGGTGATCGCAGTTGAGTTATAAATGTAAAAGGACGTCGAAAGATGTGGTGATATTCTTAACCGGCACCACACGGCACAGCGGAAAGTGACCAGAAAGTTCAGTACTTGTACGTATAGTTTTTATAACTTTGATATTTAATTCGTGTCGTGTGCCGTGTGGTGCCGTCTCAGAATACCACCACCCCATCTCCTTCCGTGGCTGTCGTAAAAGGCGACTAGGGGATCAGCCGGAGGATGGGCAGCAGCGTCCTTTGAGTACATTAACAACTCAACTGCGATCGCCTTTTTTTATTGGTGCCCAGTGGAAATTCTTCATGAACTTCCTTCACCCCGGGGAAGGGCGAAGGGGTATGCCGGACTCCTACCGGCTAAAACCACTGGAGCGGTCATCTTCGGCACCTAAGGGAGGCTCCAGGTCCTCGTATGATCACACTAGAGCCGAACTGCGATCGCCTACCCGTCTGCCAAGCGTAGCGGTTATGGCAAACCCCCCAATGAGCTCACAACACACCCATATTGGTCATTGTGGTGATCTTTGGAGGAGGCCTGTGTCCAGCAGTGGACTTCATTCGGCCGAAATGATGATATTTAATTCATATTTAGAGAGTTGTCGGACAGTGCAATAATGGGACTAGTGATTAAAATAAAAAACCATAGCTGTAGCAAAACCTCGTGTTTAAAAATACAAGAATGCAACTTACAAACTAATCAATAAAATCCTTAAGCTTCATTTCTTATAACTCGAAAATGCAATAACTATCCTAAAACACACTTTAGCAAAGTCTAAAACAAAGCACTTTCACCACTTAATAGAACACATAGTAATAAAGGCAGTGGCCACATCTAGACACGACGGCACCACACTACCTAGGACGAATATTGACCAATACCAGTCGCACACCCAACCGTCCAGGACGAAGTAAGTGAGAGCGATTGATGCGGATCCGTGGGCGGCCGTTGCTGAGATAAACGGTCAAGGAATTCTAATGTAAATGGAGCATTGTTCATGTTATATTTGGACTGTTCCGAATGGAATGACGGCCCCATCAGTGTAAACCTGTACTAATTTTATAAACAGGCTTTGTTTATTTATGTATATATCGGAAACTACTGGACAGATTGACAATTCTATCAACGTTGAGTAGCTATGACGGATAAGGACTTTCTTGTCACTTGAAGAAAGCGAGAGCCGATCACTAGTCTTATTATATCAACCAGATAACCACATAGAATTCCACAATTTTGTCATCATTTTGGAGGGAATATGTCAGTATTCACAATGCTTGGTAGGTGGTGTCTCTAGCTCGCGCCGGACCGTGCCGAGCCCGTAGTTTTAAATGTCCCCTAATATGTTTTAAATAATACCGATCCAGCTGTCCCCAAAACAACAGCTTGAGCAACGCTTTAAGCCGAGGTCCGTGGCCCGCAGGGGGCGCCTTAGCGCAAGTTGCTTAGTTTTTAATATTAATTTAAAGCCTGACTGGAGGCCTCTTTTGGCTTCGCCAGAAATTACCGGTTAAGCAACCACATTTCCAAGAAATGTATGCGAGGATCCCAACAAAAAAGAAAAAAAAGCTGTATAGCTGCTGTTCCTCAGAAGGGGCGCCGCTGCCGATCCCTCTGATTTAGAGTCCCGAGTCGCTTTTAACGACATCCACGGGAATAGGTGGAGTGGTGTATTGTATTAAAGCGGTTCTAGGGGATATTGCCATAATCACCAGAATGAAGTATATAATTTTAGTTAACAAATAATTTTCCTAGTATATACATTCTGAAGGTTCGGGTGGGTTCACTGTTCAATGTGGTGGGGTCATCATAAATGAAGGGTAAAGAAAGGCTTCCTGTTTTAAATTAATGCATTTTCTTAGTGTGTACAAATTCAATATGTTTTTACGCTGGAAAGATTCAAACTTTACTGTTTTACCACATTTTAATTAACTCGCTTTGTTATCTGTATGTGTACGTACAAATATTGCAATCGATTTTAAACTTACTTTCCGATGAACTAGAGACCTGAATCTTTGAACATAGCTCAGAACTGGATGACAATGCAATTGCAACTAAAAATGATTATACTCTTTTCATATAATTTCATTTAATACCACGTTTTTCAAACGGACTAAAAAGTTAATATAATTTCTTCTAGCCCCATAAGATTAAAACGAATACCGTAGGGCCCATGCCACAAAGGAAAGCGAGGGAGAGCCCTATGATTACTAGACCTTTCGGTCTAGAGCCAATGTGGACCATACTCAATTTTTTTTCTAATGTGTCCAGTTTTCGTGACACGCGCCGGCTAGTTGCGTCAGGGCTCCATTGGGCGATAATAAAGCATAGCAAGCAAGCAGGCATACGGCAAACGGCCTTGCGGATTGTTGAGATTTTTTACGTCTGTCAGTAATTTGTCTTTTGGAGCTCAGCATGCTAAAAAACTAAGAGCATCAGAAACATGAAACACAAAGTTTATCGTGTAAGATAACCTTCCAGCCCAGTTTATAGTAAGCAAGCTTCGTTATTGATTTAAATGACTAAATACATTAACCTTATAGCTGAATGATGTAGTACCGGCCTCCGCAGCTTGATTGACTGTGACAGATACATACTTAAGAACAAGGAAGACTTTGTTTCGTTTAAATTCCAGATGTTATATAATTGATGTCAAGATAAAAATAAAAGATGATTTTCAGAGTTCCGAACGTCCGAAGGAAAAAACGGCCGGAACCCTTATAAGATCACTCATGTGTCTGTCCGTCTGTCACAGCCAATTTACTCCGAATCTACTCTACACGTATGGATTTCTGCGACCCAAACACGTACGTGTAACGAAAATAAATGAATTTTGAATATGGGTGTCATTTTGGGGCCAACATTTTTAAAAATCTAATATATAAAATTCTCGTGTCACGGGGTTCGAACTTGAACTCCTCCGAAACGGCTCGACCGATTTTTGTGATCCTTAGTGTGATTGTCGGCCAGGGTGGAGAATCGGCCAACATCTATTTTTCATCCCCCTATATGTTAAGGGTAGTCCACCCCTAAATTTTTTAGGCAAAAATTTTTGTTTTTATTTTTTTATGATACAGCATACAAAAATACATACAACCCTAAATTTTCACCCCTCTACGATCAACTCCTATTTTTTATTTGTTAATTAACTTTAATTTTTTGGCAAAATTTTGTTTTTAATTTTTTGATGACTTACAATAAAAAATTTCATAATACTCTCAATTTTTCACCCCTCTATGATCAACCCCTATTTTTTATTTGTTAATTATAAACTTTAATTTTTTGGCAATTTTATTTTTTTATTTTTTGATGACTTACAATAAAAAATCTCATAATACTCTCAATTTTTCACCCCTTTACGATCAACCCCTATTTTTTATTTGTTAATTCCTATCCAGATATTATAATTTCAAGTTCCTTTAATTATGATTTTTTTTTAAATTCAATTTGATCTCCCGCCCTCACCGTTCGACTACTGATCAACTATCAATCGATCAGTTATCCCCGCCAGGTGTCGCCACTTATCCAGCAAACATTACGTAGTAGGGATGAGAACGAAGCCGGTCTCCTGTCTTACTCACTATACATTTTTCAGCCATGTTTTTTTAGTTTTATTTGTGTATCAATCGTAGAACTGACTGTTATACCTATTATTTTAATTTTCCTCTCATATTAATTTTACTGTCATCGTAAAATTATCATTAATTTCCAGTGCAATAATTTATTTCATCATCATTTCGGCCGAATTAAGTCCACTGCTGGACACAGGCCTCCCCCAAAGATCACCACAATCACCGATATGGATGTGTTGTAGGCTCATTGGGGGGTTTTGCCATAATCGCCAAGCTTGGCAGGCGGGTTGGCGATCGCAGTTGAGTTGTTAATGTACTCGAAGGACGCTGCTGCCCATCCTCCGGCTAATCCCTTAGTCGACTTTTACGACACCCATGGGAGGAGATGGGGTGGTGGCATTCTGAGCCGGCACCACACGGCAAATTTATTTACTATTTATTAATCTGACAGAGACAGTTTTAACTCTCAGTTAATTAAGTGATCTCATGAAAATAAACACGTGTTGTAAGCTCCCGCCAACAACGGCCATTACCGTACCTGTATATATTGTACTTAGCATTTTTTGGGAATTGTTTTAAATCAAAACGAAAACGTGTACGTGGTTAATAAATCAAAACGAAGACGTATACGTGGTTAATAAATATACCTGTTTTATTATTGTGAAAGGTAAGTCAAATAATAAGCAAATGAAAACTGTGTAAATTAAGTCACTGTTTTCTATCAATACACTGATAAAAGGATTTATTAACTATTAATAATTTATTTAATTTCTTAAATTTAAGTAACATATTTTAACATTCAATAAATATTTATTTGGGAAGAAAGTACATTTATTAATTGTTAATAAGTCTTTATTAATAGTTAACAAATATTTATGTCACAAACATCTATAGTATATTCAAAAAAATTAATAAATATTTTGTTGAGTGAATTTCTTCTGCTTGCAATTTCATATTATCTGAAGATTGCTTACGAACATAAATCATCTTTACAAATTATTTATATTTATATCATTTATATCATTTATTTATAAATGTCCATTATATTATTATTTATGCATCAAGTGTAATAGTAATGTTTAAAATTATCATTTTACTATACTGAATGTTATCTCGAATAGGCGCCGAAATGGCTCAACGGTTCTCAATGAAAATTTTCGGGATCAATACATGAATTAAAACTTAAATTTTCAAGTGTGTTCCAATTTTATATCTTGCAGCAGGGTCCAGAATACATGAATAGGTGTTATAATTTGCGCCTAGCGTAGCGGGCGGGTACGGCTAGTATATATATAATAGCTCTTTACCAATAGATTACAGGAAAACCTATAAGAAGTCTATGGTTTTAAAATAACATGGTAAATCTTTCAATATTGTGCGTACAAACTTACGTTTGCGGTTGGAATGTATGGTAAAACATGTTTATCAACTACGATGTATCAGATGTATGTACGATGATCAGAATATCACCACCCCCATCTCCTCCCGTAGATGTCGTAAAAGTCGACTAAGGGATTAGGCGGAGGATGGGCAACAGCGTCCTTCGAGTACATTAACAAATCAACTGCGATTATTATATAGCGAAATATTACAGAATATTCTCATGTAATAATAGATGTCCATAAACTTTATATGCTACGTCTGCGCATGCGGCACTCAAATCAACAAGTCACTATCGTTATGACGTCACGTAACACTGACCTTGGATTAAGGTACCATGAATATATTTTAATGATCTATATTTATAAAGTGGGTGTGTACAGATAACACTAGTGTTCGTCATATTTGTCACTATCATATCAACGGCACGCCACCAATTTGTTGGAGCAAATGCTTTTATGTATTACCTATCAAAAACATTTCTAGTTTCGCTCACAAGCGTTGTGATCTTGATCATGGCACATGAAATATTTACCATATATTAATAACAACATATTGTTCCATACATGGAGGCAAAGGCCCGTATTACAGATCGAGAATACACAAGTAGAACTTGAATCGCGATTAGGGAAATAGGGTTCATATTTGAGTAACGCAACAAAGACTCGATTTTTACTTAAGTTTTCTTTATCGTTCTGTAATGCAAGCCTTACGGCCGGATACTAAAACGCCACTTAATATTAAGTCCCACTTTAACTATTCGAGAAACCCCTTTTTGGAAGGACACCGGACGGCTCATAGTTAATAAAAGCGGGGTTTCAGTATTCGGCGGTTAGACTTCACTCTATACACCCCGGGACATCTCACCAGGATTCCCCATGTATAATTTGATTTGTTTTATTACGGCACGTCGGGCGCATTGAAGCAATTGGCTCTGCGCTACGTGTCGCGGGCTCGATATCCGCACCGTTGAACCGTTCCGATCACATCTTGCATGTGCAAGTTTGCAACGACCGTCATCGTCGTCATGAAGTGATATTAAGAATTCGGTAGCTAATTCTTTCAACCTAAGCTTCCGAACTTCCGACTTGCGAAAGCCAACAAGACAATAATTTTTCACAGATACATAACTCAAAATTAGAAGAAGCGGATTCGACAAGTAAAGAATTTTATTGACATTCATTTTCTATCTAGTCAAGCAACTATATTTCATATTGCTTCTTGAGTCTGATAGTACAATTTTTACGAATATTGTTCTGATATTATCACATAAAAAATCTGGACAGTATTATGGCGCTTTAGCGCGTAGACTTTGGGCGCTACGAGAGTAAAATTTCAAGAACAAAGTTGAATGCAAAGTTTTACGTAACCTGAGGGCCTAGTACGAATATTTTGACGTATAATATCTAACCTAAACGTATCACTAATGTGAGTGAATTTGGAATCGAAAATACAACTATCCTATAGCATTTTCATTTAAATTTATACGACAAACATAATTCGAATCATATACGGATAAATTCTTCAATTTAAATAAAAAATATGTGCGAATCAAGTATTTCCAATTCAAAATTCACTCAGATAAGCGATACGTTTACGTTACTATACGTAAAAATATTTGTGCTAGACCCACTGGTGTAGGCGCATGCGTAGGCATAAAAGACATGCGGACATTTCTCAATTCTTTATTGCATTCCATACTTAATGTTATATTAAAACAGATGGTAGGCTTAAGACTATAGAATCAATTATGGACCCTGTCGGGCACAGCACAGTTTCACTTCTGCCACGTCATGTGTACCTACTGAGCTGCACGCGATTTATTTTTATGGTTACATATTTGCATAGTAGATCTTTTTTTGCAGTATAAAACAGCTTTTTTACAGACAAGCATGGCAACATTCCGTTTTACGCGGCAAAAATGCTTTTCTAAAGTTATTTGTTTACTATCATCATCATGTCATTCACTTATTCATCAAAAGCTAAGACGTTGTTCAAACCAATTTTGGTAAAAAAATATGTTTTAATGGTTTGTTATGGTTGCTATGGTTTTGAACAACGTTTATATATATATATATATATATATTATATTGAATAAGACGTTATGATTTTTAATGTTATTATGTGGTTCTATATTAAACACTGCAGCACACGGGACGATAGGCAACAAGTACAAAAACAAAACATGTTAGCAAAGGATACAGACAAGACAGACGGAAGGCGAGAACATGGTTAGTCCTGACAGGAAGGTGAAGAACTCGAGCAGTATGAGCGCTAGTGAAGCCGCGAAGCCAGCTACCAACCTGCAATCATGCTTTAATTCTAACTACAATGGTTACAAGACACACAACTCTAGATGGGTAAGATGATGCGTTTCAAAAGCGTATATTCGTAAGTTTGTATTGTGTACTTGAATGTTCGAGGCTTCATCAAGCCCAAATGGCTGAAAACTCCCGCCTCGCTGGGCCTGATTTAAAACGCAGACTTTTTTTATATCATTCGAATAAATGCGTCCTATATCCTATTCTAGGACGTAATCGACCTCTATGCTAAATTTCATAACAGTCCGTTCAGCCGTCAGAACGTGATGGCGCTTCAAACATACAAACTGTTAATAGTAAGATTGTATAATGATATCAGCCTGTCCCTCCAGAGCAAAGGCCTCTTCTCATATAGAGAAGGAACTAGCATGATATCCACACTTGTTCACCGCGTGTCGGCGATTTGAGACCAGTAGTAGATCACATTAACCCTTACACGGTTACCGTGTGGTGCCGGCTAAGAATACCACCACCCTATCTCATCCCGTGTGTGTAGTAAAAGACGACTATAAGATTAGCCGGAGGATGAGCAGCAGTGTCCTTCAAGTACATTTATAACTCAACTGCGATCGCCAATCCGTCTGCCAAGCGTGGCATGCAAAATCCCCTAATAAGCACACAACACAAACCCATACATGTCGTTATGGCAATCTATAGGGGAGGCTTCTGTCCAGCAGTGGACGTTTTTTCACCAGAAATGATGAGATCACACTATCCTTCACGCCAAAATCAGTGGTCTTTAAGACATCACCTACATAATATGACATCGGAAGAATCACATTGGTTTATAACAGTTTCTGAACCCATATCCCAGTGCTAACTCTTTCAGCCACACCTTTACATAGATTAACATTTTAAAGTTTATTTCGGAATTTATAGTCACGGTAACCGGTTTTGGCATGGTTAACGATGTGCTTGTGTGTCATTTTCGTCCGGATCACGAATATAGTACCACTCCATCTCCTCCCGTAGATGTCGTAAAACGTGACTAAGCGACTCTAAACCAGAGGGATAGGCAGCAGCGTCCATTCTGTGGCACAACAGCCTTTCTGCGCCAACCAATCCGCCTGCTAATCCCTCTGGTTTAGTCCTTAGTCGACTTTTACGACATCCACGGGAGGAGATGGAGTGGTGCTATATTCTTAATCCGGTCATCATACGGGCTCGGAGACCACCGTTATGTATGCTGCTGAACTGGATAAGTTTATATTTATTGTATTTTTTTTATATTATATCCGCCATGCATTACAAATATTGTACTAGTACAACAGAAAGATACAGGAGATAAACAAATGTATTAATGTTTGACTAATCCACTACAACTAAAACAAAAGACACAAGACTACACACATTGTCAATTACGTGAACACAATCAATAAAGTGTAAAACAAAGGTAGTTTATGAACCATAAATCAATTTTATTGTTTGAATGTCCTAATGTTCCCCTGTGTGCAGTTAATGACAGTAAGCAATGAGTATTGTTTATAATTAACAGTTTTCGAACACAATGGCTTCAGTTGGCCAATATTCTATGATGGATCACCTCTTGTTTCTAATAGAACGATGGGTGTTGAACACCTTATCATACCGAAAGTACAGGTTCTACTTTTCCCGAGGCTGTTGCATAATGGATATCGTCAGAAGGATGGGCAGCAGAATCCACTCTTGAACTTAAGCCTCCCCCATAGATTTCCAGAACTGTGTCATCATTTTGGAGGGTATTTGCCAATACTCACCACGCTTGGCAGGCGGGTTGGTGAGCGCAGTATGGCTACCGCTGCACAGAAGGGACGCTGCTGCCTATCCCTCTGGTTTATATTCCCTTAGTCGCCTTTTACGACATCCACGGGAGGAGATGGAGTGGTGCTATATTCTTAATCCGGACACCACACGGTAAATGAGTAATGGAAGTAATATCAGCTGCCAGGCACTGGACATGCATATCATCAATGTTCTAATCAACATCTTCAATCCATCATAAGATAACAGATACTCGGGTTACCACTTCAGGCACCGCTCATGGGCAGTATCACTTACTGATCGGTGAGGTCAAGTAACGCTGCGCGCGGTGAGTATATGGATGGATGGCCGCATAGTGGTAACTGAACTAAGCGTATCCGTGAAGACGTCGGCCCCGGGTTTTGCTATTAGACGGCAGTCGTTAAGCCAAGTCGGCAATCTCTGGGCGGCTTGAACAGTTCTGGCAGAAGGTTGGCCACTAACCAAAAGAATAAAAAAAAACCACAATTTCGCATAAGTTGTTGATCGCAGAGTATTTAATTAGTGCACAGAAAGGTGCTCATGTCTTTCCTCTTGAACACAATCCCTTAGTCGCCTTATACGATAGCCGCGGGAAGATACTCAATATGGCCAGCCTAATATTTACTGGAATCTACACAGCGGTCCCTCGAATACCAGACATTTAAACCCGTAATCAAATACCTCGCAACCACCATAAATTGATGTTATTATTAAATAAAATACTGTCAACCATCGCATTTTCACACGTGACTGCAAACAAATGAGTCGTACGATGTGGACTTACGCGTGCGCTTACGCAATCCATGGCAGAAGGCGTGTTTACTTCAACAGAACAAAGGTTACGTGCACCTGACAACACGACATGCGCTTAGGCGTAATCGGGACATAAACCTTGTCTCGAAAATTATGGTAAATGGGTCTTATGATTGCGTACGAGTGTCTTTTAGTATAGACACAAGTAGGAATAGGTTAAATATCGACACCGTTGTTGAGGTTATTTATTTATTTATTTATTTATTATATTCTTTATTGTACACCAGTTATTAAAAAGTAAAATACAAAGTAACACTTTGAATATAGAGTACAATGGGCGGCCTTATCGCACACGGCGATTTCTTCCAGGCAACCTTAGGATGGAAAAAAAAAAAATACTAGCCAAGATATGGGGTAGTCTATGGTGCACACAAATAAATATCCATAAACTTAAATAATACTATACTAAATATGTAAATAATGAAGATTATAAATACACTACATACATATATGGTAATATATACACATATAAAATATATAAATATACAAGTATAAACAAAATAAGTGAAATCAAAGATGTAACAAAAGGCAGAGTAAAAGCAAGAAAAATAATACTAATAATTACAGTGACAAGTAATGTTCTCTCACTAGTCTTTTGAATACCGGTAGTGATTGAGCCCGTCTAATTAAGATCGGCAATGCATTCCACAAACGAGCGGCCTGAACCGTGAAGGATTTATCAATAAAATTAGTAGAATGCATTGGCATCCTAAGCCTAAGGTTTTCTGATGATCTTAGGATTCGCGAATGAGTATCACCAAGGAATTCGAAACGTTTTTTAAGGTAGCAGGGAGTAGAAGGAAAGAACAGTACACTGTAAAGTAGTGAAAGAATATGAGTATTCCGGCGAAGACGAATAGGTAACCACTTGAGCTTAGTGCGGAATTCTGAAACGTGATCATATTTTCTTAAACCAAATATGAATCTAATACAAAAATTTTGAAGTCGCTCAAGCTTATCAAGTTGTTCCTCTGTAAGATCAAGATAGCTGGCATCAGCATAATCGAGGATCGGAAGGAGAAGGGATTGTGCAAGCGCAATTTTAGTATCAGTAGGAAGAAAGTTGCGTAATCTTCTTAAGGATCCTGCCGACGCAAACATCTTGCGACTAACTTCTTGCAGCTGGGTAGTCCAGGATAGATTTCTGTTAATTATCACCCCCAAGTTCCTAATGTTTTCACTGAAAGGAAGTGAAGTACCTTCAAACGAAACCCGAGGAAGTGTGGTCCAGTCGATTCTAGAAATCATCCTGGAGCTGCCCACAACAATAATCTGTGTCTTCACCGGGTTCACTTTTAGACCATATCTCCTACTCCAATCACATATTCGGACCAGATCCATGTTAACAGTGTCAACAGCGTCTGATAACTTAACAAGGGGAGCTTGAAAGTAAATTTGAAGATCATCTGCATAAAGGTGATAAGAAGAAAGTAGTTGATTAGAGATGGAATTTATAAAAATTGCGAAAAGTAATGGAGATAAAACGCCACCCTGCGGTACACCGACATTAGTATTGGACCATGTAGATGAAGTGTCCTCAATGCAGATACGTTGTCGGCGACCAGACAGGTAACTACGAAACCAGTCAATTACTGGTGGAGATATATTAAGAGAGCATAGTATGCCAAGCAAAATATCGAAATCAACGGTGTTAAAAGCATTGCTAAAATCCAACAATGCTAGGACCGTTAGATTACCGATTTCCATGCCCGACCTGATATCATCCGTAATATTAATCAGGGCTGTGGTAGTGCTGTGACCAGCGCGAAAACCAGATTGATAGGAATTAAATAGATTATTCTGGGAGAGGAAATTGCTGAGCTGATTGTGGATTAAACGTTCAAGAATTTTGGAAAGGAAGGGTAAAATCGATATAGGACGAAAATCTGAAAATGATGCTGGGTTCGTTTTTTTGGGTAAGGGGATAATATGGGCTTCTTTCCATTGGCATGGAAAGATACCACTGGATATAGAGTAGTTGAGGATGTGGGATATCACGGGAAGGATAGCGTCTAGGATAGGGAGGATCATATTACGGCTGATACAGTCACTTCCAACTGCGTTAGAAGTACTCGATAAAATGCTCTTCTTAACATCACACGCAGAAAATTGATTAAGGATAAATGGTGAATAGCCGGGAGTCGGGAGAGATGAAAGATAATTTAATGTATTCGATTTAGTTGTCTTATCAAAGTTAGACGAGGCAGTAAAATGAAGATTAAGAACATCAATGTTTAAATCCTTAAGAACTGTTGATTCATGTCGAGATTTCCCGACACCCATCGATCTAAGAAATTTCCAGACTTTGGCTGGATCTCCATTTTGAACAGATTTATGGACATGTTGGCGTTGAGCGTTCCTACACTCCTTATTGCAGTGATTTCGAATTAAAATATATTTTTCCTTGTTGGTAACGGTAGGCCTACACTTAAATTTAAATTTTGCCATCGCTTTCTTGTGAATCAGCAATTTGATCTTATCGGTTAGCCACGGCGATGGTGAATGTTTGACTTTGACTGCTCGAATAGGTGCGTGACGGTCATAAAGTTGCACAAGAGTTGTTGTAAATGTTTGGACCTGGTCATCGACTGTATCAGACATATAGAGAGGTGTCCAATTTATATTGCGAGCATCCTTACGAAGACTATCGAGATCCATTCCACCAAAATTGCGTTGCATGAGAATTTTAGACTTTGCCTTAGATGGGCGAATTTTGTAAGAAAGGAAAATTAGATCGTGATAGGAAAAGGCATCAGCTGGACATTGACCATGCTTAGCGACGGATTCTGAAGAAGAAACAACAATCAGGTCAAGAAGTGAGGGTGCGGAATTAGGAAAGTTGTGAGTAGCATTCAAAGGAAGAATGGACAGATTACTCGAATTAAGAATAGAATAAAAAGAAGAAGAGCGGTGATCTCTTTTCAGGAGGCATGTGTTAAAGTCACCCATGATTATGCTGTGTTTGTAAGAGGGGATTAGAGTTTCCAAGATATTTTCGAAAGAAGAGAAGTAATCGATGCGAAGGGAAGGGCAGTAGTAAACACCAAGAAGTATTTTAGAGTGATGCAACTCCACCTCGAGAAAGAGATGCTCGCCTGCGTTGGCCGGTGGTGGTTGTGAAGACGTATGAATAATTGAAAAAGGAATGTGTGTACGAAGGTATATAGCAACACCACCACCACCACCCACGGTGCGATCATTTCTAATGAGCTGGAAGCCGGGGATCGAATAGGATGTAGAAGGGAGACATGGTTTTAACCATGATTCGGAGACGAGAATGGCATGAATATACTTACAATCAAAGTTTGCCAACATATCAGGGAAATGAGCCGGAATACTTTGGGCATTTATGTGAATAGCGTTAAAATTTCTAGGAACATCAGAAAACTGTTACGACACAGTGGAAGCGACCAGGACACCACACAGTACACGCTCGAGGAGTGCCCTGCGTGGGCTGCCGAGCTGCAAATTCTGGTCGATCTGATCGGGCGATATCTCAGTCTACCGGCAGTAGTTTCGGTTATGCTGGCAGAGCACGAAATTGGAATGCATTGGAGCTGGATAAAGCGTTATGCTCTCACAAGAAGAGAAAAGGGGCGATCCCGCTCGGCAAGGAGAGATGGTTGCGGAGAGAGTCTTGGGGTAACAACCGCCCTGGCGCCAATATCCAAAACACGCCTTAGCTAGCTGGGGTTGCGGGCTGGGAAAACGGTGGCGTGCGTGTGGTCACGTGCTTCCATGTGCGCAACACGGCCCACTGAAACTTCGAGGGGATCCTTTACAATGCCCCTGAGATAGGCCTGGGAAGGCACCGTTTTAGAGGGAGTGAGCGTTTTACAGTCATCCTCTTCGAGATGTGCTTAAAGGCATGGCACCAATGAGCGGCTCCAGTGTGATTGTCGGCGAGATTTCGCCGGTAAGAGTGCCTCCACTCTTCCCGGGGGCGGTGGAAGTTCATGATGTATCTCTACCGAGTAAAATAACAAAATAAAGAAAACAGTCTAAAGATTATGATCTATTATATATCGATATATTCGAAATATTGATTTGATGTATTAGTTTTAATTTTATGCAATAATTAAATTGAAATTATAATAACTACTTTCAGACTGTAATATGTATTTAATTGTGCACTGTTTAGAAAACGACGTTATCTAAATAAAAAGTATATGAAATATGGTGCTAAATCATTTTGATATCTCGTAAATTAAGCTGTTTTTATTGATTAGGAAAGCAAAACTTCAGTATATGACACAATCTCTCTAACACTCAAAGGTTTTGCTGGTAGAAAACTCAATTCTGAGTTAAGCTCGCCTTTGTACATAAAAGTTTGTATTTATTGTTTAAATTAAAATACTTGTGTACAATAAAGAATAAATAAATACGATAGTTTAACCCCAAATATATCTGAGGCCAGTAGCGGCGTTAGGGCAGGGCGCGGTGTTTGGCTTCAGGTCTCATCTGTCCCAACTGCTGCAACAACTGAATATAGGCTGTTATATCCTTTAAAGGTGTGGCTGCTCTTGATATCAAACAACTTAAGGAAGGAGTAAAATTTCTAAGCTTAAGCAGATAAAAACCTATCTACGATCGACAATATCTAAATCGAGGTCGACAAACTTGGCAACTTTGACAATCGAAAATGAAATTGCAGAAAACTTAGAGCTCGATGCCTTAATAATAGAGTTTGCCGATAGAAAGGCTAGAAGAGTAAATTATTTAGACAAAGTTTTATTGACATGATGCACATTTTAAATTTTTGCCCTTGAATTTAAAAAATCCTCTGAATTTAATTGGAGAGTAGGGAGGGGGCACCGTAAAAATCCCGCCCAGGGCGCCGGTAATGCTAAAACCGGCACTGTCTGAGGATATCCTATTAGACTTTTCACTTTATACGCAAAAAGAAAACGGAAATGTTCACTAAATTTAGCATTTAGCATAATAATCATAATTATTAATGTTGTAAAAACGAGAAATAAGATATAATTTAACAATGGTGTTTATTGACACTGAATAAATATTGTTCAATCGGATAACTAATCATTAAAATTTGGTTGATTTCATATTAAAGCCGTCTAATCTAGTCATCATCATCATCATCATCATCATTTCAGCCGAAAGACGTCCATTGCTGAACATAGGCCTCCCCCAAAGATCCACAACGACCGGTTCTGCGCTACTCGCATCCAGCGGATTCCCGCCACTTTCACCAGGTCGTCGACCCATCTCGTGGGGGGCCTGCCCACGCTGCGTCTTCCGGTACGCGGTCACCACTCAAGAACTTTTCGGCCCCATCGGCCATCCGTTCTACAAGCAATGTGCCCCGCCCACTGCCACTTAAGGTTAGCAATTCTTTTTCATTTTTTAGTCGATCTCGCAGGGAAACTCCGACCATATCCCTCTCAATTGCCCTTTGGGTGACCTAGAGCTGTCTAATGAGGCCCATGGTGAGCGAGCACGTCTCGGTACCGTAGGTAGATTCGATCGAGACCTGGGCTGTACTGCAGTCCCTCCAGCGGTGCCAAGTTTGTACGAAAACGCCACAATGTCAGTCCGACTACAGGACCAGAACTCGAAACCTATCCTGCTGCGGCGGGGAGACAGACAGGCTGACCTAATCTCTCCAAACTTGTTCTCCGCCACACTGGAAGACGTTTTCAAGGTTCTGGACTGGGAAGGACTAGGCATCAACGTAAACGGCGAATACATCACTCACCTTCAGTTTACTGACGATATAGTGATCGTGGCTGAGACTATGCAGGGCCTCAGTATAATGCTCGACGACTTCAGTAGACCCTTCGAAAAAGTTGATATTAAACATGGACAAGACGAAGATCATGTCGAATGCACACGTAGTACTTCCGTTAAGATCGGAGAGTCTACGCTCGAAGTTGTTGCCAATTATATACTGGGACAAACTGTGCAGTTAGGTAAGTCCAACTTCGAGAAAGAGGTCAACCGACGAATCCAGCTCGGCTGGTCAGCGTTCGGGAAACTGCGCAATATCTTCTCGTCGAAAATACCGCAGTGTCTCAAGACGAAGGTCTTTGACCAGTGTGTGTTGCCGGTGACGACCTAATCTAGTAATTAAACTTATTAAGGGCTATGGTGTATTTCCGGGACATCGGAGAGGAAATGCTACGCTTGTCGGATGATGGAATATAAAAATCATTGTAGAAGGAAGGGCAAGTAAAGTGTAATAAAGTCTAAGCGTTTGCTTTGTGCGATGATTTCACGTTATGCGAGAAAAATATCCGTATCGCGAACGTGTCTACAGATATCCGTATTAAAAATCTATCAATAATAAAA
Source organism: Diloba caeruleocephala (assembly GCA_947459985.1). Lineage (NCBI taxonomy): Eukaryota > Metazoa > Arthropoda > Insecta > Lepidoptera > Noctuidae > Diloba > Diloba caeruleocephala. The sequence goes on along the minus strand of OX381608.1, from coordinate 26,636,482 downwards.
CTTAGAAAATATTGAAAGATTCAAATTAATAGATTTACACGTTGATTACAAACATTATATTTTCGTAAGCCGTAAACATAACTGGTAGATTTCCCTTCTTTAAAGGATCTTTCTTAAGATATCAAGATCTTTATTATGTTATTTGGCTTTCACTTTACAATGCATAAGAAAAGTTATGCTCCACCACTTACAGCGACTGCGCGGATAAAATATAATAAATAACCCGATTAACCGAACCGAGATAAGTCGAAAGGCCACGCTATGGGGACATAATACTTATGCCATAACCAACAAAAAATAATACCAATAAATAATGACTTCATTTATAAAATTATAAATCAATCCAATATAACTTATGCCCTATCTAAACAATATACTAATTTCACTTTTTTATTTTAGTTTCCATTCTTATATGTAAATGTTTTTATAAGCTTTCATATTATTTTGGTTCATCTTACGGGCGAGTTTACAAAAAAAGCTCTAGACAGTTAAGGGTTAATATGTTTCTGTGAAGGTACGCGTGCATCATTGATGCTCAGCTAATATTGATACTAACCCTAAAAACGCGACCATTTTTTTAATAGATTAAATTGTATTTTTTTGTTACTATGGATCCCTTCAATCTAATAACGACATCTTCAATCAAGCAGTAGAGCTTAACGAGGCAGGATCATGTTTTTCAAATTTAGAAAAATTTGCATAATGGAAACCATACATACGTTATTAGAAACAGCTCAACACAGAATATGGAACACTCAACAAACTTTAAAAATAAAATAATCACTATTTAAAATATCACATAGGTAAATACCTATTAAACACCGACATTTAAAAATAAAAGAACACTTCATACGAACAAACATTAAAAAGAACAAATATTTTTTATATCGCCAACCTTCCTTTCATCGTGTTCCCGGGGCCGAACCATCGTAAGTATTATGTAACACCACTAATGTTTAGGCGAGACCGATCGTGAATGAAGTAAATCTAAATGTTACGCTAGTTGGATGCGGCGTGCGAACGAAGTGAGTGGCCTTGAACCTCTCTAACTGTTTGGAAGCATTACGTCGCGAAACTATCAAAACGATATATTATCTATAGCTAAAAGATGCCGAAGATGCAACATGTTCATAAATTTTGACAATACAGAAGAGTATAAAAAAGATACGATTGAGACTTTAGGGAAAGATTGTCTTTTTTTACATGCTTTATTGTCCTAATGTATAAAAAAATAAAATTGAAAAGTCTGTTTGTAATTTCAAAATAACAGCTTTTTACTAAATGCATATGAAAGTATATACGGGACCTATAACAAAATAGCTGATGTTATAAGGAATAACTTAGGCTTAGACTTTTATTTTAGAAAAATAATAAGGGATCCGCGCAATAAAAATAAAACCCTTGAAATCCATTAAGTGGTGTATTCTATGTCAAGTGTCTATGTAGAAGTACTCTAAATCTCTTTTTAAATTACACGCGGGTGAAACCGCGGGTCCCAGCTAATGTATAAATAAAATGGAATCTTGCAATGAAGTTTTCACCCACTACTAACTGTCAGATCGACTTGACATGTTGCACACGTATGAAGAATCGATGACACTGCAATAGTGTGACATGATTACTAATGAACTCGTGCAGTCACCAAGATGATCAAAAATAAAACGGAGCTAAAATGAATTTGAATGTTGTAGTAATGTAAATATCGGTTTTTCAGGGTCAATTTTGTTATAAAACAAAAAAAATTTGTTCATAATATTAATAAAAACGCGCTTTTTCATGGAATAAGAACTTAAGAAACACAAATTAATGTTTAACTGTATATACAAAGCGTGACGTACTCGATATCAAAGGTAGATTCATAATATTACTATGCTGTTTATTATTTCGTGCTTTTTAGTTCAATATGAACTGAACGTTAAAAGCATGCTTTTATTCGTTTTTTAAGCTATAATTTTATTTCTTACTAGCTGGGACCCGCGGTTTCACCCGCGTTTAATTTAACAGAAATTTAGAGTACTTCGACATAGACACTTGACATAGAATATCATATATATATATATATTGGATTTCAAGGGTTTTATTTTTTACGCGGAACCCTAATTATTTTTCTAAAATAAAAGTAGCCTAAGTTATTCCTTATAACATCAGCTATCTGCCAGTGAAGGTCCCGTCAAAATCGGTCCAGCCGTTTCGGAGATTACCCGGAACAAACAGACAGACAGACAAAAAATTTAAAAATAGTGTTTTTGTTATATGTAACGTACATACTTTCATATGCATTTAGTAAAAAGCTGTTATTTAGACATTACAAACAGACACTTCAGTTTTATTTATTTGTATAGATAATTACGATGTATTAATATCTTGTGCAGCGTTCGGGAAACTTTCGTCAACAATACCGCAATGCCTCAAGACGCAAGTCTTTAACCAGTGTGTGTTACCAGCGATGACATATGGAACAGAGACGTGGTCACTCACAATGGGCCTCATAAGAAAGCTCAAGGTCACTCAGCGAGCTATGGAGAGAGCTATGCTCGGTATTTCTCTACGAGATCGAATCAGAAATGAGGAGATCCGTAGAAAGAAAGAAAGAAAGAAAGAAAGAAAACTATTTATTTTTGCACTAGTAACGACGCACAATTAAAATTAAGCATAATATTTATAAGAAACACAAAAACTAACATACAAAATGCAATAAAATGGCAACACAAAGTTATGATAAGGGTATGTGCCAAAAGACTCGGAATCCAGGCCTAACATAAAATATAAACTACATTACCATTTATATGTAAGTTTTATAATGCTAACCATTAAAAATCCAAAAATTATTGCGTCATGCCCGTGCAAAAAAAGGTTGTCACTCAGCATAATGCTGTGACGTTGAAAAGATCCATCGACACCAGCGCTGGTTTTCAGTGACAACCTTCGTGACGTAGTGACGTCCCCCAGCAGTGGTGCCACAATTATAAATTTATATTGGCAGTATGTTGTTAATACCTTCGCCTATCCGTATGGACGAATAAACTACTACTATACATTTGTAAACATAAAAAATTATTGAAAATTAACAGAGTATTTGTGATGAAGAACTAAAGTTGTCGACATAGCTGAAAGGATTAGTAAACTGAAGTGGCAATGGGCAGGGCACATTGCTCGTAGAACTGATGGCCGTTGGGGCACAAAGGTTCTCGAATGGAGACCGCGCACCGGAAAACGCAGCGTGGGACGGCCTCCAACGAGGTGGACAGACGATCTGGTGAAGGTCGCTGGGAGTCGTTGGGTGAGAGCGGCATGTGACCGCTCGTTGTAGAAATCTAAGGGGGAGGCCTTTGTTCAGCAGTGGACGTCCTGTGGCTGATATGATGATGATGAATATCTTGTGTAAGAAAACAAAGACTAAGTAAGAGTGTTGTTTTGATGGTGGAGTGGCAGTAACGGATTGATTACGTGTGATTACGGGTTATGATTACGAGCAGTAGTTGTCGGCTATGTTGGCAAAGCACGAAAACTGGAATGCAGTGGTCTCTTTCTGTGAGATGGTCATGCTCCAGGAGACCGCGGAGCGGGACCGGGAGAGGGCCAATCCTACTCGAAGAAGGAAGAGACGGCGCCGAGGATAACAACAGCCCTGGCCCCTAATTCCCATATGCCCGAAACCCCCTTTTTTTTTTATTGATGCCCAGTGGAAATTCTTCATGAACTTCCTTCACCCCGGGGAAGGGCGAAGGGGTATGCCGGACTCCTACCGGCTAAAACCACTGGAGCGGTCATCTTCGGCACCTAAGGGGGGCTCCAGGTCCTCGTATGATCACACTAGAGATGCCCGAAACCCCCTGCCGTCACTATAAGGTGGAGGGACTCTGGGTTCGCGGATGCGTAGATTGGAGAATCTGCGTGCCCACACCAAGCGACCCACGAGAAGACGGTGCCGCGCTTGTGATCACGCGCTGCCGTTTGCGCATAGCACAGCGCACAGGGACGCTTCGGGGGATCCTTTACAATCCCTCCGGGGGGTGACCGCTTTACAGTCACCCTCTCAGAGATGTGCTTATAGGCATGGCACGAGTGGGCAGCTCTAGTGTGATCATACGAGGACCTGGAGCCCCCCTTAGGTGCTGAAGATGACCGCCCCAGTGGTTTTAAAGTCCGCTATAATTAACACAGATCGATGAAGTGGCTCAAAAGACCGCCAGTTCAAATGGGACTGACATAATTATGATAGCGAAGAGTGGAGAACGAAAGGGAGCCACTGACCATAGCTGGACAGCATTGATTTGTCATAATATGAAACAGTCTGTTTCGCACCATAAGACTTAAGGTCACCCAAAGAGCTGTGAGAGGACCACGCCCGGAGGTTCTCTGCGAGATCGAATAAAAAATGAGGAGATCCGCAAAAGTACCAAGGTAACCGACGAGCCGGCCGAAGAATCGTGTGGGCAGTGAGCGGGGCACATTGCTCGTAGAACGGATGGCCGATGGGGCGATGTGGGGCAGAGGAAAAGTTCTCGAGTGGCGACCGCGTACCGGAAGACGCAGCATGGGCAAATCCCCCACGAGATGGACCGACGATCTGGTGAAGGTTGCGGGAATCAGCTGGATTTGAGTAGCGTAGAACCGGTCATTGTGGCGATCTTTGGGGGAGGCCTATGTTCAGCAGTGGCGTTTTTCGGTTGAAATTATGATGATGATGATGATGAATATACATATAATTTACGCCTAGCGAAGCAGTCGGGTAACGGCTAATAAAACATAACACATAGAAACTCATCATATTCCCGTGCAAACGCGTTAAAGTGATCGATAACTTTGTTAACACTTACTATGTGTAAGACAAAGGTGAACGACATTATGATAACTGCAGTGTGGTGATGCAATGGCTTGCGCAAGCTCTAAGTATGTAACATAAATACAAAGAAATGCCCTAAATTAAAAAAAAATATGTTCTAATTAATAGACCAACCATTTTTATGTAGCTAGCGTCTATCCGGACAAAGAAAAGCGACCGAATAACAGAGAAAAAATTACAGAACAGTTTTTATCCTTCTCTGCCTAATAATTTGGTCTTGGCGATAGCGTCATATCGCAAACATAACCATCGTGCAATCCAGGCATAGAAAACCACGTAAACAATATGAGAATAATTTAAAAAACAGAAACTTACTTCGCTAGAGGCCGTTGACCCCATATATTTAACTGGGTAACACTTAAAAATTTAAATCCGGCTAATGATTAAACTAGACTGTAAAACGCTTGATATAGCTCAAGTTAATTTAAAAACGGAACTTTCAACACGTCACTTTTCACGTGCACAGTATTGGTGGAGTCGCCTGACCGCTGCGGAGCTGCGCGGGCGCACTACAACCGTAGTGTCCAGCGCACCGTCACAACACCTCGTGTTTGGTAAACTTTGGATAGCTGGTGGCACTTTTTACCGGTTATAACTGGATGTTCTATTAGATCAGAACAGGTAGGGACGACACTTCACTTCTTTACAACAAGAAAGGTAATTCCATAAATAGAGTTGAACGGCACGTAAAGTAAAAAAAATACTGCTGCGAACATGTTTCAGTAACATAACGCGGACGCGGTATACGAACGTCATGCATGTGTTTTCCGTAATACGCCTGGCGTATTTGGCCGCACATGACTTTACAGCGTATATTCTTTTTTCTGAGAGGTCAGATTAATACCAGTTCTGCAGATCGATATCGGGACATTTTTGTGATTGTGATTCAATATAATAATAACAAATGTTTCTGGGGTGGACCAACAGGATTCTGGGCAGCAAATGTATACGCGTAGACTGCGTAGCGAATATGTTAAGCGGAGCAGATTAAATAACTCCTTAGCATTTTTCATTTTCAGGTTTTCAAACAATCCATTAGGATATCGAAAAGTTTGAAATCAAGCGTGATTCTCTTAGTACATATATTCGCGACTATTCTGAATAAACTAATAATGTACCAATCGTCATAAAAGTGTTTCGAAAAAAAATTAAGCTTACAATCGTGATTCCCTTAATACATATACAGAATGTGGGTGACAAAGCACCGAAAACTTTGGGAAGACTTTAGGAAGGTTACACTTTTGCTAGGGCCACACTAACGTTTAACGTCGTTAACTAGCGCGTTAATGGACAAGAGACATACGTGTAGCCACGACTTAACGTGCTAATTTTGTAATGGCATTCATAATGCCGTTAAGCAATAGCTCAGGTGGCGGTCTTTTTTGGCACATCAAAGAGATTTAGCGCGTTATTTAATGCGTGTAGTGGCCACACCTGCATTTGTCAGTAGTGTGCACCAAGAGTGCGATAGGACTCTACGTTACTGTACTTTGTTTCCCGCCCGAAGCTACTGTTGATCGATTATATAGATGATATGGCTGGCAATTAATATTAGTTATTCTGAGACTATGGAGTGGACAAATGAAAAAGTGGCTAGTTCCACTCATTAAATAATACAGACTAGCAAGTTCAACCGCCATCTTGAAAATAATGTATCGAATAATGCGTTTTATCGACATTATGGCGTTAAATGCAGGTGTGGCCGTGTGGCCACTCAATTTAACGCATTATTTTGAGGAATATTTTTGTGCTTTAATTATTGCGACGTTAGATGTTAAACCTTAGTGTAGCCCCAACATTAGGCCTATAATAAAAGTAGAAAAGCCATTTATCTCGGAAATAGTAGGTTACAGTTTTGACATTTTTGAGCACGCAATCTACCGTAAACAACGCGATCACATCGCTACGTGATTATTGTACGCGCGCGATACACAGGTAGTGGTCACTGACATCTGCGAACGATGACCTCATCCGTGAACTGTAGCGGAACAACAGCCGTAATTTAGTTTTAATTTTTTGTGTTTTTATTCAAAATAGCATTAGGATCGACGAAAACAATAATTTTATGCTCATATCAGTTAAATAATCAGGAAAAGAAAGCAATATTCTAACGCTAAGAGCTCTAGAATCATGTCCTGAATCCATATCAGTTGTCATTACGATGTCACACCCGTCACATGTGAATGCGAAGCGGAGAGATATTCTATTGTAGCCAGAAAACATATCTCGATTCAGTCATGCCTTATATAAAAAAAATACACCAGACCAGAGATACAGAAGACCAGATTCCAATGAACAAATCTGACATTGTACTCGTAGTACGTTCTTTTATTGAGATATTATTACTAATAGTTTATTTTCTTTGACGCCATTTGTTCTGTTTGTATGTGAATACATTGCTCGTAGAACTGACGGCCGCTGTGGTAAAAAGACCGCGGACCGAAAAACGCAGTGTAGGACGACCTCCAGCGAGGTGGACAGACGACCTGGCGAAGGTCGCTGGGAGTCCGCTAGTTGTGGAAATCTATGGGGGAGGCATTTGTTCAGAGTGGACGTCCTTTGGCTGATATGATGATTATGATGAACACGATATCTCTCGAACATCCAAATGACGTGCTTAGTTTTTTTTATTAGCTAATTGTAAACCGTCAAGTTCATAGATCATTAAATAAACCTCAAAACTAAGTAGTAATTAATTAGTAGGTAACAAAGGATTCCGGGGAGGTGACCGCATTACAGTCACCCTCTCCGAGATAAGCCTATAGGCGTGGTATCAGTGGGCGGCTCTATTGTGATCATACAAGGAACTGGAGCCGCCCTTAGGTGCCGAAGATGACCGCTCCAGTGATTTTGGCCGGTACGAGTCCGGCAGACCCCTTTGCCCTTCCCCGGGGCGAAGGAAGTTCATGAAGAATTTCCACTGGGCACCAATAAAAAACAATAAAAAAGGTAACAAAGGTTTGTTCGATGTGGTGTCCAGATGAATAATATAGCACCACCGTCATAAAAGGTGACTAAGGTACTCTTAACCAGTGGGATGGGCAGCAACGTCCCTTCTGTAGAACAGCAAACATTCTGCGCTCACCAACCCGGTTGCCAGCGAGGTGAGTACTTATGTAACGCAATAAAAACAAAGATTTACGAATAAAAATTATGCTTACTCGACTGTGCAAGTAGCTTGAACAAACACTGATATAACGCCACGTTAATATAGATATAAATAAAGCATTACGTAGATAAATAAGAAACAGTGGAAATTCTTCATGAACTTCCTTCGCCCCGGGGAAGGGCGAAGGGGTATGCCGGACTCCTACCGGCTAAAACCACTGGGGCGGTCATCTTCGGCACCTAATGGAGGCTCCAGGTCCTCGTATGATCACACTGGAGCCGCCCACTGGTGCCACGCCTATAGGCACATCTCGGAGAGGGTGACTGTAAAGCGGTCACCCACCGGGGGGATTGTAAAGGATCCCCCAAAGCGTCCCACGGCAGCGCGTGACCACATGCGTGCTACCGTCTTCTCTTGGGTCGCTTGGTGTGAGCACGCAGATTCCCCAATCTACACACCCGCGAACCCGAGGCTAGATACCTACCGGATGAAACCACCGAAGCGATCATCTTTGGCATCGAACGGAGCCCCAGGATTTCGGCTACAATCACACTAGAGCCGCGCATTGGAAGTACGCCTTTAGGCACATCTCGGGGAAGATAATAAAGGAACCCCCCGTGGGAGCAGTGCACACACGGCAAAGTGTAACCACGTGCGCACCGCCGTCGTCTTCCCGGGGGTCGCACGGTACAAGCACACAGATTGATCTGCGCGCCCGCGACCCCCGAGGCCCCCCCGCCATATAACGACGACAGGCTCCGACGTGTATAAAATAGGCACCCGGGTACAAATTCGTCCTCTCCCAATCCCGCTCAGCGGTCCCTCCTTCTGGAACATGACACTCACAGAAGCACCACTGTACTCCAATTTTCAAAAGCGAGACAATAAAATAATTAATAATAATCACGTAGTGGTTTCGGGAGGCGGATTATCGCAGTATGTTGTTATTGGAGGATGCCGCTGCCCGTCCTTTTGATGTCAACACATGACGACACCCATTGGCGGAGAGCGGTGGTCTATTTCTGTGCCGGGCCACACGATAAAGGCGAAAGCTTTTCCGAAAAACGACGCGCGTCGGCAATACTTTATTTTTATTTCTTTCCTTATAAATTCATTCATCCTTTGTCAGCCCTACCTCCTCACATCGACAATCACTTACAGTTCAGCACACACGTATTCTACAATGGCTCACTAATCCCAAACATAAAGGTAGTGTAAATACACATACTCCATTGTACCGGTTAAAACCAGTTTTACTTACTTCACAGCGCTTCCCATCTGGTGCTGCTTTACATTCAATATATTGTTTTTCTTTCTTTGCGGGCAAATCATGATTCAATTTTGCAATTAAAGTAGTTCTGTGAGTATATTTATAACAATGCTTGGTATGAAACAACATGAATGAAATCTTGTAGGTAATTTGGTAGCCGATTCTAGTCAGAACCTTATTTATATCATCATCATATCAGCCAAAGGAGGTCTACTGATGAATAAAAGCTTCTCCCATAGATTTCCACGAAGCCCCGTTACATGCCACCCGCATCCAATGACTCCCAGCTACTTATGCCAGGTCATCTGTCATTCTCGTTGGAACCCGTCCAGCGCTGCGTTTTCCCGTGCGTCGCTGGAGAACCTTTATGCCCAACTGCCATCCTTTCTGTGAGTTATATGCCCCGCCCATTGCCACTTCAGCTTACAAATAATTCATTTTAGCTATGCAACGAACGGAAAAATCATCTAGATAATCTTTTACGTAAAATCATTTTCATTTAACTGCATTGATTACACATTCATTTTGGAGTTTCGATTCCTTCCCTCGCACGCTGAATAATTTGTCATTATTTCAAGAAAACAGTTTTATCAATTGTCTCGTTCGTTCTCAGTTTGAGTATCTGCTACTACTTCAAATTTGAAGGCTATATCACGCTCAAACATCTGAACGGATTTTTATTAACCTTGTTCCACGCTGGGATTTCTCCTGTATCGTGAATACAGTTGAATCTTATGTTCAAGCCAGGGCGATCATGAGGAACAATCTATTTTTGAGGTTAAGTTTCGCGGTTATGTTTCGCTTTCCGAGGACGAGGTTCAGATGGGCCCTTTGGGACCATTCTTTCCACATCAAAACACTCCATGCCTCAGAGAGTTAAAGTTAACCAGTATGGTACGCACTCTAAAGCACGACTCCACGACTTCCATCTCCAAATCTCGACACCACGACCGTAGTTAACACGAAGAAACCTTACCCGAATCGCTACAGCACGAAATCAAGCTACCACGGAGCTTCTTCGCTGAACCTTGACTTACGTGGTTATTTTTTTTTACTCAGGAACTGAAATTATGTGATGTATCTATCCGTGGTAGAGCGATTTGTGATTGGAGTGCAGCGATTCGTAAGGGATATTCGTGTCTCGGTGTGGTGTGTCGAGGACGTCGCACTAGCGCGCGGCGCCCTCTTGGCCCGCACAGGTGATGGCGTTCTTTGGAGATGCAGTTATTCGGGTTTCATTTTGTATGGCTGCGTACCATACTCTACATTAACCTGTCGCTCCCGGTTGTCATATGAATACTTATGACAGTCGTTATTGGCAGTGTTTCACGCAGGGACTGAAAACGGTAGACAATACCGATTCAAACCACCGCTACCATACCGGTACAAAAGAGGTATCAAAATTTGAACTTGTACCTTTATTTAACCGCTTTACGATTTCGGTACCGAAAACACACCACAGGCAGGGTGCGGGAGGAAGGACTGATGCCTATTAAAGTTTTTTCACCTAATTATATTTTCCGCTCGCTCTTATAGTTGCAATTTTGTTATTATTCCGGCTGAATTTGCGCATTTTATTTATAGACATATATGTAATGTTCGTGTATACACACCATCTTAGACCTAAAAACCCTAGTTTCACGGCACGGTTGGCGCAGTGGCTAAGCAATGGCTTTCTGCGCTACGTATCGCTGGTTCGATCCCCGCACGCAACAAATATTGGTATGATCTGCAGATAGTTGTTTCTGGTCTGGGTGTTTGTACATGTAAAATGTATGTCTGTAAACTGTTCCCACGTCACAGGAGAAATCCTAGTGAGGGACACCGTTTACAAAAAAGCTTACGACCAGTCTAATCTTTTTTTGTTTTTTTTTATGTCCATTGGGAATTCTACATGGAACTTCCTTCACACCGGGAAAGGGCGAAGGGGTACGCCAGACTCCTACCGGCTAAAACCACTGGAGCGGTCATCTTCGGCACCGAAGGGGGAGCTCCTGGTCCTCGTAAGATCACACTAGGCCGCCCATTGATGCCACGCCTTTAGGCAGATCACGGAGGGGATGATTGTCAAGCGGTCACCCCCTCTAGCGGAGGGACAGCGACTGTAAAAAGGTCGCTCTCCCAGGCACTTCTTGGGGAGGATTGTAAAAGATCCTCCCAAGCCTCGCTTTGCGATGTGCCTCACTCGGTGTGAGCACGCAGACTCCCCAATCTGCGCACCCGCGACCGCCGAGGCCCCCCATTCCCGGGGCGAAGGAAGTACATGAGGTATTCCCCCAGGATCAATAAAAAAAAGGGGGGGGGCTCAGGCGTGTTGGACTTGAGAGCCGGGACGGTCGTTCCCCGGCGCTGTCTCGTCCTTCTCCGTGCGGGATCGGCCCTCTCCCGATCCCGCTCTGCAGTCTCCTTCTGGACCACTGCACTCCAATTTTCATGCTCTGCCAACATAGCCGACACTACTGCCGGCAGAGAGATCTTGCCCGATCCGATCGACCAGGATCCGCCGCTCGGCCACGACCAGTCTAACCTAAGAATATCGGTTACGGGGTTACTCTAGTCATTGGATTGCAGAGCTCACACTAAATGTAGTGTCCAACATAAGTAGCCTATGATGTTTATGACACCCTCGGAACACATAAGAAAGCTACTGTCAAATTTTGGAGGTAATTGGGCCAGTAGTTTTTTTTTTTTTGGGATTTGTGTGAACAAACAAACGTTTTCTCTTTATATTCACCATCATCATAACAACCAAAGGACATCCACTTCTGAACAAAGGCCTCCTTCCATAATTGTGTCGTCATTTTGGGGGGAATTTGCCAGCACTCGCCACGCTTGGCATGCAGTATGGCTATTGTTCTACAGCGGTGACGCTGCTGCCCATCCCTCTGGTTTAGTCCCTCAGTCGCCTTATATGACAGATGGAGTGGTGCTATATTCTTAATCTGGACACCACACAGAACATCTTAATATAATATAAAAATAATAAGAGGTAGGTCTATTATAATGCTCTAGTGTGATCATACGAGGACCTGGAGCCTCCCTTAGGTGCCGAAGATGACCGCTCCAGTGGTTTTAGCCGGTAGGAGTCCGGCATACCCCTTCGTCCTTCCCCGGGGCGAAGGAAGTTCATGATGAATTTCCACTGGGCACCAATAAAAAAAAAAAAAAAAAAAAAAAGGTCTATTATAATATGTATTAGCTCTTCTGTGCTTACTAACTGTAACAAGATAAATGAGTCACTCTGCAACGTATTTTATACAAAAGCTATATGGGCAGGGCACACAGACCATTTGTAAACAATAATGTTACCTACTCAGCTTGCCTCTTGAAACAGTACCAGCCATGTAATGATCAACTTATGTGACGTTTAGATGGCGGTAAACCTTCTAATGTTATTACTGATTATTTCTAAACATATTGCATCAACAGATATATAGGTAGTTAATACATCTAGACATAGCTTATAAATACAATAAGTAATTTGTAAATTGAAATATAAATTTGTAAAAATAAAAGAATTGTTAAGAATATTTTGCAAATAATAATCGATTATTGTCCTGTACTATGGCATATGACGGCACGGTTGGTGCAGTGGCTGATACAGTCGGCTGCGCACCGGGTCGTGGGTTGGATTCCCGCACGGAACAAATATTTGTACGATCTGCAGGTAGTTGTTCCGGGTCTGGGTGTATTGTGCGTGGAATTTGTGTTTGTAAACGCAACCACGACACAGGAGAAATACAAGTGTGGGGCAACGTATAAAAGAAAAAAAAACTGGTCTTCTGCTTAGTACTATACATATGCCAAACTGTTCTGTGTGTGAGCTGTGTGGTGCCGGCTACGAATAGCACCAACCCATCTCATCCCTTGGGTGTCGTAATAGGCGGCTATGGGATTAGCTGGAGGATGGGCAGCAGCATCCTTCGAGTACATTAACAACTCAACTGCGATCGCCAACCCGCCTGCCAAGCGTGGCGATTGTGGCAAAACCCCCGAATGAGCACACAACACGCCCATATCGGTTGCTGTAGTGATCTTTGGAGGAGGCTTGTTTCCAGCAGTGGACCTTATTCGGCCGAAATTATGTATGCCAAACTCACGTAGTGGAATTTAGGTGAGCAAATCATAAGTCATTTGTAAGTTACCAAACCTTTTTATGTTATTATATGGAATTTATTTCACTAAGCATGTTAAGATTTAGTTTTATTGCTGAGTTATCCCTAATGATGCATGCTTTCTGCAAACTTCAGAAAGTTTATGTATTATTTTATAATTATTGCGATCTTAAGTGACTATACCACTGATACATTACATATACACATACAATCATAATCATCATCATCATTATCATCATGTTAGCCAAAGGACATAGCTGAAAGAATTAGTAAACTGAAGTGCTTCATTGCTTGCATAGAAGAACACATTGCTTGTAGAACTGATGGCCGTTGAGGAAAAAAGTTTGTTGAGTGTAGACCGCGCACCGGAAAACGCAGAGTGGGACAACCTCCAACGAGGTGGACAGACAACCTGGTGAAGGTCGCTGGAAGTCGCTGAATGCGGGATGAACAGGAATTAATGAAAAAAACAATACCAAAAATTTCTACTTTATTTGTAAACATAAACAGCTGATATCTCCAGGGAACAATTACCCTGCTGCATCACTATGCAGCCAACTACACAGGAAACTTTAATGCCCTATGAAGGAAACTTTAATTCCCTACCGAGGAAACTTGAATGCCCTACAAAGGAAATTTCAATGACTTTCGGCGCGCGCGCCGCGGTTACTTTTTCAGGGTATTTATGGGTTTATTTCCGAACACTTGTTAATGTTTTCAAGTGAAATTTGGTTATTGGATAACCATAGGATTTGTAAAGTAATTTTAGGAGATCAAGCACACATATATAATTTGCCCTCAAAATATGGCATTGATATGGATCAACATCTTGTATAACTTTTTATATTAATGACACGCTGAAGTTGTAATAAACATTGTCATTTTTTTATGTTGGCCCGCACTTTGATTTCTCCTGTGTCGTGGGTGCAGTTACAGAAATAAGTTAATAAATATATAATTAAATTACAATTAAATAATAATTCAACATACAATACACCCAGACCTGGAACAACTACCTGCAGAATATACAAATATTTGTTCCGTGTGGGAACCTAACCCACAACCCGGAGCGCATCAACCAACTGTATCAGCCACTGCACCAACCATGCAGCAGAATTATCTATTGCTTCATGTATCATTTAAATATTCAATTAAAACTAAGCTTCAATTTGTAAACATCCACTATTGAATAAGTTTGCACAGTTTGGACCACTAAAATGCATAGTCAAGAGTTAACAGTTCCATAATCTAGTCATAGTTGACTAACCAACCCTGATGACAATGTGTTGTTATTAGAGCATTCGAGAATGGATCCTTAGGACACAAAATTGCAATAATTGTAGCATGTACAATAATTTATGGCCAATGCTTGGAGTCTCGGTTGGTTGCTAGGCAACATGTCGTGAATAACATTGTAAAGTGGGTTTGGCTCAAGTTAGCTATTTTTAAGGTCAAAGAAATTAAAATGAGCACTATCTGCACAGCAGTACACTATGATAAGCAATTTGTTTAATTGATGGATTGGATTGACACAAACTAATGTAACATACTTGGAACACGAAGTCAGTTTGTTAATATAGGCATTTTTGATAATATGTATTTGAAAATAACGCCAAGCTGTTGTAGTTCCATAGAAAAATCCAGGTTCAGCCCGTTTTATCAACAGAGTTTAGTCAAATAGTAGGTTAGAGTGTCGCTTTCTTTTCATACCATTTGAATAAATTCTGAATCACAATAATTTATATTTGGCTAGGCAACACGTCTTTGGCTTAACACGCACGCTTCACGAACGAGATACGTCTTAAAAAAATGGGCAATTATGACATAAAAGTTACATTAATTTAACAGGCTCTGGTTGTATGGTTACTAAAAGCAATGTAGTTAAGCACTGCTGAGAAAACCAGACGAAATGCGCTTACCGGCTGTGATAAATTTGGAAATGATCGTCGTAGAAGTGACTTGGCAAACAACGTCGAGTGCTGCTGTGGCTCTCCCATAGCAATGTTATAACCGCGGACAGATGACTAGTTAAAGTTAAAAATCTAGCCGGTATCAGAGTATCGGCTCCTCTCATGCCGGTTTTTATAATTTACAAAAAATATTACTACTTATAATAACGCGAGCATACACTTCAAAGCGGTACGTATTTTCATAGATTACGTATTTTCATAAGATTTCATTTGGTCTAGGGGACAGAGTACATATCCACTCAGTTTTGGTCTATGGTATTCGAAATTCGATAAAATTCGATGTTAAATGGGAAAAAATCGATGTTTCTCTACCTTGATATTAAGTCCATTATAAAATCGATAACTCGATGTTATGAGTACAATATTGGAACATCGACATTCCGCTACAGTGGAATTTCAATAAGAACCCACCCAATAAGTACTGCTTCCCCTCAATTTTCACTATGAGTTACGCTGTCTCCCACTCAATGCTACAGATTTATATTTTCATATGTATAGTTTCGTATGTACACAGCTATTCTGCGCTCACCAACCCGCCTGCCAAGCGCAGTGGCGTAGCTATCATAGGGCCAGGTGGTGCATTGCACCGGGGCCCCGAAGCTCAGAGGACCCCTCCCCCTTAAGCTTTCAAAAGAGAGTAGCAGTGGGCTCTCAGGAGCTTGCTTCAGAGCTAGAAAACTTCTAGCCTGCTCTCACACAAGTTTATTTTTAAAGATATTAAATGAACATTAACAATAACAGGCCTCCTAAAAAAAGTTTAAACGGTACCTACATCAAAAGCACTTTTTTTTTCTGTCTGTCGGTGTGCTTGTTCCCGCTAATCTCCAAAATAACTGGACCGATTTCTACGGGCCTTTCCCTGGCAGATAGCTGATGTTATAAGGAATAACTTACGCTACTTTTATTTTAGAAAAATAATTAGGGTTCCGCGCAATAAAATTAAAACCCGTGAAATCCAATACATATATATATATATATATATATATATATTTTAAACGTTGCCCCACACTAGGATTTCTCCGGCGCCGTGGGTGCGTTTACAGACACAAATTCCACACACAATCCACCCAGACCCGGAACAATTACCTGCAGATCGTACAAATATTTGTTCAGTGAACGAATTTGTTCGAACCCACGACCCGGTGCGCAGCAGCCGACTGTATCAGCCACTGCACCAACCGTGCCGTCAAATAAATACCTCTACAAAATATATACCTCTATATCATGATTCAGACAGACAAAAAATATGTTTTTTGTTATATGAACCGTATATACTTTCATATGTAGTTAGTTGCTGTTATTTTGACATTACAAACAGACGACACTTCAATTTTATTTATTTGTATAGATAATCTAATTTCTTTTAAATTAAACGGCGGGTGAAACCGCGATGCCTGAAGATGCGTGTTTGCGTGACGAAATCACGAAACACACGCAAGGTATTCCTGCCATTCTTGGATTGTTGTGTCGTGTTCGATAATAATTACCTGCTGTGCGTTCCTACCTATCTGAATACCGTAGAACTTTGCCTAAGTTTTATAGTAAAAAGCATTTATTTCGAAAAATTACAATAAATTTCCACTTCTAGGTGGTTAGGCATAAAGCTCAAATTAATGGGCAAACAATTTTTGGGATTTTGGGTGTTGATTTGTGACTTGAATTTTTAAAAGGCAGCAGTCTTTAAATAAAATAAACTATAGCTTCAGAACTTCCTTTGGTATAGTTTAAAAACGACTCCATGTTCTGAACGCATCCTCAGATTGCCGGGTGGTTTGTTGATGTTGCTGTCAGTGTCACTTTACTATAAAAATTAAATAAGAAAGGTTTATAAAAGCTTTACTTCTTTTGATTAATAACTGTTACTCTCAGTTACATTTTCAATACATTATAAATGAAGCTGTTAAAACCCAGTTGGGTGAATCATGATGGTAATATGAGTGTTAAAACATTGGTTAAAACCAAGTAAGCCTGAGTGAGGATTTGATGAAAAGCGGCAATTTTTTTCCCCCAGATAAACCAATATTTTCTGTTGATATACATCCGACGGGAAAGCGGTTTGCGACTGGTGGACAGGGCGGTGACTCCGGACGGGTCGTGGTCTGGAATCTAAACCCCGTTTTATTTGAATCTGTTGAGGTGGACCCAAATGTACCCAAAATGCTTTGTCAGATGGATAATCACTTAGGTTATTGTTTACCCATGCCTTGATATCTATTCAGTGTTTCATAATTAGAACTAAATATTCTTTTAATCTGCTTGAACTGTATTTTTTATTTGTAACATTTCATACTTCAATTACGTACTAGATTTTTTCTCTCCGATTATTATTGTTACAATAAGTACTATTTGACTTTTATTCGGAGCATAGCTATGCCATGTTTAAGCTATAATTAGGTTTATGATTATTATTAGATTGATATTGACATTATCATATCAGATAATTAATATATATATCAAATTTAGTTTTTAATTGTTACGTCTCTCACCTTCCATGGACTATATACATGAAATGCAGTATAAATATGGTAATCTATTTTTTCAGCTTGTGTTAACTGTGTCCGGTGGAGTAATGGTGGTAAATATCTAGCCTCGGGTGGTGATGACAGGCTGGTTATGGTGTGGGGCCTCAGTGTGGCAGTTACTGGAACTCCTGGCAAGCACAAAGCTGAGACTTGGCGATGTTTGGCTACATTGCGGGGACATGCAGGTATGTATATGCAGCACAGTGCATAGTGAGGCTTCGGGAGAATCTTTTACAATCTCCTCCAGAGATGCCTGGGGGCTCTCTGCCGATGCCGATGCCTGCTCTTTACAGTCGCCTTTCCTCCGCTAGAGGGGATGACCGCTTTACAGTCATCCCCTCCAAGATGTGCCTAAAGGAGTGGCAGCAATGGGAGTCCCTGGAGCCTCCCTTCGGTACCGAAGATGATCGCTCTGGTGGTTTTAGCCAGTAGGAGTGCGGCGTGCCCCTTCGCCCTTTCCCAGGGCGAAGGAAGTACATGGGGTATATCCGCAGGATCAATAAAAAAAAAGGTTTGTATATATTTTAAATAATGGGATTGTATAAAACAACATAGATAAACAGTCTAACATTAAAACTAAACTAATTGCATTATTGTTCAACTGCTGCAACTTGCAAAATCAAACTAATTAATCTATGCTGTCATGATCAGCTGAAACAATTATATTAGGTTGAATCCAGTATATTCAGTACTGAAACTAAGAATTTAAAAAAAAATTGCCTTGATACAAAGAAAATGTGTTATTTATGTCATAAAAATCCAGTTCCAACGAAAATACAAGAAAATAATTATGATTTATAAGCATTACACCAAAGATGTTTACTCAAAGTATAACAATATCTCACTTCATCAACAGGTGATGTGTTGGACCTGGCATGGTCACCGCTAGACAAGTGGTTGGCCAGCTGTAGTGTAGATAACTCAATTATTATCTGGAATGCAGAGAAGTTCCCCGAAATGGTGTGTGTGTTGAATGGTCACACAGGACTTGTGAAAGGTGTCGCTTGGGATCCGGTATGTATTTCATCTGATATGATTTCTCTATCTTCGCATCTGTGGTTTTGTTGAAGTCTGTATTTTATTAAAGTAAGCCGTGTGGTGCCGGCTCAGAATACCGCCACCCTATCTCCTCCCGTGGGTGTCGTAGAAGTCGACTAAGGGATTAGCCGGAGGATGGGCAGCAGCGTCCTTCGAGTATATTAACAGCTCAACTGCGATCGCCAACCCGCCTGCCAAGCGTGGCGATTATGGCAAAACCCCCCAATGTGCCAACACACCCGACCGATATGATCGTTGTGGTGATATTTGGGGGAGGCCTATGTCCAGCAGTGGACTTCATTCGGCCGAAATGAAGAAGCCCTGTATCATAACTGGCATCAATTTGCATTTAGCTGGATAGTTTTGATCACACTCATTTGCATTATGAGTCAAAGGGGCAATAGGATACTATTGTATGCTTTAACCTATTTAAACTCACTAAATCAAAGCAAAGCTTGTATACGAAATGTACGATTGTAAGCGCCTGTTGTAATAGCGTGTACTAGAAGAGAATAAATATTATCACTATAAATATATTACTATATAAAAAAACGAAATAAACAAAATTATTTTTACAATGATGTACTGTCGATATATTGTTGTGGGATCGATACATTGACCATTCTGAGTGTTGACACTGACTGTGAGTTGTGACGGGCAGGACTGATAGAAAGTGTATGGCTCGCGTGTGGTGGCTCCTCCAGAGGGAGGACCCTCTGACTGGTCCCCAACCATTTTATCAGTTTGTCTATCTGTACTTGCAACTGATCAGTTGCAATAAGCTGAGTTAAGATGCATTTGCTTGCTTAACATCGCTTCTCATGTATTCGCTTGTATAAGCAACCCTTCATAAATTGAGACTCTCATAAGCATCTTTTAACATTTAAAATCGAGTGCTTCTTCATTTCGCCCGAATGAAGTCCACTGTTGGACACAGGCCTCCCGCAAAGATCACCACAACGACCGATATGGGTGTGTTGTGGGCTCATTGGGGGGTTTTGCCATAATCGCCACGCTTGGCAGACGGGTTGGCGATCGCAGTTGAGTTATTAATGTACTTGAAGGACGCTGCTGCCCATCCTCCGGCTAATCCCTTAGTCGACTTTTACGACATCCACGGGAGGAGATGGGGTGGTGGTATTCTGAGCCGGTACCACACGGTACACTTATATGCATTAAAGTACAAAAATGCCAAAACTAGAAAGAATCCATGATGCGGAAATGAGAATGAATGTGTATGCAACTTCATACAAAGTAGTCATTTTCAATAGATAAAATACGAATAAATGCTGACAAATATGATTTAGGCCTAACCATTATTGTGTCCATAAGTAAGTAGGCAAGTATAGATCCATGATTCATCATCATCATATCAGCCACAAGACACGTACAAACTGGCAACTACGTATGCCAATTTGTTTTAATTCAATATTTTTATGTTTGAAACGTGGTAGTATCATGGGGAAGTCCATATACTTATCTTTAATGTAGGACTATCATCATAGCTCTCTAAGCATATGAGTACATTGACCATAGAATAATACTGCAAATAAAATACGATACAAGAAAATGGTGGAGTATGTAGATATTTATTGTAAATTTATTCTGTGAACATAAATTTCAGGTTGGAAAATATTTAGCTTCACAATCCGATGACAAATCATTGAGAGTGTGGAAGACAGCAGACTGGACGCAGGAAATTATTATCACGGAACCATTTGAAGAGTGTGGAGGTAATGTTGCCAACCATTGACCCCACTACCAGTCATTATTAATTATTATTAAATTGAATTCATTTAGATTTTATTGATTATTATTCGACTTTGTTGTTGTGTGTTAACCTGAATTGCTATATGTCTTAGATTGATTTAAACATTTACTGTCCCATTTCATTTATTTATTAACTAGCTGGGACCCGCGGTTTCACCCGCGTTTAATTTAAAAGAAATTTAGAGTACTTCGACATAGACACTTGGCCTAGAATTAATATATTGGATTTCAAGGGTAAAAACTAAAACCCTTGAAATCCAATATATTAATTCTAGGCCAAGTGTCTATGTCGAAGTACTCTAAATTTCTTTTACGCGGAACCCTAATTATTTTCCTAAAATAAAAGTAGCCTTAGTTATTCCTTCTAACATCAGCTATCTGCCAATGAAGTTCCCGTCAAAAGCGGTTCAGCCGTTTCGGAGATTACCCGGAACAAACAGACAGACAAAAAATATTTAAATAGTTTTTTTGATATATGTAACTTACATACTTTCTCATATGCATTTAGTAAAAAGCTGTTATTTTGAAATTACAAACAGACACTTAAATTTTATTTATTTGTATAGATATATGTTCTTGAATATTTTATAATATTTTATGTGTGTCACCTAGTACTTAGTAAGCATATGCTGTGGTCTTGTATAATTGCAGGTGAACAAATAATATGCACCCATGATTTTTCTTATATGCCATTTATCTGTGAGTGTTTGATAGAGGTCAAATTAATAAGTAAAAGATCAAATCAATAATATTAATGTTTGTGAGCTGATCTAGATTATTGCTTCTTCTATGCATTTTTTTACTAACAATATAATTTCGGAAGGTACAACGCACGTACTTCGGCTCTCCTGGTCTCCAGACGGACAGTACGTGTTATCTGCGCATGCGATGAACGGCGGCGGGCCTACTGCACAGGTGGTAGAGAGAGATGGATGGCGGTGTGACAAGGACTTCGTAGGACATAGGAAGGCGGTCACTTGTGCCGTAAGTTCTCATTTAAATATTATGGAATTTTGTTGTCCCCTAATAATTAGCACATAGCAAGACTCCTAAGAAAACCAGTCAGTCATTGAAATATCCTATTAAATTGACGAAATGGTTGATTTGATTACTTTCAATTGCTCGTTACAACCAAAAGCTGTAATGGTCACCTTATGCAAAAGCATGGAGCGATTTTATTATCTCTTAATCATTTCGGCCGAATGAAATCCACTGCTGGACACAGGCCTCCCCCAAAGATAACCACAACGACCGACGTTGGGGGGTCTTGCCATAATCGCCACGCTTGGCAGACGGGTTGGCGATCGCAGTTGAGTTGTTAATATACTCGAAGGAAGCTGCTGCCCTCCCTCCGGTTAATCCCTTAGTCGACTTTTACGACACCCACAGGATGAAATGGGGTGGTGGCATTCTGAGCCGGCACCACATATCTCTTAATAAAAACCTGTAAATAAAATCTTGTATATAAATTACAACTTATAAGTTACGAATCTGTAATTTATGTACTGGGTATTATTTCAACCTTCTTCAACCTTCTAGTTCTCTACAGCCCTTATGTGTGTCCCCAGCGCTTCAACAACAACATATTCGTGAAGGAAGGTAAGAAGTGCTGCTGCGCGGCTGTCGGCTCCCGCGACCGAGCGCTCAGCATCTGGCTGACGTCACTGAAGCGCCCCCTCGTAGTGGTACACGACTTGTTCAGCGACAGCGTGCTTGATCTGTCGTGGAGCTCTGATGGTAAGTAGTTACAATGGATAAAATAATCTTCTATATATTCGTTTTTCAAAATCGTATATCTCCTAAAGTTCTTTACCGACCGTTTTGAAACTTTCACACATTGTTGTATTCATTTTTTTATTCAGAATCAAAATCATGTTGTAATTCCGTGCATTTAGCCACAGCAATGCGTGGCAAGGTAAAACTAGTGTTATCATAAAAACTCACAATCATCCACCACATACTTTAGTCATACTAAACTGCGTCCGTTTGAGCATGTTAGCGACGAAGAACCAGACAGTTTTTTAGGGATATCTTCAAACATCCGCGTGCCCAAATATGTCTTATTGTCTTTTACAGAATTCTCATGCGTGTGTCTTATATTGTCAATTAATAAATTATTTCAGTTTATATAAGTAAAACATATGTACCCTAAATATACAATACAATACAATACAATACTCTTTATTGTACACCAAAAATAACAAAAATAAGATCCAATGTAGAAAAAGACATGTACAAAGGGCGGTCTTATCGCACACGGCGATTTCTGCCAGACAACCTTGATTTCTGCCAGACAACCTTATGTTATTTACAAATAAATAGTTCGTCTCGATGCAGGTATGTGTCCAGATGCCAAAGGGGTATGGGACACAAGGGGGCGGGGGCAACCGAGCTTATAAAAGTAATCGGACATTGGTGGGGGCAGCCCATTTTTTAACACGCTTTTATTAGCTTCACCTGTATGTATGTATGTATGTTTGTTTGTAACCGACTCCTTTGAGCTCGATTTTGCCCTACTTTGAACGATCAGATTTGATTCAAACTTTGCACACCTGTCAAAGGTCGATGACAATGCAATAATCCGATCAAAATATCCGATTATCCTAATTAGATTCGCCAGGATTAATTAATTTCTTTCCGCATCCTTTGCATGCGAGTAAGAGAGACAGAGCTAGTGCGCGAACTACGCATGCGTGCAGTTCCAGACTTGCTCTTTCGGGCACTCAGTTGTTTTTTTGTGTCAGCGTGTTTTTTTAGTTTTTTTAAATTCATACTGAAGCAGCTGCTCCGTTTTGTCATTCCGCCGTCGTTGCTCTCTTTCCTTCCCACTCCCCACCTCCCCGCGCATACCAATCACATAGAATCCACATAGGGCTACGTTTTATAAAAAATAAAACAAAACAATATTTTGACTGACCTCAACGTTTCGGCCTATTTGCATTTACTCGTGACCACGGTCAACGCAACTTATATGCAATATGAGTGAAATTTGCGATAGTTTAAAAACTTATAATGTTGTTATAGTTACCTCGTCACATAACAAATCGCAAACGGTGTCACATCCGTCACCATTCAAATGGTTACACATTGTGTATGACGATGTTTGCGGGTTGTACATTACTAGTATTCCTGTTAACTCCTTTTTAGCACATTTCGATAATAAAGTGAGATAAAGATAAAAATATTTTTATATATAAACATTTACAGGGACTTATGTATAGTCAGGATTTAGGTGCCACATTTTACATATAAATTTCCAAGCATAGGCAAGTAACTCCATAGGTACTCGTTTATAATGGTACAATATATACAAGTGCATAATATCCTTAAAAACCAAATGTAAATATTAACAATGTCTGTAATTGTTCAGGACTTAACCTGTTGGCGTGCAGCTCAGATGGCACTGTCGCTTGCATACAGTTTACTAACAAGGAGATCGGCACACCACTTACATTGGAGGAAAAGGTACGTTTTTATTGTATTTTTGTGCTTTAAATGAGCCTAAACTCGAGAGGTTTACTAGTAGCCATTGAAGAGTTCCACTACCAAATTACTGTGTTATCATCCAGATTACTTGCAAAGTTTCAAGTGAATGATGATGATGATGATGAGCAGTAATACTTAATCCCTTACATAATAAAGGACTTGGGTGTTTTTGGTTGCCCGAAAACACCCATGTCCTTTATTGTGTAAGCTGGCGCTTGTAACAAGTTTAAATATGGTATTAACAAGAGTTATATTTTTCTATTTCAAAGTGAAAATATCTGCCCATTTTACAATCAGGAAAAATAGAAAAACACCTTCATTATTTAATGATTTCAACCAAACGAAAACATCCCTGTGTACATTTTTGTAAGTAATGATACCTTCAGAGTATGTTGCGAAAGGCGTGAACACTTAAAACAGTTGCAATGTGGCATATTAAATATTATTATACTATTTTCTTTGCATCCAGAACGCATTCTACGAAAAGATCTACGGGAAATGCCTGGCAAATGAGTCCGGCGGTGATTTGTCGGCCAACTTATTGGTAGAGTGCCCAGAGATCCTGCTAGCTAGGGAGAAGCAAGAGTCCAAAAAGGAAGCTGTTAAAGAAGAGACCACTCCTAAGAGTGATAAGTCACAGGTAAATTAAGAACTTGCTAGATACTTAGTTACTATATGGTGTCTGTTCGCTTCGCCCCAAAAAAGCGAATACTGAAGCTTAAAACAATGTATCCTCCGTAGGTAAACTAGTTGTGAGTGAAATAAAAGAGCAAAAAGAAAATTACACGTTAAGTTCCTGGGAGAATATTATCTTTCTTGTTGACTTTAATTTGCACCAGTCGTTTAGGTAGTGAAAATTATGACGTGTTCCGCGTACCCGCAATTTTTTACTTTTCTAAATGCCGTTTTGTGTTCTTTGTTTCCCTTTATGTTACTTTTGGTGATAATTAACCACAATTTAATGCTGTATATCCAATTAGATTTCAGGACTAAGATATGGAGAATTAGTTTATCCCGGTAGAGTGGCTGGTTCCAGAACTGATCCCTGTGGGACTCTAGCCTCAATCTTATGTAGACTAGAACTTGCGTCTTGTTGTTTCACCAAAGGCACTGTATCAGGGAGATGCTATAATAAAAATGATGGGGAACAACAAACGAGGAGCTCCTCCACTCATTGCCTTGAGTTTTCAAACTAATCCTTTATGTCTGACACTATCAAAGGCCTGATGATTATCTAGTAAGGCCGTAGAAGTGAACTGATGTGGCTGGTCAGTTACGATAGGTCAGATGTAAGACTTATGGGTCGGTACGAGTAGGCTCCGTGATTGTGCAGGTTTGTCGACTTTGACAATAACGATTATTTGGAAGATCTTTCATAGAGCATGGCGGGCTAGAAATGTTATAACTTATAATACCTACTTTATAAAACTACTGTACCTATCGGAGTGAATATTTGAAGATCCATTGGCTGTCCATTCTTCAGCGATACGGCAAGTTTCTGGTCGACTGAACACACGCTTGTAATCATCTTTATGATATCGGCACGTATACCTCCACTATAGGCTTCTTCAATACTACAATTATAAAATTGTCATATACGCACTTGGCAAACATGCTGGCGATAGAAAAATGTTGTTAGTGATGCCGCTGCTTAACCCTTTAGTTGCTTTTTAAGACCACCCTAAGAGGAGGAAGAGCAGGAATGGCTTATCTTGCCAGGTACCTATGTCCATAATATGAATCATATTCTTATGAATAACTTGTTTTCTCACAGCCGAAGAACTTGCTGAGCCCGTCAACCGTTTCCTGCGGCGCATCATCGACTCCCCTACGACCGATGGACAGACAGATCGAAACACGCACGTCGGACGGAAAGCGACGGATCACGCCCGTGTTTATACCGCTAACCCACGCAGATGCCAAGTAAGTTACGTTATTTATGTTATATGAATATATCTGTACACATTTGGAACAGTTATAGACAGGGGCCGAATACCCCTGCGGTTATAGTGAACGGAAAATTGGCACCAAGTTTCGTGCGATATGTTGCATGCTTGCCGTTCTCCGCTCAGCTGCGACTCGAGCTGCCACATTCCATGGTTACGCTGTCGCTCAAACCGATGCCAAACACGTCATATATATATAGCTGCTCGAGTCGACCGCCCGAAATTGCGCCGATCGCACGTGACGCTTTTTTTTTGAACGCCAGATCAGCAACCTGCGTCTATATTTTATTGCTCAAAACCATACAATATAGAGACAAGTAGAAAAACTCACACGTCGGATGACGAGTGATGATTTGCATCAGTAACAAACTTCATACAGTATGTCAACGCAAGCGTTTTTGTGATAAGTGATTTGGGGAAATGGGCGAAGTGAGCTTCGCCTAGAGTTACCATACTGCAGCTCGCGACATAACAGGGTGCCGGTTCTGAATAATATGATAATCTGATGCCATAATAGTTTTTCTCAATAATTGTCGGAATTATATTTCTCACATGCATAAACACCCAGACCCGAACAGCTTCATAATGAAACTAAATAATGCTATGTGAATTAATATCGTTCGGCGCACTCACGATACTTTTATCATCGACCGCTAACGTTTTCAAGGCTGTATCTATGTAACATAGTGTTCATTTGACTCCCCAGCGTTCGTTCGCAATACAATGATCGCTCGTTCTTTCGACTGTTCCGCGTTTCGACGACTCACTTTCACAAAAACATAAAATATATGAAAGAAAGAAAGAAAATGTATTTATTGACACAAATAATTAAATAGGCAATTAAAAACATAACAATAAAATAGACGTGCCAAAAGGGCCATCAGCTCAGCCTGATGTCAGGTAGCAGTACCAGGTACCACGCTGATTTCACGTTAACGCTGATTTTCAGCTGCAACCCACGATATATATATATATTAGGTCTTATTTTAATAATCCACGATATTTTGCATGGTGCAAAAAGAAATTCATTGTTAAAAATTCATTTCTTTCTTTTGTGTGATGTCGCTACCGTGCGCCGTCTGTTTTGTTTAACGTTACAGACTATCTATATCAGTCAACCAGCCCCGTCCGCCATTGTCTTACTAGATGCATGTGAATATTATCACAACAAAGAGAACTAGGAAGTAATTAAATAAATGATTTAATAAAATATTTTTTTAAACAGCAAATTTACAAGTTTTTTTTATACCTACATTATCTTCATCGTTCACCATAGCCCCATGCAAAATATCGTGGACTATTAAATTAAGACCTTGTATATATAGTATCAGCGTATCGCATCTAGATAAAAATCGTGGAATCGCAATGCACAATGTTGTGGTTGTGTTCAAGGGCCGCATTTGGTTTCCAAATAGAAATTTAGATTGCCGATGCTGAAAGTATTGTGTGAGGGCCGGGCCTAACCGATTATGCATCTAATTATCGAACGATATACCTACCTAATTATAATTATCCAGTCTGGTGTAATAAAAAAAAAACGTATTGTCTGACAGACTAGTACAATGATTAATTAAGGTTCAAAGGTGTTCTCGGAAATGTTCTCATGTTCTTGTTTTATTTGTTATCGCGTCCTGTGCTGCTCCTGCTCGAGCTCGAATCCCAACCAATAAGGTCTCTCTCGGACCCAAATGTGCAACCTTGAAAAGAAACCTGAACTAATTCCGGCCCGGATCCGGCTATTGAACAGGGAAGGCAGGATAGCCGCAAGACTGTATTAGATCTGGAGCAATATATCGAAAGTGTGTGATGATCATCCGATTCGGCAATCTTGTCGGACAATGGGAAAACCAGATCTTAAATTTAGGCCTGTACGCCCAACCATCTGTCAACTCAGCGTATTGCAGTCCACTGATGGACATAGGCCTCTCGCAAGTCGCGCCCGGCCCTATTCACAACAAAATTCAGGTAGGTAACTTAGGTTACCTGAATTTACGACTCTTCATCGACCCAAGAGATATTGCTTGATTAAATTTCACTCTAAAACAGCAAGTTTTTAGGTAGTTGAGATTATTCATCTTCAGCACATTGCGACTGTGCGCTTAGTTTGTAAAACATTGAACAGATGGCTATCCGTAAATTCTTCACATCGATAACGTTTGTGCTTTTGTTTACCAGCAAGTTCCGGACATTCGTCTCTAACAGTTTTTTTTTTTTTTCAGTGAATCATTAGGTTCCCAGCCTGGCGGCACTGAGAACTGCTTCAGCACATCCTCGCAGAGCAAATCGCGTATCAAAGTGGAAGTACGAGATGACATCATCATCCATCCCAACGTCAGCAACCACGCGACTTCCACGCAGCAGAATAACTCCAGGACCAGCGATAAGTGTGTATCACTTTTATCATTTACCGTTTTATTAGTAGTTGAAATTCATTAGCAGCGCGGTCAAAGCTTCTGTAAGTAGCGATTACGGCGCACAGAAGCAGTCGCTTATTTACGAGCTTTTCACTAGCGACAGCCTTTCCCTGATACGTTTGTTCTGTATTCAGCGGTTTAGACCAACGTCTACGCAAGCGTGGCGCCACTTGTCTCCCGGGCCCGCGCGCCGACGAGCTGCAGGCGAAGCGGTCCTGCGCGGCGCTCCCCACCCCGTCGTCGCCCGGTGCGGCCCCCTACGCACCGGCCCTGCCTGCGCCCGCGCTCGGCACCGCCGGCCCCGTAGTGCGCGCGGCCGGCCTGCTGCGCCTGCAGGTATGCTGCACTGTGTGTGTGTGTGTGTGACGTACTGCATGCGCGGCGCCCCCCACCGCCGGCCCCGTGGTGCGCGCGGCCGGCCTGCTGCGCCTGCAGGTATGCTGCACTGTGTGTGTGTGTGTGTGACGTACTGCATGCGCGGCGCCCCCCACCGCCGGCCCCGTGGTGCGCGCGGCCGGCCTGCTGCGCCTGCAGGTATGCTGCACTGTGTGTGTGTGTGTGTGTGTGTGTGTGTGTGTGTGTGTGTGTGACGTACTACATGCGCGGCGCCCCCTACCGGCCCCGGCCAGACGGTCCTGCTTGTGCCCTCCCTCGGTATGCTGTACTGACCAGCACTGCTGCGATACGAACGAATGCAAGAGTGCATCCTGTGATCCAAGCACGATGTGTGTGGAGGAACACTGTGGGGTATTAGCTGGTATGAGTCGGGACTTGCTCTCTTGAGTATGGAGGAAGAACATGAGAATTTTTCGAGGGCAAATATTAGAAACGCTGTACTGTTTTCTGACGTTTTCGGGGCTTTAGTTTGGCAATAAATAACTGTTGAGTAAATAGTTATGTTAGTATAAGACTATTTTAATGTTGTTTTGTTATATACAATTCTCAGGTGGTAAACAAAGCCTGCAACACGCAGTATGGAACTTTATCGCGGTTGCAGCTGCTGCCCAATAATTCTGCTTCCAATGACCCCGTGTGGGAGACTTATTTAGGTGAATATATTTTATGTAACGTTTTGTGAGGTTGACAGATATTTATTATTGAAATATTGCTTAATTATTTTTACTAATATTAATTACTCTTAATTTAATTTAATCTAATTACTTGATGAATGTTGATCTTATTTTATCTTGTTTTGCTCAATCTATTATTATTATTCTAAATGTTATTCTATCTTATTGGTTGAACTGCATTGTACTTAAAATTTATTATTATGTTAGTGGTAATTATTACCAAATATTATTGTTTAATATGTGGATAATGTCCTCTACATTACAATATTATTACTTATTATTATTAATTCAAAAGATGTATATTTAATATATTGTGGCTGTTTATCGTCCCTAAATAAATAAATCATTTGGTCAAATTCTATATATATTCGGTATAACTGGGGCGTTAAGAAATGCTTTTATGAAAAATTAGGCTGAAATGGTTGCCTCTTAAACGGCTCTCGGTCCAAGGGTGGATGGGGGTCTCAGGGGGTCATAGCTCGCCCCAAAACTGCGGACTGTCTGGACTGCTCCATCTCCTCCGTGTATATCGTAAAAGGCGACTAAGGGACTTTAAACCAGAGGGATGGGCTAGACCGTCCTTTATGTGGAAAAGTAGCCATACTGCGCTCACCAATCCGCCTGCCAAGCGTGGTGAGTTTTGGCAAACACCCCTCAAAATGACGACACAATTGTGGAAATCTATCGGGGAAGCCGTTCTTCAGCGGTGGACGTATAAACGACTGTTTTTTTTTTTTTTAAACGTTGCCCCACACTAGGATTTCTCCTGTGTCGTGGGTGCGTTTACAGACACAAATTTCACACACAATACACCCAGACCCGAAACAACTACCTGCAGATCATACAAATGTTTGTTCCGTGTGGGAATCAAACCCACGACCCGGGGCGCAGCAGTCGACTGTATCAGCCACTGCACCAACCGTGCCGCCAATATGATGATGGCGCGTCAGGTCTAGTAGCAACAGTGGTCTCCGAGTGTTGACGCCCCGCTCCCCGTGCGCAGGCGCGGCCGTGACGTGCGTGGCGTGCGACGCGCGCTGGGCGTGCGCGGCGTGCGCCGACGGCACGCTGCACGCCTGGCGCCTTGCGCGTGCGCACGCGTGGCGCGCCCTGCCCCCCATCGGTACGTGCACGACATATCTTCTACTGTACCCCGCACTAACATTTCATGCACATGAAAAAGGCTACACTATTCCTTGAAATGAAACACGATAGTTCAGAAGGCCAATTCTCGTAATTTAAAAATGTTCAAAATATAGTTCCGATCTAGTCTCAGTGTCATAAACGTCACAAATGGTATTCTCGTAAACTAACAAACAACGTCAAACGTGAACTTACACTGTGATGAGATCGAAAATGGATCGAAAGTTGATCGAAGTCAAAACGGTATTCTGCTAACATTTCGAACTGTCACATGTACTAAATTGTCATTAGAAAAACGTCAAAATTGAGATCGAAATGAGACTTACCGAGATTATACCGAAATGCGACTGAACTTTAAGAGTAGCAGAATACCATTTTTTCGGTCAATTCATAATTTAATCTCAGTTCGGTCAAGTTTCAGTCATAGTGTCAATTAATTACGAGAATTGACCCTCTGGTAAAAAGATTTTACTGTCTAAAAGATAGAGTAAGAAATGAGCTTAATGAACTGTGAGTGAAATTGATATCTACTGAGCACGCGCGGCTTTCTTGACGGCTTAACGCGAACTGAACTGAATGTTCAATTAAACGCATGTATCGCGTAAAAGTGCTGACTTGGGAAAAGTACGGTTGCACCGTACAAATACTGTTTTGGAACCCATTTAACTATTCATACTGTTGCGAGCCGGGGTTCGGGATACATTTAATTTACCAATATTCACGGTACACACAATTTAATCTTGAATACAATTAATATCACTTATAAAACTTACTTCTATTTTTTTTTGTCGAGCTTCTCGCATACATTTCAGGGAAATGTGGTTGCTTAACCGGTCATGACTGTTGTTCCTTCACGGCCACTATAAATATGGGCCGATCGATACTTTGTAGAAAGTTCCAGAATGTTCGCCTTCTAGAATGTTCCAGACTATGTGGTACCGATACTAGACACCAGATGGCGCCACATAGAACTATCCCGAACATTCTGGAAGTTACTACAAACCGTAGTACAGCTACTAGATAACAGATGGCGCTACGTGTCTTGTTTACGAAGAACTATCCAGAACACTCCATAAGTTTCTACACGCCTTAGTTTCGCTACTAAAGACCAGACGGCGCCACGTTCCGCTATTATTTATCGAATGGCGTAACAATACAAAACTGTAAACGTGTGAGCATTATTATGTAGCCATTAATATTATTGTTAGTACTTATATTCATTGTGTCTTTTGCCGGGCTGTATTGGTCTGTCCTGCTCATCATGTCTTGCTGGCGGTGACGTTGTGTATTGGGGCATTCGGTTCCCTACAATATGGTTGAGCTGAGCGATGCTGATGCATGTGTCATGCTCGTGAACGGGTGCCGTTTGTTGGGACTGGTCGGCCGTTAACTACCACGGCAAATAAATTAATATTGTTATATTATTGTCTTAACACATTGAAATAGATTTTTCTCGGTATATGTTTTATAATTATTTGTATCAATCAACATGAGTTTCTTGCCGACTCTTCTCGAACAAATCACCTATTTGGAACCGTGCAACTTAGATTCTCACGTTTCATAAGTGCCAATATTTGGTTTCTTTGAAATAAAAACTGCCTTTGTATGAAGATCTTGTACGCAGCTTACAGTAGAGTGAACTGGCAGATATCGTCACGTAAGGAAAGGCGTTATGCCCCCTCCGGGCGACCTTTCCCTCTCTTTCTATTTTCAGATTCGAGCAGCAAGCATTGTGCGCGTTCAGCTATATAGCCTCAGTTCTAAACACGTGTAAATATTACTTCAAGCTATTTTTAGATTTCCGAACATCCGAAGCAAAACGGCGGATCCCTTGTAGGATCACTCGTGTGTCTGTCTGTCCGTCTATCATAGCCAATTTTCTCCGAAAATTTGGTACACATGGATTTCTACAACCCAAACACAGACGGGTAAATTAAATAAATAAAAAATAAAAAAAATGCATTTGGAGTCACTTGGGTGACAATATAGAAAATTTAAAAATAAAGTTTTGCAAACTGTGTCGTGTATCATATGAAATGGAATAGCGAACGACAACTTTGACGACATTTTCACATCCGTCGAACAACGAATTTTGGTCCCAAAACTTTTCTTCAATGTTGTCAAAATGCAAGTACCTAACGATGCCATTTAAGTAAGGTGGCAAATAATAAAGTTATTAAATATTATTTTTATTGTACATAATAACATTTTTATTATTAATCAAGATTTTTTGTAATCTTGGGAACGTATAAATTCTGTGCCGCAATCTCAAGAAAAACTTGTCAGTCTGTACCAATGGCGTCATCTCAGCGACAAATAATCAACGGTAGTTAAGCTTAAAAGAAAAGATAAACTGCATTATCATACTGTGATTGTCTCCTTCCCAGCTCTAACGTCACAAGCGGCCAAGCTAACGTTATCTGGTGACACCCTGGCAGTGGTCACCACATCGGCAGAACTTGCGATGTGGGAGCTCAGCAGTGCTATTTGCGTCATACGACCGCTCTGCTTCAGGGCGCTGCTGTCGCACGGCGGTAAGATACTGTTCTTTAATTCGATTTAATTGAAGTCCAATATGATCCGTGTTGTGTCCATATTAAGAACATCACCAATCCATCTCCCACGTCCCAATGTCGTAAAAGGTGCCTAAGTGACTCTACACCAGCTCTTCTGTGGAATAGCAGCCATTCTGAGCTCATCAAATCGCCTGCCAATATTATGAGTACCGCCAAATTGCCCCCTAAATGGCAGGTCAGTCGGCTGTTTTGACTGATATGAAGAGGATTTTATAAATGCGGTTTCACATGTAATACCTAAGTCAGTTTTGGGCGCAGACTACAGGGGCCACTCCCCCTTACCGTTAACGCTCCTAAATATAAAAATAATTCCCGGAAAAGAATAAACCACACCTCCGTCCATTCCCCCTAAAATGACGACACTATTGTGTCAATCTATGGGGGAGGGCTTTGTTCAGCTGTGGACGTTTTTACGGCTGAAATGATGATGATGATGATGATGAACAACACACGGAAATCGCTTCATACCAGTAAGTAACAATTAAGTGAAGACTTCAAAACAATTCAGGGACATATTATCTATTGTAGGGATATTTCTCATCACAGACTATATTTATACTTTACAGTAACGGTGACAAACTGCTCTCTGCTCGACGACGGAAACCCGATGATCTCATTAAGCAACGGCAAGAGTTATATCTACAGTAAAGGGCTATGTGCATGGTAAGTTTTTTTTATATATATCGTGGGTCTTATGTAGTGTTGTGTATTGACGTTTTGTTTTAATTTTACTGTTCTATCCATATCGCAGTTCTCAATGTGTCGTGTTTTTTTAGGTATATACTTTTCTTATAAATAATAATAACGAAAAGGTGTGTTTTATTTGCAATCGATTAAAAAGGTTTTGATGTGAACACTCCTTGAAAATGTAGGTCGATGTTCCTTTCGAAAAATAGAATTGCACCAATAATTTCAAGTTGCTTCATCATCATAGTCATCATATCACCCAGAAGTAGACCATTGCTGAACAAATGCCTCCCCCATTAACAACTAGTTCCATGCAATCGTGTCGTAATTTTGGGGGGAATTTGCCTCTACTCAACACGCTTAGCAGGCGGGTTGGTGAACGCAGAAATACTGCTGTTCTACAGAAGAGACGCTACTGCCTATCCTTCTCGTTTAGTATCCCTTATTTGGCTTTTGCGACATCCACAGAAGGTGGTGTTGCTATATTCTAAATTCAGACGCCACACGGGAAAGTTACTCTTACCCTTAGGATTCAAAAGAATTAAAAATAATCATTTCGGGGATGCATTTAGCGATCCGAATTTTCAACATGTCGTTTTATTAGTACATTGTTCCACTTGGAATGGAGAGTTAAATTATTGTTATATTTTGTTAGAATTGAGTTCTGAAGGTACCTGCTGATGGCAATCACTAGATAATATATGTATCCCAAAAATAGAACAGGGCCAAGATGGGGTGCGCTCATTTTAACCAGAGACCCCAAGTAAGCAGTCCTATTATATCTGGTTTCTTTTTGTCTACAAGATAAATAAATCAAAATAGTTCACGAATTCCATGGTGTAGTTCACAGATAAGTATATTGTGGTCAGCGCAGCCAAAAGCTTTATAGAAGTCAGTAACGATACCAATAGAATCCTGAGAATCTTCCCAGGATCCGATAACTTAAGTGACTATATTCGTTTCTGAATCAGTAAGCGACGTTTCTTTTGTTAATTTAAATTTCGGACTGCGTTAAATCTTGTTAAAATGATAATATTATCTAATCAAGTATACTTTTTTGATAATTTGTTCTTAAATTCCTATCTCTTGTAGCAACTACTGAGTCGGTCTCGAAAGTTCAGAATCAAAACTCCTCGTTAACAAATAAACAACAAATTCGAGCAGTTCAAACTTCCGTGACGAGCAGCAACTTATTGAACAGACAGAATTTAGAAAAGTGTTTTCAACTATCGATCACATCCACACCATCAAGCAGATAAATACAAAGAATTTAACAAAATTTCTGTCTATATTGCCTTTATTGACTACGCCTAGGCTTTTGACAGTGTAAGCCACGAAGTAAGTAGACGGCGACCATATATGTTTGCGTAACGTGTGGCGTGGTGCCGCAGGGTGGTGTGGGCGGACGCGTGCGACCCGGTGTGGCGCTGCAGCGGCGCCGCGCCCGCGCGCCCGCAGCGCGCCGCGCGCCCCGCGCGGCCCTCGCGCCCCGCGCGCCCCGCCGCCTGCAGCCACAGGTAACTACCGCGGACGAGGACATCATTTATATAGGACTTGTATTGCTTTTGGCAGAAAACCAATGTTGTTCACTGTAGTATGAGACTACATATTCTTTGATTTTAATTTATTCTTTGTTTGTGTGCTTATATTTTTAAGAATAATCAATTACACACTCTGTGCGTCGTGTCCGTGCAAAAAAAAGTTTGTCACTCAGCATAATGCTGTGACGTTGAATAAATCTATAGACACTGGACATAGGCGCTGGTTTTCAGGGACAACCTTCGTGACGTACTGGCGTTTTCCGGCAGTGGTGCCAAAATTTAATAATAAAAAGAAAACTAAATCTTTACAAATTATTTGTGTAACCAAATTTTCCTCTGAAATCGTACGGTATGAGACTATTTTGGCTCTAGGATATGTGGGTAAACTGCCCGCCGATGGCGGAAGGTGCGATAGTAGAAAATAGCCATTGACATATCGAACAATTCCTCAGAACACTGTCCGTTGTACAAGCGGTAGAACACACACAGAGAGGCAAAGTCTCTCCTCACACTTAGGGGCTCTAGGTTGCTTGTGATCTTGGGATCGTCGACATTCCTAACTGCACGCTTCTGTACCGAATCAAAGGGTTCAAGCTGGTATCCAGGTGCTCCCGCCCATAAATGGCTGCAGTGCTCCATAAGAGGCTGTACTGGCTAGTCTGCAGTGCTAGACGCCCATCAGTCGAGATGGCCATACAGGCGTCTCGTAGAGGCCACTGACCGCACAACTCCCCCGTTGAAGCGGTAAACTTCCTCTATCGGCCCCTCGAGATTTTGCTCTTCGAAACCCCGACGACTGTCCAGTGTGAGACCCAGGCACTCGTGTACCGTCCTACCTTGATTTGCGGGTCACCAATGCGTATCCACGAACTGGACTGGTGTAGAATCATAGTTCTTAGCGTTTTGTGAAGAGCTATCTTCTATCTGGATTTCGAACGACGACACGACTTTTGCCTTCACTGGATCGACATGCCGGATAGTTTTCTCGAAGGAATTCCCGCTGACCATGACAAGAGTGTCATCAGCGTAACAGCATACCACGCTAACGCCAGCTGAGAGAACGACACTCAGAACCGCGTCGTAGGCGATGTTCCATAAGAGGGGGCCGAAAACTGATCCCTGCGGAACCCCGCACGTTGTCTCCTTCCGCTTTACGCTACCGTCCTTACCCACGTAAGGAACTTGTCTATCGTGTGGGATCCGACGATGTCCTGCAAGTACACCTGGCGCCGATGATAAACCAGAGCCCCATAATTGTGCCCCGCGGGATGGAGTTGAAAGCGTTGAATATGCCAAAGGTGACACCGAAAGCCTGCTCCGACAGTCAGTGGACGTGAAGAATCGTGTCGAGCAGAACTTAACCTACTGGATAGGGCATTTTTATGAACACCCCATCGTAATTTAGATTAATCAATGATTATACCCAGAAATACGGTTCTATTTACTATATTGAGTTAATTGCCTTCAAGAATGATTTTCCAACAAGACTTGGGATAGTTTGACAACGAACATTTTAAACACTTTGGTGTATTAGCATTTAATAAGATATTATTTGCAGCAAACCATTTAGACAAAGATAATAAAATTTCATTAGGGTTTACAATATCACTTTCTTTCCTTTTTTTTATATGGATGTGGCATCAGCTTATTTTATGGTATCAGATATGCCATCATATAAGCGAGATTATTTACAGGCTATGAACTAAAGAGTAAATGGCCCAGGATTGAAACCTATGGCACGCCCTTTTTTACTGGGAACCCTGATGATATTATATGGGATAACATCTACATCCACAGGGTATTCTTACTTTTAGCTGTATTAGACGGTTCATAATACGAGATGGGACGTTTGGTGCCCCCGGCTGTGGTTGATCTAGCCTTTATGAATCTAAAGTGTCGACCGTGCAAATCCTACTTGTATGCAAATGAGCCATCACCTGATTAACCGATTGCCGAGATTTGATGGCACGGTTGGCGTAGTTGCTAAGCGATTGGATTGCAGCGCTGCGTGTCGCAGGTGCAATCCGGCACGGAGCAAATATTTGTATGATCTACAGACAGTGGTTCCACGGCTGGTGCATGTGAGATTTATGTCTGTAAACTGTACAGGAGAAATCCTAGTGAGAGGCAACACTTGTTGATAATAAAAGACCATTTTCCAAAACTAAAAAGAAATGGTACCTGTATAAATTATATATATTCACAGCAACTACAGTGCCGGCGCAGCACGCAGCTGGCTAGAAGCACAAGTGGCGTCGTGCCTTCACCTCAGACTCGCTAAGGACTACAGACACTGGATCACTTCGCTGTTCTCACACCTTGTTAATCACGGTAACTAAAATGTGATCGGAATGCAATGCAGTATACAGATTATTTATGTTAATTGACGACGGCACGGTTGGTGCAGTGGCTGATACAGTCGACTGCTGCGCTCCGGGTCGCGGGTTCGACTCGGTTTCGATTCGGTTCGGTTCGGTTCGATTCCCGCACGGAACATATATTTGTATGATCTGCAGGTAGTTGTTCCGGGTGTATTATATGTGAAATTTGTGTCTAAAAAAATTACATGTATCTCTCAACAATCCCAACTGGTTTAAGTATTGTTATTATATCTGCAGGCACAGAAATCCAGTTACGAGCGATATTGGACGATATGATGGGACCTAGTCACTGTACCTCCACACCGAAGAAATGGCAGCCTACCATTTTGGTAAGTATATTCAAAACATGTGCTGTTTGATCCTCGGTTAAACTCTGGATGAAGCGGTTCGGAAATTATTATCAGATAGTCAGGCATAACCCGTTAATGCAGAGGGTAGCGTACTGCAAGAGTCTGATTTCTTCAGTTGCAGAGATGAGATGGCTGCTAAACCTCGACGAAAAGTCAATGAACAAATCCACTAGTATTGATTGAACTTAGGATTAAATTATATTATTTATTATGGTATTAACCATAGTAAATAATATGGCACAGAGACGTGATGACTTACTATGGGCCTCATAAGAAAGCTCCAGGTTACTCAGCGAGCTACGGAGAGAGCTATGCTTGGTATTTTTTTACGAGATCGAATCAGAAATGGGAGATCCGTAAAAGAACTAAAGTTGTCGATATAGCTGAAAGAATTAGTGAACTGAAGTGGCAATGGGCGGGGCATATTGCTCGTAGACTGATGGCCGTTGGGGCAAAAGCGTTCTCGATTGGAGACCGCGCACCGAAAAACGCAGCGTGGGACGACCTCCGACGAGGTGGACAGACGACCTGGTGAATGTCGTTGGTTGCGGGTGGCATGTAACCGGTCGTTCTGGAAATCTATGAGGGAGGCCTTTGTTCAGCAGTGGACGTACTTTGGCTTTCATGATGATGATGATGGTGATGATATAGGTTCGATCAATAAATATATATACGCCTATTGTAGTTCACTGTTGGACAAACAGCTCTTCCTACTGACCGCACAGCACCAGGTCCTCCGCTATCTGCAACCTGTCCATCCCAAATGCCTTCTTTCGGTCGTCCGTCCGCCTGGGCCCTTTCCACAAAGTAGTTTAGCTAAAGTGTGTTATCCTCCGACCTGAAGGATGATGCAGACATAGACCGCGAGCGCAGGGCGTTATCTATGAGACCGAATATGTTGGCCCTCAGGTTCGCTCGTTGCACCACAGAAGTTAAAATGACATTGTTCAGAGCTTATTGTACATCATTTTACACGAGCAGCCTGTGGGTCTCATAGTCGCGCAAACAATACAACGCCCTGCGTGTGCAATATAATAATGCGTTCAGGGTGCTGATGGGGTTGCCCCGGTTTTGCAGATTTTGTTTTTATACAACTGTGCGGAAACAATATGTAGCCCTGGTGTGCAGGATTCGGTCCAGCATCAACAGCATCCTTAGGTTATTCGCTGAGAGGTTTGACTTCCAGTACTTGAACCATTGCTATATGATTCATGCACTGAGTAATAAAAAACTGTAGGTAGGATATATTGCATGTTCATTTTATTGTCTTTTGATTTATTTTTCCATGTATGATTCTTTGTTGATCGAAATAAATTATTTATTATTTCTCTCTATTACACGGGTTTATATCCCCTGTAAGGGGGAACCCGGTCTTTTGATATCCTTACGCGGGCACATGGGTCCAATACGCAGAGGCCCTTTAGAGAATTTTAATCTAAAATGTAATGAGACACTAACCGGTATTATATATTTATTATTCCTTTATTTTAAATATATACATATAAATTACATTTTTAAATACATATAAAAAAAAACAATATATATTTAAAAATATAAAAAATAGTAGCCCACCGGCATCGGGAACAAGGTCCAAGCTACCGGTGGTTAGGGCTCCAGAGAGAGGAACCTCCTAACAATACGAGCCGTGTCCAGGAGTACCGCTTTCTGTATCAAGCCCTTGACCCAGCTGCCTAACGAGAGCCTCTTAAGGTGTTGGTCGAGGCTCTTGGCCATAAGGCCATTGGCCGTGACAACTATCGGCACAATGATTGCAGAGTCTACCTCCCACATGTCGACAACCTCGTGCGCCAAGTCAAGATACTTAATTTGCTTATCTTTCTCGGCCTTCACGAGATTCTCGTCATGCGGGATAGTTATATCAACAATCATTGTGCGGCGCTCTACTCGATCTATCACCACTATATCAGGCTTATTGGCTACAATAGTCCTGTCAGTAATGATAGATCGATCCCAGTACATTGTGACATGGTCATTCTCGAGAACTGGGTCGGGCACATACCTGTAGTATGGCACTTCTGAACTCACAAGGTTGTATTGCAGTGCAAGTTGCTGGTGGATATTATTATTATTATAAAGTATACTACGGATTTTCCAGGGTATCAAAAAACACGATCTCCTCGAAGAGATGCTAGCACTCCTGGTGCGTCAGCTGCGCTGGCAAAGGATGTACGCTGAGTATTCAGACCAGCTGGCTGAACTGAAGACGAATGGAACCGTTGTCAACGGCCACTGACGGAGTGAGAAGGCGATATCAAGAGTATTAGGTAGGATAATAAAACGTAGTATAAGGTATTTATACGTTATGAGGTGTGATGAGAATTATCACCTCTAACTTATTCGGTGGTAAGACATAGAAAAATGTATTGAAATTGAAAGGTATGCTGTCCTTGTTATTATCACCCCTGCACTTATAACGCGGATAAAGCAACACACATATAGTCATAACAACAAAAGGAGTCCCGATAAAGGGTTGGGAGCTGTCATTAAAAAAAAAAATTGTAGCATGTTTTTTCTGTTTGGCCGGCCGCCGGTGTCTTCAACTTATTTTTGTGATTATTTGGGAACAGAAAATAAAGATGCGTCCGTTGATATCATTTTTAGTTTACAATATTCGAGGATAGAGGGGGAGGAACAATATGCAGCTAGTATCGTGTTATTACGTGCGGCTGTGATTGGCTCACCTTTGAGGAACCAACGTTGCCAGAGATAATGTCAAATGACGCAGCACCACAGACCATAAATATTCAGTAGTTCGGTCTTCAACAAAAATATATATGTTCGTGATGTTGTTATAAACCCTGCTAGCCTCTGGAGATAATCCCTTTTCCGAACCCCAAGATGGAGAGGGAAGTTATTGTTACAGAAACCACAAAGCAAACTCCAGTCTGTGTCTAAACTATTCAGTAACTTGTATTGATCATTTATTGTTGTATTGTAAATTTGTAAGCCAATGACTAATAATTACCATACTAAACATGCATTAAACTAAATAGCTTACTTAGCACGCAATAGATTAATTAATCATTTGGTTGTTTTTTTATCCTACATTTTGGCCGGGTTAATAATATAACACCACTCCATTTCCTCCCGAGGATGTCGTAAAAGGCGACACTCTAAACCAGAGGGATAGGCAGTAGCGTCCCTTCTGTGAGACGCCTGCCAAGCGTGGTGAGTACTGGCCAAAATGATGATAGAACTGTAGAAATCTATGGAGGAGGCCTTCGTTCAGTAGTGGACGTCCTTTGACTGATATCATATCAGCCGAATGAAGCCCACCGCTGGACGCAGGCCTTCCCCAAAGATCACCACAACGACCGATATGGGTGTGTTCTGTGCTCATTGAGGGGTTTGGCTGGTCTGAATGAATGAAATCCCACAATAAGATCATTTATTTACTAACTTTAATTAAACAGTACCAATCAATTACAATAATCTTGTTATGTCTCTCGCTTTATGTGTGTATATCCCCTGTAAGGGGAAACCCGGTCTTGATAGGTTTACGTAGAGACAAAAACCGATCCGAAAAACAAGGTCTATTGCAATAGGTGTTACAGGGAATGAAAAGTTTTAAGAAATACGGGAGCAACGGCGTCTGTTTCTACAATTGATGTAAAAAGAAAACTTATTATCCATATATATGAAAATGAATGTTTGTGTGTATGTCCTGTATAGAATCGTAAACTATGCATTTGATTATGTCATGATCTTCAGCAAAGTGTTGTGCATGAGCCCACAAAGGTTTCTGAGTTGGTACGACCAATCTTTGACAGATGGCGCCACTATCATTCCAATGAATTTCATTTCTATATATATAAAAGTAAACGGCGGGTGAAACCGCGGGTCCCAGCTAGTTTCTACGATAAATATGAATATTTGTGTGTTTGACGCTGCATCACGTTCAAAAGGCTGAACGGATTGTAATGAAATTTGGCATAGAGGTTGATAATATCGTGGAATAGTATATAAGATACTATTTATTTGAATAAAAAATAATGTATCACTTTAATTCACGACTGCTTTGGGTGTGTAACGGCTAGTTAAAAGCTAAAACAGAAATAACACAATCATGGGTCTAACATACGTTTAAGATTTTGTGAAATACCCATATAACAATATTTTAGATCATATGAAGGTCAAGGTAACAATTGTCTTGCTATAGGACGGACTGTAATATTATAACGAGGGGTGAGCTTTATGCTTAAGCGACTGAGGGTTGAAAGGCATTAAGCGACGTTTCAAAATATAAATATAAGTCTAATTCCTCCTAACATGTCGCTTAAATCATAGCCTTTCACCCCTCGACATGGTCAAAAGTGTTTGTACTACCTCTCTCTATTTTGTAGGAGAGGAAGATAATGTTGTGACAGTATTTATAAATTACGCTTTATGGTGACTAGACTTTGATAAGTATAATGGGTTTAAATGACATCGTAACGAAAACTGATATAATGGAGTCAGTGCATGATTCTCGTTATTAAACTGATATCAGTATAAAATCCTATTTATTTTCACATAAAACTGCAATGTAAATAAAAACTATACGGAATTTGCCCGGTTAAGCAGATATATCCCCTTGGGATTACTGCGAGAAGCCCTACATAAAAAAATAAAATAAAAAAAACTATACGGCTGTTGTTTCGCTACAGTTCACGGACGAGGTCATCGCTCGCAGTAGCATAATAAATACATATCATAGTACATCGCATTGTTTACGATACATTGCGTACTCAAAAATGACAATAACTGTAACCTGTTATTTTCGAGATAAATGTATTTCCTACTTTCTTCTTCTTCTCTTAGATTATGGCTTACTTTTATTATAGGTGTAAGTACAACCTCTTTCCAGAGTTTTCGGTACGTTGTCACTTACTCTCTGTATTAGTAATTAGTATAATATTATGTTAGTTATGCTAGGAACAAAAGGTTGTAACTTTGATCAGCATTATTATGGCGACCGAG
This sequence comes from Diloba caeruleocephala, assembly GCA_947459985.1. Lineage (NCBI taxonomy): Eukaryota > Metazoa > Arthropoda > Insecta > Lepidoptera > Noctuidae > Diloba > Diloba caeruleocephala. The sequence goes on along the minus strand of OX381608.1, from coordinate 26,593,268 downwards.
CAGCGTCCCTCCTGTGGAACACCGGTCATTCTTGCGCTCACCAAGCCGCATGCCAACGCCAACGTGCTGAGTATTGACAAGCTCTTCCAAAATGGCGACACAATTGTGGAAATCTATGGGGGAGGCCTTTGTTCAGCAGTGGACGTCCTTTAAGTGATAATGTTTGCTTCGGAGCGGTTTATGTTTCAACCAGTGTATTTTGTAGATACCTAGTTGAGTGCATTTGGAAGCAATAAAAAGTGTAGTTGTTTTGAGTATTTGTAAATAATTCCGCCTAACCACTTATAGCACAGTAGAAATATGTAAAGCAGTGATTCGGCTCCTTTGATGTTGCGCGAAACGCCGACAACATCTGAATGGAACGGTGACCGCAGGTTTTGCTACTTACACAAAATAAATAAAAGTAATTTTATGAGAAGTGAAATGTTTTTTTTATAATAGCAACGATCACAAATGTGCAACTGGCAAATAATTGCGAAATTTTGATTTACTTGGTTTAAGCTTTCTATTATTAAATTTAATTACATAATAAGCTCTCATTCTTGTGAACAATTTAAGTAAAAACCTCAAGAGGAAAACAATCACAAGGTTTTGCAAACTATGTTTTTAAATTTTTGGTGTCCTTTAAGCCCAATTTTATCACCAGTGAAAGAAATAAAATAATGTTTTAAATTATCGTCAAATTTTTTGTAATAACTAACGAAATTATTTGGAGGTAAAACCATTTTTCCAGTCTCACGTGAAATTGCGCTGTGCGAAACGTGAGAGGTATCGCTCTCATCGGCTGAATAGATTCACAAATTGTACAATGTTAGACGGAGAGGTGTATTGAACATAACGGGATATTAAAGTACCCATATTAGCATATTAGATAACTCAATAAAAGCCTTTTCTCGAAATTCAATTGCAGCTTGAAACAGCTGTTCAATAGACACCCAAAATTGGCCTCAACATGTTTATTACCTCCGTCATGATCGAGTGGCTAACTTCCTTCAAATAGCTATGAAAGAGAAGTTGTTAGTAAATCTAACATTTTCTGTAAAACAATTATCATCATCATATCAGCCGAAGGACGTCTACTGCTGAAGGGCTCCCCTATTGATTTCCACAATGACCGGTTACATGCCACCCGCATCCCACGACTCCCAACAACCTTCACCAGTAGGCGTAGCATGAACACCGAAGACAACGGTCTTGTCGACGGAAGAATAGACAAAAATGACATTTGGATGTAGACGGTGTGACGAGGTCATCCTTCATCTTCAGTTCAATCAACCTCTTTCATGACTTCATACCTTTTATCTCGATCACTGTCCACTTCATCATTAATTCTTTATTCAAATCAAAATTCGGATTTAGTATTGTGGTGTCTAATCGTTCATATTTTGATCATTATCATTACACATTCGATTCTGAACGCTAGTGGTTCGACACACAGCTGTCGCTCTGACAAATAGTCTCCTGCAATATTACAATTACTTATTTTTAACTAGCTTAAATTGTGATAGTAAGCTATATTTTAAAATTTATATAATAATCAGCATGAAGTGTTGAAGTTGTGAATATCAGTATACCTATATAACACATATGCTACGTTTCATTGAACCACAATAACTGAACTCCGTTAATTACTGCCGTGGAGAGAGCCTCCTAGTTGAGATAACCGGGAAGGAAACACGGAGGGAGACACTCCGCGACAACAGTGGCAATGATTGTACCATTCCGAGCATTGCGATCTCAAGAATGAACGGAAATAGTAGTTTCTACTCTTCCCTAGACAAATCTTCACTGTCGAGAATGACAAACGTATTTTGTGTATCTTTGACGTTTAGGGATAGAGATATTTCTTCTCAAATAGTCTACATCCCAAGAGACGTAGACAATAGTTTTTTCGTATCTATATCGTAAGATTTTGCGTTGCGTTAAAGGATTACGGATACTTAGCTAACACAAAATAGTAAATACGCAATGTCGGGATCATAACGTAACTATTTAATAAGCTTTTATGCTAAAAAGAATTCGAGGAAGGCGGAGAGGAACTCTCTGAGAGAGCTCACTGGGCCCTCGACCTGCCGGAGAATGAATTCCTCGAAGATTTTAAAGTTAGCAAGGAAATGGTCTTCAAAAGTCTCAACTGCACTCTGATTAGACCGATAGCAGAGGAACTTATTTTCCTAATAAGATGAGATATTACGTAGTAAGTAGGGCAGTAAATAATGAGTTACTTTTTTGTTGCCATTATTCATTTTCACTTCATTCAAAGAATCACGATTGCAAATTGAAATTGCAAATTTTCCCGGGTCTAATGAAATTTGAAACTTTTAAATAATACCACAGATAAAATTGACATTGGGCGTCTCGTTTTTATATTAACTTCTATATATCTAAAGTGTAGCAACCATTTTCCAACCTAAGGTTGCCCTTTTTTTTATTGTACTTTTACTTAATTCAAAACTTCTGTGACTATTTTTTGTGTACAATAAAGAGTGAATAAATAAATAAATATTTCGATGTATTTTTTTGGTAATGAAACGCAAGGAATTATTAGAATGGAATGAAATTTCTACGTCACTAGTGGCACTCCGTTGCTATGGAAAGGATTTTCCATGTATATGTCTACGAAGACACCCGAGTCTTCATGTCGGCTCATGCTCGGGAAGAAGAGATATCGAGACGTGTAGAGAGCGCGTTGCCTATCTTCGGAAGAGAAGACTTTGAATTGGTCATGCTACGCCTGCTGGTCGTCTGTCCACGTCGTTGGAGGCCGTCCCACGCTGTTTTCCGGTGCACGGTCGCTACTCTAGAACCTTTTTTCCCCAAAGGTTTTACGAGCATTGTGCCCCCGCCCATTGCCACTTCAGCTTATTATCTATTCAACTAAGTCGGCAACTTTAGTTCTTCCGCGGATCTTTTCATTTCTGATTCGGTCTCGTAGAAGAGAAATACCTTGAAAGACCATGAGCTTTCTTATGTGGCTTCTTGTTTGCACTCACTTCATCGTAATTCTAATAATACGAGTATTGTAATGAGTCCAGTTCTACGGATTTACTGTTTATGTTTAGTCTTTCAGTCAGACCATCCGATTGGCGCTGGCATTAGTACTGCGCTTTTAGCGTTTCGGGCGCAGGCGCAATAATAGGCCCCGGCCATCGGGTCTTTTGTGCATGTGAGATTCTATGAATTGCTGCCAGGATCCAGGAGAAATCTTACTGTTATGTTGAGTCGTAATAGTTTATTGATGATGAGGAGCGTTCGCGTTCAGCTGAAGCTCTAAGATTTTAAATATATCGACGTTAGAAAGTCAAGATGCTTGACATTTATTTAGCGCTTTCGAATAACATCGTAATTTTTCGTCTGCAATATGCATATACGCAAGATAATAACAGAAATAAAACGTAAAACTGGTTTAAAATAAATTGATAATTATGTATTAGAATGATAAATGTACTGATACGTATTTCTTGCGATCTAGTCAAATCGGTTTACCGCAAGGAATAGGTACTAAGGATTTAAATTATTTAGGATCAAATATAAATTGCCAAGCCGCTTTCGAAACTTCTCGACGCAGCATTCTGTCGCTTACCCACAGTTTTTACGAGTCATATTAGTAATGCTCTGTCTATTATCCGGTTTAAAAAAAGTTATGAATTTGGCAGCTTTTACTATAATATTTCCTTGTTTTTTACCGTTGCAAATGTTTCTGGGAAGTAGTAGAGATTTCTATATTTATATGATTTTAACTATAATAATCAAACCCTAGAGAAGTACCAACTATTGATATGAAACTGATATATTTATTTTTATTTCCAAACACGGAAAAAGTTACGTAATCAGGTTAAATATAATACATGTAACTCATAGGTTTCATTATTTTAGTCTTTCCTACCGGGGCAGTTCTCTAATTCTATACATTAAATACCTACATCTAGACAAAATTACATTTCCATTGTGTCTGTTACAAATAGATGGTTATCCTAATAAGTACCTAATTTTGTGTCGGTATGTTTTATTGTAAATTAGTATTATGTAATATATGTATTTTGTGCGGATATGTATGATGTGTCCATTGTAATTTAAGGATTGTAAGTAAGGCTTCAATCAGTCTATATCAAGTAAAGAACGAAATAAGGAGTTTGTGTAACAAGATATTTACGAGCAGATGTAGTGGTAATGGCGTGGTCTGAGCCAGTGTTGTGTTCACTACACTAGTTACCTTACCAAGGTCTGGGGGACTGATTTTCTAAAACAGAGGTACATCCTTGCTCCACAGAATACAACCACAAAGATGACATAAAGTAGCCCTCCGAACTTGGCCGGTACATGATTTCCATTGCACACATTATATATCCATCAATGCTCTAACAATGATTGTAAAATTGCATTATAAGCAAAATAATGGTTTGCATATTACCAATTTCTGTTAAATGCTTTATGTATAGACTTAATATAATGCCAATTGTATAAGTAGTTGTGTATATAATTATAATGATACGTAAAAGTGCAAAGGGACACTTTGTGGACTTATAAAAAAATAAAGCATGTATTTCCAATATTTTTGACTTTCGTTTATTACCTTCCAACAAATCTTCTCTTCTTCAATCTTGTATATTCTATATGAAATAACAACGGCCGCCACGTCTGTAATCCAGTCGTAGCAGTTTTAAATAATATTTTACCTAGGGGCCGATCCTATTGCCATTTTACCATATCGGTCCCCACTGCTAAACATAGAGCTTGCAGGACGCAATGCAATGAACGATAATGATCACGACAATGTAATAACATATTACAATATATCTACATACTGTAATACAATGTTACCACATTGTCTTTAGATTGCGTGGTGCCGGCTAAGAATACCACCACCCCATCTCATCCCGTGGGTATCGTAAAAGGCGACTATGGGATTAGCCGGAGGATAAGCAGCAGTGTCCTTCGAGTACCTACATTTCTAACTCAACTGCGATCGTCAACCCGTCTGCCAAGCGTGGCGATTATGGCAAAACCTTGGAGGGTTCAGTCCAGCAGTGGATGTGGAAATGATGATGATGATGACATTGTCTATGTATTATTATAAAGTGACTCGTCCAAATGCTTGCTTTGTATACTGAATATTGGTTTAGTCCGCCAGATCTGCCATGTTGGACGACATTTTAGCTTCTTAATTCATGGCCATAAATTGCCGATATGAATTATTATGTGTCTGTTATCACTATAATTACTGCATATATATATATCAATAAAATAGTTAAAGGTCAACTTAAATAAAACGAGTATCAATATTTTATATCACAATAATTTATTTTTTACAAATGAGTTATTGATCACAACAGCTTTCAAAGGTAATGGGATCTTCGAGTTTAGTTTAACAAGATATGGTTAAAATGCATTGAAAATGGTCAAAAAAAGTATACAATATATGAAAATATTTTCATTATGGAGGATGAATTAACTAGACTGGATGAAGTCTCATCTAAGCACATTTTTAAAAAGAAAATTAAGTCGCAACATTTGAGCTCATGACAATCGTAAACAATTTACCTATCTAAGCAACATCCCGTAAACGGTCACACATGGTGATAAAATTTTAATATCGTACATGACAACAAGTACACCGATATAAAATCGTTCGTTCTCCTACTACACGAAATTTTGGTCCCAACACTCGAACATATCGGTAATATATCTATACTGCTCCGGCTAACATACAACGTACATCATCTGTTAAACCATTTGAACACTTAGATACTAGAATATAAATGTGATCGACACATCAACAATTTAATTAACTAAGTAAGTAATAGCGGCGCTCCGCCCTCTGTACAGCGAGCACTACCTTACTGACAGCTTGCACCCACAACATGCAGCCGCGATTCGAGACTAAAAAAGAATCGAAACACGCTTAAAACATTTCTTGTCTTTACATTTGCACTGAGAACATCACAAGTCACCGAGTAGCAGCAGTCTCTGATACTATATTTTTTGTTTCAAAGGAGTCTCTACACATTTTATGATACCACGTGTTTTCAACAGTGCCAACGTAAATCAATAACTTCAATAATGAACTCAAACATTTCACGTACATGTTGCCAGTGCAAACTTGGCGTTATGAATAACGCGACCACTTACACATTTACAAGCGCTTGCTCTGCGCGGGCGCATCATTATGCATTTTGTACCGTCGTCGGAGCGCCGCGATCGTCGGCGAACGGGAGGTTCGGGCGATCGGGGCGTTCGCAAAAGAAATATACAACTGTCTGTCGACACTAAGGCTATATGTACAGTGTGCGCCGGCCAGCTCGCGGCGCTAGCACAGCACGGCGCGGTCGGGCGGGGCCCTCGCCGAGCGCAGCGCGCGGCACTCGCACTCCAGCGCGCCGCAGTCGCCGGGGCCCACGGGGCTCACGGGGCCCACGTGCCCCACCGCGTGGTGCGGCACCGAGTGCGATAGCTTCGCCGGCTTCTCGTAGTCAGGCTGGAACTTCTTGCACAGGGCCAGCACTGACGGCGCGTGCGGGTGGGACTTACGCGACACCTGTTAAAAATATTTATTAGTACCGCTTTCAATTATGTTAACCTAACTACGGTTCACGACTACGACTAGCTGTACCCCGAAGCTTCACTCGCATGCAAAAGCATTTGATTCAAACTGACATCAAAATATCTCGAATTATCTTTACTAGTACTATAAAATATAGTAACAGAATTCTCCAAATCGGCCAGGAGTCGAGACAAACCGATACGCAGACCCCCCTTCGTGAAGCACAACTACACATCCACACTGTGTGCATATCTAACCTGACCGTGTGACGTGTGTCCGTAGGGCTGGCTCACACGAGCGTGTCGGCGCGTCTCACCTTAGGCGTGGAGGGGGCGTCGGGGAAGGGGGGAGACACGTCGCGTGCGTGCGCATGCTTCAGCGGCTTGTCGCGCTCCTCGCACTCCTCGCGACCCAGCGCTGATGATGGACGGGACTCTGATGATTCTGGAAACATTTTATACGAATAAATCAAGCTATCCTTTAATTTTTTTTTAATACTAAATATTAGATTTACCTTACTATAGCTTCTTTGTGTAATATTTTAATTTATTTACGCTTTTATTAGTTTAACTCGTACCTAACTAACACTTAATAATACGGTAATAAAATTGAACTCTTCGCATAACGTACATTAACTCACCTTTGTCATCATCATGTGACCCGTTGGTCCCGTTACATCCATTGACGCCATTATGACCGTTAACAATATTGACTCCGTTACATCCGTTGACTCCGCTAACTCCGTTAAGCCCGTTAACTCCATTAACTCCGTTGATGCCATTAACTCCGTTGACGGCGGGACATCCGTTGACTTCATCGTCACCGACGTCGTCCTCGGCGTCATCATCGGCGTCTGCGTCAGCGTCAGCGTCGCTGGCAAGCTCGGCGGCGCCAAAGCCAACGCCGACGATCGCGCGCGGCAAATCCGCCTCGTCTTTCAACCAGGGGTGCTCCAGGCACTCTTCCACTGTAAGACGACCCCTGAAATATCGTCGAATTATATTAATAAACTGTGCCATTTCAGAAACATACAAGTATAGAGATTCAAGAAAGACTTCGGTTTATTGTATTTATTACACAAACGTAACTGATTATTTACCTAGTCTATTATTGAGTTAAAACATTGACTAATTTTAAATTTGAATATTTTTGAACGAATCTTTTTGCTAATAAGTTCGTTCGAATATTTTCACCACCAACATAAACCATTTTTAAGAATCTTTATTTAAGTTCAGATATAGAAAATATACACACTCATCATACAGAAAATAATAAAGTATATGTACTCACTTAGGATCAACAACAAGCGTTTCTTTAATGAACTGTATGGCCCTCTGCGACACTCCTCTAAACAGGTCCTTGGGGAAGCTGAGGTGGCACTGCGCGATGTTGAGGTAAGTCTCCTGCTTGGTTTCGCCCGCGAATGGAGAGTAGCCACTCAGTAACACGTAGGCCAGCACGCCCACCGACCAGATGTCTGCGGCTAGCGAGAGGGGCTCGTATGACAGGATTTCGGGAGCTGTGGATTGAATTGGGTTTATATTATTAAATATTTATTCATGTGGTGTCCGGATTAAGAATATCCACTCCATCTCCTCCAAATCAGAGGGATGGGTAGCAATAACAGTCTACTTTGGAACAGCAGCCATTCTGCACTTACCAACCCGCCTGCCAAGTGTGGTGAGTACTGGCAATTTCCCCCTAAAATGATGACACAAGTGTGGAAATCTATGGAGTAGGGTTTTGTTCTGCAGTGGATGTCAATTAGCTGACACCATATTATCGGGAGCGCGGCCTCCATTCGAGAACCTTTTTTCCCCAACGGCCATCAGTTCTACAAGCAATGTGCCCCGCCCATTGCCACTTCAGTTTACTAATCCTTTCAGCTATGTCGACAACTTTAGTTCTTCTACGGATCTCCTCATTTCTGATTCGATCTCGTAGAGAAATACCAAGCATAGCTATCTCCATAGTTCGCCGAGTGACCTTGAACTTTCTTGTGAGAAAACACCGGAAAAGGCAGTGTGGGACGACCTCCAACAAGATTTACAGACGACCTGGTGAAGGTTGCTGGGAGTCGTTGGATGAGAGCGACATGTAACCGCTCGTTGTGGAAATCTAAGGGGGAGGCCTTTGTTCAGCAGTGGACGTCCTCAGGCTGATGATATATTATATGTTAAATATTTGTATAATTATTCATAATATAAATTGGTTTAGGGATCCATTTTTACTTGATATCTGCCTCCCGTTGTTTCGAGATCGAGGATTCATTAATTTTTCATTCCCTTTCCCCATTTCTATAGAAACTTTAACGTTTGAGTCGTTTTTTTGCCATCGCAATGGGAATCCTCCTAGACTTCCTCCGGCCAGGTGAGGGTAGAGGGCGTGCCAGACTCTTTCCGGCTCAAAACAACCTGGGCGATCGTCTTCGGCACCGTAGTGGCTCCGGGATCTCGAGAACGAACTCTCCGGAAACCTGTGTACCTACCTATCCACCTGACAACTTTATCCTAACAATTGCACGAGCAAGAACTAAGAAACTGCTCATATGAACTTAATGTCGGATTTCAGTTCTCATAGCAAGTTTTTTTTTGTTGTTTTTGCTTCAATTTAGGGAAACTCGGACGCCGTGTTATTCGCTCCTATATAAGATGTAAAATCTTAGGTCACTTTCTCTGTGTAGCGGCGAACAAATTTTATCTGACCCATATTTTACTACATTTACCGTGTAAATGTGAAGCAGTTTTTGCTTTCCCCAATATATAACAATGGCTCCCTATTCTCATTTCAATTCGCAGTCGAGACTTTCAACTGTCATAATGTGAAATTAAATTTAAGATCTTTCGATAAATTTTTACCACGATATTTAAATAAAATTTCATTTCAATTGTCTTGTCACTTAGACCGTTCTTCCTATCCTAGCCGTTACCGAAATATGTCGGGTTCTAGAGATAGCTACAACCAAATACGCCTGAGCGAATCGAATCTCAATAACTGGGTAAAAACAATAATATTTGTTCCTCGAAGTTATATTGAGAGCCAACTACAATTTTCCTTAAAATCTTAAATTATTACCATAAAAAAATACTCACCAACATAGTCCCTTGTGCCTAATATTTCCCGGACATGCGCTCCGGGCTGTATAGCGCGACTAATGCCAAAGTCACATATCAGCAGCTCTTCGCCTCCCGCCGTAAGGAGTAGGTTCTGTGGCTTGAGGTCCAGATGTGCGACTCGGCGAGCGTGTAGGTGTGCTAGTCCTTCTAGTACGTGACGTAAGGCCCTTCGTGCTGCCCCCTCCGAAAGACGGTCCTCTTCGTCTAAGAGACGCTGTAGCTCCCCGCCAGCACATAATTCTAGGACGATCGCCACTTCTGAACGGGTTTCGTATACCTGGAAAAGTTGAAATGGACTGTTAGTTTTTATCCTTTCGTGTGGTTAGTGGGTAACCTTGTGCCAGGAGTTCTTCGAGCCGCCCACAGGCCCCTTCCTGCCTTACCGACTGTCATCTAATGAACAACTAGGACTGACGATATTACGTGCACTCCGAAGCACGGAGCTTAGTTCAAATACCACTATGGGGTCACCCATCAATAGACCGACCCTGTCAAGCGTTGCTTAACCTCGCCGAGCGATAAGTGAGTGCAACTGACTTAGAGCGCCTAGAAGACGGATAAAATTGGAGCTGTTATCATCATCATCGTCATCATCATCATAGATGTGAGACCATACAGAGTTTACTGTTAGAGTTACAGAGAGTTGCCCAGTGGAAATTCTTCATGAACTTCCTTCGCCCCGGGGAAGGGCGAAGGGGTATGCCGGACTCCTACCGGCTAAAACCACTGTAGCGGTCGTCTTCGGCACCTAAGGGAGGCTCCAGGTCCTCGTATGATCACACTGGAGCCATCCACTAGTGCCACGCCTATAGGCACATCTCGGAGAGGGTGACTGTGAAGCGGTCACTATCTAATGTAAAAACATAATTAGCCAAAGGATGTCCACTGCTGAACAAAGGCCCTTAGATTTCCATAACGAGCGGTTACATGCCGCCCTTGTCCAACGACTCCCAGCGACCCTCACCAGGTCGTCTGTCCACCACATTGGAGGATGTCCCACGCTGCGATTTCCGGTGCGCGGCCTCCACTCAATAACCTTTTTGCCCCAACGGCCATCAGTTCTACGGCAGTGCCACTTCAGTTTACTAATCCTAATTGGAGCTGTATTCGTTATTAATTTGATACTTTAGTACTTTTCAGAATAGTCCCCATTAGAAAATAGAAAAAACAACGGATATCCTCATAATGTATATGAACTATCCTCTCGTGAATCTAGCGACATTAAGCGACTAAGGATTACCTGCATCAGTTGGGAGTAACAGTATCTACCTGAAGTCACGTTTATAAGTAACATGATCCAATAAGCCTATCGCACTCCAACACTGATCATAATGCGGTCCTAACTTGGTAGCGGTAACAGGCTCTTTCGTCAAATCATAATAGGGTTTATCGCCTTTTGTCTCCTAACTTGCGCGGTAAGAGTACCAGCTCGTCAGTCTTTTTCGAATAAAGTCTATATACCTCGTGCAGACTGACGACGCGCGTGCATTCCGAGCACAGGTCGAGCACGGCCACTTCGTGAAGGATCTCGCGCGTCGTGTCGGCCGCGCGTCTCCGCTTGCGTATGATCTTCGCCGCATACTCTTCACCGGACACTAGGTGGCGAATTTTGCGGACTGATGCAAATTTCCCCCTGCAAGAAGAGAAAAACAGAAATTTATATATTGTTATGGATAAAGAATTTCGCAGATCGATCATCATTTCGGCCGAATTAAGTCCACTGAGCACACACAGGCCTCCCGCAAAGATGGGGGGGGGGGGTTTGCCATAATCGCCACGCTTGGCAGACGGGTTGGCGATCGCAGTTGAGTTGTTATTGTAATCGAAGGACGCTGCTGCCCATCCTCTGGGTAATCCCTTAGTCGACTTTTACGACACCCACGAGAGGAGATGGGGTGGTGGTATTCTGAGCCGGCACCACACGGCAACGATAGCAGATCGATATTGCGCTAGAAAAAGTAGGTATAGTAAAACACATTGAATCATCTTTAACTAGGATTAACACTGAAAAACAGCGGTCTGGTGGCTCGCGTTACAACACAGTATTATGCTGATTGTTGTGGTCACATTTAAGATTTTCATCAGCAAATAGCAATTTTTTTATAATTATTTTCTTTTATCTGCAGTCAATCGTTCTGATATGTACTTTTTTATTACAAGTTCAGTGTAGATATTAGGAATAGGTCTGATTAATGTAAATGTACCGATGCGCGTTCTATGTGGTAATAAATCGCTTATCTTTCTTTCTCTGGAGACAAATTAATAGTGTTTACCAAACCAATTTCAAAATCCCTGAAGTTATTTGACATGAAGTTCTAATAGACACCTTGCATTAAGCCCGGAGGAAGGGTTTATACCAACGTATGTAATGTGCACAGCTAAAATTAGTTTCTAATGCGATGATAGCAAAACAGGGGCAACATAAAATTAAGTACCAGTGCGAATGCGACTGCAATAGAAAATCTTGGAGCTTGAGATATAGACTCAAACCCTTAAATCACGTTTGAAGGCAAATGTGATACTACCGTCATTGTAATCGGTTGACTTCATTAGAATGTGCCTGTTCAAGACTTATTGTTGGTCGTAAACATATCAGGGGCAGCCATTAGGCATTAAGTCTGAATAATTACTAGGCGAGAGGAACGGCGCCCGCGCAATGTTGTGTTCTTCGAGTGAATCCTTACTGGTGATCTATGGGAATCTTGGATTTATATGAATTGGTTTTAAACTATTTTTACGAGGAACCTCAAGATGTATTGGAAAACTGCCGAAGCTGAAACTGTAGATAAACTTTAAAAATGAATGAATATAACACTTCGTATATTTCTGGTCGGAATAAGGAACTTAGAATATTCAGTCCCTATCCACATTTGCATAACATACAGCATGGGTCGCTATTTCAGACTTTCCCTTTAGAGCATAACGAACCATTTCCTAAAACTAGTTTTTAGAGCAAACACAAAATTTTCCCAGTAAGAGCTCGTTAAGACTAAACGATCCTGTGCCGCTAGGAACAACGCTTGCTAACATTATACACACTTTAAATAATCTAGCTTTTCTAACAAAGAAAGACGGGGTGTTTAGGTTTACAGCTAATTCTAAGTATCGCATAAATCTGTGGTTTGATTACGCGCGCGCAGTTTGCAATTAGCACGCGGCGCGGGCGCCGGCGCCGACGCTGTCATACCACGAAATAGTAACAGAAGTTTATTATGTATAATGCGAACCGCGCATTCTTCGAAGAATGATCAAACTTCTATGAATGGCCTGCATTCTCGAGTCAATTTTATAAGCGACGAAAGTTTATAGGTAAATGCGACGAACTGGCAATCAGTAGAACATGAAGGCGATCGGCTTGGTGGCCGAATAAGCATTATTCCATCTCCACTCGTGAATGTCGTAAAGGGCTCTAAACCAGAGGGATGGTCAGTAGCGTCCCTTCTGTGGAACTGTAGCTATACTGCGCTCACCAACCCGTCTGCCAAGCGTGGTGAGTACTGGCGAATTCCTCCCTCATTGACGACACAATTGTTGTGGAAATCTACACTGGAGGCCTTTGTTCAGAAATAAACGGCCTTTTGTTGATATAATGATAATGAGAACGTGAAGACCAACCTTTACACTGTGGTAACACGTGGCTTATCCATCTGTTAAAAGCAATATCCAACACACATTTTGAAGAACAACAGTAATTGCTAAAACTACTGCGGTCGTTTAAGACTTTCTATACACAGATTTTTTTATACACACAGTTGAGGGTGTTATGTTAAGTGGGATTTCTGTTTCCAGCTGTTGTGGTGCCCGCCGCCGACACCGCCCTACAAGAATGTAAGCGTGTATGATTCAAGATTTACTGCTGGGCAAACGAGAAATCGACTGTGTTGAATGTCTGCCGGTATTTGAAAGTAGGGTGGGATGTAGATTCAGACTACATCACGTGTCACGAGTAATTTAAAAAATATATATCATTTAATTCATTTAGTATCTGCTGTTATATGAAAAATATTTCTGTGGTAGTGGACTATAGGTCTATAAGCGTACTAAGTTACAACTTCAAGTTTGAATTTGTGATTCTGAAACCCAAGTCACGTTCATAACCAATTTTAACTCAAATCTTAAAGCCTTAACTAATCAATGAGAATCGACTTGAGGCTGCTTCATGTGTTTGTAGATATTAGCGGTCATTTTTTTTAACTTAGTGATATACGCCGTGTGGTGCCGGCTAAGAATACTACCACCCTATCTCATCCCGTGGGTGTCATAAAAGGCGACTATGGGATTAGCCGAAGGATGGGCAGCAGCGTCCTTCGAGTACAATTATAACACAACTGCGATCGCCAACCCAAGCGTGGCGATTATGGCAAAACCCCTCAATGAGCACATAATCTTTGGGGAGGCTGCTGTCCAGCAGTGGAAGTTTCTCGGCTGAAATGATGATATACGTTGTAGAACCTAAGCTCTGTTAAAATCTGTCAAAATTCTACGTAATCATATGCTGAATATTCATGTCATGTGTAAGACACATGAGATGAACTTACTGAAACAACAACACAGGTAAAAGTAAAAAAATCATCAAGTTATGAATCACTAATATTCACGTTAACTCAAAAACTCTAAAATTTCCCACGTAACTAGTTCAATGTCGTTGCGTGGGTAACCGACTACATTTCCACTAATTAATTCAAAGCATTACCAGTGAATTATACATAAATAACATGAATTAAATTGTAGGTATACAAAACCTGACTCGGTTATGTTACGTGAAACAATTGGGTATTGAGGCCAATGTCGGCACGTGGAGGACATAGTGAGGGCAACAGAGGGCATCCGAGGACAACCGGGGGCGGCTGGAGGGCGCACGGCCACCCCGTGGCCGAGTGACCTCGCCCGGGTCAGGTGTGGGGTGCCGAGACGGGACTATTTTTAGATCTTATTTCTTTATTTTTATAACACAGAAACAGAATCAAAATGAAAGATGAAATAGAGGTAAAAGGCAGATATAAATGCATTGCTTAGTTCTTATCTCAAGAATTAAGCTATAAAATGCAAATATATTTTTCTGGTCGGATTGGTAGTTCCAGAGATTAGCGCGTACAACCAAACGAACTCTTCAGCTTTATTGTATAAGATCAAAAGTTGTAAGTGACAACGTACCGAACACTTTAGGAAGAGTTTACATTTGGGCCCATAATAAAAATAGGACAGACAGTTTTTGTCCTTTTTGAGCACGCAATGTATCGTAATCAACGCGATCAAGTCTCTACGTGATTATTGTACTATGAAATATTATTAAGCTACTGCGAGCGATGACCTCATCCGTGAACTGTAACGGAACAACAGCCATTTAGCTTTTATTTACATTGCGGGTTTATGTGTTATAAATAGTTAATTGTGTTTTACTCAAAATAGCGCCAGGATAGACGAAAAAATATTTTATACTGAAATCAATTAAATATCTGGAAAAATAATCAGAATATTCGTGAAAAGCCCCGACGTAAGTTTCTAATGCTGATGGTTCCGGAATCATGTACTGAATCCATGGTACCAGTTTTCGTTACGATGCAACTTACACCCGTTATTATTATGTGAATAAAATGTAAACTAACGATTTTTTTTTATCCGTGTGGTGCCTGCTCAGAATACCACCACCCCATTTCCTCCCGTGGGTGTCGTAAAAGTCGACTAAGGGATTAGCCAGAGGATGGGCAGCAGCATCCTTCGAGTACATTAACAACTCAACTGCGATCGCCAACCCGTCTGCCAAGCGTGGCGATTATGGCAAAACCCCCCAATGAGCCCACAACACACCCATATCGATCGTTGTGGTGATATTTGGGGGAGGCCTGTGTTCAGCAGTGGAAAGTGTTCATTCGGCCGAAATGATGATGATAATACATTTTTCTGTGTATAAATGAATAAATACAACAGAAAGGCCACGTTGAAGATACTTACTATATACCGATAATTTGTTAATTGCACGTCAGTTTTCATGACTATTGTATGTGTAGATGCCGTGTGGTTCCCAGCAAAGAGTGGACCATCCCTCTCAACCCATGGGTGTCGTAAAACGCAACTAAGGGTTGACATCAAGACATGGTCAGCAACATCCTCTCACGTGTAGGGACATGTACGGGCTTATAGCTGTATGTGTATGTGGAGTAATATAAATGCCGTATACAATAACCGACAATAAAAAATTATGGTTAAAATTTAATGTCCGTCAGCTAACAGTATGACATCAAACTATTTATGATTAGGTACTGTATATACCTATAAACTATACCATTAAGTCTAGATTTCTCTGAATATTATTATACACATCTATTATTATACATATCTATCTATTTTATACACATACATCCGAGTTTCAAGGGCGTGTCTGCATACATCGATCGACCCCGCCCTCGTAACCTAAATTGGCCATGAAAGGGGACGATACGCATCTTTGCGTAACAGCCGTTTGGGTGTGAAATTGAGATTATTTCAATGGCTCTGATACAGATTTATGACGGAGATCATACTATTATTATGAATAGGGTAGGTGTGTTTGTATAAGGTCCTTACATAATTATGAAATTGGCGTTTTGTCGAACTGGTCACTTTGGTCTCAAATATCTGGCGATTGGTTAGATAATCTAAATTCTCCGACGTCGCTGAGGCCTATCGCCGCGTCACCTTCCCATTCAAGTTACTACTTCTCCCCGCCGTGGACGGCCGGTTACCCAAGTTAATAACGAAGAGTTAAATGTGACCGTGGAAGCGGGTCCTTCGCAAAACACGTCAGAGTTAGCGGCAGGCTTCGGTGTGAGTGGTAAAACAGTTTTAATTTACTTGAAATAAATTGGAATAGTGCAAAAGCTCGAAAAATGGGTACCGCATGAATTGATTTTTGGATTTTCGCATGGATTGAGCACACTAAGAAACACCTGTCGAGTGCTGCGTTACATTACTGAACTGGACAATTAATGAGAGGAGCCTGTACGATAATCGGAAACACTCATCACAATGTTTGAACCCAGGAGAACCGGTCAAATCCTACCCCAAGCGAAAGTTGACTCGGAAAGAGTGTTTGGTGGACCAGTGCTGGTGTCATCCACTACAGCTTCCTAAGATCTGGCCACACAATTACGGCAGATGTGTATTGTCAACAATTGCAAACCATGATGGAAAAGCTAGCCGTTAAACAACCGAGGCTGGGCAATTGCTCTAGCCTACTGCTGCTTCAGGACAACGCAAGACCACACACTGCACGAAAGACGGGCGCTATATTAGAGGAGCTGCGATTAGAATGCCTCTATACCCACCATACTCCGCAGACCTTGCCAAACCGCCTTCAAAGATTTTATTGATTCTCGCTCCAACACTTTCTTCAGTAAAGGAATCAACAAACTACCTATGAAATGGCAAAAGTGTATATATAGCAAGCAATGGTACATACTTTGAATGATTAAATATATAATTTAATAGTCCCTTTTTTGATTTGTTTTTTCCATATAAAACGCCAATTTCATATGTGAGTTTCTACGAGTTATAAATAAGTCTCGATTATAATAGTTTAGTTAATCCTCAACTTATAAAATCAATATCATCATCTTCCTGCCCTGGTCCTGAAAATACTCGGGATCGGCGCAATATCTCATATTGCTAAGGCTTTTGCAAAAGGGTTTTACAGCCGGCCGCCTGCCGGACACCAACCCTCTCTGGGTATGCTAGTGTTGAAAGTTTACTCGCTACCTGGGTGTAACCCAAAGTGCTTAATGGTACGCACCGGATACCAACCTCCCTTGGTCGCCTTCTGCGATGCCCATAGGATGAGATAATTTCGGCCGAATAAAGTCCACTGCTGGACACAGGCCTCCTCCAAAGATCACTACAACGACCGATACAGGTGTGTTGTGTGCTCATTGGGGCTTTGCCATAATAGCCACGCTTTGCAGGCGGGTTGGCGATCGCAGTTGAGTTGTTAATGTACTCGAAGGACGCTGCTGCCCATTCTCCGGCTAATCCCATAGTCGCCTTTTACGACACCCAAGGGATGAGATGGGGCAGCGCTATTCGTGGCCTGAGCTACACGGCCAGCTTGTAAAATACAATGTATAAACCGTAAGCAAAACTTAGGGAAATAAATAGAAATTACACAAAATAACTGTGTATGTTTCCTACGCAAGAGCTAAAATCTATCGTGTAAAACATAAGAAAACACTGTTGACACGGTGTCACTGTGTCAAGTCGCGCGTTGACCTAAGATGCGCGTACGCATTCCGCACAACTGTTGCGCAGTGCAACCGGCTACGTAGGCAGAACTATGATATTAATTTGAAGATAGAAAGTGTAAATATAAAATGTTATAAGGATATTTTGTTGTTTAATATACGATAGCCGCAAGATAGGCACAGTAACAACGATTTATTTAAATAAACTCAACATTCATAGGTACTTTTTTTATTTATGTCCAGTGGAAATTCTACATGGAACTTCCTTCACCCCGGGGAAGGGTGAAGGGGTATGCCGGACTCCTACCGGCTAAAACCACTGGAGCGGTCATCTTCGGCACCGAAGGGGAGCTCCAGGTCCTCGCAGGATCATACTAGAGCCGCCCATTGGTGCCACACCTTTAGGCACATAACGGAGGTGTAAAGCGGTCACCCCCTCCAGCGGAGGGAAGGCGACTGTAAAAAGGTCGCCCCCCAGGCACTTCTCGGGGAGGATTAT
Organism: Diloba caeruleocephala; assembly: GCA_947459985.1. Lineage (NCBI taxonomy): Eukaryota > Metazoa > Arthropoda > Insecta > Lepidoptera > Noctuidae > Diloba > Diloba caeruleocephala. Next base: position 26,574,899 of record OX381608.1, on the reverse strand, counting down.
AACGGATCCCCCCAAGCCTCGCTTTGCGCCGTGCCGCGCACATGGCTGCACGTGACCACGTGCGCGCCGCCGTCTTCCCGTGGGTATTCATAGGTAGCCTAGGGGCTACGTACGTGTACCTACCATACGGTTGGGACATGGGTCATGGGTCCCAACCCTATGGTGTGCGGATTAAGACACCCGTGTGGTGTCCAGATAAATTTAGCACGACTCCATCTCCTCCTGTGGATCAGTGGATGTCGTGAAAGCCGGACTAAGGGACTCTAAACCTGAGGGATGGGCAGCAGCACCACTCCTGTGGAACTGCAGCCATACGGCGCTCACCGACCCGCCTGCCAAGCGTCCGGAACGTCACACATGACGCTCGCATCCAATGACTCCCAGTTACTTTCACTAGGTTTTTGCATCACGCTGGGGTAGAATTACTGGGACGCCCTTCTTATGGCCCAGACTTTGCGCTTTGTGACTGCGCTTTTTCCCTGCGTAATTGTAATTGCGTAAAACAGCAATTAAAATGACACCGATTTTCAAAGATTAGCTTGTAGTGCTTTTAAGGTGATATGCGGTAGTGTACGAAAGGAATTCTGGAATGACATCTTTGGTACGTGGTTTAAACGGACGACGGCTTGTATTAACCTCTAACTAACCGTTAACTATGAACATTACTTTGAAACGAAATAATAATAGGACGAATACAACAAAGTGTATATAGTGTAAGTTAAGTACTGTCTCTCAAGCAGTAAGCGACATTCAAGATTGTTTTAAGTAAGAAGTTAGTCCATATATATATACCTATGTGCACCGAATATGCATCATCAATAATAACAATTATTCCTATCTATAAATGCGTCAAATGACCAATTGACGTCACTCTTAAATTTCCACAAAACTTAGTTATTCACCTTAGCACAGTACTTAGAGGCTGCCCGAAATAGCATCCAAACTTTTTACCCATTTAAAGTCGGCATTTATTTCAGTGATTACGTCGACGACGCAAGAAGTCTCCGCAGGCACATGGATCGCCGACGAATTTCGGCGAACACGCACGCACCTGCCCGACGACAGCTGCGCGCGAGTGGCAAAAACGCATCCCGCCGACCGACCGGAGGCAAAGCATGTTTTTTAGGAAATACTAATTCAAGAGACGATAATAGTGTGAAAGGAAACACACACTTTCATGCAAACCTGGTTGCCATGACAGCGTTATACACTAAGCAGAACTTTGGGGTGGTAAAAAAATGTTTGGTTTTTTAGCTTTTGCTAATATCTATCATTCAGGGTGGACCAATCTTGAAAAATGTATATTCGTTATTAGTTTTAAATCTGAAGTGTATGTCATGTCAGCCATAAGACATCCACTGCTGAACAAAGGCCTCCCCCACATATTTCAACAATTGTGTCATAATTTTGGGGGGAATTTGCCAGTACTTACCACGTTTGGCCGGCGGGTTGGTGAGCGCAGTATGGCTTATGTTCCAAAGAAGGGACGCTCCTGCCCATCCCTCTGGTTTAGAATCCCTTAGTGTATGTATGTAATATGATCTATTAAGTTTATTTTATTTTATACAACATGGCAACGAAACGAGCAGGTCAAGTCATTCGTCTGGTGGTACGCGTCACGCCTGCCCTTAACAATTGTAATGCTACCCAGGACAAGTCCTGCGTCGCACTACACTAAGCTCTTCACCTCGAGACGTGAAGTTATTTAGTCTCTTATGTCCAGTAATTTCACTAGCTACAGTGCTCTTCTAACCGGAGCACAGTAATTTCTGAAGTTTAAACACTACTGCTTAGCGGCGAATATCTGGCACTGCGGTGGAACCTACCTTTTTTGATTGGTGTTCAGTGGAAATTCTACATGAACTTCCTTCGCCCCGGATTAGAGTCTCTTAGTCGCCTTTTACGACATCCACGTGAGGAGATGGAGTGGTGCTTTATTCTTAATCCGGAATACACACAGATTCAGATCATCTTGGAACTTGAATTAAAGTCTCGACTATTCATAAGAAAATGGTTTACATGAATAAAAAATGATTTTATCTTATCTACATTTTCTGTTATCACAAGTCTTATGAATTAGCAGCGTCGTATTAAAAATCTTATATACTGTAACACTAGGGCAAAATCCATGCATCGGCCCTCTTAACATCTATGACAGCGACAGCACAGGCGATAGCGGTTGCAACGCGATCGATCATACTCATTAACCGTCAAAACGTCTGCAAAACTCAATTTGTCGCTATAATGCATTTTTTTGTGGACAGCGCCGATAGTGTTTATAAGCAACAGAATCTAACAAATGAACATTTTGTCTTGTTTGGACCGTCTATGGTTACTACAGTTGAATCGTTTCCGTTTGCAAGTAGCAACCGCGAGCTTTGCGTGTCGAAACCGTGTGCAAGATACGATATCAACTCGCGGATCTTTGTAATTCAGTTATTTATCGCTCGCTATCACATTGATAAAGCTGGATGCAACAAATATTTATGAGGGCCCGTCAACTTTATGAATATGCGAGCCGCGGGTACTGCACCGATGAAACGCTCATTTTTTCATATAAAACGTCGTCGAGAGTGGTGGCAACGTTATAAATCATAATCACGTTGATATGAATCCGTTCATCATACTCGGCGTTCACTTTCCGCCGGGGTCCCGTAATAAATGCGGGCCGGGTGCAGCGCGCCGCTGGCCCGCCGCGTCCATTTGTTTCGACTCACTTTCTGCATAATAAAGCGATTTGTGGGCGGGTTGCGCCGCTTAAGCAACGCGTCATTAGTCGCTTGCACTTCTCACGGTGCATGGCGCAACGGGCCCGACAGCGAAACCCCCGTCGTGTTGCGCAACGCGTCGCGATCGATGACCGACTAAAAGCGAAAAGGCGTCCTTGGCAGTGAATCGAGTGCGCGTCCGGCACACCGGCCGGTAATTATTCATAAGCGTTGCACAACCCGCGACGCGCGGGCCGACGATCGATGCGCCGTCAGCGCGATGCGCACTCGATACCTTCACGCCGATGGCTATCGACACGCTCCATCGATCGCGCTCAGCGTAACAGGACGGCTCTAGCACCATCCATCATCTCGATCGTATTTCTTAATCGCATCTTATAGATAATGCGTTAAATCGTAAGTACATCGTAGCGCAAGCCGATTAAATCATGACTCAGCCGCCGCAAATGTCATAAAAGTTTTAGATTCGAGCGCTCGTATGTCTACTTTTATAAATAAGGCTCGGCGGACAGGTGCCCTCGCAGCGCCGGCGTCTAGCTGCTGTACTAAAAAGGTTCGATCTAGAAGCGGTTACGGGTAAACGTGGATGGACGAAATGCGGCGGCGGAGCGGTCGGCCGCAAGCCTGATTTGGTCATGATTAGTGTCCGCGGACGTCTAACTGGGTCCCAAGGATTGCTGTCGTATGAATATGGAGAATGACAAAACAAGGCGACCTTGCGACCAGTTAATTACTATAAAGAGAGCAAAAGATGAACAAACGTCTTCAGTTCGATTTATGCATGTGACATTGAGGAGTTGTGTCACCAACGCTCGCGTATGGAAAGGCGAGCATACCTATAGCCGAGGCGGCCGATTGACGGAAGTCGTAAAATTTTACAACTGTTGTCGCCGGTCCTCGATTAGGTTTATAGAAAGCTTTACTGCTCCCTTGTGCTAGTACATGCAAATGGGCATCAGCGGCGGGGGTCAACACTCCAGTCAGCGTGACTCGCACACAGACAGACAATGCGAACATAAGGGGTGCTGCACCGACGCGATGCAATCAAATTTTAAATTAGAAATCTGTACAATAGTATTGTGCGTCAATCGAAATGAATTACACCCCTAGTTGGGGAGTTAATTGGTTTTAGAGATCGAATTTTCTATTGTTAACTCCACAACGCGATGTTATGTGGCGGCAATGCGCTGTTCCTTTAGGGTCGAAATGAAGTCGAAATAAATGTCTCGTAAAATTAATCACATTTCCCTTTTTATGACGCCACAGTAAAAGCAAATATAGCTCACTCACTGTACCTAAAACAAAATTCAACTTGGGATGTCGAAATTCTATATGGCTTGTGTTTTATTAAACTCTTCTACGAAGGCCGTAACAATATCGGAGCTCTTGAGAAATGGCCCCAATCAAAACTACAATAAAGTGGATTGCAGTGTTATTATCTTTTTGCTAAGTGATGAGGTTTTATCTGGGCGGGTATTACCGACAGCTTGGGAGCAACTGGTTGCCTAACGCCGGCACAATCTAGTTTGCGCAACGTTAGATCGATGGGGCCCACGGACAATGAGTGCTTCATTCTTATCGAGTCGAGTCTCGATGACATCGCCTCCCGCAATACCTATAGCGGTATGATATATCGCGATTTCATATCGATGCTTGAAAGGCAAAAGACGGTGAGCGTTGTTGTTTGTGAAATTGAATTATCATTTTTCTTGCATTTTTTTCTACGGTCTAACTCAATTGAATCTTGTCTTATTACCATTTACATTTCCAGCTTTGATATGTAATTTGACGGCACGGTTGGTGCAGTGGCTGATACAGTCGGCTGCTGTATCATCATATCACATCGGCCATTTATACGTCCACTGCTGAACAGGTGAACTGGTGAGCGCAGTATGGCTACCGCTTCACAGAAAGGACGCTGCAGCCCATCCCTCTGGTTCAGATTCCCATAGTCGCCTTTTACGACATCCACGGGAGGAGATGGAGTGGTGCTATATTCTTAATCCGGACACCACAGGCTGCTGTGCTATATATATATATATTTGTATGATCTGCAGGTAGTTGTTCCGGGTCTGGGTGTATTGTGTGTGGAATTTGTGTTTGTAAACGTATCACGACAGGAGAAATACTAGTGTGGGGCAACGTTTAAAAAAAACTTCTACGTGAATACAGCTTTTAGTTTCTTTAGAGCAGGACATGTGTATAGGTAATCAGAATATTTCCCCTAAATGTAAATATCTATTGCGCATACGATAATGTCATATTGCAAAAATTCAACTGAAGATAAATAAAGACTAATATCCGGGCCAATTCTCATAATTAATTTACATAATGACTGAAAATTGACAGAACAGATTAAATTATAAATGTAGAAATAGAATATTTTTCTCCTCTTACAAGTTCAGTTCGGTTTCAGTATGATCTCAATCTCAATTTTGACTTGTATATAAGGAGGCAATTATCAATTATATAGCACTTATATACCTGTCTTAGTTCATAATTTTAGCAGAATACCGTTTTAGCTTCGATTGACTTTTGACCCATTTTCGATCTCATCACAATATAAAGTTTATGTTTAGAATATCATTTGTGACATTTACGAAATTATATCCGGATTCTGAAAGGCATGTCAAATGCTGAATTATCGGACATTCTGTCACTATAATCCGCCCGTTAACACAATAACCACAATCCTCGGGTTTTAAAAAAAAAGTTGCTAATTATTGACCGTTAACGCGTGTTGGTGCGAGATGAAGATGAGATTCAAGAATAACGTCTATAAGACCCAAAATTGCTATGATCGGCGGTTAGTTGGAGATTGACACAAACTGTTAAAAGAATGTCACATTTGTGTTTCAGAAACATAAAACAAGTTCAATTAGAAAATAATTGCATGTCACGTAATTTTTAGAGTTTAAATTTAAGATAAATTTCGTATCAGAAACTGGCTGTAAGACTAGATCGGAATTATATGTTGAACTTTTTTAATAGTGTTGTGTGTATGCAATTTTCTTAAAACTCGTAAAGTGTAAAGAAACCTACAAATATACATCCATACAAATATAACAATAATATGCATATATTGCGATAATTGCGTACTACCATTTTGTCTCTAGATCTAGGATTTTTAAATGACGATGACGATGACTTTTAATATTTTATCGACACAAACGACACGATGTCGTCAAGACCCAAGTTACATATTGTTCAAAGATTAGCATAATTATTTGAATAGCGACGGTTAAAATCGAATTTTACGAATAATAAAATATTCATAGTGAGCTTTGGCATTGCGAAATTAATTATTAGTAAACAGATTGCGCGAAAATAGTGGAATAGAATATTAACCCAGAAGAAACCTGTTCAATCGCAACATAAGATTCCCAGGTTGTAACGGTCGGGAACACAGCTCTAATAAGGAGCATAAGTTACATATGGTTCAAAGATTAGCATAATTATTTGAATAGCGACGGTTAAAATCGAATTGAATGAATAATAAAATATTCATAGTGAGCTTTGGTATTGCGAAATGAATTATTAGTAAACAGATAGCGCGAAAATAGTGGAATAGAAAATTAACCCAGAAGAAACCTGTTCAATCTCAACATGAAGATTCCCAGGTTGTAACGGTCGGGCTCACAGCTCTAATAAGGAGCATAAGTTACATATGGTTCAAAGATTAGCATAATTATTTGAATAGCGACGGTTAAAATCGAATTGAATGAATAATAAAATATTCATAGTGAGCTTTGGTATTGCGAAATGAATTATTAGTAAACAGATAGCGCGAAAATAGTGGAATAGAATATTAACCCAGAAGAAACCTGTTCAATCTCAACATGAAGATTCCCAGGTTGTAACGGTCGGGAACACAGCTCTAATAAGGAGCATAAGTTACATATGGTTCAAAGATTAGCATAATTATTTGAATAGCGACGGTTAAAATCGAATTGAATGAATAATAAAATATTCATAGTGAGCTTTGGTATTGCGAAATGAATTATTAGTAAACAGATAGCGCGAAAATAGTGGAATAGAATATTAACCCAGAAGAAACCTGTTCAATCTCAACATGAAGATTCCCAGGTTTTAACGGTCGGGAACACAGCTCTAATAAGGAGCATAAGTTACATATGGTTCAAAGATTAGCATAATTATTTGAATAGCGACGGTTAAAATCGAATTGAATGAATAATAAAATATTCATAGTGAGCTTTGGTATTGCGAAATGAATTATTAGTAAACAGATAGCGCGAAAATAGTGGAATAGAAAATTAACCCAGAAGAAACCTGTTCAATCTCAACATGAAGATTCCCAGGTTGTAACGGTCGGGCTCACAGCTCTAATAAGGAGCATAAGTTACATATGGTTCAAAGATTAGCATAATTATTTCAATAGCGACGGTTAAAATCGAATTTAATGAATAATAAAATATTCATTGTGAGCTTTGATATTGCGAAATTAATTATTAGTAAACAGATTGCGCGAAAATAGTGGAATAGAATATTAACCCAGAAGAAACCTGTTCAATCGCAACATGAAGATTTCCAGGTTGTAACGGTCGGGAACACAGCTCTAATAAGGAGTTCCACTCCTTAGCGGTCCGCATTTAAAACGTGTTTAGCAAAACGCTTCGTGCGTATGGGTGGAGCATCCGCCATCTAACGGTGGCGCAATTTCGTTCGGCGGGGTGTCCGATGATGGAGTGGGCTTGGGAAAATTAAACTGTGCAATTCAGGTAGTGCCCGCACCTTTCGTAGCCACAACTTAAGTGGGATAACTTCAGGTAGCCCATTATTAATGTTATTGGAGCAACGTGCGGCTGCGCCGCGCGGGGGCGTGCCGCGCAAATAGAGACACGGACTTACACGCTCCGCTATAAAATATAATTGTTACAACGAATACATAATTAACTGTTGTTTATTGCTTGTAGAAGGTTTTATAGGTAAATTGTAAGTTGTAAAAGTTGTGTGTGTATTTTAAGATTGCTGGCAGACGAGTCACCGGTATAAGTGATCCAAGCGATCATTACATCCAGCGTAAGCGACATGATTCCTGTGGATGTTTTAACTAGCTTACGGCCGAATACTGAAACGCCACCTAATATTAAGTCCCGCTTTAACTATTTGAGCCGCCTGGTTTCGTACCGAATATTAATTGGCATTTCAATATCCGGCTGCTAGTTTTTAAAAGTTTAAGATCAATTTACTAAATGTGCTTACATCTTTTTAGAACAGTTTGCGGATTAGATAAAGGGAACTGAACGCTTAAATATATCACACTAACGTTTTCGGTAGGAAAGTGAGCGTCTCAAATAGTTTAGAGGGATTTAAATGTTAAGTGGCATTTCAGTATTCGGCCGTAAGCTGATTACTTCACTTATACATAATAAACTTCATGATTTTGAAAGTTTGCATCTCCTTCTGTATCATTTTCCTCTGTAAATATTTACTTATACTTTGATGCAGAATGGTGGTGCGCTTAATGCCTTGTGGCATTTTCTTCCAGTCAACATTTCTTTGGGTAAATATGAAAAGCATCAAAAGAGGTACAAACACAGGATAATTCAATAATAAGATATAGATACATACAAATCTGTTCGATAGGAACAGATATTTGTACCAAAACTGCAGCAAGGTGCGCTAGCGCCACAGTGAGCATGATGTTAGAAACAAAATGTAAATTTTATTACGCGACAGGCGTGTCGCGGTTAAACATGCAAATTAGATTAATTAAAATTCCCCGTACAGGTGCTAGGGCTGATCCTTTGTGGTGGGGTGATGATGCCAATATCATTATTTTTGGTTGGGTTTCTCGCATACATTTCTGGGAAATGTGGTTGCTTAACCGGTCATTTCTGGCGAAGCCAAAAGAGGCCTCCAGCCAGGCTTAAAATAATATTTAAAAAAAACTAAGCAACTTTCGCTAAGGGCGCCCCCTGCGGGACACGGACCTCGGTTTAGGGCGTTGCTATTAACAAGCTGTTGTTTTGGGGACAGCTGGATCGGTATTATTTATAATGTATTAGGGGGCATTTCAAACTATAGGCTCGGCGCGGGCCGGCGCGAGTAAGAGATGGGAGGGAGAAGTACTAACTTGAACGGGAAAGTGACCCGGCGATAGGCATCCGCGACGTCGGTGAGTCGGATCATCATCCATGCCTTCATTCCTTGATCGGTTAGGTCATTGGTGAGCACTTTTGCTGCTGTACTACGGCGCGAGAACTGCTTCTGTGGGCACCCAGTGACCGGGCCACAAGCATAACCAGAAGGCCTTCACAGGAAAACATGCTAGACTTAACAGGTTTTGGCGCTCAGCTCACATATAACGTTATTTCACTCTGTCAGCCCGAACACAATCCCAACTGACTTATCCACCAAGACATTTAACAATGTTTGGTAGTAAGTCTTTTTCCAAATACGTTGACTTTGGCTTCCCGTACGCTAACGCAATTATTAAACGATGTGGGTAGAATATTTATCATAAATCGAAATATGTGGCGGTAGTCATAGTGCACTGAAGGTTAATGGAATACTAGGAGACGGACGCCTTTACTTTTCCTCTGCTAGAAGTTAGAACAGTTGCTGAAATTGGCGTGACATGGTCGGATCATGAACATATGTAAATCAATAGTCTGTATCTGGAATTTATAATTATGAACATAATCTAATGCTATAATTATTATCTACTTTCAAATGCGTATCCTTCTGGTGTATAAAAGTTATTAAGAAAATAAAGACATGACATCATGTAAAAGAAAAAGCTTAACTTTTTAACGTAACAATATTATGTTTAACTCTGTCCATGTTATGACATGAATTATCAATGATGTAGTAGCCCTAACATATAAAGGAGGAGGGGTGTGCACGAGCGGGGGCGGGGCAATCGGTGCGAAAGCACCTGCAGGGCCAGCGCGTGCGCAGCTGACGCTTAAAATATGGAAATTGGGAATTTATAGCAAAGGCACCTCATGAAATTTTGATGGAGCGCCTGATTGACAAACCAGGTGCAACTGGAGTGTGGAGTCCGTGAATCTAGGTAGTTTTAAGCTTTAAACTTTTTATCCTCAAAATATAAAGTCGATTATTATACGCTGGTAAACGATTTTTTATATTTGTAATCCGTGATAATGATTACTATATCTTGATAAATGGCTAAATAGTAGTTGTTTCTGCGAACAGACTTAAATAATTATAGCAAATTGACTAACATAAACTTACGATACCAAGTTATTTTTTATCACAAACAAAATAAGACGCAGCTACGGTTAAAAGGTAGTTTCTCCATAATCCGACAACTGTAAAGTGATTCATAAAGCAATTACATTTTTCTATACAAGTGCCTTTATAATAGAGCTACCGCCTAGCAATCATATCGCCCACGAGCATATTGTATGATCAGAAACAATCACGGAAATGTGCTGCTAAGCGGCACCGATAGCTACCTAGTCTCATCAATAACACTAACAATGGTGTATTAACGTAACAGCTAATTAGTAGCGCAAGTAGTGGGTGACGCAGCGCGTTGAAGCATCTGTATTACTTTAACGACGACCGGTGACCTCTTGTTAATATCGGGCGAAAGCGACTTTTTAATTGGATACAGGAATTGAATTCGTTAAAATAATTAAAATAACGTTTTAACTCATCAAGGTTCAAGATAATGACCATCCCCGCCAGATGCTTAACTCATTTAAATATTGAGATCATAAATTGCGTCTACTTATAATATGATTACCATATTTCGTATTAATTAATTGTGAAACATTATTGAGGTTGTATTGACCTAATTATTGTTAAAGGAATTCTAAAAGGAAAAATCGCCAGACATCGGAACCTATTAAAAAACGAATATACATAGATAGATGTGTTTATTTTTCCTCAAACTGCGTAATATACTAAGTCTATTTCAACTAGTCATAACTATAAAGGTTGTGTCAAAATACGGATGTTACCTTTTCATTCGATTCATAGCAGGCTACAAAAAAAGTCGTAGTAACTAAATTATTTTTCGCCTTTTTTCTTGCTTTAGAATGGCATTCCGTCTATATCATATAACTCTTGAGATCTGTCCTTGTCATCAGCTCAGCACTCTTCAAGGCATCCTTGTGTAATCAAAGCCTAGTAATCCGCGACTAATATCGTCATTAGCATCAGTCGAGTCTCCTCAATAAGTCAATATCAGTGCGCTAAAACGGTCGCAAGCTGCGCGGGCGCCGCGGAAGCGTTACATCTTATAAACAATTATTAATAGCTGCGCCCACACAACACCGCCCATTGCCTTTGATACGTCACCTGACAGTTTACGAGCAAATAATTGTACGGTTTTGAAGTTCAAGACTAAAAAAAGTAAACACCAAACAGGTTCGTATTGATGTCAAGTGCGTTAAATAAATAAAAACCGTCTGGCTATTTCACCATCGGTTTTTATGAGGTGTTATAATTGTGGGAACACATATTTAATTGTTAGCGTGCAAATGCATTTTTATGGGCGCTTGATCATATGACGAACTAGTCTCCCAATCGATATGATGAATCCGACAGACTATGATGATTCATCATATCGGCCATAGAACGTCCACTGCTGAACAAAGGCCTCCCCCACAGATTTCCACAATTGTGTTACGATTTTGGAGGATATTTGCCAATACTCACGCTTGGTGGGTGGGGTGATGAGCGCAGAATGGCTACTGTTACAGAAGGGACGCTGCTGCCCATCCCTCTGGTTTAGAGTCCTTAGTCGGCTTTTATGACATCTACGGGAGGAGATGGAGTGGTGCTACATTCTTAATCCGGACACCACACGGACAAATATTATTGATTCTCAATAAAATATATTCACGCAAAATTCGAGCGTTTTCTTCGTTTGGATACCTTCCTACAACCCACCCCTTCAGATCAAGAATAACATACTAAATCTACTTCCAAAACACTTATTCAAAACTCATGCAGGTAATATAATAAAGACCCTCGATCTCAAAATAATACACGAAGACATTTTTTTATCAATTCAATACCCGACTGTCTTATTACCATAACCCAGCAAGGTATAAACTTCAACAAAACAGCCGCCAGTCACGCAATCCTGTAGCCCACAAGTGAACAACATCTAAAGCTTCCTCGTCTAGATTGCGAGCACGAGTGTATCATTGTATTTGCATCAATACAAACCGGTTGCAAGTCTAATTGACCGGTACATTGTCGCCCACCATTACGATCACTTTGTTCCGATAAGATGTTGGATTGAATATCGCAGAGTTGTAAAATATTGCTTGTTGCAAATCCGATCGGTTGTAATGTGCCGTGATATGAAAAAGAAATGATGAGTACTGTAACAGAACCGTCTTTTAATTTTTTTTTATTGGTGCCCAGTGGAAATTCTTCATGTACATCCTTCGCCCCGGGGAAGGGCGAAGGGGTATGCCGGACTCCTACCGGCTAAAACCACTGGGGCGGTCATCTTCGGCACCTAAGGGAGGCTCCAGGTCCTCGTATGATCACACTAGAGCCGCCCACTGGTACCACGCCTATAGGCACATCTCGGAGAGGGTGACTGTAAAGCGGTCACCCCCCCGGGGGGATTGTAAAGGATCACCCAAAGCGTCCCACGGCAGTGCGTGACCACATGCGTGCTACCGTCTTCTCTTGGGTCGTTTGGTTCACACGCAGATTCCCCAATCTACGCACCCGCGAACCCAAAGGTCCCCCGCCTTGTAGCTACGGCAGGGGGTTTCAGGCGTATGGGAATTAGGCGCCAGGGCGGTTGTTACCCCGGGCCGTCTCCTCCTTCTTCGAGCGGAAACTGTAACTAGGCTGAAAAAATTGTAATTCCTTATTACAACTTCGACAGCACGGTTTGTGCTGGTGGCTGATACAGTCCGCTGCTGCGCTCCGGGTCGTGGGTTCGATTCCGCACGGAACAAATATTTGTATGATCTGCAGGTAGTTAGTTCCGGGTCTGCGTGTATTGTGTGTGGAATTCATGTGTGTAAACTCACCCACAGGAGAATTCCCAGAGTGTGGCCAAGGATTAAAAAAAAATGTAGTACAACAAAAACTGCTCTTAACATCTAGTAACTAAAGCAGAGAAACAGCTGATACTGTATTTTTAACCGACTTCAAAAAGAAGGAGGTTCTCAACTCGGTGCGTATTTTTATGTATGTATACCGAATACTCCGAGATTTGTAGACCGATTTCAGCAATTCTTGGTCCCACATAAGTTTCATTGCATTTGATTGAGTAATTTTTTTAACTAGCTTCAATAAACAGGTTTAATTTGACTGTGCTTATCTAGATGAAGTCTTAATAGTTCCGATTCCTCCGAGATTAGAGAATCGATTTGAGTCATTCTTATTTTTAGTGTTAAATACTCTCGAATTGGTTTCATATATTTATATTAATATATAAATATATGAAACCAATTCGAATGTTTAATAATATATTAATAATATAATATATAAAACCATGGTTCACGCAGACCAACGAGAAATTATATTTTATAACTCGCCCCACCCGACTTCATAAAAAAAACTTTTAATATTTTATTTATTATATATGGGGTTCTGAAGTCGGAACATTCAGGATTGATTGCATTTAAAAATGAAGATGCACGACGAACTCTGTAGTACTTTGTATCTGTTAGTATTTAGTAATAGTATAAATTTTCTATTTACCTACCTATATTAAATTCTTACAAGGCAACATAAGTCCCGGAGACCGCTACACTGCCCATTCAGTCGATTTTAACAAGTGTTATTCGGATACCGATTTTATTTAATGTGGTTCCGAATTAAATATATAGCACCACTCCATCTCCTCCCGTGGGTGTCGTAAAAGGCGACTAAGGGAGAGTCCCAGAGGGATTGGCAGCACCGTCCTTTCTGTGACACAACAGCCATTCTCTGCTCACCAACCCGTCTGCCAAGCATGGTGAGTACTGGCATGTTCCCCCAAAATGACGACACAAGACATGTGACAGGTCATTTATGGGGGAAGCCTTTGTTCGGCAGTGGACGACTATTGGCTGGTATGATGATGATGGTGCCGGCTACGAATACCACCACCCCATTTCCTCCCGTGAGTGTCGTAAAAGTCGACTAAGGGGTTAGCCGCAGGGTGGGCAGCAGCGTCCTTCGAGTATATTAACAACTCAACTGCGATCGCCAACCCGTCTGCCAAGCGTGGCGATTATGGCAAAACCCCCCAATGAGCCCACAACACACCCATAGTCGTTGTGGTGATCGTTGGGGGAGGCCTTTGTCCAGCAGTGGACTTCATTCGGCCGAAATGATGATTTACCTACACTGTTGTCCTTAAACAACATTTAGGGTGAGATTCAGAAACGAATCTAAACGTGAACTTACGCTTCCGTCTGTCAAAATTAGGGGCGCAAGTAGTTGCATTTTGACAGATGGAAGCGTAAGTTCACGCTTAGACTCGTTTCTGAATCTCACCCTAAGTCGACTTTAACCAATCGATGCAATTTTAAACAGAAAATTATCTCGTATCACCTTTTGAGGCATAGTTCGAAACATGATTTTGGTAGACAACGGCATTATAGCTTAAGGATTATGTGATGCATTACAATAAACGACCACGCTTGGCGGCATTTACATCAATATGAATATAAATAAACAGCGTTACGTATGGCGGCTTTATGTCCATGACATGTAATTCAATTACCTGGATGAACTTGAAACCGGTTATGGGTCTAATTGTCTAAGTATTGTTGTCGCTGCTTATTCAGATCTTGTCGCATCTTTCTAATCTGTTAGATAACAGTTTAGTATAATAACATGCCGTGTGGTGCCGGCTATGCCGTGTGGTGCCGGCTCAGAATGCCACCACCCCATCTCCTCCTCCTGGGGGTCGTAAAAGTCGACTAAGGAATTAGCCGGAGGATGGGCAGCAGCGTCCTTCGAGTACACTAACAACTCAACTGCGATCGCCAACCCGTCTGCCAAGCGTGGCGATTATGGCAAAACCCCCCAATGAGCACACAACATACCGATGTCGGTCGTTGTGGTGATCTTTGGGGGAGGCCTGTGTCCAGCAGTGGACTTCATTCGGCCGAAATGATGATAACAATGTAATGTATGTTTAAATTATATCTGAATAAATCGTAAGCGAAAGATCTATTGCACTGAATTGTACTTAATATCGACGATTATAATCGACGGTTGGTGCAGTGGTTGATACGGTCGGCTGCTGCACTCCGGGTCGCGGGTTCGATTCCCGTACGGAACAAATATTTGTATGAGCTGCGGGTAGTTGTTCCGGGTCTGGGTGTATTGTGTGTGGAATTTATGTCTGTAAACGAACCCACGACACAGGAGAAATCCTATTGTGGGGCAATGTTTTTATAGAAAAAAAAAATATCCTATAATAAAATTAAAATACTCCTGTGTTGGGGGTACACACAGAAATAGGAAATACTTAAGGAGAAGTGGTACGGGCGCGTAACCGCGCCACCGCGACATGCCCATTTGGCCATCCGGAAAAAATGGCAGTTTTATAACATCAGTTGGTTGAGATTCGATCGCGTAAGTGAAACTTTGTTAAATTGTAGTGTTGTTCGGGGATAACATGCAAAAACCGAAGCGAAAATAATAACTTTATCAAGGAAGGAATCATATACAATATGAAAGAGAAGGAATTTTCTTGTATTTATCTATAAAAAGAGTAAATTAAAAATTATTGTTTTCTTTATTACGTTACATTTGGATTGATGGAGCAGAACGACATTATTATCTTATCTACTACTTTTAACTAGCAATCGGTGAATAACAAACGCAGTGAATAGACCAGGGAATGGTGCTGCCAATAAACTTACGCGTTGCGTACTGGCGTTTGCGGTCTGTACGCTCGGTATGATTGGCTAACTATAAAGTCGTGGGTGTGTTTTAGTATGAGAAGCCAATTATAATATTGTGTTTATTCAGTTCATTGGATGAGAACTTGTAACTGTGTGCATTAGTGTGCTTTTATGAAGAATAGTAGTGGGAAAATGGATTTCTGGGTTCGCATACATTCTGATCTACATGGCATATATCTTTTCTTCCAATATCTTTGGGGGTACAGTTTACAGACATAAATCTCATATGCACAAACACCCAGACCCGCAAAAATTATCTGTAGATCATATACGACGGCACGGTTGGTGCAGTGGCTGATACAGTCGCCCAAATATTTGTATGATCTTCAGATAGTTGTTCTGGGTCTGGGTGTAAGAGCTTAGCCACTGCGGCAACCGTGTCGTCCTTACTTATCCGACAAACTTAAGTAAAAGAAAGATTGCATACAGGATATTTCATTAACTGCCTACCATTAATAACCCGTTAAAACATTTATAAAGTCAATTAGTTACCCATTCATCGATTACGCAATATATTCGGTAACACACTAAATCGATTTAATAAGTCGACTGACTATGCACAACATACGTGAATAATCGTTACATTGATTAATTAAGACTTAATTCGACTCGTCATTAATTTTTGTCGATTACGAAATATATATTCTACTAGCTGGAAACCGCGGTTTCACCCGCGTTTAATTTAAAAGAAATTTAGAGTACTTCGACATAGACACTTGACATAGAATATATATATTGGGACTTCAAAGTTTTATTTTTTTAGCGCGGAACCCTAATTATTTTGGTAAAGTAAAAGTAGCTAAGTTCCTCATAACATCAACTATCTGCCAGTGAAAGTCCCGTCAAAATCGGTCCAGCCGTTTCGGAGATTAGCGGGAACAAACAGACAGACAGACAAAAAATTAAAAAAATCGTTTTTTGTTATTGGTACCGTATATAAGTACTTTCATATGCATTAAGTAAAAAACTGTTATTTTGACATTACAAACAGACACTTCAATTTTATTTATTTGTATAGATGATTTTCTATTCGAATATTAAAGCTTATTATTCGCGTCATATCGCGCATCGCAGTGATGACCTAGAAAGTAACGCGGAAACGTGTAGAGATGGTCGCAATTATCAGAACAACAGCTTTTTTTTTGGATTCTCGCATACATTTCTGGGAAATGTGGTTGCTTAACCGGTCATTTCTGGCGAAGCCAAAAGAGGCCCCAGCCAGGCTTAAAATTAATATTTAAAAAACTAATCAACTTTCGCTAAGGGCACCCCCTGCGGGACACGGACCTCGGCTTAGGGCGTTGCTGGGGATAACAAGCTATTGTTTTGGGGACAGCTGGATCGGTACTATTAGAATGTATTAAGGGCCATATAAAGCTACAGGCTCGACACGGGCCGGCGCGAGCAAGAGACGGGAGGGAGAAGTGCTAACTTGAACGGGAAGGTGACGCGGCGATAGGCCTCCGCGACGTCGGTGAGGCGGGCATCCTCGGCGGCGAGGGCGGTAGAACGGTCGGGTGTTAAGTGAATGAGACAACAGAACAACGGCGCCGCTAATTAAATTAAAGTATGAACTTGTATTCCCAGTTGCACAATGTCCTTTACAAATGCACTTGCCGCTTTATGTATGTTGTATTCAAATTCCAGACACAGTTGATAAGAGTTATTTGCAGACAGAGATCTAAATTCTGCATCCTATCTGCAAGGCCGATAATTTACGGTTCCAATTGTGACAAAGGACAAAATCAACCAGTATCGGGCCTGATAAAGTTTTGTCAAAGTATTACTATAACAAGAGGAAACAATTTGGTACAGTCAGATACACGAAGAAGAAGAAAATGGAAAAAAATCTCTTGGCACAGTTTATGAAAGAGCTATATTGGACTTCTGGACTTGCGACTGGAAGGCTTGGTGACCTGAAACACAGGCTTCGGCGTAGCTTAGGCACCAGTCTCCCACAATAAATTTGAATAATACTGTAACTGCAATATTGTATTTTGTTGCAACATTTCCATTATTGCGGTGAGAAAATAAATTACTTACTTACTTTTTCAGTAATAATCGCTATATTGGAAACAATGTTCTGCATCCTACACCGCGCTAAAACAAGTTCCTCGCATGCCACAGTCCACAACAAGTAATCTTTTAATTAGAACTGATGTACCGTCGACTGGGTAGAAAGAAAGCGCCAGTCTCAAGGCCGAGCCCACATATAGATCGCCAAGTTTAGCACATTGTGCCGACTGTCGGCGACGCGATGACAATGACATGTACTTGTGACAACTTGTATTCCACTACGGACAAGGTTTGAAACAGTTGACATTTATAAGCTTTTCAAATCCATACATTTATATGTGGACATTTCAAATTGAAGTACCGTTTTTAGTATATATTAATAATAAAAGCGGGGTGGGGGGATTAAGCTTACTAATTTCGAAAGGTACTGTGCCATTAATGTGCACAAGAAACATGTGTGTATGTTAACGTTAAAGCAGATAAAATAAAGTAAACATATACACACACGATTCTTCATATAAAAGACTGAACACCAATCAAATGAAAGCATTTTAGTCACGTTCATAGCTGTATGACTAAGATTCCTTCGCCTTCTCTGCGATAACTATTATGTAAAATAAAGTTATGATAACAAATAGCGTTGTTTCCATTTCTTTAAAATTGAATTACTACACATGTTTATCTATTCGTTATAAAGTTTTACTATTAGATACTAGTTCTAAGGATTATAGAAATTAGGATCATAAAACCACCAGAACAAACAATTTCTTAGTTTTTTTTTTTTATAAAACGTTGCCCCACACTAGGATTTCTCCTGTGTCGTGGGTGCGTTTACAAACACAAATTCAACACACAATACAGCCAGACCCGGAACAACTACATGCAGATCGGACAAATATTTGTTCCGTGCGGGAATCGAACCCACGACTACGACGAGCAGCCAACTGTATCAGCCACTGCACCAACCGTGCCGTCAAGCGTCAAAATGCTTAGTAGTTAGTTACTAAAATTTATGTTTATCGTAAAATATTCTTTCAGCTACTGTGGTGACTAAACTGTATTAGGTTATAGTACTTAAGCTATTTCATATGCAGTATTATCTATATGAACAAAACTTAAGGTACTCAGAAACTATTAGTCAAAGCTTGCTTTATCTGAACTGTTCAGCAGTCCGATATTTTTCAGCGCAGTATTTGCTTTTCAAACTTCAGAGTCGATATTGGTCCATAGTCATTATCATTTCAGCCGAATAAAGGCCACTGTTGGAGACAGGCCTCTCCCGAAGATCGCCACCACGACCGGCCAAGGTGTGTTGTGTGGTCATAGGGGGCTTTGCCATAATCGCATGCAAATGCAGTAGAGTTGTTAATGTACTCAAAGGAAGGTGCTGCCCATCCACCGGCTAATCCCATAGTCGCCTTTTACGACACCCACGGGATGAGATAGATTGGTGCTATTCGTAGCCGGCACCACACGGCAGTCCATAGTAAGTGATCCAAAAGAAACCAAGAGACGTGTTATCTCACCGAATTTAATTCTATTTCAGCTCACCATTTCGGACCCCGTTGCGAATAATATTAGAGGCTATAACGTCAACAAATACACTTCATTTCAAGTCGGACTGGTAATGGAGTGATGCTAAGAGAGTTCCTTTGGACGTACAGAACCAACGAAACCCTAAACAATGTTACAAATGTTGTCGAACCCTTTTTAAATTACATTTAAGATCGTTAAAATAATTTTCTCCTGCACATCGATGCACCAATCACATTGAAACACTCTAATAACTCGTCAATCTCGCCTGACGAGTTACCTCAAATCAATGGCCGCTGGTCTATACAAAGAGATGCGTTCGTGTTGCTACTAAAACTTTCTCCCGATAACCTTTCGGTACTCTCGTGGCGATCTTGTATCGATTGACCTCACGACCACGAGCTCTTTGCAGCCGCAGTCCGTACGTGGTTACTCGTTTTCTATTCTATTCTACTCCAAATGCGTCGCCATCTGATAGCAAGGGCGTTTGTTAGTCATGTCGCATGACTTAGCTTGGTAGGGCTGTTCGTTTTAGAAAATGGAAGTACCTGATCATTTTTTAAAGAGTCTATAACCGTATGGTCTCTCATCATAGCAGGCAAAGGACGTTCATTGCTGAACAAAGGCTTTCCCTATAGAGGGGAATTTGCTAGTACTCACCATGCCTGGCAGGCGGGTTGGAGTATGTGTGCTCATATCAAAGGACCCCGGGAAGACCGTGGCACGTGGCCACGTACCGCCGTGTGCGCAGCACAGCGCAAAGCTAGGCTTGGGGGGAACCTTTACAATCCTCCCGAGAAGTGCCCCGTGGTGGGGGGACCTTCTTACAGTCGCCTTCCCTATGCTGGAGAGGGGGACGCTTTTCAGTAAGTCAGTCATCCGAAATGTGCCCAATGGCATGGCAGCATGAGCATCTCCAGTGTGATCTCACGAAGATCTTAAGGGAGCCCCTCTTCGGTGCCGAAGACTCCCCTAGTCGCCTGTTACGACTAAACCAGAGCGATGGGCAGCAGCAGCCCTTCTGTGGAACAGCAGCTATACTGCGCACACAAACCCGCCTGCCGATTAAGCGTGATAAGATGGCAAGATGGCCACGGTCATGGAAATCAATGACGAGTCCTTTATTCAGTAGTGGACGACATTTGGCTGATATGCTGATGATGATAATGATGATCCATTACTACAATACGAACTATTTTGATTGGATTCTTCAAAACCCGCAGTCGAGGTAAAACGTGGCGGACAAAGATCTACGTTTACGGAAATCACTTCGTTGTTTGTCAGAGGAGCAGCCCTAGGACCTACGAACTACCTAAGCTCACCCCGACTTAACCTAGCATGTAACAGTTCCGCACACAAACACGACAAAAACACAAAACCGATGCATCGATACAATCTACAGAATCCATCGATCTTTACGAAACGATCGAAAAGAGAGCAAGGTCGCGCATTGTGCGCGTGCGCAGCAATTGGTGTATCAACACAGTTGGCTGTTATTGTTTTTTGTACGGTATTGATATTTAATTAGATAAATTATTTAGAATTAAATTTGGAGCACACATGTGGGTCATTGTCAGATCGATCGCGATGGCTTTGTTAGAAAATTTGACCGTCGTTTCTATTGCTAAATCATTTTACAAACTTGAATTAATATTCCAAATTTAATTTAATTCCATTCCAAAATATTCAGAAGCACTTAAACAAAATATGTATTTCTAACTTTTTCTCTTAGTTAAACGGTTTTCTTGAACCAACCCACGCTGGGTTGGGTTCTTGTGGTTGAAAAGTTGCCTACAGGAGCAATTAGTGTACGAACACACATCGACACGCCTAGTCTAGACGTCTGGTGCCAAGCTGCCACTAACAACACCACTTTCGCTGTCACATAATTACAGCCGTTAAGGTCCTTTCACGCGTTATCGACATTCAAAGGACGAACCAATGTTTCAGCCGTTGCCGTCCCTTGCTTCGCGTTTGTATTTGTCTACGACTGATAGATAATCTCTGGGAATTAAAGTTTTGCCGTCGTATTGCTAAATGGTGCAGGCTAAGAATACCACCACCCCATCTCATCCCGTGGCTGTCGTAAAAGGCGATAGATGATAGAGGCGGAGGATGGGCAGCAGCATCCTTCGAGTATATTTATAATTCAACTGCGATCGCCAACCCGTCTGCCAAGCGTGGCGATTATGGCAATAACCCGATTGAGCACACAACACAAACCCATACCATTACGCTCCGACCCCAGGACTAGAATCACTACTCGCTACCATGCAACATACCGATGTTGTGAAAATGACAAATACTGAACATTCAAGGTCATTTGAAGAGTTCGTTAGTAGACTTATGACAGGCGATGATTGATATTGTAGCATTTAATTGGTGACTGCAATTAGTATCTCAAGAGCCGAGCTAATTGCAGCTATCGATACAAATATCCAGATCTCGATCATACGTGTAGTATACCTAACATCTAACGGCGTCCGGTAAAGACATATAATAAATCATCTCTGAGGTTGACGCACCGGGATGGAGGGCGAACGATAGCGGCGGAAATGGATATTATGATAAAGATGCGCCCGCGCAGCTCTCCGGTGCGCCGCCGTGCGGAGTTAGCGTGGCTATTTGCAATAATGCGAGGGACGGTAATGTATGCTAAGGAGACTCGATTGAGTCGTACATTTTAAATTCATTGGCGCTTGTATAAACAAAGGCTAGGGACAGTTGAAAATTACTGAGTTGCTGAGTATAAATGCTCTTATAAGTTGAAAATATTTTTCTGTCTTTGTTATTGCAATGTATAGTTCATTTCATTCCTTTATCCGGCGCAGTTAAGCGACAATGACCGTCTGAATGTGTTTCATCATAAATATTGAAATTTTATTGATAGCTAGTCTAATACAGCTCGCTAACTGGACCGAGTGCATTTCGTAGTCGTATCGACTGACTCGAGTCCTTCTTTGGGAGGGCTATGCGATAGCTGTGTCGAATGATAATATGACAGAAGCGGGATATCAGGGATACAACGGTGAACCTTCATTTCCGCATTATGGTGCATTGGTAGACAAGGAACCCGCATTAGCCGTGCTTTGTCCACTGCGGTGGCGCACACAATAGCAAAGAGCGCGACACTTAGTATTCTATCCACGGCACGCCGCCTCGCATCAAAGACGCAGTAAATTACATACTTATCTCAATGCAGAGTAGCGGTAGATGCGTCGGCATCGTACGTTCAATGGTGTGCTGAGCGCGTCTATTAGCAGTCTATCCCTGCCCGTGACCTACCTCAATGTGGGTCATTGCCAGAACACTATTGAATTTTACGATAATAACTTGCGAAACTACCATTGGCAAAATTTCAAGATGCTGTAGTAGCGTCTGTAGTATGTCTGACGGGATCGCGGCTGAATCTCAAAGCAAGCAGTGAATCATCACCGCCACATAGTACCACGGATTGGAATGGCGTCCATTGTGGTGACGACTCCCGCTGAGATGTTTTTTTCTTATTGGTGGAAGCAATTTCATTCTTAATTTCTCCAACCGAGAGTTGACTTTCGGTTTCGTGTGCGGCAAATCCGGTGCGTCTGGACGCTGTGTGTGATTTTAATTTTAGAATAACGGAAACCGCGGAGCTTTGCTCGTCGCAGCGGAGTTGCGAGTTCTCGTTTATTTTCCCATCGGCCTTCGCATGAATGGGATACCGCACGTCGGGGCGCCGCGGCGTCAAACGTTCAGCCGCGGGGCGCTTTAATTTCAGGCGCGGACACTCAATAATACCGAATGGATTTATGGCTCATTAATCTGTGTACGGCTGCGGTGCATTCCTGGCTGCGGCGCTGACGGGCCTGTCGGCTCGCGATTTGTTAAATAAACACAATTTCGGTTCGTCGAACCGCGCCAGAATAAACATTGCGCGCTCCGTTCTAATATGGAAAGTGAAAGCGGCGTGTTGGCGGGTAGTGACAAATTCTTCACCACGTGGCACGTGTTACAGCCGCGGTAACACGAGCGGATGGAATGCGCCCCACAGGATTGGAAGCCATTCAAAGTATTCGTGTTAACATAACAAGGTTCCTACAATCGAACTCCAGTTTGAAATTGGTTTCATTATAGGTATTTGCAGACCATACCGGTAATGTATAAAGGCTATATTTCAAAATAATGTATTCTCACTACAAAATTAAGTGTACAGTAGAGCACGAGACAAAGAACCATTAATATTTTCAAAGATACCGCCAAGATTATTTGCGGCAACAACTCGTAGTGGAGTATTAAAATAATGTATTTATTGTACAGTTGGCACATTTAGAAGTTACTTAGAATGGGCTCATTAGGTGTTTGATTTTATTCCAATGTCTGTAGTAAGTCGTTTTTGAGATTTTATCCGACGAGTAATTACTATCTACGGCACGTTAAACTTTAACTTTTAAGTCCGAAAACTAGGAAATACACTTTACTTACGGATTTAAGATTTTATGTGCGTCGTCTTAGAAGTGTTTTCAAATGCGTTGTGCGTGTTAAAAATGTTCAAGAAAGCTAAGGCGATAATTTTGTTTGAGTACGCATGCAAAAAATCACTGTAGGTTAGTTTTACTACTTTCTATAAATAGATAGATACTTGATTTATGACAAGAAATATAAGTGGTTGTCACATAGGCACTGGGTAGATAGTTAATTATACCTTAAACGTCAGGAATATAACGGTCGAATACTGAAACTCAACTCAATATTTAAGACAAGTAGGATGCCGTGTGGTGCCGGCTCAGAATACCACCACCCCATTTCCTCCCGTGGGTGTCGTAAAAGTGGACTAAGGGATTAGCCGGAGGATCGGCAGCAGCGTCCTTCGAGTACATTAACAACTCAACTGCGATCGCCAACCCGTCTGCCAAGCGTGGCGATTATGGCAAAACCCCCTAATGAGCCCACATCACACCCGTATCGGTCGCTGTGGTGATCTTTGGGGGAGGCCTGTGTCCAGCAGTGGACTTAATTCGACCGAAATGAAGGATAACGGGCGTTGCGTCAGCAGCTGAGAGGATCTTCAGTATTTGGCCGTAATACCGAATAAAATGATGCTGACTGAGCTATTTTATAGTAACGAACGATTCTACGCATATAAAATCAAATTTTGGATTAGTCGACACGTAGTCGATTTGTAGTAACAAAGCATACCGGTAGTGATGGTTGACCGTACCTCTAACTTTTCGGATCCATGTCATCATGATAAAAGGCCCGTGCCCAGCACTGGTGCAGTAAGGAGCTGTTATGTATTGTATAAACGGTTACCTAAAACACACCGGAGGGTTTACACGAGGAACATATTTGGCAATATTAATGTTACAGCTTTTACCCACGCGGCTATGTTTTTTTTTTCTTGACCATGGATACAATGGACTTCAGTTGTATACATAAATCCACGTGGCTATGCTATTCATAGGGTCACCATTACAGAACAGGGCGAGTTTTTCTCGCTTATGATTGGTGTCAAACAAGGCATTTTTTATTTTTGTACCAATATTTAATTAAAGAATAATTACTAATGTTAATAATTATATAATTACTGTAAAATTTGAATCGAATTCGAATTCATCATTCATCATCATTTCGGCCGAATGAAGTCCACTGCTGGACACAGGCCTCCCCAAAGATCACCACAGCCACCGATATGGATGTGTTGCGGGCTCATTGGGGGGTTTTGCCATAATCGCCACGCTTGGCAAGCGGGTTGGCGATCGCAGTTGAGTTGTTAATGTACTCGAAGGACGCCGCTGCCCATCCTCCGGCTAATCCCTTAGTCGACTTTTACGACACCCATGGGAGGAGATGGGGTGGTGGCATTCTGAGCCGGCACCACATGGCATAGGACTTGTCACTTTACTCTAAATATCAACTTCAACTCTTAGATTACGGCTTCTGTAACGTCAGAATCTCCTACAATCTTGCCAGTCATGTGTATCGACAACGTCGTACGGTTTTCAATTGCTTTTTCGTCGAATTATGAATCAGTGCATTCTGTAATTGACAACTCCTAACAATGTTTTATTTTTCTATTAAACACGCTGCCCCCTACCTAGGTTTTGGGTAGGTAAAGTTCACAGAACTCACATGCGCAAACGCCCAGGGCCGGAACAACTGTCTGCAGGCCACGCAAATATTCGTTCCGGCGGGGAAAGAACGCGCGTCACGAAATGCAGAAAGCCAAAGGATTAGCCACGGCAAGTTATATAAACGTTTGTGGTAGTTTGTTTACTATAGGTTCGAATTGATAAGTTAAAAAAAATTTAGGTACGTAAAATCATATTTCAACAATATTTGTTATTAAAGAGGATTTATTATAATAAAAAAACTATCCACTATCTAAAGTCGAAGCAGGATTGGCTACAGTTTCGCTACATAGGGCTACGAGTAATGCGCGATATTCACACTGACTCATTCAACGGGAGGCCAACACTGCCGTTTAGGTAAAAAAGTAAACACGCAATACATACATACGAACACACTTACATACATATGCACGTATATAACTATATACCTTGTAGGCAAACTGGTTATGTTCTACGAGTATATAAACTATACGATGCCTGGTTCCGTAAATTAGTTCTAGATCTACAAAGATCGCCAGTGGGTATTAGAATAAATTATAGCTTGTTCGAAATACTGACATTATGTTTAGTACCTATAAATAATGCAGTTAAAGGAGTCATGATGATTATATTAATCGTTGTAAAAAGCTCTACATGAAAACTATTTTTGTTAAAAAATGCACGGATCTCGGTCGATTATGAGTAGTTTAAAAATAAAGGACAGGTGATACTGAGATTGTCCGAGTGATTTATGTTATTGTATATTATGGTGTCCGGATTAAGAATATAGCATCACTTCATCTCCTTCCGTGGGTGTAGTAAAAGGAGACTAAGGGAGTGCCCAGCAGCGCCTGTTCTGTAGCACAGTAGCCATACTGCGCTCACCAACCTGCCTGCCCAGCGAGGCGAGTACTAGCAAAATGCCCCCCAAAATGATGACACAATTGTTTGAATCTACAGAGGTCTTTGTTCAGCAGTGGACGTCCTTCGGCTCGTATGATGATGCTGATACACCACCCTATCACCACACGTGGGTTTGGTCGAGAGGATGGGCATCAGCGTCCTTCTGGGTGCTAATAACAATACAGTACGGTCTATAATTAGTCTGCCAACCGTAATTATAGCAAATTCTCGGTGACCCTTATTGCAGCGTTATTTTTATGAGACAAGCACGGCAGACGCCGCGCCCTATCACATTTTTTATGCAAAGTGGTGACGAGATGAGCAAGTTATTCGCCCGGTGGTAAGTGTCATATCTGCCTAACAATTATAATGATACCCGGGACTAGTCCTGCGTTGGAAACTCGGACATGGAAATTTCAGTTATGCTTCCCTGTATCGATTGTACACCACTACTTACTATTGGCCAAAAGTCGGCGCTGAGAAAGATCGCTCTGTCCGTAGCGGGAATCTGGAGAATGTAGGTATTAAAATCTGTACTCTACATCTACTTTATCCACGGCAGTTTCAGTATCAGCCTTCCTTAGGCACCGATTCGACCTTAATCAGACTGCTTGATGTACTGAAGGAGCTTATCTCCAGATATCTGTATCTCCAACTAAGAGTAAACACAGGAGCAGGACGGGCGCTGCAGCTGTAACATCCTCGCTTGCAGGAGCAGGGCTACAATTCCCTAAGCTCAAACATCCTTGAATACAGAATTGAAATAACGGTGAAAAACAATTTGGTATTCGCTAAGACATGACTGAAGCTATTCAAGGACGCGTTGCAGACGGTGAGCCATGGGGACCCGTTATAGCGAATACCGAGTTAGGTTATCGACGTTATTTCAATTCAGGGTGCAATTCTCTAAGTTCAAACATCCTTGTTCAAACCTCCTACATCCTTGAATACAAAATTGAAATAATGGTTATAACCCGATTTGGTATTCACTAAGACTGGTCCTCATGGCTTACCTTCTGCAACGTGTCCTTGAATAGTTTTAATCATGTCTAAGCGAATACTGAAATTGGTATTACACCGTTATTTCGATTCTGTATTTAAGGATGTTTGATCTTAAGGAATTGCACCCCTGTATTCAAGGATGTATGGGTGTTTGTGCTTAGAGACTTGCAGTCCAGTATCTCGTTTGTTCCGGCCATTCTAGTTATAATTTGTGGGCGCTTGAAGCAGATAAGCGACAAGTTGTCAAATTGAAATATCGTTGGAATCATTTTGATTTTTCTGCGTCGAATGGTCTGACTCAGATAAATAACTTGTCACATATTAATTATGTTTTTCCTTTCAAGTGTTGACATTTAGCCACTGATCAACTCGAATAAATCGTAGAAGGAACACGATTGGCTGATGGAGTGTGTACATGGAATAAACCGGTACATCCAAACAACACAAAGAACTGGACATCACTTAAATAGGACCAATTGGAGCCCAAACAAAACGCACTCAATGCACGTAAATATAAAATTAAAACATGACAGACAATGGTATTTCCGTTGCGAACTGTTTACAATATTAATTAACAACGCAATTTGCATCACTATTCCAATTAATTCTTAGTGGTGCTCAATTGAGCACGTGTTGTGAATGGACTTCTTTGTTTATACACTACGTTGACAATTATAATAACGTATGGTTCCTCGTGTAACTACCTTTGAGGCTCAGGTTTATATGGCTTTCGTTCCATTATTAACACAAAACCGATTTAAGTAGAGCTGTTTTGCTCGTTTACTTAAAATTGAATTCACACCTTCGTATTATAACCCGGATCTGAAAGTAAGCAGTATTGCTTTGTTACAACTCATTTGCGAGATAGTCCATAAGTCTAAGGAAATTGTGTCATTCTCCTTGAAAACGAACTCAAATCTTACATACCTGTCTGCTCATCAGGATCAGAAAAAACCTCAAATAAATTAAAAGGTAGCCTGGTCTGTGACTCACCTGCAACAAATAAAAACAAGAATTAGTTAAAAGGTAACAAACAAGTTTACATGGCTGCGCAGGAGTCGCGAAATTGGACCTGTTAAACAAGATTCTAAACACACAAAAAGCAACGTTGTAAATCAAAACGTTCGTGGGAAGAACGTTGAACGTTATACCCGTTTTAACGAATCATTGTTGTAACCCATATTTAAATTGGTTGGTACCTAAATACAGAGCAATCGAAAACATTTAAATCGTTGACAGACTCAAGGACGATGCCACGTGGACTTCTTCGAAAAAATTTTAAATGTCTAATATGACGCATTTATTTATATAATTTGAAAGTCTTCAAAGATGTTTCAAATAACACAACATTGTAATGTAGTCTTACCAATTATTTTTGAAGATATTGTAACTCATATATTTATGGACACAAAAATTTACGAATTAATGCTGACGTCTGAATTAACTTACACCAAATATCCAAAATTCTAAATAATAAATACGATTAAAAATGTACTACTGCTACTTGTTTAAAGATTTAAAAATATTTATTTGTATACCAAGTAATCACGTAAAATTTAAAATAAGAGATTGCAAAAGGCTGCCGACCCATGTTTTACAGTATAGAAAGATCAATTCACATATGATGATGGAACAGCGTACGCTAACAATGTTGATGTGTTAATAAAAACGGTCGCAGTGGTCAGTGCATACGTGTCGCAACATAAGGCGCGTAGGCCGGTGCATCGGTCAGTACTCTGCGCCCACGCAACCCCAAACGAAGACAACGCGCCGATTTCCACAGGTTACTGATGAAAAATTGCGAAATTGGACGTTGTCAATGATAAGGCAACTGTTAAAGAGTATTGGGTTACGGATGATAATAAAGCTATTACGAGAAAGTAAAGAGAAATTTCAAACGTCATTACAAAGAGTCTACTGATCAGCAAATTGAAAATAAACTAAAACAACATTATTGACACATAATTAAGGAAAATTGGAAACTTAATATTGCACAAAGAAAATAAAAATACAAGTTTGCGTTCAATTTGACATTATAATTTTACTTGAAAACTGTCGATTCTTTCAATAGGTATAACTAAAATATAGTAACGGAAAGACCATACTAAACTATTGACTAACATGGTACTTGTAACGTGATGAGATTAATATGAACAGAAAGGAGGTAATATTAATTTTCATATTTTCGTCGATGACATTGCAAACAATTACATAAACATGGCAGGAGGGTCAAATTTCGTCATCCAATTGAATGATGAAAGCGACGTTTACATAAAATCGAATGTAACAAGATGTAATGACGGCTCTGTAATTGAATTTGGCTGTCAACGAAAAAGGTCGGCCATGTGCCCAGATAAATTAATGAAATAAATAATTTAAAAAAGAAATGATGATATTTACATACATAAATGAGGTGAGCATTGGTCGTTAAAATTCAAATAAACGCCGACGCTATTTCATAGGTCACTCATTGAATTCATTCAATAGATGCTTAATGTAAGATTGTATTGAATTTATCGTAATTGCTAAAGATTTTTCGAATCGTGCGTTAATGAGTTGAAGGCTTTAATCAGATCTTATCTATTTTATTCAACCAACCATACCTTTATCTGAATTAACCTTGAAGGGGCGATGACTGAATAGATACTATAGCTAAGCTTGACCCAGATTTAAGTAAGAATACTAACAAAATTCAGTGGAAATAAATGAAAAAAAAAATCTATTTTGTCATCATTTATGAAGGTTATCAACCCAAAGATCTGAGGACCGTTTAAGACTATTCATATTTAAATTAAATCACATTTCTTTCTTCATAATGTGGTCGTTTTTATGTATCTTCAAATAGTACAAGCACATTTTTAAACGCGGTCTCATTGATAGTCGCTACTTCATTATCATAAATGTCCACTTCATTTAGTATATAGTAAGGGATCCTTGTGCCTGTTATCTTAGGAAGTGGACACAATCGAGTTTGCCTCGTATTTTCTCTTTTTGATCGGCAAATTGTTGTTTTTTTAATGTCACAAGTGGCTAGTGGACCCATATTTTAAGGTTAATTTATGCAAATATTTTTTGGACTCATTTCTTGCTAGTCTCACAGTAACACCAGTAAATTTGCTTGTTATAAAATATTAGCTATTAGTCTGAACTTAAACATTAAGTGTTATCGTATAAATGCAAAATCTGGAAGCTGTCCAAGTTTAATCCTTAAAATAACAAAATTTTAACAACAGTGCCAGACTTTCCCCAATAAAAACGTCTGGCGCAGTTTATATATCTGTGATAAAAAAAGTGTTAAGTGCTTAGCAAAAAGGAATTATTGTTAAAAGCTGTGTGCACGAATAATATTAATATTTAATGCTGTCTCACTATACTAAAACTTTCAAAAAGATGTGGTACAGAAAGTTTTAGTTAAAGGCCTTTACTCCATAGAAACAAATGTTTTTTTTAATAACTAGCCTTTCTTTACTAACCTGGTGGAAATACATCATGTACTTCCTACATTCCGGGGAAGGGTGGAGGGGCAAGCCGGACTCCTACCAGCTCAAACTACCAGAGCGGTTATCTTCGGCACTGTAGGATCCAGATCCTCGATACAATCACACTAGAGCTGACTAACTAGCCTAATATATCCCATTGATGGCACGGTTGGGCGCAGTGGCTGATACAGTCGGCTGCCGCGCTCCGGGTCGTGGGTTTGATCCCCGCACGGAACAAATATTTGTATGATCTGCAGGTAGTTGTTCCGGGTCTGG
The DNA here is from genome assembly GCA_947459985.1 of Diloba caeruleocephala. Taxonomy (NCBI): domain Eukaryota; kingdom Metazoa; phylum Arthropoda; class Insecta; order Lepidoptera; family Noctuidae; genus Diloba; species Diloba caeruleocephala. The sequence goes on along the minus strand of OX381608.1, from coordinate 26,544,000 downwards.
GTGTATTGTATGTGGAATTCATGTCTGTAAACGCACCCACGACATGGATAAATCCTAGTGTGGGGAAACATTTAAAAAATAAAATAGATATTGAGGCCTTGGTCAAAACCATCTTTTTGTTACAGCACATTCTTAGCAGTTGATCAAACTCCAGAATAACTGTCCATTTGTTACGAAGGGACCAATATTGAAAAAGGTCGTACTGAGTTTAATTTAATAAATTGTACTAAAACCTAGTGTGTGTTTGTCCTAAGACCACACGGGCGTTGGTCTAGACAAACCTAGCAGACGAACAGCAATTTATTCGTGACTACGACCTCACAGCGACGCCACTGCGTACGTTCATATTGATCTCGTTGACTCGCTGTTGAACAAATTTACGCCTTATGATAAGCGTTTCATTAACTACTTGTGTGAATGTGGTTTTGTAAGGTGACTAGGTGCTACATTGGAACGTCTGGTGATGGCAATGATATATAAACTCTCTTATAAACCGCGAGATTAAAGTATCTATCTATCTATATAGTAGTTCTATATCGTAGACACGCGAGTTATGTTCAATAGGAGCCAAAGTATAGAATCAAGCATAATTAAAATAGCTTTATCGGAAACGACAGAACATCGTACATTGATATAAACTCTGACACATTGCTAAACATCTATATTTTAGAAATATGTAAATTTGTCCGTAAATACCCTGAATCTATACAAATAAATAAAATTGAAGTGTCTGTTTGTAATGTCAAAATAACAGGTTTTTACTAAATGCATATGAAAGTATATATGGTACCTATAACAAAAACACAATTTTTAATTTTTTTGTCTGTCTGTCTGTCTGTCTGTCTGTTTGTTCCGGGTAAACTCCGAAACGGCTGGACCGATTTTGACGGGACTTTCACTGGCTGATAGCTGATGTTATAAGGAATAACTTTTATTTTAGAAAAACGATTGGGGTTCCGCGCAAAAAAATAAAAACCTTGAAATCCAATATATCTTCTATGTCAAGTGTCTATGTCGAAGTACTCTAAATTTCTTTTAAATTACACGCGGGTGAAACCGCGGGTCCCAGCTAGTTCTATAATAAACGTGAAAACATACAAACCAAAATTATACTTCGACACAAAAATAGATTAAATCTACCAACTTCTCGACTAGCTATGCATTCCTCGGGTCCCTTGGTGATGTCTATAAAAATATATAACAAGCTACCAAATGTCATAAAAACTGAAAACTAATTTAATATATTTTTTTTAAATAAATAAAATATTTGCTTAGCAAAAGCTACTATAGCGTAAAAGAATTCATCGACGATACATTTTTTTTACTTTTCATTATAATACTCTTCTCTCTCCTAATTAACTATGCTGTGCCCAACAGGGTCCATAATTGGTCTATAGATATAAACCTACCATCAGTTTTTTTTTAAATAATTTACTTAATTTACTATATGCAATAAAGAATTGAATTGAATTGAACATGGCTTTGATTGCGATGTCAATGCAATTAGTGTTTGTAACACCCGAAGGCCGGTTAATCAAATAACTGAATTTTTTTTTTGCTACAGCTCTAACTACGCGCTTCAATCTAAGGGCGAGAGAATCCAGGAGGGGCTCAAGGGGCCATCCCCCAAACTGTAGGGTGTAGTTGACCTTAGACCTAGTAGAAACAATGATCTCAGACACGAGGGCCCTCAGATAAAAATCTTGAATCCGCCCCTGCTTCAATCGTAACCAGAAATGAAATAAACCTTTCTTTGTAACTTTTTCCATTCATCCAAGAGTAAGTACTGAATGCATGCTCTTTAGAAGAATATTATAGAAAAGAGGTATTTCTTGGGCAACATGGCTGTAGTAAGATACAGGTGAAACAGTGGGCGGTCAAATTCTTCTTTTTAAGTCCAGAAAACACACACAGGATTTCATTGATGAGTGCATAGTGCAATGCAAAACTTTGTAGAACTGTCAAATCTTAACATATTGGTGCTTTAATAAAATATACAGCATTTCATTTCTGTGATATCTAAATCCATTAATCTCAAGAAACTTACGTAAAACGATTGGGTCTACTCGTCGGTAAGACTAGACGGCATCAAGTACAGTTAACTGATTCGTACAGCGGTTTGCGCAAGGGCACATCTACACAATTAGCCGCCATTACGCACTGATTGAGACCATTCTTCATAGTTAGCTTTATTAATGTTTTCTCTGCACAATTATGCTGCTATCGCCAAGGTGGGCTTTAAATCTAGAGTAATGGTCGCACCATGTTTATAGTTTTGTTGTTGTTATTAGTTATTACGAGCAATGCGATCTCTTTATTCTGATTAATTACCATACATTTATGCGATATGAAAGAGAAATCAGAGATTATTTTATGATTTCATCGCTAGTTCATTTATTTACAAGTCTGCCAACAATCTTAACATGATTGTGGATTAGGTACAGAAGATTGTTAAGATTGCTGGCAAACCATGGCGCCTGATTTTAACAACTTTTTCATTGCGGACACTTTCTTTATATTGCTTCTAAAGTTCGTTAAGTGATACTCAAAGAATTTTAATACTAAGAAATTCCACGACTATGAATACGTTCGCTATTTTTACCTTATAATCGTATAAAGTGTCATTGTTATGCCGTCGCACTTAACGTTTCTATATTCGGTATGCATATTTCCAAGCAGATATGGAAATTTAATTACTATGCGCCCGCGCCGCGTCCCGACGCCAGCCGACCAATTAAATGTATTGATAGCAATAACACCTTATATGGTGTGGCTGTCACGAAACATCACACGTGACGCCTATTATGGTGTAGATGTTAGTGATTGTGACACGATACTTACTATGAAACTATGGAGTGATTTATTGCATGTATAGGTACGTAATTAAACTTGACGACAAACTTTTGATTAGTCAAGATGATGTTTAAACTCGTAGACAGAAAATCGGTCAATTTTATTCAAACTGTGGGCGGCGATTAATGGCTGATTTTATAGCCTTTTCTTTTATAGGTTTGACATTTTCAAATAGATAAATGGCGGCCAAAATAGCATGATTATTCTTAAATATTCTGTGTTCATTATTGGCCATTTTATGATTCCACCTGGCGTCTTCATACTAGCATTTCCTTTTTGCCTATTTGTCTAAAAACACACAAATGTGACCCTACAAACCTCCACAATTCAACAACATTTTACCACTTAAAACAAATTCCACATGCATACGTAATCGTAGCCTGGTCTATGTGACCCGAGGCGATCACAAATAACGTCCCTCTGTCCGCGATCCGTGAATGGGTCGGCCATTCATCGAGTGCGTCTGTTAAAGACGCCCATTCAAGCGACCCACGCATGCCGTGTGTGACTCCGGTGACCTGGCCATAGTACCGGCTAAAAATACCAGTGGTAGTGATACATCTGCCTTTAGATAAAAGATAAAGTTCATGGGTTAAAATGTGACTTATTTGCCAATCGAGAGCTTTCATTGATAAATCTATCGTTTTGAAACGACATTAGGTTCAGATGTACGTCTGATTTTTGGGTAAACAATAGAAAATGATCAACCACGAATCGTCAGATCGGTACTTGCGCTTGGTGTAGGAGAAAATCATAGTCATTTCATCACCTTAAAATAGACAAAAAACATAGGCCCGTAATAAAAATGTAGCATCAGAAATTAATCTTATACATGATCAGTTGATCACTTTATACTGAAATATTTTTAAAACGAGACAGTAAGACAAACCAATAATGTCCGACAAACTTACTTTTTAAAATATTATCACAGAACAAGTACACCCGGAACTGCCAAAACCCTTGACACGCAAACCAACGAATATGACACAGAAAAAAAAGTAACTATCAATACAACACCATTGAACAATTTCCACTAATCTAGAACAACGGGTCATGGGAAAGCCAAACGCGGAAACCAAAGAACAATGATGGTCGTTCACGAATCGCGGGAACTCGTTCCAATTACACTGTAATTTCTATTACAAATGTATTACATTTGTAATTATATGCGATTTTGGATGATTACAGCTGTGAAATTGATTGGTTTAAGGAGATTTCCATGCCCAATCGTAATGGGATCAATCATAATTTCTCAAGTTGCGTACTTGGAAAATTATTTATGTTCAGCAGTTTGCACATTAATATAACGAGATAAGAAACAACTTCAATAACAAACGCCTAAATAAATTATGGTAGTGTAGAAGATTCAATCAAACGGTACCAATAATATTAGGATCATGATTTTGGAATATTTCATTTAATCTGTTCAATTTGTGAGACGGACGTTTTGATATAAGGCAACAAATTGTATTTCATTGAACTTTAACCTGAAGTTGAGCTCCACAATAGCCAAATCGGCCCGTTTGTATATTCTTATTCTATATTTCTATAATTCAATGGTGTTGCGTTTTCGCAAATAATTGTATAACAGACAACTTTTTACAATCGAACTTTAACTCCAACACAGAATAATTTACATTGATTGCGAATCGGATGTTAATTTTAACGATGGAAGTATATCGACGAATGTATCTATCTAGCGTCTCTAGAAAATCAATCAAGTGTTACCACAGATAATACGTATTTTTGTTCCATGCAGTAAATCCGCGTTCCATTACAAACGGTGTTTTCAATATTATCTCCATAAATCGTCCAGCAGACAGAATTTGACATACGTCCAGTGGACCATTATTACTTAACTTGTTCGAGGACCTGACCGCTATTTAACCAAGTACTAGGAACACTACAAGATCGTGTCAACTGTGCTTGTTTACTTTTGACCAGAATGTGCTGCATCATCGTCTCCGAGACAGCCTTGCGACCAATCGGCAGGTCGACCCCGGCGGATTGATATTAATCATTATGATCGAACATAATAGGAAGTGTGTTATTTTGCCAGTCAGAAACTGCGACAACAACAAAGGATTATAAATAAATTGTCTGTTCAATAAACACAATTTATTCAAGTCCATAGTTTAATAATTATGGCATTACTATCCTTCCAAATTGATGTAACTATGAAGGAGACTCATGGTCAGAATTCGAAGTGTATAGACAGTTATGAATATACACGCGCATAAATTTGCATACTAGTGTACACACCCTTAATCCTTTGTAGTGCAGTTGTTGCAATATTTTGTAGCTATGCACTGACATAAAAGTATGAGAACCCCGACGTGTATTGTTATATTAATAATAATATAGACAACAAAGAAACTAAGAACAGTTTTGAAATGAAATGAAATTGTTGTGAAAATGCTCATGCTAGTTATCCAGTTAATTCTGGTGTACAGATAAAGGTGAATACAAACCTACCTTTTCTTCTCCTTATCTACACAGCCCGACTTGTCAAGTAAAATCTGCATTTTTTTATTATAGTGAGTTTACATTAAATTATATTGGACTATTGCAGGCCAAGGCTGGATAAAGAGTCTCTCAAGTTTCATCGGAACACTTGATCCTAAGTAGACAACATTATGATTTCATAAGAAGTTCTCCGATGCTATTGATGAACATTCTTTGAGCACGTCGTTTTTTTTTTTACATCAGGTCGCTTTTTATGGCAGTGGTAGTAAAAAATACATAGGACTAGATTATAATTTTTCAAAACTAAAAGAGAGACGTATAGTCTCTAACTCTTTTCTTCAATGTTCATCACTCTTCACTATGGATAAGTATCGTAGGAGTGATGATGATACTGTTGATTGATTGGACGTCAAGAATGTTCATTCACAATGAACAAATATAAACTTATATATATAAAAATATAGTACATAATAAAATACTTGGTAATTTCATCGGAAAACCGCAAGACTCCCGTACGACGCAACGTCAACCGCATCGGACGATATGACGGCAGTGACCACGGATACGAATAACCAAACAAACTGGTGAATAACCCTTGGGCTGCAGTAGATACTGATGACAAATGATTTTAAGATTTATAATAATATAACTTCTATTACTTCACACAGCGCGTGTCATACATTCTTTATTTGATTACTCGCCCTGAGAAAGCCATAGAACAGTGACTATTACTTTGGTTCTATAACATTATTTTACTCTCACTGTAACCGAAACTATTTAGTTAAATTCAGGCACCTTGAATGATAAAATTTAACACGCTACGCAAAATTCTGTAGGAATCATTGATTGTTAGAGTAATTTTTAACGAATTAAACAGCTTTGCCTATAAATTATTAAACTTTAAGCAACTACATATTGCTTTAGCTTGATATAGACACGTGCCACACTTGGAATGAAAATATGAATCAAACTTACTTAATAAAAAAATTGTCTCGAAATAAATTTGCGATGCCTTAGCCTTCCGACATCGCTCACACTACTGCCTATGTCTAAATGACTAAATAGCCAGAGGTTGCAGTTTGCCGGGTCGGTAACCGGCCTGGGGTCAATTTGCCGTGTCTGCGGTGTCCGTTAGCAGCCCGCTTCTCACGCCTATAGACAATGACTACTCAAATACATTGTGCGTCTTGTATTGCGTTCTGATTGTGGTGCACGAAGTTTCTTCTAAGACCTCTCTTGCACTGTATAGTTAAATTGCTGTTCTTTAATTAATACGCCGTGTGGTGTCAGCTACGAATAGCACCAACTCATTTCATCCCGTGGGCGTCGTAAAAGGCGACTATGGGATTAACCGGAGGATGGACAGCAGCGTCCTTCGTCGAGTAAATTAACAACTCAACTGCCATTGCCAACCCGCCTGCCAAGCGTGGCGATTAAGGCAAACCACCCTAGTGAGCACACAACACACCCTGACCGGTCGTTGTGGCGATCTTTGGGGGAGACTTGTGTCCAGCAGTGGACCTTATTTGGCTGAAACGAATTAATACGGACACTGGGGTGCTTCAAATCGCATCACTGCTCCAACCGGTGTCTACTCACCGCTGAAAGTAGACCTCCCTTCGGTTATACCACTATGCCAAGTTAATCCTAATCTCACCCGTGCTGTCCGTGTGTTAAGATTTGTTACATTAACAGAAAAAAATAACAGTTTACAATAAAAACACAAGGAAAGCATTTTCCTGTGCCCCACAGTTGCACCAAATACTTTATACTTGAACCACAAAGAACAATTATCACAAAATGTTAATATAAGGGCTAACGGCTAGTACTAACACACATTTTGATTCTCTTTCTCTTTTTTTTAAAAACGTTGCCCCACGCTAGGAGTTCTCCTGCTCTAGTGTGATCTTACGAGGACCTGGAGCCCCCCCTTCGGTGCCGAAGATGACCGCTCCAGTGGTTTTAGCCGGTAGGAGTCCGGCATACCCCTTCGCCTTTCCCCGGGGTGAAGGAAGTTCCATGTAGAATTTCCACTGGACATCAATAAAAAAAATAAAAAAAAGGATTTCTCCTGTGCCGTGGGTGCGTTTACAGACATGAATTCCACATACAATACACCCAGACCCGGAACAACTACCTGCAGATCATACAAATACATGTTCCGTGCGGGAATAGAACCCACGAGCCGGAGCGCAGCAGTCGACTATATAAGCCACTGCACCAACCATGCCTTCAAAAAGTGATGTCTTTCGAGTGTATGTATGTATGTTTATTTCATGGCACGGCGGTACACAGCTACAGCCAAGACGGCTTGTTGGATTTTCACATATGAGGTGTCATTAGATTCGTCTTGATTGTGGGTGTGACATAGGGCACAACATATAAATATGTCCTATGCCATTTTTTTGCCTTTTACTGGTGGCTTCTTAATGACGTCTAAAGTTTTCGTGTTCTTACTATAAAAACACACTTGTGATAAATAAGTTTTGTGTGTAACGAACCTTTAGTATATGCTGTGTTCTCTTATAAGTAATGAATCACTCATTTTAAGTTATAAAATGTAAGATGTTCATGAGTTAGTTACACTTATTGTTACAGATGCAAATAAATAAATAAAAAAAGACAAATTTTCGTAGGTTTTGTATGGATCTATTCATTTCAGCGCGCGAAGTATATAGCAAAACGAGTTTAAAATATGAAGAACTCTTAATTCAATCAGAGTTACGTCTACCTATCGGTTTCCTCAATAATATTAATATCATCATATTGGCCATTTATAGTCCACTGCTGAAGAAAGGCCTCCCCCATAGATTTTCACAACTGTGTCATCATTTTGATGGGTATTTGCCAATACTCACCACGCTTGGCAGGCGGGTTGGTGAGCGCAGTATGGCTACCGTTTCACAGAAGGGACGCTGCTGCCCATCCCTCTGGTTACACTCCCTTAGTCGCCTTTTACGACATCCACGGAAGATGAAAGTGGTGCTATATTCTTAATCCGGACACCACACGGAAAATATTAATATGCTAACGGCATAGCATAAATATCCCATAAATATCAGATGCCAACATTTTTATCCGCGCACATCACGCAGTTGGCAGCAGATCTGATAATCAATTGCTAACTACATAGCGACGTAATGAACATAAGAATGATATGTCACCTATTCACATGGACAGGGTGACAAGCGACGACGTGCTGCGAATGTAGGGATGTCAGATAACCTAATATGTTTTGAATGACACTGTGGAACAAGTTGATCTGACATTCCACCGACATAAAGTCGGCTAGAATGTTTTTTAATATATAATCAGGTGACGAGCCGAGCATGTCATTGGTCAATATTTCAATGTCTATGGCGTTCCACAATGTAATTTAGTTTGTAAATATAAATTCGCTAAATTCTGTAGGAATCACTGATTGTTAGAGTAATTTTTAACGAATGAAACATCTTTGCCTATGTATTTTTAAACTTTAAGCAACTACGTATTGCTTGATATAGACACGTGCCACACTTGGAATGAAAATATGAATCAAAATTACTTTAAAAAAAAATTGTCTCCAAAAAAATAAGCGATGCCTTAGCCTTCCGACATCGCTCACACTACTGCCTATGTCTAAATGATTAAATAGCCAGAGGTTGCAGTTTGCCGGGTCGGTAACCGGCCTGGGGTCAATTTGCCGTGTCTGCGGTGTCCGTTAGCAGCCCGCTTCTCACGCCTATAGACAATGACTACTCATATACATTGTGCGTCTTGTATTGCGTTCTGATTGTGGTGCACGAAGTTTCTTCTAAGACCTCTCTTGCAATGTATAGTTAAATTGCTGTTCTTTAATTAATACGCCGTGTGGTGCCGGCTACGAATAGCACCAACTCATTTCATCCCGTGGGTGTCGTAAAAGGCGACTATAGGATTAACCGGAGGATGGGCAGCAGAGTCCTTTGAAGTATATTAACAACTCAACTGCGATTGCCAACCCGCCTGCACACGATAAAGAACAATTATCACACAATAATATATAATCAGGTGACGAGCCGAGCATGTCATTGGTCAATATTTCAATGTCTATGGCGTTTCACAATGTAATTTAGTTTGTAAATATTACAATTATATTAGGTAACTAGCTGGTACCCGCGGTTTCACCCGCGTTTAATTTAAAAGAAATTTAGAGTACTTCGACATAGACACTTGACATAGAATATATTTGATTTCAAGAATTTTGTTTTTTGCGCGGAACCCTAATTATTTTTCTTAAATAAATGTAGCCAAAGTGATTCCTTATAACCTCAGCTATCTGCCAGTGAAAGTCCCGTAGAAATCGGTCCAGCCGTTTTGGAGAACAAACAGACAGATAAGAATTACAAAAAAACGTTTTTTGTTGTAGGTACCGTATATACCTTCATATGCATTTAGTAAAAAGCTGTTATTTTGATATTACAAACAGACACTTCCATTTTTTTTATTTGTACAGATTAAGCATATCGAGTAAGAAAGACAAACATTTATTAAAATCTCGCACAACAGTAAAAAACAAACAGCTATTATCACAGCTATTATTATTATCTACTTATTCATCTGACGTTTGCCCACTGCTGGGTATAGGCCTCCCCTCCGTTACCACTAGCCACTATTTTAAGCCAGCACCGTGCACTGTCTCCCCTCCCCGAGATTGATCTTCACAATTATTATTTTTGATGTTTCGTAAACCTTATTCCTTATACCTTATTGATCCTAACCCTATTAACCTAAGTTCTTCCCCCGAAAACCACTTGTTACTTTGATAATAGATGCGTAAGATAAAGGGAGAGCGAGGGGTCCTCCCCTTAAGCTATTTATCAAATATAGGTATTTAACAGATGAATCAAATTTCAAATGTTTGTTTTAATGTATATTGAGCTATTATTTTGAAAGTTTCCAAATCGTTATTGAATCCGAAATCCGAAGAATAAGGTGTTAAAATTACAATAGAACCAGGTAAACAATATCTTGTATTTTCTAAAAATAAGAGTTTGATTGCAGTTAATGACTATCACTAGTAACCGTTTTAGATATTTCTAGATTTCTAACCACATAAATATTTATTTTAGTATTTTTGCAATATAAACAGAATAGACTACATCCATGATATTCTGCGAAAATACCAACTGTTCCTATGTCCGTATTAGGTCACCAAATAAATTTTATGCAAAATTACGTTTTTTTTTTTGAAACGTTGCGACACACTACGATTTCTCCTGTGTCGTTGGTGCGTTTACAGACACAAATTTCACATAGGTACAATACACCCAGACCCGAAACAACTACCTGCAGGTCATACAAATATTTGTTCCGTGCGGGAACCGAACCCACGACCCGGAGCGCAGCAGTCGACTGTATCAGCCACTGCACCAACCGTGCCGTCGAATTGAATTACGCTCGAACATTATCTCCACAGTGGGTCCGGACGAAAAGAAGAAAGGAAGATTTATTTGATTACAACAAAAAGACACGACATAAAACAAAGCAACAGATAACAAAAATCACAAATCCGATAAAACTAACGTTGCCTATGTAGGTAGGTACTCTAAGGTCCGGCTCCGTGCTCATTGGTGAACTTAGGTACTGGGAAGCGAATACTTATACTCCGTTGATGTGGTAATCTTAATTTTATGAACTCTTCACGTATTCAACATTTCGGCCGAATAAAGTCCACTGCTGGACACAGGCCTCCCCCAGAGTTCACCACAACGACCGACATGGGCGTGTTGGGTGCTCATTGGGGGGTTTTGCCATAAACGCCACGCTTGGCAGACGGGTTGGTGATCTAAGTTGTTTATGTACTCGAAGGACGGTGCTGCCCATCCTCCGGCTAATCCCATAGTCGCCTTTTACGACACCCAAGGGATGAGATGGGTTGGTGCTATTCGTAGCGTGTGGTGACACGGCTCACGTATTCACTTCTCAATTAATCATACAATATCGACCGACAAGCTCGCTGCCTCGTACAACCGAATTCCTTCCATTGTCAATGTCATTCTCAATATTTTTTTTCCAAATGGCTACATCTCCCACCAAAAAGTATCATCGATATTACAGTACCTAATGATATGTGTCACCCGGTAGGACTAATAGGAGTCCAGATCAGCTTCATACCAAGCACAAGTGCCACACGCTGGTTTTCATCTGGAACCTAACGTACATCACGGATGTCAATGTTATGTTTGACGATTGCCTTCTAAACAGAAGGGTCTAAGTTCGATCCCGGCCCGCGCTTCTGACTTTTCTGGAAAACATCGTGAGGATATCTACACACATGAGGTGGCTCGTAAGAAACATGGTCACAATGGTGTGTGTAATCCGCCAGCACACTAGGCTAGCGTGGTGGACTAAGGCCTAACCTTTCGCATCATGAGAAAAGGCCCTTGCCCAGCAGTGGGACAGTAATGGGCTTATTTTTATTTATTAAAAAAAAAACACAACTTTGCCCCACACTAAGATTTCGCCTGTGTCGTGGGTGCGTTACATTTTACATTACATACACAAATTCCACACACAATACACCCAGACCCGGAACAACTAACTGCAGATCATACAAATATTTGTTCAGTGCGGGAATCAAACCCACGGAGCCGGAGCAATCACCTTGTACAATTTCTACTTCGACTCGAGAGTATCCGTAATCTCTTTCAGAAATCAACAAAAACATTCTCTTAGAATCACAACACGTACGTATCAGTTTCTACGGTTGTCTAGACCATATTTTTTTCCTCAGAGCAATAGGTTTTTAATTAGTCGATCGGTAAGTAATAGACGATGCTTGGTAGTGCATAAATATTGCATGAGATGCGCAGGCGCCGGCGCGACGACTTTGCCCGACGACGCCCGAACGTGTGGCGCAAACGATAAGATTAGGCGTATTACAAATAGATTGGAAACCAACATTAATGTAATCAGTATGTCTTTTTGTATATAGAGTAATCGGTATTAGGTACGCATAGCTACATATCAAGCTATAGATTTCTAGTATAAGCAGATCTCGCATAGTATAGGCTTTCCTTACGATGAGAGATCAGCTTAAATTTGATAACTGTACTCGATGTGTAGTGTGTACGCAGTTTCACGAAAGTGAGTCATAGGCGTCACGATAGCCGCATTGTGTAAGTAGTAGGTTTTCCTTGATTCCATGCAAAGATTAGAAGAGCTGAACGAATCGCTGTACAATAAATACTTTTGCAAATCCTCGTGAATTCCTCCGCTGTACAAGACCTGCGTAACAAATGTGATATACCTTATTTTAACATATGTGTATCTGTGATCCTGGAACAGGTAGGGAATAAGGGTAAAATACATACATAAAATAACTACAAATATATACACTATCACAATTATGAGGAAAGGTAATGCTCTTCAACGCGTTTCATAAAAACAGATATAGATTTAGAATCACGTATATTAGGCGGAAGTGAGTTCCACAGTCTTACTGCATCACCAGAGAAGGAGTACGAATAGTGATTGGATTTATGGGATGAGAATCATCATATCGGCCATTTATATGTCCACTGCTGAGCAAAGCCCCCCCCCATAGATTTCCACAACTATGTCATCATTTTGGGGGGTATTTGCCAATACTCACCACGCTTGGCAGGCGGATTGCTGAGCGCAGTATGGCTACCGTTTCACAGTAGGGACGCTGCTGCCCATCCCTCTGGATTAGATTCCCTTAGTAGCCTTTTACGACATCCACGAGAGGAGCTGGAGTGGTGTTATATTCTTAATCCGGACACCACACGGAGAGATGGGATGAGAATGGTACAAGATATCTAAGGTGATCTAAGGAGTTACGGCGTTAGCGATTTAGATCCCGTGTGATTAACGTAAACCATATTTCGTTCACACTATCCGAACACGTGTTACCCGTTAATTATTTACGATAAACTCATTTTATCAATAGCAATCATCTAATCGTTTGTTTCGTCGAAATCGTCCGACGTTGTATCGGCGCTTGCGCACGTGTATCCCCATCACTCTACATTTGGTATTAAGCTGTTTACATATCAGATGTGACAACGATGTAATTTATGTTTCAAGCGCTTTTGTCTCATTTCTGAGTTAAAAATAAAATTGCTCAAAGATAGCGGTCCCTTGTATGCGGAAGGCGTACGCATGTCTTAACGGTCTCTGGTCTTGAAGAACGACGGCCATATAATAAGGAATTTTCAAATAATTTTGTGACTTTTCTTATTGACATATAACTGTTCATAATCATATTAGCCGAAAGACATCCACTGCTGGATGAAGGCGTCCCTCATAGATTTCATAAGTGGGAATTTGCCAGTACGATGAGTACTTACTATAGGGGAGGCCTTTGTTCAGCAGTTGACATCCTTTGATACATAGATGCCTGTAAGGTTGCTTGGAAGAAATCTTCGAATGCGATAAGACCTCCTTTGTAATATATATACTTGTAGGCGCTACTGTATCTTTTTCTCTTGTGTACAATAAAAGAGTACAACAAATAAATAAATGTTTCAACTGCAATTCGATAGTGCGGCCATAAAATAAGGAATTTTCAAATAGTTTTGTGACTTTTCTTATTGACATATAACTGTTCATAATCATATTAGCCGAAAGACATCCACTGCTGGATGAAGGCGTCCCTCATAAATTTCACAAGGGGGAATTTTCCAGTCCGATGAGTACCTACTATGGGGGAGGCCTTTGTTCAGCAGTTGACATCCTTTGATACATAGATGCCTGTAAGGTTGCTTGGAAGAAATCTTCGAAAGCGATAAGACCTCCTTTGTACGCTATATACTTGTAGGCGCCACTGTATCTTTTTCTAACTTGTGTACCATAAAAGAGTATAAAAAATAAGTAAATGTTTCAACTGCAATCCGATAGTGCGTAATAAATTCATATACGAACCCAATTCATGTGTCAACTTAACGGATATTGCCTTTTGTTTTATTGTGGAACGCACGCGCAATGAATACTTCAATCACATTTGTAGCGTTGGAACAAGACGTAAATTAATCAGTAACTGTTTAAACGTCAAACAATAATACCAATACTAACACTGGCTACTGTGAAATAACGACGCAAGGAGTATAATAATACCTGATTATTAACCAATACGCTTTTTCTAAAGCATTAGCAATAAGAATAGCCGACATAAAACGCAGTGGAATGTGGAATGGAACGAATCAATCGTGGTTGTTCTGCAACAGTACATAGTGGACGTTTTCATGTGTTTGTGCACGAATTCTCGGTAAAATTGGTCGATAAACTATTTACGAAATTGAACATTGAGGTTCGATCGATTTCTCTGATAGCTCCTACTTTACATTTGGATCATACATATTCCTGCTACCAACAAATTACTAGTCAGCAATTGTGATTCTGTGTGGTGTCCGGATTTAGAAGATAGCACCACTTCGCCTCCTCCCGTGGATGGCATAAAAGGCGGCTAAGAGATTCTAAACCTGAGGTATAGGCAGCAGCGCCCTTTCTGTGGAGCAGTAGCCATAGAAAGCCATAATGAACCGCCTGCCAAGCGTCGTGAATACTTGCAAATTGCCCCTTTATCAGGAAGCCCTTTGTTCAGCAGTGGACCCCCATTGGCTGACATGATGATGATGATGCATTGCGATTAAAATAACAACAACAAAAAACATATGTAAATAATAGCTCCCCGATTTCGTGTTAATTTTTTCAATGGAACACGCCTATATAAAATTTCTTCCAGCCAGGTATTTTATTTTTTTATTTATGTCCAGTGGAAACTCTACATGGAACCTCCTTCACCCCGGGGAAGGGCGAAGGGGTGTGCCGGACTCCTACCGGCTAAAACCACCGGAGCGGTCATCTTCGGCACCGAAGGGGGGCTCCAGGTCCTCGCAAGATCACACTAGAGCCGCCCATTGGTGCCACGCCTTTAGGCACATCTTGGAAGGGATGAATGTAAAGTGGTCACCCCCTCCAGCAGAGGGAAGGCGACTGTATAAAGGTCACCCCCCAGGCACTTCTCGGGGAGGATTGTAAAGGATCCCCCCAAGCCTCGCTTTGAGCCAGGTATACCGACAAAACAATTTACAATTCTCTCTTCAATAACAACACGAATTTAGGCCAACTAAGCGTCTAATTGGATCACATCGGTCATTTATTGCTCGCTTCCTCATCGCCCCGCAATCTCCCCTACATAACTTAATGTCCATCAGACAAACTTCCCCTTCAAATTTCCATCAAACGTTTCTGACTTTTTGCGTCCGAATGTCGGTAGAAGTCGTGAACCCTCGCGGGTTCAACGGGCCGGTCAACGCACTCCGGTACGGAAACGATTTCAGAGCGAGAGGGAAAAAAATCGTGTTGCGATGAAATTTCATACCCGCAGCGATTCTGATGTCTATTGAGCGTGTAACTCGCTGAAGAGCGAACGGAACTTAAACGCACATGTTGACTAACGCTTTGCCGCTGCGATTGTGCGAATGGAGTTTCTTTTTTTGGATTTGAAATTTGATACGGGGTGCGGCGGTGAGTAAAGTTTTGTTCTTATAAACCATAACGTGGACATTAAAGATTTTTTTTGTATACTTATTTTTTACTGGCATACTAGTATGTGGCCCGCCTAATTACAAGCGGTTAACCGTTACCTATGAACGCTTGCAACACACCCGAGATAAACTTTTCATGCCCTTCACGAAATCTTTTCACGCCCTCTTTGTCGAGCCCCATGATGTATTCTCTTGGGAAAACCTCGTCGGAGCGCTGATGCCAAAACCTGAGTGGGCGCGGGAGGAAGTTTCTCTGAAATTGTACAGTACGAGACTATTTTGGCTCTAGGGCGATCATCATCATCATATCAGCCATTGATACGTCCACTGCTGAACAAAGAGTCCCCCATAGATATCCACAATAGTGTCGTCATTTTGGGGGGAATTTGCCAGTACTCACCACCAGTAGAATTATTACTGTTCCACAGAATGGATGCTGCTGACCATCCCTCTGGCTTAGAATCCCTTAGTCGCCTTTTACGACATTCACGGGAGGAGATGGAGTGGTGCTATATTCTTAATCCGGACACCACGCGGAACTAGAGCGATGCGATAGTAAAAAGTAGCAATTGGCATCATATCAAACACTATCCGTTGTACACGCGGTAGAACACACACGGAAGCAAAGTTTCTCCTCAGAGTTAGTAGCAGTAAGTTAGAGATTACAGCTCTTAATATGGTAGATAACGTAAATTTAAATAAATGGGATATCTCATGTATTTCAAGCTTACCTCCACTGAAAGCATATAAACAAACAAGCCTGTACGTTCGCTAAAGCATACAATATATAATTACACAGCAAACAGGCACCTAGTCATACAACGTTTCATAAGACAAGAAACAAGTGAGATCTAATTTAAAATAGATAAATATTCTCCATACAAAAACTGGGCCTTGCGAGTGGATTGTAGAAAACTAGCTCTGCCTGAAGACTAGACTGATTTATTGTTTAATTTCCCGAGGTGAAGGCACATATAGGTGAGCCCGTATGCTTGGTGCCAGCTTCACGGCTAGCCGATTGAACGAAGTTGCATAACAATTGAAATATGTTGGTATTCGTTCTGTGGTCACAGAACGATTAAAAAGTAATTTTTCACGTTTAACGATCGTCAATTGCGTGTCGATACTCTAAATATAATCGATTACAATGAGGTATTCTTAATTTATAAAGCAGGTTCGCTACTTCAATACATCTTGTTGTTACAGTAACAAATAGAGATGCAATGAGAGAAGACACTTTTATTCAGCCGTAGGTAGTTAACTTTATTTGTGTTCTTAAAGACATTGAGATATGACAACGAATCAGTATGCGTCGGTTATTCAGGAAGTGATGTCATGACGGGATTTATTAGTCTTTAAAAACGAAATGCACTTCGACCTTTCAAGTTCTTTTCTGTTTAAAACACAACAATAGCAATTTGATAACGAAACAAAAAACACTTCCTTGTTATTGCATTAACAACAAAATTCTTGTTTTTGTAATAAAAAGACAACATTTATTTCACCGACCATATTTCAAGAGAGTAAATAAATCAACATAATTGTAAGTAAATAAGAAAATATAAATCACGTTATCTGTTAATTAACATTACATAAATAGCGGTGAACATGAAAAAGGGTACGCGCACACATGACTTGCTCGTCTCGTATCACAAACAAAGACTTGCGCGGGCGCAGCAAGCAAGTTCATTGCCGTGAGCGCATGCGATGTGCGATAAGCCCAATTTGGATGCACAGTGACGAAAATCGTACGTGCTTCCACATAGCATATTTTTTAAAGTTTTCGGTGTAGCGTTTTGCTTACAAATATTAAGGCAGCCATGACGAAAAGTTGAGCGCGGACTGCATAACGATGTGTTAGGCTATTGTTGACTAATGACCGGCTGAGTGGCTTTGTAATTATTTTCGTGTTTGCTTTCGAGTTTTATCTTGTAACTGTCTCAGTTACTTAATTATCGCGGTGTCTCTAAATGGATTTACTTCAATATTATTTCGGTGTGGTACGTTCCTCACGGGGATGTCGTAAAAAGCGACTAAGGAACTCTAAACCAGGGGAATGCGCGCCTTCTGAATAACAGCAGCCATTTTGTGCTCACCAGTCAGTCAAATATTTTTATTTCAAATAAACCAGTTACTGGCACTTATGAAACGTGAGAATTTAAGTTCTACCCGCCTACCAAGCGTGTTGAGTACTGGCAAATTGCCTCAAAATTAAGACAGAAGGACCGGTTGGTCGTTTATGGGAGAGGCCTTTGTCCAGCAGTGGACGTCTTTTGGCTGATATGATGAACTATTTCTTATTGCCTGGAGAACTCGAAATACCATACAAATGTATGAACTTTATACCTACTACAAACGTGACACCAGGATGCCAATTACACAAATCGTAATTAGCATAAATTCCAATTATATCGAACAGCTAACATTCTGCACTTAATTAAAATGACCTGTCATATTATGGACAACAGGAAAAGCACTATATACGTATACAGGGAAATCCGATATGCAAAAATTCCTAACACGGTAAGGAGTAAATACAAACAGGTCAACATTAGCATAGGTACTACACGTACATGAATACTTCACTTCATTTTGACGATAAATAAAATGAGTCAAGCGATGTTGTAATCAAAATGCAATTATACATACCAATCTCGTATTAAAAGAAATCTTATTTATGTAAGCTAATCTACTGCGCACATTGTTATCGCCAATATGTCAATAATCTCAAAAAAGGAATGAAGGAAGACTATCAAGGGCACGACTTATGCCAGATGGTAGGAATTCGCCTGAATTCTCCCGACATTGTACAAAAAGTCCAGACATCCAAAAATACTACAAAATCTCCCAACAGACAGATTATCGTAAAGTTACATGATGCACCTTTGATAAGTAAAATATTTATATTTTGATTCATAATATTAATTTCTCCAAATTCCCGACATTTTAAAATTATCCATTGATTTCGGTTTTCCGATCTGGCAATTCGGTAGATAGTAATAATAATAATAGTACACATAAAGTGTGTCCACCTATACAAATATTAGGCTGCACTGACCAGCGAATGCCGAAAATAATCTCCTTGATGTTTTAAGTGCATCATACTCGCTTATCATAAAGTAAAATTATTCATGATTGTTATTGGAACGAAGTTCTTTTACGCAGCTTACAGTAGAGTGAATTGGCAGAAATCGTCACGTAAGGGAAAAGCGTTATGCCCCCTCCAGGCGACCTTTCCCTCTCTTTCTCTTTGTCTCTTTCTATTATATACGGTAGACGACCTTTCCCCCTCTTTCTCTTTCTATTTTATACGGTTGTTTGAGGGTATGTGCGAGCGATTATCGAGATTCGAGCAGCAAGCATTGTGCGCGGTCAGCTGTATAACCTTAATTATAAACACGTGTAAATATTATTTTAACTTAGTTTTGTTATTTTTTTAATTCACACGGGGTTTATATTTTCACTATCGCAATTCTTCGCAAACTTCGATCCTGACGGGGTACCCCGACCACACTTTTTTTTTGTTGTACTGGAATGCAAGCCGGGCATGCAGGTCGCCTAAGCTATCACCGCCGTCAATAAACATCAGCAACACCTGAAGGTCAAAATTCTCGTCATATATTTACACTATGACTGACAGTTTTTAGACAGATCTTAGATTAAATGATTAATTGTCATGAAAATGGTTTCCTGTTCCACTTAGAGTTCAGTTGGATTTAAGTATGATCTCAATCTAATGAGACTTTCAATGTCAATTTTGACATTTAAGGACAATTTTAGTACCTGTGTCAGTTACAATGTTAGCAGAGTCAATGTGACGCTCTGGGAAGATTTAGGGGAAATCATCTATTATCACGTGATGGCTTTGCGCGGGTCCAGGCAGGTGTCATTGCGAAGTACCTACAGGGACTCCTTGACTTAACAGCGGAGGAGTAGTGCAGGGCTTTGGGCAGCACAGTGGAGCCACTAGGGTTAAAGTGCGTTCGGCTGATGCTGAACCCGTGAGAGCCACAATAGAATTGAAGTCTATATGTAATCATGCAAAATTACAAACAAATCGAAGCAAGGCGTCATCAATGAATACCGTTCCAAACTGCAAACGACTTACAGAACTCAACTCAACTCAACAAGTAGTGTTCTATGGGATAGATCCTTTTCGTATACTAGAAAGAAAGAAGAAGAAAGAAAAACAGTTTATATTTGCGGCGAACGTCGACGCACAAGTACAGATTCAAACGTAAAAATTCTACATATGGCATTACTAACTACATAGCTAAAATCGATACTACATACTACAATAATTATACGCTTAAAAACTAACACTTCATGAAACCAAACGCATATCAGCGCTGGCAACGCTGTTATATGTTATAATATTTTGACAAAATGGCCAAAAGACTTGGTATCCAGGCAAAATATAACAACAATATTTTTTTACCAAAGAGTACACATTTTTGTCTGTGGTCGAAAAAGTCCAATTGTCTGTCATGTCCAATTATGCCACTATACAATCGCCATAAGAGTATCTTAAAAACGTAATGGATGCTAAAAATAGCGCCTTTCTATCAGTCCGAATGCATCTATATTAAATTCACGTTACGGTTTTTTAAATTTGAATCTTAATCCAATCTCGGTAGCATTGGCCGACTTGATAAAAGTACTGCTGGCCGGCTATAAACGTTTTATAGGTATACTTTATAGCCTCGACAATGGATACTATATTTTACAACGAGTTGTGCAGCGCCTTTATTGTTTAGACAGTACCAAGTTACGTTTATGTAGAGATAACTTTCAAAAAAAGAACTGAAATAAAAAGGCTCTCACAGATAACACACACATCAGCCTGTAAATAGCCACTGCCTTCCAGTTATCACTACGGTGTGCGGTCATAAGTCACCACGGTTTAGCTTAGCACATGGGGAAGCATCCTATCCCCTTGATATCAATCATTAGTGGCCTTCTACGACACTAATAAGTGAAGAGGGGTATTTGCCAGGAACCACACGACACGGACAGATGACATAAGCAGTAGATTTTTTTTTGCAATTAAAAACAGTAGAATGTTCATGATCAAAAATACATGTACACCTAGACTGCACGTTATCTCTTTCTCATTTCCCAAATCCATCCAAAGGTTGTCTGGAAGAGATCGCTGTATGCGATAAGACCGCCCATTGTACATTGACTATTGTTTTTCTTATCTTTTTTCCTTGTTTTTGTTATATGGTGTACAATAAAGTGTATATAAATAAATAAAATATCCCTATTACAGAATATGCAGCAGTTAAATGCCGCAGTACTGATTTGCGACAATAGACGATACTAAAATGTTTCTGGAATTGACAACGGTCTCTAAAAAAAAAAATTGGGCCCGTGGAATTTCTACATGAACTTCCTCCGCCGCCCGCTCCACTCTTAAACCAATCGCAGTGCCGAACGCGGTAAACGTGTAGTTTCGATTGTGAAAAGGGACTCGTACTAGGAGTACAGCCACGTTGCGGTCGACGCTTGCCTCTGCGACTTGACATCACCTGCTACTAGTTATATTTTTGACTAACCTAGGACAGTTACAGTACAGTTCGTCAAAACGAACCAGGCGGCAATAAAATAGCCGGACAGTTTACATATATTTATTTTCAGCAGGAGGCACGAGGAACACTTTGATTTTTACGACGACATTATTTGAGAAAACATTTACTTTATGGTTGAATAAAAATAGGCTAATAACGGAACCTCGGTATTTCACCCACAACCGTAATCAGAATGAAATCCGTTAATACCATATAATAAATTGTAAAGTCGCCCTAAAAATGTATCAACCCATAATAATCCAACAAAAATTCCACAGTACAGTTTTTTCTTTTTTGGGCTTCTCGCGTGCTTAACCGGTCATTTCTGGTGAAGCTAAAAGAGGCCTCCATCCAGGCATAAAATCAATATTAAAAACTAAGCAACTTTCGCTAAGGGCGCCCTCTGCGGGACACGGACCTCGGCTTAGGGCGTTGCTGGGGATAACAAGCTATTGTTTTGGGGACAGCTGGATCGGTATTATTTAAAATGTATTAAGGGTCATTTAAAGCTACTGGCTCGGCACGGGCCGGCGCGAGCAAGAGATGGGAGGGAGAAGTGCTAATTTGAACGGGAAGGTGACGCGGCGAAAAAGCGCAAGTGTGTACTATAGCCTGACCAATACCGCTGTACCGGGCCTTAGGTATGTGTGGGGAGGTGGGGAGTGGGAAGGAAAGAAAGCGACGATGAAACGACAAAACGAAGCGGCTGCTCGGCGTAGCTGGTCGCATACCGGTACGCGGTATTGGTCAGGCTATATTCATAATAACGAAAGATGATATTAATACAGTATTGCCCCATGTCGTTACGGTTGTTTCAAAGCCTTAGGCTACGTAAATCATACGTTACCGACTTCTTAATACAGATAATTAATTTTAGAGAAATATGGGTCTCGTTCGGCCCCCTGCTGTGACATCAATTGGAAAATAATTCTCGAAATCGAACTAAAATTAAAATGGTGCCAAAATCGACATTCAAGTTCCCTTCCAAGTATTTTATATTATGACATACTTCTTGGGAATAATTCTTAAACATTATTACAATGATAAGCGTTCTAATAAAATTTAAATAAGTAAATCGAGTTAAGGTGAACAAGCTGGGAGTCGTTAGATGCGAGTGACATGTCTGGTCAAATCTATGGGGAAGCCCTTTGTCCAACAGTGGACGTTTCTTGTTTCTATCTGTTCGTTCCTTCGGCTGATATGATGATGAAATCAAGACATGCTTTCAGGTGGTTTCATAGCCATATTGCAACCATAATATAAAAATCGTGCAATAGGATTAGCCGGAGGATGGACAGCAGCGTCCTTCGAGTACATTTATAACCTAACTGCGATCGCCAACCCGTCTGCCAAGCATGGCGATTATGACAAAACCCTCCAATGAGAACACAACACAAACCCGTACCGGTCGTTGTGGCAATCTTTGAGGGTTGGCTTCTGTCCAGCAGTGGACGTATTTCGGCTGAAATTATGAATTTAAAATGCGTAGAAATTATACTATACATATTATTGTAGACTTCTGAACCCAGATAACTGTGAAACTATGAAAGCTGTGGTTTATATCAATATGTACCTGTAACAAAAACAGTATTTTTTTAATAATGTCATTTTTGCAATAACACAAAGGTCTGTAAGGAATAAATTGTAAACAAATATTGTTGGAACTTGGCCCAAGCTCCACTGTGCACCCATTAATTTATTTAAAGATACATGGTCGAAATGCAGCAGACCACGGCAGAGGTAATGTTCATATAAATATTGTTCGAGGCGCGAACCGAGAGAAAGTATGGTTAGACATTGGAAATCGATTTACAAGTATATAATAAATAATAAGGCACCAACAGATATTGACTGATGTTATAAATTAAGTATCGATAAGGTGCTAAGATTTTATCGATTGTAAATCCGAGTTAAGAGATAAACTGAACACTGAAATTAAAATTAAATTACGGGAATATAAAAATAAAAACCGGAAAACGCAGCGTGGGACGACCTCCAACGAGATGGACGGATGACCTGGTGAAGGTCGCTGGGAGCCGGACTTTGTGGAAATCTACGGGGGAGGCCTTTGGCTGATATGTTGATTATGATGAATATAAATATTTTGAGGATGCTTCATATTCAACGTAAAACACACAGATCCAAACTAAAACAAAATATAAATCTGTAACACACGAAACAAAATACTCCACTTTCATGCGTCCCCCTGCCATTGTGTTAATTGCCACAGACAGACGTACAAAAAACCCACTCGACTTTTAAATTACAAGCAACGGAAAACGATAAATAAAACAAATAAGACAATGGGTCCCCTCGGGGCGTTTGTATCTCGGACGAAGGACTATTACGAATGATAACATAATAAAAAGGTATCCACCTACGTGGTACGCACAAAAAAGGAGAGCGCGCACGCGCATATTTCAACTGGGGACATATTTTAAGACGTACGGGAAGCGTTGAAAAATGGCATATTTTGGGTAAATGTTTTAATTTAATATCTCTTATAAGCTTCAAGCTATGTTCTTTTACATATTTTACAGAGGCTACGCTAAATATAATACAATTAATTTAACTTTAAGACAAACTTTGAATTCTTTGCAGATTTTGACCAATGTGTGCATTTCATCATCATAATCGTCGTCATGTATGTTAAAGGAAGTCCACTGCTGATCAAAGCCTAACCCATAGACTTTCACAATTGTGTCATCGTTTTGGGAAGTATTTGTCACGCTTATACGATACTTTCGATATTTATTTATGCTTTCTGCTTTTATGAGTAATTTATTATTAAGTACCTGGATGACCGAGCTTTGCTCGGTATTTTCGTGTTACTTAACAACGCCATCTGCTGTTGTGTCGTTAAAGCAATTAGTTGCTCACAAAAAATAGTATTATTATTCGCCAATAGATGTCAGGAAGAGTCATATTTTTCAGTTGAGACTACTCAAACGCCTATAAAATGACATTTTCTAAAAATGATTCCTAGCTAGATCGATTTATCGCCCCCGAAACCCCCTATATACAAAATTTTATGAAAATCGTTGGAGCCGATTCCGAGATTCCAATTATATATATACAAGAATTGCTCATTTAAAGATATAAGATAATATTTTCTAAAGGATACGCGAATAGCATCAATTGAATTGAAATAGCTTACGGAAATATATCGCGTTTAATTAATTAATTCTATATACTTGCTCGTGAGCACGGACGCTGCAAAGTGTTCGAAACGTCGAGCGAATTTGGAGTAGTATTTTATTTTATATACTTATCGTGCATGCATTTATGTTCCACTATACAAAGGTGTTGCTTAAATGTGTATTACACGTATATTTATTGTTTTATTTCATTTGTGTATTAATTCATTATTCAGTTATTTTTTCTAACGCTGCAGTTTCCGCTCCCTCTCATCAATTGGATCCTATGTTAGTCGTTGACACAACGCGTGTGACACCCAGGCCGACATTTGTCATGCGGCGAGTCCTGCATATAATAATATTTCGCCTCCAAGTTTAAGGACACGGTGGGACAAAGCAGCCGCTTATCTACATGATGGATATTGTTGTGTTTGGTTATCTTTTGTCCCGATGGCACTCAGGAATCTTTTTTGATGGTACAAATTGAAGGTTTTCTGTGTTGGATTAAAACATTTTAAGAAACATGACTATTGATGTCATGGAACTCATTTAAAACCGCAATACTCTGACGAGTTTAGGAATACATTGGCGCCAAATGGTGGGGCTCAATGGACCCTTCAATTTTATTTAAATCTATAAAATAAAAAGCAAAGTTAAGTCTTGCCGATACAGTTGCACATCAAACACAACTCGAACGTAATCACCGTTTACAATTACAGGCAAAATAATATTTTTCCCAACACCGACTTAATAATGGGAATAGCAATATAAACATGGTGCATAGGCTCTCAGAATTAACTCGGACCTGTACCAAATAAG
This sequence comes from Diloba caeruleocephala, assembly GCA_947459985.1. Lineage (NCBI taxonomy): Eukaryota > Metazoa > Arthropoda > Insecta > Lepidoptera > Noctuidae > Diloba > Diloba caeruleocephala. The sequence continues at coordinate 26,518,623 of OX381608.1, read as the reverse complement.
TAAAAAGAATAAGTCGCACTTACGACATTCTTACGCGTTTCAACGCAAACATTACGACTTTAAAGCCGGCATTAAAGTGACATACAAGCAATTAAACATGCGCCAGCGCAGCGGGATTGAGTTTACATTGTTTGTTGCACCAACAGTTCGTAATATACATACGCCAGGCGGTACAACGTGTTATTAAATTAATTAATAGCTCGCATATATTACAGAATGGAATGTTTTCTTGAGACTGTCGGGAAAGTTATCCGTACGTGACCTGAAAATGTTGAGATGATTGTCTGCGCAGAACCCGGCAAAAATTTAAGTATTCGTTTAGTCCTCGACAAAGAATTGGTCGTGTAGTTCCCGCCAGAGGGCTGTGTAGTTTCCGGTAAAGAGTTGATAGCGTAGTTCCTGATAAAGAATTGGTCGTCTAGCTCCCAATGGAGAATTGTTCGTGTAAGTTCCAAGCAGACGCTGCAGTTCTCAGCAAGGAATTGGTCGTGTAGTTCCTAGTAGAGGATTGGTCGTGTAGTTTTCGAATAAAAATGGTCGTGTAGTTACCGGCAGATAATTAGTTATGTAGTTGCCGGCAGATAATTGGTCATGTAGTTCCCGGCCAATAATTGGTCGTGTAGTTCCCAGCAGAGAAATAATCTTGTAGTTCTCGCCAAAGAATTGGTCGTGTAGTCCCCGGCGAAGAATAGACCAACCATTCTACGTTGAGTGCCGTAAAAGGCGACAAAGGGATCATATATCAAGACGATGGGCAGCAGTGTCCTCTTGTGTACAAATAACAATATACTGCGATAACCAATCTGCCTGCAAAGCGCAAAATGATTATAATATCACATTGAATAGATTTTGTAGTCGTATTTTTTACCCTGAACATTAGTAAATATAATTACATAATATAGATATAGATTTTTTACCAATATTATATTGCTTCTCAACTTTGCTTGCTATCAATTACTATTTTTATCTAATTATCTATAGTGTTAGTACATGAAAAAATTGGAGCGCGTGAAACTGAGTACACTTTACAGAAGTAAAACTTGCCTGTGCATGCGCCCATACCTTTTACACACATACGTAACGTACATACACAATGTTACATATAAAACGTTGCATTCTTTGACCTTTAAATTTTCCCCCATCGCGACGAAAGTAGTTTCCTTCGAAATGTTACTGGTAGGGTTTACCTATTACCGTCATATACGGATGCACTCAAGGACGAGTAACGAGACAAAGAGTAAAACTAAATTGCTATCTTACATCATCCTCTAATTAGTCAATTCGATAAAAATAGTTATTAGAGTTGTAAAATAAAAAAATTACGTAATTTCAAATTTAAATAATACTTGAATTCGACGAAACGAAAATCGAATGCCACTTGTTAATTGGTCAGGGTTGTCAAATTGCTGTGAAATAAACGTTAAAAGAAATAAATCGGTGTGCATAATAAAAAAATGAGCTGCCGACGACGGTAGCATCCTTGCAATTTAGCATCCGTAGGCAATTTCTGCAATTAAAACACCAGGCGATTATTTCAAAATTTGAATATATCCAACACTGGTTATTTAATAACAGCCTGTGATTTTGATAGTCAAAGGAATTAATCTGTCAAGTGTTCGGAGGTCGGACAACGAAACGCAAATATTTGTACGATCTACAGATAGTTGTTTCGGGTCTGGGTGTTTTTCCGTGAGACTGGTGTCAGTAAACTGTAACTAAAACACAGGAGAAATCCTACGGTATAGATAAAAAAACAGTGTATATAAAAAAATCTAACATCTATATATATTTTACATGGGAAGAGATTATGGGCCCTTGTGAGATTTCTTGTTATTAAGTTTTCATTTCTTTAGTTTTTTTCAAACTTCGCACCACACTTCTGTTTCTCCTGTGTCGTGGGTGCGTGTACAGACACAAATTCCATGCATAATACACCCAGACCCGGAACAACTACCTGCTGATCATACAAATATTAGTTCCGTGCGAGAATCGAACCCGAAATCCGGAGCGCAGCAGCCGACTGTATCAGCCACTGCACCAACCGTGCCGCCAAGCGTCTCGTACTTTTTATATTATTATTGGAAGTCAAGGAAGATATTCAAAATAACACAATATTCCATAGGGCGAGTACGTCTTCCAAGAACGCCTTGTCGTGCGAATGTAACTGGCCAGTGAAATTCGTAAATTTGAGGCTAGAGTGAGTTATGGCTAGAGTGAGTTATGGCTACATCCTGACGGATGATCGTTTCTTACAAAGATACAGCGGTAGTTAAATGTTTAATTTAATTATTGAAAAGACAAAATTGTCGCTTGGAAACGTTCAGGTACCTAACTGCTCGCTCTAGTGTGACCATACGTGGTCCTGGAGTCCGCCTTAGGTGCTGAAGATGACGGTCTGCGTGGTCGAATTGAGAACCTACTTCTTTTCGAAATCGGTAAAAAAGGTACCTAGGTAAAGCTTATAAAGTGACGCGCCTATTATTCATATTTGCATATCACTTCTTAGAAGACGGTGAACGCTTCGTTTCAAGTATAACTTACGATATTCAACCGTTGCTGATTTCCTAACCTAATATAACTTATGAGTTCGTTCTGATATATCAGACAAGTAGATAATTGTTAGCAAGAGATATAAAATCATATAAGCACACTATCTCTTTTCATCTTCAAGTCTTGCAAACATTCGCATCTTAAGCTTGACTTGATAGGAATGCCGTCCAAGTAAATGCACTCGTATGGGAATACTGCAAATGAGGCCTTAATTAAGACATCTATCTGTATTGTATACTGCTATAATATTTATAAAACGAGACGCTCTTTTATTTGTATACAAGCTAATTGAGACATTGTTATAAAAAGTAAAGCTGATATAATATAATTGGGTTGGAGCATGTGAACGCGTCTCTACGACTAGTAAGTCTAGTCAATTGGTATTTTAAATTCATTAGTTTTTAATAAGAAGATACGGTGTGTGCACTAATGTATACGGACGCAGATTATAATTGTGGTAACATTTTTTTACCATAAAAAAACGATAAAATTATCATTTAAGGATATTAAAGCATAAAGGTTTGATTAAAGAACATAATTCAAATTTGAATTATGTGATTTTTTAAAATAAATGATTAAATGTACCTACGAATTTTATATATAATTTAAAGTCTATTATAAATTTTATATATTTTATTTCTATACTCGTACTATTATAGATTTTATTTCTTATAAACAAAGTAAGATTCGATTCTCTTGAAAGCACACAGGTGGGACGAGTTAAACCACCGTTTCTGTATCTAACAGAAAAATGCGAATGCCTTTTAACAGTATGAAACAGCAATACCTACACGGACATTCTTGGCCATTTACGACTTCTTGCAGGTTCGATTTAAAGGCCCCAACGTCGCAAATTGATGTCTGTCATGAACAGTTTACAAAACCATACAAACAGCAAGACAGTATTGTGTCTTGTCACTTCCGCATACTTGCGACCACGTGACATAGCATTGTGTGGTGACTTCTATGACAACAAACATGGTGCCTTTGTCCATACCGTACGTGATGGGTTCCGTGAACAAGTGATATACGATGTGGAAAAGTTAAGAACGTCTCATTCATTCACAGTGCTCATTATGGTGTGAGGATTGTGTTTTGTTTGTTAATTTGATATCAATAAGAGTATTTTTTTAAGTGAAAACTTCTTTTAGCGCGGTACGCATATTTTTAGATGAAATAAAATCTCTGGACTCGCGACACCGTTACGAGACGCAGCTATAGTGTGTGCATATAGCAAACCGCGAACGCGTAAGAAGTAATAAATAAGTTTTCACTTTTGTCGGCACTCCCGGAGTGCAACCCGTGTTTTTTTTTTTAACTATAGCGAGATTTAAAAGGGTCTTTGTTATTACTAGTAGTGTCTCTCAAACTGTAGTCGATCGAGTATAAATCCTGTACAAACTTTAAAAAATAAACATGCATGCAAATCTTCATTCTGAGCAAAATTCAGCGTGAAAGAAAACTGTTTAAACAAACCAGTGATTACACTACACGGTTTCCGTGGCCCGGAGCTGATCCCACGGTATCTTGCATAACAGGACTTTAGCGCCTCTCGGCCGTTCCGTGATTTAGCATCGCATCTGCACAAATCAATCAACACACCGCGCTATGACAATGATCAATTTGGGCGGCGTTAACGCACGATTCTCCGTTTGGGGAATCGTTTGGAGCAACGGGAATTTTGCTGTTACGGAAATTTTCCCACACTTTTGAGATGAAATATTTTAACAAATAAATATGATTATTTGACTCATTCACAAAATTAAATACGTATATTGTACCACACACGGAAAAAACAAAGCAATACCAGGTATCAAATTGGCTTCCTTAAAAATGACTCAGGTACATACAACCAACACTTATTTAATGGTTAATGAGTAACAATTGTAAAGTTGACATTTTTTAACCGTCAACTTTGCAGGTGCTATTTTGATAAACACACTAGTTATTTCTAGCTGTATTTTTTTTAACCCATACGCATTCTATGCATTGTTAATAATCCTATTCGTGTGGTGTACGTATTAAGAGTATAGCACCACTCCATCTCCTGCCGTGAATGTGCAGAAGGATGGGTAGTAGCGTCCCTTCTTTGGAACAATAGCCATACTGCGCTCACCAACCCGCCTGCCAAGCGTGGTGAGTACTGGCAAATACCCCCAAAAATGATGACACAATTGTTGAAATCTATGGGGGAGGCCTTTGTTCAGCAGTAGATGTCTTATGGCTGATATGATTGTTAATAACTATGAAAATATGCATAAAAGTGGATGAAACAGAAGAAGTATGTAAGAATCCGTGTGTTTCCCGTCGAAGAAAGAACTACCCATCCACTGTTTCGTACAAGGCAGCTAAAGGTTGATATCAAGAGGATGGGCGTCAGCATCCTCCCGTGTGCAACTGTGATCGCCAATCCGCCTATATGAGCGTATTGTGAGGTCCATGTTCAGCAGTGGATGTTTGTCCGTGCCAGCATGTGTTCTTGCCAGTGTTTGTGTGTGGGTGAGAGTGTGTGTGGGCGTGTGTGCGTGGGTGTGTGTGGGTGAGAGTGTGTGTGGGCGTGTGTGCGTGGGTGTGTATGTGCGTGGGTGAGTGTGTGCATGTGTGTAAGGAGTATACACATGGCTTAATATCACGCTATACATTTTCAGTATAAGCTGAACTCGCATCGTATAGGCTTTCCTTAAGACAAGAGATCAGCCTAAACTAGATATGTATAATTTGATGTGTAGCCGTGTGTACTGTACAGCGATCTGTGGTTTCTGCCTACCCCCGTTAAAATAGTTTGTGTTACGTATGTATAAATATTTATAACTAAGCTGTAAATTAAAATGTCATTGCAATAAATTCCATATTATGTAAATTGTATTAGGTATGCATAGTTTTGTTGATTCCAGAGAACTTGAGTAAATTAATAACTGCAAACGACTGCTCGAACAAACATTTTGTTTTGTAACTTATGTCATTATTGTACTAACAATATCGTTAATGAAGAGTATATGTATGCTCTTTGTTTTACGAACAATGTCGTTCTTGATAAATATTAACATTCTTTAGGCTTCACACAGGTAACAAGTTTAAATAACATTTCTAAAACTGCGCAAACTTTAAATAGAATAGAACAGAATTTTCTGGTCTTCGCAGTACTGAAGCTGTTACTGACCACCTGTTATAAGGCACCACAATAAGACATGTCTTTCCAAATCTCAACAACTCTTATAGTTCTTCATAAAATCATGGACAGTGTTTCTCCACGCAGATTTCGCACTTATTCACACCTAGAACAAAAGAGGCTCATTTGAGTGTGGAAGCGTGCCAATGCGATATATGGCCGTGGAGTGCGCGGCGACACAATAGCGACAGAATTTGATGAAGTTGCGGCAAAATGCAGGGGAAGTTGAAATGAGACCCGTTAGAACATTTCCGAGTTGCTCGTTGTCGAGGTCAATGACCTGGAAGACCTCAACTGAATTTTCACAGGATATTTACCCTCAACCATGAAACGCAAGTAGAATTTGAGTCAAGTTTGCATCAACTGAATATAGCTGCTGGGCCTATTACGTAGGGCTCATATTTGATTAATGTATTCTCTACTCAAGTTCAACATGAGTTTTGATTCTCGATCTGTAATACGGGCCTAAGAGTGGATAATGGCTGAGGAGACGCGGAAAGACCATAGAATATATGGATGGATTGTGTACGGGGGGGAGATAAATGAAGAAAACTGGAGTAAATTATGAGGTGACGGCTGACGAAAGAATGGAAGAGAAAAACATATTGCGCTGACTGCCAAGTAACTTCGGACCAGGGCAGGAGATGATGATGATGATTCTCAAGCAGTGACGATGATTATACCCTTTTTTATTGGTGTACAGTGGAATTTCTACATGAATTTCCTTCGCTCCGGAGAAGGGTGACGGGTTATGGCTGTCTCCTACCAGCGAATACCACTGGCGGTCATCTTCGGCACCGAAGGGGGCCTTCAGGTCCTTGTAAGATCACACTAGAGCCGCCCATTGGTGCCACGCCTTTAGGCACATGTCGGAAGGGATTGTAAATGTAAATTGTCCCCCCAAGTCTGGCTGTGCGCTATGCTGCGCACACGCTGATTATACCTAGTATATCGAGTATATTTTATTTGTATTAAATACAGCAATTTAAGTATGTTGCGTCACCCTATATCGCATTTATTCCAATCTTGCAAACTAATTTGCAGTCGCTATTTATACATAGAAACCACCTGTGTTAAAGGTTACATAACAATGATATCATAATCGTGTAACGCATGCCTGCAAAATGTATAAAAGAGAATACGTATAATAATACAATATGGTTGAGCTGAGCGATGCTGATGCATGCGTCATGCTCGTGAACGGGTGCCGTCTGTTGGGATTGGTCAGCTTAATGCTGTCATGACAATTGAATCAAAAACTCTGGTAAATATTAAAATCAAGCTTGTTTAGTGTAGAGTTTTTAAGAAGTTCAGACTCTTTTCTCCTGCTTTGTCCTCACATTACCATAATTTCGAGAACATTGTACCAATATGATTTAAAAAGAGTAACCATGGAGTTTCTTGCCCGTTCTTCTCCATAGGAAATCTACACCGTCGAACGAGGCAACTAAAGTCTTGACTATTCATAAGTGTCTGTAAATGGTTTTATATGATTATAAATATTTTTGTCTTTATCTTTAATAACATACACATTAATTTTCACGGTTAAATTTACAGGTGGGGTGGCTGCAGTTCCACAGAACGGACGCTGCTGTCCGTCCGTCTGGTTAAGAGTCTCTTAATCGAATTTTACGACATCCACGGGAGGAGATGGAGTGGTGCTATATTCTTAATCCGGACACCACACGGATAATGTTGGAATGTGAAGGGCCTTTATTATCGTTATATCTTTACGACTTATTCACAAGTCTATAAAAGCAAATTTTACGCACCGCACCTGGTCAATAAGTCCTTTTTTATTGATCCGGTGGAAATACATCATGTACTTCCTCCGCCCTATGAAAGTCCGGAGGGGTATGCCGGACTCTTGCCGGCTAAGACCACCGGAGAGGTCATCTTCGGCACCGTAGGGAGGCTCCAGAAACTCGAAAAATGTCCATCTGGAGCCACCCACAGGTGCCACGCCTTTAGGCACATCACGGAGAGGATGACTGTAAAGCGGTCACCCCCTCTTGGTTAATAGGTCCTACAACATCCTTCTACAGTCTCCGCAGTCTCACCCGAGCTTTTGACCGCCTACCTATCCCACCGCAGACGGTAGAACGTTTGTAATAGAATTAAATCCGTCTACGGTTAAAACAGATGTGAAATAGAAACACTGATGGCTCAGTAATTAGTGTTGTCGGAAACGAGGCAGTAGTCGTTAGTTCGCAGCCGGACTCGTTCTAATTTATTCCCACTAGTACAATTAATCATTGTCTTCAAAGGGGGAAGAATACAATAAATGCTTGTCTGAAGTGACTTATTACTGGCTATGTTTCAACGCAATACAGCGAAGCCACTGAATTCCTATTATCACAATAGAGATTTCTATTGGTAAACTAATTTGAACCGTCATCGGATATACAAAATAGAAGAACGATATATTTATAGAATTTCAGAGAAAATCATTATTGAAGATACACACAATCATTCCTAATTACCTACTTGTGTTTTTACTAAAGGAAAATCCCGGATGATTAACGTCCCAGTTTCTGTAAGAGGGTAATATTTATGTATGGTATATATTTATTTATATAGTTCGGTACTTATTTAAGTATATACTATGTCCATGCTGTGTTTTATTATTTACATTTGCTTCTTTTTTTTATCATTCAAAGGATTGCTGAAGAAGAAACTCCAGGTTGAGTTAAGCTCGCCTTTGTACATCTTATAACTGTCCATGTTTTCTGTTTTAAGTTGTAAAATAAAGAATAATAATACTATTCTAATCCCGCGATACGCGATAGCTCCCAAGTCTTTGACTTAAATACAGTCGCATAAATGTACAATCTTATTAAAAAAGAGAAAACTGTTTAACGAGGCGAGTATACCTACGAGCCAGAATTATGTTGTCGTGTAAATAAAACTTAATTAAACATGCGAGGTCGTAGCGGGCGCAACCTTTAACGGCACATCTCCGGACGGAACAACAGCACAGAAGTCGATACATTGACACGTAAAAATCTAATTTAACAATCACTTTTCTAGTAAATGTTTCCTTGTTTGGGCAGTAATATATTTGAAGGTTGCCAGGGTCTATAGCATTACGGCACCTGGCTTCCTTGAAAAATAAAATATCAAATATTTTTTATCATTATACTCATTTATAGGCTGTTATGAATAGTTTTAGAATTACTTGCCGCGTTCCAAGATGTAGATTTCCTATGGAGGAGAACGGCAAGAAACTCCATTTTTTTTATCATAACATATGTTACAATATGTATGACTAAATTGTTCTCGAAATAAACGTAATGCGAGGATAATGTAGGACAAAAGAGTCTAATCTTCTTTAAAGTCTAACTCAGCAAGCATGATCGTACGACATATTGAAATAAAACATGCCAAAATGACCAAGACAGACGTCTACTCCAATAGGGTTGCCTTACAACGGTAGCACGCATGTGGTCACGCGCTGCCGTGGGACGCTTTGGGGGATCCTTTACAATCCCCTTGGGGGGGTGACCGCTTTACAGTCACCCTCTCCGAGATGTGCCAATAGGCGTGGCACCAGTGGGTGGCTCTAGTGTGATCATACGAGGACCTGGAGCCTCCCTTAGGTGCCGAAGATGACCGCTCCAGTGGTTTTAGCCGGTAGGAGTCCGGCATACCCCTTCGTCCTTCCCCGGGGCGAAGGAAGTTCATGATGAATTTCCACTGGGCACCAATAAAAAAAAAAAAAAAAAAAAAAAGGGTTGCCTTACAAAATAAAATAAATAGATACATAAGCTAAAAAATAATGACTAAACCATTACATATCCAAACTTTTTGAAATACAGTACTGTTTTCGTTCTATCAAAAATAATACAATTGAGTCGTCATTCCAGCATTGTAAACAATGCGCACACGCACCGCTAGCGACACCGGACGTGTCCCGTTATGCAGCCCATCGATCATGCGACGAACTTTTGTTTATCCATGCCCTGACCCTAATGAGGAGTTTACATGAGAGTAGATGGTGTAATGACTTGATTATTTTTGTCGGTTAAGTTTTTTGTTCGCAAATGAACCAAAATTGCGCTGGTAACATTGTGCTTACGGAAACTTAAGGCTCCAGACAGACTATTTGTAGATCGTGCCACACGAATGAAACGACACGGCGGCGTGCCAGGCCATGCCAGTAAGCGACTTAATTTCAGCCGAATAAAGTCCACTGCTGGACACAGGCCTTTCCCAAAGATCGCTACAACAACGTTCAATCGTTAATAATCGCCATGCTTGGCAGGCGGGCTGGCGATCGCAGTTAAGCTGTAAATAACTCAACTGCGATCGCCAACACAGCTACCAAGCGTGGCAATTATGGCAAAACCCCCCCAATGAGCACACAACTCAAACCTAGACCGGTCATTGTAGGTACCCATTTAGCGCAACTGTGGCGCATACACTTTGATCAAAATTTTACTTCTTATTTCTCTGTTTAGTATGTTATTGTTTGTGATGTCTCACTTTGTCGCTGAATAAATGCTTTCTTTCTTTCTTTCATTGTGGCGATGTTTAGGGAAGTCTGTGTCCAGCAATGAACGACTTTTTGGCTGAAATGATGATGATGAATTGATGACGATGATTGCTCGTTTTCATAGTTTCAATAGTTCAGCTTGCATAAAAATTGTATGCCATTTTAATTCGAATATGTTTGCGCATTAAAATGTTATGTATGATATCTGCTCGTTTGTTTCTCCACATTCCACAAACGTACGTTTCAGACATAAAAGTTAGCGAAGCAATAAACGCGATAAAATTCCGCGACTAATGGCCACTCTCGGGTAGAGACAATAACGAAGGGTGCTTATTCTCTCTGCTTATCCCTCATGTCGTGAGTGCAGATTGCAATTTTCCATCTGTCACCGTTTTATTTCTGCGCCAGTTTTGATGGGTCGTTGCGTAGAGCAGGCACCATGCGCAGTGAAGCCGCGCGTCCAATTGATGGCGCCCACGCATCGAGCCGCGCGCTTGCCAATTATTTCGTTTGTAATACTAGCTTAGAGAATTTTTGCTTCCTTATTTTAATTTGCACATTTCCCATTCCGTCGTATTTGTTTGATTGAGATATTTTTATTAATGTTTATTTATTTATTACGTGAGATTGCATACCGGTGACATAATCCTTGCTAATAACATATTCTAATTGCTTTAAACTTTCATGGTCATCATAAATTGTATTTCCAATATTAACCTGAAACTAAATGCTGTTCAACCTTAGTTCACCTAACCAAGGTTAGCACCAACCCATCTCATTCGGTGGGTGTCGTAAAAGACGACTATGGGATCAGCCAGAGGATAAGCACCAGCGTTTTTCGAGTACATTATTAATGTGATCTAAGGACGCTGTTGCCCATATTCCGGCTTATCCTATAGTTGCCTTTTACGACACCCACGGGATGAGGAGGGGTGGTACTATTCTTAACCGGCACCACATGGCTTAATGAGCAATCATATACTAATTAATTCTCCGATCATTACACAAATTAAATCATTGAGTCCTCGCTACGCATGTACATCGACAATTTAACAAGGTATTTTCCCAACACAAACATTAAAACTTTTCAATTACCCACGAATGGGCCGCCGACAAATTAATCGATATCATTTGTTAAGAAAAATACGAAGAATAAACATACATAACGAGACTCCAAATCGATTTTGTGTCAGAATAGTTAGCCGATTTTAATCGAGAGGTAATGAAAGAGCCCGACGGGATCTCATAACGAGGTTAGTAGATTGAATGTAACTAGTTCGCAGACGAATAAAAATATTTGCTCGACACAGATGGGAATTTACGCGGCTGTAAATTCTGTTTTAACTATACCGATAGACGGCCGCAAAGACCTTTTTTATTTTCATTAGTCTCCATTGGAAATTCATCATGAAATTCCTCCGCCTCGGGGAAAGACGACATGCCTGACTCCTACAGGCTAAAACCACTGGAGCGGTCATCTTCGGCACCGAAGGGCGCTCCAGGTCCTCGTAAGATCACACTAGAACCGCTCGGAGAGGATGACTGTAGAGCGGTCACCCCTTTCGTGGAAGGAAGGCAGCTGTAAAAAGGTCGCCCCCCCAGACACCTCTCGGCGAGGATTGTAAAGGATCCCCAAACCTTGCTGTGCGCTGTGCTGCGCACACGGAGACACGTAGTCACGTGCGAGCCACCGTCTGCCCGGGGGGCCGCAAAGGCCTGGACTCTATCAAAAAGACCTACTTATATCAGATTGAAGGCATCAGGATGTTGCATGTAGGTTGATGTCTTCACATTTGACTTGGCACGCCATAGTGATAAGTCCGTCTTCTGATCACGATATACTTTCGAATAAATGCCCCAAGGACAGACTACTTTTTACTACCATTTTATAACTGCACCTATTATTTTAGCATCGGATTAAAATGCAGTGCTGCGTCAATTACAAATGTAAATTATGCAATTAATTAGAAAGCATGAAAACGCAAAAGAGTCTGGTATTATGCAACACCTTTTGCGGGTTCTGGCTATTTTAGCAATTGTCACGATCGTTCCGGGGCGCCCAACGCATTCACACTTCTACAGTCAACGCTTTTTTAAAGAGAAACCGATATAAAATCATTGGACAGTACATTTTTGCAAAGATCAAACTACTACCGACTTTAACAGTAGCGAATTAATTTCACGTCACCTCCTATGAAATGATTTCGAGCATACATTTCTTTAGTGTATTTTTCTTTTAGACTGCTGTGTTGAATATCATGTTTTTTATCAGTTATTTAAGACGGAATTCACTAATTGCTACAATAAAATCAAGATGCATAAACAAAATACCCGTTATTTGGAACAGTTCAATATTGATAGATTTCTCCAAACATATGCGTATCATAAAGGTATTATGGATTTATGTAACAATGCGTAACACATGGAAGGTAACCTATTGAACACACGAACACGTTTAAACATGGATGAAGACGAACTTCTTACATCACGACTATTAGTAGTAACGGCTACGTTTTAAAAATCATTTCTGTACAAATTACCGGTTATACAACATTAGAACAAATTACTGTACATCAAAGAGGATATTTTTTGTCTTGTGAACTTATTGTTCCGAACCTATTCTCTTCAATTCGAATTTTAAATCTCTACCGTATTAAGACCAGACTGGCATTAACGAAAGTTTCAATAGAGTATTGTTCAGCAGCTTTATCTGTTGCATGCAAACGCTGCCTTATCCATTCTGTGCGATATCGGTCAACCAAACTTCGTGAGTGCAACAGGCAATTTGCATCAGATTAACAGTTGACTTATGGCCAAATTACGGTGTTACCGGACTGACCGATAATAACACACAACCGGATTTATTTACGGGGACAATGTGAAAAAAGTGTTTATTGTAACGGTATTCTTGATGGAAATGATAATATATAGTCGGAGTTTGAGGCTGTGTTATGACACCCATTAATTTTCAAAGTAATTGTTGGAAAAAATCTGAGGGACCACACGAGCATGACAGTAGCAGTGAAGATAGTAAACTGAAGTGGCAATGGGCGGGGCACATTGGTCGTAGAACTGATGGCCGTTGGGGTAAATAGGTGAGACCGCGCACCGGAAAACGCAACGTGGGACGACCTCAAATAAGGTGGACAGACGACCTGGTGAAGGTCGTTGGGAGTTGTTGAATGCGGGCGGCATTTAACCGCTCGTAGTGGAAATTGGAAACAGGGGAGGCCTTTGTTCAGCAGTGGACTTCTTTTAGGTAATATGATGATGAAGTAAAGCTTGAGCAATTAAGCGAAACTTTTAAGATCAATGGTGGTGATTTATAGGTTAGTAGAATATCTAATCATTCTGTGTTGTCCGGATTAAGATTAATCACCTCCTCCAATGAATGTCATAAAGGTGACTAAAGGATTCTAAACCAGAGGGATGGGCAGCAGCGTACCTTTTGTGGACAGCAGCCATTTTGCGCTCACCGACCCGCCTGCCAAGCGCGGTGAGTACTGGTACCGGAGTACAATATAAATAAATATTGACAAAAATATGAAAAGAATGAATCATGAAAAAGAATAAAAGTATCCGTGAAGATGTTTAATAAACAATGTCGTTGTTTTTTAGAAACTGCTTGGTCGTGACTGTGATTAATAGCCATTAATTAACTGGCGAACTGCAGAAAACGTAAACTGGATCGCCTTTCTTTTCGGACAATGGCTTCCCAAAGTGGGACACAGCCGTAAATCGGGACAAAATATGACGTGGAATGATCGAGGAGCGGCAGACTGCCCGTCGCTGGCTTTCACCATGATTGGTTACCAATTACCCGTTCAGATCTGACAGCTTACTGGATATACAGCAAGGAAATTCGGAAGAAGCTGTAATTAGCGTCGACGTCGTGAATTTAAAAAAATATATATTACTAGCTGGGACCCGCGGTTTCACCCGCGTTTAATTTAAAAGAAATTTAGAGTACTTCGACATAGACACTTGACATAGAATATACATATTGGATTTCAAGGTTTTTATTTTTTTGCGCGGAACCCTAATCATTTTTTCTAAAATAAAAGTAGCCTAAGTCATTCCTTATAACATCAGCTATCTGCCAGTGAAAGTCCCGTCAAAATCGGTCCAGCCGTTTCGGAGATTACCGGGAACAAACAGACAGACAAAAAAAATTAAAATTGTGTTTTTGTTATAGGTACCATATATACTTTCATATGCATTTAGTAAAAAGCTGTTATTTTGACATTACAAACAGACACTTCAATTTTATTTATTTGTATAGATATAGATATCCCGGTAATATATAGGCCACCTCTTATTACGCGAAATTTATGAGCAATCAATACACTGTAATCGTTTCACTGCAGCCGCGATACACTAATAAAAATCGGCGATAAAAATTCAACACGAACAAAAGTCGTTCATCGACGAAAGGAACTTTGACGGCTTTTAATCTTGAGGACTAATCAATGAACCTAATTATTAAAGCGTTTAAAGACGAGATTACATGTCGAATTCTTTTCGAAAAGCCAATAATTACACGTATATTAAAATTATACAATAGGTGCATCAGGCTCGCTGGTCTGTGTTGGGCCGAATTAGAAGCTATTGTTTGGGCGGCGCCGGCATTAGGGCCCATTGTTTTATGTGCAAGCGCACGTCCGACTAGGAAGGATGTGAGACAGGTGTTTGGAGATCGGGTCAAGGATGATTTCAATGTTTTATAACATTGTTACGTGTTTCATAGCATCATGAGATTCTATTGATATATAAATATCGTTAGTATATTGGACAATAGCACAAGCCAAAGGTTCATCATCATCATCATCATCATATCAGCCACAGGACGTCCACTGAACAAAGGCCTCCCCCTTAGAGTTCCACAACGAGCAGTCACATGCCACTCTCATCCAACGACTCCCAGCGACCTTCACCAGGTCGTCTGTCCACCTCGTTGGAGGTCGTCCCACGCTGCGTTTTCCGGTGCGCGGTCTCCATTCGAGAAGCTTTTTGCCAACGGCCATCAGTTCTACGAGCAATGTGTCCTGCCAATTGACACTTCAATTTCCTAATCCTTTCAGCTAGTTCTTCTACGGATCTCCTCATTTCTGATTCGATCTCGTAGGGAAGTCAAAGGTTAGCAATAAATAATACCAGCCAAGGGCTTGTAGGACTACGCACAGGCCAGGGTTCCTCTGTACGGTTACCTATTTAGAACTCTTTTCAGCCTAAACTCGCACAAATATAACAATAAACCGTTCATTTGACGGTAAGATAAGATAAGATAAAAATATTTTTATTCATGTAAAACCATATACAGGCACTTATGAATAGTCAAGGCTTTAGTTGCCGCGTTCCAAGATGTTGATTTCCTATGGAGAAGAACGGGCAAGAAACTCCATGGTTACTCTTTTTAAATCATAATAATTGTTACAGTATTTTTGGTTACATTGCTCTCAAAATAAATAATGTGAGGACAATGTAGCAGAAAAAAGTAAACTTCTTTAAAAGTCCACACTAAACAAGCCTGATATTTATGTTAAATTATGATTAAATTGTCATGGCAGCATTAAGCTGACCAATCCCAACAGACAGCACTCGTTCACGAGCATGACGCATGCATCAGCGTCGCTCGGCTCAACCATATTGTAGGGCAACTAAGCGACCCGATACACGACGCCACCATCAGCAGGACACTTGAGTGAGCATGACATACCTAAACTGCCAGACAACTATCACGTCAATTAAACAAAATAAATTAATAATCCACATGGTCCTCGCACTTACAGTTTCAAATCTAAGTAAAGCGAATATAAAACAAAAACAACCAACACCAAAAAGTAATTGGTGTCACTTAAACAAATTGAGGATGAGGGATTATCAAATGTCATTAAATGAATTAATATAATCCATTATAAAAAAATGTCAAAGTAAATAAAAATTAATGGCAATGGTATTTGATACATCAAACCCAATAATGTCAATATCGGCCTTTGAACATTGGAGCAGCTCAATCCCAAGCATTTTTGTCGTCCATATA
This sequence comes from Diloba caeruleocephala, assembly GCA_947459985.1. Classification (NCBI taxonomy): domain Eukaryota; kingdom Metazoa; phylum Arthropoda; class Insecta; order Lepidoptera; family Noctuidae; genus Diloba; species Diloba caeruleocephala. Next base: position 26,502,369 of record OX381608.1, on the reverse strand, counting down.
CTCTGTAACTTTATAGAAACCCTTTCTACACAACTTCTGCTTTATAATGGACTTAAATTTATTAAGGCTTAATTTCTGAATATCACTTGGGATTTTATTGTAAAAACGTACACATTGGCATTTAAACGATTTGCTTATCTTCTGAAGCCTGGTAGCAGGAACAACCAGTTTGTGTTTGTTCCTGGTATTAATATTATGAATATCACTGTTTTTTGTAAAGAGGTTAATATTTTTATGTACATATAAAACATTTTCATAAATGTACTGGGATGGAACGGTCATTATATTAATCTCTTTAAATTTCTGTTGGAGTGAATATTGAGGGCTTAACTTATAAATTGATCGGATGGCTCGTTTCTGCAGCACAAAAATAGTTTGGATATCGGCAGCATTACCCCACAACAGAATAGCATACGACATTACACTATGAAAATAACCAAAATATACTAGTCGCGCTGTTTCTACATCTGTTAAATAACGAATTTTCATTACTGCGTATGCTGCAGCGCTAAGCCTTTTCGACAATTTTAGTATATGCGGTCCCCACTGCAGCTTAGAATCTAAAGTAATACCTAGAAACACTGCGGTGTCCACAAGGTCCAACTCCGCACCATTCATTTGTACAGTGGCTTTTACTGCTTTAACATTAGGTGTTGTAAATTTCATACATTTAGTTTTTTTCTCGTTCAAGAGTAAATTGTTAACATTAAACCAGTTGACCACTCTGGAGATAGCGCTGTTTATATCGTCAGTTGCCAGATGTTGGCGTTTGAGTTTAAATAAAAGCGAAGTGTCATCTGCAAACAACACTATCTCATGATTATCCCCTACAGTATAGGGTAAGTCATTTATATATATAAGAAACAAAAATGGGCCTAGAATTGAGCCCTGTGGTACTCCCATTTTAACTACAGACCCAGGAGATATCTTACCATTAATATCTACTTTCTGAATCCTATTACTCAAATATGAAACAAGAAGAGCCAGCGCAGAGTCCTTAATACCATAGTGTAGTAATTTCCTGATCAAAATTTCGTGAACAACACAATCAAATGCCTTAGACAAATCACAGAAAATGCCCAAGGCATCGTGTGAGTCCTCCCACGCACCGAAAATATGTCCTAAAAGTTCAACACCGGCATCAGTTGTTGAACGACCCTTTGTAAAGCCAAATTGCTTGCAATGTAATAAATGATACTTATCAAAAAAGCTTTGCAATTGTACCAAAATCAATTTTTCAAAAATTTTACTAAATGTAGGTAGTACTGAAATAGGTCTAAAATTTGTAGGGTCAGATGTACTACCTGATTTAAACAAAGGAATAATCTTACTATTTTTCATAAGATCAGGAAATTTTCCACGGTCAACACATTCATTAAAAATTATTGCCAACTCAGGTGCAACAATGTCAATAATTGATTTGGCTACTTTAACGGAATTTCCCCACAAGTCAGCGGTTTTTTTATTATTTAGCGTGTTAAAGATTCTTATTATATCTCTGTAATTAACATGATCAAATTTAAATTGATTACTGCAAGTGTTAACATTACTTTTAAGTATAGTTTCCGCAACAGTGGGTGAAGAATTCAGCGACTTTGTAGTCGAAACGGGAATGTCGGTAAAAAACTTTTCAAAAGCTGTAGCAACTTCTAATTCTGATTTAATGATGTTGTCATCTATAATTAAGCTATAGTCACTGTCCCGGCTATTAGCTCTTCCAGTTTCACTACTAATTATATTCCAAGTCATTTTAATTATGTTATCACTACTTTTTATTTTGGAACTCAAATAACGAGATTTTGCTATATGACAAATTCGTTTGAATAATTTGGAGTAATTTTTCACATATAGATTAAAAGTATCACTATTAAAATATGTGCGTTCATTATATAGTTCATATAGTCTCTTTCTACTTATATGAATTCCAATAGTAGCCCATTCACTAAAACTTGCATTTCCATTAACCGAGATTTTCTTGGGGATAAAAGTAGAATTAAATTCTTGACAGTACATATTAAAAAAATCATTATATAAAATGTTTGGATTATCATTATATGGCAAAAAAGTTAATTTATTTCTAAGCTTATTTCTAAATCTTTCCAAGCGAATCGCGGTTTTTGGACAAACAGTGATATCCTTTTTACCCACACTTTTTCTTTGGTTTACAACAGTAATCTGTTGTCCACAATGATCCGAGTCTAATAAATTAATAACTTGTTTGTAGGATGGTATAATATCTGTGTATATATTATCTAAGCATGTGGCTGTGGTCTGAGTAATTCTAGTAGGCTCCAGAAACAAATTAACAAGATTGTATGACTGAAAAAGGCTTTGAATTTTTACACTTAAACTAGAATTTTCCAATAAATTAACATTGAAATCACCGCATGTGATAACCGTTTTGTCCAAATTACTGATTCTATGCAGTACTTCATCCATGACTATTTCAAAACAGTCATACAATGCTGAAGGAGGTCTGTATACGCTTAATACAATGAACCGCTCCAATTCGACGCAGGCTATTTCTATTGTTTGTTCAACAGAGAGGCTCACAAGATCTTTACGTTCTTTAAATTTAATCTGATTATTGACTATAATTAATGAGCCACCGTGTATTGCATTTTCTCTGCTGAACGAACTGCCAATTTGACTGCCAAACTGTATATTTTGAACTGCACTTTTTATTTTTCACTACTAAAGATTATGGTTATAACTTTACGGTTGTATGCTATAGAATGAATTAAATTACTATTTATTATGTGCAAATCACATAAAATAAATACAAACATCAGCACAGTAGGTACTTACAATTGGCGTAAGACTGCCAATCGCTTCTTCGCGGTTTTTCTAAGAACTAAATATTAAATACAAATTTAAATTTACTGCTCATTTATATTGAAGTTCTATGAACGTTTTACAGATTCAACTACATAGTTAATTTAGTTGATTTATTACTCATAAACTAGATAAGTCTGCCCATCCGTGACAGTTTTCCTTTTAAATTCGTTACATTACTAAAACGCTAGATATAAGTTTTCAGGATCAGTGGTTTAGATAGTAGGGGGTAGGGACACGTAACTCTAACAAAAGTAAACCTTAATATTTCGTAAACGGAACACTGAATCAAAACCAGTTCTTAAAACAACTCCTTATATTTTTTAAATACCTCGTCAACGATACCCTACTCGATGAGATGAAGAAAAGAAAAACAGATCACCCCCACTTTACATGTTACCCTTTGCTTTATATGAGGTGCGGCTCAGAATACCACCACCCCATCTCCTCCCGTGGGTGTCGTAAAAGTCGACTAAGGGATTAGCTGAAGGATGGGCAGCAGCGTCCTTCGAGTACATTAACAACTCAACTGCGATCGCCAACCCGTCTGCCAACCGTGCCGATTATGGCAAAACCCCCCAATGAGCCCACTACACACCCATATCGGTCGTCGTGGTGATCTTTGAGGGAGGCCTGTGTACAGCGGTGGACTTCATTCGGCAGAAATGATGACCCCAAAAAACATTTTTTTATAACTTTGGCGTGTGATAATGTATAACCATGCTAAATGCCAACTCTGCACTCGTCTGCGAGTAAAATGGCTGTAAAAGAGAGTCGGACAGACAGACTGACGGACATGCGAAAGTATAAGGGTGCCTTGTTTGAATAAGGAACTGTAAAAAAAGAGTTAAACGTAATGCTTTTATGGAATGACTAGTTTTTAATAAGTTTGACTAATCTATATAAAAATTTAATGTTCGTTTGTTCAAAATTCGAAATCTCCTAAAGTTATTAACCGATCGTTTTGAAATTTTTACACATCGTAGTACTCACATACGCGCATGTTTTTATTATATCAGGAGACTCATAATATATATGTATATATATATACATATATATATATATATATATATATATCTATACAAATAAATAAAATTGAAGTGTCTGTTTGTAATGTCAAAATAACAGCTTTTACTAAATGCATATGAAAACATATACGGTACCTATAACAAAAAAACAATATTTACATTTTTTGTCTGTCTGTCTGTCTGTTTGTTCCGGGTAATCTCCGAAACGGCTGGACCGATTTTGACGGGACTTTCACTGGCAGGTAGCTCACGTTGTAAGAAATAACTTAGGCTACTTTTATTTTAGAAAAATATTTAGGGTTCCGCGCGAAAACAATAAAACCCTTGAAATCCAACATATATATTCTATGTCAAGTGTCTATGTCGAAGTACTCTAAATTTCTTTTAAATTAAACGCGGGTGAAACTGCGGGTCCCAGCTAGTATTTCTATATAATTGTAATGTTCGTTTGTTCAAAATCGCAAATCCACTAAAGTTCTTTACTGATTGTATTGAAATTTTTAGACACCGTTGTATTCATGTACGCGCATGTTTTTACTATACCAGGAGACCCATGATTGTTTCTTTATATAGAATCAAAATCATGGTGTAATTACGTGCATTTAGCCACAGCAACGTGGCAGGGTAAAACTAGTGATTAGATAAAAATGATCACAGACCAAAAATAACCGTATGAAACGAAGGCCAGCATGCCGAATGAAAACATAACATACTCCCCCTAATATAAAGCACATAAAGATCAACATTACGAAACTAGTTCTATAAAATATTTATACATCAGAAATATTTAAAAACATCAAAGCTAAGATATAATTTATAATCGTACATTGTTGGGAGACATTAAGTTACCCAATTCATTCAATTTGATTTTCCTTGGAAATGGAGCAGTGGATCATATAGAATTATTTATGGAGTATTATTATGTCAAAGCAGTGAACATCGATTTGTAAAGGGCATTTATCGCGGCGGGGGCCATTCTAAACATTAAAGTTGTGTAAAATAGTCAATTTATTGACACCAGACATACCTCCGGCCGGGGCTCGTTCGACAGGTGTCGTGTGTGGCTCAATAAAGTCCCTTACCTGTAAAAAAAAAGAAATAGTGTTATACGACCAATTACTCAAGGACAAATTGTAGAACTAGATGTCAGAAACATGGACCGGTTACGGTCAGTTTCTCGTTTATTTATAGTGTCCGTTAACATATGGGGTTGGATACACAAGTTTTTAAGAACAATATTCAGTGTACAAACACGCGGAAAGGCGCGTCTATACGGTCGGATTTACGCCTTCGGGGCACAGACCACACAGGGGAGACGTCGATATATGTAAACAGGTGAACTGGAGCAGGATGCAATGAACTTCCAGGGAACACTACGTGTGGTCCAGTTAAAAAGGGTCCTGGTCACTGTGGTGTGTTTAGATAAAAACCAACAAAGTGTAACCGCGACAGTACGCATGCGTCGTAAAGCGGACGCCATGCCGCCCGCGCCGCCACCGGCCATATGGCGGAAGTTGTTCGCATTCTCAACGAACGTTGTTAATGCTATAGATACATCGAAACCTATTTTGCATGCTGCACGTTTGACGGCACGGTTGGTGCAGTGGCTGATACAGTCGGCTGCCGCGCTCCGGGTCGTGGGTTCGATTCCAGCACGGAACAAATATTTGTATGATCTGCAGGTAGTTGTTCCGGGTCTGGGTTTATTGTGTGTGAAATTCATGTCTGTTAACGCACCCACGACACAGGAGAAATCCTAGTGTGGGGCAACGTTTTTTAAAATAGATATTTAAAAATCAACGGCACTAATTGGAGAAAAAGCCGTGAAATGCCAACTGAACGAATTCCATTGATTTCGCAGTTACTATTCACGTTATCAGTCAGGTGACCAGACTAGACAAAACTTTACAATTTGTTGCCATGTCAAATTATTTCACACTGGCTCAACGAAACAAAAGTTCAAGCCTCTCACAACGCATTGTCAATTTGGATTTGCAGCAATTTATCACTCTTTCCGCGTTTTGAGGCCGAAACGAATCTTACGGTAGACCTAGACGCAGTAATCAGCGAGCCATTAAACGCCCATGCTGAAATTAGATACCGCACACAATGGAAATAATTACACGGCGTTAAACACGCGGAAGGCCTTCAGAATACGGCGCGCAAGAATACACTGTACGCCAAAATGTAGGATTACCCTACCAATTGCGGTAACCGAGATTTGCCTTAGATTGAAGGGAGTAGAAACAGCTTCTATATTTGAAAGGATAATGGTTTTATTCAAATTGGAGGAATACTTTAAAAGTTAACGGACCAAACATGACCTGTTTTTGTGTGGACGGACCCTCGGAGCGTTACTAATGTGATCCGCGAAGGGACCGCTCAGTTACATAAAAAACCAAGGTCGACGTTTATTACCGATGTGAACTTTTTGCCGCCATCTTTTATTATTCAGTGGAAGGATTTACGGCAGACGGTTAACGTCGCCCGTATACCCAAAACGACTAAATCCTTGCAAATGGTTCTGTGATGAAGGAGTATGTATAACACAACAATAATCAACAGATTATGCTTGTTATATGAGGAGCACTACTAAAGGTCTAATGTATCCAATCGATTTACGATCGATCGATTCGAATTTATAACTTTTCAGTTTTCTTTTTTATGTTTGTTTTTAAGAATCGTTACACTAGGATGTCTCCAAATTATAAATAGTAAAATATTCAAAGACAGCGGTTTCGATTCAAGAGCCGAATTTTGATTGGGTATAATTTTAACCCAGTAGATGTCTTAAAAGGCGTCTAAGGACTCTTAGAGTGATGGGCAGCAGCGTCCCTTCTATGGAACAGCAGCCATACTGCGCTCACCAATCCGCCTGCCAAGTGTGGTGAGTACTGGCAAATTGCCCCCAAAATGACCACTCAATTGTGGAAATCTATGGAGGAGGCTTTGTTCTGTAGTGAACGGCCTCTGGCTGATGATGATGATGTTTTGATACGGTGCTTACGTATATAAGATTATATGTTAACGTTTAATAATTAATTTATTTATATTGCACATCAGACGAACTCCATGTAACCTAGGCTTGAGGTCATTGAATACATTAAGGAGATGATTCCGAAAATGTATTCTTAATTACCTCTTAACGTGCTTATTAAACGCGATATTCAATAACTTCGTAATAAAATTACTAAGTATTCCGGAGATATAGTAAAATTGCGAGATTTTAACAGCTCAGGTTATAGTGGTGTTCTTACAGGTGTAATGTAACTCCATACTAAAGTTGAGCTCTTAATTAATAAATATAATTTCATTGCGTTATAAAATGTAATGATTTTTTATCGCACAAGCATCACAATCAAACCTATCCGGTCTAAGCAATAAATGTCACAGAGTAGCAGGTATCACTATCACAAGACAAATTTTTAAATACATACCGTATTTAAATTGTTCTTCTAACGACTCTCATACATATTTCAGTGGTTAGCTGGTGTAATAACGGATAAAGAGGTTTTATGTCATACAAGTGTTTGTAACATAATATTTCCTTGTGTTTTTATTATCATTCATATAGACATACAGGGGGCAACGATAATTATGATAATAGATAATTATTTTCTTATATTGAGCGATGGCGTCAATTCAGCAAAAATGAAATAAAAACGACACGTGATTTATGGCCAAAATGGTTTTTTTTTGTGGTTATTGGTCAACCTGTCAGAGTTGTTCAAGCCACCCAAAGATTGCCGAAACATGTCCTCCGAATACAACAATCCGACCCATCTTGTCAAAATGTTCATAACAACGTTTATTTAGTTCTGGACTCGTTACCTTCCTTTTTGGATTGAACTTTGGACTTGCTGTGTGTTTGACATTCTAATAGTACGCCGTTATTGTCATTTACATCAGACAAAATACTGTTTTAAATTGAGTAGCGATAACTGTAATGTAAGTGATGTGGCTGTACTTGAATAAATAAATAATAGCTTTTATTCATTATTTAATAAACTGTTTACAATGTTGTTGTGTTCCTACAACATATTAGGAGAATCCTGAAAATAAAATCACAAATTGAGTTTTTGAGAGACTTCTTTATTATCATCATCATCATCATATCACCTGAAGGTCGTCTACTGCTAAACAAAGGCCTCCCTAAATATAAAAATTAAAATATAAATTTAAAATAATATAAATTTTCACAACTACCGGACTTCCAGGTACCTTCGCGAGGTCGTCTGTTCATCTGGGTGGCCGGTCGTCCGGTGCGTGGTCTCGACTCGAGAGAACTATTCTGCTCCAACGGCCATCAGTTTCTACGAGCTATGTGGCCCGCTCATTGCCACTTCAGCCTACCAATCCTTTGTACTATATCGGCAACTTTAATTCTAGAAATACCAAGCATAGCTCTATCCATAGCACGCTAATATCTCTTATATTATTTAAATAAGTCACCAATGTAATTATGCAAACCAATTATATTGTTTATTTGGTATCATTAGTGTCATCGTTAAAACCAGAATTAAGTATGCTTGTAACATTTTAGATGTTTGAAATCTTGTATCTCTAGGTCAGTATTTCTGTAATACCATATTTAATTTCGATCTAAGTGAAGGCTACCCAATTACATAAGAACAGGGTCCACTGAGAAAATGGATAAGGACTTAACAATGAACATACGACATTCTTATTAAAGGAGAAGTTTTTTGGCTGGACAAGAGCTGGGTTACAGAAAAAAATATAAATGGATCAGGATGAACCAGCTCTTTCATGGCTGTTATTAACGTGGGCCGAAATGCGACAGCATAAAGAGTAAAACAACTGATGACAATCATTGTTCGGTTTAGCAGAGTCAAGGGCGGATCTAGGAGGCCATGCCCCCCTGCTCACCCAAAATTGTGGGATGCAGTTGACCTTAGGCTTAGTAGCAGCAATGATCTCTGAAACTCTTGACATAAGACCCCGAGCCCCCCCCCCAGTTTAAAGTCCTGGATCCGCCCCACAGTAGTCGACAGTCTGTAAAAGGTACCATATATTCTGTCGCATAACTCTACAAATGATTTTTCTACAGTCGCCGCTCGGAATATTTGAGATCTGCTCACTACATAAAGTAAATGCACGACACACGCCCCACCTAATTCCCACAACACACAAATAGCAACAAAAGCTGAGCATAAACAAGAGCGGCAGATCTATATCGCAAATCTAAAAGGGAGCGGCGAACGAAGGCCGCGGACTAGTCACGTTTAGAAAGACTGCACAGATATCATACTGGTCTCTGGTCCAACACCGCCAATACCCAGCACCCAAGGTTGGTCGTGACTTGCGCCAAAGGTCAAAGGTTACAGCGAAAATCGAACGCGTTCTGACAACTCGACGTATGTCGTAGACAAAGGTAGATAAATGAAACGGTATCGTGCAAGCGGATTTCGAAATGTTTATTGATATGCCAATTTAGATGTTTGCGAAACGATCTCCGAGCTAACGCTACATTGTTTGTTCTCGTTTCAGATCGTGAACGATAATAGCGGGCTTCTCAAATTCTATCTTTACTTCAGCCCGTTACTAATCTACTACTAACATCAATTCTATTATAATAAAACACTTTTGAACGGATGGATGGCATCCTGCGACCACGAACGCTGCAAAGTGTTACGAAATGTAAGGAAAAAAAAATCTATAATATACGCGATCAGTTTAATCAGCCGTGTGGTGCAGGCTAAGAATACCACCACCCCTTCTCATCCCGTTGGTGGCATTAAAGGCGACTATGGGATTAGCCGAAGGATGGGCAGCAGTATCCTTCGAGTACACTTATAACTTAACTGCGATCGCCAACCCGCCTGCCACGCGTGGCGATTATAGCAAAATCCCCCCAATGAGTACACAACACAAAATACCGGTCGTTCTGGAAATCTTTAGGGGAGGCTTCTGTCCAGCAGTGGACGTTTTACGGCTGAAATTATGATGACGAATCAGTTTAAAACTGTTTTATTATAATGTGCAATAATCGCGAAAACCTAAGACATTACTATCATTTCTACTTTTATTATATCAAGATGAGAAGACATCACAGTTCGCTGACACATCTCGAACCTTGAAATATTAACCAACACCCGAGGTCATTCATCACGGCTCGCAATATTTCCTCTGCTATGATGTTTTTGTGACCATTATCGTAACGTAAATGAACTCTTCAAATGTTCGGTCAAGCATCCCGATGGCGAACTGACAAAAAGTACAATGACTGCTGTGAATCAAATCGATTATAGCCGCTCGAGACGTTCCGACGATCGGCTTTGTTTCCATTTATCGATTGCGCAACATCGATCATCGATTTAGACGTATAAACAATGATCTTATTATTCATAAAGAGTTTTTTGTTCAATTGCCATTTTCTCTTACATCTGGTTCATTTAATCCAAGTAGGTTCTTGGCTTTCTTACTATGGCGTGCGTCATGCACACAATAGAGTTGTTCAATCCAGAGCCCATGTTCTACGATAATTAGAATTGTCAAAGTAATGGACCGTAACTTGGAAATTGATATTGTACAAAGCACGAACCTATTCCTTGGTTCAGAATAATTATGCGTACTGTAATGCAAAACAGTTACAACACGACAAAGGAATTGAAATAATGGAAACATACTTCAAAGTAGTGATGAATTGTGACCATTTGTTCGCGTTAAAAATACTTAACTTTTGCGTATGACAACGCCTATCTGTTAACTGTACCGTGTAAGTAGCAAACGTTGTTACTACTCAGCGGGTCTCATTAACAAGAGCCGGAAACAGGGGAGGGTATTTCGCGCGCGAAAATAAACTTGAACGAACATGCGCGGGCGCGTAATGAATGCTTAGCTACCGAGCATTGTTCAGTTTTGGCCGTTAATATCCAGCCTTCTTAGTTTATACGGTGAATAGTTTACAGAAGGATATTTCTATGTGGAAATATAAAGCTTCTGTTTATCTCGGTAGGTGTTTTGGGTCTTTTAAATAAAGGCGACTACCGCGCTGCTGGCAAGCGATAAGAACGCTGCAAACGCGATGAAAGTTGTATGGACATTACAATTAAACGCTGCCAAAATAAAAAGTGTGTGTGTGTCAGCTCCGCCGCCCGACTGGAATTTACTCCTTTAGTACAATTGTCTCAGTAATTAACAGGCAGTGCGGGTAAAAAATAAAAAGCACGAATGTAGATATGTGCGATATATATCATATATAAAAATCAATTATAACCTACCTAGTAACTGCAACCACGAGTTCGTCGGATTTTCTACTACACTGCGTATTAATAATTAATAATAATGATATTAAATATCAATATTTATATATATTAAATGAAATAATATCAAACTTTGACATCAAACGACATTTGACATATACATGACTTTGACACAGAAGGTGCGCAGAAAAACGTAACGCATTATAGTTAACGCTCGATAAAATTTCACACATTAATTTATAATACCGGGCCTTACTTACAAATCGATTCTTAAGGAGTAAACTCCAAAAAAAGTCTTAGGCATATTTACCTTACTGGCTTAAAGACATCCAAATGATGAAGTTATCAGGTTTCTATGGACAAAATGGTGTTGAAATTTTTCGATGCCCTTTTTTGAGGGTTAATAAGCGGGTTATACCGTGTGGTGCCGGCTATACCGTGTGGTGCCGGCTCAGAATGCCACCACCCCATCTCCTCCCATGGGTGTCGTAAAAGTCGACTAAGGGATTAGTCGGAGTCGAACTCAACTGCGATCGCCAACCCGTCTGCCAAGCATGGCGATTATGGCAAAACCCCCCAATGAGCACACAACACACCCATATCGGTCATAGTAGTAATCTTTGGGGGAGGCCTGTGTCCAGCAGTGGACTTTATTCGGCCGAAATTATGAATAAGCGGGTTTACTTACTTGTTTTGTTGTTGTTGTTGTTTGTTTTTCATAACTCGAACGTGAAATAAACAACGAACGATGGCCACATTGTTGCGTTAATCCTACTTTATCTATGCATTCCGGTGATTATTTTTTCTCTTAGGCTATGTGCGTATTTCGCGGCAGATAACATAATCTGGCGGTAGCGTGCGACAGGTGGTTTAATTAAATTTATCGCTCGGCCCGTGCCGATCGGCCGATGTTATCGGCGATCGCGGTAAATGAGAGCAAAACAATGCGCCAGCGCAACTGCGGTAGGTACAACCGATAAAACTGCTGCACGCACTATTGAAATTATAAAACGGGACCGTGAAGCTTACAATGTTTTGGAATAGATGGCCATTCAATGTTTAAATTATGTGCAGCCGGCATCAATGGCTTTAATTAACGCGATTGGATTTAAGATTGGTTAAGGTCGAGCACTGATTGAAATACCAAAATTTATTGCTCAGTTGGTATTATCCTAAGTGTTGGCATTGCTTTTCAATCTTTTGCGCCTTGAGCCACTTTGTAAATTCTCATAAAATAAATAACAATGGAAATTATTAAAACAAATCAAGACACCTAAATTCCTGAGCATTACTGGCGCACAACTCGCCATTCACGCAGATCTCTCACGCGCGTACGCAGTTTCTAATTACCGCAAGCGGATTCTCCGCTTTTGTATTTCGAACGCGGACAAATGCACGGCGCGGGCGCATCACAAATTGGAGCGTGCGAAGCCACCGCCAACCGCTTATGGTAAACGCTGATGAGCGACGCATTCACGGCCCATCACTAATTACTATGACTTAGGGCTGCCGTCCACTGCACAATACGAGAAAATACACGGCGTTTGCAGAAGGCAAATGATAATAACATGTTTCTTTGCTTGTCCAAAACCGTCGCATAACTAATAGAAGCTTTGTGTGAGGATCGTAGAACGCAAATGTATAAATTATGTACATTTTTGCTTGCCATGGGCAGACTCGTAAACAATGTGATCCCGCGGTGTCCTACTCCATATCGGATTCCATCGATGTTCATTAGATCGATGAAATTCGATACTTATGGCGTAGAGGCATCAAATGCCCAGAACGGACGATCTACAAAACATTTGATAATTTGAACAGTCGATTATTCGATTGATTGAGTGTTCGATTTTTTTACCTTTCGATAAACTGAACCATCGATTATTTGAAGATTCGACGAATAGTTGTCCATCAATTGATATTTGATGATTTGGAATTCCAATATAATGTAGAACACCTATGAAGCGTTAGCTTAGGGCAGATTCGAATTTCAGAACGATTTTTCAGAGCATCGATCGTCAGAAGAAACTCAACTCCGTCAACGTCATTTCTTACATGACCGTTTACTAGTGACTGGCCGTCCTTATAAGGTCACATACGTCGGATATTCTACGGGAACATTCGAACCCTTCGTAATAACGAGTCTTGGAACATTTCAACACGACCGGCCCCTTCTGATATTTCTGCTATTGTAATTATCGTTAAGCGTTATTGGTAGAGAATAAAACAGATAACAATAATTATTTAAACATCTGAGCCGGAAGTAACCCTACTTCCGTTAGTTAGTCCTTAGTTTAAAAATATGATTTGATAAGTGTGTCCACTGACAAAATCTACGTAATACGGTAACAATAAGTCAGTTGCACTCACTGATCGGTAAACGATTGGTACGGTTAAGCAACGCTCGGCGCGGTCAGTCTATAGATGGGTGACCACCTTGTGGTATATCAACTGAGCGTCTCCGTGCTTCGCAGGGCACGTGAAATCGTCGATCCCGGTTGTCATTAGGCGACAGTCGTTAAGCAAAGTCGGAGGCATTCGTGTGGCAGGCTTGAACACATCACATGACACAACTTATAATTTGATGACGGCACGGTTGGTGCAGTGGCTGATACAGTCGGCTGCTGCGCTCCCCGTCGTGGGTTCGATTCCCGCACGGAATAAATATATGATCTGCAGGTAGTTGTTCTGGGTCTGGGTGTATTGTATGTGGAATTCATATCTGTAAACGCACCCAAAACACAGGAGAAATGCTAGTGTGCGGCAAAGTTTTAAAAATGACACAAGGCTGGCCAATTGGCATAACTAACGAAACGAAAAAGAAAAGAAAGAAGTAATTTTCTAATCAAATTATTTTTTATTCATATAATCCATTTACAAGTACTCATGAATAGTCGACATTCAAGTTGTTGGTTCCATGGAGAATCGCGAAAAGCGAACACAGAGTGCGTCAGGCCAAGTCCAAGCAAAAAGGGCAGCGTTCCTAAAGGCGCAGGGCGCTTTGCAATATTTACACGAAGTCCTTCAAGCCTTTTTTACATTTCCGGTAACTACAGGTACTTCTTCTTTGTTAATGTGTTGTTGGCCCACCAACTAAATTCCTAATTAATCAAACAAATTACTAATTAATGGTAAATATTCTTCATGGACGAAATAAAAGTCGTTAAGTCGTCTCGCTAAGTACAAGTACCCACCCACGTTAGGCGTAGTTTATTGTCCATTGAGTATTAAGAACACACGTCAATGATAAAAATAAACCTTTGATGAAGGTTAATTTCCAGTTTACGAAAACTAGCGTCAACAACCTGAAACAACGTTTTTGCTTCCATTAAAGCTAAAAACAAAACGACATTCCTTTAAATACAAAGTAGATATAATTCATCGCATTTGTCGCGGCTCCGTGGTTTTTGTTGGCGATTCGTTTCGACAGTGGCTCATTAAGACAATTAGAATTAAACCTGAATGGCGTGCTTACGTTCGCTTGGAGGAAGCGCCGTGTCATTACGGACGATTAAGAAGGCTCATATAATTGCTTGTTACTGCGACAAGGTCGGGCGCGATGCTTGTCATTTCTTTTTATTATTAGACTATACAGTAGTCTCGACGGACTGATTACGTATGTCGCAGACGGTTTGCGACAGGCGTAAATCGCGCAAACGCCGCTGTCAAACAACGTTTTGGTATTACGTATTCGCCGATAGCGATATCGAAAATAGCAAACGCAGTAGTAACGTTAAGAACCTGTCCAACTTATACTTGGGCGTTTGGAACAACCAAAGAGTATTTAACTCCAGATAATAAATTAAGGTAAAGTCTTTCTTAACTTTTTGTTGTTAAGTGTTATTCGGTGTGGTTCCCGAATTAAGATTGTAGCACCCCTCCACCTCCTCCCATGGATGTCGTAAAAGGCGGATAAGGGACTAAACCAGAGGTATGGGCAGCAGCGTCCCTTCTGTTGATCAGTAGCTATACTGCGGTCACCAACCCATCTTTTTTTAATTGGTGTCCAGTGGAAATTTTACATGAACTTCCTTCGCCCCGGCGAAGGGCGAACGGGAAATGCCGGCCTCCTACCGGCTAAAATCACTGGAGCGGTCATCATCGGCCCCGAAGGGAGGCTCCAGGATCTCGAATACTCTCCATCTAGAGCCACCTATTGGTGCCACGCCTTTAGGCACATCTCGGAGGTGATGACTGTAAAGCGGTCACCCCCGCTAGCGGAGGGCAGGCGGCTGTAAAAAGGCTGCCCCCCAGGCACTTCTCGGGGAGGATTGTAGAGGATCCCCCCCAAGCCTCGCTGTGCGCTGTGCTGCGCACACGGCGGCACGTGACCACATGCGCGCCGCCGTCTTACCGGGGGTCACCAACCCGCCTGCCAAGCGTGGGACAAATACCCCCAAAATGACGACATAATTGTACAAATCTATGGGGGAGGCCTTTGTTCCGCAGTGGATGTATAAATATGGGCTGATATGATATATGAATAAAAATTGCTTTTTTCTAAACACGAGTCAGTTAGTACCTATATTCTGTGAAAGCAATTTAAGAGGTTAACACATAAATATCTTAAGTGTTTTTACATCCACTTTTTCTGTTCAAAAAGTAATTGAAAAATCATCTCATCAGTACCTGTTCACTATATTTCGCACCAATGAATAAGATGGCGATAGTAATTATGTACATTAAATTGATTTTCTAAGTATAACGAACTATGCGCATTGTTACAAAAATGATGAGTTATTGCAATTAATTTTACGCTTGCAAATATAGCACAAAAAATATATTTATGGATAGATGTGGAACGTGATGCCATTTTGTAAATCATGAAGAGACGAGAGCTGAAGACGGAGCTATTTTAATGAAATTACGCACATACAATTATGTGTAATTGACACTATATAATATTATATAAGCCGAGTGGTGCCAACTACGAATAGCACCAACCCATCTCATCCCGTGAGTGTCGTAAAAGGTGACTACAGGGATTAGCTGGAGGATGGGCAGCAGCGTCCTTCGAGTACATTACCAACTCAACTGCGATCGCCAACCCGCCTGCCAAGCGTGGCGATTAAGGCAAAACCCCCCAATGAGCACACAACACTCTGATATCGGTCGTTGTAGTGATGTTTGAGGGAGGCCTGTGTCCAGCAGTGGGCTTTATTCGGCCGAAATGATGAATATTATAAAGAGGAAAGATTTGTATTTTTGTATGTTTGTAACGAATATACTCAAAAACTATTGGTCCGATTCCAAAAACTCTTTCACCATTAGAATGCTACATTACTCTTGAGTAACATAGATTTTATTTATTACTAGAAAAATTTAGGGATACCTAGTAAAACTACAATAATGGGACCCAAAGTGTAAAAAAAATTCGCCATAAAATGTCTTTCATCGCATGCGCTGCGGAAACTATTCATGATAGAACAAAAAAATGTTCTACAATATTAAAGAACGTACCAATCTACAAAAAACTTCGGGAGACCATATGTCCAACTATTGTAGTTATGTAACTGTAACTTCATTTTACATTTTAAGTTGGTAAAAATGCCGATCAAAGTCAGACCATGTTTAAATTTATCCAATAATGTTAAAAAAATAAATTTCCACCCGTGCGCAGCCGGGACGGGCCGCTAGTGTTTTATATATAGGATCCTACATTAATAGCGAACTTATCCCACTAATATTATAAATGCAAAATTTTGTATGGATGTGTGTGGATGTTTGTTAATCTTTCACGATAAACACACATTTACAACAGTAGTGAGATTAAAACAATGATATAGTTTTAGTGATTAATACAATGTATGTTATTGCAACAAACATGCAAATAATCAATGAAGAATTTGTTACTTTTTAACGAGTTAATGGGCCAAAGTCAAACTCATCGAGAGTACAATCAACAAGAAAATATTCAACATCTCTTAACAGCATCCCGCCTTACACGACAGCATTAATGGATTTATAATAACAAAGACCATGGATAGTAAACGTTGTTCTCATGGACGCTCCCGTGGATAATGTCCACAGTCATTAGCGAGCAGGAAGCGACACGGCGAATTATCGCCACAACTTACATCGGCTAATTGGAGAATCTGCTGTTCTTGGCGAACTTGCCTACATGTACAACAGTAGATAGGTAGGGACATGATCACACGATACCAGTTCCGCTTAAACCAAGCTAAATTGGATGAGGATTTTTATATTTAACTAGCCGAGACCCGCGGTTTCACCCGCGTTTAATTTAAAAGAAATTTAGAGTACTTCGACATATACACTTGACATAGAATATATATATTGGATTTTAAGGGTTTTATTTTTTATGCGCGGAACCCTACTTATTATTCTAAGATAAAAGTAGCCTAAGTTATTCTTTATAACATCAGCTATCTGCCAGTGAAAGTCCCGTCAAAATCGGTCCAGCCGTTTCGGAGAATACCCGGAACAAACAACAGACAGACAAAAAAAAATGTTTTTTTTGTTTTAGGTGTCGTATATACTTTCATATGCATTTAGTAAAAACGCTGTTATTTTGACATTAGAAACATACACTTCAATTTTATTTATTTGTATAGACTCAGAATCCAAACTGTCGTAAGCCCAAATTTCAATCTCATTACGTTTTATTTTTGTATTCATGAAATTATTTTGACGGAACTTTTCAATCCCCCCGGTGGGGCGACCGCTTTACAGTCACCCTCTCCAAGATGTGCCTATAGGCGTGACAGCAGTGGGCGACTCTAGTGTGACCATACGAAGACCTGGAGCCTCCCTTAGGTGCCGAAGATGACCGCTCCAGTGGTTTTAGCCGGTAGGAGTCCGGCCCGAAATTCATGAAGAATTTCCACTAGGCACCAATAAAAAAAAGGTATATCAACTCACTTACAAACAATAAGTTTAAATGCCACTAAATGCCAGCTAAGGGCCACGAACCGATCAGTAAGCGTCTGCGCGCACAAGGCGCGAAAATGTAATCTTTATTTTATACATATCAACTCGGCAGACAAAAATGCCAACCTTTAGGAAACGGGTTGTGTACGCGATCCAGTTGAACTAGTCACCATACCAGCCAAAGGAGGTCCACTGCTGAACAAAGGCCTCTCCAGTACAATCCCATAACTGGGTCGTCATTTTGGCGGGAATTTTCCACTACTCAACACGCTTGGGAGGTAGGTGAGCGCAATATGGCTACTGTTTAGAGACCCTTAGTCGCCATTTATATGAGATCCATGTGAGGAGATTGAGTGGTGCTATATTCTTAATGGAGACACCGCACGGAATAATACAGTAGAACGAATGTCTACAGCGAACTATTGAAAAAAGTGAACTATGAGAGGAATCCGAAATAGCGGAAGAGATACGCAGGTCAGGGCTGTCCTGAATATCTTAAGCTTGTTAACTTTTGACATGCACATGACTGCAAGAATTGGAATAATGGACATAAAGTGGTAGCTCTCGAGCTGAATACCAGCTGCGTACTGTGGCGTCAGCGATGGCCTCGCACACTTACCGCCTTCCCCACTTGCTGTAACTGGCTGTTGGATTATTCGTGTGCGGTTAGGAAGACATAAAGTTGTATGGTCTTTCTTAGTACTAATAAAAGCTGGAAATGCTTTGCAGTCGAGGAATACTTAAAGCGGATAGCTAGAGGAAAACATATTAATTGCCAATCATCGACCATATTCTTATCTTATTGCAATTATTAACACGACTTACGACTAATACAAAGTGCAACTTACTTTCGAGAGGAGACCTCGATATTTCACATGTTGCAACTGGTTTCATTCAACACAAAATATCTCCACACATTTAGATGACATTTGACTTCGGATCGTGACTGCAAAATGACAAGCCGTGGCATTCTCAAATATTTTTCGCGTTTGCGAAAGGAATCGTGATCGGATCGGTAACAATTGTAGTTCCAGGCGGGGGCGATCTAATCGAAATAGGTCGTTCATACGTTCAGTGCGCAGGCGCACGCCTCGCCGCGCTTGCGCAACGTGAGCAAAAGGGATTTACTGTTCGAAAGGTCGCACAGACTGCAATAACTAGCATATAACACGTGAATATCGTTCACGCTTTGCATTGAATGTAACAGGACTTCCAACAGCACGGAATTATAGTAAATTGATCGGTATTTATGCTCAAACATGTGCGGATAATATTAAGGCCAGGTTTTTTTTAAGGTTGTATCTCATAACGTTTCTTCTGTATCAGTTCCGACTGTAGGTAATAGTTTACAGACGTAAATCTCGCATGCCCAAACAGCCAAGCCGAAAACTGTTTCTAGATCGTAATAATATTTGTTTCATGCGGGGATCGAACCCGCTACACGCAGAAAGCCAATCGCCAACCGCACCGTCGATATACATACATAATTCAGAAAACGAAGACATGTTTCGAACATCAATGATCTGTTCGTCACCAGTGCTAAGGTCAGCAGCGGTCGCCGGGTGGTTGGACCTTACCCTGATCTGTCAGGTCCTGTCACACCAATCCGGTTGTTCTTCATTAACATCGGGCAAGCTTATTTTTAGCTCGGCCGTCCCTCGGCTGTCGTCCGACGTTTTTGCTCCGAGCCGGTCCGACATGCCTCTGCCGTAATTTTATAGTTCCGGAGAAACGGTTAAGGGAAGCGACATGCGCATTTAAACGCCGCTAATTATTTGTTAAACGCGCTCGATGGCGCCATTATGAAATATCTGCGATGTTGGGCACTGTTTGTCGGAAATAATGTTTAAGAGGAACGATGTTGAAAGACATTTATCGATCATGAATTACTGTGATTATTTAGGTTGAGAATTAAGGTGACTTTTAGTCATGTTTGTAGCTTCTTCTTGTGAGATTGGCTATGTCTTCTTAATGTTATTAAGAGACGGATAT
Source organism: Diloba caeruleocephala (assembly GCA_947459985.1). NCBI lineage: Eukaryota > Metazoa > Arthropoda > Insecta > Lepidoptera > Noctuidae > Diloba > Diloba caeruleocephala. The sequence continues at coordinate 26,482,400 of OX381608.1, read as the reverse complement.
GGATTCGTTTTTTAGTGCAAAAAAAAAACACTTTGCTCCACACTAATATTTCTCCTGTGTCGTGGGTGCGTTTACAAACACAAATTCCACACACAATACACCCAGACCCGGAACAACTACCTGCAGATCATACAAATATGTGTTCCGTGCGGGAATCGAACCCACGAACCGGTGCGCAGCAGCCAACTGTATCAGCCACTGCACCAACCGTGCCGTCTTACTTTGATTTTTATACCGTTATAATTGCGCACGCGGAGTAAGCTACACCACTTCATTTGCATATATCGACTCTATTATGCTGATATTATGGCATCGAGATTGTCCGTAATACATTCGTTAGTAAAATCAGATTAGCCATACAGTATAATGTCAACCGAACGATACACTGTCGTTGGGAAACAATGGGTATTGGTATGCAGTAGGTATTAGTAATAGGTTTGCACTGTTGGCAGTATGCCACGTAACGAATGACTCTAGTTATTCCCACGTATGTCTTAAAAGGGATAAAAATGTGTGTGATGTATGTATGTCCGTGTACGGCAGTGGGCGGTGCTGTGGCAAGGGTCTTTCGCATGAGTCAGTCGGCGCTAACTCGTAGCTAGGCGACTGTAAATGTGACTTTAACCCGAACAACAATTTAAACCATTATTAGGGGGAGATACAAATCGGCTAACGCATGAAAACAATGTCGTGTACGTGACTTTGCACCTAAGTACCTAATTGACTAAAATAAAAGTGTACTTTATTAAGACAACACTATGAAGAAACGAGCAAGTCATTCGCCTGGTGGGAAGCGTCATGCCTGCACATAACAATTGTAATGCTACCCAGGACTAGTCCTGCGTGGCAGTGACTCGTCACCTCGAGACATATCTCACTAGCAACGGTGCCCTTCTAACCGGAGCACAGTAATGTCTAAAGTTTAAATACTACTGCTTAGCGGCCAATATGTAGCACTGCGACGGTACCTACCCCCGGCGGTAGCAGGCACGATGCAATTTTCTTTTCTTTTTTTTTTAAATACGTTGCCCCATACTAGTATTTCTCCTGTGTCGTGGGTGCGTTTACAGACACAAATTCCACACACAATACACCCAGACCCGGAACAACTATCTGCAGATCATACAGACATTTGTTCCGACTCGGTGCACAGCAGCCGACTGTATCAGCCACTGCACCAACCGTGCCGGTTACATTAATAATAATAAATAATTTATTTCGATCAACAAAGAATCATACATGGAAAAATTAATCAAAAGACAATACAATTAAAATGCAATATATCCTACCTACAGTTTTTATTACTCAGTGCATGAATCATATAGCAATGGTTCAAGTACTGGAAGTCAAACCTCTCAGCGAATAACCTAAGGATGCTGTTGATGCTGGCCCGAACCCTGCACACCAGGGCTACACATCGTTTCCGCACAGTTGTATAAAAACAATCTACTCGTGATTCAGCGAACATACCAGATGCGCTGCAAAACCGGGGCAACCCCATCAGCACCCTGAACGCATTATTATATTGCACACGCAGGGCGTTGTATTGTTTGCGCGACTATGAGACCCACAGGCTGCTCGTGTAAAAGGATGTACAATAAGCTCTGAACAATGTCATTTTAACTTCTGTGGTGCAACGAGCGAACCTGCGGGCCAACATATTCGCTCTCATAGATAACGCCCTGCGCTCGCGCTCTATGTCTGCGTCATCCTTCAGGTCGGAGGATAACACATGTCCAAGATATTTAAAATGTTCAACCCTTTGAAGTGGTGTTCCATTTAATTTAATGGCAGGTATAGTTGAAGGAAATTTTCCTCTAGCCTGAAAGACCATGCATTCACTTTTCTTGACATTATATATTAAGCCATGGCTGTAAGCATACTTTTCAGAGATGCCCAACACCCTCTAAAGACCACAAACAGATGCACTCAGCAGCACCATATCATCCGCATAGCTGATATTGTTGAGGCAGATACCGTCAATATGGCAGCCGCCACGGATGCTCCTGAGCTTCTCTATCAGTGCGTTGACGTACAAGTTAGAGCTTCGGCGAGGTAAGCCCTCCCTGCCTCACCCCACACTCCAGCCTGTACGGCTCTGTGTATGCACTCGACCAACGCACGACATTCACCTGGTTGTGATACCAAAATTTAAATATACTACTAATTTCTGTTGGCAAAGCGATATAGTTCCAGTTTTTGCCATAGGACGTCGTAGCTAACTAGGTCAAATGCCCTAGATAGGTCAAGAAAGCATGCATAAATGGGCGTCCGTCGTTCAGTGTAGTACTTGATAGTTTGCTTTAAACACAAGATAGCAGTTTCTGTGGAGAGTCCCGGTCTGAAACCGAACTGGTTATCATGTGTGCAAAAGTATTTTTCTATTTGATTATTAAGCAAACTCTCAAGCACCTTCGCTTCAGTAGTGGCCAGTGAAATTGGTTAACGCATTGCTCGGATAGTATCAATAAGACTAAGTAATTGTTATTAAATTAATATTTATTTATCAAATCTACTGAACAAAAACGTTTAGCCCACACTGTATCCAACATCAATGGACATAGTTTACATATGCCCGGTGCAATAAAGGCCCATTCAAAAACAGGTAAATTATATGAAAAAGTACAAAACATTCGTTATTAACGGACAAAACAAACTTTAATGAGTAACTAATTGCGTATAAACGACGTATTCAGACATTCCCACGGACACAGCAAAAACTCACACACTTGAATGAAATACGGGTAAATATGGGTAACCGCTGGTAATGGGTAATGTTACCGTGTGTTGAGATTGAGATTGCTTTTTACTTCAAAAGCGTCGCGGACCGCGGTTTGCCATTGTGACATCTCTGTTCACAAAGCTGGGACAATTTTACAAATTACAGCGTCTGGACTGAAAGTTGAATTTAAACCGCAAATACTTAACTTTGTTTCAAAGTTATAATGTGTAATCATCGCGAAAATCTAAGACATTAATATTTGTTTCAAAGATTATTTTTTATGTAATGTTATTTATTTTACAGATATTAGGCTAACATCCTGTTGAAAGAAATATCAATTCAAACAAATTCAAATATAGTTTAACTGTCATAATATTTTCTTTACGCTGATGCCAATTTTTTTGTCACCCTGTTATATTTAGTGCAAACTACCTTAACCTAAAATAGGATTTTCATATCATTGCCGTGTGGTGCCGGCTACGAACAGCTGCAACCCATTTCACCCCGTGGGTGTCGTAAAAGGCGATTATGGGATTAGTCGGTGGACGAGCAGCATCCTTCGAATACATTAACAACTAAACTGCGATCGCCAACCCGCCTGCCGAGCGTTGGGATTATGGCAACCCCCCTATGAGCACACAACACACCCATATCAGTCAATATGGTGATCTTTGGGCTTGTGTCCAACAGTGGACTTTATTCGGCCGGAATAACGATGATGATCCAAAGCTGATAAGTAAATCGAAATTAAGATTTTGGAGACGGTGGCTTCTGAACAAAGGCCCCGTAGATTTCCAATTGTGTCGTCATTTTGGGGAGAACCTTCCAGTAATCACCACGCTTGGCAGGCGGCAGAATGGGCAGCAGACAGAACTCTGCTTCCCATCACTCTGGCTTTTGCGACACTGAGTCCCTTAGTCGCCTTTCACGATATCTACGGGAGTAGTTGTGGTGATATATTCTTAATTCAGTCACCACAGGGTATTTAGATTTGCAATATGAAATTAGATAGTTATCTATTACTAAATAATATTTTGCCGATTGACCAGAGATTGATAGCAGAACAATAACTTCGATGAAGCGTAAGATTTGATAACTAACGCAAGCAATTTGAATAAGAAATACCTATCAGAGAGATAATTCAGTTCCGTTTAAACTTTTGTAACATCCAAATCAACAAACGCTTAGGAAACACTTGAATACAACAGAACGGAATATAATTTAAGCAATTTAATGAAATCGTGTGTTATGGTTTTGTAAAAATTGCAGTAGATTCTAAACAAGAATACATTTGAATGGCATTATGAAATTAGTATTTTCCGTCATCAACAGTCATCTATCTCTACATCAGCTTCAGATCACGTATTTTTTTAAATTGGAACAAGCCCTCCACTCATTCCAAGCCACTGCAACTCCTGTAGGCGTAGCATGAACACCGAAGACAACGGTCTTGTCGATGGAAGAGTAGACAAAAATGACATTTGGATGTAGACAGCGGTAATAATTATACCATTCCGAGCATGGCGATCTCGAGAATTAACGGAAAGAGTAGTTTCTACTCTTCCCTAGACAACAGTCTTCATCGTCGAGCATGACCAACGTATTTTGTCTATCTTTGACGTTTAGGGATAGAGATGTTTCTTCTCAAATAGTCTACATCCCAAGAGACGTAGACAAGAGTTTCTTCGTATATATATCGTAAGATTTTGCGTTGCGTTAAAGGGTTACGGAAAATTAGCCAACACAAAATAGTAAATACGTAATGCCCGGGACATAACGCAACTATTTAATAAGTTTTTATGGTGAAAAGAACTCGAGGAAGGCGGAGAGGAACTATGTGAGAGAGCTCACTGGGCCCTCGACCTGCCGGAGAATGAATTCCTCTAAAATTTTAAAGTTAGCAACTGCACTGTGCCTTAGACCGATAGGGGAGGAACTTTTTTTTCTGATAAGATGAGATATTACGTAGTAAGCTAGCTAGGTTGTAAGTAATATGAGCTATTTTTTTTGTTGCCATTATTCACTTTCACTTCACCCATAGAATCACAATAGAAATTGCAAAATTTTCCCGGGTCTATTGAAATTTGAAACTTTAAAATAATACCACAGATAAAATTTACGTTAAGCGTTTCGTTTTTGTATTTAATTCGATTTAAAAAGTGTAGCAACCATTTTCCATCCTAAGGTTGCCTGGAAGAGATCGCGGATAGCGATAAGGTCGCCTATTGTACTTTTACTTAATTCAAAACTTCTGTGACTATTTTTCGTGTATAATAAAGAGTATATTAAATAAATACATAAATTGTTCGACGTATTTTTTTGGTAATGAAACGCAAAGAATGAATGGAATTCTACGTCACTAGCGGCATTCCGTTGCTATGGAAAGGATTTTCCATGTCTATGTCTACGAAGACAGCCGAGTCTTCATGTCGGCTCATGCTCGGGAAGAAGAGATATCGAGACGTGTAGAGAGCGCGTTGTCTATCTTCGGAAGAGAAGACTTTGAAATGGTCATGCTACCCCTACTGTAAGCCAGGATCTACAATGGCGACCACCGATCAATGAAGCTCCGTGTGTCCCAGAGAAATGAATAACTGTCTTGGACCGAATGAATTTGTGACATAATTTAAAATGAATTAATTGAAATTTTATTGATGACCAAAGACATTTATACTATTATTTAATTATGACATATAATCAATTATTATTTATTCCATTGTTTTGAATTATATTATGCTACTATTTAAATTGTATTAAATTGTTGTGCCCGACGTCCATGTGAACTTTTAATTATTATTAAGATCTTTTATAACACGTTTGATATGCAATAAATAATTGAATTGAACCCGCACTGAAATTAATCAGAAAAGAAAAAGGAGCAGTAGGAAAGAATATACGTTCCTATTCTCTCCGTAGCAAGCAGAAGACAGAGAAAAACTATAGGCCATAGGCACAATAAATGGGAGTTTCATAATCATTACTTCAGATCAATGAATGTAGATATCAATCATCATCATATCAGCCAAAGGACGTCCACTGCTGAACAAAGGCTTCCCCCATAGATTTCAATAACAGCCGGTAACATATCGGGGGTCGTCATTTTGGGGAGAAACAGCAGCTATCGCTGCTGTTCCACGGAAGGGACGCTGCCGGTACCATTGGTTTAGATTCCTTAGTCGTATTTTACGACATCCCAGAAGGAGATGGAGTGGTGCTATATTCTTAATCTGGTCACCATAATATACAATAGTACAAATTACTCGGACAATCACATTAACACCTGTTACTTCGTCATTAAACTATTCATAATCGACCGAGATCCGTGTACCTACTTTTTTTTTACCGTAATAGTTTCCATGTAGTGCTTTGACTCCTTTAACTTCATTATTTATAGGTACTAAACATAATGTCAGTATGTCGAACAAGCTATAATTTATTCTAATACCCACTGGCGATCTTTGTAGATCTAGAACTAATCTAATATATTCTTAATCCGGACACAACATGGACCAGGTAGATATTAATGCATAAACAATGATTCTTTACGGTACAGTCACTTTTATCTAATATATAAATATGTCGTGTCACGGTGTTTGTGGTCACACTCCTCCGAAACGGCTCGACCGAATTTACAGTTTTTTTTTTGTACATTTGGTAGGTATGAGAATAGGTCGTAAAGTATTTTTGTATGAACAACATCCATGATGTAGATTTATATTTATATCAGGTTTAGATCTAAATTCCACGCGTGCGAAGCCGCGGGCAAAAGCTAGTAATATATAGAAATAGTGAACAGAGTCGAGAGTATGAGAGTATGAACCTGAGAATAGTAACAGTGTTTCATTACATTACCTATCCTAAGTTATGAACGTAACACTGCTGACAGATTTTTCACATTTCGCCTAAATATTACACTCAATTCAACGTCTTTTCGCACGTATTTCAAGGTAACTTCATCTTATGTATCACCACGAATCAGGTGACTGCTCAAAACAATAGGCGTCGCGGACGTCGCTGACTCAGCGGCCTTGCGCGCACGCATCACTCATTCCCCCCACCCCCCCGCGCGGCGCATCATTTCACGTCATTGTGTTTTATTCAATAAAAGCTCGTTAACCTGCCGTAATTCCTATTAAGAAGCTGTTAATGCTGCCTATTGTTGTTCTGACGCTGTTTTTATTGTGATGTCAGTAAAAAAATATTTATGAACAAAAGACTAACTGAGCATTGTTTTTGGGCAGGGTAAAAGCAATATATAAAGAACAAAATAATCTCACTAATATAGTACATGTGTAAGCTTGGATTTTTGTTTCTCAAACTTGACGCTCAATTGATCTGGATATTTGGTACGGAGATTGAATATCTTCTGAACTAGCACTTAGGTTATTAATATGGTGCCCCGCGTAGGCCGCTGAGCGGCGGATCCTGGTCGATCGGATCGGGCAAGATCTCTCTCTGCCAGCAGTACCTAGTGTCTATAGTGGCTATGTTGGCAGATCACGAAAACTGGATTGATGTAGTCTCCTTCTGTGAGAGCGTCATGCTTCAGAAGGAGACCGCAGAGCGGGATCGGGAGAGGGCCGATCCTGCTCAAAGGAGGAGACGGCGCCGGGGTAACAACCGCCCTGGCACCTAATTCTTATACGCCTGAAAACCCCTGCCGTTGCCATAAGGTAACCTCTGTGTTCGCGGGTGCGTAGATTGGGGAATCTGCGTGCCTACGCCGAGCGACCCAAGAGAAGGCGGTAGCACGCATGTGTTCACGCCCTGCCGTGAGACGCTTTGGGGGATCCTTTACAAAATCGCCCCGGGGGGGTGACCAAGTTACAGTCACCGTCACCGAGATGTGCCTATAGACGCGGCACAAGAGGGCGGCTCTAGTGCGGTCATACGAGGACCTGGAGCCTCCCTTAGTTGCCGAAGATGACCGCCCCAGTGGTTTAAGCCTCCGGCATACTCCTTCGGCCTTCCCCGGGGCGAAGGAAGTTCATGAAGAATTTCCACTGGGCTCCAATAAAATAAGAAAAGGTTATAAATCTGGGCATAGGCTTTTCATCCCAGAGAAATTGAACTTTCCACGCTGGCGGAACCACCAGCACGAACTAGTATTAAATAATCGCGAATTATAAAGTACACCTCTATCCGTGTGTTGTCTGGACTAAGAATACGTATAGCACCACCCCATCTCTTCCCGTGGAGGTCGTAAAAAGCGACTAAAGGGCACTAAACGAGAGGGATCGGCAGCAGCGTCTCTTCTGTGGAATAGGAGCCGTTCTGCGGTCACCAACCCACCTGCCAAGCGTGGTCATCATATCATATGGGCCATTTATACGTCCACTGCTGAACAAAGGCCTCCCCCATAGATTTTCACAACTGTGTCATCATTTTGGGGGGTATTTGCCAATACTCACCACGCTTGGCAGGCGGGTTGGTGAGCGCAGTATGGCTACCGTTTCACAGAAGGGACGCTGCTGCCCATCCCTATCAGGGTTTAGATGGTGAATACTGGCAAATTAATCCCAAAATTACGGGTTGTTTATGGGTGAGGCCTTTGTTCAGCAGTGGACGTCTTTAGGCTGATATGGTGATCCAGCAATGGACGCCTTGCGGCCGATATTATGAAGTACCTATGACCTTAAGCCCGGTGACGCAGATTAACATAACAGTGGTTTACATAACTGTAAGTAGCAGGAAAGCTTCAAGCCATATCTTCAGGGAAGTACTCTTATCTGTCTGCCACTTTTTACTGGAAAAATAGGAAGCGTTTGTTTGTTTTCATTATGGCACGCGACTCCTTGTACAGCTGCGCCGGCGCCGATATGGCACGTCGCGCGTCGCCGTGGCGTCATGATTCCCGGTGAGCCGATAACGTGGCGAATGATAGGTTGGCGTAACCGGTTGCATAATAAAATGTATCAGAGTAAATAAATCATAAATAATGATATTATGTTGAGACCCTTTTAGTTAGTGTAAAAGTGCCAACAAATACTGCCATGTAAGTAAATGACAGTATTTTTGGCACTTTTTTATTGATCCGATAGAAATACATCATGTACGGCATACCCCTCCGCCCCGGGAAAGGGTGGAGGGGTATGCCGGACCCCTGCCGGCTAAAACCACCGGAGTGGTCCTCTTCGGCTCCAGGAACTCGAATAATCTCCATCTAGAGTCACCCATTGGTGCCAAAAAATTAAGCGATCACCCTCTCTAGCTGAGGAAAGGCGACTGTAAAGAGGCCACGTCCCCAGACATTTCTTGGGGGTTGTAAAGGACTCCCCCGAAACCTCGCTATGCGCTGTTCTGCGCACACGGCGGCACCTGACCACATGCCCACCGCCGTCTTCCCGGGAGTCGCTCGGTTTGAGTACACAGGTTTCCCAATAGGCGCACTCGCGACCCCCAGGGGGCCAGGGGCTCAGGCGTGTTGGACACGGGCGCCGCGGCGGTTGTTACCCCGGCTCCGTGTCCTTCTCCGAGCGGGATCGGCCCTCTTCCGATCTGCGACCACGTTCTGGAGCATGACGCTCTCACACACATGAAGGAAAGGACTATTTTAAATCTTGGTAGAACACTTGAATCTCAACACAATCAGAAAATTGACCAAAGGCTCTCTAGAAAAGTATTTCGAGATATTTCAAGTTTAAACCCTTTCTAAAATCTCCTACACAGTGTCTCTTGCTAACACAAAAGCCAGTGCACACAATTCGAAAAGCATCGCATTTTCTAAAATACAAGCTTTTAGCCAAATGTGACGCTTTCTGTCTGAAGCTCCGCGAACTGAGTGCGTGTCTTTGGCTTGCATTAATCTACCCCGACCGCATGCATTTCACCCTCGTCATTACAGCCACCCCTTTAGACAGATGAGACCTTTATTTACATGCGTAGGTTTGTAAAAAGAATAATTGTAGTGGAAATAGATTACATACTTTATAAAAATGAAAAAGCTACAAACTTCCTAATTATTTTAAACCTGCGAATTCTGCATGGATTGTATCGTCTGTAGCTAAACATAAAAAATATACCGGATGTGCATTAACATGACGAAATTTTACATACCAATCCACGAGCCGTGTTACATAACATCCTGCATCAGACACCCAAGAGCAATCAACTAAAACATTTACTGAACAAAGAAAAAACATATAGAACCACAGAATTCCGTAAAAATTAGTCACTGTTTAACAAAAAGTGCAAAACGGCAACATTTAGCAGATGAGGCGCCTGAACGACACTAAAACGTCGGCCGCCATCGCGTTCGCGCTTAAAAGCTGTTAATCAACACAAAAAAACATGTGATGACGTATAATTAATGTCTTCCTTGATGGGTATTGAACGGGTCGTTTAAGAAGATTTATTTATATATACGATTAATATCTTCTAGGTACTTTGCTTATAGTTATTTTATTACACATCTCGCTTTGTTGTTTTGTGTTCAATGTAAATTCACGACAGTAATTAACTACATGAATTCTCTGTTACGCTAACAAATCCATTATTCTGTAAACTCTTTTTTTACAACTTGGTTACGAGATGAGTAAGCGTTTCGCCTGCCCATAACTATTGTAATGCTATCCAGGAGGCCAGGCCACTGCGTTCGTCACCTCGAGCCATTCGTTATTTAGTTTCTTATGTCGAGTAATTTCATTGGCTACAATGCCCTTCAAACCGGTATAGTATATAAATATTAGTATATTTAAAGTTTGAACACTACTACTTGGTGGTAGAATATCTGGCACTGTGTTGGTACACACGGCAACACATCAAGCTATTCAAAGCCAGTATACGCTGATCTCGCATTGTATAGGCTTTCGGTACGATGAGAGATCAGTGTAAACTGGTTTTTCATAGCTTGATGTGTAGCCGGTGTGTACGTACCATAGCCGCGCTCTTGCAATAAGAGACCACTACCACCATCTCTTGTCGAAATCTCAATTGCAAAAGTCGACAAAGGTCGTAGTCCGCCTACAAACTACTTACCTACAAACTCTCCTTTTTCCCATCATATCTTTGAATTGGATTGGGGACTTTCCGCGACAATTCTAGTGACAGTGATAAGAAATGTCTACATATAAATACTACAGAACTTCAAGCCACTGTTATAGATCACAACACTTAGTAATCCTTGCTCAACAATGATTTCATACCCTGATTGGTACACTCTCGTCGAGAGCAAAGACACGTGAACAAATGAAGAACAAAAAATGTTAAGATAAACTATAATACCGCTGAAATATTAGAGGCGTGACTTTGAGATTAAGCTTCAATAGCTGTTGACAATATTGTAACGAGTCATCGTCATCGCTCATGTGGGCGTTATCATTGTGAGGACTAGATAATAATAGCTATTACAATAATCCAATGGTTTTTTTTGCTAGTCAATAATTCAATGATGAAAAGTTATTTGGTACCTAATCTAACAAAGCTCTACGGCTTTTTTGTTCCAACGTTTTGTTCTGTGTTAGGGGGCTGCTGTGCAACTTCACTGAATTATCATTTTTTTAGGGAAATCCTTATAATACATCTTTGAATGAGAAATTAATTCCAAAACGAAATGTTTAGTGATAGACATCTAAATGACAATTCTAGCAATAAACCAAGGAATTTAATTTCCCGACGGTTGGTCCATCTGACATTGTAACACTAGACTTGATCCAAATGCCGCTAAACATAGGTCTCACACAAACAACACGTCAAGAATTTTGAATAGCTATATTAAACTAACAAACGTCTGTCTCCCAATGCACCCAACAGTTTCAACAGCGGCGCCAACGACAACGAGGGCTTTACGCAATATAATACATAAAAAGTCTCTTTTAGAATAGGTGAATTGAATTTTTATAGTCGTTTTAGTCGGATATCTATGTCGCGGCAGTAAACCGTGCGCTGGTACAGTTAGGAATCTGATACGTGAATGTGGCATTCTAACGTGAGCCTACGCACCATGTTCCGTCGCCATCTTTCTTGTTACGAGAAAAACTGAATAGCATCTAATTAAGGCGGTAATATCTATAATCTATTTAAGATACGTTACAAGATAGTTGGACTCGCAATAAAATGCCTAATTAAACACGAAGCCAGTCGGCATTGTTCAAGAACTCTTCCGACAGAAGCTAAGTTATGCCGACACCCACGCTAAATTAAACGGCGATCACTTTGCATTAGAATTAACACCATTGTCGCTGGGATTCAATAACGACAAACATAAATGTATGTCAGCTGTTTTAAACGTATGCAACACGTTAATTGTGCAATTTGATTTATGCGCCTTGTCACTACACCAAAGAGAACGCACGTGGTACATGTTAACGATATTGTCTGATCCAATGATACCGATTAATCGTCGTTTATGCGGCGTGTGGGTTGAGTCGACAACATATCCGATATTTTCTACATTATACGGTTACTTTGCAGCGACCGCGAGCTCATTATGGTATAACGACAAAGACCGTTACGCATAATATTAGTATTATAGAATGTTTAAAATATTTAGATACCCGTTACTTCGCTGCGATTTGGAAAACAATGACACTTCTTGACCCCTGAATGTGTTGTAGGGGGCTTTTGAAGATTTGAATCCTAAATAAACGATTCAGTTGCTGGAATGAAGTTGTTTACCATTTAAACAAAGGGGAATATTTACGTATGGATTGGCAAACAAGTAGGCATTTCGCGGGCGTGCATTAACGATAAGTAATGTTTAAACAAACACGGTCCCACGTTGGGCGCCACTGGGGCGCCTCGGATTATGCACCCGGCACGTGATTCATTCATTTTGTTTACGCTTTAATACTTCCTTACTTATGTTTCTATGTTTATATTTCGCAGCTCAATAAACAAAGACTGTTCCCTGCGTTCATTGACAGACCCTACATTTTGCAATCCCTTTTCGAAATGTCTTTTATGAATGTGCGAGCCACGTGTACAGACCGCCGTTAGTAATTTCTGAGTGGGAAAGCTAACAGTATTGAAACTAATTGCATATAAATCACTGTGATTGGGTAACGTGACGTGTTCTTGTGGCAATTCCAGTAGTTTATCAAACAATAGCAATTCGCAATGTAAACACAGTCACAGGGACCGTTAGAGTTAGGTATATAAATATAATAGCGGCCCGTCCCGGGGTGGACATTAATGTTATAAGGATTTTTGGATAAACGTAGAGTATCTAAATGTAAACATGGTCTTACTTTGGTCAGCAGTTCTATCAACTATTAAAATGTAAAAAAGAAGTTATAGTTACATAACTACAATAGTTGGACATATGGTATTACGAAGATTTTTGTAGATATTGATTGATATGTTCTTTAATATTGTAGAACATTTGTTTGTTCTATCATGAACAGTTTCCGCAGCGCATGTGATGAAAGACATTTTATGGCAAAAAAACCATTACACCTTGGGTTCTTTGGATTTTTAGTAGAGATCCCTAATTTTTTCCAGTAATAAATATAGCCTATGTTACTCAGGCATAATGTAGCATTCTAATGGTAAAATAATTTTTGAAATCAGCCCCTTATTTTTTTAGTTTTTTCGTTACAAACATACAATAATACAAATATTTCCTTTTTATAATATTAGTGTAGACTACCAAAACACTTCGTATGGTTAGTGGCCTAGCTTGTGTCAGAGTTGTTCAAGCAGCCCAAAGGCCGCCGACTTGGCTTATAATAAAAACAACCGGGACCAACGATTTCACGCACGATGGCACGCCCTCCGAAGCAAGGAAACGCTCAGTTCAATTACCACTCACTCACCCATCCATAGACTTAACGCACCTAACGTTGCTTAACCTCGCCGATTGTTTCCGATCGGTAGCTGCAACTAGCTATATGCGCCTTTACGACCATGACCAGTTGGCCTCACCGACGTTGCGGAGGCCTATCGCCGCGTCACCTTCCCGTTCAAGTTAGTACTTCTCCCTCCCGTCTCTTGCTCGCGCCGGACTGTGCCGAGCCTGTACTTTTAAATGTCCCCTAATACATCTATACAAATAAATAAAATTGAAGTGTCTGTTTGTAATGTCAAAATAACACCTTTTTACTTAATGCATATGAAAGTATATACGGGACATATAACAAAAAAACAATTTTTACATTTTTTGTCTGTCTGTCTGTCTGTCTGTCTGTCTGTTTGTTCCGGGTAATCTCCGAAACGGCTGGACCGATTTTGACGGGACTTTCACTGGCAGATAGCTGGTGTTCTACGGAATAACTTAGGCTACTTTAATTTTAGAAAAATAATTAGGGTTCCGCGCAAAAAAATGAAACCCTTGAAATCCAATATATATATTCTATGTCAAGTGTCTATGTCGAAGTACTCTAAATTATTTTTAAATTAAACGCGGGTGAAACAGCGGGTCCCAGCTAGTTATAAATAATACCGATCCAGCTGTCCCCAAAACAATAGCTTGTTATCCCCAGCAACGCCCTAAGCCGAGGTCCGTGTCCGCAGGGGGCGCCCTTAGCGCGAGTTGCTTAGTTTTTAATATTAATTTTAAGCCTGGCTGGAGGCCTCTTTTTGCTTCGCCCAGAAATGACTAAGTAAGTAACAGAAATGATTAAGTATTTACATAATAAAACATACAGGAAGAGCCCGAGACGAAGGACAATAGCGCGAGCACGAGAAGGCCTACATGCAACATAAGAGAGAAAATAAAAAGGGTGAATGGCACCACAAAATAAGAAAGTAGACAACATTTCACAATCGAAACCAAATCTGCCGTATCAATGCGCGGGCGAACCAGCAAAGCATCTTTCTATAAACAGGAACGTATCTGGAAACGCCAAGTGCCATTGTCACGCCTACGACGACCGTTATAATGAGCTGACCCAGTTATATTGACGTAGCAGTCCCTCATCAATGGTGTGGCTTTATGAAGTTGCATAAACGATTCTAGAAAGACATGTTAACAAAATGTCAGAACAATCGTTCTTGGGGTTCGGAACGTGCGAATGAAAAAACGGCGGATCCCTTACGGATCAGTCGTGTGTCTGTCTGTCCATCAGTCACAGCCAATTTGCTCCGAATCCACTGGATTTAATTAATTAATTTAATTAAGTTCAAATTCGGTACACATATGAATTCTCTGCGACTCAAACACGAACGTGTAATGTAAATTAAAAAAAATGAATATGGAAGTCAATTTTAGAGGGTAAATTATATAAAATGAAATAAAAACCCTTTGCAAACTGTTCCGTGTTACATATCAAATTTGGCTTGTTGTTAAGGTATCAAATATATTTTTTTATAGTTTAAAATTTTTAAAAAATATGGTTGATAGCATATTCATCGTACGGAAGACACAGCTTACAGATTTCTATATAAATTGCAGACTATCAAAATCACGAGACTAACCGAACTGCTAAGTCAATATTTATGACTTAACCTTTACTAACTTTGCCTAAGCGTTTTTGTCATCATCTCAATCAACAAAAACCGGCCATGACTGTGTAGTTGAAAAAATTCATAATAAAAGTAAGCACAGAAATATGATTTCTCGTAGTCAAGGGCCGAGAATCGTTACTGTTTTGCTTAATTCTTAAACTTATTTTTTTAATGACATTATTTTGGGGTTAGATACGATTGTTGGAAAGGCGTATTAACTGGACTTGTTTTATGGCGTTTATATATGATAAATTACAGGTAATCCATATATTGTTGGAATGTTTTGTCGTTAAAATTTTTCATTGTATACCAAACACGATATTCTAAACTGTTTTTTGGTAACAGTTTATGTCCGCTATAAACCGCCATGTTGGATCTTATGTGACGTTATATTGACTTTAACTTGCGTAAGCACGACGCTTCCAACGATACCTCATTTGTCAAAATACGACGAGTAGCTTAGTCTAGATGAACATACTAACATACGTAGGATAAAATCATAACCCTTAATTTTGGCTTCGACGCTGTCGGGTAAAACGAAACAGAATGCTTTAAAAGTAAGGAAATACCTCGGAAAATATGCTGCTTCCTCGCAAAAGTTTGTTGATTATTACTCGTCTAAACAACGCTTTGACAAGTTTCAGAATGCAGAACTATGATCATAATTATGTAATGTACTGTACCATCAAACACATAATAACTAAGAGCGGACTAGACAAATAATTTTTTAATTTCCATCTGTATACAACACCGAGTACCATTCAACTGAGGTTTAACTGTTTTAAATTCTATGAAATCCTGTACTAAAACGCCTACATGCGTGCTTAAAAAGGTCCACATTTGGCACATAAAAATAGTTCATTTGTATGTGTTGCGCGGGCGCAACGAACGCCGGCCGTGCATTATTGATGCGCATCGAGTGTATCTCAACACAGTACACTAATGGGCCACGTGTGCTGATATCGAATATCGACATCGACAAATACCACAACATAATAGTTAACTTTAAAAGAATAGAACTAAGAAATAATATCGAATGGCAATGCTTCTCATTCAAGTCCATTATTATGATAAAACTATAACCTTCACAGTAATACTATTGGTACGTAACACTAATGCGTTTTTGTATGCAGCAGCCATAAATATGACGTATCTGGAGATACGCGAGTCTTAAATGCCATGGAGACAATTTCTTGGTAACATACTGGAGTGTACAAATATTATTTATTGGAGATTTATATTAAAAATATCGAGTTGCCTTGAGACGGTTGTTCTGCAAGTAATTTCATAAAGTTTACGGATATTTGATATTGCAACATTGACAGCTGTCATAATTTACGCACGAAATGTAATATTAAGTCTGAGAACAGAGGCGTTCGAATGTGGAACACAATAAGTTTCCAAACTGACAGTTGAAAAATGTATTTTAAAACCGTCTGGAGTCCGAGACTGGCGTTCGATAAATCCTGTTCGACGTATACTTCAAGGGCGTGCAGCTATTTTTAGCGCGTCCCGAGCGAAGGCCGCCGTTCCAGGCACCGGCACGAAGGACGACGCGTCCGGACGAACACGAACGTTCGGATCGGCGGTCGAATTTTAATGTTTTTTTCCCCGAATCGCGAAACCAAAGAGTGCCGCCTTTAGGGTTAGGTGGCAACCCGAGTAGGCATTCGTATGGGGACCGAAACAAATTTGATGTAGCATGTGTTGAGAATTGCGATTTAGGAATAATTTTTAAATTAAAGCGATTTACGGTCCACCTATCTTAAATCTTAAAATCATGCGAAGTTAATGATACGGCTTTGGAAATACAAGCCACAGGGGACGAAACAATCCAAAGAAATCTTTCCTTTCAGATTAAGTTTCTAAATAACTTGAGAGGATTTTAATAAGTAATTGAATAAGTGTAATATATTTTCATTACGAAACACTACACATTATGTTATACGAGTAACGCCATAGTAATAAATCTTAGCTTAGTTAAGACATCTACATAGTCTATCTCAACTCCCATTCAAGACAATTAAGACAAAGTTGGCACTGTTACGAAACCTCGTTTGAAAGTTCCATTAAATTTTAATACAGATTATTATACGGGTATTTATTGTTATTAAAACGTACAGTTGTTGTCTATTATTGGATATTATGACAATGGTGATGCAACAAGGAAACGGATTGCGATGGGTATATAAACAAAGAGTCAACGAAGTTTTGGCAGGTCAATGCCGATTTGCAAATCTGCTTGTGATGTAGGTACTAAAAGACATTATCCTAAGTAAGTCTTAAAAGTAGCACGAGGGAAAAGCTAAGATGAAAAACATATGTGTATATGCGTTGCCCGCGCTCTACGATGGTCTCATGAAAGCAAGGTAATTACCTGGAGTTCATTTAGTCGCGCACCGACCAGTGTCGTGGCTCGACGTGAATCGTAAGCGTATTTTAGTAACATATGGCACAAAAATAATGCCATCCTGTGTTTATAGACGTTGCACGAAGTATACTGCTATTGTGATAGATAAATACGTTTTATTTCATGAATAAATAAATACTTAACGTAAATCGATATTGTAAATAAAAAATAGTATTTTATTTTATTTTTTAATACGCGGTCTAATGGTGGCTGGCGCACCGTTTCGTAGTGCAATAATTTTCGTGTATGACTCGTCTATATGTAAAATGTCATTGGGGAGGACATCAAGTTTTTTAAGTATTCTAAATACAAAACGAAACTTATTGCTAAACTATACCAGGAAGACTCAGTCCTTCTGCTTGTGACCACCAACCTTCATTGACCTTTGGTTTTCTGCTTGTGACCACTAAACCAAACCATCACACCTAGAAAAGGGATTGATCGCAGGGGGCTGTTATTAACGCAAAGGAGGTTGCAACTTTCCACCTTATGGACGCTACTGTCCCTAGAATTTGTAGTTTAGGTTAGCCTACTAGAGCCTCGTAAATGTATATATGACGTACGTACATTTTAAAAAGAAACTAAATACGAACACTTGTAAATGCCGATATGGTTAATAGCAGCGACAGAACTATTATGTTTGTAAGATAATATCTGTCAACGAAGTGAGGGTTCGCCCGTGCTTGTGCGTTTTGTCGACCGTCAAAATGTTAATTCTACATCCGGTTATATACCGTCCGTTTTTATTCGTCTACATTCATAACAATAACATAACATTTATTACTTCCATTGAATCTAAGTTATATTAAATTTCACGACTCAGTTCAATCGATTATATTCGCCACTTTTCGGATATGAGGAAATTGCAAAAACATGAATTTAGGACAATACATTTATTGTTGCCCTTGGTTTTTATGTTCGATAATAGTTTTATTATGTAACATCGAATTTTGAAAGGGTTAATTGCTATAAACAAATACAAAAATGTTTCGTAACTTCGTTAATTGCGAAATCGGTCGACAAACCAACTACGCCGCAATCGAGAGCCTTTAAACCTTTGGCCGCAGATTTTGTGCAGATTCGCGTAAAAATGTACGGAATTTAGGACCGAGTTCGCGTTACCTAATACCACGAAACTTGGTGTTTCGCCATACCAGGAAGTGTGTATAAAATACACATTTATCATCAATTCCCACCTGTTATATTCTTAATGTACGTTATGTAAGGATGACGAATCCTGCGCCGTAGATCTCGTTAGCAACCGATTTGAACCAATCAACTTTTAGCGGAATGATCTCACCAATTGCATGTAAAAACATAACGTATGTATAGTCATCTGGGGGAGACGAGTTATTTTGATGATTGAGGACAGCAAGCCAGATAACTTTTTTGCATGATTTGGTCCCAATGACTACATCTTAATATGTGGCTCAGCCATGCTAGCCAGCCATGTGGCTGTCTATGTGTTTGGATTGATCACAAAAGTAGCGGATGACTTGATGCAGTTTTTACAACTGAAGATTTTTCGATCAAGGTAGAATACGAGTCATCATTGGATTTCTCATTTTTAAACTCCTGAAGAAGGGTCCACGTTGATGCACATTGGACCCAAAGCAATAAAATAAGGAAGATGAACACGACACTTACATAACGCTGCATTGTGTTGATGTAACGCAATGCATCGCGTCGGGACCATCGTTGCGCAGGAGTCGGACACTGCATCACTTTCATGCAGTGAAAGTATGATTTATACGAAGGATACGTTTCGAGGCATGCGATTTATATCGATGGCGACCTTTTGTTGTTTCATAAATTAATACGACGACTCGTGAAGCAGGGTACTCGGAAAAGTCGCAATATGCATTAAACTTTCAGAATTATCATAATATTTTCTGAAGTTGGCGCGAATAGCATCCATTGAATCCAAATAGCTTAGGGAAATATATCGCGTGTATTTAATTAATTCTATATACTTACGTCCAAAATGTTCACGTGCCGTAAACATACGTGCAACGTGAATCCCTGGCACATACAATTATTATATTATGAATGCACAAATATATGAATATATTTCCGTAAGCTATTTCGTTTCAGAATTTTCTTTTAAGCTATTTCGTTTCAGATCTTTATTTTACTTCATCAATAAATTTGCTCTTACCTATATCTAGGTAACAATCGGTGTGGTGTCCGAAATAAGTAAATAGCATCATCCCCCTCCAGTGGATGTCGTAAAAGGGGACTATCGAACTCTGAACCAGAGGGTTGTGCAGCAGCGTTCCTTCTGTAGAAACAGCCGTTCTGCGCTCACCAATCCGCCTGCCAAGCGTGCTGAATACTGGCAAATTTCCCCCAAAATGACACAGGGTATGTAACCGGTCGTTTATGGGGAGACTTTTGTTCAGCAGTGGGCGTCTTTTGGGTGATATGATAATGATGATGATACTAGTCAATATCAGCTATTCTCTAAGTCGTTTACAAGCGAGTTATTTGAAGGGTTATTTTGCGGTGTATTATATTGTGAATACGGAGTTTAAAATGTTAACAACCTAGAAAGTTCGACCAGTTTCCAATTCAATTCGGATAAAAAATACCACCATCAAGCATCCTTTACTTGGACTAAACTGGGAGCAATTACTAACGTTCCTTATTAGATAACATTAAACATGATAAATTAATATTACGCTTTGCCAAAAGCATGACATGAAATATTTGGTATGTACTGAATGTGATTCAGTGTTTAAATATTGGACAGTGAATTACTTGTACACATTGGAAGTGTTTTCGATGATATCGTAAATTACATATACAATTGCGCCATAAAAGCTGTTAAAAGACAAAAAAAATGCTGTTAGAGAAGAGTCATTCCTGTAGGTCATGTTTAAGGATTACTATACTGTATAACTATAAATGTGGTTGCTTAACCGGTCATTTCTGGCGAAGCCAAAAGAGGCCTCCAGCCAGGCTTAAAATTAGTATTAAAAACTAAGCAACTTTCACTAAGGGCGCCCCCTGCGGGACACGGACCTCGGCTTAGGGCGTTGCTGGGGATATCAAGCTATTGTTTTGGGGATAGCTGGATCGGTATTATTTATAATGTATTAGGGGTACACATTTAAAACTATAGGCTCGGCACGGGCCGGCGCGAGCAAGAGACGGGATGGAGAAGTGCTAACTTCAACGGGAAGGTGACGCGGCGATAGGCCTCCGCGACGTCAGTGAGAAGGGGATTACTATACGTCCAAAAGTAAGATATAAACAAACGGAAATTGCAGATATTTCCTTATACAACTTGGTGACAGGACGAGCAGGTCATTCACCTGAGGGTACGCGTCATGCCTGCGCATAACAATCGTAATGCTACCCAGGGCTAGTCCTGCGTGGGACCACACTGCGCTCGTCACCTCGAGACATTCGTAATTCTAGTATTTTACGCCCAGTAATGTCACTAGCTACAGTGCCCTAACCGGAGCACAGTAATGTCTAAAGTTTAAACACTACGGCTTAGCTGCGAATATCTACCTACCTAGCTGCAGCTCTTGCAAAATGAGACCTACCACCAGTTAATTAGCCAGTGTCATTCTACCGAAACATGGTAATGTTTACAGCTTAATAGTGGTGCTTGGCGGCGAATATGTGGTACTGCATGGTATCTACCTTTTTATCTGTGTGGAATTTCATCACGAACTTCCTACGCCCCGGGGAAGGGCGAAGGGGCATGCCGGGATCCTACCGGCTAAAACCAGTGGAGCGGTCATCTTCGGCACCGAAAGGGGCTCCAGGTTCTCGAAAGATCACACCAGAGCCGCCCATGATGCCACGCCTTTAACATCTCGGAGGGGATGACTGTAAAGCGGTCACCCCCTGCGGAGGTACCTACCTTTTCTTTTATTTGTCCCCAGTGGAAATTCATCATGAACTTCCTTCGCCATGGGGAAGGACGAAGGGGCATACGGGCTAAAACCACTGCAGCGGTCATCTTCGGCACCGAAGGGGCGCTCCAGGCTCTCGTAAGATCACACTAGAGCCGCCCATGATACCACGCCTTTAGGCACATCTCGGAGGAGATGACTGTAAAGCGGTGAACCCCTGTGGAGGGACTTACCTAGCGTCCAGCTATAAGCAAGCAGTCTTGCAATAAGAGACCTATCACGAGTAAACTTGTAATTGAAAATATTGTACTAATCGAGATGTGTGTAGATAAAAGAACATAGCAGCCGAGATTGGCTGGCTTGCCCGTCTTCACAGCTTAGGTTCTTAGCAATATTGAATGAGACAAGACAGGCTTATGAGCTACGAGCAATCATCATATCAGCCTAAGGACGTCCACTGTTCGTCCACAACAAAAGCCTCCGCCATAGATTTCCACAATTGTGTCAGCATTTTGGAGGGAAAGTGCCAGTACTCACCACGCTTGGCAGGCGGTTTGGTGAGAGCAGGATGGCTGCTGTTCCACAGCAATAGCGCTATTGTCCATCCCTCTGGTGTAGAATCCCTTAGTCGCCTTTTACGATACCCATGTGTGGAGTTGGAGAGCTGCTATATTCTTAATCCGGACACCACACCATACGAGCAATACGGCACGATGAATTGACGACACGATTGCTGCAGTGGCTGATACAGTCGGCTGCTGCGCTCCGGGTTGTGGGTATCTAACCCACGCACGGAATAAATATTTGTATGATCTGCAGGTAGTTAAGAAAAACCATCCTATTTTTTCTCATAAATCTTCAAAATCTTTAGTGGAATTATATGCAGGAATTGTAATGCAGAAATATTTTCCACAACGTGTGTTGTGCACCACATGACTATACATTACACGTTTGCGAATAAATATTCAGCGAAACAAAGCAAAAAACAAGTGAACATGAGTGTTTGTATGTTCGCAGTTCATATCTGGTGGTAATTTATTGCGGCGCCATGTTGCGGTGGTACCGACGCGTGCGCAGACCCACCTCAATCATTGTCTTAGAAGAATACTTCTAGAAATAAAAGTAATAAAGCAATATGCTCGTATCGTATAAATGTCATTCCAATTCTGAATAGTGAATACGCATACATTTTCTCGTTTTAAGTTTTCGAGTTCTAAATCCATCATGGACTTCCTCCACTCCGGGGAAGGGTGGAGAGGTGTGCCGGGACTCTTAGTGGCTAATACGATCTGGACGGTCATATGCGGCACTGAAGCGGCCTCCAGGTTCTCAAGTCCGAACGCACCGAAGCCAAGAGTGACTCTAAAGCAGTTAACCTCTCTAGCGTAAGGGAGGCGACTGTAAAGCCACCTCACCAGGCTTGTCGCAGGGGGGATTATAAACGACCCCCCAAAAATAGGTAGACCTCATGATTTTTTGCTATGAATTCTAGAGCTCTATTTAAATATGAAAAATCCTTTTTTGGTAAGCATTTGATTTCCTTGGTAGATTAAACAGTCGCGAGCAACATAAAAGTCGCAAATGGAGGCATGTTACATAATATTATCCCAAAACGGCATAATGATATAATTATGTTCAGTCCAAGTATCTAATCGTTATTCTTTTTCTTCGTCTGGGTCCCTTCAACCGACAAAAAAATATCCGATAGAATTTGCAATTCCTTGGTGTAAGTACGTCTACTTTATCGGTGGCCATAACTCGTCCGGACAGGTTCCGTAGGCGGGTTGGGTTGCAATAAAAAGCGGGGTGGTTACCGAACGGAGCCGGGTCGTCGCCCCCACGCGGCCTTCGCCCCCCGCCCCGCGGCCGCGCAGCAAGGACGTCGCCCGCGCGTTGCATAACCACTCGCACGCAAGTCGTTGATACCGTTCCGAGATGCGCTCGGTGTCGTCGTAAAGGCTGCGCGAGCGCACCGGAATGAAAATAAAAGCTGAATGTACGCATGAAACACATCTTATTGGTATTCATATAAACGTCAATTATTGAAGTTTTTACACGACGGCTACGTGATAGATTCAATCCAGTGTAATTGGACGATTTTCACTTTCCACCAAGATAACATGCGTTTGTTGACAGATTAGAATTTGTTTGTGAAATTACTATACGTTACGAAGTGATATTGTTTTGAACGTCATTGGCACTAAATAAGATCGCGTTCCATCATTCGCGGAAGCGTAACTTCATTAGAAATTGTGTTTATCGTACTAATAAGAACGTGATCTTGACAGAACTGCATTGTGGCCTTTGAAGTTTCCTCGATACATAACAAGTAAGGAAAATTCTTAGCCCGGTTTTCTAGCTACATGAGTTTGCATTCCCAAGGACCTCATTAATATTCAGAGCGTATTTACATGCCTCCATAGATAGAGACTAATGGTAGGGGGCCAATTGAGTCTCGGACGTGCGCCTATAATTGTAGGAACTGGCTACGGGGCCGAGCGGAGCCGGGGGCGCAATATAATGGGCTCGACTAGGGCCAACTAATAATAATTGTGCTGTATTGATAAATGTCAACAGCGATTTATGGTTTAGTCAATCTGAGTTTTATTTAAGATTAAAAGGTGTTTTACGGGAAATGATTGAACATTAACAGTGGACTTATAGTACACGTAGTTCAAAGTAGGTGACTTACTTGCATATATTATTGGAGCTGTAATTATGGTAGGTTATATAGTCGGCAAGGCTTAGGTGCGGATATAATAAGTGACTGTTATAGGTCCTAAATATCTTACATATATAATTCTTCTGTACGTCTGATGTTACTAATCGCTTACTAAACGGCTGGACCGATTTTGATGTTATTTTTTCGTGCATGTTTGAGTGGATCCCTGGATGGTTTAGATTTACAATTGCACCCGGTACGTGGCGCTGCAATCGGATTCGCCTTTGCGAAACAGGGGCGGGCAGCTAGTTTTCTATATAACACAGTATTTAATGTAGCTATATGTATCGTAACTCACCATACGTTTTAGTTAAAGTTTAGTAGAAGTTAGTCATGTCATCGTTTCAGCTAGAAGACGTCCACTGCTGAACTAAAGCCTCCCCCATAAACCACCGGCAACGTGTCGCGTCTCATCATTTTGGGGGGAATTTGCCAGTACTCACCACGCTTAGGAGGTGGGTTGGTGAGCGCAGTATGGATATTGTTCCACAGAATGGACGCTGCTGCCCATCCTATCTGGCTTGGAGTCTATTACGGGCGAACACTGAAACGCCATTTAATATTAAGTCCCGCTTTCCTACCGAAAACCGATTTCTCGAGTAGTTAAAGCGTGATTTAATATTAAATTTACGACGTCCACGGGAGGAGATGGAGGGGTGCTATATTCTTAATCCAGACACCACACGTTACACACGTATGTACGTCATATTAATTCCATTATGTAATCATCTTTGCAACTGACACGTATAGCTAAAGGCGCGCTGGAAACTTGTGAATCTGTAAACATTTCCGATTCATTATTTGAAAAACAAAAGCGACATTGACAATTTAGTAAGAAAAATGAAATACTCTCGTATTATCATTCGGAAAAAGTATGAATTCCGCTTGCAACCTAAAAGCAAGCGATTCCGAATACAATTACGGGTATGCTAGCGACTGTTTCATTTATTTAGAAACAAACTAACCCTACTCGCTCCATGTGTGCTCCGGTGCCCAAAAGACCAGACCACCTCTCTCCAGCCATGAAGACAAAGGGTCGAAGTTAAGAGGATGGGCAGCGTCCTCCCGTGTGTAACATACTGCGATCACCAATCCGCCTGCCAAATGTGGTGACAATATCTCATATGACCTGATTGGGAGAACCATGATCAGCAGTAGACGTCTACGAGCTGGTGTTACTCAAAAATACTTTATAACAAACATCTCGACAGCACGGTTGGTGCAGTGGCTGATACAGTCGGCTGTTGCGCTTCGGGTCGTAGGTTCGATTCCCACACGGAACAAATATTTGTATGATCTACAGGTAGTTGTTTCGGGTCTGGGTGTCATACAATGTGGAATTCATGTCTGTGAACGCACCCTCGACACAGGAGAAATCCTAGGGTGGGGCAACGTTTTTTTCAATAAGAAAATAAAAAATCTAAGGGCATTTAAAAAGTTTCTCTCTCAGTCGTCTCACCGACCCTCAATCACCGCAATGCGTACCACAATGGGGATCAGCAGCGTTAGCAGAAAAGTTGGCAGCAACACAACATCTCTTACCTGGAACAAAAACAGATATCGTAAGCTAATGTGCAAGTATATAAAGTGCGACCATGGAAACCGATAGGCGGATTCGCAAGCTACTTAGAACAGATCTATAACAAATAAATAAAATTGAAGTGTTTGTAATGTCAAAATAACAGCTTTTTACTAAATGTATATGAAAGTATATACGGCACATATAATAAATATACAATTTAAAAAATAATGTTTTGTATTTGTTCCAGCTTATCTCCGAAACGGCTAGACCGATTGTGCCTGGATTTTCAGTGGCAGATAGCTGATGTTATAAGGAGTAACTTGGGCTACTTTTATTTTAGAAAAATAATTAGGGTTCCGCGCAATTACGGTCAGTTTCAACGCTTTTTTTTGTCTTCTCGCATGCACTTCTGGGAAGTGTGGTTGCTAAGCCGGTCGTTTCTAGCGAAGCCAAAAGAGGGCTCCAGCCAGGCTTAAACTTAATATTAAAAACTCAGCAGCTTGCGCTAAGGGCGCCCCCCTGCGGGACACGGACTTGGTCAATTTTCCGGGGAATGGTCAATTTTCGTCAATTTTCTAGAAAACTATATATTTTAAAATTATTAAATAAATATTTGAGACCCTCACAATAAGCCCTTCCATTTCATATATTACACGGTACAGTTTGCCAAACTTTATACTTTAATTTTGTATATTGCCCCCCAAAAAGGATCCCCATATTCAAAATTCATTTATTTACGTTACACGTACATATTTGGGTCACAGAAATCCGTGTGTACCAAATTTCATCTTAATCGGTTCAGTAGATTCAGAGCAAATTGGCTGTGACAGTCAGACAGACAGACACACGAGTGATACTATAAGGGTTCCACCGTTTTTTCCTTTGGACGTTCGGAACCTAAAAAGAAGTTTGTTTTTGTGGGCGATGTCAGTAAAGGTCCCTACTACCTTCGTATTACAATTACCATATCATCAATTTAGCCAAATAAATCCACTGCTGGACACAGCCTTCCCGAAAGACCGGCACAATGACCGATCTGGGTTTCTGTTGTGTGCTATTGGGGGGTTTTGCCATAATCACGACGCTTGGCAGGCGAGTTGGCGATCGCAGTTTAGTTGCTAATGTACTCGAAGTAAGCTGACCCATAGCATGAGATGGGGTGGTGCTATTCTTAGCCAGCCACACGGCAACAACGCAATTACCATAGTATTATGAAAATTTCCTTAAACCGCACGTTCTGTATTGCATGACATTTTCACTAAAGCCGTAACTGCCCGCCATTTGCGTGGCTCCAATCATTCTCACCGTTCACATCCGAGCGGGCTTGGGAACAAAGGATTACCAAAGCCTTCACCATTTATATTCTAAATATCAGCAAGTTTCGCAACCGCCCTCTGTTTACGGGCTGGATGCCATTTTCTGTGTGAAATCACGTCGGTATCGTTTGTAAGTAGTTATGGTGTTTTAGATGCGAGTTTCCCCAACCAATGTTTTATGTAATTTGGCAGCAGTAGCTGATTTTGTTTCGTAAGCTTTTTTTTGGATATCGTATTTATTTTTCTTTATAGAGCTGAGTGTCCTCTATATCGGGATCGGAGCGTACAGATTTGCTTGATTTGATTTTTACTTTGCACAAATGCCGACGACCGGATTGGATTTGTCGATCTTGTGTCGAATCCGACAGAATTTCTAAGTGGCGTAGTTGATAGAGCACAGCTTCAAAGGTTCATTGTTCTTTAGTGAGGACTTAAGTAGTAGGGGCGATACAAAGATAATAATAAATAGTTAAACAAACGAAAATAGCACGCTTTTGCATATAGCCGAGCTAAAAAGATAAAAAAAAAATCAATACATTTAAAATAAGAATAGAGTGATTAACAAAAAAAAATTGTAAAAAGATAGAAGACATTTACAACAATTGACATCAAGCACCCCATGCTTTTTTACAATAAAATATTTTTTTTGTTTATCACTCTATTCTTATTTTAAACGTATTGAAAATTATTTTGTGGTTTTTAGTTCGGTTATCTACAAAAGTCTGTTTTTTAGTTTTTGAATATTTTATTTATTTTCTATTTTTTTGTGCGGCTTACTATGAAACGTGATTTTGCTTTTTTTTGGAACGATGCTGCATTGTCATCGGGCCTTGATAAGTGTGCGAAGTTTGAAATAAATCCGACGTTTTCAAGGGGATGAAAATAAATCTATTGATACATACCAAGCTAATAAAAGCGTGTTAATAAAACTCATGTAATACAAGAAATATTTCCGTGTGGTATCCGGATTAAGAATATAGCATCACTCCATCTCCATCTCCGACTCTAAACCTGAGGGATGGGCAGCAAGCGCCGCTTCAGTGGAACAGTATTCATAAATGCGCTCACCAAACCGCCTGCCAAGCGTGGTGAGTACTGGCAAATTTCCCCATAATGACGACACAATTGTGGAAATTTATGCGGGAGGCCTTTGTTCTTTGTTCAATGGACGTCCTTTGGCTGATATCAAGTCAAAATTACCAATGAAAAGTCTAGCTTTTAATTTTAATCAAGAGATAAGAATAGGCTTTTCAATATAATCAAAGTTAAACAAGAAAACAGCGACGGTGAAGTAAACACACATAAATACACGGGCTTTGTGATTGTGAATGTGATTTAATTTATTTCTTATCATTTATTTCCAAGAACGTGAACAAAGTGATAACTTGCATGAGTTACATACAACAGCTGATACATTCATTTTATTTTTAAACCCGCCCCAACGTTATTGAATTGCATTGTGTTGCAAATAAAACAAATTTAATAACAAAACACAGCCGTCAGTGACCCGTACGCTATCGGCGCGATCTGAAGCGGAACACGGCCACAATGCGCAAGCGCATATATCGATTACGATAACGCCCCTGACGCATATCAAGCGCGCTGGAGTTTATGAGGGCGACTCCGTATAACCAGATAACAAATGCATACATTTTGCCAATAAAATATTCAGCGACTTGATGGTATAGCTGTTTTGGAAGGAATACTTATCATAAAATTCCAAGGATTCTGATTGCTTTGCAATTAAGTTTATATGTGTGAATCTGGTGGCAATAAACAATGAGTGTTTTGTCTTTTTGCTCACATAAATTATGCCCGTCTTCAGATCTCGGAATCCGAACAGTAGCGAACTCGTTTCGGAAAAATTCCGCGTCATCTTATCATAAACGAGTCACACGGAACAGAAACACATAAATATAATAAATCCATTATCCGACACAATACGTTCATTAAACCGTCCGTTGGCTTTACCTAGAGTCGTTTAATGTATAATAAAAATTCATATAAAGCCTAGGAAAAATATTAATTCATGAATTGCGCTGAGTTTTTGTGATGCAGCGGTCATATATGGCGACCACACACGCGTAATGCAATGATGCATTGTGGTCGGAGTGAGAGACCACAGAGTAGATTTATGGCGAACAGCGCCGGCGTGTATGGCTAGTGTAACAGCGGCCCTACATGTGGATTTATTTTGTTTGTGGTCAATAGGTGCATAGCATAGCTACAGCGAGGCAGTGAATGTTACACGCATCGCGCGCTCAGGTGCGTGTGCGCTCCAAGTTATACACCAACATAGATTTTATCGATGATTTTTTTGTTGCAAATTTAAAGCTACAATCATTATGTGCCTTGTGTAAAATTACCTATATCGTTAAAGCGTTAAAAATGAACTTTTATTAGTAGTTTATATTGTCAACCACTATTATTTATGGCTGTTGATTAGTACTTCATTATATCAGCCAAAGTTCACTGCTGAACTAAGACCTCCCCCATACATTTTCACAATTGTGTCGTCATTTTGGGGCAGTTCGCCAGTACTCACCACGCTTTTCAGGTTGGTAAGCGCAGTATGGCTACGATTCCACGGACTGGACGCTGCTGCCCATCTTTCTGGTATAGAGTCCCTTAGTCGCATTTTACGACATCCACGGGAGGAGATGGAGTGGTGCTATATTCTTAATCCTGACCATTAGACATGCTAATTCCCTGGCAATATTTAAAAGACATACCTACCTCTTTCTTTTTTACTTGCAAATCTGTCCATCCAAAGGTTGTCTGGAAGAAATCACCGAGTGCGATAAGGCCGCCCTTTGTACATGTCATTTAATGTATTCGATTTTCTTTTTATTTGTTGTCTGGTGTACAATAAAGAGTATTGTATTGTACCATTATTCTATTAGTGCTTACAACCTAATGAAACAAAAGTATAAACCGTTATGATGTTAATATCTAAGTACAACATGTTCCAACAAGTTCAACAAACTACCCAATCTTCTATCTCTTGGACCGTATGGAGTTAACCATGTAAAAGTCGAGCGTGCTCAATAAACGCTATAAACAAGCAATATACTTAGATGCGATAAGTCGCGCGACACCGCGATAATTCGCGCGACAACGCGATAGTCCAGCGTTTGTATGTAAATATTGCCTGCTACAGATTCAGTATGGTTTTGCCAAGTTGGGAATAACACGTGCGAACGTTGTCCACCCAGCTGACTCATGAGATCTGTTCAAATCTTAGTCATAATGTTTGTGGTTTTATGGTTCTATGTGACTGTTTTATTATTATTAAAATATCACTCTTTAATTAGTCACGATGAAAGACAACCATGTTTGATCTGTCGAGTGAAAATCAATGTACAGTTAGTTCTAAGAATAACGCGAATGATTGATTTAACATGTAATATAATTATTTAGCTTAGGCTTTCACGCATGTCGTGACAGATGAGAAGTTAATTTAGAAAGAGCGACCCGAATTTGTTGACGGTCTTCAAAACATTGAAAATATTATGTGTATAAACAAGACAATGCTTTTAAAGCGAAAATCGAGTTACGGATTAGTATCATCGACGGGCGGATTCCGAGATTTTCGTAAATGGAACGTGAGATATCGAGTGCAAAATTATATACGTGATTAAATTTCGAGATTTCATATTTCGAATTGCGCTGCGACTGCCGCGTTTGTTTGCGCACGCGCGTTGCGTAAATGCAACTGTCGAATAGCCGCAAAGTGACAACTAACAATTTATCGGGCAAATAACTGCATCTGTTTATTTGTACTTAAGCGAGGTTTCAGAATACGACCTTCGGTTAACTTTCCCGTGGGAAAGATATAATTATTTATTTATAATAATTTTACTTTTCTTAAGTGATTAATCGTCAGTACTATTGTTCCTAACTTTATAATGTATTAAACAGACATAATAACCGTGAATAGGGTCAAGTATACCGGAAACTGCGCTGCCCGCTGCGCACGCGCTGCTCGCTCCTATTCAATCTTTATCGTGGAACACAATGGCTGTACATTTGTACAATATTGCAGCTGTATCTATTATTGTTGTACTCTTTACTTTACGTTCATGCAACGATTTGAGTATCACAATATGATGTAGAAATAAAAAACGCTTATCAGACAATGGGCAAAAGTGAACAATGTTATTCCAATATATTTATATCACACACCAACTGACATTGGCGACGCGTAGATTTTTAACAGATAAGTTTCATTACTTCTTTAACAAAAATCTGGTGAACTGGTGTTAAAATTTTATTAGTTTTACACTTTTTTTATTTAATTTAAAGTTTTCAGTATTATTGTGTGTCTCTGTTTGTGGCAAATAAATATTTTTCTTTCTTTCTTTCTTTTCTTTCTAACTTTGAAGAGGTTAGACCTCTACCGTTTGATTTTAAAGCGTGCGCAAGGAACAATAACGTGAAAACATTAATTAGCCCGGTTTGTAATTTAAGGCTGATTTCAATAAAATATTTAAGGATGACATTCGCGTGACTGCGTAATTAAGACAGGAAACACATTAATTTCAAGTGATAGGTACGTTTTTTTTATAAACGCATGACGTTTGTCTCTTTGTGGCCACCTAATGAATCCACATGATCTTTATCTACCATGTTTCGTATTTTTGAGTGCAGCAACACAGGCATCGATTTTGGGTCTCAGCCTCAGGGGGCCGAAGGCTGCCTGCAGGTAGCTGTATTAGAGGGTCGTGAAGGCCATGGCCCTGTACGGGGCACCACTATGAGCAACCTGTATGAACTGCCCGACCTGGCGTGATGAGAAACACCGGAAGAGAAGAAGAAGGCAGACAATAATTCAAAACAAACTATTCAGGCCCCTGTAATCGTGGCCCGTGAGCGGTGAACTTGGGGATTACAGTCGCTCCATGATCAATGGGGCCCAAGATGGCGGCGCGTTTATGTTCAAGTGCCGCCTTAAAGATGGGTCGAGGGGAGAAAAAACAACTTTCCGACCAGCATCAAGCAGACGCCGCCGGGCGACGCCAGGGTCGCGAACGAGGATCAATGAGAGTGAGAGGGCCTCATATGTTCCGGGGCAATGTGCACGTAGATACACGTGGGGTTTTAGCCGGTAAGGGTCCGGCATGACCCTCCGCTTCCTCCAAGGCGGAGGAAATCCACCAGAATTTCCCAATATTTGTGAGATGTGAAAATGAAATGTATCCGATAGATACAAGGGATTCATAAAAAAGATTTTCCTTTTTTTACCTGTCTATTTTACATGCAGTTAACACGTTGTTTGACGGCACAGTTGGCACAGTAGCTAAACGATTATCTTTCTGCGGTACGTGTCGCGAGTTCGATCCCTGCCCGGAACAAATATTTGTATGATCTACAGATAGTTGTTCCGGGTCGTGTTGGTGCATTTGAGATTTATACCGGTAAACTGGAACCGGTACAGGAGGAATTCTAGTGTAAGCTCTACGTTTCAAAATACAACTACCACTAAGCAAGATACCTAATAATCAATTTGAATCGGTTCGAGACTCATGTGCATCTCTATGGACCCCAGCCTTCTTCATTTCTACAGTTAATCCATAAGACAGCCCTATTCCACTTAATACGCAAGGTGATTAATGACCATGTAATAGCTCTATTACGTGCATCTGCCCGCACCGCGAGAAGTGCCCGTCCTCTTCTCGCACGAGCGTATTAATTGACATTTGAGAAAGTTCATTTAATTGCGAACATTAACCAAAATGTTAAGGTGTCAGAAACGATCATCGCTCTTGACTTTTTAGGGCTCCGCAAAAGGTTAATAAGGAGGTATTAAAGATTTATTTCTATAAGTATCTTCATTGCAGTGCATTGGGATGAATTGTTTTCGTTAATAATTGAGCTTTCAGATTTATTACAGTGCTGTGTGGTGCCGGCTAAGAATGCCACCATCTCATCCAGTGGGTGATGTAAAAGTCGACTATGGGATTAGTCGAAGGATGGGCAGCAGCGTCCTTCGAGTAAAATTATAACACAACTGCGATCGTCAACCCGTCTGCCAAGCGTGGTGATTATGGCAATACCCCGTAATGAGCACATAACACAAACCCATACTGGTCGTTGTGGCAATCTTTGGGGGAGGCTTCTGTCCAGCAGTGGACGTTTTTCGGCTGAAATGATGATGATGATTTATTATTTTGTTTAATGTTAAGTTCAAGTGTCAGAGGCAGTCGGGATCACATCTGCAGAGAACGATTTATATCTGTCGTCAACATATTTCTGCCTTACTTACGTGTGTCCATTTCACACAACCCTTTTACACGCACATGTAGAATTACGTTTCAATGTAAATCAACTATTCTGGTATAAGGTTCATAAAACTCAATGATTTTTCGGTCGACATCGCATTGAAACAAATCGAGGAAGTTATATTTAAATGGTGCTTGCATCTAATATTATGTTTCGTTTCGTCTCGAGATATTATTCAGTGTCATTCCTGCTTGGCTTTCTCATGTTTTAGAAGAGCAAAAAATATCCAGACGCAAGGAATTCAGCACAATTCTCATAATTTTGAACAACTTTGTCGTTCAGAGCTGACTACAGTATAATGAGGTCGTGCGCTAATAATATGCGCGCACGCGATGCAGCATAACACTGCGAACATTACGCCAACGATTACAGCACACACAACATAATTATACATAACAACAATTATAAGTTTTGTGAGAACGTTACATATGGCTGATCACGATTGAACATTTGAGATATGTGGAGCCAGTTTATTGTAAATTTTTGTGTTTAAAATTCAGAATCTCTATTTCACTGCATCTGCAAGGATTCCGGTTAGATCCCAATTTTGCTTTGTTTGAAGGATTTTATCGTGAAAGATAAATCAATCTGCTATCTTATAGTCTACGGTAACCCTGCGGCCATATCAACATTCAGGTCGAATTTCGAATTCAAATGTTAGCCGTTGTCTATCGCGTGTACCGCGGCGCTGTCGGTTAATATGCGCGCAACAAGGGGATTTGTCGCAACTATCTTCGCTCCCGTAACTATAACACTTCGCTATATCAGTTGCAGCGCAGATTTGTAGTGCATCGGACGTGAACATGATTTTTGGAATGATCGACTCAATTTAGTCGTGGAATGGACCAATAAACAAGTATTGTAGTTTAACGAACATAATGAAATGCAGCCACTTTTATGGAATCCTCGAGCCCCTGACTACAAAAAGAAACCTTCAGTGTATGACGCGTGATGCGTAGTAGTCATCCACTATCACACGTTTCTACGCTTTTTGGTTTTCAAGTTTTACAAATGTTATAATTGTAGTAAGTAATCATTTACCTACATATAATGCAACGCTTCCTAAATTTCAATACCCGATAATTATTACCCGAACACCGCAGGTACGGATTGCGATTTGGTACGACGCTAATGTGGACAAAAATATCGTCGTAAACCGAACCGAACACGATGTTTTTAACGCGACAATCCGATACGAATTCTCGTTCGATAGTGTGGCTGTAGCAGATGTCTTAACATTTTTAGCCGAAGACACCACAGCTAATATCTATAACATAATAGATATTTTCCCTGAACTTTTACAGATTTTCAAATAATAATAATGCGATTATATTTTTTCCTGGGCTCATATCTGGTGAACATAAACGTAGAAGTAATATATCTGGTGTTGTGGTGTAACATATCATGCGCTGTAGTGACGCTGTGATCACAGGCGTAACAGATCTCCCTTAGATGATGTAACTTGCACGCAATCGTAAAAATCTATCCGTATCCTGTTATTACCTTCTCAGGTTAGAATTAAATCACACATTATTTATTTATTTATACTTTTATGCACAATGATAGTACACAAGGCGAACTTAATGCCATATGGCTTTCTCTACCATTCAACCTTTGGGTTAAAAAAGAAATGCATTGAAAAATGGTACAAAAAAGATATACTACAAAAATTTAATAATAAGATACACATACATAAAAATCTACATACTATAGATACGGTAAAATATATAGGTTTAAAAGATACTACATACAATACGTACTATTTATCAGTTTAACCATGTCCATAATTGTCAATTAGGATTCCAGCGAATTCAAATAGTAAGAATTCCCGAACTTTGCGTTTCAAAGAAAATTTAATTATGAAGACTTGAATGCACAAATACATCAGTGGAGCCCCTTGATTCAGCTTTTATCGATCGTTCTTACGGGCGACTACTACCAATTGATCTGCTCAACCCAATTTCTGGGATCTGATAACCTAAGGTTTTAATTCTATCCTATTTCATCCTGAAGTAGTAGAGGCGCTAACAGCCAATTGCACTCACTGATCAGTAAACGATTGGCGAGCTTAAGCAACGCTTGGTGCGGTCAGTCTATGGATGGGCGACCGCATAGTGGTATTTGAACTGAGCGTATTCGTGCTTCGGAAGGCACGGACAATTGTCGGTCCTTGCTGTTGTATTATTTATTAGACGGAGGCCAAGTCGGATCCCTTTGGGCGGCTTGATCAACAATTTTTTTGTTTTTTTTTTGGCCCACACTAGGATTTCTCCTGTGTCGTGGGTGCATTTTCAAACAATTCCACACACAATACACCCAGACCCGGAACAACTACCTGTTTGTTCCGTGCGGGAATCGAACCCACGACTCAGTGCGCAGCAGCAGACTGTATCAGCCACTGCACCAACCGTGACGTCAAACTCCGACACAAGGTTGGCCACTAACCACGTGAAAAAGACGATCCTAAAGTATTTTAGGGCTTAGCATGGAGTTGCTCTATCGCTTTTGTTTTACGTTTTAAAGGGATATTCATCATCAACTCTACCAACAGACGTCTACTGCTAGAGTTATATTTATTTTATTGTTATCACGATCTAAGGGGTGAATAGGTAGGTCCTAC
The DNA here is from genome assembly GCA_947459985.1 of Diloba caeruleocephala. Classification (NCBI taxonomy): domain Eukaryota; kingdom Metazoa; phylum Arthropoda; class Insecta; order Lepidoptera; family Noctuidae; genus Diloba; species Diloba caeruleocephala. The sequence continues at coordinate 26,446,553 of OX381608.1, read as the reverse complement.
TAGAAAGAGGTCAATCGTCGAATCCGACTCGGCCGGGCAGCGTTTGGGAAAACTGCGCAACGTCTTTTAGTCAGCAATACCGCAATGCCTCAAGACGAAAGTCTAACCTGTTGGTGTTACCAGTGATGTCATGTGGAACAGAGACGTGGTCACTCACAATGGGCCTCATAAGAAAGCTCAAGGTCACTAGGTTCTCGAATGGAGACCGCGCACCGGAAAACGCAGCGCGGGACGACCTCCAACGAGGTGGACAGACTGGTGAAGGTCGCTGGGAGTCGTTGGACGAGAGCGGCATGTGACCGCTCGTTGAAGAAATGTCGTCGTCGATGTTTTTTGCTTGGCACTTTTTTTTTATTGAAAAGGTGGATATACCTCAGGTACTTCCTTGTCCCCGGGAAAGGGCGATAGGGGCATCGAAGGGAAGCTCCAGGAACTAGAATAATCTCCATGTAGAGCTACCCGTTGGTGCCAAGCCAGCAGTGGACGTCCTGTGGCTGATATAATAAGAGGTGGTTGCTGTTGCCGATCCATTCAATAGACATAATAGTCTCTTACGATACCTCGAGTGTAGAAACGGTTTGTATTAACGACTTGGTCGAAGGGCACACAGCTGTGGGTGTCAGTAAAAAGTAGCCAAACTATTCCATCTTCCAAATATTTCGGAACACTTAAGGAAATTTAATTTCGAAATACGATCAGTTCCACTCCAATCCTCTACGTCATTTCCTTCATAAAGCTCACTGGTATCAGATGCACATTATGGTACAGATCGAGTGCTTGCGACAAGAGGGCGCCACCGTCTTCTCGAAGATGCAAGATTTATGCGGCTGCGTCGTGCGCTTAATATTCTACATCCGGCAGCCACTTTCCAAACAAGCGCGTTTGAAAATTGCCGCATCTCCAGCGCAACGCGGCACAATAAATGAGCAGTATTTGCGTTTTGGCATCATCAATTTGTACAGCAAAAGTAAATTTTTCCGCTTAAAACGACAGATGAAGATACTTTCTACTGCTCACTCATTTCAGCTTAAAAGATATTTCAGAGAAGATTCTGAAGCTACAAATCTAATGTCAAAGGAAATAAAATTCTGGTGATTGTGTTTCTTCATATGGCCACGATACCGGTGTGTCGTCCTCCAATTTATTATCACTGCCCTATAAATATATTGTAAGGAAATTTTGGAGCTGTTCCTCACCATTTAGGTAAATACATTTTATGTTTCACACAGGCATTCTATTTTATTAACACCTCACAGTATATACCACTAATTTTGTCATAAAGTTATCCCTCCTTAATTTCACTCGACATTTTCATTCATAACCCTTTTACGATTCTAATAAACTAGCTGCACCCATTTTTGTATCGCGGCATCGGGGCAATAAACCATTACAAAGTATATACCTTCCAAGAAATGTGTTTTAGACACAAAACGTGCACTATGGCACGGTTAAATTGCAAATTTTATGGTTTTGTCTCAGCCGCCCCAGAAGCCTGCGGCCAGTTCAAAGGGCTTCCCTCTGACCCGCCGAACTAGGACACGATATCAGTGGAGCAACCAAACAAAACTACACCTTAGGTTTTGCTAAAATAGGTTCTACAATCGTGTTTGAAGTCGCTATTGTCAAAAGCATAAGCATTACAAAGTGGCCGCATGTCATGCCAGCGCCAAAGAGCAAAGGTGCCGAACACTAAAAATGGGAATAAGCATTACTTTCGTTTCGAAACGAACAATGGTCGCCGCACGGTGGGTTTTATGGGAGAAATCGCTCGCAAACTAGGAAGCAAGAAAATCGAACTACACTAATTTGTTTTGCCTTTTGCAGTAAACTGAGAAAGCAACGTTTATGAGTTAAGCAACCATGTATGAAATGGCTTTCGAGTGGTTTTCAATTTCACATGAGCGAATGGAGTCATACAAATGATCTACTACGTACATCGTATTTTTATTGTACTTTCATTGTATATTTTCATGTTAAACATGCAGCGGTCTCCGTTTGCTATCTTGTTGTTGAAATTGTTATTCGTTTTCGATATTGTTGATCAGACGGGATATATATATATCTACATATATATGGTCCTACACACACTATGCTCGTGAACGAGTGAAAAATGTTATCGTAATCTTTAATAAATAACAATCAGGCGTGTTTTTTATGAAGTTTAGACTTAAAGTCTTGACTATTCATAAGTGCCTGTAAATGGTTTAAATCCCAGACTATTTCTCTCATAGACCACTTTCAACATTTTGCTGGTTCCGGTGGACTCCTTGCAGCTGCATTTCTACCATATTCCCAAAACGCAATATTGCTATATTTTTTGACACGCCTACGAGAGAGTCAAGTCTCCCATGTGGACCCCTGGGGGTCCACCTGGACCACTTTGAGAACTAAGGGTTTAAATGATAAAAACCTTTTTGACCTATCTTTTTCTTTGACGAAAACTTTTAAACCATATAATATTTCTTAGCAAAGATTTGATATTTGTGATAATTTTAGGACTCATAGATTATTCTCAAAAAACATATTTTATCAGTGGACTTTCCTAAACCTGACCTGATCTAGAAGTCGTTGCGAAAAATACCGAACAAGGCCGATGTGACCACTCGCTATTGCGCCCGCACAGATCCACCGATAGCGGACCAAGAGGAAAAATACTCGCGTAGGCAGGTGCACGTAACTAAAATTTTGAGTAATGAATGGACTTCAGACCAAAATCTGGCTCTACAACGTACTATCGCAAAATCTTACTAAGAAAATGCTATTCATAAATTGGATAACGATCTCGGCTAGCAATTTTAGTTCAAAGTAACTGGAAATCTTTGAAATGTTACTGGTTTTAGGATTCCGTGAAAAAGGTGAACGAGTTGTCACATTATATGCAAGGAGCTGTTATTGTGAGATATTGTGTATCATCATTGGTGCTACGCCTATAGGCATATCTCGGGAAGGGACGGACTGAGGCGGTCACCCCTCGGAGGGCGTAGGAAAGCGACCGTAAAAAGCCTGTAAAAGGCCGCCCCCAGGCACTTCTCGGGGATCATCATCAGTATTTCTGCTGAAAAACAACGTCCAGTGGTACATACGAACACAGGCCTCAAAACATAATCCCTTGGGAGGAGATGGGGTGGTGGCATTCTGAGCTGGTACCACACGGCCACCACTTGCAACTTGTAAAGTTACAATAAAATACAGACACAAACAACTTTCTTAGCGTCATGAGACGTATTTTTGTTTTTAAATAACCAATTGTTCTGTTATTTATGAGAATTCCCCAACATTAACGTTTAATTAAGATCTCAATCATGGTGGCGACTCGTCCTCGCTTATCTTAACTATCCATCAAATGTAGCGACATCTAGGCAGCCGAGATAATCTTCGTGTTGACGTATAGTTAGGATTTTAGGGTTCAGTATTTATTTTAATAGAAGTATAATGTTATTAGGAAGATAATGTAATACTTAGTTTTAAGACATTTATTTCCCAAAAAATAAATTACTCAGTTCCAAGCTATCATCATGACAGCCAAAGGACGTCCACTGCTGAACAGACGGCTCCACCATAACTTTCCATAGCTGTGTCGTTATTTTGGGGATAATCTACCAGTACTTACCACGCTTAGCAAGCGAGTTGGTGAGCGCGGGGGTGCAATTCTCTAAGCTCAAACATCAATACATCCTTGAATACAGAATTTAAATAACGGTGTAAAACCAACTCGGTATTCGCTAAGACATGATTGAAGCTATACAAGGACATGTTCAATTCAATGTTGCAGAAGGTAAGCCATGAGGACCAGTCTTAGCGAATACTAAATAGGGTTATCACCGTTATTTCAATTCTGTATTCAAGGATGTATGGATGATTGAGCTTAAGGAATTGCACCCCAGAATTGAAATAACGGTGTAAAACCAACTCGGTATTCGCTAAGACCAGATTGAAGCTATTTAAGGACACGTTGCAGAAGGTAAGCCATGAGGACCAGTCTTAGCCAACACCAAATTAGGTTATCACCGTTATTTCAATTCTGTATTCAAGGATGTATGGATGTTTGAGCTTAAGGAATTGCACTCCAGTATGGCCCTGTTACAGAAGGGATGCTGCTGCCTATCCCTCTGGTTTAGTCCCTTAGTCGCTTTTTATGACATCTACGCGAGGAGACGGAGTATAGCTATATTCTTAATCCGAACATCTCACGGAATAAAAATAAATGTTGGCATCTCTTGAGTAAAATTACAATGACTAAGGTTTTGAGAAGATGAAGTAACATCACCATAACAAAAGATCACACATTTCTGCGAGACTTGGCCTGTAGCCAGTCTGCTTTGTGTAGCAATTGGTTGAGATGTCGTTGACGATCGCTAGCTCAGTTTCTTTATGTATGATTTGGAGTGAGATTTATCTGCCAATCGTCTTACGTAACAGAAAATAATTTTCATTATGTACAGGACCACGATTCTACAGGAAATTATTGATCGGCACCAACCCTAGCCTTAAAATTCTTGTTATAGCAAAGGACGAAGGTGTGAACGGCCATCATAATCCCTTGACCTATTATCATCATTACCGATGGTCGGAAGAACTACGAGACATTCCTTACCAGTTGCATCATATTGTTTAATGTTCACGACGATGAGTAATAAGCTTCGTACAGCCTTTATTTGTTGGTGACGTATGGGTAATACATAAAAGATAGATGCTTATAACAACATAATTGCAGGGCATTACTGTCCCACAGTTGGGCAGGGGCCTTTTCTCACAATGAGAAAGGTTACGCGTTAGTCCACCACGCCGGCCTAATGCGGGTTGGCGGACTATACACACCATTTTCAACATTTTGGAACCCTCTCAGGTGTGCAGGATTCCTCTCTATGTTCACCTTCACCGTTAACGCAAGTAATTATCAAATTCTGATCCGCACTTAAACCTGAAAGTCAGAGGTGTGGGTGGGGATGGAACTCAGACTCGTCTGTATAGAAGGCTATCTAGGCTATCACTTGATGCATTCTACTGACATTAGCTATTGTTTAATGCTGATTTTCTGCTCCCGGGGACGGATTCGCTTCATAAGATCGATTTCCATGTCATATCTAATTTCTTAATTAATCTAGGACACTACTAGCGGTATGGCAAAATATCTTGAGAAAACTTGAATCTATCGAGTAGACTGAGTCGTCAATACGTAGTGAGCGAGCGCTCAATGCTTGTTTCTTATCTGCATGACACGAGGTTTTTGGAAGTCAACAAATTGGTACTTATTACACAGAAGATAAAGTTATAACTATGTTCTGCAGCGTTTGTTAATATTTAAAAATATTAAGTGTCTGATAAAAACATTTTGTATATTAAATAACGGACCCTATCTGTTTGGCTAGCGCTAAAGAACCATGCTTGTCAACAAATATATGTGACACAGTGCCTTCAATCTCGCAAGTAATCCACCACACACACCAATTATCACATTACCCAAGGTCGTTACCTTTATACTGATTCTCAAGAACACAATCAGCAGCAATCATCAAACAGATTCCTTCTCCATTTGAACGGAGGACTGGAGGGGCAAAAACATCAGAAAAGCCGCGTGTACACACAATTAGCGCGGGTTCTAAGAGCGACCGACACTACATCGGGCCACTGAGAGGAAAAAGTGACCAAGTATGAAGAACGGCCGTTAAGGGTTCCGTCTACAATCGTCACACAATTTAGGATACTCTACGGATAACCTTACTAATACAGGAACGGCTTCCACCTTACGTTACAAGTTATTTATACTATTTTTGTTGGAAGGTTAATAAAGTAAGAATATGTAAAAAAAAAAACCTACTATTTTATAAGTACGTGTCGTTGCCGGTAATGAAGAGACCACCCATCTCCATGCATGGATATCGTAAAAAAGCGACTAAGGATTGATATCAAGATGGGCAAGTGTCATCCTCCCGTATACTAATAACACCATACTGCAATGACCAGCAATCCGCCTGCCAAGCCTTGGTTTCAGCTTGGTTTTTGGGTTCAGCAGTGGACGTTTACGGGCTAATTTGTATGTGTGCGCGCGTGTGTGCGTGTGTGTGTGTGTGTGTGCGCGCGAGCATGAGCGTGTGTTTTTTTATTTTTTTATTTCGTAGTTTCAGCCGAATGGAGTCCACTGCTGGACACAAGCCTCACCCAAAGTTCGCCACCACGACCAGTCTGGGTTTGTTGTGTACTAGTTGAGTTTTTCCGTAATCGCCACGCTTGGCACAGGGGCTGGCGATCGCAGTTGAGTTGTTAATGTACTCGAAGGACCCGGCTGCCCATCCTCCGGTTAATCCCATAGACGCCTTTTACGACACCCACGGGCTGAGATGGGTTTTCTAAATCAACCTAATTAAATTCTTATAGTTTACGCCCTTAACTGTGGCGCTCACTAATACTGAAGCCATATTGTTTATCCAAACGAAAAAGTAAATGCTGAAGATAATAAATCAAACTGCATCTATGGAACCCAAGCCAATCACGTGGATGTCGGACTCATCTCGTGACCGGGTCACGGCACGGAACCGCGTCGTTGCTCGTACTCCGTGCTCCTACATAAGGCACAACACCTGACTAAATATTTATGAGGCACCGTGTGATCCTCCAATTAATTTGTAGGTATGTGAAATTTATTAGCTCCGACTTTGAAAACCTAGATGGCTCAGTGGGGAAGCGTCCGCTTTCTGCGTGGCTATACTGTACGAGCTCACCGTCGAACTCATTTCTGAATCCGCAGTGATATTTCCAATTTCGGATTGGTTTAATTACTTTTCACCAGCGTGGCTATTCTGTAAGAACTTATTGTCGGGCTCACTTCGTATTAATTTTACTACTTTTTACTATGGATTCAGAACTTTAGATTAGCACTCAGGACTTGATTCTTATTTGTACATCGATATAGACAAAATTGTATTTACCAATCTTTGCGAATGTGATCTTTGTATGTATGTTATGGCCGTAAGCGTAGGTTTTTATGTCCCAAAAATCAAACTATGGAATGGTGGTGGGGATGGGGAAAAACTATTTTCATAGTTACCTGCATAACACATTCCAGGAATGGTGTTAAATAATAAGCGGAATGATTCTTCGAGTACATAAAATTTTAATAATATAGTCGTTTTTTTTTTTATTGGTGCCAGTGCCCAGTGGTAATTCTTCATGAACTTCCTTCGCCCCGGGGAAGGGCGAAGGGGTATGCAAGACTCCTACCGGCTAAAACCACTGGAGTGGTCATCTTCGCACCTAAGGGAGGCTCCAGGTCCTCGTATGATCACACTAGAGCCGCCCACTGGTGCCACGCCTATAGATAGTCCTACAATCAATTCATATTTCTGAATAGAAATTACCTATTATATTGTGTGAGATAGCTTAGCTGTAGTTATGTCGAGCTCGTAAATGGGGTGGCTCGACCGGGCAATTACCACGCCGTTCCAGAATACCGCCATGAAGTAGCAACGTTGTTGGTAACAATAGTGATGTTGCGTTTCGTACGGTGAGTGACGAATACCGGAAACCCAACCCCCAAAAATATGGCAGTCATACGACGTGGAGGCCTTTAAGAAAAAAGTGTATGTCTGGCTTAAAGTTTGGCAGCACTTCAGCAGCTCCTCTGAAGTTGCGGATGTTTGTGAGGGGCGGTGATCGAGGCGGACAGCATTTTTTTTGTTGGACTTATCGCATCCGTTTCTGGGAAATGTGGTTGCTTAACCGGTCATTTCTGACGAAGCCAAAAGAGGCCTCCAGCCAGGCTTAAAATTAATATTAAAAACTAAGCAACTTTCGCTACGGGCGCCCCCTGCGGGACACGGACTTCGGCTTAGGGCGTTGCTGGGGATAACAAGCTACTGTTTTGGGGACAGCTGGATCGGTATTATTTATAATGTATTAGGGGACATGTAAAACTACAGGCTCGGCTCGGGCCGGCGCGAGCAAGAGACGGGAGGGAGAAGTGCTAACTTGAACGGGAAGGTGACGCGGGCGACCCGCATGTTCGTTTGTTTTCTTATATCATAAAATACGTGCAGAAATTTAAAGCAAACAATGTGAGAATTGGCTGAGCTCTACGCGATCATCTGGTTTCTTTGAAACGTGTCCGCCACAGTAGGTTGAGAACAAAGAATTGTGTCCGTCATGCGGACCCATTCAGTCTATCGAAGGTCGAGGCTCAATGGCTGACAGTGACACGCATTGTTATTGCGCAAAAGACATAGGTGCATTGCGATTTGCACACACAAGTAACATTTTTTTGTATTCCGATATAACATTAAGAAATTTGATTCAAGAAAATGTTCTTAATATTCCAATGAATTGCACCAAACAGTATTTTCAGTATTACTTTGAGTGAACATCATCAGCCAAAGGACGACTACTGCTTAACGAAGGGCTCCGGGGATAGATTTCAAAAATTGTGTTGTCATTTTTGGGGGATTTTGCCCAAACGCACCACGTTTGGCAGGCGGGTTGATGAGCGCAGTATTGCTATTGTTCCACAGTAGGGACGCTGCTGCCCATCCCTATAGTTTGGAGTCCCTTAGTCGCTTTTACGACACCCACGGGGTGAGATGGGTGTTGTGCTGTATTCTTAATCCGGACACCACAAATATAAGTTGTTTTTATTTTATTTAGCAGCCCTTGACGTATCATAAAAGCCTTTAAAAGTGTCATTTACATAAAAAGTTTCGAGTTTACCAGCTAGCGGAAACAGATAAAAATATAAAATAAACATTTTACAACCATAAGCTGTTCCTGACTGGAGCTTACATCAGCACCAAATCTAGTTAGTCGCGTTAACATATCCTAATTATTTACTTATATATTTGTGCTAATTCGCGTGTTTGATTCCCGCGCCGAATAAATATTTGTACGACCATACATAATTATGTTCCGATTTTAGTGTCTCTACACAGCAGAATTCTAGAAATCCCAAGAGTGTTCTAGAATAGCAATAATCAAGTTCACATTCGGACGAAGTTTATCAATTTAGATTTTGTATTACTTACTTACATTATAATATTTACTTACATATTTTACATTCAAACACTTATGTCATCAGTGCGGTGATCTTTTCCTGCGCGGGCGCACCTAGGGCGCACAGCGACGTCCGACATTGTATTGCTCTTGCGTTCATAAAAAATATGTACGAATTGCGTCGACCTTGTAAACTTTTTGACATTTCCTTATATTGCTGCCTAGTATTTATTTATATAACCTTAATTTTATTTAGTCCTTACATTTTTTGCTGATTAAATATCTGGCTTGAATTACCGTGCAGTAATTGAGTTAATTTTAGCACAAAATATACTTCGTTTAAATCTTTCGCCTTCAGTGGATAGCTGATAGTGTAAACGCAGACTTTGAATATCTATTCTCGGAAGAGATATGAATTTTCTCGATGAATACCTAAGCATAAAAAAATAAGTTTTAGTTTTCGAATGAAAGTCTTTAAATGTATGTAGTTTGGTTTAGACCGAATTAAGTTAATTAATGTAACTCGTATTGAATTTATCCGTGTGGTGTCCGGATTAGCACCACTCCATCTCCTCCCGTGGATGTCGTAAAAGGCAACTAGACGACTCTAAGCCAGAGGGATGGGCAGTGGTGTCCTTTCTTGGGAACAGCCGCTAATCAGCGCTCACCAGCCGACCTGCCAAGATTGGTGAGTATTGGCAAGTTCCCCGAAAACGACAACAAAGTTCTGGAAAATTTATGGGGCGGCCTTTGTTAAGCAGTGGACGACCTTTGGCTGATATGATGGTGGTGATGATGATGTTGAAATGGAAAATATATTACTTAATGTCTTAATACCAATAATCTTTAGGAATTTTAATATCGCAAACTAATTTCCAATAAACTAAATCGTGTTCTTGCTAAACTTGCCGTGTGGTGCCGGCTCAGAATGCCATCACCGCATCTCCTCCCATGGGTGTCGTAAAAGTCGACTAAGGGATTAGCCGGAGGATGGGCAGCAGCGTCCTTCGAGTAAATTAACAACTCAACTGCGATTATGGCAAAACCCCCCAATGAGCCAACAACACATCCATATCGGTGGTTGTGGTGATCTTTGGGGGAGGCCTGTGTCCAGCAGTGGACTTTATTCGGCCGAAATGATGAAATCGTGTCCTATAACAGCAATTTAGTTCATTACCAATAAGCGGAGCACACAGCGGTGAACGTAAGGTCAACATGGGCAGAACATAACGCCAGTTCATTTATTAGCATATCCTCAGGCTAGTCGGTCTACACTATTACCATTGTCAGCTGTAATACGATTATGTCCAACTAATTGCCACCGATCTTAATCTGCCAACATTAACTACTCTCCCGCCCATATATTGTTTAGATTGACATATCGTAGTAAGCACTTGACTTTGACATTTATAATTATTTGAATATTGAATGTTATTGTTTCTTTGTTCACCGTTTTAGTGTACCGACATCCTTGACCTGTCGGTAAAGCGATTGCAATTATAACTATTAAGCGGCGCCTACGCAGCTTGAGTACAGCGTACTCTCGTTTACGTGGGCACGTATTCACATGAACAGGGATTTTATTATAAACAAATTTCACGACGTCGGAAGTGCTAATTATACAGCGAGGTGCAGCTCTGACAAGGTATAATCGCCGCCCAACCCAACATCATTCTGTAGACTATTATTAGATAACAACCAACAACCCGCATTAAACTAGAAATAACACTTCGAGAAACGCCCGTTTAAATAATTAACAGTTATACAATGTTATACTCAGGTGTTATTTCCCGGAAATATCACCTGATGTTGGCGAGACCCTGAGCTGATTTTCATAGGTTAGCTGCTAAAAGCTTGTTTATATTTCACTCGGCCTCCGTCGGGTGACATTACCGTGGGTCACGGGAGGGCGCGGTGTTGCATTGCGAGGCTTAATGCGCGCGCGCACGCTCGGTGCACCGCCTTCCGAATGCCGGACGCCACGCTCCCCGGGGTAAGTCGTTTATTCGCGTATTTACGACCAGCTAATATCCTCGTCGCCCATTTTTAAACTTCCAAGTTAAAGCACCCGCCACTCCGGCGCCGTACAATGCTACGATCCGGGCGTTAAGTAAACAAACACGAGCGAACGCATCAACGACTTCCTTTCTTTCCGCTTCGACGAAGTTCACTTCTCCGAACCTAAACAAATGGACGTTAGCCGTTTATTAAGGCCAAACGGCTTGTTGCAATCGAAGTCTGAGTAACGTAACGATTTAAGAACAATGCAACGTAGCGTCTGGTTGCAACCGTGATGGTGCGTATCGCAATGGTTGCGTTAGTACATCGGGCGTAGGTTCCCGCGGTCACTATCTCGTTGCACAACGGTCGCGACTCGATATTCACGAGTTGTTTACAGAGGTGATTAAGCTGTCGGACCCGTGCCGCCCACTGTGAAGACGCGGACGTTTCAATTAGTCGCGACTAATCCCCGCGCCCGTGGTACGGTGTCGCAAGCGTTAGCACAATCGGGGCGTTATCACGACGCGAGGTGATAAGCGGCCTCTCTCGCGCAAATATTGCGACACAGCTGCTGCAAGTCAATGTAGAGCGCGCGCATGACACAGCCAATTACTGTGGCAGCATGAATCCAATCACACGTGATTCCAGTAATGAAGCCGGGGAAACCGTGTGACATCGATCGGTACGTTGATACCCTCGTATGTTTTCAGTGAATGCTTGTGTGTTTGCGTAACCGTCAGTAGGCGTTAGCAGCGTGTCGCGAATCGTCGCTCTAGATGCGCGGAGACAATACGTTGCGCCAGCGCGAGGCACGACACCGGTTTGCGCAACGGCACAGCACTCAAACATCGTGAAACTCTTGTATCTCTCGATTTACGGATCACGGAAATCTTTGGAGTAATTTAAACAGGGTATTAGGCAAAGCTGCCCACGATTAAAGCTACTGCAAACCTTAGTTTGTTATATTAATGGCGAATATAATTTTAAAGCAGCATTATAAATAAAGCGTAAGAGGATCCAAATTGAATCTCAAGCGCTCGAAAGTCGGGGCGCAATAATGTTATACGTAACTTGCATGTGATCGTATCGATGGACTATCAAAGATGTCGAAAGAACCCAATAGCCCTCGAGTCCCCCCTGATCGCCCACTCGCTCTCACGGCGGCGTTGGCGTGCTCCAAATTAATATTATATTGTGTTACAATTACGGCAACGCACACAGATTTATCTGACGTCGCAATAGCCAGCTGTATCGGCGTGTATATCGCTCTTATTTGGGTCGCGCTAAATTGCTTCTCTTATCGTATATTCGCAAATCAGTAGGCGATTGGCGATTGGTAACCAAAATGTCACATCCTCCTTTCGATGTTTGCTTATCAAACTTAGCGAGTCTTAGTAATGTGGCACTCGAATGTTGTCAGACGTATAATGTACGTAGAATACAATAGTCTCTGGGTGTGATCGAGTCTCGACCGGCGTGGGAACAACCCGACGACAAAAATGCGACAATAACCTTTTGTTGGGTCGGGCGTGCCTTGCACTTCTGCAAAATATTCCGTATTTCGTGTTACCCGGGACACTCGCTGAGGTGTTACAATAAAAGTAGTTCGACGCCATTGTGTCTAACACAGACACGATAAAAATTCTCACAACTTAAGTTTGTTAAAAAGGAAAAAGTATGCAAATGAGCGTGTCTCAATGAGTCAGAGAAAAAGCGACCGGTCAGTTATCACTTCGGAGTGCTAACTGTTCTACTGATACAACTTTTTTATAAGGTCGTACGGTATCTTTAAGATGGACGTGTTAATGCATGTGTTTATCACAATAACAATTCTCTGAAAGTAATTATAACAGACACATCCGACGGTTGAAGTCTGTATAACAGGCAGACTGTAGATTTGAACTATTGTTCATAGCTGTGGAATCTTGTTATCGATAGAGGAGACAATGAAAACGGGTACAACTGTGTAAACACGACGGAGGACTTCACGCATGTTGAGTTAGCAACGAGTGCATTCCTCGTAACGTTGTCTTCGACGTTGTCTCAAGTAATTCATAGTCAAATACAACGGTCGTTCGTAATTTGCGTTTGTGTCTGCTAAATTGTGACCGGTGGGCTGATTACGTATGTCGCAAATGGTTTGCGACAGGCGTAAATCGCGCAAACGCCGCTTTTAAGTGTCATTTTGGTATTACATATTTGCTGATAGCGACTAAACAGGCGAAGATCTCTGATGCACACACTGTCGAATGATTAATAAACTAAAAATTGCATATTCGCCTTAAAATTGCAGGCGATTTGCCACTGGCTGCTGTCGCTGTTTTTAGATAGTACGGGTGCGGATCGTCAAAAGAGGCACGCCAAAAGGTACAGTAACCTCGGTGACTCATGGAGTCGCCGTGCCGTGGAATCATAACGAGGAACCGTTGAAAAAATTACCAATTTCGCATTCAACCATGTTGTGGCCAGCTTGTTTGACAAACGTCTGTTACTGTAATAACAAGTCGGGAAATTCCGAACCGTGTCTTTTGTTGACTGTTTAATATTTATATGTATTTTAATGACCAACGTTTATCCGTGTGGTGTCCGGATTAAGAATATAGCACCACTCCATCTCCTCCCGCGGATGTCGTAAAAGGCGACTAAGGGACTCTAAACCAGAGGGATGGGCAGCAGCGTCCTTTCTGTGGAACAAAAGCCATTCTGCTCTCACCAACCTGCCTGCCAAGCGTGGTGAGTACTGGCAAATTCCCCCCAATACGATGACACAGTTTTGGAAATCTATGGGGGAGGCCTTTGTTCAGTAGTGGATAATTTCAAACAACGAAAACACGGACAGAAACCACGAAGGTCTATACCTACTTACAAATATGCAAATTTAAAATCTAGGACATGAGGCAACCCGCTGCGTATCGTATCTAAGACTCAAATCATCGAAGTATATACAATAACTCACATTAACAGTAATATTACAGTTAATGCTGGTTTCATTCGCAATAAAAAACTAATAATCATCTGCAATTAAATTCTTGGTCTTGACCTGGGTAATAATTTTATTCGAAGCCAATATTGTTGATTACTCCGTAAAAATGTTTATGGCCCCTTATTAATGAATGCCTTCACAGCGAGCTTTTCGATATAGTAGCTCATTTAGAAAATATAGGTATCAAATGTTTGGAAACGCTGCTACTAACTGATTTAAATATATATTCTGCTGATTCCTTTAAAGAATGAACCACGATACAATCTGATTGCTTATTGAATACGTTCTACAAGTTCTTACTAAGCCCATTCTCGTGTATGCTTTCAAAACATAAGTTCGCAGTTATACTCAAACATTTAGGTCAAGGCATCCATACCAAGTCCTTAAGCATCCGTGAGGCAGAAATAACTAATACCTCCAAGCGTTAGGCATTTCCTTATTGAGCGGAGACCGTCCCGTGGCTAGATCTCAACTATTGGAACTTGGAAGATATTATCGGTAGAAGTAACTGAGAAATGGAACTAGTTATTGCTTGTGACAACTATAAAATGTTATTTATTACTGTTTGTGAGCTTCGAGCTCGTGATGAATTTGTACCGATTTGTATCGTTTTAATAATTTATTTATTGGATATGAATAATATGGTAATTAAACTTCGATGTAAACATTTTTGCCGACGTCGATAAAATTCGTCCTCAATAGTTGAGTTACAATGTTATACAAGATGATTTATTCAATGTTTGGCAACAAATGAATGCGGGTCATTTGCAAAATATTTGGGTGCGCAAGAGCATGATCTTGACACCGACTGGCTGGCTCTAGGTGACAGATAGATACATGCAAGTGGGACGAACCGATACGTGAGCCTTATTTACATTTTACGAGGTTGTGTAAAAAATTTGCTATAAGGCTGTTAACTAGTGTTGACATGTACCAGCAACTGTATACTAAGACATTAAGATGAGGTTTCCTTGACATTTAATCTTACCGTGATAAAGCCGCCGACGCCTAATGAGCTTATGAACTTTGTGATATGCGGTCCCTACAGGTTAAAGGTACAACATAAAATTTTGATACGTGCGGCAAAATGGAAAATTTACAATACTACTTTTTATAATGCATCTTTTGAGTGCAATGAGTCTTTTGGCAAGCAAACATTTTACGAAATACGAATTCAATATGACGACCACTCGCATTCTAAGATGCCGCTCGTTTCTTATCTTGTCATTCAAACATATATCAATTGTCATTTAAGAGTCCTTTTGGACAAAGCACGACAGTCTACCCAGCCTACTCATTAAATATTAATAATGTCCTATCAGAGCAAAAACTAAAAAAAAACCATCTGATCTGATAGGCAGTACGGACGCATGTCCTCCTATTGATGCCCACACAATCGTCTATTGACATTGATACGCCTAATTACATGACATGCGCATATCGACCGCGAATACATCGATCGTCGGTTTTTTTTTTTTTTTTTTATGTAGTGCTTCTCGCAGTAATCCCAAGGGGGATATATCTGCTTAACCGGGCAAAGATCGACCGTCGGTCACCGCCGCTCCACTCATTCAGATGTCAATCGCACTAATAGTGTATAACCCGGTGATTTTCTGAAAGCAAATAGATCCGACAATGTAGAAGGAAGGCGAGTTGTATATTATTTGGCAGTGTTATATGCAGCAGCAAATTGAACTAGTGCGACCTTGTTATTGTATTCTAATCGCGAGCAAAATATTCTATTGTGCGCTGGTAGCTTGGGTTGGGTTGCGCACGCGCACCTTCACCGAACTGAGGACAGCTGCACTTAGGCGCGGTGACATTTTTCGGCAATTTTTTTGCATGCCAATAATCTTATATGATACAGCCTGTTATTATAACAACTTATTCGAAGTGCCGTACCAGCCAGCCGTACAAATTCAATATTCAATTCTTTCATATTGAGTTGCATGACTGTTACTTTTCTCAATAAAGCTCTTGTTAAAGACTCGAAGCACTGCATTATTAATAATCTCAATTTACATTTACTTTTAGTATATCGTATTATTGTCTGTGGCCGCTTGCCTTCCATACAGGAGGGTCTGAGTTCGATCCCGACCCGCACCTCTGAGTTTTCGGATTCATGTGCGGATCATAATAATTTGATTATCACTTGCGTTAACGGTGAAGGAAAACATCGTGAGGAAACCTACACACCTGAGAGGTCTCCAAAATGTTTTCAATGGTGTGTGAAGTCCGCCAACTCGCATTAGGCCAGCGCGGTGGATTAAGGCCTAACCTTTATCATCTTGAGAAAAGGCCCGTGCCCAGCAGTGGGACAGTAATGGGTTGATTATGTACCCCACAAAGGCCTTGAAGTATAGCAGTCGAAATGATCCTACATAACCGCTGGTCGTATGAATCGGTTGATAAGTGTATTGAATTTAAAAGCGTACAATGATTTGACAGATTCAAGAATTTAATCTAAAAAGTACGTGTTTTAATACATTTTGAAAAAAAAAATTGATACGTTATTTTATTCATGTAAATTACATTTACATTCTATACAAATACATAAAATTGAAGTGTCTGTTTGTAATGTCAAAATAACAGCTGTTTACTAAATCCATATGAAAGTATTTAAGTACCTTAAATAAAATAAATAACTATTATAATTTGTTTTGTCCGTCTTTCTGTATGTTCTAGCTAATCTCCGAAACAGCTAGACCGATTTTGACGGGACTTTCAGTGGCAGATAGCTGGTGTTATAAGGAGTAACTTGAGCCGATGTTCTCTAAATTATTTACAAATAATTAGATTTCTTTTAAATTAAACGGTGGGTGACACCGCGGGCGCATTTAGTTCATAAATAAAATTTAGAAAATCCAAAAGTGCACACGTCAAATACTCATTTGTTTATTATATAAAGAAAGATGAAAATACATAATCAAAAAATAACTAATCATAATAGCGTAGAAAATCAACACGGTAGGTACGAATCTGACTCAAATTTTACGATACGAAAAAAAGACATCAATCCATTAAATATTTCGGGAGATCTCGTGTTTAAATACGTGTACAGACCGATTAACATACATTTAATCAATTAGTATACATTTTTTAAGTTTATAAATTTTAAATCCCATTAGAAATATAAATTGGAATGTACTCTTCACATTAGTATACTATTAATTTGCTATGTGAGTGCGTTGTAAAATTGTGAAGATAATTTAAGAAGTGGAAATAAGTTATTTTTTCTGGTGACATTAGAGAACCTGTTTTCTTCTAGGTGTGCAATAAATATTTAAATGTTGAAGGCCCCATAAAATCTTTGCTATTTGTGCCAGAATAATTAATTACAGTACTTATTAAGATACCAAAAACTTGTCGAAATATACTATTTTGAAAGCCTTAAAAGCTCTTTTTAGAATAAGTGGGCTTCTTGCAAATTGCTTAGTTAAGATGGTAAAACTGCAGAACCATTTTAATTTTTTATTTTAAGAAATATTCGAATCACTCTTACATTAGTATCATTGATGTGTTCATAGTAGTGCGGGCGCCGGCCAGAGGATGCGGTTCATTAAGACAATTAGAAGCTGATCTATCGCTACAAACACGCATGCGCAACTCGTTTGCCATAACCGCTCACTTACATAGGCGCCAGATAAACAATAACCATCAAATATTGTTGCGGATTCTGTGTGGTGTCCGGATTAAGTATATACCACCACTCCATCTCCTCCCGTGGATGTCGTAAAAGGCGAATAAAGGACACTAAGCCAGAGGGTTGGGCAGCAGCGTCCCTTCTGTGGTACAGTAGCCAGACTTCGCTCACCAACGCGAGTCGTGTGTCTGTTATCGTGCGAATCTATAAGATAGGCCTTTGTTTAGCAATGGATGCCCTCCACCCATCCCAAGGCAGTGGAAGCCCACGAGGATTTCCCCACGATAAAAAAGGTAAGACGGAGCGTGTAGCCGGGGCTTTGTACCAATTGAATCAACTTCTGTAGGTACCGGCGGAGTCCTCAAGAAGTAAATATTTTTGATCTATACAAATGAATAAAATTGAAGTGTCTGTTTGTAATGTTTGACATTACATAACAGCTTTTTACTAAATATATGAGAAAGTAAATACGGTAAATATAACAAAAAAAAAACAATTTTTAAATGTTTTGTCTGTCTGTTTGTACCGGGTAATCCCCGAAACGGCTGGGCCGATTTTGACGGGACTTTCACGGGCAGATAGCTGATGTTATAAGGAATAACTTTGGCTGCTTTTATTTTAGAATAATAATTAGTGTTCCGCGCAAAAAAACTTTAAAAGTTTTTTTATCCTATATATATATTCTATGTCAAGTATCTATATCGAAGTACTCTAAATTTCTTTTAAATTAAACGCGGGTGAAACCGCGGGTCCCAGCTAGTGATAAATAAAACATGTGCAGTAGTTCATTGTCTTGCCGTGTAGTGTCGGCTCAGAATACCACCACCCCGTCTCATCCTATAGGTGTCGTAAAAGTCGACTAAGGGATTAGCCGGAGGATGGGCAGCAGCGTCCTTCGAGTACATTAACAACTGAACTGTGGTCGCCAACCCGTCTGCCAAAGGTGGCGGTTATGGCAAAACCCCCCAATGAGCACACAACACACCCATATCGATCGTTGTGGTGATCTTTGGGGGAGGCCTGTGTCCAGTAAAGGACTTCATTCGGCGGAAACAGTAAAATTCATTGTCGCATCTACCCAAGTGTCTGACCACCTTAAAATATTCAGTGTTTCAGACATAGCGAATTGGTCACACTCTACATGTGCAACTTAAAAAAGTATTGCATACTGCATTTACACAATCGTTTTCACTCTCATTATCAGTTATTTTCAAGTCTGTCGTCAAACTTGTTGTAAAGACTGAATCCTTGGAGACACTGATAGTCCATTTGCATCGAGTCTCCTCGAATCACCTTTGAGTTCGTAATTAACATAACAATAACCACAGCTTTGACAGAATAAGGATGTTATTAACATATCCATTTTTTTTTGTCCGCCACTAAACTTAATTATTTATTTATGCCAAGAAAAGAACGCTTTGGAAATTTTTAGGGATATATTGCTTATAAATTACCGGTGATTTATTTATGGACTAGCTGGGACCCGCGGTTTCACCCGCGTTGAATTGAAAAGAAATTTAGAGTACTTCGACATATACACTTGACATAGAATATAAACATTGGATTTCAAGGGTTTTATTTTTTTGCGCGGAACCCTAATTATTTTTCTAAAATAAAAGTAGCCTAAGTTATTCCTTGTAACATCAGCTATCTGCCAGTGAAAGTCCCGTCAAAATCGGTCCAGCCGTTTCGGAGATTACCCGGAACAAACAGACAGACAGACAAAAAATTTAAAAATTGTTTTTTTGCTGTAGGTATCGTATATACTTTCATATGCATTTAGTAAAAAGCTGTTATTTTGACATTACAAACAGACACTTCAATTTTATTTATTTGTATAGAAGATTGGGACCAAAACGCATATACTGCGGTACGACCTCTTTTATTACCAATAAACTAATTGATGGTTTTGCGGCGGTGGTTTGGTTTAGGGTGCAATAAATAGTTTTTATCTGTAGTGAAATTGATCCCCATTCGTCAGCGGGGCAGGCACTTAGTGAATTGGAGCACGGTGCGCGTGCGCAACTACGGGAGGAACACTAAGATTACGACGCCGCCTTTCACCTAATATTTGTGTTGCCAGTGTCAGCGAGTGGCGGTTTCGTAAGCGTTTACGTTAGGTCCTTCTGATATCTTATAATTACATCAAATCGATTCACAAGTGCGGACAGTTTATTCAGGTATACTTCGTGCTAATATCAGCACATATTGCATGCGATGCAAGATTGTTAGTGTAAGTTACTGAAAACGAGAGAGGACAAACGTTGAATTAGATTCATTTCTTTTTAATTTTTTTTTTTAAAACCTTGCCCCACACTAGGATTTCTCCTGTGTCATGGGTGCGTTTACAGACACAAATCCCACACACAATACACCCAGACCCGGAACAACTACCTGCAGATCGTACAAATATTTGTTCCGTGCGGGAATCGAACCCACGACCCGGTGCGCAGCAGCCGACTGTATCAGCCACTGCACCAACCGTGCCGTCGAATTCATTTTCAATGTTTCCTGTTTTAAAGTAGTCATTATAAAAACACAGAATTTCAGCACCAGTCTACACACGACCACGGTCGATTCCTACCTACCAACCTGCGATTCGGCCTAAATGTCAGGAAATAAAAAGTAACCACAATTGTTACGAGATACAGATATAATCCAGAAAAAGCGTTTCTTTAAAATATATTTTACTAGCTTTTACCCGCGGCTTCGCTCGCATTGAAGCTATTAAATAAGTATTTTTTTTTAATTTTCGTGTAATATATGTTACTTCTAATACCTCCAAGAATATGTGTACAAAGTTTCATTATGATCGGTTAAGTAGTTTTCGCGTGAAAGCGTAACAAACAAACTTACATTCACATTTATAATATTAGTATGATTACTATGTACAACAACTTACTTTGATATCTTCTACATTGAAAATATACAATTTAAAATATTTAAATATCTCTTTTCTTGAACAGCACTGTCACATATAAATCATACGGGATCACGTAGTGACCATTCAAGTGTCATTAACAGGCGCATGCGCATTATTTTATTAAAAGCAGGGAAATTATGTGTGAGCCGAATGAAAACTCGCGCTATTACAGCGACGCCGATGTTCCACACCTCATAGTAATGTATGCCGCACGTCTGTATCGAACTTAATTAGATAATGAATGCACATTATTTATTGCTGTCCCCATTCTATTCAGCTCTATCTCTATAAAGTTCTGTACGACATTAATAGGTTACATTAAAAGAAAAAAAAGTGCAAAATATGATTTAAACGAGAATGCAAAATTACAAGATAAATGCAAAGATTCTCTTAATATTTAAAGGTTTTGAACAGAACATTTTCTACTGGAATTTAAAAATCCATCATAATAATTCCAGACAGAAACATCAGCGATCTTGTAACTCTTGTATGTACAATCAAGATAAAAAACTTTATGTTAAAAATAAAAAATGTTATCTGACAACGCGGGATACGATTCTGTGCAGTTCGTGTGAGGAGTAATGTAGTGAATTGAAGCGCATGGTGTGATCAAAGGAGTGCGCGCGCGCACCGATCACGAGTGCCATTGCTTGCTGTAATAGAATAATTAATGGGCCCCTGACCGCGCCACTCCGCCAGGGTCACTGACAGGCCTGCTCCCTTCCACACGACGTGAGTGAGTGTGAGGGCGAAATGTGAGTGCAAGTTCACAGCACTCGAGGGTGTGCGTCTAACCTAAATCGTGCATCCGTTCAACCATACACTTAGCATCCATTCACGTCGACCTATAAGATATCTCATCTATTAGTGAGTGCTGTTTTCTAAACTCAAGAGAAAAACCGACTACTATTAATTGGACGGCACGGTTGGTGCAGTGGCTTCGAACCCGTGTGGTAGTTGTTCCGGGTCTGGGTGAATTGTGTACTTACCCATGACACGACAGAAATCCTAGTGTGGGGCAACGTTTTATAAAAAAGAAAGAATTAATCTAAATTCGAATATATCTATAGAAATAAATAAAATTTTAGTGTCTGTTTGTAATGTCAAAATAACAGCTACTGTTTGTTCCCGCTAATCTCCGAAACGGCTGGACCGATTTCTACGGGACTTTGACTAGCAGATAGCTGATGTTATAAGGAATATTTTTTATTTTACTTTTATTAGGGTACCGTGCAAATAAAACCCTTGAAATCCAATATACAGGGTGTCCAGTAAATAGCACGACATACTGCAGGGAGTGAGAGCTTGGGTTTACCTACCAAAAAAACACAATATGTTCAGTAAAATCTTACGGATTTACAGTAGTACAATATTTTAAAATAAGAAAATTGTACTGTAAAAATTTAAATAAAAATTGTATTTCTTGAAAACGTTTTAGTTTTTAATAGAATAAAGACATCAATGAGTAAAGTAACTATTCACAAATAATTTGAGGTAAAAAGAAAACTAGAAAAGGAATTTTTCATTACGGGATGCTTAAAAATCTGTGTCAAGGTAGAGATTTTTCGATATTTCGGAATATACATAATCTATGTCAAGTGTCTATGTCAAAGTACCCTAAATTATATATAAATAATCCACTTTCTTTTAAATAAACGGTGGGTGAAACCGCGGGTCCCAGCTAGTCGATACTAAAATAAACATTCGCTAACAATTATCAAACGTTTATTTAGACCAATTAGGTGCAACGAACCGCTTTAAGTGAGTACCTAAATTCAAACAACCTTGAAGGTTCAAATACGACTAATTCGCCCCAAAAGCGTGAAACATTGTACCACTGTACCGTGGAATCACCCAAAAACCTTTATAATTTGTCGAGTTTCTAAAGTCCGTTCCACTTACGAAAGCAGCTGAAGGCTCAGTTATTATTAGCCATTGAAACGGTGGTGAACAATGCCCTCGGTTAGGGGGTCGGACAGACAAACTCATGCAAATATCCGACACTTAAAGTAATCACCAGTTGGCCGCTACTATTGTTTTCGGTGAAAAGATTTTGGTGACGCAAGCCTCGACCAACGGAACTCATTGCCACCTTTGGATTTTTGCAGTTCGGTGGTAATGTTATCTCGAAAATATTTGTCGAGTTACGCCTCGCTAAGTTTTACATGTTGCATTGCCAAATGGTGCAGGGACCGTGTACAAAGATTTCGAGAGCTTAGTTTGAGATCAACAACAATTACGTAATCGGCTAATACATTTCTAATAGCTATCTCATAACCGATCAGGTTATGTATTAATTGACAGAGATTTATATACGAATAAAAATCTAAACTAGCTCTGAAAAAAAAACTGAGTGAAGAAACTGCCTTCTATCAAGCTGACATGGCGTCGGAATAAAACATTGATTGGTTTGTTATAGTCTCATCGGTATTTATATCAAAAGCCGATTTCTTATAAATGGCGGATGTCAGTCACGCAAAGCGATTGACAATGCTTCAGAAAGAGCACAAATATAGATGGCCGTTCAGTTTTCAAACTATGGTAGTTGATCCCTGTCATGGTGGTCGACGTGTTCTAATGTAATGCAAGCGCGCTCGAGGCGCTCCCGACTTGAAATATCACAGAATCTCGCAGTAACCCAGATGAATATATGTATGTATTGGAAGATATGAAACGTTTCCAATGAACTCCAGGTTAAGTATAATACTGGCTTACATTTATGATTAAACTAGCTGGGTTGTAATCCGCGTTTAATTTAAAATAAATTTAGAGCAGGTACTTCGACATATATATTGGATTTCAAGGTTTTTTTTTTGCGCGGAACCCTAACTTTTTTTCTAAAATAAAAGTAGCCTAAGTTCTTCCTTATAATATCAGCTATCTGCCAGTGAATATCCCGTCAAAATCGGTCCAGCCGTTATCGGTAGTAGTCGGAGATTACCCGGAACAAACAGACAGACAAAAAATTTAAATATGTTTTTTTGTTATTTGTACCATATATACTTTCATATGCATTTAGTAAAAAGCTGTTATTTTGACATTACAAACAGACACTTCACTTTTATTTGTATAGATAAAATTTTCAAGGTGATATATCGGCAACATTTGATCTGTTGAAGGTAAACTACGCCACAACTGGAGATGGACTTTAGGATAATTATGCTTTGTTTACCATCAATACGACTAGTATAAATATGTGCTATCAAGGATATTTTGAACAAAAACAAATGCAAAATTCCTACGACCTCCGCGGATATGGCAAAGATCATTATCACAGCCTCCAACGTGACATCCGTTGTTTTCCAACAAAAACTTGGCAACGAGGTGGTCACCCACGACAAAGACGTGTCTCGTTAGCCGATTTTATTGCGAATCAAGCCATACATGGGGAGGTATGGGCCACGCATAAACAACTTAATGGCAGGGCGCAAAATCGAGGGCAAACAATCGACACGCTCTTGCAAAGGATATTTTTGGCCATTTCGATATTCGTGGGCTAAAGATGCCAAGTTACGTCATAACCCGTGTGATGCAATGTTCAGGAATTCGAATTCAATTCAGGGTAAGTACATAAGGCTCGTTCCCATTCTTCAAGGAAAAGTAAACCGCAAATTAACACATTAATGTCGCTTATGTGAAGATGTGTGTTCACAGGTTAAAAATAAACGACGGTACGGAATTGAAGATTTTCTTAACGATCTCATTTAGGTACAACGCGGTATCACGAAGCCGTAAGATCTAAAGTACTGCTTATAAGCGAGTGAGAGGCCACGTATCTCGGAAGTTACGTACGGACGTGTTGGAGGTCCGAGACCACGATAGCAATCTGCGGAAGCTGCACTTACGGGAGCCAACTCTCGCTCCTATTGTGAGAAGCCGCCGCCGTAACGACGATTGCCCTCTGAACTACAATGCGACCGAATCGTACACGCGCCTCCGACACAATAGAAACAAAACTCCGGCGCGGACTCACCGGGACACACCAGGAAACGTTCCGCTCTACGTTTCTATCTGCGCGGTAAAAGGAGAGAGTTGTTTGGAACACCGTATCGAGTTACGAGTGTCCGTTTCAAATGTGAGCGACAACCGCGGATGTGTAACGTGAATACCGCTGGAAACACCGTTGTTTCGGTGCGCTCTATGACAAAGTGTGAAGCGGAGGGCTCGGCCGTGCGATCACCGCAAACCACGGTCTTCGTTGGCGGCTAATAACATCGAGGAAACACAGTAATCGCGCGACCCACTTGCGAGCCTGCCCTGCGGTGGGACCACTACGCCATCTCAATTTCGCGTCGGCTCTCCACTCTGGCGGAGCGTTTTTATCGAACTGCGTCCGATGTTCGCGCGAGATAGAGGCGTGGTAAGCATAATTATGAAAATGGGAGCCAGTTCAATGCGGCACATATCTGCCGTACCATCAGAGCCTTGGATGCTATCATTTCCAGGCACGCGTTAAATTCCTAACTATTCTGGACACTTGCATTCCAGAGCCGGCAATAGCCTAATCGCACTTTGATATTTACAATTCCTGTAACAAAAGTAAGCGGGTTTCCGAGCGACTATTGTTTGCGTACGTGTATTGTGCGAGCAATGGAGGGTTGCGCATGAGTGCTACACAATGGCGGGCGCTCGTCGTAAAAGATGGCAGGAACTAAATGGTTCCCGTCGTCATTTGACCGATAGGCCATAAACCTCACGTCTGCGACGATAGTTTTGTCCCGTTCTCCCTGACGGCGATTGAACGCGCTCCTCGTGAATCTCATGATGTATGTTTCCTTTCCAAACGTTAGAGTTTATTATCATCCGTGCACGCTTTATTGGTGTATTATAAGTGAAGAATATACAATGTATCTCTAGAATTCGTATTACATTGCTCTAAATTCAATTTGGCCTCGAATGTTAAACGTTTTGATGGAATCTAATAAATGTTGATATAAATACCAAATCTAAGTGGAGAAGACAAAGTGATGCGTGCTCAGGCGATCACGACCGCGGCTCACGAATGATCTAACACGTGATGATATAGTTAGCACATAAACTGAAAATAGATATTCACGTCAACAATAATAAAACCTCTGTAACAATACAATTACGTTTTTCCTGTACATCATGTTTGTTGTAGGAACATTCGAATTTTAACATCAACAATTTGAACAAGTAACCACAACTTTACTCACATAACAAAATTAAGTCATTCATCATTACCTGAGCAGATTCCCTCCCCGAGATTACAACTATGCAAGCGGAAATGTGTAATTATTATAATTTAATTTCGTGGTGCGCGTGCGACACCGAAATCGTGACGTCACGTGAACAAGTCGTCTACGAAGAAAATGGTGTGATTCATTCGTCAAATCGTGTCCGTGAGGTGCGCGGGCGCATATTGATGCGGGCACGAACGCGCGCCCTCCGTGCATGCCTAACGAGCGACCATGTTTTACTGACACTCATAACGGCTGCCACATACCGAGTAGACGCACGCCTCGCACATCCACTGCACCACAATTACCTGGAAAAAGAAATGAAGCTGTTAAGTTCAATGTTACACAGCCAATAGAGCAGATATAGACAATTAAGCGCGTTAAAAACAAAACGAAAACGTTGCAACACATTCGTGGCCTAACATCAGATACTATCTACAAGATAAATGTTTTCATACAGTCATAAATTACAAAGTAATCCAAAACTTGGTTGTTTATTGTTTTTATTACTGCAACACCATAATCTAATATAATTGTGAGGTGAACGCAACGATTGCTTAAGACAGTCGACAGAGACATATCACTCGTAGTTTAACACAAACGCAAAGACGTGCAATAGTTTCATTAGATACTATGACATTAGCATGTGTTTCTGTAATTGAATCAAGTATGAAACGAACCGGTAGCGAGCTCGCGGCTAAAAAAAACACAGCTGTGCAACAGTTGGACGCGAAACGGCATAAACGGTTCAAGGTGGCCTTTTTAATCGAACATCGATTCTATCAATTCGTAATATTCCATGTCGCAATCACTTTAGTTTGTTTCTAAATGCGTGTCACGTTTTCGTGATTAGATAAGGGTACCATGTCGATAATAATTGAAAAAAAAAAGCTTCGCGCCTTCTGTGTATGCGGCGTACTAGCCTGTTAGCCGATGAAGTAATTTCTCCTTTCACTAGCGAAGGTTCAACGATGATAATGCATTTGCATGTTACATTGCATGCATTTATTTGCTAGTCAATTCAAACACTCCTTCTTCACACTTCAAAACACTTCGCCGTGTGGTGCCGGCTACGAATAGCACCAACCCATCTCATCCCGCGGGTGTCGTAAAAGCCGACTAAGGGATTAGCCGGAGGATGGGCAGCAGCGTCCTTCGAGTACATTAACAACTCAACTGCGATCGCCAACCCGTCTGCCGAGCGTGGCGATTATGGCAAAACCCCCCAATGAGCACACAACACACCGATATCGGTCGTTGTGGTGATCTTTGAGGGAGGCCTGTGTCCAGCAGTGGACTTTATTCGGCCGAAATGATGAATTCAAACACTTCGACTCGTTCAAGTACGAACGCGGAATGCGACTTTTAATAACCCGCCTGCATCGTCTCGGCAATAGTGTTCAAGTAATACATTTCTAAAGACAATTTAGCTCTCATCGTGTCGGTGTGAAATATCACTGGTATGCGAGTCCACTCAATGGTTCACTAATGAACTTAACACTCGGCATGTCAATAAGAGACTTCCAATGGATGCGTGCCTTGCAAAAAGCCGTATGGAATTCTGCTCGTAACTTTACAATGGTCGTGTTTCAACGTCGTCGTTTACATCTAGCTACGAGGGTCCAGGTCAAACGAATACAGTTCTCGTCTTGGTTTTCACTAGCAAAATGTCAAGTCTGAATGCGCGCTGACGAGCTGACATTAGGCGAGGGTAACGATGCTCGACGCTGAGGTCACGTTATTGATATTGTTCCACACAATACACAAACAATGACGGCACGGCTGGTGCAGTGGCTGATACAGTCGGCTGCTGCGCACCGGGTCGTGGGTTCGATTCCCGCACGGAACAAATATTTGTACGATCTGCAGGTAGTTGTTCCGGGTCTGGGTGTATTGTGTGTGGAATTTGTGTTTGTAAACGCACCCACGACACAGGAGAAATCCAAGTTTGGGGCAAAGTAAAAAAAAAGAAATTGAGAAGAATATTAAACACGATTCGTATCTATACAAATAAATAAAATTGAAGTGTCTGTTTGTAATGTCAAAATCATCATTCATCATTTCGGCCGAATGAAGTCCACTGCTGGACACAGGCCTCCCCCAAAGATTACCACAACGACCGATATGACTGTGTTGTGGGCTCATTGGGGGGTTTTGCCATAATCGCCACGCTTGGCAGACGGGTTGGCGATCGCAGTTGAGTTGTTAATGTATTCGAAGGACGCTGCTGCCCATCCTCCGGCTAATCCCTTAGTCGACTTTTACGACACCCACGGGAGGAGATGGGGTGGTGGTATTCTGAGCCGGCACCACAATGTCAAAATAACAGCAAAAAAACATTTTTTTCTTGTCTGTCTGTCTGTCTGTTTGATCCGGGTAATCTCCGAAACGGCTGGACCGATGTTGATGGGACTTTCACTGGCAGATAGCTGATGTTATAAGGAATAACTTAGGCTACTTTTATTTTAGAAAAATAATTATGGGAACCGCGCAAAAAAAAATTAAACCCTTAAAATCCAATATATATATTATATTTCAAGTGTCTATGTCGAAGTACTCTAAATTTCTTTTATATTAAACGCGGGTGAAACCGCGGGTTCCAGCTAGTATATTAATAATTCTGATGTGACCCGGGGTTAATTGAAGTCATACGAAACAACTAGGTGATTCCTAAGCAACTACAAACACAGCAAAACACACAAAACATAACAATGTGTCATCGGAGCGTGGTAACAGATATTACGTCAACAATCGTGTCGGGGATGTCGTAAACTCATGCGACCTATGACAAAAATAACAATCGAGACGTATCTATCCGAAACCGACACAGATCGTAGTGAGTACGTAGTACGGCTTCGTGTACAAAGCATGTGAATCGAACGCAACAAAAGGCGAGTTGCATAACGCGGGAAAACTTGAGTCACGACGCGACCGCCCCCTCAACGATTATCGAAAGAGGAATAACTAATACCGATGGTATAGCAAACACACGATTAACTCTTCAGACAGGGCTTATAATTTTGCTGAACGTCGATACGGCGAAAGCTATGTGCGCTGTCGAAGCGCATGCTTACACTCGCGGCGCCCTTAGCGGACCATAAGTCCATGCTACGGAGAGCTCGTTAATTAAAAAATGTTAACTCATTAATCAGGCGCCTGGCCGCACTACCATCGCGATCGGCAGCACCGATTTATTACGCTCCAGATAAAAGCTAGTTCTCGGCGTGCCGATCAACGGATAGATATTCAATTATTTTATTGCCCACAAATGAGAGTTTCCCATAACGAGACATTATTAGGAGACCGGCACGACGAGATAATACCTCTTGAAAGAATAATGCGACAGCGAAATGGCCGGTTAACAATTTCACCAAGGCTGAGGAGAACAATATAAATCGATGGCAGTCATTTATCAGGTTGGATTACGCAAGGGGTAATATTTTAAAGAGAATAATGAATAATTGCGCAAGTCTGGCCGAGACGCGGCCGCGGCGCGCCCTGAATCGCGCAATAATTTGCATAGTTAAGTCCGCACGCGGGCCATTAGACGAGGTGTCGCCGGGATCATTAACGACTTCATGGAAGGCGCCGCGCAATGGTTGCTCCTTCTGGTTATGAGAAGACGAGATTCTTTCTAACCGGCCTTCATTTAAGGTGCGATCGCTCCGCAACAAGACTTTTATGAGTTCGATCACACAGGACAAGCTCCGTTTGTTCTTAGAACTATGGCGTTGCACCTCTTGAGTTTGTCCGGTGGTCGCTGATTCATGTTCCCATAATAATGTTGTATCGATGTCGGTTCCCGGTGGCGGCGGGTGGTCGCGATAACGCGCCGTGCGCTCGCGCATCTCAGCGGGCGCATTGTCTAACTATACACTGATAAGATAATTATGGTGCCCCAAGCCTAATTTATTGTTCATGCTATCAGTTCACCTTAATTAGGGCAGACGACAGTATTGCATTATACTCCTGCCTACTTATCTTGCACGGTGCGTCGTGTAAACAATATAATACTTTTCCATTTCATTCCTGAGGTGCATTATAAAAGTGAAAATCAACAGTTAGTATGACGTGGCCGTCGTATCCGGTGGTGGTCGGGGTTCCTAGCACAAAATGGGACACTTTGCTTTCTAGGAAAAGCCCGGCGAAATGACAAACGACAGTGCACGACCAGAATACAAACAAATCATTTAGCCACACAGTTCATATTACATCCTTGATTAATCATCGCCTCGTTGCAACGAACGACAATTCTCAGCTTTTATTTTTCTCGAGCACATCTGTGCACGATTCGGTAGGTGCAGTGTTAGTTGTGAGGGGAGCGGTCCAATGCAGAAAAGCGTACAACTCACCCCCGGCTAGAGGTAAGAAGAAGGACACCGTGGGGTTTTAGCCGGTTTGATCCCGGCATGCCCCTCCGCCCTTCCCAAGGCGGAGGAAGTTCAAGAGGATATACCCACGTTAAAAAAAAAAAAAAAAGTTTTACTTGTGAAGGGGAGACGTAAAACGAGTGCGCATTTAAAGGACGCATAAACACCAATTGCGTCTTAACCAACATCTGAAGTACTTAAGGTGTATCGTGTCAAGGCGAGCACTTTCAAAGGCATGTTCAGGTGTTGAAATACAGCCAAGCGGACTGGTAACAATGGAGAAGGATGATTTTACGGGTTGCGGCTCAGTTTGAGTGGATCGGTTCAGTGCGTCGCGCACTGCTGGCCGGCGGCGGTGTAAACGACCTACGCCGACAATGCGCACCACCCGGACTAATGGAATTCATCTCACACCACGCGCGGTGCACCCAAGCCCGTTCCGTTACAAACAATGACCCCCATCACAATTACACGCTGATTCGGTTATGCAACCTAGCATTACGCTCCGAAACAAAATAATCGAAAAACGGTACGAAAGAAATTCAATCACACGAGGCGAACGGTGTAACGGTACAGTTTGATCGCATCGAGCGAAAAGAGAGCGTTCGGTTTTGTCACATGAGTAGGTACTTAACACTCGGCTCTAGTGTGATCTTACGAGGACCTGGAGCCCCCCCTTCGATGCCGAAGATGACCGCTCCAGTGGTTAGCCGGTAGGAGTCCGGCATACCCCTTCGCCCTTCCCTGGGGTGAAGGAAAGGAAGTTCCATGTAAAATTTCCACTGGACATCAATAAAAAAGAAAAAAAAGGTACTTAACACTCCCCCGGGGTGAAGGAAGTTCTATGTAGAATTTCCACTAGTACTTAACACTTTTAAAATCGTTCTATGTGGCAAGTATGTGCAACTTTGTGTAGAAAAGGCGAGCGCGGGAGCCGTTGGACCTCCGAGCCGCCCACCGGTACCCGAACTGGGTCACTGCCAATTTGCGAATCGGGCATCATTGTAATCACATTACGCACGACCGCGACCGGCTGACGCGCCGAAATTAACGCCGCCCGCAGCGGGGTCGGGCGTCAACACGACATTGTTATCTGAACTTGGATGCCATGCCGTGACCCTTACCTGTGACATGCGGTATTCAGAATCAAGTTATTGGCTCAACGGTTACTACGTATTCTATTTTAATATTCTTGTTACAATTTTGTTTTTTTGAAGTGAAAACTTCTTTTAGCGCGGTACGCATATCGCGACACCGTTACGAGACGCTATTTGAAGTGAAAACTTATTTTAGCGCGGTACGCATATTTTGAGATGAGATAAAATCTCTGGACTCGC
Source organism: Diloba caeruleocephala (assembly GCA_947459985.1). Taxonomy (NCBI): domain Eukaryota; kingdom Metazoa; phylum Arthropoda; class Insecta; order Lepidoptera; family Noctuidae; genus Diloba; species Diloba caeruleocephala. The sequence goes on along the minus strand of OX381608.1, from coordinate 26,415,119 downwards.
GAAACCGTTACGAGACGCAGCTAAAGTGTGTGCATATATGCATGTACATATAGCGGACCGCGAACGCGTCTAGATAAATTAAAAAAAAACATTTATTTCTATAAAATCTTCACTTCTGTCGGCACTCCCGGTGTGCAACCCGTATTTTTTTTTATCGTTGTCCCTCACTAGGCTTTCTCCTGTGTCGTGGGTGCGTTTACAGACATCAATACCACATACAATACACCCAGACCCGGAACAACTACCAGCAGAGCATACAAATATTTGTTCCGTGTTGGAATCGAACCCACGACCCGGAGCGCAGCAGCCGACTGTATCAGCCACTCCACCAACTGTGCCGTCATTCATGCAACATTTTTTTATTTAACTAACATACTAAAAGCAAATGGGAGTTTTTGAGCTAACAACGATGTCCGATCGCGATGGGCCCATCGACAGGTAAATAACTTCATCGCGTCACATAAAAGATTATTACCCATGTACAGGGTGAAGCGTAGTTGTATCAGATATGAAATGTCGGCGAGATAGTCTCAGCCGTAAGATGGCAGATTACACGTGATCGCACCATCACATACGGCTACGGCGTTGTTTGAACGCTGCAAGCCGCGATGGGAACTCCAAACAAACTTAGAATAACTAGTCATAAATACGTCTCCTGCGCCGATATGAAGCGTGTATCCGTTAGATAAACTCACAGCAATAGCCGTAATTTTATTAGTGTGCACAGTTTATGAAGTTGTTAATATGGAATAAAATACAGTGCTTTTTCACCTTGGAAGCAAATAAGGGGGTAGATTAATTGGAACTATTTCGTTCTAGAAATGTTTCCTTCGAACAATTCTGAGCAAAAACCAACAAAAGAACTTTTTACGTCCGTGAAAAATTTGCACGTTTCGTTCGATAAATTTCGATCAAGCATAGCGTGCTGTCGTGATTTGCAACTTCGTTGCGCGCAATTATATCGCCCAAAGAGCAACGCATATTTTAATTTAAACGACATTAAAATACCCCGGAACTGGACGTTCAAGGGCACACTACAACAATATTACACGCGGAATTTCAAAATATTCGGCTAACACCTTAATCTCCAAGAAATAAGAATCAGAATCCATTCGTGCCCGAAAACCACGAGACGCATAATGCGTGCGTTGAACTTAAAAGGTTGTGACAGGGGTATTACGGTAATTACGTTAATTTGTAAACAGAAAAAACGACCGTCGACTCGTCGCATGTTAACTGAGCGAAAAATTAAATAACCGAGATGGCGGCGAACAAGTCTGCGAACAACCAATAATTCGCTTAAAATGCGGATTGCGCACCAATTAACGCATCGTGCGCCCGTTCGTGAGAACATTATCAATTTTCCGTAGAAATTTATAATTGCGCAATATTTTCACGGATACGTATTGATTCGAAGTTATTCCTGAGAACGTGTTTATAAATGGGAACACATTAAGGGGTGTCAAAGCCGGGCCTCAGGTGGTCGGCGATTATCGAGAAAAAATCACTCGGATTCAAACGAGGCGCTATGCGAGTGCAGCGAGGAGGCGCTCCTAACGGCGGGCTTTGCATATCGCTTGCATGAATCTTCCCGGTGACGAGCACCTCAGGAATGCGTCGGGAAACTGCGAAGCCGGTCGTTGACTGATTGCCCAAACAAAGGCCCGCCCGCAGCCGCCCGCATATGGCCACATCTATTGTATAAAAACAAAACAACGAAAATCAGCGGTGAATCAGCGGGCGACGCCTTTTGCGTAAGGTCACGGTTTAACACCTCATCGGCAAGGATGCCCACGATGCGTAAATCAAATCGTTTAACGAGGAAATCGACTCTGGGTCGTCGACAGAGCTAGGTTTAATTAACCATCTCCATAAACGGTTAACCTTCGTGACAGAGGCATGATTAATTCGCAAATGCGCATTAATATGAGACATCTTTCGATCACTCCTGGATTGACGACGAAAATATGCACATTGAGCGAAACTTAATCAACCTAGGTCAGCTGCATATGATGAGTAGGTTGTCATTCGGTCTGATTGCTAAACTTAGTTGAGGAGCATTATCAGGTGTCAAGTTTATGCGGTGCAGGGCCTTCTGCAGTCTCTTCTTTCGAAGCTTATACTTAACTGTCTTACTGGTGGCGGCGTTGTGTATCGGGTTGTTCGGTTTCCTACAATATGGTTGCTAAGCGATGCTGATGCATGCATCAGGACTGATGACATGGCAAATATGTTATTATATTATTATTGTAGCATGTTCCTCCTTTACGCATTAACCTACATCTTTCTCATTTTAATCTTTCACCATAATTTGTATAAATCAACATTGTAATCTCAATTCTTTTAAAATAGTGTCAATGAAGTTTCTTGCCGGCTCTTCTGCATAGGAACAGCTCCACCCAATTGGAACCGTGCAACCGAAATTGCATTACCAGTAATTGGTTAATTTGAAATAAAAATGTTGACTATTGACTATTAAGCTGTCGCGTCGATGTCCTTAACAAACTGATCTGAAGTTACGATCAGGATGTGTTCAGACGAGACGGACCTGTGCAAAGGTCTGAATAGGGCACGCTTGGACACGGAAAGTGTCGTTTGGTCTTCAGTAATTGGACCCCACGTCGGCAGTTAACCGAAAATGGTATGCGCGTGACCATCCAAGATATAATCGGAAATATCTGGTCTATAACTAGTGATTTACCGTGGTCATTAGCGTACATGGGACAGGTGTACGGTAAGTGATAATTGCGTCCTCCAACTGTGTAAACGATTGGCGCGTTTAGATAACGATGTACGCCTTGCGTGTGCGCAGTACGCTCCTTATTGCTATCTGTTTGTATGAGCCTTTGTGGATGGGAACGGTGGCTGACGGCGTAATTGTGTGTTTTTCCGATATTACATGCAAGTACTCTTTTATCATTTAGGGCGAGGTTTCATGGCGTTTAAAATGTAGTCAAAGCATACAGACATTCATGAAGCCTTGTTATAGACAGAACAAGATTCTAAAAAAAAAATGAATTGAAAACTCATTTTTTAGATGAAATAAAATCTCTGGACTCGCGACACCGTTACGAGACGCAGCTACAGTGTGTGCATATATGCATGTACATATAGCAGACCACGAATGCGTCTAGATAAGTAAAATAATATTAAATGTATTTTAAAGTTTCTAATAATTAATAAAATACAATTCATAAATAAAATGCAGTTCATAACCCAATAACCCTAGAACCCGCCTAAAACATGTCTAACGCGCCAAAATAAGTTTTCACTTCTGTCGGCACTCCCGGAGTGCAACCCGTATTTTTTGTTTTTTACAATGCGGACATCAAGACTTCCTGATATTATTATTCCTTCTTCCTCCACGTATTGACAGAGAACGCACCCAACGGGTGTCGCTTAAATTCAATGTACTTAGTTATGCTTTAAATGGGTGCGCCACCTTCAAAATATAAAGTAATAGTTTCCGAAAGTCCAGAATAAACTCACGATGGTGTCGTGTGAAAGTCCACGTGGAATCCACGTCTACCTCTAAACTCCCGAAGAACAATTCAATTTGGCACAAGTCTTTATTTTTAACACGCTTTTATTAGCTTGGTATGTAGGAATCTATGTAACGGAATTTATGTACTCGATTTTATCCCCTTCAAAACGTCGGATTGATTTGAAACTTCCCACACTTATCAAGGACCGATGACAAAGCAAATTCGATAAAAAAAAACATTTTTGTAGTTAGCCGTACTAAAAGATAGAAAAGAAAGAATAGTTCAAAAAACTAAAAAACACGCCGTTGTAGAAAATAATATTCAATAAGTTTAAAATAAGAAGAGTGATTAGCAAAACAAATATTTTATTGTAAACTAGCTGGGACCCGCGGTTTCACCCGCGTTTAATAGAATATATACATTGAATTTCAAGGGTTTTATTTTTTTTGCGCGGAACCCTAATTATTTTTCTAAAATAAAAGTAGCCTAAGTTATTCCTTATAACATCAGCTATCTGCCAGTGAAAGTCCCGTCAAAATCGGTCCAGCCGTTTCGGAGATTACCCGGAACAAACAGACAGACAGACAGACAAAAATGTTTAAAATGCAATTTTTGCTATATGTTCCGTATATACTTTCATATGCATTTAGTAAAAAGCTGTTATTTTGACATTACAAACAGACACTTCAATTTTATTTATTAAAAAAAAAAAAAAAAAAAAAAAAATTAAAAATCAGGCACTTCAATTTTATTTATTTGTATGTATAGATTATTTGTATAGAAAAGCGTGGGGTGCTTGATATCAATTGTTGTAAATATTTTTGTGTATATTTGTAAAAGTAGCGTCATCATGAAAATATCTATCTAACTATAATTATCTAACCATATTGGGTCCTTCGTTCCTGCATTATTTATCTATATGTCACTGTTTACTCCTTAGCGGCTTCGAATCCCGTTGGAAAGTCCCAGGGCGCCGGAGGCGACGGAAGCCGCTCTTCCGGCACGGGCCCGGCAAGCCGCCGTGCATATTCAATGCAGCTAATTAATGCTGCTACTAACTACGATGCTGATATGAAAGTAAATGTTCATTCTTTTGTCCTTTAACGGAAAGTCCTGTGGCGTTCGTGTGAAAGTGGCTTGCGTAGATAGATACTTTTCAAAGTTGCACATAGTGATCGGTAAACGATGAGGTAAGCAGAGCTTGACGCGGTCAGTCAAGCTCTGCTTCAGGGTCAGTTTCATTTCGTTCATCGTTCCTTTGGTCCCTGAGCTTACTTGTTTATAATACTATCAGTAGAACACTTCCAGATCAACAGTGCTATTCTATAAGAACTCACTAGAAAACTCACGTCTGAGTCCGGAGTGAAAAGTAGTTAAAACAATACGAAATTAGAGATTTCACTGCGGATTCAGAAGTGAGATTGCTTGAAATTGTTACGGAATAGAACTACTGCTTCTAAATAACAGAATTACTACATACCCACATTCGCACGTGAGTTTATTTTGTCACTTATCAATTTTACAAATGCCTATGTGCTAATTGTTATGCTAGAACATGCCTATGCGTTGCAAAATACACACATAATTTCAATATAGGCACGAATTGTAGACAAAACAATCTTCAATGTCACATAAACGGTAGAATTTCGTCGAAACTTCGTTTTCATATTAAATCGCAGAAATAGATGCACCTACAGACATGGATTTGACAGTTAGTGTTGGTATCCCAGAAGAAAAACGACCAAATTGCGTTTCATTTTACGCAATTCGCGATTTAATATGAGAAGGAAGTTTCGACCAAAGTGGGGCTACTTTCTACGGTGCCGAATTGGTTGCTTATCTTTTGAAGCTGCGTAAACGAAAATTATACTCTATTTATGGAATAATTGATAATGTTTTATGATATGACATGTAAGATAGTAAACAATACAATACTTACATTTGTAAAGTATTAAAATTCCTGAGGCTTAATGACAGTCTGTTCAAAATTCTCGAATATGTCGTTTACGTAAACGTATAGATAAAGTACTAATGTAACAACTTCGTGTATGATAATGAAAAGTTAAACTATTAAGCAAAAATCTTTAGTTTTTTAACGGTGTCTCACTCTAGGATTTCTGCTATCATGGGTACAGTTTACAGACATAAATCTCTATAGCTTGTTATCCCCAGCAACGCCCTAAGCCGAGGTACGTGTCCCATAGGGGGCGCCCTTAGCGCAAGTTGTTTAGTTTTTAATATTAATTTTAAGCATGGCTGGAGGCTTCTTTTGGCTTCGCTAGAAACGACCGGTTAAGCAACCACACTTCCCAGAAGTGTATGCGAGAAGCCGAACAAAGTAAAAAGACCAATCTCATATGCACAAACACCCAGATACAAAAACAACTACCAAGGTCATACAAATATTTGTTCCGTGTGAGGATCAAACACGCGACACGAAGCGCAGAAAGGCAATCTGTTAGCCACTGCGCTAACCACGCCGTCAAATTATCTTGACTTCACAGGATATCACAAATGTTAGCCATAGCTCTATAAAGTACCCCTCGCGTTGAAAACGTTTGTTACTATTACACTCTAGTGTGATCTTGCGAGGACCTGGAGTCGAAAGTCTTTAACTAGTTGGTGTTACCACTGATGACATGGAACAGAGACGTTGTCACTCACAATGGGCCTCATAAGAAAGCTCAAGGTCACTCAGCGAGCTATGGAGAGAGCTATGCTTGGTATTTCTCTACGAGATCGAATCAGAAATGAGGAGATCCGTAGAAGAACTAATGTTGTCGACATAGCTGAAAGGATTAGTAAACTGAAGTGGCAATGGGCGAGGCACATTGCTCGTAGGACTGATGGCCGTTGGGGCAAAAAGGTTCTCAAATGGAGACCGCGCACCGGAAAACGCAGTGTGGGACGACCTCCAACGAGGTGGACATACAACCTGGTGATGGTCGCTGGGAGTTGGTGGATGAGAGCGGCATGTAACCGCTCGTTGTGGAAATCTAAGGGGGAGGCCTTAGTTCAGCAGTGGACGTCCTCGAGCTGATATGATAACAATATTTTAGTGTGAGCACGAATCCAAGCAGGTGGAACGAGAGACACGCAAGGAATTGTACATAGACAAGAGAACTCTATAGTTATTATCACCATCAATCCTATCCCACACGTGACTCACGACAACCACCATATTGAAGTAAACCACAAGATTGAACATCAACAAAACAATGTGATCATAAAGGAGGGTAATCCATCAGAATAAAGCCTGGCTTTAAGTCCGCTCACACAATAACTTCTGCCAAGTAGAAAAGGGGTTTAAGACGGAGCTAGTGTTAGTCGTTTCTTGACAACAATGTGTTTTTGAACAATGAGAGTGAGGATTCAAAGATATAAAGGCTCTCAGTTCTAGAAACAATTCACGTAGTACTGGGAAAACAAAACTTCAAATTTAAATAAGCAACACGGCAATTTTTCATGCCCATCCCATATAATTAAAGAAATTAATAAAACTGGCAGAGCGGAAACGTTATGAAGATGCGTTAATAAAAACCAAGAACATTATAGATTCCTCCGCGATGGAATACGTAAAGATAGTAACGATAATGGAACATTACATGTAACGATATTCTCACGAGGCTGCGTACGCGCAAGCCCTTAGCCGACGGTTCCACGCCAACGGTCTGAGACGGTCCCTGGACGCCCTAATAGCTCCAGATGCTCCCCACTTCTGAATACGTTGCCCTTGGCATTTCACGGTGGATGAGTTTCGTTTGTAAATGTAACATCTGACGAAAATTCTTTAGGAAGTTTCTGTAAAAACATTTTGTTGTTCTTGCGGTTGAATGTGGATATTGAGTCTTAGAGCTAGCACCCACGGGTAACCCTTGTCTCTGTCAATCTTATCAAGTTCATGGGTATGTATGGAGGTACGCGCACTTCACGTCATGATAACCGAGTGACACTTTTGTATGTCCGCAAACCTGCGTCAAAACTGTTACCGCGCCGCTAAGTTTCAATGGCCAGAGTTATCTGCGCTCCTGCTCCCCAGATGAGAGTCTTTCTTCAGTTGGGATAGACAATCTCAGGTTCGTATGGTTAACGCAGGTCTTATGATACGCAGTAAAAATAACTTTTCGTTTTTATTTGAACTTAAACATCTACAAGCATTTCTTACAATAATTTTACCTTAATGTATTTATTTTTAATTTAACTTAAGTTAGTTGTGCTTTAGCTTAGTCGAAATGTTTTTGGATGCTGTGGTCTCCTATAGCTGGAGGAGTACACCGTTAAAGGACCCATTTTAATTTTATTTCTTTATGATGTTATGTCCTTTGTTGGAAGCACTTAATAAATAATTCATCGAAACTTGCAACATTTATTGGAAATGTCAAAAAATATTTGTGGACTTACAATGTGAAACTTTTTCAAAGTGGGTAATCCTATTCCTTCTTTCGATATTTTCTTTTGTCTCATACTAACTGCAGACCACAACCATCTCTTCAATATCCATATGGAAAAATGATTATAAAATAGTGACTGTCATCCTTCATGAACGCACTCCACTTTGATTACATGACGTGCCGATGACACAAACTTTTTTTAGCGTAACAGTATTGCGCGCTATCTCTTAAAGTTCTGATCAACAAGTGCGCATGTGTTTTGTATATCTACGCCTAATAATCCACGTATAGTCTAATCCGTAGTTTTACGTCATAGCTTCCTTTGATGGTCACTATAATTTTATTAGTCGTAAACACGTTCGATTCACTAATAACCAAAGGAATTTACAAGCATAATAAAGGCCATTTTCAATAACATTAGTACAGAATCACAGAGTAACGAAAGCATTTGGCAAATGAAAAAGGAAAGTGGTGTACGGCAGGTGCGCGCGCGCATCGCGAGGTGAGCCCTTCCAGGGCGAGGGAATGGAATGCGACTATTATTAGAGGAGTCGGCGCCGGCGCACGCCACCGACCTCATGATACAGGCTGTTATGGGAATTCTTTGAATTTTTAAGTATGAATATTTTAATATGTTTGAAATCTTTCTCTTGGCTTAATTTATGGGTACGCTTTTGATAAGATTTATTTAATAACTCTAGTTTTGTTTTTTTGTGACTAGGCTTTTACTATGTAAAACATTCAATAGAATTTATTATGAATGGCTTATTTTCTACTGGACGCTCTAAGGCAGCTTCTGGGATAAACGTATACAGAAAGTGCAGGACCAAGTGTTGTAGCAACTTGGGAGAAACCTATGTCCAACAGTGGGCTGCCAAAGGCTTAGATAATTGATTCTCTGATAAAACACAATAATATCTTCTTTATAGCTATAAGCGGATAAAATCTCGTGATAGAAGAAGTAATGCAGGGTGACTTAATCTTAATATTGAGATAAGACACCAATTAAAATCTATACAATTTGAAGGAAGAATAATACTGTACACACTCCTCTGCTATTTTCATTACTCACAAATTTAATTTAACCATTAAAATTGTGTGGATCTTTTAAAGCACCAACCTGTATCCCCTGGACTAGAGGAGTTCACGTTATCGGTGGATGCTGTGGGCATCACTGCGCCGGCGCCGCGCCCGCGCCATTGTTGATCCGGCCCCCACCACCATGCTAATGTTCCAACCAGCCGTAATGCCCGATACTCGCGCTCAGATATAATAACAATAAAATATCTGATATTGGCAAATACGAATTATGTTTTAATTTATGTTCCTTTCTGTATTAAATGCATTGCATTTTCTTCACTCTCTAGCTGTGTATTTATTCTTCTACTTCTTCCTGCCCAGGTCTCAAATTACTTGGGGTAGGCGCAATATGTTAGTCATATTGCAAAGGTATAGCAAAAGAGTTTTACAGTAGGCCAACTGCCTGACACCAACCTTACTTGGGTATGCTAGTTTTGGTGGTTGAAGGCCAGGTAAAGGTAAATCTACCTACCTCTAAACCTACACCGAAAGTGCTTAATAGTTCTAAATTCCCTTAGTCGGTTTCTACGACATCCACGGGATGAGATGAAGTAGCCTTATTCGTGACCGGAGCTACACGATGATAGCTAGCTGTGGATTTATTCTAAACTAGCCATTACTCGCCTGCTTCGCTACGCATATATTATATTTATATTGATACTTCTGAACCCTGGAATATATCGAAATAGAACTGACACGAAAATATTAGATAAAATTCTTATTTTAATCCCTACCATTTTTATTGAAATCCATTGAGCCGTTTCGGAACATATTCGAGGCAAACTTTCAGTCAAACAAAAATCTAAAAAACGGTCATTTATGATTAGGCAACGCAGCAGTGTTGTGCTGGCGGCTACGAATAGCACCAACCCATCTCATCCCGTGGGTGTCGAAAAAGCCGACTAAGGTATTAGCCGGAGGATGGGCAGCAGCGTCCTTAGAGTACATCAACAACTCAACTGCGATCGCCAACCCGCCTGCCAAGCGTGGCGATTATGGCAAAACCCCCTCAATGAGCACACAACACACCGATAGCGGTTGTTGTGGGGATTTTTGAGGAAGGCCTGTGTCCAGCAGTGGACTTTATTCGGGCGAAATGATGAACGCAGCAGATTTCACTCACATTATGACATTTATTTTGAAATCACACGCAGATACACTTCAATTTTTTATATTGGTACAGATAAATATATATAAAGCTAAATAAAGACATCCTATCTTTGCCAAGATACGTAGTTAATAGCTCAACATTAATGGCGTTCAAGTCTTAAAACGAACTTCCACATTCCGATAGCTTAGTAGACGAAAGTGACTGGTGGCAAACTACTAGATCAGGAAAGGCAAACGGTTCCAAGTACTAATAATAAGCGAATTTCTCAGGAACGCCTCGTAAGTTCACACCTCGAGGATCACGTTACTGGTGTTTGGTCGTTAGCGCCGCCATTAACTGCTGAACGGGTAAAGAAGAACATTCACGGTACGCGGAATGTGTCCGAGTAGAGTTACTACTCGGATGTGTTGATCAAGCACTTCTTTGGCTTAAACTGATATTTATAAACAAATATCGGTTTATTTAGAAAGTAATGTAGAATACTTATAAGATATAGGTATACATTTTTAAATGTAAAAAAAAAAGATTTACAACTTTTACAAAAACCGACGCCCGTTCTCTGTTCAATGTTATTTTGTTTTCTTTTCCTTTTTTTTTGTAATTCCAAATTTGACGGGACGACTGGCGCAGTAGCTAAGCGATTGGCTTTATGCGCCACTTGATTGGTGGAACAAATATCATGTACGATCTACAGATAACTGTTTCGGGTTCAGGAACATATGAAATTTAAGTCCGTAAACTGTACCCACGATACAACAAAAATCCTTGTGGGACAAATCAAACAAAAACAAGGATACCCTACGTTATCGGGTCAACAGTAACTCAGAAATAGAAAAACGCAAGTCTCATCATCCCACGTTACGTTTACGTTACGTCCCCTACGTTTTTTTACTTCTGAACCACAGCACGGAAACGGTTCGTGAGCCGAATATTACACACAATAATTTTGACGAGCGTCAACGTCCACGACAAACGACGTGTCGCCGTGATTTAAACGAAATGCGCACTGTGAACAGGGCTCTTAACTTGCGTGTAGGCGAATAAATCTGGGAAACGGGCCGTTAACGGGCAATTGTGCGTCGCCGAAATGGCGTCCGTCGGGCAATTTGTCGCCCGACTACCGCCAGACGCAAGTAGGAAACGGCTGAAATGTCTGCCGCGATTAGGGCTGGAAGGTACGATATTCTTTAGGGTAACCTTCTCTCAAGTTGGGCTTACTAGCCAACAGCGGTAGATTCTTCTTCGGGTGTGTGATGATGGCAATGAAAACGAAGTACGACGACTGTGTTGACCTACGTCTCAATTGAATAGCACTTACTATATATGGCTGGCAAAGCTAATAAAATAAGCTTTGAAAAACAACCTGGAGCCTCCCTTAGGTGCCGAAGATGACCGCCCCAGTGCTTTTAGCCGGTAGGAGTCAATTCATGAAGAATTCCCACTGGGCACCAATAAAAAAAAAGGTGTAAAATAAAACGTACAAAACAAATTGACCCCGTGCAACTTTGTTTCAGTACACCGACTATAGCATGGAAACAATCGTTTATGCCCGCGCATGCGCCCACACAATGTTACACATGAAATGTTGCACTGAACTTTGGTAACTGCTGTTTTCTCAGATGATACGGTTTCAAAGGAAAAGTTCTTTGGGCGAACCGAGGGTAAAATCCTCGTTAAATTCCTATATCTCCGTGTTTACCTTAGCAGATAACTACATAAAGATTCTAACAATCTCCAACGTTGTATTATAGATGAGTACTATATTTTTCTAAATTACAATGCTCTACTAATGCTGTGGTGCCGGCAACGATTACCGTGTGGTGCCGGCTACGAATAGCACCAACCTATCTCATCCCGAGGGTGTCTTAAAATGTGACTATGGGATTAGTCGAAGGATGGGCAGCAGCGTCTATCGATTATATTAACAACTCAACTGCAATCGCCAACCCGCCTGCCAATCGTTACGATTAAGGCAAAACCCTCCGATGAATACACAACGCACCCAGACTGGTCGTTGTGGCAATCTTTGGGGGAGGCATGTGTCCAACAGTGGACTTAATGCGGCTGAAATTATACTAATGGCATCCCTAGGCTTGTAAAACGAGCCAGAAATATTAGGATTAGTGCTAAAATACGAACTAGCAGACCTACTTCACACTGCTGTCGTTAACGATCCTACTACACCTCAAAAGAGAATAAAATTCGGTATTTCAGACAGCCCTATGCATGACGTTCGTGCGGCGTGTAATACATACATATACGAAGCACGCGATTTACATACAAGCATTCGTTGACAGGACGGGTGTTGGCACCACGTTAAGCTGTGTAACATGTTACACAACGAGTACGTTAATGTGCCGCTGTAACATGTAGCAATTAGAGCGCAGCGAACCGTGAACAATTCTGTTTGGTGTCCAGATTAAGAATATAGCACCACTCCATCTCCTCCAGTGGATGTCGTAAAAGGCGAAAAGAACTTTGTCTTTTTAAAAATCGTTTCCCCACACTAGGTTTTCTCCTGTGTTGTGGGTGCGTTTACATACACAAATTTCACATACAATACACCCAGACCCGGAACAGATTTAGCAGCAGATCGTACAAATATTTGCTCCGTGCGGGAATCGAACCCGCGACCCGAAGAGCGGCAGTCGACTGTATCACTGCACCAACCGTGGCGTTAAACTCAAACTCAAACTAGAGGGATGGGCAGCAACGTCCCTTTTGTAGGAAAGTCCCCATACTGCGCTCGTCAACACAGGCGCAAGCGTGGTGAGTATTAGCAAATTCCTCACAAAATGCCTACACAATTGTGAAACTCTATGGAGGAGGCCTTTGTTCAGCAGTGGACGTCCTTTGGCTGATATGATGATGATGCGCCGTGACCAATATCTTTACTCAATACTTCGCCACTATTTCATGTCAAGAACCAAGGAAAACGCGTAATGATAAGTGGATTACGACTATAACTACTGCGTAATACGCCATTAAACGAAGAAGTTCCACGATACATGAGGGTATCAATTCGTGGCATCGGATTGTATGTAAATACGGTGTTAAATATGAGAACGTATCTTATCCACGTCATTCTGTTGGTGATACATTATTCGAAATACCACTGCAGCTATTTTCTTCTTCATTTGCACATTTGGTGGAGGAATAAATGCTTCAGAATTACAAAAACGAGAATTAGTCAGCTGCGCAAATTGCAAGCCGAGCGATTTCAGTGTAAATATGTTACCAAAATTCTTGCCAAACCAATAATTACCCATAATAAGTGCAAGCCAAATGACCATATTCTCAAGTGTATTATTAAAAATAAAGTGCATATTACCAGTGTTACCAACCGAACGGGCAGTTATGTGTTACTCAATAGTTTTTTGCGATAATAAAACCAACATTACTGATGATTTGCGAGTGTACATGACTTAACGAGTCAATCATGTAATAACAGTCGACCATGTTCGACAATGTTATGTTTTTAGACCGTGCAAGTAATTAGGGTCACATGCCGAATCGAACGGTCTCGTTAAGGTACAGAATTTTGTTGACATTAACATGAATAGGTACATTTCGTTCTTGTCGTTTGTTGCTTATGTAAGACACTGCCAATTTCACTATAGTTATGAAAAGACCAACTCAGTTTTGACCTCACATAAATATTAACTAGATCGCGTAGTCATTTGAGATTGCTGATGTGTTGGTTTTCTATGGGATGGTCATCATCATCACACAAGCCGAAGATTGGCTGTGATGATGATGATCACGTTTCATATAAATTAAAGCGGTAGTCATAACTAACTAACCAACTTGAAACTGAAAGTAGGTATTTTGCAATACAACGCAAAATGTTGCCTTTGTTTCAAATAGCTTCTGTAATGGGTAAGTAGTTAAAGTTGACAAAGTTGTACACACACAGTAGTGTGTACAACTTTGTCACATTACTGATTAATAGCAGATCAAAAATATACATTATTTATCAAAGTTATGCCCGCTATATAATTTGAGATTTGAATAAATTGCAATACAGTATTTTTTATTGACACTCAGTGTAATTTCAATAAATAAATAATTTTATTTCACACCGCATATAAAATCTTGTCATTTATTCGTGATGATAAATAATATGTCTGCCTAATTGAAGACACTAATGGAAGCTGCGGATGTTTCCCTTCTTTAATTGACTTAACAAGTGAATCAGACAACTAATTATAGTATAAATATCTCAAACCAAAATACAGACAATAAAATGATGTGAAAGACCTCATAAAACTGAATAAAATTTATGACCGTTAAATGGTTGGCTTGTCCTTTTGCACTGTCGACAGCACTTAATATTTATGCATTATAATTGTGTGGGCAAGTGGCGCATGCGCCAATTAAGCAAATCGATCTATCATAATCATATCTAACGTATTAATAGAGAGCGGTGAGCGGCTGCGCCCGCGCCATGCAAATGCTGCAAGAAACGTGTCAGGGAGACTGAAGTGCTGTCGCGCTGCTTAACGATTGTCGCAAGCACTTATTTCGACCTCTAGCTATAGATAATTATCTCCCTTTTATTACAAAGTGAGAATGGAAATAAATACCATTTAAATTATAAGTTATGGTATCCGTTATAAGTTTAGTTCAACACAAACAAGTTTAAGTTAAACTTTCCCTTTCAACAACGACGCGAGTACAATGTTTAGCGACTCGCTTGTAACCCATAACTATTAATGACAACATAAACTGGTTCAACGATTTCATAGTGCGCCATTCCAATTTCCTTCCTTTGTTACTGGCCTCTCGAGTTGCCATCGAAATTTTCTTCGGTTGCATTATGTCATACCAGGCAATGTTAATCAGGGTAAAGCACTCTGGTACCACAGCAAATTGCAAGGCCAAGAGAAAATAATAACGCTGTAAACGATAAATACAATAGTGCCGGCAGAAACACTTTCCATGTTACGCAATTTTTTTAGACCCAAAGGGCCAGGTACCATTTTATGTAAGCAAAGTTGGATATGGAAAGCAAAGAACGTGGCTTTTGTGGGCTTTATGAGCTCTATCTTTGTCCAACAAACAATCTTGAAAGGTAATGATGATGATACGCTTATAGAGATAAGGACTGAAAACGATGACTTAAGTTTACTTAATATTAATGAATATCTATATAATATCTCCTACTTAATAGTATTTTTTTAAAATATTGTAGCTATAAATGTTGTAATAGAAAATAGTTTAATTAATGTTTATCATATATTTTTCCTAATTGACATAATATGTTCTTGCATTTATTACTTTTAGCATTGCTATAATAACTTTATAATTGAATTGAATTTAAGTTAATGTATTAGTAAATTTAATGTATCATTGCTAACGTCATAATTTTAATGTGCACAATTTTTTTTGTGCCGTCTGGTGCCAACTCAGAATACCACCACCCCATCTCCTCCCGTGGGTGTCGTAAAAGTCGACTAAGGGATTAGCCGGAGGATGGGCAGCAGCGTCCTTCGAGTACATTAATAACGCAACTGCGATCGCCAACCCGTCTGCCAAGCGTGGCGATTATGGCAAATCCCTCCAATGAGCCCACAACACATCCATATCGGTCGTTGTGGTGATCTTTGGGGGAGGCCTGTTTCCAGTAGTGGACTGCATTCTGCTGAAATGATGAAATAATAAAATGTAGTTAAAGACAAACTTTACATTATTAATTAATAACTTGATGTACCAATATTACGCAAATAAATAAATCAATCAATATGGCAAAGACAAAACTCGATATTTCTGATATTGAGTTATGTGGCCAATTCCCGTAATTAAAAATGTTCAAAATATAGTACCGATCTAGTCTCGAATGTCACAAATGGTATTCTACTAAACTAACAAACAACGTCAAACGTAAACTTATACTGTGGGATCGTTTTATTTTTTAGAATAGCACAATACTATTAATTTTTTTGTCAATATATGTAATTCAACTTTCAGTCATAGTGGAAAATTACGAGAGGCTCTCGGGTTAGTTAAGATTCGGACACAGCTCTTAAACTATGGTTCTCTAAATGTCTTCCAAGTGACGTATAAACGCATATAGAAACATATGAACATAATTTTAATGATGAAATGGTAATTGTAATGAAACAAACAAAGGATTGAAGTGGTTTTTTGACATGTGTTCACACTTCATACTCGAGAGTGGCAAACGCGTTTCGAGTAGTGTTGCTTAAAAATCGATAGGGTATCGATACTCAATCGATAGGGTATCGATACTCAATCGATAGTGTCATATAACCCCAAATCACTCATACTATCGATTGCCCTATCGATAGTATCGATATTATCAATAGTATCGATAGTATTGATTGGGAGCTTTGCAACAATACTATCGATAGTATCGATAGTGCCGTAACTATCGAACTGGGTCGTAAATACTATCGATAGTATCGATAGTCAAAAATCATGTAATACTATCGATAGTATCGATACTATTGTATAATTTCAACTAACGATACTATCGATAGTATTGTTCGATATGTAAAATAAAATCGATAGTATCGATACTATTAATAATATCGATAGGCCAATCGATAGTATGAATGTTTTAGAGTTAGTCCTATCGATAGATCGATTGTCGATTTTTAAGCAACACTAGTTTCGAGTGCATGTCATCGTGAATAGTCGAAGTATAATTTAAATTCATCATACAAAGATGTACCTAGATGTGATAAAAATCATTATCGTTATGTCGGCCAAAGGACTTCCACTGCTGAACAAAGGCGATATAGAATCTATTTGATAAGGAGGGATGTCAAGTGTATCTTCATTGCTTCTCTTCCTTTTCTGATTAATTTCGTTGCGGATTCCAAGATAGTTATTCATTTCACTGGGACACACCGAGCTTCATTGATTAGTGTTATTCAGGTGCTCGCCGATGTAAATCCTGGCTTCATCTATTTCCTAGAACGCGAGGTGATGTAGCCAAAGTCTAAAAAAAATGTACTATATTATATTATCATTTACCATATATCCGTTTGGTGTGCGGATTGAAAATATAGCACCACTCCATCTCTTCCCGCGAATGGGCAGCATATCTATGCCCCATAGATTTCCACATTTGTGTCGTAATTTTGGGGGGAATTTGCCAGTACTCACCACGCTTGGCAGACGGGTCGGTGAGCGCAGAATGGCTGCTGAGCCACTGAACGCTGCTCAATGAAGTTCGGTGTGTCCCAGTGAAATGAATAAATGACTTGGATTCCGCAATGAAATTAATCAGAAAAGGAACAGAAGAAATGAAGATACATTTTCACCTTATCAATGAATCGAGGTTTACGATACAAAATCTCCTTATTTACCATACAGACGCTCACTCACCAAACATTTTCTAATATTCAACATACTTCTGTTTGTTCAATGGAACAATAACCTCTGGTGATTAATTATGTGCCGTACATAGTAGAAATAGTTCTTTAGTTACACATTAACAATATGTTTACATTCTCCGCTGGGGTATTGTTTGAGTCGTCGTTTGTTTGCCTACCTGTTGCGACTCCTCCCCCCCCCACACACAAATTCGCTTTAATTAGCGTAGCTTGCTTTCTTGAAGGTATGTGACCGAGATATTGAAATGCTTTAACGTTTCTTTATAATCATGATTTTACCGATATACGTATGTCGTCTAAAGTTATAGCTTCGATAATCTTTTCGAATTTTTTTGCTGAATTCGTTATGCCGGCCCCACGATCTTGTTCCATCTGTAACAGTTTCCTACGGCAGTGAAGAGATACTTCACCGACTTCACCATTTCCAACTCTTATGATTACGTTATCACAATCCCACCTGACCTACGCATACTAAGCTATCAACGTCGGATAACATATTTTTATATCAATTTTATTGACAGGTTTTCCATGACTTTAAAAGCATCGCAACACGTTTATTTACATAGAAGTTTCACTCATCAGTCTATAGGTTTGCGACTCCAACACACCGTATCCATCTTGACATTCACCTTTCATTGGCGATCGTTCATGGCGAATTTCCTGTTGGTCACCGCGAAAGTCGTCGTGTCGAATCGACGCTCGGCTCCCAAACACCCGAATACAGGTTCAAGATCACGATACTTTCGTTAAAGAAATCGTCAGCGGATGTTTCGTAACCGACGACTTATGACCCGAGTCGTGATAAAACAACAACGCAAACGAAACATGTCGAAAGTTCGCTAAATCGTTGTGATGATGGGCGATTACATTAGCTTCATAGAGTTTTAGAAACGTATATGATGGTGCTTATACGCAAAAATTTATTATTTTTGATTGAAATATTTCTCTATAATCATATCAGCTGAATAGGACGTACTGCTCTGAACTCCCCCACAGATTTCGACAACGACTGGCTACATGCGGCCCAGCGATCTTCATATTATCATATCCTAGTCAGCCCATTACTATCCCACGACGAGAAAGATTAGGGCTTAGTTCACCACGCTGGCCTTTTTTTTATTGGTGCCCAGTGGAAATTCTTCATGAACTTCCTTCGCCCCGGGGAAGGGTGAAGGGGTATGCCGGACTCCTACCGGCTAAAACCACTGGAGCGCTCATCTTCGGCACCTAAGGGAGGCTCCAGGTCCTCGTATGATCACACTAGAGCCGCCCACGCCTATAGGCACATCTCGGAGGAGGTGACTGTAAAGCAGGGGGAATTGTAAAGGATCCCCCAAAGTGTCCCACGGCAGCGCGTGACCACATGCGTGCTACCGTCTTCTCTTGGGTCGCCCGGTGTGGGCACGCAGATTACCCAATCTACGCACCCGCCAACCCAGAGGTCCCCCGCCACACAGGAACGGCAGGGGGTTTCAGGCGTGTGGGAATGAGACGCCAGGGCAGTTGTTACCCCGGCGCCGTCTCCTCCTTCTTCGAGCGGGGTCGGCCCTCTCCCGATCCCGCTCTGCGGTCTCCTTCTGGAGCATGACGCTATCACAGAAGGAGACCACTGCATTCCAGTTTTCGTGCTCTGCCAACATAGCTGACATCCACCACGCTAGCCTAGTGCGGGTTGGCGGACTACACACACCATTCAGTACATTTGGGAGCCCTCTCATGTGCGCAAGTTTCCTCACGATGTTTTCCTTCACCATTAACGCAAGTGATAGTCAAATTCTGATCCGCACATGAATCCAAAAAGTCAAGAGGTGCGGGTCGGGATTGAACTCGGACCCTCCAGTATTAATGGCAAGCCATCGACCTATCTATCGCGTTAGTAATTTCGTGACCTTCAACAGATTATTAGTCCTTAATGCGAACCCCTAAAATGACTCATAATTAATTCAGTTCTTGGTTTGTGGTTTGTAATATAATTATCTTAGAATTTCATTGAAATATTTGAATCGGATGTGAAAATTGCGTTTTCAACACAACGAGGCCCCGCTGCTGTTGGTATACTTCTACGTACATCCTGTGTTAAGTTCGGCATGTGTAAACCTCTGTGTCATCAAACACAACCATTATAGACTGCATTTGAGTTCATTCTTAACACATTAAAACAGCTTCATAACAGCGATTAAATACGGAATATTAATGGCTAACACATAACCGTGCATGGTTAAGATCAAAACGTTTTACTGTGGTATTAACCATCGTAAAGGGAAAACCTTGTTTATGGTTTGTAAACACACGTGTAAAAGTTTCAACTTTCGAGTTGTCTATTGAGTCCTGGTCACATAAATCTTGCACAAGTGGGCAGGTGGAGCGGCGCCGGCGCACCGTACAACCACCCACTTGCCGAGACTGAATCTGTTAGAGTTCGGATACTAAATACTGTTTCATTTAGGTACTAATGGTATTTGACTACAATATAAATTCCTTCTGCAGCAAGTGAACTTAGGTTTATAAGTAGGTTCAATGCCCTGGTAAGACGAACTGATATTTACCATACTCATCATATCATCATCATAATAGCCAAAGGACATCCACTGCGAAGAAAAGTTCTCCCCCATAGCTTCCGAGGAGGAATTTCCCAGTACTCACCACGCTTGGGAGGCGGGTTGGTGAGCGCAGAATGGCTGCTGTTCCACAGTAGGGTCGCTGCAGCCCATCCCTCTGGTTTAAAGTCTGTTTATGTTGCTGGTTGAGCTTCTTTTTATTCTTTTCTTGTGCCGCTCCTTCTGCCTAGCCTAAATACTAGGAAGCGGTGAACGGCTGGCGTGTTTGGGAGCTATCGTGTTCTAAAAGTACTATTTTTAGTCTATTTTGAATAAATGTTATTTTATTTCGTTGCATTAGTCCTTTAGCCATCTTTTACGACATCCACGGGAGGAGATAAAGTGGTGCTATATTCTTAATTCGGACATCGCACCGAATATCATATACTATCAGATATCTATACAAATAAATAAAATTGAAGTGTCTGTTTGTAATGTCAAAATAACAGCTTTTTACTAAATGCTTAAGAAAGTACATACGGTACCTACGACGAAAAATTGTCTGTCTATTTGTTTCAACTAATCTCTGACTTTACTTACTTTCACTGGCAGATAGCTGATGTTATAAGGAGTAACTAAGGCTACTTTTATTTAAGCGAAAACAAACATCCAGCGAAATAAATTGAATCCCACGAAATCCTATATGTAAAGAAAGAAAGACAGAAGAAAGAAAGACAGAAGAAAGAAAGAAATTATTTAATTGGTCGAAAATGAGACGCACAATAAAATAAAATGACAAAATGAGTTACACAACTTACACAGTTACAAAACAAAAAACAAAGTAAGCTCAGGGTTCTCCAAAAAGGAATTGGTCTAGCATATGTCAGACAGCTGCCTAACGCTGGTTTTCAACAAAACCCTTTAGGATTTATTTACATATGGAAGAAACAAATTAAACATTACAAATCGGATTAATAATAATAATACGTATTTAGTAGGCAAGTGTGCATTAATATCAGAAATAGTATATAAATATAGTTTGTATATAGACAATTAACTCTTACTCTATGTCAACTGTCTATGCCGAAGTACTAAATTATTTATAAATAATCCGATTTCTATTAAACGGCGAGTGAAACCGCGGGGCCCAGCTAGTCTATAATAAAACCAATGTAAACAAAAAAAAGGACAAGTTCAGGTTATGTTTATCGATAGATAAAACCAAGACTGGGTCAGTTCAGCGACCTCAAAAAATCTTTAACATCTGTTAAGACATATAAATACTCGTACTAGTTTGTACATTTAATCGGTTAACTCCGCGAGGAAACTCCGTTTTACTCGGTTTTCGCGAAAACTAGAACAGAAACATTCCAAGCGACTCGCGGCGCAAGCAATTTGTTAAATGGTTCAACAGGTTTATTAGATTCGGTGACGTCACCAACAATCATGGCGCCGGAAGACAAACAGCAGTTCGTTTTACTGGGTAAATTATTTTACAATGTTAGTAGTATATTCAGCCTTTTGTAGATTTTTAACGATGTTGGATAGTTGTCATGATTTCAGCCGAAAGACATCCACTGCTGGACAAAAGCCTCCCCCAAAGATTGCCACAACGACGTATAGTTTTTGTGTTGTTTGCAAGGTTTTGCCATAAACGCCACGCTTGGCAGACGGGCTGGCGATCGCAGTTGAGTTATACCTAAATGTACCCGAAGGCCGCTACTGCCCATCCTCCGGCTAATTATATAGTCGCCTTTTACGACACCCACGGGATGAAATGGGGTGGTGTTATTCCTAGCCGGACACTAGTATTTCTCCTGTATCGTGGGTACAGTTTACAGACAAAAATCTCACGTGTACAATTTGACCAGAAATCGATTTCAAATAGCTCGGGTACTGGGTAAACGAAACATTATCATCATCAGATCAGCCTGTAAACCTCTACTGAGGAACACAAGCGTCATCATATATTCGAAAAATTATGACCTGTTAAGTAGTTATTAGCGGGCAAGGTGGCAGCTGACCTGTCTTTTGAAATAATTAATCACCTTTTCGACCATGCGCAAGAGGCCATTTTTTTTAATAATCTTTATTTATTATAAGGGATTTTTGTACATAAAAATGACGATGCCAATCCCATCGTACCTTATCTATACAAATAAATAAAATTGAAGTGTCTGTTTGTAATGTCAAAATAACAGCTTTTCACTAAATGCATATGAAAGTATATACGATACCTACAACAAAAAACAATTTTTAAATTTTTTGTCTGTTTGTTCCGGGTAATCTCCGAAACACCTGTACCGATTTTGACGGGACTTTCACTGGCAGATAGCTGATGTTATAAGGAATAACTAAAAAAAATAAAACCCTTTAAATCCAATATATATATTCTATGTCAAGTGTATATGTCGAAGTACTCTAAATTTCTTTTAAATTAAACGCGGGTGAAACCGCGGTTCCCAGCTAGTTCTCAATAAATCTTCCTTAAACACCTTAAACACCTTAAATTTTAAAAAAGAATAACGTTATGGATCCTTCAGTTTTTGGTTCAGCTAGTATGCTATGAAAACCACCTACATAATTTAAATTTATATTTGATTTCTTTTCTCGGCGTTATACTCACATTCCACAAGTCGATATTGAACATCGTCCAGCTTACCACATTGTTCACAATCGGGTGAATTTACTTTTTTTAATTAAAAAGGCAAACTTCCTACTCGGAATGTGTCCAGAACGTAATCGACAAGCGGTCACCACTTGCTGATGGCTTAACTTTGAAAGCAAAAACAATGGAATATGAGGAGACTCACATTGAATACTGTTGGGTTGCCAATGTTAATTTAATACATAGATCATTACTATAAGCATCGTATGGCAACTCTTCCGGTTCGGCCGATGTAGTGTGTGTAAGCTGTCAGCGTGCCTTGTAAGAATATTATATAAAATAAAATATTATCAGAACCCCAAACAGATCTAACTTATTATATCCTGCCTGCTAACAAACCAAATAAAACCAATAAAATTTGTACCAAATCCCTTTGATCTTAGAAGTTTTATCAAAGTAGAATACTTAAAAGCAATGTGACATTTAGAATTGTATGTTCCTAATACTTTTGAATTGTATGGTAGAATATACGCTTCAATGCCTTCGTCTACAGCTCTTTTCGCTAACCTATCAGCCTCCTCATTTCCATAAATTCCTGTATGAGACGGAACCCACTGCAATGCCGAGGCGACATTTTTACTTTCACCTCTATTTATTTGCTAGAAGAGGGCTTTGTTAATTGGTTTACTATATTCTGGACGCCTCACTTTTTCAAAAGTGCACTGACAGTTGATAAAACTTACAAAAGATTTTTTATTAATTGCCTTGGTTAGTTTATATTTATATAGGTATAGGTTTTATAATATATTTTAGTAATTGCCAGCCAATTCAGCGGAATGGAGTTAGGAGGAACTTTGTTCTTTGGACGACCTCAAACGAGGTGGACGGACGACTTTGTGTAGGTCGCTGGGAGTCGTTGGATGCGAGCGGCATGTAATCAGTCGTAGTGGAAATCTATGGCGAGACCTTTCTTCAGCAGTGGACGACCTTTGGTTGATAATTATGATAATGATGTTATCATGAGTTTTATGTGCTAAGAGAATATCCCACCAAAATTATAAATGATTTAGATCAAACTGCAGTTGTTTAAAATTACTTGGAATTTATAACGGAATCAAATATCGTGACTAAATTTTGGTTCAAGTTAAACAGAATTTGACGTGATAAAATGTATTAAGTTCAAATTTTAACGGCACTGATACCAAAAATAATACTTTTTAAAATGTCATCATCATCATCATATCAGCCAAAAGACGTCCACTGCTGAACAAAGGCCTCCCCCATAGAATTCCACATCGTACGGTTACATGCCGTAAGCATACGAGTATATATAATCTTTTCCTTATTCAGTTAAAAAGACAATATCCCTCAACCTTACTACAGGCAAGTGTTCAATATTTTATTGTTCTTACTTCTTAGTATCATACAGATAACATATGTACTAGTATCGCTATATACTATTTACATTGTTCCTAAGGGTAATACCCTTAAGCTAGCCGACGATAAACAAGAAAACAAACAATGAACTGCATCAATACATGTAACCCAATTTTTATGTGCATTTGATAGGCAGTTGTGCGTCACCGTTATTTATCACAAGAGTTCGCCCATGGCGTCACCACCGTAAATTCGGCTTATCACAGAAAAAAATATCGCATATCACACGGGAGTGTTTATTTTGCCGGGAATACAGAATTGAAATAACGGTGGCAATCCAATTTGGTATTCCCTAAGACTCTCTCACCGTCTGCAACGTGTCCTTCAATTGAAGCTACTCATCATGTCATGTCATCAATCATGTCTTAGCGTATACCAAATTAGTTTTTCACCGTCCTTTTAATTTTGTATTGATGGATGTATGGATGTTTGACCTTAAGGAATTGCACCCCTGGTTTTCCAGACATAGGCACGTACAGTTCGGTTCTTGTCGGTAATGCTCGGTTATAGTCGGGCGGCCGCCCTCGGCCCCGACCCCGGCGTCGCCTGCTCGCGCTGTTACTTCGTTTACACTTAGCTTCTTTCTGACTCCCTCTAGAACCTTCCTCTAGAATTGAGCTATCAAATGCAAGAATTTTCCAAATCCGACTGGTAGTGTCAGAGATTAGCGCGTCCAAACAAAAAACAACCTCTACAGCTATATTGTATTAGTAGGCTGGTACGTTCCGACTAAATGAATTAAAGGAAAGTATTTTAAAGGCTATAAGCCAGGGGTGGCCAACCGGTCGATCGCGGCTATTAGTCCAGTCGATCAGGCAAGGCAAAAATATATAAATTTAATATACATCATAATAATATTAAACATTTAAAAAATCGGAACATTCATAAGTGGTACTCGCTCATTATTATTATTATCATTTTATTATAGTTAATATTTCATATTTTAATCATTGTATCATTTTATCTATTTATTTATGTTATCATTCAATCGCCATTCCAGCACATGATTTATTCTAGGCATTGGTTTCCAACGAGAAACATTCAAATTTAATTATATGTGTTGAACAACTGCATTCGTGTTTTGGTTCAACATATTTATGTGAATCAGCAGTCCCCTTCTTAAAAGAAATAAAAATCAAACACCGTTCTCGCCTGACAGACGTTCATACATTGGATTCTGTAGGTTGGCAATTTCCAACTACAAACCTGACTTTGCTAATGAAGCGAAAGATGCTCAGACGCAATTCTCACACTAATATTAACAAGTAGTTACTAAAAATAATTTTCAATTTAATGTTTTCCCTCTTAATACAATAAAAATACTACATAATTGTATACTAAACTATGCTGTTTCATTTAAAATTTCGAGCATTAGTAATTAGTAGGTCGCGCAGAGTTTCTTTAGTAAACAGTAGATCTTGGGTCTAATCAAGTTGGCCACCCCTGCTATAAGCCATCACCGTTCAGCCGTTAGCCAAATGCACAAAAACGTCTATTTCTATTAAACATTTATATGCAAACGCAAAACGTATTACAACTACCGTTAGGTAACATGGATTTATTTATCGATATTTTTATAACTTTATCGATTATAAATTAACGACAACCACGCAAGTAATACCAGTTAATTGCCACGATAAGATTATTGTGCGATCGTAAAATATTATCGTTATTTGTTAGTGCGGTGATCTTCGTTACTTGCGTAAGAATCGATGAAGCCCCTAGGCGCTTCACTGGGATATTATCCCGTGGTATACGACAGCGGTTTCCTGTGGCAATATGTTTGTTCTAGTAAAGCAATATACCTTTATATCAGGGCTTTATACATACATCAGTGCATTTAGGCTTCATTATAGAAGTACTAACAAAAAGAAATACACATATGTCTATAAAAACGGAAAAAGTAAATTCACGTCTCCTGTCACCATCTTTTTTTTTTATTGGTGTCTAGTGGAAATTCTACATGAACTTCCTTCGCCCTGGGAAAAGTCGAAGGGGTATCTCCTACCGGCTAAAACCACTGGAGCGGTCATATTGGCTCCAGGTCCTCCGCAAGATCACTCTAGAGCCACCCCCTGCCATCATTCTAGCCATTTTCAGTTCAAGTAGATGCGACTTGATACCAATATATCTTCAACTGAGAGATTCCTCATCCGACTGCAACTCGATTAGGTACTAGAACAATATATGTTAGCTAGCAAAACTTTCAGACGATAACTACTCGACGAGTACTATAGTTTGAAAAAAAAACACCTCACACTTATGTCTCTCCTGGATCGTGGGTACAGTTTACACGGACATCAATCTTACATTATTACCTGTAGATCATAATAGTTCAGTGCGGGGATCGAACTCGTCACGTAGCTCAGAAAGCTCACTTAGCCACTGCGACAACCATGCCATCCTGCGTGTAACCGGGTCCCAAAGGGCTTAGATTACTTTTATATATAGGGGAGAAATTGACGGCACGGTTGGTGTAGTGGCTGATACAGTCGGCTGCTGCGCACCGGGTCGTGGGTTCGATTCCCACACGGAACAAATATTTGTACGATCTGCAGGTAGTTGTTCCGGGTCAGGGTGTATTGTATGTGGAATTTGTGTTTGAAAACGCACCCACGACACAAGAGAAATAGCCATACATCTAGGACATCGTCGTGGTTTTAGCCGGTAAGAGTCCGGTATCCCCCTCCGCCGCTCCCAAGGCGGAGAAAGCCCATGATGATTTCTTCACGAAAAATAGATATAGAATATAGTCATTTGTCAAATTTGTCTCGATTTTTGAGCCGAGATAATTCTTGTAAGTAACAAACACTACTATTCCGTTTATGTTTTATTCATTATCTATTTGAAAACACAAACGCAGTAGCTGCGCCAGCTACCCACATAACTACACGGGGCCCTATCATGTATATTTTCTAATAAACTGCTTAAACCATACAAATTGTTAAGTCATCGCAATATTTTATGGCCTAATGTCGTTACTTCAATAAGTATGCAATTTGTTATGAATAAAACATATCGAAGGTCTTCGTGACAAGGTCGAGAATCTTTGCTATTTATAAAATAATAAGTAAACTTTAATGGCGTAATAGTGTGAACATTGACATAATCGCGTCATACTTTAAAATATCAACTGATTTCGTATCGCAGAAAATAAACAATCGCGCTGTTGATTTGTTTAGAGAAAAAAAAAACCTACAGTTGGATATTTTAAAAAAAACGACTGCGCTAATCTTTTTGTATTATCAAAGACTATTGTAATGATGTGTGGTGTTCGAATTAAGCTTCCATGTGGCGTCCAATATAGCACCGCTCCATCTCCTCTCGTGGATGTCATAATAGGCGACTGACGGACTCTAGACCATAGCTGGGCAGCAGCGTCCCTTCTGAGAAACAGTAGCCATACTGCGCTTACCAACCCACCTGCCAAATGTGGTGAGTACTGGCAATTCCCCCCAAAATGACGACATAATCCTCGAAATCGGAAAGCCTTTTGTTCAACAGTGGATCTGCTTTAATTGATATGATGATTGTAATTATACCCTACTACTACTTACCCTACCCTAGTACCTAAGTAGGTTCCTGCTACTTTGAATAAAAACACAATAAACTATTGAATTTCATATAAAAATGCAATGTGAATAAAAACTCTTTTTGGCTCTTGTTTCACTACAGTTCACCGATGAGGTCATCGCTCACAGTAGCATAGTAATATCATATCATAGTACAATAATCACATAGCTTTTTGATCGCATTGTTTACGATACATTGCGTACTCAAAAATGTCAAAAACAGCAACCTCTGATTTCCGAGACAAATGGCTTTCCTATTTTTGTTATAGGCTTGAGTGTAATCCATAAGTTATCACTGATGACTGGCACATTGCTCGTAGAACTGATAGCCATTGGGACGACCTCCAACGAGGTGGACAGACGCCCTGGTGAAGGTCTTGCTGGGAGTCGTTAGATGAGAGTACGTTATCACACCCTCTATAGAAGTATAACTTCTAACACGCGTACATAAGCACACACATCCACTTTAATCAGTATTTCCTTTTTTAACTAAGTTAGATTTTTAAGTCTCTACTTATGTCACTGCGCCACCTAGGTCTTCCGTGCTACATAATCTTTTTACACCTACTTAATTCCCTGAGCCCTTCACACGACCTGAACTATTTAATTTCTATCCGTGCTTTAATTACCCCGCTAATCGGATAATCCAATTGATAAATGAAGCAGACGCATATGTGTGTCAAGTGATAATTAACTGACAGGACGGTAATTAGTGAATGATGAGGTGTTACAACATTTAGGCAACATGTCAAAAACCTTGTTCTATTATGAAGACAGTTTGACGTGACTGTGTCTGTTACACGAGAAGAGTAATGACTTGGCTGAAAATGCCAAGTGATTTTAGATGAAATTGTTAATATGTTACCCTATATTTCTATACACTTATACTTCTAATTCACGAAGCAATGAAAACATGTTTATAAAATAATTATTACATCACAAATTCACTTCATGTATTAGATTTTAATCTCAGGAGTAGATTGTTAACAGTTTTAGAGTCTACCATTTAGCTGCCGGCAACTGACCACAACACAAGTGATTGGAATTTTCGTTTATATTCTAGTTAAAACGCGCAATCAATCGAATGCTGAAGATTTTAAATGTTCTGAAGCAAATCTGCCCGGCGCGTTTGGCGCAGTACGTAGCTAAGCGATTGCCCTTTTACGCTATGGGTCGTGGATCCCATTCCAGCACGCAACAAACGTTTGTATAGGCCTTCATCCTGTCTAAGATGAGGCGGTACTATACACCGGAACTACTGCTCAACCTATACCTAACGCAAGTTCGATCGTGTGTTGTACAATACTGCTCTCATCTTTGGGAAGGAACCGCCAAGTACCAGCTTTAAACGCTAGAGGTGATTGAGAGACGCGCTAAGAGGCTCATTAGGAACGATGCACTGTTCGAGGCAGACGCAGAGTTGCAAGCTTATCGGTTTTTTATCGGATACATTTCGGCATCGTCACTTAACACCATGTGAGATAGAGGTCCAACGCAAGCCGATTCAATATAAAAAAGGTACTATTATGTCCGTAAACCGATCTCACGCCAGAGGAAAACAGAAACCATTCCGTCGTTGAAGTCCAAGCTGGAAATATTGGCTTTCCCATGAAGCGTAACAACACTTTTTTTTGTTGGGCTTCTCGCATACATTTCTGGGAAATGTGGCTGCTTAACCGGTCATTTCTGGCGAAGCCAAAAGAAGCCTCCAGCCAGGCTTAAAATTAATCTTACATGCTAAGCAACTTGCGCTAAGGGCGCCCCCTGCGGGACACAGACCTCGGCTTAGAGCGTTGCTGGGGATAACAAGCTATTGTTTTGGGGACAGCTGGATCGGTAAATGTATTAGGGGAGATTTAAAACTTGAACGGGATGGTGACGCGGCGATAGGCCTCCGAGACGTCGGTGAGGCGGGCATCCTCGGCAGCGAGGGTGGTAAATCGGGTGTTAAGTGAATGAGACAAAGCGAGTCTCTTTATGTGAGTGATTTTATCGTCTGGGTCGACCAGAACAGCTACAGCAACTGCTTTGGAACGCACGATTTGGTCATAAGCAAGGATATAAAATTGGCGTAATATTATGTATGACAAACATAACTCTTCGTCTCAAAATTATTGGTACCTTTTATAGTAAGTATGTTTGTTAGTACTTAAAAAATGGAAACAAACTACTTACTTACCTTTTAGACTTCTCTGTTATGTGTCAATTGCAAAACATACAATAATAATCATTAAAATTGAATATAGGTAGTTGTAATCGGAATAAGAAAATGTTTACCTTCTCTGGTGGTGAAAAACACCTGCAGAAATCTTATCGATTGTTTTAATGATTACCTGAAAAAAAGTAAAACAAATCGTAAATATACAACAACTGAATATTCACTTACGTCTGAAAATTTTCTTTAAATCATATTTGTAAACGCAAAAGTGGCACGGGTAAAATAAAATTTGTATTCAATCGCATCGATCGCATATACGATAAATTATTCTGTTAGGGAAATACCGAATGGGCGTTGAGCTAGTGATGCGATAAATCGATAGTGTGTCGGGACGTGTAGCGCATCTGCAATCTATATAATCGCCGGATCGAATCATTGGGGCTACGTCATCGCGATGTTTCCATTGAACTTGGGGTGTTTACTGATCGGAATATAGTTCAACTATTACATTTTGTTCTCTACACAATTCAAAATTACATATATTATGAAGTTTGTTTTAGCCGTGTGGTGCCATATCGATCGTTGTGGTGATCTTTAGGGAGGCCTGTGTCCAGCAGTGGACTTCACTTGGCCGAAATGATGATGAAGTTTGTTAGCTAGTTTTATATTTATATTCGTCATTTCAGCCGAATAGTTCCACTGCTGGACCCCTCCCGCAAAGATTGCCACAACGACCAGTCTAGATGTGTTGGCGGGTTTTGCCATAATCGCCACCTTGTCAGGCGGGTTGGCGATCGCAGTTGATTTCTTAATGTACTCGTAGGACTGCTGCCCGTCCTCCGGCTAATGTCATAGTCGCCTTTTACGACACCAATTGGTGCTATTTGTAGGTTTTCAACATTGATAGTGAAATTTCATTTTAATCAGTACGTAATTTTTTTTCCGACGAACATGAGTCAATTGTAAGATAATCCCTGGAAAGCCAATCTGGAAACACAAATAATATGATCATACGATGATCGCAATTTTAATTATTGACATTATCTCGACACAAAGAAACGGAATAATCACAAGACAAAGTAGGTTTTATTGTCATTATTGCAACTGCACATAGCTATTAAACAAATTAATAATCAAGTATCGTGGCAAATAGCTCAATAGCAATTGTATCTGAACAATTGGCGTAACGATTGACCCGCGAGCCAATCACGGCTAATAAACACAAATTAACTACTGATCAAACAGATGGACAGACGGACTACTTCTGACATGTTTGGAATATAGGCCAATCGTTCGAATAGTTTGTGGCTGAGGTTCGTATGTAATTCTCTCTAATTGGTCTACAAACGTGCCTACCTAGCTTGATTGACAACGTTCGAGACTGGCCAAATAAATTAATCTAATTTGAATTAAATATGACATGTAATAAATGGTAATCAATAAATTGGAAGTAGTATAATAATTTCGATTGGTACAAAAAATCGGTTCATTGATTTAAGTATAATAATCATCAATCTATGTATTGTCCTTGTGTACTGACAATAGACTTATAATAATTACTATTCATCATCGTCAACGCAGGGCCGTTTCGCAATAAGACAGATCGATTGACACGGGAAGACCAAGTGGGCCGAATCAATTCTGATTCGATTCGGCACTGTATCGACCAGCAATTGCGCAACTATTAAGGTTAATACCGTTCAAGGACTCCATCATATTGAACCGATTCGATTCTATACTGTCATAGTACTCGATTAATAACAAATGATTTAATGGTGCTCATTGTGCACTGTCAACTCGCTACTCCTAAGTTCACGGCTGCGTTGAATCGAGTTCTCGATAGGCTCGATTGTGAAATGTGATTGAATTGGATCGTGTGTAGGAATATTCATCATAATTGTTGACAGGCGTTGCGTTAAGAGTGCGAATGATTGATTGGACACGCCGATGTAGATAGAAAAAACATTACACACAGTACATATCTTAAGAATTTGCAAGTTCAGTTGAACATCAATCGAAACATCACAAAGAAAAACAGAGGTTTGCATTTCCTTTTTATAATATTGCATCGTCGCAAAAGGATTTTTGTAACGACAAAAAAGCAAAATATGTATTGCTCATTTCGCTCTATGGCCGCTCATTATTATCCAGCCTCATGAATAAGACAAGACACGAAATAGCTTTTTATGCGTGAATCGATCAAATTTAATTTACCAGGAGGCGTTGTCGTGCATCTTTTCTCATACATTACACAAGAATTCAAAAATCGATTACAATTACATCGATTTTAAAGACAAAACTGCAACCCATCGACACTAATTATAACTATATCGTTATCCCTTATCGATACAATTTATCGCCGAGTTAAACCGCAACATTACGTCATATCGAGAGGTCTGCATCGAATTAATTGGGACATAGACTTTAATTATAGACTGCAAAGATATGATATTGCATCTTAATTGTATGATAGTGGTATTGGGTATTTCAATTTGGGTTTATTGACGTGAAATTAGTGTTGACCTTGGTGCTTTCATCGATTGGTTATGTAAGTTGCACAATGAGTTGAGTGCCCGAGTCGTGCGCAGGAGTCGGTAGGAGTTCGTGACCGTCGCGTCACATGTAGACGTGAACTCCTCGCCCTTGGGGCCAGCTAACACCATTAACGACATATATTAACGGGCTATTTGGTTTCGTAACCGATGAACGATTTAATTACATCGGAATCGTGTCAATGTTACGTATTATGTGACAATTAAGCAATCAATAAGATTCCGAAGATGAAATGTGTGATCATCGGGATGACGACTTCACTTGTTAAGACTATCATTATCAAATTAACAAAGAAATCGTTCTTTTTATTGGTCTTCTCGCAGAAATTTCCGAGAAATGTAGCTGCTCAACCGGACATTTTGGCGATGCTAAAAGATAGGGGATCTTTTAGCATCGCCAAAATGTCCGGTTTAAAATGAATATTACATAGTAAGCAATTTGCTCTAAGGGCGCCCCCCTGCGGGACACGGACCTCGGCTAAGGGGTAACAAGCTATTGTATTTGGGAACAGCTGAATCGTTATTATTTAATTTATAATAGGGGATAGTAATGTCTTAGGTTAGAAAAACAAAAATCTAAAATATACGCGATAGAATCAGTTTAAAAGCGTTTTACTATTATGTAATAGGGGACATTTAAATCATCAGGCGCGGGCGCGAGCATGGGTCGGGGGGCGGATAAGTATTTCTTCCTTGAACGGAGTGGTGTTGTAGCGGCGATGGGCCTCCACAACCTCGGTGAGGCGGGCATCCTCGTCGGCCAGGGCGGTCAACCGGTCGGGACAAAGAAATCCATCCCATTTTATTATTTAATACGAGGCAGCAAAAGCTAAACATCACGTATATCGCGACAGATGGAAGCCACTAAAATTCTAATCATCTATTCTCCTTAACCTTCGACTGATTGCACTAACACGTTTGCGTGAACAAATAACACAGGTTTTTCGTTATTCTCATCCAATGCGGAAACCAACATAGAGATGTTAATATAAAACATTCAAGACTGAATCGTTAATTATTCAAACATATTTAATGAGCAAATGCACCGGGCGACGCGCGGCGAAGCGACGCCTGCGCCTCCACTCAAAGAATTAGGTCGTTGGCGAGCGCCGGCGCCGCGCAAATCGTGCGTGTACTGTTTACCCAAGCTACGATATATACTCACGTTCCTAACTTACTCCTGAACGGTTGAAAGCATGACTAATTAATTGCCGACCATTGAGTGGGCCGACTCACATTCACAGCTAATACGATGAGGTGTTTTAATTGCTGTACATGAAATAATAAAGAAAGTGATGTGGAAAGTATTGCCATATAAGTCAGCTTCTGTAAGCCATCTTACATTTACATAGGGGCATGAACCCGATGCGTAACTAAAAATAGAGGAAACAAAACCCGGATGTTAAATGTCACACGTTCCAGAGGAACGCACACGCAGTTAAAAAGAGACAAAGTGTGTAGGAAAAGTCCTTAAAGGGCCATTTAGCAAAACAGATGACAAAGATAACACTATAAATGTACACAAACAGGTACAGGAGGCAGATTCTACTTCCGCAATTATGAGTCGCCGCCGGAGGGGTACATCTGTTCTTACTAAAAGGTTAACGAGCGACATTAAGCACATTTTGTCTGCACAAACGGCAAAAAGGTTGATGCAGCGAGCGGGGAAACTGAACATCTCACTGTCATGAGATATCACTGTCACTGACGTGGGATTTACGTAACACAAGATTGTTCTAGAGGTGATTAAGGTCGTGAAGGTTAGTGCGATTTATCTACTAGTTTCTTATGAAATTGTTTTTATGATTGGACAAAACAAATAACATTGGAACGCACAATTTAATTATGTGAATCATACTATATGGCAACACATCTGAGGGCCTAGCACCAATATTTCAACGTATAGTATCGTAATCGTAACGTTAATGTGAGTGAATTTTGAATCGAAAATACTTGATTCGCACATATTTTTGACTTTATTCATACCTATTTATGATACGAATTGTGTTTGTCGTATAAATTTGAACGAAAATTCTACAGGATAGTTGTATTATCGAATCAAAATTCACTTACATTATACATACACATACGATTGCGATACTATCATCATTTCGGCCGAATGAAGTCCACTGCTGGACATAGGCCTCCCGCAAAGATCACCACAACGACCGATATGGTTGTGTTGTGGGCTCATTGGGGGGTTTTGCCATAATCGCCACGCTTGGCAGACGGGTTGGCGATCGCAGTTGAGCTTATAATGTACTCGAAGGACGCTGCTGCCCATCCTCCGGCTAATCCCTTAGTCAACGACACCCACAGGAGGAGATGGAGTGGTGGTATTCTGAGCCGGCACCACACAACAATACTATACGTCAAAATATTCGTGCTAGGCCCTCAGTTATGAAGAAGGAAGGAAGGGCTGCAGAGTCTCCCTCTGCATACCGTCCCATTTGCCTGCTCGACGAGGCTTCGAAGCTATTCGAAAGAATAATTACCCGAAGACTCGTTGAGCACCTGTCGCGAGTTGGCCCCGACCTGGCCGAAAGTCAGTATGGCTTCCGGCAGCGGCGGTCCACCATCGACGCGATTCTTCGCGTCCGCTCGCTGTCGGAACAGGCAGTGTCCCGGCGGGGTGGGGTGGCGTTGGCGGTCAGTCTAGACATCGTCAACGCCTTCAACTCCATCCCGTGGGGCGCTATTAGGGCGGCACTAGTCTATCATCGGTGTCCGCCCTACCTGCAGGGCATCATTGGGGCCTATCTGCGTGATAGGCACATTCGCTACGTGGGCAGGGACGGTAGCGTAAAGCGGAGGGAGATTACGTGCGGGGTTCCGCAGGGGTCAGTTCTCGGCCCTCTCTTATAGAACCTCGCCTACGATGCGGTCCTGCGTGTCGTTCTCCCTGCTGGCGTCAGCTTAGTCTGTTACGCTGATGACACTCTGGTGTTGGCCAGCGGGGAGTCCTTCGAGGGAACCATCCGGCTTGCGGAGCAAGCGGTGGCAATTGTAGTGGCCAAAATCCACGCCCTGGGTCTGCGGATAGCGCCTCAGAAAACCGAGGCGCTATGGTTCCACAAACTGCCGAGAAGCAGAG
The DNA here is from genome assembly GCA_947459985.1 of Diloba caeruleocephala. Classification (NCBI taxonomy): domain Eukaryota; kingdom Metazoa; phylum Arthropoda; class Insecta; order Lepidoptera; family Noctuidae; genus Diloba; species Diloba caeruleocephala. The sequence goes on along the minus strand of OX381608.1, from coordinate 26,379,730 downwards.
AACCACCCAGTTCGTGGATACGCGTTGGTGACGCGCAAATCGGGGTGGGCCGGTACATGAAATACCTGGGGCTCACCCTGGATAGTCGTTGGGGCTTCGAAGAGCACTTCCAGCGCCTCGTCCCCCGAGTCGAGAGGGTAGTGGGTGCTCTACACCGGCTGCTGCCCAATCTCGGGGGACCATGTGAGGAAGTTCGCCGTCTCTACGGAGGAGTCGTGCGGTCCGTGGTCCTATACGGGGCGCCTGTATGGTCAGCTCGACTATCAGGCGCCCAGCGCTGCAGAACCAAAATTCATGGTCTGCAGCGCAGAGTGGCTATCCGGATCGCACGAGGATACCGAACGGTGTCCTACGAGGCGGCAACTCTCCTGGCGCGTTTTCCGCCTTTTGACATCCTGGCGGAGATGGATGCGTGGGTCTACGTTCAGACACGCTCCCTCCGCCAGAGCGGCGAAGGCGCGCCTCCAGGGGCGTTGGACAAGCTGCGGCGGCTAGCTCGGCGGCGCGCACTTGTAAAGTGGCGTCATCGCCTGCGGATGCAGTTTGCAACCAAGCGCGTCGTCGAGGCCGTCCTGCCGCTCTTTGGAGCCTGGCTCAAAAGGAGCGAGCGCGTCACCTACCGCCTGACGCAGGTGCTCACCGGGCACGGTTGTTTCGGCGTGTACCTGCACAGGATAGGACGCGAGGCCACGGCACAATGCCACCATTGTGATAGCGACCAGGACACCGCACAGCACACGCTCGAGGCGTGCCCTGCGTGGGCCGCCGAGCGGCGGATCCTGGTCGATCGGATCGGGCAAGATCTCTCTCTGCCAGCAGTAGTGTCGGCTATGTTGGCAGAGCACGACAATTGGAATGCAGTGGTCTCCTTCTGTGAGAGCGTCATGCTCCAGAAGGAGACCGCAGAGCGGGATCGGGAGAGGGCCGATCCCGCTCGAAGAAGAAGGAGACGGCGCCGGGGTAACAACCGCCCTGGCGCCTAATTCCGATACGCCTGAAAACCCCTGCCGTTGCTATAAGGTGGGGGACCTCTGGGTTCGCGGGTGCGTAGATTGGGGAATCTGCGTGCCCACACCAAGCGACCCAAGAGAAGACGGTAGCACGCATGTGGTCACGCGCTGCCGTGGGACGCACTGGGGGATCCTTTACAATCCCCCTGGGGGGGGTGACCGCTTTACAGTCACCCTCTCCGAGATGTGCCAATAGGCGTGGCACCAGTGGGTGGCTCTAGTGTGATCATACGAGGACCTGGAGCCTCCCTTAGGTGCCGAAGATGACCGCTCCAGTGGTTTTAGCCGGTAGGAGTCCGGCATACCCCTTCGTCCTTCCCCGGGGCGAAGGAAGTTCATGATGAATTTCCACTGGGCACCAATAAAAAAAAAAAAAAAAAAAAAAGGCCCTCAGTTAGGCGAACGGTACGCTTGACGCATTCGAGCGCATTCACAGATGTCCTTAAGACACACTGACTCAACTTTAACTCCACTTTACTAACAAACTAGTCGTATACTAGACTTCACATATCGTCACGAAACAGGGTCGCTGTTGAAGTCAGCGTGCGTGTTGAGCGTGCGTTCCATACTTTATAGAGCGATATGTAAGAGGAGATCAAGTTTACCGTAAGGCCCGATTACGTCGGTTATAAATCGAATCCGGACCGCAGAGACGCGCCGAATTCGGTCGCATGCGATTTGTTGATTGGCGACTGAAGTTCAGGTTTGATAAACGTGATCCAGTTGTTCGTATATCGGATGAACTGATTGATTTTAATTACCCGTGTTTGGAGCCTGAATAAGGTCACCTTGATGAAGATAGCGTTATTGTAGAGTGTAAAAGTTGAACTAAACGAAGAAAAAAGCAATAATTTACCACGTTAGCGGTCTGTGTGAGCGTCTAGCAACTTAAAACAAGAATTAAGACACAAACAGTTAAGTTAATTAGCATGCGGTGTAACGGTGAAACACATCACAAATCTGTCACGAGACTCGCGAGGCAACAACAATATTATGTCAACTTTATTAAAGCTGCGAGTTAATGCCACAGTAACAGCAGCGCTTTAGTAAAGCTAATAAGTACTACATGCTTTTCTGGTTTTACTAGATGATTTACAAAAAATACATTCAAAGTAAGTCAGAGGTACTCGGGTACCTACACTTTTATTATTTCATACGGTGAAAATATACTATGTCTCCATCCTGGGGAAGGGCGGGAGGGGCATGCCGGACTCCTACCGGCTTAAACCACCGGATCGGTAATCTTCGGCACCGAAGGGAGGCTCCAGGAACTCGAATAACCTCCATATAGAGCAACCCCAGTGGAGGATAAGTGACTGGGGATTGTAAGAGATTCTGCCGATCCCTCACTGTACGTTGCGGTGCGCACACGGCGGCACGTGACCACGTGCGCGCCACCGTCTTCCCGGGGGTCGCTCAGTATTCCCCAATCGGCGCGTTCGCGACCCCCAAGCAGTGGTACAGACATAGCTTTACTCTTGCAATAAGAGACTGATCAGTGAATTTCTAGATGAAAATCACATATGGAACGTTTTTATATTCCCTTTTACGGATATTTCATTATGCTACTGAGACAACTGATGGTCCCAGTTACCTAACCGAGTGATTCCGAATAACCTACTGATCTGGAGCATAAGGTACGACAAAATACAATTAGCATTATGAAAAGTGTAAAAATGTACAATGTATAGCGTCGACAGACGCGAAGAAAAGGTAAGCTAAATAAAATCGTTTAAAGTAGCGACGGGCGATTCCTACCAAAAAAAACAATGAAAAAATTCGACAAGTGTACAATCGTGTATTCGATTGCTGATTTATAAGTATTCACCGAATAACAATCGAATGAAAATGAACAACCGTATACAATTGCGCGTAAGTGGTGACATGATTTCTAGAAAGTTCGTCAACATGATATATAATAACACAGATTGGTATTTAATTGTAATTGAGTAAATTAAACAAACAATTCACCCATCCCTAGTTTATAGGTTTAAAGAAAGTAGTGTCAGTAGACTTGATTCACATAGAACAAAGAACTACTGCATCTGTATATCATCACCTTTTGTGTTGCCTAATATCTTAGCAATCTCTTCGCTCTTATAGTGTGGAGTATACTTAACGCGACCACAAACTAACGGGGCACCATTACATTTTACATTTCATGAGCACAAACAGCCCCGTGGGAAACGTCAACGGAGCCACACTGAGAGCTCACTGTGTTCATACCTCCATAACAAGCGTAGGTCGAGGTTGTGTGTTTGACTATGTTAGCATTCTTTTTTAACAGACAAGAAATTTCTGGTAGGTTCCCCAAGAACCACCTTTTTTTTTGTGCCCGCAATGAACAAGTATGAGTGGAACATCAGTGTGTTCAATGTTCTGCTGGTGAAGTAATCTTTTACACTCTGTGGAATGGCGCTGCTAGAAACGATTGAAGTGTGCTCAGTATCTGGCAAACCTTATAAAACCCTTAAAGGAATACTACTTGGCTGTTGCACGTTCTAATTACAGCTACATATAAAAAAAGAATATTTACTCGAGTTGTATATAAATTTGATTTATGATATATATTTCCGTGTGGAGTCACTATAAATCATATAGCACCACTCCATCTCCACCTGTCGATGTCGTAAAAGGCGACTACGCGAATCTAAACCGCAAGGTTATAGGCAGCAGCGTCTTTTCTGTGGAACAGCCACCATACTGCGCTCACCAACCCGCCTGCCAAGTGTGGTGAGTACTGACAAATACTTCCCAATGACAACACAACTGTGAAAATCTATTGGGGTGGTAGTTCAGCTGTGGACGTCCTTCGTGATATTATGATGATAATTTTACTTCTTAAACATAAAATTCATTACTTCTATCATGTTTATTCCTATTTTAAATTACTTATTTTGTACCGGAGTCTACTCTTTTCTCTGCCAGCCAAGGTTGCCTTGTAGAAATGGCCGAATATGATAAGACTACCGTGTCTAGATTAATCATAAATTGTATCCTGTTTTTTTTACATTGTTTTTAGCGTACTGATATTACAGCCTACGCTAAAGAAAAAGAAAAATGTTGGTTACTATTATTTATTATAAAAAAACGTTATAGTTTTGATATTTAACTTCTTCAAACGTTCCTCTCGCAGGTCTGCTGGAAGAGATTTCTATAGAAATAAGCACTACCTTTGTACTTTACTCTCCTATATCATTGTGATGTTGATACATAAATAAAAATTAGAAATACATGTATAATATATTTAAAATGCCGTGTGGTGCCGGCTCAGAATGCCACCACCCCATCTCCTCCCGTGGGTGTCGTAAAAGTCGACCAAGGGATTGGCCGGAGGATGGGCAGCAGTGTCCTTCGAGTACATTAACAACTCAACTGCGATCGCCAACCCGTCTGCCAAGCGTGGCGATTATGGCAAAACCCCCCAATGTGCCCACAACACACCCATATCGGCCGTTGTGGTGATCTTTGGGGGAGGCCTGTGTCCAGCAGTGGACTTCATTCGGACGAAATGATGAAAAAAAAAAAAAAAAAATATTATTTAAAAAGAAACACTAGATTTTAATTCACATTCAGAAAAACGGGTGGGTAATGGCTTGTATAACAATAAGCGGAAAAATCTTTACCTTTTAGAACCTATTTAAATTAACAAACTAGTTAAACAATAGGCAGTTTTAGTTTCATCACATCATATTTATATATACATTAATGGTTACAATAATGATCTTATTATTAGAACTGTAAAAGGGGACATTTAGTTAAATTCAATTTTATTTCAATATTACAGTTCTAATAATAGTGACAGTGACCATGACAGTTTAAAAACTTATAATAATGATCTTGTTATAGATATTATCTATAGTATATTTTTAAAGGATATATCTATCCATTTCCCGGGGACATTGGTTGGATTTTATTAAAAGAAATCCTTCGCGGCACTGCACTGACCAAGTAGTTGGCTGACTGCGCTGCGTGTCGCGGGTTCGATCCCCGCACGGTACAAATACTTGTATGATCTACAGATGATTGTTTCGGGTCTGGGTGTTTGTGCATGTGAGGTTTATGTCTGTGAACTGTCCCCATGATAGAGAAGAAACTCTAGTGTGGGGCATCATCATATCAGCCACAGGACGTCCACTGCTGAACAAAGGCCTCCCCCTTAGATTTCCACAACGAGCGGGTACACGCCGCTCTCATCCAACGACTCCCAGCGACCTTCACCAGATGTGGGGCATAGTATTATAAAAATAAACTCTGTTGTTTTCTATTTTATTTCTTTAATAATTAATTAATAAAGTTGCTGTTTGAGCACAAAAAACAGAAAATAAAAACCGGACAAGTGTGAGTTGAACTCGTGTGAAGAGTGTTCCAAAATTGCTGAATATATTGTCTATTGTTAAATATAGTTTTGTATCAATAATTTATCCCAAGAACAAACTTAGCATCGTGGTTGAAAATCATATTTTCCATACATTCAAACTGCAAATGTAGGTTTGTACGCACAATATTGAAAGATTTACCATGTTGTTTTAAGGCAATAGACATCTTATAGGTTTTCCTATAATCTATAGGTAAAGATATATTTTTTTCAAAATTTTAGGCTTAGTTGTTTCCGAGATAAGCAATGGTCAGTTTTCGTTAATTTTCTTAAATAACTTTAAATCTATATAACTAAATATAAAAAAATAAATATATTTGAGACTCACGACAAGCCACCACCACAGTAACCAGTTTGCAAAACTTTATTCTTTAATTTTCTATATTGCCCGCCAAAAGTGACCCCATATTCAAAATTCATTTATTTACGTTACACGTCCGTGTTTGGGTTGCGGAAATCGATATGTGTACCAAATTTCAACTTAATCGGTCCAGTAGTTCCGGAGCAAATTGGCTATGACAGACGTCCGACAGACACACGAGTGATCCTATAATGGTTCCGCCGTTTTTTCCTTCGGACATTCGGAACCCAAAAAAAAAACTCTTTTCCCAATTTTATTACAAGTACACACACAGATAAACACCACCGCGTTGTAATAAAATCGTGAAATATTAATGTATTTTTTAAGCGCTCAAACAACAACATTACTTATTTTATAGCGAAAAAATGGAAATTGCAACTTGTTTTTTTTTAATAAACGCGACACGTACAACATGCCGATTGTCCTCCTTAAAATTAAGTCCACTATTTTTGTGGGCCCCTTTAAATTGTGCCTATTTAAAGCAGAACACCTACTTTTCTGACAAAACATGCAAATGATAAATATCTTGGAAACCCCACGCTATCACAAAACTGTTGACGCTAGTTAGGTTTTTATAACAGTATTCATCGTTAGTTCTACGCTTTAGGGGACCGTTTAATTGCGGTGACAGTGAATAGGTAGCTATTAACACATTAAGATACTAGAACCGCGTCTAATGACTGTCACAGTTCAGGAAAAAGTCCAGTAGCACAGACACCATTGTTTCACTCATACTGCTGCCACAGTGTGAGTTGTGTAAACAATTCACGCTACCACGTGTTCTAATAGTATACGCAAACGCAGAAGTTAACGACCTAAACATAATAGAACCTCTATAACATTTGTTCGACGATCATTGACGTTAAGCAACGGTCGGCGCAGTCAAACCATAGATGGGTGACGGCATACTGGTATTAGAACTGAGGGCCAATTCTCGTAATTAATTTACACTATGACTGAGACATGACCAAACTGAGATTAAATTATGAATTGACTGAAAAAATGGTATTCTGCTACTCTTAAAGTTAAGTCGGATTTCAGTATAATCTCGATCTAGTCTCATTTCAGTCTCAATTTTGACATTTACTTAATGACAATTCAGTACATGTGACAGTTCGAAATGTTAGCAGAATACCGTTTTGACTTCGATCAACTTTCGATCCATTTTCTCACCATTTGATCACCATGCTTGCTTTTAGCGTGTTGGCGATTTTACACCTATATGTCCAGGTATTCTCACCATGCTTTCCTTCACCGTTAAAATATGTCTTAGATTATCTAAGAAAGTATATCATCATCATCATCATATCAGCCATTTATGTTGTAATTTTAGGGGGTATTTGCCAACACTCACCACGCTTGGCAGGTGGGTTGGTGAGCGCAGTATGGCTTTTCACAGAAGAGACGCCGCTGCCCTCTGGTTTATAGTACCTTAGTTACCTTTTACGACATCCACGGGAGGAGACAGAGAGGCTATTATCCTTATTCGGACACCAAGTATATATAACATTGAAAAAGTAAAATTAGTTATTGCCGGGATTTGAACCCGCAACGTATTGCTCAAGAAGCGAGTCCATAAGCCTCTGGGCCGCCACAACTGAATTTAATTTGGAACTTGATATATTTTAGGGTTAACAATTAGTGTCCTGTTTCCTTCAACTTCTAAAGTTTCAAACGCTTCTGTCCAATACTTTGAGTATAAAGTATACATAGTCACTAGACTATTAAAAGTACTAACTTTTACACGTGCCGGATAATAATACCACAACCCTATCTCATCCCGTGGGTGTCGTTAAAGGCGATTGTGGTATTATCCGGAGGATGGCCCGCAGCGTCCTTCGAGTACATTTACAACTCAACTGCGATCGTTAACCCACCAAGCGCCCAATGAGGACACAACAGAAGCCAATACGGGGCGTTGTGCGACCAATTGGGGGAGGCCCATGTCCAGCAGTGGACATCTATGAAATGATTATTGATAACCACTACATGAAAGCCATCCTCTTTAAGTGCCCATAAAATCATTTATTTAAAGACAACTTAGCGATAAGTAGTACCTATAAATGATATTTAAAAACATTAATTATTTTGTAATGGATACCGCACACACACGAAGATCGCTTCACGACATAATTTATTTAAGTGATGGTAAAGATATCATCAATATTCATTCATATCATAAAACCACAGGAAACATTACGAAAATATGACGCGATTCGAATTTCGTGGTCACAATCCATTACGGTGCATCATCGATATAATAAAATTTTACTAGTAGTGTATTGTAAAATAATATCAGCTACAAACGTATATAATTATAATCCCATGTAGAACCTGCTTTTTATTGTTCTCTGGTGGAAATTCTTCATGGACTCTGCCCCGGGATAGGGCGAAGGGGCATGCCGAACTCCTCCCGGCTAAAACCACTTGAGCGGTCATCTTCGGCACTGAAGGGGGGCACCAGGTACTCGTAAGATCAAACTAGAGCCGCCCGTTGGTCCCCCCTTCTGCACTTCACGGGAAGATTGTAAAGGATCCCCATGTCTTGCTGTGCGTTGTGCTGCGCACACGGCGGCACGTGACCACGAGCGCGCCACCGTCTTCGCGCGGGTCGCTTGGTATGAGCACGAAACTCCCCAATCTGCACACCCGCGACCTATAAGCTCCCTGCTGTAACTCTGGAGAATGGGGTAATGAATCCGTAATCCGTGTGGTGTCCGGATGAAGAATACAGCACCACTGCATCTCTCATGGATGTCGTAAAAGGCGACCAAGGGACTCTAAACCAGAGGAATGGACAGCAGTGTCCTTTCTGTGGAACAGCAGCTCTACTGCGCTAACCACCCCACCCGCCTAGCATGGTGAGTACTGACAAATTCCCCCTAAGCGCGACACACTGGATGTAATGGGTCGATTATGGGGAGGCCTTTGTTCAGCAGTGGACGTCTTGTGCCTGATATGATGAAGATAATAAATAAATAACTAAACATTCTGAATTGCAGCGGTTTTCCTGATGTTTTGAACACTGTAAAGTATCTGGAAAAACAAAGATCTATATACGTTTGAAAGTGTTTTATTACAATGAGTAATAATCGCGATAACCTAAGACATTACCATTTAATTCCTCAATTCATTGAAAAACACTATAGTACAATTAGAAGACACAGTTTAATTATTGTTCCACATAATACACACGAACGTAAGTACTATCCACATTCCTCGTATTCATTCGCAAGAATCCGTACAATATGCCAGTATTAAAAATAAAAATTTCCGTCAACGTGATTACTGTACCTACGTGTCTTTTAAAGCCTCATCCATAATTTTCAATTATAAAGTAATGACAGTAAAAATATTATTAATATCGACCTACAACAGGAGCAAAAAGTCATCGCGCCGCGCCGAACATCAATTTCATGCTAATTGCTGAAATCACTCACCCTGTAAGCATTTCTGGCTATTTTATTAATGGATACGTTATTAATAAATAATCAATTTGCGTTTCGGATAGCTGTATTTTTATACAATGTTGCCATTTTTGTGAACAATGGATCTCTTATACCCTTCCGTCTTGGGACGCACTATTAATTATATTTTACACGCGATGAATTGCACGACGATATAAGATTGTTTCCATTCCATTAAATGGGTAATGCTTTTTAATATGCACCTCAATGTATATTATTTTAACCGAGCATTATGCAAGTAATTTATTTTGCGATGCCATATTAATGTTAAATACCTAAACAGAAATAACTTTGGGGAGGAAAATATGATAAATTGAATTAAAAGCAAAGTATTCATTGATAGATGAAATAAACTACATCATTTCAGCCAAATAAACCCATTGCTGGACACAGCCTTCCCCAAATATCGCGACTATAACTGATCTGGGTATTGTGTGCTCATTGCGGGAATTGGTTTTAATCGCCACGCTTGGCGGGCGATTTGGCGATCGCAGTAAGTTGAAATTGATGTGGTACTCGAAGGAAGCAGCTGCTTATCCTGCGGCTACTCCAATACGCGACACCCGCAGGCCAGTCTTGGTGCCACACGGCAAATAAACATATTTGCAAATAAACTAAGACGTATTCCAATTAATCTAAAGTATATCGAACAAAGCTTAATAATAACGGAGGATTATATCCTGTTTGTCAGTTATTGCGGTGCAGTCGTGACCTTAACACTTGCAGATAAATTTATCCTGTTACATACGACCACTGCACCGAAGCACGTAAAAACTAAATACAAAAGAGCGGCCGCCATATTGAACACATCAACTAAGGATGAGAACCTGACACCGAGACGGAGCCGTAACGAGACACGCTCATTTATTTAACAATGCACTACCAAAATAGGAAAACCACGCTCGTCAAGAAATCCGCACCTGCCGATGACCTCCAGTCTAACGGGCATCCCTCAGTACGGCCAGTCGCATGGAAGCTATCAAACGTATCAAACGCTGCACTCGATGTTACCAAGCGAGGGTTCTACTCTGACTGGTCAATTTATCCAGCGCTTTGAATAAAGGTCGCGAGGTCGAGAGCACTACAACGGCTAGTTTGCGGCGTCAAAAGACTTAGGTTATGTGTGTCGAATAACAGTACAAATAAACATTGGCAAGACTGTATCGTCAAATTAAAGTTACATGTGAGTCATGATTCAGCGATCTAACCGGTAACCTGGCATCCCGTTGTCATCTGCGATTTGCGAGTAACATTAGACAATCAGTCCTAACTAGGTGGGCCAAATGTTCTCCGGTTCAGCATGTACCTTTCGGTAACCTGCAACAGCAACTGACTTTATTCATTCTACCTTCTTCATCAAATCTGTTTGACAAGACTTCGGCAGATTTATCTCGGCTCTGATTCTTGTATATCTATAAATATTTTTCACTTCTCATTAGTATATATTTATTATATATATATGTACACACGTGTTTATTTCATCATATCAGCCATTTATATGTGACGTGTTTGGGGGGTATTTGCCAATAATCACCACGCTTGGCAGGCAGGTTGGTGAGCGCAGTATATGTACTGTTCCACAGAAGGGACGCTGCTGCCCGTCCCTCAGGTTAGAATCCCTTAGTCGGCTTTTACGACATCCAACGGGAGGAGATGGAGTAGTGCTGTATTCTTAATCCGGACACCACACGGAAAACGTGTTTATTTAGTATATGTATTATTATTACACTTTTGTTTTCATGTCTTCACATCTATACCAGTCTTTCACATTTTATTGGTGCACCTACCTTGTTGTTCTCTGCATCACCTAAAGGCTGTCTGGTAGAAAATGCCTACATCATTAAGACCACCATTGTACACTTGTACATTAAGCATAAAAAAAAAAAACAGCAGTTCGGTCGTGTGTGATCTTTGGGACGGTACGCTCAAACAAGCTTGAAGTACTAGAGGTGATTAAGAGACGCGGTAAGCTAATTCAGCATAGACATGACATAGACGCAGAGTTGCACGCTTATCAGTCTTTATTGGATACATTCGGCGTTGAAATTACTCGACTTAATTAGTTCCCTCAAGCCCATTCTATTTTTGGACAACCAGACGAACGGCATTGCGCCACCGTTATGTTGTGGACCTTCCAACTATAAAGCAGGAAGCGTTTTGCTTGCTATTTTTTCCTGCGTACCGCTATGGAGTGGAACTTCTTACCGGAGTCCGTGTTTCCAGATAGCTACAACCTAGGAGAATTTAAGCCACGAGTGAGGTTTAAGGTAAGGTTACTTGTATGCTAGCATGTTTCATCACTGACCGCATCGTCGCTTAACATCGGGCGAGAGAGTCGTCAAACCAAAACGATATAAAAACCTGCAACTTCCTCTAATATTACTCATTAGACATTACGTTAGAGCATACCGTTCTATACGTATAATGAGTCGAGTTTCCCACGGTGAATGCCCACAAATGACTAAATAACACTAGAGTAACTGCACACAACACGTAAGCATTGTTTTACCTTACAATATGGAAACATTCATCCAAAATATGAACAAACGCAATTGAAACAACGTGGTAATAAAGATTCTGGATTCTAAGCTACACGTTGTCAATTTGAAAGATATATTTGATGAATCCTTTTTTTATTTATGTCCAGTGGAAATTCTACATGGAACTTCCTTCACCCCGGGGAAGGGCGAAGGGGTATGCCGGACTCCTACCGGCTAAAACCACTGGAGCGGTCATCTTCGGCACCGAAGGGGGGCTCCAGGTCCTCGTAAGATCACACTAGAGCCGCCCATTGGTGCCACGCCTTTAGGCACATCTCGGAAGGGATGACTGTAAAGCGGTCACCGCCTCTAGCGGAGGGAAGGCGACTGTAAAAAGGTCGCCCCCCAGGCACTTCTCGAGGAGGATTGTAAAGGATCCCCCCAAGCCTAGCTTTGCGCTGTGCTGCGCACACGGCGGCACGTGACCGCGTGCGCGCCACCGTCTTTCCGGAGGATTCGATGAATCCTACCGTATTTTTCACAGAAACTGATTGTCATTTCCCATACTAATCAGTCTTCTGTTCGTGAATTCATCATAAAACAGCAACTAACTTTAGGGAACATTAATAAACCTAACGAAAGTCGACGTCCCAAAATCAATCTCCCTAACATCTTGTAAAGGATCTGTCAGACCTACAATCATAAGTTAAGCCGCGGCCCAGCCCCTGCCACTTCGGGTTTCAAACTAACATACCAAAGAGATCAGAAAAGAGATCGACAGACGAGACAAAAGAGCAAAGACACAAAACAATTCCGTAACGAAGCAGGATCAATTAATATTGAAATAGGCAGACACCCACCTGTTCTGCCACGGTAGAGATAAAACGCCGCCGCCAGACAATATTATGATAAATGGCACGTAGGATATGGACGTTATAATTTATGACTTATATGCAATAGAAACGCTTCCTTAGACTTCATGGGGCCTCCATTAGATTATCAATTAACCTCATACATAACACGGTGTTTTCTATTATAATTATTAATGCATAATATTAATAAGGTTCTGTAATGGGACTGAGGTAAAATGATAATTTAAATAAGTGTAAAATTCTTAAAATACTAGCTGGGACCCGCGGTTTCACTTGCGTTTAATTTAAAAGAAATTTAGAGTACTTCGACATAGACACTTGACATAGAATATATGTTGGATTTCAAGGGTTTAATTGTTTTTGCGCGGAACCCTAATTATTTTTCTAAAATAAAAGTAGCCTAAGTTATTCCTTATAACATCAGCTATCTGCCAGTGAAAGTCCCGTCAAAATCGGTCCAGACGTTTAGGAGATTACCCGGAACAAACAGACAGACAAAAAAAAAAAGCTGTTATTTTGACATTACAAACAGACACTTCAATTTTATTTATCTGTATAGATAATTATTATAATAAAAACAATAGTATTATAAAGAGTCTTTCACAATAAATTGAATCTTGGATATTAAAGGTGCTATTCAAGTATTTCTGATAACTACGTAGTGAGCGTAGCCGTCGTATCCAATTTGTTTCGAAGCCGCTGCAACATTGTTCTAGTAATAAATTTTCCCCACCACCCGTGTTGAAAGGAACATTGATTTATTGAAATGTTGTTTGTACATGATCCCCGAGAACGTGTTAAGCTGACGGTTAACGTAACTAGCCTCCCAGTTGATCTTCGTTAGCGGGGCCTAGCTAGCTTCAATATATAAACATCAGCTTCCAACGTTGAAATGCGACATAAGCATTCGAGAGACGACGGCGACGATAAAAACTAAAATTGAATTGATGGTGATCATACTAATAAGATAACAATATGAACAGTTTCTTAAGCTGACCCTGACAATAAACGAGGAACACGTAGCGATGAAGATGAAAAATGAAGATAAAATAATAATCAAGTGACCATAACAAGGCAAGTGTCAGAATTGCACTTGCGGCTGACGCACAGACAATACGTATTGCACATAATCTTATCAACGTGAAATATTCGACAAACACAGGCGGAAGAAGAAAAATATTACAAAAATAAACATTCTGTAAATGGCGAAAAACGATTTAGCCGAGTGCGTACGTTCCAGCAGAAACAAAATAGCACTATCGAGATAAAATTAAGTCACAAAGAAGCCTGGCCGGAGGTTACTCTTGTCACCCCATTAATTCTGTGTAAAATGGCAATAAGTTAGCCGTTTTACGAGTCGAATATCTACTGATATTAATTAACAATACGAGCTTCCGTAGTTGACGCTTTGCGGATAATCGAAATGTTTATTTAAATCGGCAGAGGTTAAATGTAATTTCAAGATGAACAATGATTATTGGTTAAACGATTTCACGCACTCGACCGGTAATATTTTACGCCTTATTCGGGGTAGAAGACAAAATAATTTTGTGCAATTACAGAAATTATTCGAGTGTTTGTCAAAGTTAAAACCTGATCAACGCATTTTATTTCCAAAATATAGACAGTTGACATTTCATTACATCACGTCTTTGACGCGTTTGATGACTCAGATGGATGGCATTTAGTTGCGAAATTATTTTGCATATTCGCCTTGCTTTTTAATCACTTTCAACGGGGATATCAATTTCATATAGCGGAAATGACCGGTCGAGCAAGCAATGTATGCAATATTGATGTTTATACTAAGTAAAATAGTGTCTAATTTCGTATGCGTCTTTTGACCTGACCTTCCGGGAGGATTACTTAAATCCCTATTAGTTTCACGCGGAGACTATCGATCTGTTTAATCTCTAAGCAACGGTTTGATCAATATGCGGTAATATGAGCTGTCAACGGTACAAGGAAAAGTTCAGGTATGTGTTGACACAGACGAACATAATTAAATAGCATTAGATACGAGTATAACACGATTCTAGGTAATATTGCTACAGCATTTCATTGCAACTGCAAAAATATAGGATCGTTCCAACATAATTTGCCGTATCGGGGCAATGCGTGGCCGTTTATTTTTTATTTTCGTTGGGACATTATCATGGACTTCCTCCGCCTTGCGAAGGGCGGAGGGGCATGCCGGACTAGAACCGGCTAAAACCACACGGCGTCCTTTCTCTTATTTCTAGCCGGGGGTGAGGTGTACGCTTTGTCTGCATTAGACCGCGCCCCCGGCAGGTATCAGCCCGTCCGCATTTGAAGGGCCTCTTCTCTGTGCGACCTTGCTGGCCGCACCTATCCTACGGAGAGGCGCGCGCAGAACACTCGCGCCGCCATTTCAGGCCTGTTTCTGTTCGGGCGACGGACCGCCCCTATTCCGTCGCCCTCAGGCCGATCCATATGGTGGCCGGAGATCGTTCATCGCCCTCCTCCGACCCCCACACCCGGTGCGTTTTCTACGGCGGGGATCAGATGCGGTTTCCTCTCGTCCCCGCTCTGCCGCCTCCTTTGCTTATCGCGTCCTCTCCAAAGGAGGCGACGGCATCCCACGCGCTCTCGCTTCAGACGATGAACTGAACCACGGCCGGAAGCGAGAGGTCACCACCTTCGAGGCAATGTGTGGTCCTCATAAGTCACAATCAGTTGTCGAGCAATAACAAGCAACTATCGGTAAACTTACGACTTTCGAAGGCACGGTTGGTGTAGTGGCTGATACAGTCGGCTGCTGCGCTCCGGGTCATGGGTTCGATTCCCGCACAGAACAATTTTTTTTTTATTGGTCCCAGTGGAGATTCTACATGAACTTCCTCCGCCCCGGGGAAGGATAGAGGGGCGTGCCGGTCTCTTACCGGCTAAAACCACTGGGGCGGTCATCTTCGGCACCTAAGGGGGGCTGCAGGTCCCTCGTATGATCACACTTAAGCCGCCCACTGGCACCATGCCTATAGGCACATCTCGGAGAGGGTGATTGTAAAGCGGTCACCAGCCTCGGGGGGATTTTAAAGGATCCCCCGAAGCGTCCCTGTGCGCGCCACCGTCAACTATTTATAAAACCTAACAAACCAACGTTATTTCAATGTGCGAAACACTAAGGGCGCCCCTCGCGTCTATTTCTATGTTAAGTCTTATCATATCAGTTGCCTTCAACAACATATAGGTATTTATTTACGCAAGATGGATCGCTATACGCATTCCGCAGTTAATCAATCGCTCATTCTTATGTAACTGGCCTCGTGACAAGGTTAACTCTAAAGTACTTGCCTATCATAAATCTAGATTATGACATGTATGTGCATTGTCGGAACAAAAAAGGGAAGGGAAGGGAAGAGGCCTCTCCCAGCGTGGACGTGTTGTGAGGCACGCTGGGAGAAGTCTATGTCCAGCAGTGGAGACGATGATGAATAAAAATTACTTAATAAAATGCTAAGAAGTTACTTGTGCTACTGTCGCCTACGCGATATGGAGCCAACTCATAAGTCTATAACTACGAGCATAAAACTTATCAGTACAAGTCTGTTGGAACAATCTTAATCAAAATGGCGACTATAATACTAATGCCTACAATTTATTTTGTAGATTCTTAAAACGTACGGTAGGAAAGATACAGCAGGCATATATTTGTGAGTTTTACTATGACGCGGAGCCCCAAAAAAGAATGCTTATCTCATTACGCTTATCTATGTACTACAAAACTGATATACATTTTGTGCTTGTCTTGCTGCTTGTCTTTCTTTTTTTTTCTCTTCAATAGAATTTTTTTTCTTTTCTTCTGGTGTCTTTTTCAATTTCTTGCGAGTCTGTAGTCTGTTGATATCCTGCTTGCCCACGTGGACACGACCCATCTTTGAACCAAAACCTCGATATATTTTTCTTTGTGACTGGTATTACTTCTTTTGCCCGGTTAAGCAGCTAAAAAAAAGGTATTACTTCTCTGGGAATTCTGCATGCTTCTTTGTAAAGGTCAGTAGATCCTGATCTAGTTCTCCTTAATTTGAAATCTATTGAAGGACCTATCTCCTCCAACTCAATTCTAGGTGTTCTATGGCCACTCTTCTTTAGTTGTATTTTGTATGATCTAAAATATATAGTGCCACCTTCAGCGGCTGTAAAACTTATGACACCCTCTAATCCTTGCAGTCTGATGGTTTATATGATAGTAAATGATGAAATGATGATAGATGATAAAGCCAGAGCCAGTATCATCACTTCTGCGTTTGTTTTTATTTAGATGAGCTACATAAAAACATTTCATGTGGTATTCGGATTAATAATACTGCACCACTCCCATCTCCCCCACTGAATCTCGTAAAAGGCGGTATAAACTAGACGGATGGGTAGCAGCGTCCCCTTTCGTGGAATAGTAGCCATGATGCGCTCACCAACCCCGCCTTCCAAGCGTGGTGAGAACTCGCAAATTCCTCCCAAAATGACGACATGATTGTGGAAATCTTTGGTAGGCATTTGTTCGGCAGACCACTTTAGGCTGATGTGATGCTGGTGACGGCTGGATTCAAGCTCGATTTTTAAGAGTTTCAGAAAACCTTCAAACTCTATAAAATAATAAGAAGAACAAGTTGTACACAACGTACCAACATAACATAACATTAACAATTTCTCATAAACACATTTGTCACGGATGGCGATCAACACTTATCTCACAAGATCTACGACGCAGGAGGTCTGAATCATCAAAATATATTTGGACGAAAAAAAAAACGTTCCCGTAAGTGCCAGTAACTAATTCTGCCACCCACATGGTGTTCAAATCGGTTCTTACCAAAAACAAAATTGCGCTAAAACGTGTATCTGAGCTACTCTTTGCTCAAGTTTTAATAGGCGAAGTCAAGATATTTTTGACCTTATAACAAACTCGTAAAACTGGCTACTAAAGCAGCAATACAAACAGCTTCTCGGTAAAAATCTGCATTTTGGTTGTACTTAATGTCTCCAACATAAGTGCTGGCATAGTTAAAAATTGTGCTGTTCTGAATTTAAACTTTTCTTTTTTATTTGCTCGCAGATCTTACAACGTTAATGTGTTAAGGTTTTTTTCTGAGTACGTATGGAGTACTGATGATACAAAGTCGATACAGCTGGCTTACAAACAGATACACATGTAGAATTATGCAAATCCCTTGCAAATCTTTCCTCGTAACGAATATGGTAGCCATGTCGATTTCGCATAAGGAGCTTACAACAAACGTCGGATTAGGTCGTACAGGGATTATTTTTCATGGTCAAGATTATGATATTATGTTTTGTACTGTTAAAGCATTACCCTTCATTTATAGGACTGTACACATTCCATGTCCGGATTACGAATGTAGTACCGCTCCAGCAGCGGACGTATAAATGGCCGATATGATGATGATGAACGTCCTTTGGCTGATGTGATGATTATAAGGTAATAAAGGGCAGTTTTGATTCCATGAATTTACAGAAACGTTTAAGTAGGTAACCGAGAGACGAGAACCAGTTATGATTACTCAATGAATACTGAAATCTAAACATAGCATAATTCTCCCTTGTTCTAAAATGTATGCAGTCAGTACCTCTACTCTGGGAATGGAATGGAACAGCAAACTGAATCATAGCACCATTTCTATGCAGATCAGTGTAGTGACACGGCACCGGTACGGAATGACTCCGAAACCGAACTTGGCTGCGTTCCCAAGCACCTAATAACAGTCTACCAGTAATTTAATACTCTGTACAACAGTCATTTTCTTGTAGATGTTATAATCAATTTGACCTCACTTTTCCTTTTTTCTCTACGACGTCTGTCGGTTGAATATTCATAATATTCTAAATTTGCGTATTCAAATGATTGAGAATCATTGGCGGCCTTTTGCAGGATGTAATAATGTCATGTTTGAAGCCTTTTTCGTTCTAATGACGATATTTATCTTATTAACGATAAATATTTGATAGATATAACGATTATACTCTTGAATATTGCGGAAAGGTCGCCGGTGCCACACGTCTCTAATTTATTTATCATAGTGTGCGTAGGCGCAGCCCACATGCAATAACGAC
Source organism: Diloba caeruleocephala (assembly GCA_947459985.1). Lineage (NCBI taxonomy): Eukaryota > Metazoa > Arthropoda > Insecta > Lepidoptera > Noctuidae > Diloba > Diloba caeruleocephala. Next base: position 26,361,072 of record OX381608.1, on the reverse strand, counting down.
GGGCGATCGTTCTATACTTATTCGTTTTCGCATACCTAATCTAGACTTAATTAATATGGCAGTGAACTATTTGATATTTATTATGCGCAAAAAATCTCACGATCAATTTAGTTTCAAGATTTGGTCCAGTTCAACAGCTTTATAATTACAAAATATAAAGGATGGTCTAGACTTCTAGAGCATGAGTTCTATATTCCGCTGAAAATATGTTGGTATCATGAATGAAGAATGAAGTCCACTGCTGGACACAGGCCTCCCTCAAAAATCACCACAACGACCGATATGGGTGTGTTGTGGGCTCATTGGGGTGATTTGCTATAATCGCCACGCTTGGCGATCGCAGTTGAGTTCTTAATGTACTCGAAGGACGCTGCCCATCCTCCGGGTAATCCCCTGGTCGACTTATACGACACCCAGGTCGACTTTTACGAAACCCACGGAAGGAGATGGGATGGTGGTATTTTGTGATACCGTTTTGACTTTGATCAACTATCGATCCATCACAGTGTAAGTTCACGTTTGACATTGTTTGTTAGTTTAGGAGAATAAAATTTGTGACATTTATGATACTGAGACTTGGTCGGAACTATATTTAGAACATTTTTAAATTACGAGAATTGGCCCTCAGTTTTAAGTTCATTTGCACTAAGTAATGTTGCTAACTAAATTAGTGCAACAAAATGATAAACAAATGATTAAAATAATTATAAATTTTACTTATTTCACCAGTGTACCAACTATATAATTACATTAAGTTTAATTTATTTCAAATAGTTTCCACTAGGTAGTGACACAACCAGTAGATATTTCATTAATTTGAGGAAAACATTATTGTCTATGTATGTGTATGTTAGTTAAAAATAGCTTTGAATTAAATTTAACGTACCTAAACAGAATCCGTACACATAGCACGGCATGGAACACGGGAAGAATAACGAACGGTTCCAAATAACCTGCCAATATAATGACGTAATAAGGAAGTCCTTATTCAATTAACTCCAGAATTGAAAAATAAAACGGGACGATGTTATTTGTTCAATCAACTAGGAACATTCAGATTTATGTTAAAGTCTAATTGTCTTTTGCTGTTTTTTTTTCAGATTTACATAACGAGCGGTCTGTAAGTAACAATGGTGGCATATTTTTGTGGCAGACAAACATAAGGGTACGCTTGGAAAACTATATCGACAAATTTGCATGACGCCATTGCTGTGTGGGAAAAAAAAATTACAACCTACATGATGACTGTTTTAACAAGAGTCCAGTCCACCAATTTGGATCCTTCAGAAAAGACTTGAGAAAATCTTGTAAAATGTGCATTAAACTTCACGATCAGTTGTTTGTCGGGAGATTTTTTCGGGAGTCTGGAAATCATACGAAATGTCAGGAGAATCCAGATGAAAGGTCAGGAGAATCCAGATGAAATATCAGGAGAATCCAGATGAAGCCCGACCGTATGGATGCCTTGAGTACACGCCGAAACCTCATGGGGAGAGACTTTGAAATGTTAACACTTTAACCGCTACTTCACTACAAAATATAGCTAAGTTTGTACTGATGTACAATGTATTCCCTTCCGTCAATTTACTTTAACGACTCACGGGAATACGAGCAATTGAAACATTATTCACTAATCCTTTTATTCTGGCACAAATTAGTTACTGCAGGTAAAACATCAAAGAACCGGGGGCCATAACTTTAAATAACACGTACACTAACAGGGGCAATTAGCAGGATTGTTTATACAAATTAATCAATGAGAACATGACATCCATTCAGCCAAACGAACGAACTTAAACATAACAGCCATATATATAGTATTAATAACAGCCATAATGTTATATACAGTATTTGAAATAAAACTTGTAATCTAAACTCTAGCGAGAAGTAGGTACTTGTGAAGTTAGAGCGGGTGATCGCCTTACAGTCATCCCCCCCGAGATGTGCATATAGGCATGGCACCAGAGGCGGCTGTAGTGTGATCGTACCAGGACCTGGAACTCCCCTTCGAAGATGATCGCTCCGGTAGTTTTAGCCGGTAGGAGTCCGGGTTGCCCCTCCGCCCTTCCCCAGGACAGAGGAAGTACATGATGTATTTCCAACGGGATAGTAAAAAAAATACTTGTGAAGTTATGCAAGTCAAAAAGTACTTTGAACCTGAACGGCACGAACATGTATATGATTATGGCCCTCCTCTATAGTTCGACGTACGTCTTATGCTGTTCGGTGCTGTTAATACCAAGCTTAGTACGCTGGCCAGTCCTCGTGATGTGATGTTTTTAATACTCAGATGAATATTGCCATCTATAATAATTAGACGTAAGAACTACGACGGTAAAGCGAAGTAGTTGCATGGAATAAACAGCCGAGAGTAAACACGTATAACGAGCCGAATTACAAATATTTACAAAACGTATCTAAACATTCTAAACAAGTTACACGCTCTAGGAACCCCTAAATCTTAAGGTCCAATAAGCTTATTTTAACATACGAGGAGGAAGAGATGCTTTATCGATGCGAGCATGGACAAAATGCCGCATACCAATTATGGGAGACCTAGCACCAGCGTGAAATATAGCCGGATCGGGCGCAGATACCAGTAACATTTGCCCTAGGAGTAACATACTACGCGGTGTTGAATTACATGATTTACATCCTTTCGATACATGAGATATATCTGATACTGACATAAAGTAAAACGTCTACAATAAAGATTAACAACAGAGATATCTTTGTAGAAAACTAGTGCGGAGCCCGGATACGGCACTAAACTACGGGTCAAGTACAGGAACGCAATAAAAACTGATAAAGACAACAGCTTACTAAAGAGCGCACGAACACCTCTGAACAAAGCGAAGCAATATGAATATTTCTATTTATCACTAGATGTATTATACGGTGTTAATCGTATCGTGTATTCATATACAGGATGTCCAGTAAATAGCACGACATACTGCAGGGGGTGAGAGCTTGGGTCAATACTTACCAAATAACACAATATATGTTCAGCAAAATTTTACGGATTTACAGTAGCACAAAATTTTCCGAAATATCGAAAAATCTCTACCTTGACACAGGTTTTTAAGCATCTCGTAATGAAATATTCCTTTTCTAGTTTTTTTTTTACCTCAAGTTATTTTTGTACAGTTACTTTACTAATTGATAAGTCTTTATTCTATTAAAAACTAAAATGTTTTCAAGAAATACAATTTTTATTTAAATTTTCACAGTACTATTTTCTTATCGGAAAATTTTGTACTACTGTAATTCCGTAAGATTTTGCTGAACCTATATTGTGTTTTTTTGGTAGGTATTGACCCAAGCTCTCACCCCTTGCAGTGTGTCGTGCTATTTACTGGACACCCTGTATATATATTGATACCATCTATTTCCAAATTTTTCTTATTTACATCGACTTGATGTCCGTACGTTACCTGGGCCGCTTATCGAAAACCAGCGCTGGAATACTGCCTACGCAGTATTTTAGCAAATAGCTAAATGGGAGACCCGTTGTTGGCACAATGTGTAGTTTTGTTGTAAGAATTTATGTAACTACGTATATTGTGTGCCAATAATAAAATCTTTCTTTCTTTCTTTCAATAGGTCGGAAAATTGTAAGGATGAAGTCGAAAGATAAAAGTAATGATCGCCGCACCAGCGGACCTTGAGACGAGAAAACACTTAAACAAAGACTGATCACGGACGAGACTATTGTCAGCTGCGCGTGCGTATGTGAAAAGCCGCGACCGTTGCCACACCAGCCATGATGCGCGAACGCATTCCTGATTCGATACAGAGAACGCTGCGCCAGCGATGCGGGTGCAAGTGTACAAACACATTCACACACGCGCAAATGAATATTTATACGAGCGCTTGCACGGATAACGAACACATTTTGAAAGTACCTACTGTCAAAGCAAATAAAAATTCCACCACAATAAACACAGAACCAATTAACAGCAGAAAAATGATCAAAAAGAGAAATCGGTTCATTTATCGGCTGTTCACGGATCCGTAAAAAAACAACAACTGCTGTTTCAGTTTACCGTGGCAATAAACGTACTATGCGCCATTGTCAAGTGTCTTCAGTTTATTTTCGTGTAACGGCCGTGACCTCTTCACTGGGGGATATTGGAGTGACCAGCCGCTCTCGCCCCTCTATCGCTTTCTTCTGACCCGCTTTTCATAAACAATACTTCGACAACGGCGCACCGGTCGCTCGGACGCGAGAAAGTAGCCGATAACATGCAGAAGGCAACGCCGGTATCAAATTAACCAATAGCCATAACATAACACTGCCGCATATACTCGTATTATCCAGTTAAGTATTTCTTCTAAGGTTGCCTGGAAGAAATCGCCGAGCGCGATAAGGCCCATTGTACTCTAAAATATACTTATAGTAGTATACTACTACTGCACTACTGTTTTAATATCTTTTACCGATTGGTGTACAATACAGAGTATAAATAAATAATAAATAAATAAACACTGCTGATGCATGTTGCAATGAAAATCCAAATACCCAAATGATCACGGAAAAGCGGTAGGTATATATGCGAATGCAAATGCAGTTTCATTTACCGTGTGAAATATTTCGATTAACAATTCATATTCAACAACAACTCAATATAGAAATCCAAAACAGATTTTGCTTAAGGCGTTAGCGTTACATACATATAAGTTAAAAAAAAAACATCCACAACAGCGCACAACTCAACCGTTTTTGATGCGACACGCTACCCCAATTGAGATAGATTATTATGTATTCAGAGGGACATGCCTACAGTGCCGTTAGAATAGGGGAACCACAGAGCAGATGTTACACTTATTGGATTTACGGTAAGATTGATAGTTTCCAAATCATAACGGACTTCGTTAACAAATTATATGTACACATTTCTCTATAGTGGATGGTCACTATTATCTAAAGGTTTCATTGTATTATTGCATTATCAACTTATACGAGCGAATTTTATAGCTTTACATTCATCTAGTAAGTGGGTAACTAGCCATCGTTTAATTAAATGAGGATGGAGAGTTAGAGATCTCGGCCACAAAACAATGAAGGTCATAAATCACAGTTTCCTCCGTATAACAGTTACATCCTACAGCAGAAGCTTCGCGGCGGCAATCCGGCGCACTATCTAAATTGATGGTTTCCGGCGCACATTAGAGCAGAGTCTATCGCGCAGCTGTCTGCGTACGCGACACACTTCATTTGCCGCTGCGCGTGCGCCCCGTAGAAAGTGACGCTTTGTCATCGTCCACATTCGCCCAAAATCGAACAAACTGACGATAGAAAGAGACGGGTAAATACAGATCGGTGCGAAGTAAAACGAGAGGGTCGTTCATTGTGTGAGAACATTGAAGTCGCACATTTGGCGTGCTGGCATCCGCGCACTCCGTTTCATGGGTTGTTTGATCTCGCACATTGGTCGGATTCCGCATCGACAACATTATCCGGACGCCATCTGAGCGCCAATTTATCGAAGCGTACGATATTGTTTTCTCAACTAGCAGATAGCAATCGAGGCATCTCTACGTGGTCATTCTTCAACAATAATTATTGATCGAAGTGAACATAATATATGTTTACCATAATAAATAATCTGTCGCCAAATTACATAACTAAATGTAATTTAGCATGACTTAATAGTTACAATTGCATCAGCTGACGTACCGTTATAGATCAAATCTATACAAATAAATAAAATTGAAGTGTCTGTTTGTAATGTCAAAATAACAGGTTTTTCTAAATGCATATGAAAGTATATACGGTACATAAAACAAAATAACAAATTTTATTTTTTTGTCTGTCTGTCTGTTTGTTCCGGGTAATCTCCGAAACGGCTGGACCGGTTTTGACGGGACTTTCACTGGCAGATAGCTAATGTTATGAGGAATAACTTAGGCTACTTTTATTTAATTATTAGGGTTCCGCGCAAAAAAACCTTGAAATACAATATATATATATATATATATTCTATGTCAAGTGTCTATGTCGAATAACTCTAAATTTCTTTTAAATAAAACGCGGGTGAAACCTTATATTTTCGATTCAAGTTCGGTGGACGGTATTATTTAAACTCTTGCATTAGCATCATTTTAAACGTATTAGTGAGCGGTGATATATTTTTTCCTGGCCACAATTGATTTACAGTAATCGACATCTTTAAAATCGTGTTATTACAAGCGTCCGTGTTAGTCCCACACGTGGTTTTGTATCAGCGTTTGTATTAATTTATTCTTGTGGGCTGATAGGTAGGAGAGACCGAAAACACACTAGATCGGGTTACGGTCGTTAATCAAAGCGGCCGACTAGGAAGAAGATAACTAAAAGTCGTCTTTGGCGACAAAAAACCGAGAGTTGAGTGACGACATGCAGCCGACGGCGACGGCCCTCACTCCCTCCTAATGGCCTTTTTAGACACGTTAACAACGTTCCACGAGGCAGGTTCAGTTCATCACACCTAGAACATTGAACCCGACTAGAAACCTCGATATTAAAATAATATTTCAATAAAACATTGCTTGTTTCGCCAGTCGACAGTCATGAAGAAATGCAAATACAAATTCTCGTTTTATTAGTCATCAGAAAAAGGCTAATTAAAACCGAATATGTTGTATCTCCCACAGGTTTGTGGCACACTCGGATGAGTCAGCGCGGTCGGAAGGATTATCATTTAAATCGGTCATTGATTACGTCAGTGTTGTAGTAAATATATTAAATACTAGATGTTGCCAGCGGTTTCACCAGCGCTTTTATTATCTATACAAATAAATAAAATTGAAGTATCTGTTTGTAATGTCAAAATAACAGCTTTTTACTAAATGCATATGAAAGTATATACGGTACCTATATATACAAATAAATAAAATTGAAGTGTCTGTTTGTAACGTGAAAATAACAGCTTTTTACTAAATACATATTCAAGTATGTACCGTACATATAACAAAAAAACATTTTTTTTATTATTTTTTTTGTCTGTCTGACTGTCTTTCTGTCTGTCTGTCTGTTTGTTCCGGGTAATCTCCGAAACGGCTGGACCGATTTTGACGGGACTTTCACTGGCAGATAGCTGATGTTATAAGGAATAACGTAAGCTACTTTTATTTAATTAGGGTTCCGCGCAAAAAAACCTTGAAATACAATATATATATATATATATATATTCTATGTCAAGTGTCTATGTCGAATAACTCTAAATTTCTTTTAAATTAAACGCGGGTGAAACCGCCGGTCCCAGCTAGTTAATAATAATAGTAGATGAAAATATCTAAGTATAATTAGTATGTATATTGGGTTTAATTTTTTTTGCGGAACTCATATTATTTTTCTAAAATTAAAGTAGCTAAGTTACTTCTTATAACATCAGCTATCTCCCAGTGAAAGTCCCGTCAAAATCGGTGCAGCCGTTTCGGAGATTAGCTGGAACAAACAGACAGACAGACAGACAAAAAGTTTAAATATTGTTTTTTTGTTATAAGTTCCATATATACTTTCATATGCATTAAGTAAAAAGCTATTATTTTGACATTACAAACAGACACTTCAATTTTATTTATATGTATAGATGTATAGATTTTTTTTGGATAGTCGTTAACTAAACATAGAGAATGGTTAAAGGATATCGGCTAGATACAAAACATTTATACACTCACTGTTGTATGGTAATATTATCCACTCACCTGAAACAAAATAAGGCAACATTAGATGAGTCCAACAAAGCGTAGGGCTGGCCAAGAACAATGGGCATAGGTAAAGGCCAAAATAAAGGTCAGGGCTGCGGCGAGTGTACCATTAAATATTCATGGATGTATTCGCGTGCAGTATGACAAAGAAAATAGTTTTCATGTGTGCTTGGTGCAATAAGAGGCGACAATAACGCTTTAACAGTGAACTCACGTCATGAAATGGTACAAGGTGACATTGACAAAACAAGATTTGACCGGGCGGACGGTGGCTCTAAGGTGTTTATCTTTGCTAAATTACATTTCCTTGTATTTTTATGAGTTAAACATTTGCATAAGTTTTTACTGGAACCGTCATCATCATTTTAGCCGAAACAAGTCCACTGATGAACAAAAGATCGGCACGATGGCCGGTCTGGGTGTGTTGTGTGCGCATTGGGGAGTGTTTCCATAATGGCTACGCTTGGCAGCTGGGTTGGCGGTCGCAGTTGATTTGGAAATGTAGTCGAAGGAGGCCGCTGCCCGTGCTCCACACCCGCAGGATAAGATGGAGTGGTGTTATTCTTAACCAGCACCACACGGTATCTAGATTTATAGATATAAAGAAAGAAAGAAAGATTTATTTTGATCACAACACAGAGACACGATTGTAAAAACAGGGACATTGATAACAATATTTAAAAATATAAAAATGTACAAGTCCAAATAAAACTAACGTAAACCTTTTTTTTTTTTTTTTTTTTTTTTTGGGCTTCTCGCATACATTTCTGGGAAATGTGGTTGCTTAACCGGTCATTTGCTGGCGAAGCCAAAAGAGGCCTCCAGCTAGGCTTAAATTAAATATTAAAAACTAAGCAACTTTCGCTAAGGGCGCCCCCTGCGGGACACGGACCTCGGCTTAGGGCGTTGCTGGGGATATCAAGCTATTGTTTTTGGGGACAGCTGGATCGGTATTATTTAAATTGTATTAGGGGACATTTAAAGCTACTGGCTCGGCACGGGCCGGCGCGAGCAAGAGACGGGAGGGAGAAGTGCTAACTTGAACGGGAAGGTGACGCGGCGATAGGCCTCCGCGACGTCGGTGAGGCGGGCATCCTCGGCGGCGAGGGCGGTACAACGGTCGGGTGTTTAGTGAACGAGACAACGCGAGTCTCTTCATGTGATCTAACGTGATTTTATCGTCTGGATCGACCAGAACGTGCCTCGGGCGGCGTACTCTACTGATACGGGAGGGTTCGTAGTCGGCGGCTGATACCACAAGGGGATTTGGGTGGGACAGGGCAGAATCAAGATAGCGTTTAGACGCTTGTTTCATAAATTGCCTGATGGTCGGCAAGTTAAGGTCGAAATGGAGTTGGTCGTTTCGCATGTACAGAGGCGCTCCGGTGGCCTTGCGCATGAAACGGGTTTGGAGAGTTTCTAATCTACGGAGTGGGTATAATTCAGCGTGTGCGAACACTGGGCTGGCATAGGTCATGATGGGTCGAATGCATGTGGTGTAAATTCTCACCTTATTTCTAAGGGATAATTTACTACGAGCGTTCAGGATATAGTGAAGGCGACCGAGCACAAAGGCAGCGCGGGCACGCACCATCTTTGTGTGGGGAATGAAGGTCAGTTTTTTGTCTAGGGTGACTCCAAGATACTTGGCGTGCGGTTCCCAAGGAACCGATTGGCCCAGCATCGAGATCTCCCTGAAGCGTGGGTGGTCGTCGCCTAATTTGCAAAATAGGACGGCTTTACTTTTGATAGGGTTAACTTCGATCCGCCATTTCCTAAACCATTTACCGTAGACGTTGGCTGTGGTTTGGAGGATCTTACTTATATTATCGGGACTGCTACCAGAGTAGAATATGGCCGTGTCATCCGCGAACAGTGCTAATTGGGTCGTATTAGCAGGTCTTTTGGGGAGGTCACTGGTGTACAGTGTGAACAATAATGGGGCTAGCACGGATCCTTGTGGGACTCCGGCTCTAATGGGGTGAGGGGAAGAGAGAGCGCCCGTGATTCGATATCGGAAACTGCGATTTGACAAGAAGTCTCGTATGATGAGAACGAGACGGTCAGGCACTCCGAGTTGGTACAACTTATATAATAAGCCATTGTGCCAGACTTTGTCAAATGCTTTCGCAACATCGAAAAAGAGGACTCCCGTCATCAGGCCGCGTGAGAATCCGAACGTGATGTGTTCAACTAGTCGGTGGACTTGTTGTACACACGAGTGTTTGGTTCTAAAACCAAACTGTTCGTCGGGAATGAGTTTCTTGGAATCGGCAAAATCCTTTAATCGGGAATAGATAATCCGCTCATAAATCTTCGCAAGAGAATTGAGAAGGCTTATGGGGCGATAGCTGGAAGGCTCGCACTTGGGCTTACCGGGTTTGGGAATACCGATAACGGTGGCCTGTTTCCACGTATGCGGAAAGAGGTTATTGTTTAATGCCGCATTGAAGATGACGGTCATTAAGGCGATAAGACGTTCGGGGAAGAGTTTAATCACCTTGTTGGTGATACCGTCAGAGCCGGGGGCTTTGCGAGGGTGAATCTTTTTCACGAGATTTCTGACCTCGTCTGCCGTGACCGGAGGGAGGGGGTCGTCAGGGTCCTCGGCAGGCGGAATAGCTGCTCTACGTTCGACTTCAGCGTCAACCTTTTTGAGGTGAGCTTGGTCTACAGGTAGAGTGCTTGGGGAACATTGCGCTTCTAGACTGTCAGCTAGGCATTCGGATTTTTCGTCGTCATCAAAGGCCGGCCTTTGGTTGGGACGGTTGAGGGGGGGGACAGCATTGGATGTTTCGGATTTGAGTTTCCGTTGCAGATGCCAGAACGCAAGGTGGGTTGGCGCTAAGTCGCCCAACATCTTATCCCAGTTAGCCTCTCGGCACTCCTTAATACGTTCCTTGACAGCACGCTGCAGGTGGCGCATAAAGAGGCGATTGGGTTCGCTGGGAAAAGATGAGTACGCTCTAAGGGCTGCGTTCTTCTCCGTCATCAGTGCACGTACATCGTCAGGGAGTTTCATGCGATGGTCTTCCATCGCAGGAACTCGCCGTGAACACTCGTCCACGACGGACTGTACATGCCCGGTGAGGGAGTCGATCGCGCCTAGCGTGTCTGCGACTGACGTTATGCATTCGGGAATTCTATCTAACTGAGCGGACGAGGGGTCGTTGAGGCGTTGCCTAACTTTCCTCCAGTCCGTCGTCACAATGGTCTGAGGGGGTAGCCCTGTGTCCGTGGGGCCAAAGCGGGAGGTGAGGTGAAGGATCACAGGACGGTGATCGGAGTCTAGCTCTTGTAGTACTTCAATGGAATGCAACTTGAGGTTGATATTCATTAGAAGTGCTATGTCGAGTATATCCGGGCGATGATTTACATTGCTGGGGTAGTGAGTGGGATACATCGGGGCGATGATGTCAAAATTGAGGAGGTTACTGAGGGAGTATAATTTACTTCCTCTGTGGTTGTGGGTGAGACAGTTCCAAGACTCATGTTTGGCATTGAGATCTCCCGCCACTATGACGGAGTCGCCTAGATCGAAGAGTGATTCGAGATCCGATTGAATTGGATCGTCTTGGGCATTGGGGGTTAGGTAAGCCGACACTATAGTGATCGGTTGATGACCTGTCATGCCTATCCTGCACACAGATGCCTCTAGATTGGAAAGGGACGGGGTATCTAGGGGCATGCAATAAAGGGATCTCTTATAGTAAATAAGAGTGCCTCCTCCACGGGAGTGGGTCCTGTCGTTGCGCACTATATCATAGTTTGCAATTCTAGGGTTCCTGTGAGAGGGTTTCAAAAAGGACTCTTGTATCAACATAATGTCAATAAGGTGGTCGCGGAGGAATAAGGCGATTTCGTCTTTTTGGCCATTAATGCTGTTGGCATTGAAGATGCCTATTTTAAGGGATCGGGGTTTTAATCTGCACCTGTTTTGTGAATCCATTACGGATGAACGCGGTAGGAGAGGAGGGCGGATGACACATCAGCGAAGTCACTGAGTACTAACATGAGGCCGTATTGGCCCTGGTTTGCCCTAATGGCCGCGGCCATTTGGGCGACTCTGTTCGGGTCAACAGAGTTGAGAAGACCGAGGCAAACTGAGAGGTCGTCAGTTTTGAGAAGGGGTGAGGGAGGGGCGGCCCTCTGAGAGTGCACTTGTGGTGCGGGTTGGTTGTACGGCACGGGAAGGTACGGTGCCGTATGGGGGGCGGTCATCAGCGAGGGGATCGCTGATGCCTGGGTCGCCTGTTGGGTCAATAGACTTTTCCTCAGGGCGGGGAACGCTTGCTGATGATTCAGCGCGTTCCATGGCGATGGCCTTTGAGGGCTGAGTCGTTGGGACGTGGGAGGGGCCTGAGAGGCGTAGTGGGCGGCCGCGAAGGCTTGGGTAGCCGCTTTGCGCTTAGCAGCCTTGCTGTTAGCTCGCGGGGCTTTGGGGCATCCGCGATAGTTCGCTGGATGACCCGACTCACCGCAAAGCACACAACTCGGGGGCTCTGTGCATTGCGTGCGATCTTTGGGGCGATCGCAGTCGGAGGTGCTGTGGTCACCTAGGCACTTAACGCATCTAGGTTTGGCGTAGCAGTGACGCTGCGCGTGACCATAGAGTTGGCAGCGGTGACACTGCCCGGGAGGACCATAACGATGGGGAGGTTCGATTTTGATGCCCGAGAGGTGGCATACAGTCTTGATATTAAAAATCTTCCGATCATTATCGGCGGTCTTTTCGCATATGGCGAGGACCATATCGTAAGCTTCACCGCTGCGACCAGCGTGCATGCGATGAACTTCGAGGACGGGGATACTTTGCGACAGAAGGTCGTCTTTGATGGAGTCGGTGTCGATCTCCTTGGGGATGCCTTTAAGGACTACCCGGAGTGGGCGTTCCTCAGCGAGAGAGTACGTGTGAAAGTACACGTTCCTGTCTTGGAGGGCACGGGTCAAAGACCTGAAGTCTTGGGCAGTGGGAACTGCCACTTTGACCCCGACGGCTGTGGTGCGGGCACTTAGGTAGTTAATACCTAGTTCTATACACATTTTGGACACGTCATTCCACTTGTCCTTGGCCTGAATGTATATTGCAGGCGGTTTTTTGTCCTTTTTAGGGACCTTGGCGGGCTGGGATTGGGAGTTAGCGGGGGTAGGGGTAGGGGGAAGACTGGCCTGAGAAGAGGCCGTTGTGGGGACAGGGGCAGAGGGCGGAGCGGAGGACGAAGCCTCGTCCGTTGTCGGGGCTTTGGCGGGCGCAGCTTGAGCGGAGGACTTGGCCTTGCGGGCCCGCTTTTTACGGCTACCGCTGACGAGTTGGAACTCGTCAGAGGCCGAATCGGAGGAGGGGATTTGGGGAGGAGGGGGAGAGTCCTCGCTCTCTGACATGTCCGACACGTCCGAGAGTATGGGCATGTCGGCTTCGGGGGACGTGGAGGCGTTCATGCTGGCGGTGGGGAGGGGGGTTTTTGCCTGAGGGGCGGATGAGATGCCGGCATCTAATTCTGCGGTTGTGCCCCTTTTTTTGGGTTCGGGATAGGGGGGCTGCACTTTTGTGCCTGGCTCTAGTGGGGAGAGAAGGTTGCCATACTTGGCAACAAAGTAGGGGTCCTTTAGGAGGATCTCCCTAATATTTTTCCACAGCGTGGCGTCGTCGGCCATTTTGTTTATAAAACAAAATGGCGGACGGGGGACGAAAACAAAAATACTCTATAAGCGCGGAGGAACAATTGCGATTTACGCGGTCCCTAACCTCCCGGGTTGGATGGGCCCGGGGGTGTGTAACAAAACCCTCCCTGCCGGGTGTAGGCAGGGAGGTGAGTGTATCTAAGGTGAGCCCTAAGCTTGTATCATCCGTGGCCAGTCTTATTGGGCAAACGGGTCCCTGACAGCTCTTTTGCAAGGGGCGATAAGGTATCGCCCGCAAGAGACTGTATAACCTGAAAGCGTAGACTCGAACTAGGATCGACTAGGGTAGCCCCCAAGGCCGGTGGTCCTAGTCCGCTGCCGACTAACTGCTTTGCCCTGATGGGGCTAGGCGGGTGTGCCGGGTCAACACCCCACTCGGCTTCGTTGGCACCGTAAGGTATCCGCCGAGGACCACCAAACAGTGGATTTTCCCTGAAGGGGCACAAAAACGCGATGAATTTAATCGGTCAAAGAAACAAAAATCAGTAGTCGCCTTGAAAAAGGCAACGCGTGATTTAAATGAAGTGACTGCAATCCGACGGGACGGATTGCGAACAAACACTACACGGCACACTGATCGGGGAGCGCGAGCACAGCACGACCGTCTGCGGCGAGCGTCAGACACGGAATGAACGTAAACCTTTTTTTTTTTTTTTTTTTTTTTTTTTTTTTTGTTGGGCTTCTCGCATACATTTCTGGGAAATGTGGTTGCTTAACCGGTCATTTGCTGGCGAAGCCAAAAGAGGCCTCCAGCCAGGAAACGTAAACCTTCGTAGGTACCTAATAATATATGTCTCACGGTTGGACCAAATAGGTGTCCAGATCAGCTTCATGCCAGGCTTAAGTGCCGGACGCTGGTTTTCATCTGGAACCTTATGTACACCACGGATGTCAATGTCACGTATGACATAATACAAAATGTATTATGATTTATGTTGTGTGTAATGAATGCATGAATGGAGTGTGTAATAATTGTGCTGAGTATCAGTGTAGTAAATAAGAAATGAAGAAAGTTATTTGTTTATAATGTATTAAAAAGTACGTACTTATCTAATAATATTAAGGCCGATTTATTATTAATATTCCTTTTACAAAAATGTATACATGTCATCGATAGGGAATGAGAGCATCCCCCATGGTAAGATAAGGTTTAGTTTTCGTATAGGTAAGCCCTATATGGATGGCATGGAAATGTTACCGTCTTTTACGTGAACAACCAAGGGAAGAGATAGGGTGGTTCAGTTCTTAGCCACGAGCCCTCGGCAATTATTTCATTCAAAGCTTTAGTTTTCCGTACATTTTTAAGTATGGTATTTCTATTCGGTATCTTAAACTATCCTCCGAGTTATTTCTCCACTTGCACCACATATACCGTGACTGTGCCGCGGGGCGGCGCACGAGCCATCACGGTTTATGCTAATGCTCAGCTGCGCCTGCGCAGGCCTGCGAATGTCCACCCGACAAACTCTATCTACCTAAAAAACTTTGTTTACAGTCTTATACAAAATACATGTATAAACCGTCACGTCAATTTCCTCGAAGTATGTACTGAGCCACTCCCTATATCACCGATGTCACTATACAAGATCTCATGTGACAGTCTCAAGTTGTAGCAGAGGTTTTTTTTTATGTAAGTTGTGCCTTACATGTCCATCTGAATGATGCACAGTCGCGCTTGCAAGAACTAAGTCCACGTCGCGGTCATTTGTTCGACATATTATGGAAAACTATCCGTTACCCGCCCGCTTCGCTAGGCGTAAATTATATTTATATTCTTACCTTCTGAACCCTGCAAGATGTCGAAATGGAATATACACGAAGCTAAAATTCTAGTTTAAAATCGTTATTTTCATTAAAATGCGATGGGCGGTTCGAAGCCTACTCGAGACAAACTTTCAGATAGACGATATTTTTTTTTTAAATCCGTCATTTTTGATTAGCCGTCGTATAAATACAAGTTTTTACTTAAAATTTGGCATTTATTTTAAAATCACAGCCAGACACTTTAGTTTTAATATATTGTATCAATCATTCGTACTTTCCAAAACAAACTAACGACTAATGAGGGACCTTAAATCGGTATCTAATAATTATTCAAACATGATTAAGCGAATGAGTAACATGACCATGTATAAAAACCTAGATATAATACAAATCTACGTTATTATAAATTCATACTTGTTGTTGTTTATACTAATGTTTAATTATAATTATCGGAGCGCGTTTGGTGTCGGTAAGTGCGATGTGTGCGGAGCGGTGACGGTTCCAATTACCCGCCCCGGTGCGCACGCGCCGACCGCCGTCACTGCCCTTGGACTAGCTGCATGCTTCACACACTATATACCAGAACAGAATATCTACAGTTGAAGCTATGCCCACGGAATGGAATGTTAGAATAACCATAAATTAATCTAAATCTTGCACACAAGATGCGGCCGCGCATCTCGTCTATCCGTCTACGCAAATAAGCCGAGTGCAGCGCTCGCTCGTAATCCCGGCTGATTGTAACCTATGGGGGATAGATCTGCACGGCCGATGGACAAATTCGCGCGCGGTCCTCACCGCCGCGATTAGCATGACATTCCATTTCTTAGCCGGATTGAGCCGTCAGAGGCTGCCGGAGATTTACGGCGGCGATACCGAGCGCCCTTCCGCCGTCCTGATAAATAGCCTCTCTAATTATATTTACGCAGCGCCGGACGACGCGCTATAAATTATTGGCGTGGTATGCTGGAATAACACCAACGTTTACAGCCAATACGACCCGAACTCGTAAGATCCATCACCACGGACACAAGTATTAGCTCGAAATTAGTAAACTAGCGATAAAATGTAAAACATTTCAATATCACAGTATGCATCACTTACAGAAGTTTAGTTAACGGCTCGCTTCACAAATCATGTCGTATAAATAGAACGCATTCCTGGTCAGGATGCACATGAACATGACGCCCAATACAGTTGGTCCCGGCTAGATGGGAATACTCCGGAAGTGTACAATTAAAGACAAGCGAGATGTGTATGACGGTCGAGTCAGTGAACTCGGCCCAAGGTTAGGTTAAGAAAGGAGTGTAAACAGTGTCTCAACGGCGAACCGCATCCATCAAGCGTGCAAACAGTGTAACTGAGACACGTCAATATTGGTCCGAGACCTCTGCACATGTATATACCAGCTTATTGCATGTGCAACCGTAGATAACTCCGATAAGGGTACTCGTATTTACAAGCTATATGTTTTAATTGATGACCCACGAGGAATTATAGATTTATGATACAAGGAAAATTCGCGATCTGTTATGAGTTGAGCATAAAACTAATTGGTGTCAATATAACTACAGAGATAATTGATTGATTGATTTGATAGTTCATACTCTGTTATGTTGGGGATTTATATCGACAGAACTCTGTCCTTGATTAAACAACTTCAGGAAGTCAGTCGAATCGTTTGCTTAGACAGGCTCCTTCCTTGGTCTTCGTAATTTTCTCCCCATTACTGAATTTGCTTGAATTTTGCTTGCTTGAAAATTGCTTGAGCACTATCCTATTCCCAATCCTTGACTATGCTGATGCTAGCTATATCGATCTCACCCAAGACCAATTTTACAAGCTTGAGCGACTTAATTTTTTTTGTATCAGAATTATATTTGCCCAGCGCAAATATGGTCACGTTTCTGAATTTCGTACTCAACTGGCTTCCTATCCGCCTTCGCTGGAATGGCCATATTCTTTATTTGCTTTATGATGTGCTCCTTAGTCCTTCTACCCCGTTTCATCTTAAAGAACGCTTTCAGTTCCTGTGTGACACACATTCTAGTTTCTTGAGATCATTAGAAAATCTAAAATTAAGTATACGTATGCATTCCACTTCCCTCTTCGATAAATATTTTACTATTCAAGCAGCTCGCTTGTGGAATGCAATACCTATAAAAGTAAGACGTGCTCAAACACTACTACTAGGTACTTTTAAGAAAATGGTGAAGGAGCATTATCATATTCTGTAATTCTTTCTTATAATTTCTTCTTTCGCAGGAATTGATATTTATCAATATATGTCATCTACCGTTTTATATAAAAATATTTATTGTGTTGTTTTGTAATATATATTATCCTGTCTAAGCAATATTGTGTACATTTGACAGCTCAGTATCTCTATCTTCTTTCTTTTAGTCCATCCAAATGTTGTTTGGAAGATATCGCCTTGTGTGATAACAACGCCCATTGTACATTTATCTTTGTAAATGTTTGTGTTCTGTGGTGTACAATAGTTTATAAAGAAATAAATGGGTAAAATGCAAACGAAAGTAACATTACATTAACCTTCTTACATATCGCAATATTATTAACATACACATTTTAAGGACATGTCCGAATTTCTCGTCATCGGAAAGTCCAGACGTTACATCATGAAATCTCATAACTTTGTGATTCATGCAAATATGGCTGATTCAGACGAACGAAGATTGAGATCACTGGGCCATCTATTTAGACTAACAAAACACATAAACAGCCGATAAACTTTGTTACAGAATTTTTACATTTTAGATAAACATCGATGTTCTAAGCTCAAGTTTCAAGGATATCCATTTACTGCTCAGTAACAAACGTAGATATAAAACAAAGCATTCTATAAGCATTTCACTATCGTATTCTAAAATTAGCGAGTGTCGCACGGATGATAAGTGATGCCATCGTACCAGTGCATACTCAAGATTTTTATTACTAAAAATATTGTCACCGATAGACATGCCAGCGCCCGCGCCGTTGCCGAGCCGATCATACCTCGGGAATAATCTAGGCATGCGATCCTTCCAACTATTCTGAGATTAGATCTTCTCTCCATCTCAAACATAAACATAGAATAACCAACCATCATAGTCAAGTAATAAGGACGTGTCAATTATTGCATCAAGTGCAGATCACGTAACCATAAGCGATAAGGAAGACCAGCGAGCAGCGAATCATAATCAGTCAATATTACATTGAAATTCATACAACTTGTCAACCGAGCGGTATCTTAGTCAATTCGTAATTAGGTATCTCGATATCTGTGGTACTTTATAACGCCCATATCTAGACGCCGAAGGTCGGCCAGACTTTCGCTACACAGCGGCGCTGCGTGGCCACATTATGGCAAGTGGCCCAACCAGTGTCGGAAAATCTAGTCGCCTACACGAATGCGGGGTTAGTACGCCGCGATGCAGACACCGCGCACCGCAGCGATCGCATTACCATACAGACAATCTAAAAGTCAATACAGGAGCCGTGTTGACATTGGCCCACCGTTACTGTTGGTTTTGTAACGATATCAAAAGCCTGCATTCCAGCGACCGTGTTGTTGAATGAGAGGCCCGATTGTTCTCGCGAGGCAGGCGAGCGCCCACGTGCGCCGAGGTGTCGCACCGGTTGCACAACGGCGGTTGGCGTGCTCGCTAGCGATTCCCGGCACAGGTGACCATTTGCCCGACGGCCTTGCGAATGAAGGGCATGACCGCCGTCTCCGACCACAGAGCAACCGGGACGTCAGCGGAGCGTGACTCGGTCACTAACGAGGCACCCTACGAAGTTGTATTTTTATACCAAATAACCGGCAGGACCGGACACACGCATAGGAAAGATACGTGTAACAAGACAGCTCATGAGTTAAGAAAAATAGCTGTTGGGCGCAACGGTAGTTAAGGTATTGTATATGTACTGCGGGCGACGGCGGACGCTCTGGCCTCGCTCGCGTGTCGCTGCATACGGATAGGGTTTCGTTCCGCAAACTCGAGATAACTGCAACACGCCGCCGAGACTCGTCGCATACTAGGAGCCGACTTTGAAACGTAGCTCTAGCCTTACTGTGTCCTCTTTTAGCCACCGTCGTCTTATTTGAATAAGAAATGCGAGGTTAAGTTAGCAAACCCAGTTTCCTGATCATTTTACTAGTTAGTCATGATACCGAAACGTTCCGAATGTCTAACTGGTCGCTACGGCTAAAAACAGTGTTCTAATAATCGACACTCGATCTAAAATAGCCGCGTGACAAACGAAACCGAAAGTGATGCGTGATGCAACGGACCCGAATTTAGCTGGTGCGGCCCAGGCCGGTGCATCGGCCGCGAGGGAACGCTGAGACCGGTGCCGCGGGTGCCAAACGGCTGGCATTTCGCACTAATGACACGAATAAGATATTAGCACGGATAGCTCGCCAGCCGGCGCCGGCATCCAACTCGGGTATTCGGGCCACATGACGAATTAAAATTAACCCGCGACCGATTATCTGTCTGTATGTATACAATGTATTCTATCGATACCAAATGATGGAATTGGGACTGGTTTCCTGCAGGCAACGATCGTATGCGAGAGAACCGTTATAATCGCACATGAAAATGATCCAATAATCCAACTGTACATAACGATGGGCTCGGAAGCGTCGTTGATATGCAAAGCGTGTTGGGGCATGATCGGCGGCTTGCATGTACATCTGTCGGTACGGTGAGCTGTAAGGGCGCGTGTGGAGGGAGGCAGCGCTGCAATGACACGGCGGCTGCGGGTCGGAGGTCCGGCCGCATTCCGCCGCCGCATGAAAGTGAAACCGCTTCGGCGACCAACCGCTCAGCTGTAGAAAGTCCACGATTACATCTCGCCAGCGCCGTCGCCGGACGAGCAAAAACTGCTATCGCGCGAGTCGCGCCCGGCTCCCGGGAAACGAGGCGCCCCGGGCGGAGTCGCGCGGAGAAATTGCCAATAACCGCTGGCGGGCGCTAAACGATTCCTTTCATTTACTTAAACGCCAGTCGACCACGGTTTGTTGGAACGTAAATTTCACTTAAACTAGCCGTAACCGAGTGACCGGAGGCTATTTCCGATAGTTGACTTTTGTAATATATAAAATAAATCACTTCAACGGTCTAATCGTAGAAATTATCTAACGTTACTTTAATGTATCGTCATTCGTATGAAAATATTAAAAAGAACTTACATATCCGGTTAATGTATTACTCCAGCCTTTTACTTCTAACAGGTTTTTTTTTACATATTATTCACGGTTACAATTAGCGGTTTCAGGTTATTCTATGGACATTTGCCGTAACCCAGATCTGATCAATCAAAATGCGAGTCATTTAAGTGTTTGAGTCAAATTACGAGCCTTGAGATAAAACTAAATTTATCTAGATCGCAAGAGCCGTAAACGAAGCATGGATTGTGTTCATATGCCATACCATTTAGAAACGAAAATATAATCGGAATTCATAACTCATTACAGGACAATCAAAAGCGATTGTGGTATCTTATCAACGTGAATGGCGTGCAGGTTCCCTTCCTCGGACTGGTTTAAATGCTGACCAAGTTTGTTGCCATTAATATCCATTTGCGGACTCACATATGATGACCACTCCTATATTAGCGTACGTAGAAGCAGAAGTCGTTCTGTTTGCAACGGAAACCTACCAAGTAAATACGTGAATCTAATGAGCAATACTAAACAATGACTTTGTGAATGGTAATTAATGAACTACGCAGTAATTTCATATGGGCTAAGAAGCAAGAAATCTTGGGTAAACTTACATTCCGTAATTTTAATGTATTTAACTAAATATCTGGATTTCTAATCACCACAAAAACGACTTTTTACGACGATTTTTTATTCTTCATAGTTTTAGATTTCGACTACAGGTTCACCTGGTGAAAAGCGACTTTGTAGGTTGAGATGGAACAACTTTGGCTTGAAAATTATTTATTTACAACATGACAAACAACACCATATTCCGTGTAGTGTGCGGATTAAGAATAAAGCATCACTCCTTCTTCTCTAGTGGATGTCGTAAAAGGCGACTCAGAGACTCTAAACCAGAAGAATGGGCAGCAGCGTCCTTTCTGTGGAACCGCAGCCATACTGAGCTCACTAACCCTGCCAAGCGTGGTGAGTATGGCAAAATCCCACACAATTGTGGAAATCTATAGGGGAGGTCTTTGTCAGCAGTGAACAGCCTTTGGTTGATATGATGGTGATGATGAAACCACTCAAATAATGCTTTTATATTAGAATAACAATATGGCTTCCTGTATAAAAGTTACAACTTTCAAGTGTTCATATGCCGAGCATTATTAAACTAACACACGTGTTATTAGATTATTTTATTGTTTTGATTTAAATTCATAAAACGAAGAGATTTTAATCAACTCCAAGTACAATATATTTATTTATATAAAATGAACGGTATCGTTATCTAAATATAATCAAACAAAGTGTTTGTAACTGATGAACATACTGACGTAATCGCGATAATGTAATACCACTTTATAATAAAAATTTCAACATTACCACGATAGTCCTTATTACTAGGCAGATCTGCGGTTTTAATGATTTCCAAGCAATGATATTAAATATTAAAAAGAACTAGATATGTTACATGCGCGCCAAAAGTAAGAACCAAAACTCCCCCAATTGAAGCACCTCGCAATTGATTCGCCTAGATAGCTATCTCTTTTACTCTTGTTGGTTTTGTACCTTCTTTCTCACGACATAGTTGTGCAAGCGAGACTGTATTTTGCGCGCCATTTAGTATGGACGTAACATATCTATGGTATAATATCATTGTTTCCAAGTCTGTTTATTACTAACGCGCTATTATATCGCTTAGCGTACAGTAGCTGGTGGGACTCAGTGCTTAGAACATAATGCGTCACTTGACAGGCATGGTTAGTCAGCTATGTATAAAAACAAATGATAGATATTTTTGTAGTACACAAGTTATTATTATTAAAGACAGTCCTGGGGAGACTTTTTGTCATTGAGAGTATATATATATATATATGACATCACGAATTTACCGTTTCGTATATTTTATTTTGCCGTGTAGTGCCGGCTAAGAGTACCACCATCTCATCTCCTCCCGTGGGTGTCGTAACAGGCGATTATCTGATTAGCCGGAGGACAGGCAGCAGCGTTCTTCGAGTACATTTATAACTCAACTGCGATCGCGGTTGTGGCAATCTCTGAGGGAGGGTTCTGCCCAGCAGTTGACATTTTTCGGCTTAAATGATGATGTATATTTTATGATTTAAGTAAAGTCAATTTATGACGGCTCAAAACTGTTTATAAACTAGGTATGCGACGATATTTTTTATACGATACTTATCGACACGAATGGCGAATGCATTGTATAAACGATTATGATAACGGATGCCATAACGAATGCATTAAGAATATTAAATGGGATTATCATGGGAAAACCATTCATTTCGAGAACATATTTTTGTTTTGAATCTAAGTACGTTGTATACTTAATTGTAATAAATTTTAGGTTTTTATTTTTATTTATCTGGTTTAAATCTATTATTCATATCCATAGATTAAACCAGCTATGGAAAGCAGTCATTCTGAACCCACTGCAGCTAGTTTGATGGACAAATACTTGTGCCCCATATTTTTCAAGTTCGGAGGAACAATATTCTTCGTACAGTCATTTCCTTATTATATAATCAAATAAGGAAAATCTCACTATATTAGAAATTTGATAATTTCTTCAAATCCCTTATCAAACATTTATTATTCGTTTCTTCAGGACTTTTCGCGCACAGATAAATCAAAACAATATTTTGACCAACCTCGACTTTTCGGGTAAGTTGCATTGATTGTGGTCACGAGAAGACGGTCTTCTTCTTCTCGATTTATCTGTGCGCGAAAAGTCATGAAATCATAGTCTAATATGAGTGAAATTTGCCATTTTTTGTTATCGTGGAATCCATCATAACATTACAATGATGTTACAGGAGTCGTGTATCATAATTACATATGTATTATTAATTATATGTATGTATACCTATTCCGTGTGATGTCCGGATTAAGAATATAGCACCACTCCATCTCCTCCGTGTATGTCGTAAAATGCGACTGAAGGACTCTAAACCAGAGGGATCGGCAGTAACAGTAGCCGTACTGCGCTCACTAACCCGCCTGCCAAGCGAGGTGAGTACTGGCAAATTTCCCCCAAAATAACGACACAATAGTAGAAACCTAGAGGCCATTGTTTAGGAGTGGACGTCCATTGGCTGACAGGTTGTGTATCGTAATATTCTTTACGATACAGATTATCCTTGCTTGTCTAAAGAAAACAACTTCCAACGCGCTATTGCTTTGTTTGAACGAAATAACTGTAGTCTATGGAGTTGTAAGTTAATTTGCCATCATCATTTCGGCCGAATGAAGTCCACTGCTGGACACAGGCCTCCCCCAAAGATCACCACAACCACCGATATGGATGTGTTGTGAGCACATTGGGGGGTTTTGCCATAATCGCCACGCTTGGCAGGCGGGTTGGCGATCGCAGTTGAGTTGTTAATGTATTCGAAGGACGCTGCTGCCCATCCTCCAGCTAATCCCTTAGTCGACTTTTACGACACCCATGGGAGGAAATGGGGTGGTGGCATTCTGAGCCGGCACATACTTTGCCATATACTTACAATATTTCCTTACACAACAATTTAAGAAATCAATCATATCAGGCAAATCGTCAACTGCTGAAAAAAGGCCTCCCCCATAGACTTACACAACCGCATGCCGTGTATCGTTCTTTAGGGGGAAATTTGCCAGTACTCACCACGCTTGGTAGGCGGGTTGGCAAGTACAGAATAGCTTGTGCCACAAAAGGGTCAAAGGAGTGTCTTAGTTTACGACATCGAGATACGAGATGGAGTGTTGCTATATTTTCACCTGGACACCACCGGAAGAAATGAGGTAACCAGGCCTCGCGTATACGATGTGCCTATAGGCGTGGCACCAGTGGGCGGCTCTAGTGTGATCATACGAGGACCTGAAGCCTCCCTTAGGTGCCGAAGATGACCGCCCCAGTGGTTTTAGCCGGTAGGGGTCCGGCATACCCCTTCGCCCTTCCCCGGGGCGAAGGAAGTTCATGAAGAATTTCCACTGGGCACCAATAAAAAAAATAAAAAAATTTAAAAGGCCTCGCGTATACAATAGCGTACTATAAACAAAAACAAAAAATCGGAAATATCCGACAAAAACTGTCACAAAACAACACGTGGTAAGGGGAAATGTGCTACTACTAATGTACTGCAACTTGTTGCAAGTCTTTTGTGCAGGCCGACGGGCCTCAGAACACGGCAATAAAAAAAAAACCGTGTTGCACTCCGGGAGTGCTGACAGAAGTGAAAAATGTTTTCTTTTTATTTATCTAGACGCGTTCGCGGTCTGCTATATGTACATGCATATATGCACACACTATAGGTGCGTCTCGTAACGGTGTCGCGAGTCCAGAGATTTTATCACATCTAAAAATGTGCGTACCGCGCTAAAAGAAGTTTTCGCTTCAAAAAGTACGAATATCTTGTTAAAGTCAAACTAAACTTGCTAAAATAAAACATAAATAAACAAGGTACCTAAAGAACATAGATAAAGAAGATCAGGAACTACCCGACTTATATATGAATCCCGATTTCTTCGATAAACCTACAATACATAAATAGACTAGATGAACCCATTATTTAAACATTGGAGAATTTAAAGAAACAGTTGTCAGTGTTCAGGTAACCAAATAGTATTGAAACTGAAATTAAATCCTCGGCTCGAGTGTGTATCTGTGTCTGGGTGGAGGCCTCTTTCGGCTTCGCCAAAAAGGTCCGGTTTAAGCAGCCACATTTCCAGGAAATGTTTGCGACAGGCCAAAAAATTCAAAAGTGTGTCTGTGTAGTCTAGTCGTCAACTCTACTAGTGCGTATTCGTTTCTTCTATTCAAAATGTACGGAGAAAACGCAGACGCTGTAGTATCATGAATTGACTACACAACATACAATAGGGCCCAAACGTGTTCACTTGAGCTATAGTGTAATAGTTTAAACGTATATTTTTCTTTTTACGTAATAAGACACGCCCGATGCATCGTCTCGAAACAAAGCCGTATGTATTACACGTCACAAACTTTATAATTACAGCTGACGTTACAATAGACCTTGTTAATGATATTGAAGTCATTATAATTGTGGTATGTGTTTTAACAATTCGTAATTTACTTTAATTTCGCTACGCAATAATGTAGTTTCAGAGTATTCTGAGTATGTATTAGCTTATCTAAAAAGAAGAATAGAAATGAACCTATGAACTAAGAGTTTGTATTTGAATTTTATCATCACGTCCATTTATTTATTTATTTAACATTTAATGCACAAATATTGTACAGAGGCGGACTGAATGCCATTAGGCATTTTTACCAGTCGACCTTAAATGATCTATTCATCAATTGAGGGGTTTAGCTCCAAACGCATAATGGTCGATTGGTAAAGATAAGCTGTTCTTGCCGCGCTCAGGCCTTGTACAGGTGACGTTTCCTTCCACAATAAGACCGCTTGGTGAGAGCAAGTTAAAGCTGCGGGTCCATGTTTCACCGATGTGCCAGGCTGTGTAGCTTGGCCACCAGTGCCTCATCACCTACGAGTCTTTTAGCTCTGCGTTCTACCGAATCGAGTACAGCAAACTGGTACTTTGCTGAGCTGTCCCGTCAATGGCTGCAACATACAAGATCGGACCTATGCTTTGTATACATATAGAGGAAAAAAATACACTGGCTACAGTTCTTTCCAAACACACGACACGGTAATGTAAAGTTTAAACAATACTGTTTAGCGGCAAAATCTTAGGCACTCCGATGGTATCTAAACGAATTACATAGCGTATTATTATTGTAGATTTATGATTTTTCGACACTTTGCAATTGTTCTTGGTCGCAGGATGGTCATAAAGTTTATGTTTATTTTGTGTGCGACCGAATACAAATTTATTATTACGTTATCTACCTCAACCCTAACTAGGTACCTTTTTTTTTTTTTTTTTTTTTTTATTGATCCGGTGGAAATACCTCATGTACTTCCTTCACCCCGGGAAAGGGCGAAGGGGCATGCCGGACTCCTACCGGCTAAAACCACCGGAGTGATCATCGTCGGCACCGAAGGGAGGCTCCAGGAACTCGAAAGATCTCCATCTAGAGCCACCCATTGGTGCCACGCCTTTAGGCACATCTCGGAGGGGATGACTGTAAAGTGGTCATCCCCTCTAGTGGAGGGAAGGCGACTGTAAAGAGGCCACCCCCCAGGCATCTCTCGAGGGGATTGTAAAAGATTCCCCCGAGGCCTCACTATGCGCTGTGCTGCGCACACAGCGGTACGTGACCACATGCGCACCGCTGTCTTCCCGGGGGTCGCTCGGTATGAGCACGCAAATTTCCCAATAAGCGCGCTCGCGACCCCCAAGGCCCCCCGCCATATAAAGACGACAGGGGGCTCAGGCGTGTTGGACACGGGCACCGCGGCGGTTGTTACCCCGGCCCCGTGTCCTCCTCCTCCGAGCGGGATCGGCCCTCTCCCGATCCCGCTCTGCGACCTCCTTCTGGAGCATTACGTTCTCACAGAAGGAGACCACAGCACTCCAATTTTCATGCTCTGCCAGCATAGCCGATACTACTGCTGGCAAAGAGAGATCTTGCCCGATCCGATCGACCAGGATCCGCCGCTCGGCAGTCCACGCAGGGCACTCTCCGAGCGTGTGCTGTGCGGTATCCTGATCGTCTCCACAGTGGTGGCACTGTGCCGTGACCTCGCGTCCTATCCTGTGCAAGTACGCACCGAAACAACCGTGTCCGGTGAATACCTGCGTCAGGCGGAATGTGACGCGCTCGCTCCTTTGAAGCCAGGCTTCGAAGAGCGGCAAGACAGCCTCGACGACGCGCTTTTGCGCGTACTGTGGCAGCATAAGCCGCTCGCGCCATAACTCGAGGGCACGCCGCCGAGCCTGCCGCCTCAATATTTCGAGCGCCCCTGAAGGCACGCCTTCGCCGCTCTGGCGGAGGGAGCGTGTTTGGTGATACACCCACGCATCCATCTCCGCCAAGATATCAAAAGGCGGAAAGCGCGCCAACAGAGTTGCCGCCTCAAAGGACACCGTTCGATATCCTCGTGCGATCCGTATAGCCGCTCTACGCTGCAGACCGTGGATCTTGGTTCTGCAGCGCTGGACGCCCGAAAGTCGAGATGACCAAACAGGCGCCCCGTAGAGGGCCACGGACCGCACGACTCCCCCGTAGAGGCGGCGAACTTCTTCCCCCGGTCCCCCGAGATTGGGTAGCAGCCGGTGCAAAGCACCCACTATCCTTTCGACCCGGGGGACAAGACGCTCGAAGTGCTCCTCGAAGCCCCAACGACTGTCCAGGGTGAGCCCCAGGTACTTCATGTACCGGCCCACCCTGATTTGCGCGTCACCAACGCGTATCCACGAACTGGGAGGTTCCCTGCTCCGCGGCAGTTTGTGGAACCATAGCGCCTCGGTTTTATGAGGCGCTATCTGCAAACCCAGAGCGTGGATTTCGGCCACGACAATTGCCACCGCTTGCTCGGCAAGCCGGATGGTTCCCTCAAAGGACTCCCCGCTGGCCAACACAAGAGTGTCATCAGCGTAACAGACTAAGCTGACGCCAGCGGGGAGAACGACACGCAGGACCGCATCGTAAGCGAGGTTCCATAAGAGAGGACCGAGAACCGACCCCTGTGGAACCCCGCACGTGATCTCCCTCCGCTTTACGCTACCGTCCCTGCCCACGTAGCGAACATGCCTGTCGCGCAGATACGCCCCGATGATATCCTGCAGATAGGGGGGGCACTGATGGTGCACAAGCGCCCCCCTAATCGCACCCCACGGGATAGAGTTAAAGGCGTTGACTATGTCAAGACTGACAGCCAACGCCACCCCACCCCGTCGGGACACTACCTGTTCCGACAGCGAGCGGACGCGAAGAATCGCGTCGATAGTAGACCGCCGCTGTCGGAAGCCATACTGGCTGTCGGCTAGGTCGGGGCCAACACGCGACAAGTGCTCAACGAGTCTTCGGGCAATTATTCTTTCGAATAGCTTTGAAGCCTCGTCGAGCAGGCAAATGGGACGGTATGCAGAGGGAGACTCTGCAGCCCTTCCTTCCTTCTTCAAGAGAACCAATCCGGCTTCCTTCCAGCCGGACGGGAACACGCTACTACGGAGGCAACTGGTGAACAGCCGCCTCAAGCGGTCCCCAAGAGACTGCAATGCATAGACCCACGCACGACCCGGGATGCCATCCGGGCCGGGTGCGGTGTTGCGAGCCTTCAGGCGGCCAACGGCTCGGTCCAACTCTCCTTCCGAAACCGCCAATTCCTCATCCCATTCCAAGGCAATCGGCGGTACAGAAGGACCGGGATAGTCCCGGACCGCCGGAAAGAGCGTAGAGAGCACTCCCTCCAGCAAATCCGGGGCCATTGTTTCGGTCACCGGGGGGACCCACGGGCGCAACTTGCCCACTACCATGCGGTAGGGTCTCCCCCACGGATCCCTGTCCAGTCCTTCCAGGAGCTCTCTCCAGGACCGAGCCTTCGCGTCACGAATGGCGCTTTGGAGCGTCATAGTGGCCGCCCGGTAGGTCCGATAGGCCTCGGCAGTCTCTCCGGCTGTAGCACTTCGCCGGCGCCGGCTTCTGGTGTACTGACGGCGGGATGCCAGGCAGACCGCGCGCAGTCGCGCGATCTCATCCGACCACCAGTACACTGCCGTGCGCCGGGAGCGCCTGGCTCGGGGCATAGATGCGTCGCAAATCGACGTCATTGCATCCCGAAACCAGGACGCTTCCTCTTCTGGATCGGGCAAGATACCTTGGTTGACCTCTGACCACGCCATGACGTTGGCAGCTGCGACGAGCATCTCTCGGTCGAGCTGTGTGAGGGCCCAACGCCGCGACGGCGGGCTAGGACTTGGACGGCTCGGGTCGGGAAGGTAGAGGGCCACATCGAATAATATGTGGCGGTGGTCCGACAACGTGACCACCTCCTCCGCTACCCTCCAGCCCGATACCATGCGGGCCACAGAAGGAGTCGCCCATGTCAGATCCACGACCGACTCCCCCTGCCACCGAACGCAGGTACTGACGGACCCCCGATTTAACAGTCGGAGGTCAAGTGACGCCGCCCAGTCTTGCAAAGTCCTCCCCCTCGGCCCATCCCGGTGGTTGCCCCAAGCTCTGGAATGAGCGTTGAAATCCCCCAGGACGAGCACTGGACGGGGTGAGCATTTACAGCGAATGCTGCGCGCCACCCCGTCCAAGTATCTCTCGTAATCGGCGAGAGACACATTGGGGGAGACATAGCAGCCAACTACTGCCAGAGGTCCCCACTCTACCGCAACAAAACCCTGCCCCCTATCTAACAGGGAGCAGGGCGGCCCTCCGTCCACCGCAGCCCAATGAATGGCGACGGAGTCCTCGGCGTCCCTGAACCAGCGAGGATGTTCCTGGACGCCGTAGGGCTCCGCCACTACCACCAAGGCAACCGAACACTCCGCAACAGTCTGCAGCAGCAGATTCTGCGCGTTGCGGCAGTGGTTCAGGTTACCCTGGAGGATCCTTAAGGCTGGGAAGAGGACGTCTCCATGTCCTCCGTAGGGCCTGCGACCGATGCCGCCGGCGCAGTCTTCTCATGCCTATTGGCAGAGGCAGGGGGGGCTCGCTTCCCCCTCTTGCCTTTCTGGGCAGTACATGGTTTACTGCCCAGCCTATGTTCGGCTGGAAGACCGAAGTCCGCGCACAGTGGGCAATTCGGTGACTGCGCCGAGCACTCTCTCGCCTTGTGGCCCTGGCCACCACAGGCAAAGCATCGGTCGCTTCGGTCAACACCCCCATGTATGGTGCACCGGAGGCGCACATGCCCGAGCTCGAGGCATCGGTAGCACTGCAGTGGCCGTGCCGCCAACACCTCGACCCTGGCCGACGTCCAACCCACACAGACGCGACCAGTGGACGCCAACTTCTTGGCCACCCCCAGTGAACAACGGACCCAGACCGTGCCTAAAGATACCGGTGAGCGACGAATTTCGCCCACCCTAACCTCCTCACATGAACATCCTGTAGCCGCCACGATGGCATCCGCCACCTCCGCCTTTGTGACGGCGTCGTCTAGGTCCTTGATTCTCAACTCCACCATCTTCATCGGACGTGCAATATGCACGTCGAAGATGGGGAGTAGCACCTCCCGCATACGGCTCGCCAGGCTATCGGCCTTGGCACCGTAGTCGTCACCAGCGACGGAAAGTACCATTCCGCCGCTGGCTGTAACTAGGTACCTAACCTACTAACTAACCTAATTCATCACAATTAACAAAAACTGTTCCATGAAGTGGTAATTTGAGAAATAAAGCAATTTATACTACAACGCAAGTTCCACTAACTAAGCTGAAGTCACCTGACAAAGAGATTTAAGATAGTCAGATAGATATTCGTAATCTTAACCCGCAAAAACCTGACACCTTAAACATGTTTAAGATTCTCTACGAGTATTCAATACGCAGTCCTTGTTTTAAGTAAAGAAAGAAGTAATACAATGCAAATTCCACTTACTAACCTACAATTACCTCAAAAAGAGTATTATGATAAATCGAGTAGGTTGTCTAAAGTTGTAAAACCTGATTACCTAACACCTTTAGCGTGTTTTAAACTACCAAACAGTATTCAAAACCGAATTCTTGTCCGAAGTAGTTTAGTGCATAAAATGTAATCAATAATGTAATTTTCGAAACATGCAACCTGAGCGGTTGCGATAATTCAAGGCCGTGACAACGTGATAATTATAATTACACGCTTTTAAGTTTCAATTACAGATACGACTTCCAAAATTGGTCACCTCTATATACTAAGAAATATGTAACACATACTCTTCCAAATCGTTCTGGGAGATGTTCAGGTGTGAGCTGATAAGTACGATAGGCTTTGGAACTAGTCAGTGTAGTGGCCTGTGTCGCCAACTGATCGGACTGACCGTCCGTACCGTAGTTCATGATTAAGGACTTCTAACGAGTCGGAAACTAGTCTAACAACCTCGATAAGATGATTCAAAATACCATATTTTTTTGCTACCCCACACTATTATTTATCTCGAGTCGTAGGTGCGTTTGCAGATATAAATTCCACACACAATACACCCAGATCCGGAACAACTACCTGCAGATCATACAAATATTTGATCCGTGCGGGAATCGAACCAGCGACTCGGGGCGCCGCAGCCGACTGTATCAGCCACTGCTCCAATCGTGCCGTCTAATTAAAACTACTATGCAGATGTGTTATTTAGTTATTATTAGACAAATACACATTTTATGGAAGATCACCAGCTATGCTGAACTTAATACAAAATCGTTGCATCAAGGGCCAGCTGCGGCAGTGCAGGCCGCACAGGAAGATGGCGGCAGCCGGCAGGCAACGACGGGAAAAGTTGTCGGACATGTAGCGGCTGCACGACGGCCGCGTTCCTCGACATTTGAGCACAATGCCGACATACTTGCGCATGCACAGTGCATACGATGCAAGCCGATTGATTCACTAATTATGTCACGTTTGGCGACGGTGGTCACCGGTATTACGGTTTACTGGGAAGTAGATGTTAGGAGGGTCTTTTTAAGATATCTGTAAATGTAACAATTTGAATGATTTATTGTTCTTTCTGCTGACGATGTAAGGGTCTAAGTATGATAATAGCGAGCACCAGACAAGCAATTGTTTTTGGTGATTACAGCAAGTAATTTTTAAATGATTTTGAATAAAATATATTGTTTCAATTCCTATCGCATAACTTGGGAATTTATTATTTGAATATTGTTATGAATTATGATTCAGTTTCAGTATACTAAATATATGTAATGCTTGGGAGAGGCCTCTGTCCAGCAGTGGACTGAGATAGACTAAGTTCGAATATATATATATATATATATATATTTGTTTTTAAAGTTTTAATTTTTATGCTTTTGTTAGTATTAATATTTAATATAAAGTGTAGATTTTACTAGCATCACTAGCTGAAATAAAATTTATGTATTTGCATTTTCCATCCAATTAAAAATAAGTACCAATAAATATGTAGTTATTTTAAAAAATCTGTAACAACATATGTAATGTCGGTAATTATCATTGTTATCATCAAAGTCACTATACATTACTTTCCTAAAATATTTATTTTAATCTACATAAACTTTTAGAAAAAGAAATAAAAGTGCTTAAACAGAAACAAGATGATAATACTATTTGGTATAAGATATCAAAATAAAACATGTGACATGTATCATTATTTGAATTAAAAACATAAATTTCTTGAAATCTTCCTGCTATGTGAAAATAACACTTGATATCACAGTTATCATGCTCCTGCACATTCATCAGTCATCTTTATCTAGAATACCAAGATAAGCTCTATAACTTTGCCATTTTGTAATCATATTGAAAACATTATAAATTTATCAAGACACAGGTATCTTCAATTCTGCCAAGTTACATCAATTGTATTCCTATATGACATGCAGTAATGATAAATATATTAAGAGATTACTGACTGCCAGACAGTCTTTGCTGTCAATATTGTCCATGAATTAACTAATTTTACAAAACCTTTACAGTTTATAGAAATATGTACCTATACATATATGTATATCGTTAATCGAACAAAACTTATTATTTCTAAGAAATAAGTATAGTAATAAGTATGTAACATAATGCTTGTTATGTTTGCAGCAGCACACAACTAAGTTTGCATAGTTTTACCAAGTTTGACAGCTGTGTGTGGGACCAATCTATCATGTCCAGGTAGGTACTAATACAACCAAATAACAGCGCATTTTTTGCTACTAATGCCTTTCCTTTCCTGGCGTCCTTAGTTACATGTATGAATACTATAAAAAAATGATCGTCTACTCTTAGGCAGGTAGTCTGTGTTTGGATGTTAGTTTACCTTGCAAAGGGTGTCTGCTCGACGTGGTACACGGAGGTGATAGGTTCCGTGCGCATGATGCTGCGGAGCCGTTCCTCCGGCAGCTCCAGCAGTCCATCACTAGCTGTTTTGAAGTCAGGCTTCCCCAAACCACTCAAAACACTCATTTTAAACGTGTAGACGACTACTGACCGAGTCGAAACGACGGTTATAAACTTCAACAAAGCGTCACTAAACGATTCACAATAGTCCTTAAAATCAACGAATACACTTATTTATATAAAAATGGCATCAATTAGACCACATGAAACATTTTAATGCCTCCGGTTTCTGAAATAGTAACCGAGTGCTCTCCCTTGTCATTGCGAGAAGCGGTTACGGATTCATTCAAAACGCTCCACTTTGTATCGGCACGATAATTAAACGAACATTAGTATCACATCATCATATATCGCAATGAAAAGTAATAATTTGTTTATTTTACACACGCGTTCCGGAAAAACCAAAAATTGACAAGAGCGGCGGGACATCTGCGCATCGACGAGTCGACCGCACTTCGCCATACACGTTTCTGCCGTTCCGTTGAGACTCAAGCCGAGCCTGCCCATACCATTCAAATTCCGATTCCGGCGAATGTCGTTGTTTCAACGTTCTAAGTTCGAAAGTTGCAAAGCAAGGTCAATGCGTAAATAACTTAGAAATTTTCAGATATACTGATAGATGGCGTTTTTAGAAGTTTTAAATACAATTAAATTTATCGATAGTTTGATAGATGTCGCTAAAGTTAAGTCATAAATAATTGTATTTGAATAATATTATTGTCACTTACATTTTTATTGTTAATTTTTTATTGTTTATTTAATATTATATGAAAAAATTATGTGAAAAGAAAATTATTTGAATATTTAGTGACTGTACTAGTGCTTTAAGTACAGCACTCTGAGTTACAAAACTAAGTAATAGATGTCGCTGCACAGCAAACATTCGAATAAAACTGCGTATCGCAATATTACAGAGAGTAATATATACATATATCGTCGAGTAATTAATAAAATAAAATAATAATTACACACTATGTTGCAGTAGGGACTAGGGACACGTGTCTTAAGAGACTCGTGCTATGTGCCGCCGTCGCGCAATATCGCTAGATTTCATGCGACTAGTTTGACAACATCGAAATGTATGCTCATGGAACAACATGGTTCCTGGCTATTACCTTGACCTTTTCGGCTTCGCCAGATCCCCTGGAATAAGCAAAGACAGTTCCCTGCCCTGCCTGCGAGAAGTCTCACAAAAAAAAACGTGCCTATGTAAAGACGTGACGTCGTGCGACCCCCGACGTCATTATACCACGACTATAGACTGGAGACGTCGTGTCTTGCAATATTTGTCTCCAATCCAGCTACGTATACACTTCAGTGAAAACTTGGCTTTACGCTGTGTCCCTGAGATGGTGGCAAAGACCGTAAGGTACTGTAGCCGAGTCGTAAAACAACTGCGGCCCGCGGCCTTACTTGTTGCCTAATTGCCTTGCCTACTGCCGATATACTACGCTCGCGACTTCGTCCGCGTGAAATTTGGATAAACTTATCCAGTTCTCTCTGCTCTCAGTATTTGGTCGAGCGAAAGCAATATGTGAACACTTTTTTTTAAGTAGTAGTAGTAAGTTTTATTTAAGTCCTTGACTGACGCTTGCTTATAAAGTGATTAGTCCAGTAGTTTTTAAACTTTTTTGCTGTCATCATGTTCTTATTCAAAGTTAGTAGTCTTTTGAGAGTTTTG
The DNA here is from genome assembly GCA_947459985.1 of Diloba caeruleocephala. NCBI lineage: Eukaryota > Metazoa > Arthropoda > Insecta > Lepidoptera > Noctuidae > Diloba > Diloba caeruleocephala. The sequence continues at coordinate 26,326,158 of OX381608.1, read as the reverse complement.
GAGGAGACAATAGCACCGCCAACTTAAGAAGTCGGTAATAAAATGTAGTCTCTTACAAATGCTGCTATGGGAATCCCTAATGAGATTAACATTTTCTCAGGACTATTAAGTCTTACTATTGTATCTCGTTGTGTCTTAATATTCGCATACAGCGCGTATGTAGTAGGTAATGAGACATATAGTGGGAGATGTTAGTTTTATGTTCTGCGCGTACGGGAATCGAACCCGAGACCGATATGATCTGGCTCTTGATTGGTCAAATCGGTACCCTACTTTTGCCTCATTTTATTTGGATTGGTGTGCACTATGCTGCCGATAAGCTATTTCCACCATTTCTGCAAGCTGACATGATTTCGTGGCTGAAGAATATTGTCTCTAAGTGATAGTGGTGCCGGCTCAGAATGCCACCACCCCATTTCATCTCGTGGGTGTCGTAAAAGTCGACTAAGGGATTAACCGTAGGATGGGCAGCAGCGTCCTTTGAGTACATTATCAACTCAACTGCGATCGATTTGGCCGAAATGATGATAGTGACAACTACCACTTAGGGACAACATTCTTATGGAGTAGGTAGAGTATAGCACAGTAAAAACTGTAAACCACGCGCACACGACGGAGCGGAGTGCCCTGCGTGGGCTGCTGAGCTGCAGATTATTGTCGATCAGATCGGGCAAGATCTTTCTCTGCCGGCAGTAGTGTCGGCTGTGTTGGCAGAGCATGCAAATTCGAGTACAGTCGTCTCTTTCCGTGAGAGCGTCATGCTCCAGAAGGAGACTCCTGAGCGGGATCGGGAGAGGGCTGATCCCGCACGGAGAAGGACGAGACGGCGCCGAGGTAACAACCGCCCCGGCGCCTAGGTCCAACATGCCTGAGCCCCGTTGCCGTCAGTTCATGGTGGATCCTCGGGGGTCGCCAGCGCACAGATTGGGGAGTGTGCGTTGTCATACCGAGCGACCCCCGGGAACACAGTGGCACTGTCATCCCCTCTGAGATGTGCCTAAAGGCGTGTGATCTTACGAGAACCTGGGGCCCCCCGTCGGTGCCGAAGATGGATGGAGAAAAATTGTTTTTTGTTATAGGTACCGTATATATGTCCCTTCCCCGGGGCGAAGGAAGTTCATGTAGAATTTCCACTGGATATCTATACATCTATACAAATAAATAAAATTGAAGTGTCTTTTTGTAATGTCAAAATAACAGCTTTTACGGTACCTTTAACAAAAAACTATTTTTAATTTTTTTGTCGGTCTGTCTGTCTGTTTGTTCCGGATAATGTCCGAAACGGCTGGACGGATTTTCACTGGCAGATAGCTGATGTTATAACGAATAACTTAGGCTATTTTTATTTGAGAAAAATAATTAGGGTTCCGCAAAAAAAATAAAACCCTTGAAATCCAATATATATATATTCTATGCCAAGTGTCTATGTCGAAGTACTCTAAATTTCTTTTAAATTAAACGCGAGTGAAACCGCGGGTCCCAGCTGGGCAATAATAAAATGAAAAATGTACGTGCGACCGAAGCAGTGTGTTCGCACTGTATGTAGAAATCGCGAGTATCGACATCGAGGTATTGAGATAGCCCATTCTGTAAATTTCTGTAAATTCTATCACCGTTAGAAAGCTATACAGTCTAGATGGACATATACCTATGTTTATCAATTGAACGAAGCGAAGACAATAAAATAAAACTACGATTACATATGCACTATGAGTCATATTATTATTTATTATACTTCTGCCAGGACGCGTTTAACGCTTGGCCGAGGATTTCTGCTCCTGGAACCATGATATTCTGGAAGAAAGATTCTTTTTCTAATCTTGAAAGCCAATCAAAGGTACGGGGGAACCTGAAAAAAAACAACGTTGCAAAATATTAAACTGCGGTGCAGTGAGGCCTGCACTATGTGACAGTGGTTCAGTTTCGGTTAATGACTCCGGCTCTAAAATGCATAACTGTGTCGTATAGTCGCAGCTTTAGTGTTCCTCGGAAAGTCCCGTCCGGACGTCTGCATAAGTTTACCTACTAATGAACACAATTTTAAACGTTGATATGTTGTTGATGTTGTTAACTAAGACTTGCCAACATTTGCTACGCGCTTAAGAAACAACAAGGTAGCCAATGATATTTAAATAAGTAAAAAGGTGTAGACGGGTTACCTACACAACATTCCACCGTCACGAAAGGTCTGGCCAAAGATTTAAATCGACCATAGAGCGTGCTTAATATTGTAATGTCACACTATATAGATGACACTTGGAAGTAGGACATATCTTAACTGTCAGGAGTGAAAAAGAGAAGTATATGTTGCTGTGGCGCTTCCGTTGACGCAGGTGTAATACTCTACAGTCTACACTGAGTTTAGTAAGTAAATAGCAAAGTGGCACGTTAACCACTCGCGGAGTGTTTAACTTATCTATACCATTTTACTTATAATATAATTGAAGGTAGTTCTTTTATCACCACTCTGTAGATAATAGCAATTTGTGCTCACAGCGACGGGAGCTGTAGCGACAAGCTGTCTTGATGATAACTCTCGTAGGAGTGGAATTAAAACATGAATTACAACCAAAAACACATAGAGATAATAATCATTACCAGCCGAAATTCGTCCACTGCTGGAGATAAGCCTCCCCTAAAGAACGAACAACGACCGGTTAGGTTTGTGTTGTAAACTCGTTTTCGATCGCAAACTCGGTTGGCGATCGCAGTTAAGTTGTAAATCAATGATCGAAGGAAGCTGCTGCCCATTCTTCGGTTAATCCCACAGTCGTATTTTACGACACCCACGGGTGGAGATGGGTTGGTGCTAATCTTAGCCGGCACCACACGGTCAACATAATAAGCGGTGTAAACTTTACTTGGCAGCATCCAGCTTATGTATGGGCTGCATGGACGAGGCGGTCGCTCCGACGCTGATGTCTGCGAGGGTCAGGTGGTCAGCAGCGATGTACTTGTTCTTCTCAAGGTACGCCTCCAGAACTCCGTACGCTTCGTCAATGTCTGCTCTATGCTTGGCTGATGGTCCGCCTAGTTCGCCGAAGGCTGTTGGTAACTGTGACGAAAATGTAAATGATCAATTATTAATTTTAATATCTACCTACAAGCCGTTACGCACCCGCTTCGCTAGGCGTAAACTATATGAAGGGCACGCCGCGATAGTGGCAGTAAGACCCGTCATAGAGGAATGGCTGGCTGACCATGGATGTTTCGGGAAGTATCTGCGTCGAATTCGCCGAGAAAAGAAAGGACGCCCAGTTGTCATCACTGCGGAGACTGTCCGGAAGACACGGCGCAGCACACGTTGGAGGAGTGCTCAGCTTGGGCAACGCAGCACCGTGATGTCGCGGTAGTCGAAGGGGGTGACCTCTCGCCTCCGGCCGTGGTTCAATCTATCGTCCGGGGCGCATGGGATGCTGTGGCCTCCTTTTCCGAGGACGTGATACAAGCAAAGGAGGCGGCAGAGCGCGGAAGGGAGGAGAACACCTCTGATTCCCGCCGCAGAAAACGCACCGGGCGCGGGTGCCGGAGCTAACACTCAAACCCTTCTGGCCCAGTCCTTTGTGCTTCCTGTAACTGATTATGGGGATGTTTGTTACTCGGATTTATCTTAAGACCTTCTCAACAAATTGGATCGACTTCTCAATAACTACATTCGCTTCATTTTTGGACTTCAGAAGTATATTAAATGACTGCTTATATGACAGAGAACATCACTGAGATCTCTTTGTCTCCTGTTCTCCATTATTAACGATCCATGTGCTCCTGATTATCTCAAAAGATTTTTTCTAGTCTTGGGTAGTTCTGATAGCCGTAACCTGCGTACTGCCGAAAATTTGATTCTTCAGTTTCGTTCCCACCTTACAGGTTTTATTTCTAAATCTTTTGCTATCTTAACAATCAAAATATGGAACAAGCTTCCCCTTGACATAAAGAGCCAGCCAAGTAAATTTGCTTTCAACCGCAAAGTTAGGATTTACTTTTTGAATTCACTGAAATCCTAATTGACAATTACGAGCATGGCTAAAATGATAAATAGTATGTATTTGACCGTATGTATAGTATGTAGATTTTTATGTATGTATATCTTATTATAATATTTTTGTAATATATCTTTTTTTGTACCTCTTTTCGATGCATTTCTTTTTTAACCCAAAGGTTGACTGGTAGATAATGCCATATGGCATAAGTCCGCCTTGTGTACCATCAATGTGCATGAAAGTATAAATAAATAAACTACCACTTTTTACGGAATTTGGATGACTTCTGCAAGGAAAAATATTCAATTCCTATGAGGCAGTCCAAACCGCCTTCAAAGATTTTATTGATTCTCGCTTTCTTCAGCAAAGGAACCAAATGAACTATGTATGAAATGGCAAAAGTGCATAGATAGCAGTGGTACATCATCATATCGGCCACAGGATGTCCACTGCTGAACAAAGGCCTCCCCTTTAGATTTCCAGCGAGCGGTCACATATCGCTTTCATCCAACGACTCCCAGCGACCTTCATCAGGTCCACCCCGTTGGAGGTCGTCCCACGCTGCGTTTTCCGGTGCGCGGTCTCCATTCGAGAACCTTTTTGCCCCAACGGCCATCAGTTCTACGAGCAATGGTACATACTTTGATGGATTAAACATGTAATTTCATAGTTATTTTTTCGATTTGTTTTTCCATATAAAACGCCAATATAATATGTAAGGACCTGATATACTACATTTCATTAGAATTTGTCCAGCCGTTTTAGCGTGATTAATATTAGTGACAGGTTACTGCCTTTCTTGGAAGATGCTCAGGTAAACATGATGGTGTCTTTGCTGAAAGGGGTTCTAAGCTACTCCTCGTTTCGATATTGATTACTAATGTTAAGTTCTCGTACTATTATCACATGTGTAAACAATCCCTGTAACACTAACAGCATAGTGATTCGTTCGTGTCATTTTAATATAATACTTACAGCAACTACTTTCAGCCTGATGAAGAATATGCCAGTGTCGAAGAATAAGCACTGGTCGACGAGGGCCCGCGTCCGCACGTCGCTCGGGTACAACGACTCGCTCTTGTCGCCACCGTACTTCGATACTAAGTATTTCATTATAGTGTGGCTGTAAAGAGAATAAAACGCTGTTTTCTAACAAGTGAAGTTATATCCACTATAGTTAATAATAATCAGCCCATTACTGTCCCACTGCTGGGCACGGACCATTTCTCAGGATGAGAAAGCGTTACGCCTTAGTCCACCACGCTGGCCTAGTGCGGGTTGGCAGACTACACACACCATTGAGAACATGATTGGAGCCCTTTCAGGTGTGCAAGTTTCCTCACTATGTTTTCCTTCACCTTTAACTCAAGTGATAATAAAATTGTGATCCGCACATGAATCCAAAAAGTCAAAGGTGCGGGCCGGGATCGAACTCAGACCCTCCTGTATGGAAGGCAAGCGTTCAACCACTAGGCTATCACTGCTAACAAACACAAACATTAGCAGTGCTGTTTTCGAAGTCTCCGACACACACATCAAGATAAACAAATCTAGTTTAAACTAATCTCTCATCGTAATCTCTCATTGTATTATATCTTACGATTGAATACAATATGAGATCAGCTTTACTGGAAATGTATAGCTTGATATGTAGCCTGGAATGCAGCCACGCTCCGAGTACCACCCTAAACCTCCACGGGTAGCTTATTATCATGAGCCATTGTCCAGGTGGCGTATGACTGGGATCGGGAGAAGGCCGATTTCACTCGAAGGAGGATAGGGCACCGGGATAACAACCACCCTGGCGTCCATGTCCAACGCGCCTCAGTAGCGAGGCCAGGTGTCCCGATTTGCGCGGACGTCCTGCTTGACCCTTAATCGGGACGCCCCGATGTGAAGTGTCCCGATTTTCTTTCATTGAATTTTCTAAAACACAATACTTATTTAAAATTACGCATCAATAATTGTCAATGTTAATAAAGAATTAAAACAATGGTAGAAACCAACTAACATTCCCCGATTCTTTAACCTTCGTTCCGATATTTGGCGTGCTAGTCCTGGCAATACTACGTCTAAGCCAGCGTTATATGGGGGGTTCGAACATCGCGGGCGCGCCGATTAGTGAATCTGCGTTCAAGTTCAACCAAGGCCTCGGGGGGACCCTTTACAATCTCTCCGAGATGTGCCACGGGAGGTGGCTCTTTAGAGTCGCCTCCCCTCCGTTATAGGGGTTGACCGCTTTACAAACATCTCCTCCGAGATGTGCCTAAACGCGCGGCACCAGTGAGCGGCTTTAGTGTGATTGTAGTCGTGATCCTGGAGCCCCCGTCGGTGCCGAAGATGACCGTTCCGGTGGCATCGACCTGTAGGAGTACCTCGGTTCAACTCTGAGTGGAAGAAGTATCCTCACGACGTATGTCCCCGGTACGTGTGTACGGTACGGGACGTAAGCCGTGTGGTGCCGGCTCAGAATGCCACCACCCCATTTCATCCTATGGGTGTCGTAAAAGTCAATTAAGGGATTAACCGGAGGATGAGCAGCAGCGTCCTTCGAGTACAATAACAACTCAACTGCGATCGCCAACCCGTCTGCCAAGCTTGGCGATTATAGCAAGACCCCCCAATGAGCACGCAACATACCCATATCGGTCGTTGTGGTGATCTTTGGGGGAGGCCGGTGTCCAGCAGTGGACTTCATTCGGCTGATATGATTTACGTTTACGTTTACGTTTGCCTAATTATGAGGTCAGTAAGCACAGTTTAAGAAGTTCCTTAACCATCTCTACCGGGCTAGCCATTACGTTTTTTGGATGTGTCCATGTTAAATTCTACCTTTCCGAGATAACGAAGTCACCATCTTGCAGGGTCGGTACAGTGCCCATAGGATTAAGCTGTAACAAAAAAAAACAGTTAAAGTTGCAGAGCCATAGATAAATAAACAATAAAGCATGTCCGGATCTCCGAGTAGATAATCACCATAAACACATTTCAGTGAACCGGGCCATCGTCCACCCACAGGAATAGCTTATTTCCCTAATGATTTTCCGAGTGGCTCTTCTGATTGATTTCGTTGCTAGTTAAGACAATTTATTGAGATTCTCGGAAAGTTGAGATACACCAAACATTCACAGTTTGAAGGTTTTTTGGTGGTGTATAGAATAGATGACGGGCTTAGAAAGAAATACATTGATTAAACAACACAAAAACCAGCACACTGTAGGTACACATAAATATAATATTGCTAGGCTGACGTGGAGTTTCGCGTTTATCTCAGCTAATGCTACAGATTAACTGTAGCGCTGATTTTCAAGTGGCAGCCTCATCATTTTTTTTTCATCATTTCGGCCCAATGAAGTCCACTGCTGGACACAGGCCTCCCCCAAAGATCACCACAACCACCGATATGGATGTGTTGTGGGCTAATTGGGGGGTTTTGCCATAATCGCTACGCTTGGCAGGCGGGTTGGCGATCGCAGTTGAGTTGTTAATGTACTCGAAGGACGCTGCTGCCCATCCTCCGGCTAATCCCTTAGTCGACTTTTACGACACCCGTGGGAGGAGATGGGGTGGTGGCATTCTGAGCCGGCACCACACGGCATGGCAGCCTGTCGTATATAAATAATAAGAACACCGTTGTGCTTCGACGCAAAATGAATAGGAATTATATATTTAAGACATATCAAAATAACAACTTAGATACGCTTTCGGCGATTTTTGACACTCGAAAATCTTATTCCATTTTTTGGTCTTAAGGTTGACAACAAGACTTGTGTGATTTACAATTATGTCTATTTTTAGTTTTCGTGCCAATTACAAGGGTAATTAAGTTCTCGACTAATGAGAGCAATGTGAATGTGGACAATCGAGCAGTAACCAGTTAGATGAGACATTATAAAAACGGTTAAAACCAGAACTATGTAATAAAATAGATAATACAATTACTTGGCATAAGATTTATGGAATGCCAGAATATAGTATTAAGTAGTTCTACGTACAAAAATCATAATAAACTACCTTCATAAACTCAGGAGCTTTATGGCCCTTATTGAAGAAGTCGATATCCTTCAGGTCAAGTTCTAATCCGATGATCTCTGCGAGCATCCTGACCGCATTCGACGGCGGGCTCGCGTCTATCTTGTACAGCACTGGCGCCATTATATGATCTGCAAAATGTGTCCTATACATTAATGCTTTTTACAATTATTATTTAATGTTAGATAACAGAAGAATCCCCCGGGAAGACAGCGGTATGCATGTGGTCACGTACCGCTGTGTGCGCATAGCGCATAGTGAGGCTTGGGGGGAATCCTTTATAATCCCCTCGAGAGATGCCTGGGGGCCTCTTTACAGCCTTCCCTCCGCTAGAGGGGATGACCGCCTTAGAGTCATCCCCTCCGAGATGTGCCTAAAGGCGTGGCACCAATGGGTGGTTCTAGATGAAGATCATTCGAGTTGCTGGAGCCTCCCTTCGGTGCCAACGATGAGCACTCCGGTTGTTTTAGCAGGTAGGAGTCGCATACCCCTTCGCCCTTCCCCGGGGCGAAGGAAGTTCCAAGTAGAATTTCCACAGGACACCTAAAAAAAAATTCAAAAAAAAGAGGATTCCGGCATGCCACTTCGCCCTTTCCCGGGGCGAAGGAAGCACATGAGGTATTTCCACAGGATCAATAAAAAAAAATGTAACAGAAGAATTAAATGGATGAAACCTAAAGAATTTTGAGGTTTTCGTAGTATTCGCTATATCTTGTTTTGTCGGCTTGTAGGTATATTAAGAAATGAGCTAAATAGGTACAGAGGTTCCAAAACAATTGAAATTTCATTGAATGAAATCAATAATATTACGGACCTGGATTTGAATAAAATATTGTTATAAAGGACATTACGAGATTATGTTATAAAGACGAATCTATTATTAAAAGTTTAAGATTGCCTCTTTGGTTTAATGGTCACAAACGCCGCTGCCGAGCGTGACGGTTCCGACGGTTCTATGCCCACGTCAGCCTATGGATTAATAAGTATAATATACATGTTAATTATTATGGCATCAACATATACATATAGGTCCTATCAGAAAAACAGCACTGCAGCATAAATTGCTGCAGCATATGCTGAGATAGGGATCTTTTATGGCCGGCACTGCTGATATCATATTCATTTATTTTATTTTATTGTCATTGTGTACGATTACAAAATAAATCTTTGAGTAATCAAAAAGCACTTCGAAAGAGTTACAATAATCAAAAGGCACATAATAATCACAACGTATATTAAACAGAAAAATGCATAATGTGTACTAATATTCAATATATCATCATCATCATCATATCAGCCACAGGACGTCCACTGCTGAACAAAGGCCTCCCCCTTAGATTTCCACAATATATACTTTATTATAATTTATTTGCCCACTTCGCAAGATATCGAAATGGAACATCCACGATTTAAAAATAATTAAATCTGTTTAAATCTGTTCAGTTTCTAATAAAATTTTCATTGAAATCCATTGAGCCGTCTCGCCCAGTCCAGACAAACTGACACATGCAATAAAAAAAGAAAAAAGCGGTAATTTATGATTAGGCATCGTATATAATCCTGCCCATGGTTAGCGGAGGAAGTCCATGAGGATTGTGTGCCGGACTCTTAGCAGTTTTAAACCACTACGGTGTTGGTGAGGTATATGTCTTTTTTGTTCTTTATTTTTTTTTAAACGTTGCCCCTTACTAGGATTTCTCCTGTGTCGTGGGTGCGTTTACAGACATAAATTCCACACACAATACACCCAAACCCAGAATAATCTGCAGATCATACAAATATTTGTGCCATGCGGGAATCGAACCCGCGACCTGGAACGCAAGAGCCGACTGTGTCAGCCACTGCACCAACCATGCCGTCGATAAACCTATTCAATTCAATTCTTTATTGCATTCCATAAGTAAATTATTTAAAAAAATAAAAAAACAGATGGTAGGGTTATATCTATAGACCAATTATGGATCCTGTTGGGCAGAGCATCGTTAATTAGAAGAGAGGAAGAGTATTACGTTAACATTAACATTACATTAACCGAAGTACAATGATTTAAAGAAATGGAACATTACCTACATTTATCAATAATTGCACTTAGATATACTCGTATGTATCCATGTACATTGTTTAATAAATACGGAACAGGTTAATTATCATACAACACGGATGTTTAGAAGTTAGTATAGGTAGGTACTTACATTAAATTAATTTAAATAATAAAAACTTTCATATATTTTTTTCTACAAAACGTACCGTCTGCTTTTGGCAATGTTATATAAAACACTGAGACGATACAAATATAATTCCAAATAGATAAAAAGGCCGTTTCAGATAACTCAATCAGAACTTATTGTAAATAACGATGACTGTGCACAGTATATTGTTATGTATACTGTCAATCTGTTTCCCTCGCCCAACTCATCATTTCGGCCGAATGAAGTCCACTGCTGGACACAGGCCTCCCCCAAAGATCACCACAACCACCGATATGGATGTGTTGTGGGCTCATTGGGGGGTTTTGCCATAATCGCCACGCTTGGCAGGCGGGTTGGCGATCGCAGTTGAGTTGTTAATGTACTCGAAGGACGCTGCTGCCCATCCTCCGGCTAATCCCTTAGTCGACTTTTACGACACCCATGGGAGGACATGGGGTGGTGGCATTCTGAGCCTCATTCAGATTAATTTTAAAGTAATGTGTAATCGTGTTCAATCATAAACGATTGCAGAAAAATATAGCGAGTTAGTACCTAGGTATATTCAGTCATATCTATGTAGATTTGTTCTAAGTAGATCTTTTTATTGTTAAATTGTATTTAAATTGTAGATCTGTTTAATTGATCATAATGCAGAATGCCACCACCCCATGTCCTCCCATGGGTGTCGTAAAAGTCGACTAAGGGATTAGCCGGAGGATGGGCAGCAGCGTCCTTCGAGTACATTACCAACTCAACTGCGATCGCCAACCCGTCTGCCAAGCGTGGCGATTATGGCAAAACCCCCCAATGAGCCCACAACACATCCATATCGGTCGTTGTGGACATCTTTGTGGGAGGCCTGTGTCCAGCAGTGGACTTCATTCGGCCGAAATGATGACATCATTATGATCAATTAAACAGATCTACAATTTAAATAAAATTTTAATATTACCAGTATTTGGTGTTAGTGTCAAGCCAAATTCCGAGCGAGGTGATTATAGCAAAATTTCCAATCGGTCTACGGGAAGCCAAGTAAGTACGTCACAAGAAGTTGTAGTGTCTTGAGAATGTGTTGGTCTTTTATGCTTTTATCACGCCACGCACTAATCCCCAACGTTGCGATCGCAGTTCAGTTACATTAGTCGAAGGACGTTGTCGCCCATCTTCCGGCTAATCCCATAGTCGCCATTTACAACACCTACGAGATGAGATGGGGTGGTACTATTCATAGCCGGCACCACACGGCACTCATAGCCAGCAGCACACGGCACCTGACCCCAATTATTGGGAATGTTGACTCCTCCAACTATCCCAGGGTCCCCCTTAGAAGAGTTAGTTGAAGGCATCAAGTGAGTCGGAAGGTACACACGGCTACGCATCAGCCTAGACTGTTTGGACTTTGAACTCAACTCAACTCACTCTCACAACTCGCAAGATTCACAAACCGCCCGAATATTCATATCCGAACGTTCACGTTAAGATCCGAACGGCGAGTGATTTTTCTCTTCAAAAAAGTGCGTCTGTGTGCGCAAACGCAAAGCATGATTGGCCGATGCCACGATACGCACTCTCTATCTAACCATTTTTTGCATCGCATATAGAATAATTATGGTCATATAGGGTGTCGAGCTTGACGTGTAGCCGTATGTACATTCCTCACCATGAGTATACAGGGTACAAAAAACATCGTGCTACCCTTCTTGAGACCGGAGATGTATCAAGTGAGCAAGCTTCAGTGGCCTAATAGGTTGCCCTGCCAATACGTCACGTACGGCCGCGTGAAGAATTTCAGAAGCTTTGCTAGAACTTTGTCGTAATGTCGATACTTGGTCCGGTTGATTAACGATGTCGTAACACATTCGAAATGCTTATTATATGCGGATGACTTAAAGTTATCTATCAACCTATCGGCATTCATGTGTGGTCGTTTCAATCCCTTATCAGACTGACTCGTGCCCGAATTAAATAACTTAATATCGGGAGGAACACTACGATCACAATCTAAAGGTTCCTCGTTGGTTAGAAAAACACGCTCACCAAAAACACGAAGAAACTCAAGCAGAACTTGAAAAAGTAACTGTAAATTCTAGGTCTTCATAATCAGCCCGTTACTGTCCCGCAGCCTTTTCTCACGATGAGAATGGTTAGGCCTTAATCCACCACGCTGACCTAGTACGGGTTAGCGAACTACACACACCATGGAGAACATTTTTGGAGCCCTCGCAAGTGTGCAAGTTTCCTCACGATGTTCTCCTTCACCGTTAATGCAAATGATAATCAAATTCTGATTCGCACATGAATCCGAAAAGTCTGAGGTGCGGGCCGTATCTATACCTAGACCCTCCTGTATGGAAGGCAAGCGTTCAACTACTAGGCTATCAGGGTGCTCTCTAGTGTCTAGGTCCTGAAGCGCCCCCCCCCTTAGGTGCCGAAGATGACTGCCCCAATGGGTTTAGCCGGTAGGAGTCCGGCATGCCCCTCCGTCCTTCCCCGAGGCGGAGGAAGTTCATGACGAATTTCCACTGGTACAAATAAAATAAAAGGCTATCACGGTGTTCATCAGAATCAAATTCCTCAGAAAAAGAACTACTAGTGCAAGTCATATTTAAAAATAGATATGATCATAGAAACGATCGATAATATTATAAATAAACTATTAGAATTTAAACGGAATGACGTTCTAGGGGAATATCTGAAATATCCTACATAATAGTAAACTTTATTAAAAAGTTGTAATTTCCATATGTAAGTCATCATTTCGGCCGAATGAAGTCCACTTTCAATGTCTGTCTATTATTAATTATATGTATGTATAGCTATTCCGTGTGATGTCGGGATTAAGAATATAGCACCACTCCATCTCCTCCGTCATTCATCATCATTTCGGCCGAATGAAGTCCACTGCTGGACACAGGCCTCCCCCAAAGATCACCACAACCACCGATTTGGTTGTGTTGTGGGCTCATTGGGGGGGTTTTGCCATAATCGCCACGCTTGGCAGACGGGTTGGCGATCGCAGTTTAATGTACTCGAAGGACGCTGCTGCCCATCCTCCGGCTAATCCCTTAGTCGACTTTTACGACACCCACGGGAGGAAATGGGGTGGTGGTATTCTGAGCCGGCACCACACGGCAAATATGTAAGTATTTAGCAAAAAACATTTTTTTTTTAAACCTAGTCGTGCCCTTGTTATCCTTCGACGGTTTAATAAACAGGAATGATTTGATGGTTAATGGTTAATGGATGGTGGACTTAGTTAATTGTTATAAAAGATTTTGTAACCATCTGCATTATTGTCTTTTACTTGATTCTTCGTTGCAGGAATCTCTAAAACTACACTTCACACAACCACACGCTATTATCGAATTACCTAATTATTGGCAACAATCCTAATTAACTCAGACAACAGCCTGGTGTATGAGTACCTAACAATTTTATAAACCAGACCATCTACTAATCGCTAAAATATAAAAAAGTTTATTTTAAATTAGATGTATATTATAGAAATCTTACCGGCTCATAAGACGACACTAGTCACATTAAATTCTCAGAGGATAGACTGATCGGGTCGTAACATTATGTAGGTATTGTACGAGTCTATTTCCTCGTTACGGGCGATGGGTACAAGGTCAGCTCGATCTATTAGCCGAAATTATGTTTGATGTAGCAATTTTTAATATATTTCATAACCTCACGCATGTTGCATTTACTTTTCGGAAGAGCAGGCTCATACATTTTTTGTATTGCTACCCAGGGCTAGTCCTGAGTGGCACCACACTGCGCTCGCCACCTCGAAACAAGTTATTTAGTGTCCTATGCCCAGTAACTTCATTAGCTACAGCGCCCTAATTTAAAGTGAATGACAAAGCATGTGAGCTCGTACTGTGCATGCTGTATCTACCGTTTTCTATATAGGAACAAAAATTCAGGACCCTGCACCTAAATTCTTGACAATTTGATGCCTGTAAAAGCATAATGGAGTGAAAACTATTGGAATGCTATTTTCTTACCACGCTTTAGGTAAAAAAACTTCTCGATTGGTGTTTTATCAGTCACCGTTCAAATGGTAACGCAGTACATGTACCGACTATCTTTATAGGTACGTAATTTTATTCAAAACCAACGCTTCTCTTCCTGTGCGTTTCTACGGGTAGGAGACGGGATTTCTTCAGCATTGTAGTACCCTACTATACTTATACCTAACATACTGTTGGCGAACATGAATAAATCAGACAATCCAGATGCAGTAATAAAGTTTATTGTGTTTTTTTCTAGTGATCAGAATGCCACCACGCACACCCTTTTTAGTTTGATTTCCTTATCATGTCCGCCACTATCAATGTTGCCACCGTATTGAAGTTTTCAACCTGGAGCCTTGCATAAGAAGCGAGTTGTAAACCTATGGGCCACCACGACATTTTTTACTTCATAATGATTATTGCTCGTAGAACTGATGGCCGTTGGGGCAAAAAGGTTCTCGAATGGCGACCGCGCACCGGAAAACGCCGCGTGGAATGATCTCCAACAAGGTAGATAGACGACATGGTGTAGGTCGCTGGGGGTCGTTTGATGAGAGCGGCATGTGACCGATCGTTGTGGAAATATAAGGGGGAGGCCTTTGTTCAGCAGCGGACGACCTGTGACTGATATGATGAATGATTATTTAAAAACCGCTTATGTGATGGGGATACAGCGCTAAACAGTGGAATAATTGAACAATAACGCTTGCTTAAATAATTTATTGTTTGTTATTCTTCTCCCAATACAGTTTCATAACTTCGGAGAATATCGCGGCGCCGGGCGTTGTTATGTTCTTGAAGAACGGCTCTTGCTGCAGCTGAGCGAACCATTCGTCAGTGCGGGGGAACCTTAAGTGCAAAGAAATTTGTTTTTAATAACTAAGTATCTATCAGCGGTTTGCACTGCTAGATGTGACTTTTACATTAGGTCAACATATCAGCCAAAGAATGTCCACTGCTGAACAAAGGCGGTCCCCCCAGAGGTTCTAAATTTCGGTTAGGTGCCATGTATCAGTTTGGGGAGAATTTGCCAGCACCCATCATTGTCAGACGGGTTGGTAAACGCAGTATAGCTACCGTTCCACAGAAGCGACGCTGCTGCCCATCCCTCTGGTTTAGATTCCCTTAGTCGCCTTTTACAACATCCACGGGAGAACGAGTAGCGATATTCTTAATCCGGATACAACACGGAAAGAAGGTCATATGGAGTTTATATCGAATTTCACAGCTGAGTGTTCACGTCTTTTTTCAAATATATTGTTAATTTCGTAAGAGTTACAACAAAGCGAGTGACATGCTTACATACTCAAGCTAAAAATGCATTTTTTGCACACATACGTGTATATGTCATCATATCAGCCATTTGTAAGTCCACTGCTGAATAAAGATAAAGAGAGATTTCCACAAATGTGTCCTTATTTTGGGAGGGATATATTTTCCCCCATTTGGTATTATATAATACTCACCACCCTGAGCAGGCGGGTTGATGAGCGCAGTATGGCAACAATTTCACAGAAGGAACGCTGCTGCC
The DNA here is from genome assembly GCA_947459985.1 of Diloba caeruleocephala. Taxonomy (NCBI): domain Eukaryota; kingdom Metazoa; phylum Arthropoda; class Insecta; order Lepidoptera; family Noctuidae; genus Diloba; species Diloba caeruleocephala. The sequence goes on along the minus strand of OX381608.1, from coordinate 26,310,407 downwards.
CATACCCCTAGTTTAGAATCCCTTAGTCACCTTTACTACAGTCAAGGGAGACGATGGAGTAGTGCTATATTCTTAATGCGGACACCACACGGAATATGTAGATATTTACCGTACCCACCATATCTTAATACATATAAATCACGTGTCACGTTGTTTGTCCGCTATGGACTCCTAAACTACTGAACAGATTTTAATAAAATTATGTACACTGTGTACAGTTTTATCCAACTTTAAAGATAGGATTGTTTATATCTCAATTTATAATGGTAATATTATTATATTGCGAATTATTTGTTAATTATTTGTTAGTTCAATAAGATTCTAACATGTTGACTGGATTAGACCCGGTGGGTGTCACTGCAATCGGGTTCGCATGTACCTGCCCGTGTGAAGCCGGGGCGGGCAGCTAGTTAGTGCATTTGATATTGTGTATTATTTTCTAAACTAAGGCTTACGCAGTTTTCTCACACATACAATTTTCACAAAACCAGACACACAGCTCTGTGGATCATTCAAATATTTGTTCCGCTTACCCTCTGGGACAACCGTGCCGTCAAAATATTTTATGGGACTTATAACTGATTCTTTACATCGGCCGTAATGTTCTTTACTCCACAATAAAATATTGGCTTTCGGTTATAATATCAAGAAACTACCTAAAATGGGATTACCTGTGTAAAGTTAAAATTATAAATGTTTTTGCATATTCTCAAAATTGATGGCAAGCTGAATCGATTGAAAGTTTTAGTTTCCCTCTCAGAGATGTGCCTATGGGCGTGGCACAGTGGGCGGCTCTAGTGTGATCAAACGAGGACCTGGAGCCTCCCTTAGGTGCTGAAGATGACCGCTTCAGTGGTTTTAGCCGATAGGAGTCCGGCATACCCCTTCGCCCTTCCCCGAGGCGAAGGAAGTTCATGAAGACTTTCCACTGGGCACAAATCCAAAAAAAAAACGGTGATCGGGAAGTGCCTCAAAAATCACAGCAAAAAGATGTCGGGTTTCGGTGTCGTTTTCCATTGTTACACTTTTTTCGGTCTAGCCCCTCAGCCCGCAAACAAATCAGAACGATATCGTGCGATAAGGAACTCGTTCCAACAATACTTTCTTTCTTTTCTTCTTTTGCCTACGTCTAAGTAAATAATTTAAATCGTTAGTTTCATACTTATCAACGTCCAATTTCAATATTGCCTGAGAAGCCGCGAGGGTTGCCGCTACAGACAGGTCCGCGATAGTCAGGTGATCAGCAGCGATGTACTTGTTACGAGACAAGTACGTTTCCACCACACCATAGGCTTCCTCAATGTCGGTGAGGTGCTTCTCGGAGGGACCTTTCAGACCTTCCATTATGGTTGGGTACTTTAATAAATTTGAGAGGTTACAGTTTACTTTTCTGACGACTTTATCATAAAATATTAGCCAATAACAAGATTTGAAAGGATTCGGCATCAACATCAATGGCGAGTATATCTCTCACCTTTGATTTCCCACATCGTAGTCGTGGCCGAATCACTGCATGAGCGCAATATTGTGCTCGGTGATCTCAACAGAGTTTTCCGGCAGGGAGGCCTTATAATGAACATGGACATGACGGAAGTCATGTCAAATGCCAATGTCGTGCCTATTCCAACATCCGTTGGGAACTGTTCTTGAAGTTGTTGACCAGTATGTCTGCAGACAGTGCAGTTAGGTAGGTCCATCTTTGACATAGTGAGGCTTCGGGGAATCTTTTACAATCCCCTCGAGAGATGCCTGGGGGGGTGGTCTCTTTACAGTCGCCTTCCCTCCGCTAGAGGGTATGACCGCTTTACAGTCATCCCCTCCGAGACGTGCCTAAAGGCGTGGCACCAATGGGTGGCTCTAGATGGAGATCTTTCGAGTTCCTGGGAGGCTTCCCTTCGGTGCCGAAGATGATCACTCCGGTGGTTTTAGCCGGTAGGAGTCCGGCATGCCCCTTCGCCCTTTACCGGGGCGAAGGAAGCACATGAAGTATTTGCACCGGATCAATAAAAATAAAAGGCCCATCTTTGAAAAAGAGTTCAATCATCAGGGGCAGCGTTCGGGAAACTTCGCAACGCCATTTCGTCGTCAATACCGCAGTGCCTCAAGACCAAAGGCGTAAACTAGTATGTGTTACCAGTGATGACATATGGCACGGAGGCGTGGTCTCTCAATATGGGCTTCATAAGAAAGCTCAATGTCGCTGAGCGAGCTATGGAGAGAGCTATGCTTGGTATATATGGGATCGAATAAGAAATGAGGAGATCCGTAAAAGAACTAAAGTTGTTGACATAGCGGAAAGGAATAATAAGCTGAAGTGGCAATGGGCATGGCTCATAGCCCGTAGAACTGATGGCTGTAGGGGCAGAAATGTTCTTGCGTGGAGACCACGCACCGGAAAACGCAGCGTGGGACGGACTCTAAGGAGATGGACAGACGACCTGGTAAAGATAGATGGGAGTCATTGGATGCGGGCGGCATGTATCTGGTCGTTGTGGAAATCTATGGGGGCGGCAGAGGAGCAGTAGACGTCCTTCGGCTGATATGATGATGATAATGCTGTACAAGACTTGACAAGTTAACATATTAATGTAACTTACAGCAACCACTTTGATCCTAATAAACAGCACTCCGGTATCAAAGAACAAGCACTGGTCGACGAGGGCGCGCGTGCGCACGTCGCTGGGGTACAACGTTTCACTCTGGTCGCGGCCGTACTTCGATAGCAAGTAGATCATGATAGCGTGGCTGAAATCATAATGTATAACATGAGAAACATTTATAGTGGCTTTTGTGAATGGGTGAATATGTATATAAACTGTTGGTTTTCTTAGGGATATAACTTTTTTAAATTTATTTTTTATTGTCTCAGTGGAAATTCTTCATGAACTTCTTCCGGCCTGGGGAAGGGCGAAGTGGCAGGCCGGACTTCTACCGGCTGAAACCACTGGGGGGTCGGTCACGTAAAGGGGACTCCTGGATCTCGTATGATTACACTAGAGCCGCCCACTGGTGCCACTCCTATAGGCACATCTACGAGAGGGTGACTGTAAAGCGGTCACCCCTACACCTCCCCCGGGGAGATTGTAAAAGATCCTCCCGAAGCCTCACTGTGCGCTATGCTGCGCACACGGCAGCGCATGACACAACACTAACAGACCGCACAGCGAATAGCGTAAAATCCGTCACCAGTTAATTGGTTACGAATTGCATTTGCCGACTATCCTTTTAGGTGTCAATGTTAAGAATAATAAATGACAAAAAAAAAACATGCGGCCGTCGAGAGTGCATTCCCGACTTCTGTTCTATCTAATATCTGCTATATTAAAAAAAAAAAATTCAACGCTAAACTATAGCTTATTGTGTGTTGACGTTACTGCATTAAAATCGTATTATATATGAAATTTAAACTATAAGTAATATAAAAGAAACTAGACCAATTGACAGGTGTCAGGAACGCATTCTCCCGACGGCCGTACTTTAAGTAACAAGTTGTTGTTTAAGTACAAGTTGCAAGTACAATTTGATTTACCTGTCGGATAGAACAAAATCGTCGTCCACCAGCACAGGTATAGTTCCCATAGGATTTAACTGTAAATTAATGTAAACATAACATGTCATGGTCATTAAATATAGTAAAGGACTCTAAGGTCTCTCGTACCTAGCTACTATTTTGGGCTTTCTAAAATCTAATGTTTCGTGCCAGTAATATAATATTTGAAATAAAAACTGCATTCATTATCTTCATTTCAGCCGTAAAAAACATTCAATCCTGGACAGAAGCCTCCCCGAAAGATTGCCACAATGACCGGTATGGGTTTGTGTTGTGTGCTCATTGGCGGATATTGCCTTAATCGCCACGCTTGGCAGACGGTTTGGCGATCGCAGTTAAGTTATAAATATGCTCGAAGGACGCTGCTGCCCACCCTTCGGCTAATTCCATAGTCGCCTTTTACGAGACCCACGGGATAAGATGGGTTGGTGGTATTCTTAGCCGGTACCACACGGCGAAACTGACTGAGACCATGTTATAATTATAAGTTTTATACTTAAGTACACGATGCCCTACACTTGAATTTCTCCTGTGTCGTGGGTGCGTTTACAGACATAGATTTCACACAAAATGCACCCAGACCCGGAACAACTACCTGCAGATCATACAAATATTTGTTCCGTGCGGGAATCGAACCCGCGACTGTGCCGTCCGCCGTGAAGTTAATTTAATACATTCAGTACCTTTAAATACTCCGGAGACTTGTGCTCCATCTTTTTAATGTCGGGGTCTTTGAAGTCAAGTTGTAGCCCGATGATATCTGCGAGCATCCTGACCGCGCAAGCTGGTGGACTCGCGTCCAGCTTGTACAGCATCGGCGCCATTTTATACACTGAAACACCACAGTAAATAAGCACATTATTTTATTAATAAAATATGACCGATCGATGGACGATGACCGTACAGGTTGAAAATAATGTAATAATAATCGACCGATTTATCTTTATCTTAATAGGTGACAGACAGCGCCCTGCGTGGGCTGCCGAGCGGCGGATCCTGGTCAATCGGATCCGGCAAGATCTCTCTCTGCCGGCAGTAGTGGCGGCTATGTTGGCAGAGCATGAAAATTGGAGTGCAGTGGTCTCCTTTTGTGAGAGCGTCATGCTACAGATGGAGACTACATAGCGGGATCAGGAGAAGGCCGATCATGCACGGAAAAGGACGAGACGGCGCCGGGGTAACAACCGCCCTGGCGCCTAATTCCCACACGCCTGAAACCCCCTGCCGTTGCTGTGAGGCAGGGGACCTCTGGGTTCGCACCACGCAGGGCACGCCTCGAGCGTGTGCTGCGCGGTGCCCTGGTCGCTATCACAATGGTGGCATTGTGCCGTGGCCTCACGTCCTATCCTGTGCAGGTACGCACCGAAACAACCGTGCCCGGTGAGCACCTGCGTCAGGCGGTAGGTGACGCGCTCGCTCCTTCTGAGCCAGGCTCCAAAGAGCGGCAGGACGGCCTCCACGACGCGCTTGGTCGCGAACTGCATCCGGAGGCGGCGACGCCACTTTCCAAGTGCGCGCCGTCAAGCTAGCCGCCTCAGTAAGACGGCGCTGCCTGCGTGATAAGACTCCTGTCAGAGGATTTTGGTCTGTGAAGAGGTAGAGAGACAACTCAATAAATCTTAGCAGGTACTTACCTGCTACCTAGACAAGCCTCGACGGAATTATGCATTGATGTTCGAAACTGTAATCATAATTTGATAAACGTATCTATCATTATCATTTTATTTTAAAATAATCATAGATTAACGGCTACAGCAGTAGAGTTCAATGTCAGAAAAACTGATAACAAGAAGTACTAGTACTATAGCAATTCTGTTAGCGTTTCATCACAATAAAATTAAGCTGTATGGCCAGCACTGCGGTTTAAAACATATCCGTGTACTAATATGATTTTTTCAATGTCATATGCAGGTAGGTACTTGGCCACGTGCCGCGAACAGCGAGGCTTCAAAGGATCTTTTACAATGCCCCTGAGATGAGCCTGGGGAGGCGGCCTCTTTGGTGATCGCTTTAGTCATTTCCTCCGAGATATGCCTAAAGGCATGGGCATCAATGGGTGGCTCTTGTGTGGTTGTGTATTCGACGACAGGGGTTTAGGCGTGTTGGACATGGTGACCTGGGGTGCAATTCTTTAAGCTCAAACATCTATACATCCTTGAATATAGAATTGAAATAACAGTGATAACCCATTTTGGTATTCGCTAAGACTGGTCCTCATGGCTTACCTTCTGCAACGAGTCCTTGAATAGCTTCAATCATGTTTTAGCGAATGCCAAATTGGTTTTACACCGTTATTTCGGTTCTGTATTCAAGGATGTATGGATATTTGAGCTTACGGAATTGCACCCCTGGGCGGTAGTTACCCCGGCGCCGTGTCCTCCTTCTCTGAGCTTCCGGTCGCGCTCTGCAGTCTAAACGTAGCTTAATAACATCATATTGAACTCAAATAATCATGTAGCGTTTTGATCGTGTTGTTCATGATACATTGCGTGCCGAACAATTGACACACAAGTGTATCTATTATTTCCGATATAAATGGCTTTCCAAGTTTAACCTCTCCCCTAAGTTTTCGGTACGTTGTCATTTATACCCTGTGTATGTGGACTTACCTACGTATGTGGAATAATAAATTCCATACCTAAATAATCGAAATAATAATTATATTTAGAATAATAACTTAATCTAATTCAAATTCTTCGTATGACTCAAAATAATCCGTATTTTCTTCGTGGCCTTCTTAAATTCTAATTAACTCCCCTGCACTCGACGTGTCGACGACTGCTGTGATAGTCAGTGAACATACAATTTGTATTAGCTAGTACTAATAAATTATATTCAATGCATTATAGTTATTTTCTACTTACCCTCACTATTACAATCATAAAACGTCACATGCGGTTGGATATATACGTATCCGGCGCTGACACACTGGATGTTAAAAAAACTTTTAGTGATGTACAGTTAATTTTAAATATATTCGATAAATATTTGACAATTAAAAACATACCTTTAATACAAATCAATTATTAACAAATTACGTACGTAAAACCTAATATTTTTTTACATTTTATCAATGAGATTAACTGGACCACCATTATGCTTATGTGCATATTCATTGTCGACTTTTACCCTTACACTACGGTCGCATTTATACGACTGCGGCGGTACAAACTTAAAAGACATAGTCCTGAATTGAAATTTAGATCTATTAGGAGAAAATAAAAAATAATGTTTCGTTAACAGTTTCTCTTGGCTTTTCATTAAAAACTTTCATACATTCACGAAGACTTCGAAACCCACGACCTATAATAATATAGTCGTAAATATCCGTCTGTGGCGCTAGTGTCACAAACCATATGGTCGGATATAAACGACTGCGGCGGTTAAAAGGCTAAGGGATTATAAACCAGAACGATGGGGAGCAGCATCCCTTCTGTGAAACAGTAGCCATACTGCGCTCACCAACCCGCCTGCCAAGTGTGTTGAGTACTGGCAAATTCCCCCCAAAATGACGACACGATTTTGTTATTGAGGCGTTTGTTCAGCAGTTAGCAGCAGGACGTCCTGATGGCTTGTACAATGATGTTTTAATATAGATCCATTAGAAATACTGCGGTGACCAAATTACATAGCCAGACAGTTAAGTAATATGAAGACGGATAGTTTAAAAATGGTTTGTTCAGAATTACAACGCATTCACAAAAGATCAAAAATATGTATCAGGTTCAATAAAAAATGGCAGCTTACCTCAAACGTGTTAGGATCTCCGCAGGGGCAGGTGCAAGGGCAACAGAAATATTAAAGGCAAGAGTACAAACAAAGCTTGTTTAATTCAGATTTTTTATTTTATTTTTCTCCCAAAACTTATGCATGAGTTTTGTAAAGAAGGCAACGCCTGGTGCGTTGATAGTCTTGAACACATCCTTCTCTTCCAACCGCGTCACCCAGTCGGCGCATCGGGGAAATCTGCAATTATTTAAACAGAAATATAATAAAATAGACGGTGGATGCTGGCGATTCATCATAACTGCCCGGGGAGGCCTAACCTTTTCACAGTCGCCTCCCCACTGCCAGAGGGGGTGACCGCTTTCCACCACTATCGGGCGGTGTGATTGTATCGGGGACCATGAGCCCTTCGGTGCCGAAGATGACCATTGCGGCGGTTTTAGCCTGTAGGAGCCCGGCATGCCCCTCTGTCATTCTCCGGGGCGGAGGAAGTATATGATGTATTTCCACCGGGTGAAAAAGAAAAGGATACTATGTATGTTATATTTAGGTACGTACGTACGTACATGATAAGGTAGGTCTCTTAGTATATTTGAAGATATATATTATGTTTGAGGATTCGCGTTTATTATTATTATTTACTTTTACATTGAAAACAAGCTCAAGTCTACAAGATTGACTGTGAGTGTGGGTTGTCATACATAGGGCAAACAAAGCGTAGTATAGCCACCAGATTAAAAGAACACATAGCTGACGTCAAGCATAGACGCTCCACAAAGTCTGCAGTGTGCGAACATGCCTTAGATAAACCCAACCATTTTCTTCGTTTCGATCAACCTCAAGTCCTCGCGAAAGAGAACCGATATGTACCAAGAATGTTTCGTGAGGCTATTGAAATTAAAAAACATCCTAACTTTAATAGAGAAGATGGCTGGCAGGTACCACCAGTTTGGAATCCTGTTATTAAAATAATAAAGTCCCAAACTAAATACCACACTGAAAAACATCAAGACACTGTGAGTGATTACTGCGTGCATCGAAATAATTTTTGATTATAATTGTACGGTAGATAAAATAAAATAACTTTTTAAAATCTGTAACGACGCCTGTCACCTTAGTCATCCTGCGACCACGAACCCTGCAAAGTGTTCGAAACGTCAGGAAAAACAAAAACCTAAAATATACGCGATAGAATCCGTTTAAAAGTGTTTTATTATAACAAGCTCTTGGTTTCGTACGAGTTTAACTGAGAACAAGCAAAACCCTGTTTGTCTTATGTATGATCATGTCAGCTGAAGACCACCGCTGCTGGGCAGGCATAGATCTCCCATAAAGAACGAACAACGACCGGTCTGGGTTTGTGCTGTTCACCACGCTTGGTAGGCAGGATGGCGATCGCAGTTGAGTTGTAAATGTACTCAAAGAATGCTGCTGCCTATCCTCCGGCTAATCCAGTAGTCACCTTTTACGACACGCACAGGATGAGATGGGATGGTGCTATTTATAGCTGGCACCACACGGTCAATTACATATCTATGTAGATCAAAACATACACATACTTGTTAGCATCCAGTTTATGGAAGGCCTGTATCGCAGTGGCGGTTGAACCGGCAGCCAGGTCAGCTATCGTTAGGTGGTCTGTCGCTATATATTTCCGACTTTCCAGATACGCATCCACTACTGAAAATGCTGATTCTATGTCTTGAATGTGCTGAGGCGTTGGCCCTTCTAGACCACCCTGGATAGTCGGTCCCTTAAAACACGAAGGAGACTATTAATATGCTTTGAATTAAAGCAAGATTTGAACAGAACACGATTCCTTCGTATAGCAAAAGCCGTCCGGAGTCCTATGCTATAATTGCCAGCATTAGAGAAATGCTAAGGGGGAATTTGAAGGACAAAACCGTATACATACTCAGCGACAGTCAAGCAGCTGCAAAGGCACTAATCTTATTTAAAGTAAATTCGAAACTAGTCCAGGAAGGTGTTATCCTACTAAACAAACTAGGAAAACACAATAACGTATAGCTTATCTGAGTACCTGGACACGAAGGTGTTAAAGGTAAAGGTGTTAAAATGAGAAGGCGGATCAACTAGCAAGGGCTGGCTCGAGCAAGCAGCTCATTGGCCCTGAGCCATTCGTAGGAATACCTCATGGTACTTACCAACTGGCATTACATGCATTTGCTGATAAAGAGCATGTCAGAGCATGGAGGCAAGCGAGAGGCCTAAACCATTCCAAGACTTTCTGCAGCACATGACTAAACGGGTTTAAAGAGACTATTGAATCTTACCAAAACCCATTTAAGGCGCAATTACAGGCCACTTCGGCACCAAGGAGCACCTCCATAGGATGAAGCTTAGCACAACGGATACATGCAGATTCTATATGGACAATCAAGAGTCTATGCAGCACCTTTTGTGCAGCTGTGACGCTCTGGGAAGACCTAGGGCAAAACATCTAGGAATGGCTTATCCATTGCCTGATGATTTTGCACGGCTCCAGGCGGTATGATTATGACGTACATACAGGGACTTCTTGATATGCCAGCGGAGGAGTAGTGCAGGGCTTTGGGCAGCACAATGGACCCAACAGGGTCGAAGTGCGTTCGGCTGACGCTGAGCCCGTGGGAGCCAACAATAGAATAGAATACTCTAACACAATAACCACGTAGCGTTTTGATCGCGTTGTTCCGACACATTGCGTGCACAAAAAAATTAAAAACTGTAACCTATCTTCCTGATTTTGGCTTTCCGATTTTTACTATCGGCCTAAGTGTAAACTCTTCCCAAAGTTTTCGGTATGTTGACACAGCCTGTATTACATTATATTAATGAAATGTGCAGCAGCTATATGTCTGATATTGTGACCGGCAAAACACCAACCAAGCGTGGTGATACTATGAACATTATTTGAAGGTGTCATTTGGCTTATAAAATGAAACTAGTGAATGATCCATACTAGGATATTTGAGGATGATGATCTATCGTTAGTTTTAACACCGTTTCATCCATCGATCCAATAAAGAAAGACGTATAGTAAAAAACTACTCTTAAAAAGCAGAAATCTGCAGTGATCAACTTATTCCCTTTCCTATTCAGTTTAAAGATTCATTGAAATCTAAGAATGCACACGACTTAAAAGCGATGTACCTATACATCTTTATTTTAGTCGTGATATCCCATAATACATTATTAAAAGACTTACGCCAACAGCTCCCAGTGCCTTAAAGAACACGCCGGCGTTAAAGAATAAGCACTGGTCGACGAGGGCGCGCGTGCGCACGTCGCTGGGGTACAACGTTTCACTCTGGTCGTGGCCGTACTTCGATAGCAAGTAGATCATGATGGCGTGGCTGAGAACATGAACAATTTTTTTAATATAGCTAACGTCTTATTCAATTATTCCGTTTTTTTTAAACCTTGCCCCACACTTGGATTTCTCCTGGGTCGTGGGTATGTTGAGACACAAATTCCACACACAATACACCCAGACCCGGAAAAACTACCTGCAGATCATACTAATATTTGTTCCGTACGGCAATTGAACCCCAACCCGGGGCGCAACAGCTGACTGTATCAGCCACTGCACCAACCATGCCGTCATGTCGTATATGTCCGATACTTTCGCGCAAGTGGCTATAATAACTGTACAAACAATCGGTTGATGGCATCTAAGACCGCATACGGGACAAACAAACATTCATTTTTATATAAATATATAAGATTCGCTTTCTTCATGTATTTCGTGAAGCATTACGCGGTAGGCAGGAGGACTGAAGATGATGATATGCGTCAGCGCTTCAAACAATATAATATTACTTGACGCTTTTATAAAATCCATCTTACTAGCCAATCGACGTCCAGTACTAATCAAAGCCGTTCGGAGGGCACGTTAAATCGTCGGTCCCGGTTGTTGTCATTCGACAGCAGTCTATAAGCCAAGGCTTTGGGCGTCTTGAACAACTCTGACCACTAAAGAAAAATAAAGTTCATCATATCGGCCATTTATACGTCCACTGCTGAACTAAGGGCTCACCCATAGATTGTCATCATTTCGGGGGGTATTTGCCAATACTCACCACGCTTGGCAGGCGAGTTGGTGAGCACAGTATGGCTACCGGTTTACAAAAAGGACGCTAAAATAATGTTATTTGTACATAATTAATCTAAATCTACCTTTCGGACAAAACGAAGTCACCATCTTGTAGAACCGGAACTGTACCCATGGGGTTCAACTGAAGAAAGAATAAACAGCGAGTCAGTTTGCTGATGTGGTTAGTAACTAAAGGCAATATTTTCCAAATGGTCCTTAATCTATTTACAGGCAGCAGCTGCGGAACTATGATTCAGCTAATTAACGAACCGACCGTTAGACGGCAGAATCGGAGTTACTGTGCACGTAAGTTTCATTTCACGTCTGCTGTTGCTGTTTTTAGCTAATACGGGTGCCGATTCGATTGACCAGGATCCGACGCTCGGTATCCCACGCAGGGCACTCATCGAGCATTTCCTGTGCGGTATCCTAGTCGTTATCGCAGTGGTGGCATCATGCCGTGACCTCGCGGCCTATCCTGTGCAGGTACGCATCGATATAACCGTGTCCAATGAATACCTGCGTGAGGCGGAATGCTACGCACTCGCTCCTTTAGCGCCAGGCTCCGAAGAGCGGCAGGACAGCCTCGACGACGCATCGCAAACTAAGGCGCTCTCGCCATTTCTCGAATGCGTGCCGCCGAGCCAGACGCCTAAGCCTATCGAACGCTCCTGAAGTCTCACGCTTTCTCCGCTCTGGCGGAGGGAGCGTGTGTGGTCGTAGATCCACACATCTACCTACGGCAGGATCTCGAAAGGCGGAAAGCGCGTCTCGTAGGATACCGTACGGTACCATCGTGCGCTCCATAGCCCAGTGCCTGGATAGCAGTTTACCTTTTATTTCTTTTTTTTATTGGGTCTAGTGGAAATACTTCAAGAATTCTCCGCCCCGGGGAAGGACGAAGGACGACTCCTACCGGCCAAAACCACTGGGGCGGTGATCTTCGGCACCTAAGGGGGGCTTAAGGTGGCTAGCAGCTAACCTAGTCCAAAAATCACGTAACTGATAGCAGCCTTTTTTGTCTTGGGTAAATCCTCATGGGCTTCCTCCGTGAGGCAGGGAGAGGCTTTGGGATTTAGCTGGCTCTTACGAGCTAAAACCCCATGGTGTTCCTTCCAATTATCTGAGGTGTTCGCCGTGTAGGCATTGGAATTTTGTTTCCATTTCTGTGCGCACTGGGCGGCCCCACATCCCTTCAGAGAAGCGCGCGCAGAACACAACGCGCCGCCGTCTCGGGCTTGTTTCTGTTCGTCGCAAGCTACAACTGATAGCACCCTGGGGCGGGCAATGGGGTTCGGCTTAGGCTGCTGGGACTGATATAGGAATCGAGCGTACCTTTAGCGCGTTAGAAACACTACAAACTCTTATATTCATGCCTCGGAGAACCTGTTAAACTGTCCGCCCTGTTTGCACAAAGATACCAATGATAGTCGCTACAGGCAGTCATCAGCCCGCAAGTCGGACAACCAGTCTTACATAAGAAAATCGCTATAACCCTGTATTAGGGTTGCAGAACGCAGTATTCGGTCGCACCTGGTTCGACTGGTAACCGTATCCCCACTTCATCATATCAGCAATGAACATCCAGTGTTAAACAAAGAACCCAGTAGATTTCCACAATTGTTTCGTCAGTTTGGGAGTTTGCCAATAATTAACGCAGAATGGCTGCTGTAACACAGAAGTGATGCTGCTGCCCATCCCTCTGGTTTAGAGTCCCTTAGTCGTCCGTAGCTATATAACATCCACGGGAGGCGGGGTGTTGGTATATTCTTAATCCAGACACTGCAAAATCCGGATCCCCACATAAAAAGGGGGAACTGGACAATAGTAGTAGAGTAGAGTAGATTATTATGAGAGTACCTTCTTAAACTGTGGTGACTTGTGTTCAAGCTGCAGTATCTTGACGTCATTGTATTGCATTTGTAATCCAAGCATATCGCTGAGCATCATTACTGCTCTCGCAGGTGGACTTCCGAACGCGCGGTGCAGTATTAGACGAGACATCGTTCACACTGCAAATACTTTGTTGTTGTTTATACTTTAGTAACTGGAATTTAAGGGTTAGTACATGATGCTGGCATACCGTGTGGTGCTGGCTAAGAATAGCACCACCCCATTTCATCCCGTGGGCGTCGTAAAAGGTGATTATGGGATTAACCGGAGGGTGGGCAGCAGCGTCTTTCGAGTACATTAACAACTCAACTGCGATCTCCAACACGTCTGCCAGGCGTGGCGATTATGGCAAACCCCCCAATGAGCACACACCTATATCGGTCACTGTGGCGATCTTTGGGAGAGGCCTGTGTCCAGCAGTGGACTTCATTCGGACGAAATGATGATGACGTGATGGACCCTATGCTGCGTGTAATTACGGACAGCCACGAGAGCTCGTACAAACGCGCGATGTAAGGGGAGGAATCCCTCTTACACTACAGTGTAAGAGGGATTTATAGGAAGGAAAAAATAAGAGTTCATATAAAAGTAGGTATCATCATATTAGCCAAATGATGTCCACTGTTGAACAAAGCCTCTCCCATAACGCTCAGTTACATGCCACCCGCATCCAAACATTCCCATGGACCTTGTCAGTTTCGGAGCAGGCGCCAGCCCGGTGCAAGATAAGTAGGTAGGTACTTGTCACCACAGGTCACCGAAAACGTAAGCTGCATATATTTCCTTTAAAATTCGTGCCGAGGAAAAGTGTGTTGACGTTCTATGCATGGATCTGAACTAGTAAGTTTATTACATTTATATTGTTGGGTTATTGTAGTATTTATGTAATAAAATCGAACTAATCTTGAACGTATATTTACTTAAATAATGAAAATATATGAAATTCTATACAAACTTTATATCCCATCAACTCGCATGTCTCATTTTGTATAGTTCTTTGAGATCACAGAAAATAAAGTGCGTGCTCTTGACTCGGATGACTGGCTCTACATGTTTTTGTAAAATTATTTTATACGCCGATGATATTGCTTTACTTTCACTGCCGTTGAAGCTATTGCTCATCTCTGTCAGTTGGAGCCCGCAATTTGAATTCAGTATTTAAATGATTAGCTCTTAGACCATGGTCATTCTTTATCGATTTCAAGTGTCATCCTAGTAGTTTTTTCCCGCAAGAGAAATCTCCGCCCCGTCTTTTTTTCTGTAGCTAATGAGACTATTCAAACCCAGAATAGTCTTATTAGGTAATTATTTAATAATTATTAAAATGTCTGGTTTACAACATTTACATCCCTACTAATATTATAAATGTGAATGTAAGTTTGTTTGTTACGCTTGTTAGTATTAGTGTCTAGTCTATGGTTACGCTTATACGCGCAAACTACTTAACCGATCATCATGAAACTTTGTACACATATTCTTGGAGGTATAAGAAGTGACATAGGATACGTTTTATTGAAACAAATAAATAGTTTTTTTACGAAAGATAAAAAAATACTTATTTAATGGCTTCAATGCGAGCGAAGCCGCGGGTAAAAGCTAGCATAAGCATAAGCTATAAATGCGAAAATAGTGTGAATGTCTTGGGAGCTCTGTAGGTAGGCTGGGATTTGCATACCATATCTCAAAATAATGTGTATAACGCCATAGCACTAGCATCTTTCCCCAATAATGCCCTTCAAGTCGAAATGTGAGGGTCTCATTTTCATCTTCGTCACCAATTCCTTGAGAACAGTTATTTCTTCAATGTAGCTCTTCGACATGCGTTAATAAATAGTTATCGTCCCCTTTTCCACACCATTAATATTTCATTATATTAGACTAATAAAACTGTTACGTTACTTGTAAACACTTTCAATTACTTATATTACTAACTAGCGGTTTCACCCGCGTTTCATTTAAAAGAAATGTTGAGTACTTCCACATAGACACTTAACATAGAATATATATATATATATATATTGGATTTCAAGGGTTTATTTTTTTTTGCGCGGAACCCTAATTTTTTTTCTAAAATAAAAGTAGCCTAACTTATTCCTTATAACATCAGCTATCTGCCAGTAAAAGTCCCGTCAAAATCAGTCCAGCCGTTTCGGAGATTACCCGAAACAAACAGTCAGACAGACAGACAGACAAAAAAAATAAAAATATATTTTTTGATGTAGGTACCGTACTTATATACTTTCATATGCATTTGGTAAAAAGCTGTTATTTTGACATTACAAACAGATACTTCAGTTTTATTTATTTGTATAGATTGGACATCTTCTGTCATGCAATTTGAAAGGTCGCCTCTTTTTATGGTGGATTATGACGCCATTATAAGTATTACAACATAAAAGTAATTAAATTTTTTAGAATTAAATGATCGCCAGGAACAAACATTTTTTTTATTAAATTAATTTGTAAGAAGTGGACCGATTGGGATTTATTATATATTTACTGACGCTTCAAAGTTTTTGGAAGCATCTAGCGTAGACACGCTTTTATTCCTAAGTTTAATATAATTCCGAGTCATAAATGTCCTCCAGAGTGCTCCAATTTTACTGGAGAGTCCATTGCCATGTCAGAAGTAGTATCATAAATAGATTCTAATTGACATCATTTTCAATAAAACTTTTTAAACAAAGAAATACAAACTTCAAAATCCCTACACGATATAAAAATATTGAACCCATTAAAAAGAAAAAAGTTCATTATTATTTTTTACAGTAAAAACATTTTTGTTGCTCTCAAAATAAGCATTTACCTACTAGATACATAACTTAAATCAAACCGGAATCGATCAAAGGACCCCCGTAAGTAAAGGTAAGTTTCTAATTACCTACACAACACTCGAACAATATTTTTTTTTCCATGCCGGGCTCAAGCCGGTTAAAACCCCACGGTGTCCTCCTTACCTCTCGCTAGGAGTGGGGTGTAAGCTTTATTTGCATTATACCGCGCCCCTGGAACACTCGATCACCGTGGGGTCTTAGCCGGTAAGAGTCGGAGAGCCGGGTCTGTGAGGATTTGCCTTCGACTTAAAAGGGTTGATAAACTTGTTAACATGTATCATTATAGTTTATTTAAAGAGAATAGGAAAATTTTCATACGAAACCATATGGTGAAAAATGCCTACTTATGTCAATGAATAATACTACAATATCTAGTGGTAACGCTAATTATGTTATATGAAGACGAAATTCATCTATTACGTACGAAGATTATTTATGATATAGGTGCCTACTAGTACATAACCTATCTTACACATTGACTTATTAACTTAACAAAAACAACAGTTACTTACGCACATCCAGAGTCACAGGTATAATAAATATTTTGGTTTACTCTGAACTTACTTTCACCTCACGAACAGTTGGATAAAAATGCCTATAAAATAATCACATTTGATAAATTATCAACGAAACAACGCGATAATAACCTCAAACGTAGATACGGATCGGCTTGCCTTGACCCTTTTTTTTGGTTGATGCACTGGTTATTTCGTACACTGTGCCAAAACGAAAGATGTAGGTCTATTTACTGATGTAGGTTTAACATCTAAGAGAGTATAGCTAAGTAAATGATCACCTACCTATACTTTATGTCGTTATACAATAATGTTGCTGTTATACAGGCTGTCCAGTAAATAGCACGACATACTGCAGGGGGTGAGAGCTTGGGTCAATACCTACCAAAAAACAATATATGTTCAGCAAAATCTTACGGATTTACAGTAGTACAAAATTTTATAGATAAGAAAATTGTACTGTGAAAATTTAAATAAAATTTATTTATTGTATTTCTTGAAAACTTTTTAATAGAATAAAGACTTATCAATGAGTAAAGTAACTATTCACTATAATTAATATATTATATATATATATATAATTTGAGGTAAAAAAAAACTAGAGAAGGAATTTTTCATTACGAGATGCTTAAAAATATGTGCCAAGGTAGAGATTTTTCGACATTTCGGAAAATTTTGTACTACTGTAAATCCGTAAGATTTTGCTGAATATCTATTGTTTTTTTGGTAGGTATTGACCCAAGCTCTCACCCCCTGCAGTATGTCGTGCTATTTATTGGACACCTGTATAGGTTAGGAATGGATCCGTGTGCGCAGCATAACACAGCGCACTGCGAGGCTTCCAGGGGGAATCTTTTACATACCCGCAGGGGTCACCGCTTTAGTCACCTCCTCAGAGATATGCCTATAAGCGTAGCACCAGTGGGCAGTTCTAGTGCGATCATACGCGGACTTCTTGTTCCGAAGACGACCGCTCCAGTGGTTTTAGTAGGTAGGAGTCCAGCATGCATCTTCACCCCTCCCTGGGGCGGAGGAAGTTCATGATGAATGACAACTAGGAGACTAAAATATTAAATAACCGTGTGGTGTCCGGCTTAAGAATATAGCACCACTTCATCTCCTCCCATGGATGTCGTACAAAAGGACTACACCAGAGGGATAAACAGCAGCATCCCTTCTGTGGAATAGTAGACGGACAAGCAATCTATTTTTTTATTGATCCGGTGGAAATGCATCGTCACCAAGGTGGACACTTCAATTTTTCTTAACCGGGGCATGAAGATCATACAGTTTGACCACAGGGTTATTAAAAATACAAATGTTTCATCCACTGTGGTACGAGTAATCCCAACCAAGGGGTCCCAGTTTAATTGAGAGGCATCGTTACGCAGTGCATCCGCCTCCATACGCACAAAACTTCGCCTGTACAGAACTCTAGGATTTGGTTTGGTTTTAGGATATAGGAAAGGAAAATAAGGTCATTGTGAGAGAAGCCAGGAGCAACATATTGACCTTGAAAGGAAACGACGGATGGATTTGAGGCAAGGATTAAATCGAATCCAGTGTTATGATGAGTAGCTTGAAGGCGTAAAGGGTGTGGGCTAGTTGACTCGATTAGATGACGGAGTTTACGGTATCTAGGAGAGTTGTGAACCAATTCGTGTTAAAATAACCCATGATATGATGTGCATACTCAGAACCCGAAGCCTCTAATACCGAAATTCAGTGGAATAATCAATCAATAAATGACGACGTGTTAACTCCTCTGACATTCTTCAATAAAATGAAACTCTGCTGAACTAGAGTTAGAAGTAGCCAGGTAGGTAGGTATACCATTCAGATTCACCTTTTACGACATCCATGGAAGGATTAGGAATACTGCCATATTTTTAATTCTAAGTCCTAAGTCATAAAACACGGCTATGGGACTACCAGAGGGATGAGCAGCAGCGTCCCTTCTTTGAAACAGCTGCCATTCTGTGCTCACCAACCCGCCTGCCAAGCGTGGTGAGTACTGGCAAATTCTCTCCGAAATGGCGATATTGGGCAATGTAATGCCCTTACGGTTATAAAACCTACTTCATAATGTAATATTTTGGACCTATTGTAACCATTTCAAGAACTTTCAAATTTCTGAAATTTTTATTGTTCACTTATAAATGTTTATTGGTAGAAACATAAAAATCTATATTTACATCATATACCTTATATATTAAATAGATAATTATTACGTAATTGCAATCGTATCATTTCGTATATCAGGTGGTTGCGTTAGGCGGTAGGAATTCGTTCACCAGCTCTATTACTTTACGGACGTCATCTTCTGACAAACGCTCTTCACTTTCTTGTACAATCTGTAAAAGGAAGTTTACTATAGTTATTTGTGGTTAGTCGGCGAGGGGATACTAACCCGAAAATATTTCAGTTCAGTGAAAAAAGACACTTCAAAAATCAAATTTCTGAGTGAGTTGGTTGAATATTTGATATCTCTTATCTCTTTTTTAAAACGTTGCCCCACACTAGGATTACTCCTGTGTCGTGGGTGCGTTTACAGAAACAAATTCCACACACAATACACCCAGACCCGGAACAATTACCTGCAGATCATACAAATATTTGTTCCGTGCGGGAATCGAACCCGCGACCCAGAGCGCAGCAGTCAACTATGTCAACCACTGCACCATCCGTGCCGTCAAATAAGGTTTAGGCAAATTGTCTGTCAATTAAAAAAAAATTGCCCCCAAGAAGGAATGAAAAAAAGTGTTCGTTTCTAATAATTGAAAATGGGTAAGAATAGAAGTAAGTGTAACAATCTTATGAATTTTATTTTTTAAATCTATAACCGTTCGATGCAGTATGAAAAATTAATAAATAATAAGTTTATTAAAGACAATTTCTATTTATTTTTTTCTTAATTTTCCGGCCGTTACGTATTTATTAACTTGTCGTATTTTATTTAGACTTAAAGCCAATCCGTCTTATTACAAAACATGGTTTATCGATAGTCTCGGACTAAAAGTGTGGTTTAATAAAATTTCTTATTACAAAAAGTGGTTTAACTCTTAGTCTTGGACTATCTATGGTACTAAAGATAAACCTGATGGGGACCTAGTTTAACTCTATAAACCTTTGGTCTAAGTCACAAATATACGTCAAATTAATTGTTTTGAGGTTAGATTTGGTTTCTTTTTGTGTGTTATATTGTAATATTTCCTGAAATAGTTTAAATTTGCGTTGTCCTAAAGATAGTAATGTGCCGTAATTACAATAATTGTAGGCAAGTATTAACATTTTCTTCAGAATTCCAGTTTTCACTTCTTCGTTTTTTCTGTTGTTCTATTTTATTAATATTATTCCCTAACTTCTTATTAATAATCAGTACGAAGAAACGTCCAAATCTCAGAATAACAACTATTCTACCTATGTTTAAAGATTTCCACGCGATATAGACATTCCGTTACGCATTAGTGTTGTTTGCAAGTACATATTTCGGACATGAAATAAATGTCATAAAAGTATTCCTCAGAAAGAAAATTAATGGCTAATAGTTATCGTCATTAAATACCCTATTATATATGTTGAAATATCAATACCGTTAATATAAAAAAATTACAGAAATATTCAGCATTTGGGTAAACGGAACGATGTAACCGAATGCTATCTGATTGAATGAATGTTTCCAAGGAATTCCGTGTATAATCTGTGGAAATAATTTAAGCCAGAACTAAAGTCAGGTACTATCTAGTCCTGACTTATTTTGATATTTGTAATACGGACGGGTTTAAACCACGGTACTAACGTTAGTTCCGGACTAAGTCCAGACTTCATAGTTCTGGTTTAAACATGAGTCTAACAGATTTTTGTAATAAGACTGATTGAGACTTACTTGCTTTCAAACCTCAGGGGT
The DNA here is from genome assembly GCA_947459985.1 of Diloba caeruleocephala. Taxonomy (NCBI): domain Eukaryota; kingdom Metazoa; phylum Arthropoda; class Insecta; order Lepidoptera; family Noctuidae; genus Diloba; species Diloba caeruleocephala. The sequence continues at coordinate 26,289,886 of OX381608.1, read as the reverse complement.
AAAGTTTTTTATTTATCTTTGGCGCTGCAATCGGATTGCCAATTGTAACCGGTAGGTGGCGCTGCAATCGGATTTGCATGTACCTGCCTGTGCGAAGTTGGGGCGGACAGCTAGTTCACAATAGTTTTCGGCTAAGTTGAGTTTGGATGATTTAGATTAAAACTGGACCCGGTAGGTGGCGCTGCAATCGGGTTTGCATGTACCTGCCTGTGCGAAGCTGGGGCGGACAGCCAGTTTACAATAATTTCTGGCTTATTTAGGTTACGGATGGTTTAGATTTACAATTGGACCCGGTAGGTTGCGCTGCAATCGGGTTTGCATGTACCTGCCTGTGCGAAACTGGGGCGGACAGCTAGTTTACAATAGTTTTTGGCTTACTCAAACTGGATTGTCCCGGTAATTAATAACTTTAGATATAGGCGAATTTAATAAAGCATACATTTTGTGTTTTTATTGTTCACTAAATTGGATTTTATATAAAAACACAGTTTTAGAAAATGAAACTAACATTGTCAGTCTTTTTTTTTACTTGTTAAACACCAAATTATAAATACTATTAGAAACCCCACTACAAACTCCAAGGATTAATACTTTCATGTATAACAAAATCAGTGTTTAAATGAAAAAAAATAGGCATTCATAGCCAGTTGCAATCACTGATTGGTAAACGATCGGCGAAGTTAAGCAGCGCTTGGCGCGGTCAAGCTATGGATGGGTTGACGCATAGTGGGATTTGAACTGAGCATCTCCGTGCTTCGGAGGGCATGTAAAACTGTCGGTCTCGGTTGTTGTAATAATAACTGTCTTATATATATAATTAATTAATAAGACGGCAGTTGTTAACCCAAGTCGGAGGCCTTTGGGCAGCTTGAACAACTCTGACACAAGGTTGGCCACTTACCACACGAAAAGAAAGAAAGAAGAATGGAAAAAAATACCTGCGTTCAAATGTTTAAATTTAAATATCTCAAATGTGTTCACTGTAGGTTGGAACATTTTATTTTACTTATTAGGGAATACAAACAATTACAGACTTTACGTGATTAAATCAAAATAATTACCTAACAACATTTTGACACAACTGGGTCCAAATGTCGATAAATCCTACTTTACGCTATCATGTAGTTTTTTAAGCAAAATACTTTTAATGATGAAGTTAATTAATTAATTATTCCAGGATCTGATGTTTATGGAATTGATTGATTGATCAAATTTATTGCACAAATAATGGTAACTACATATGTCTGGGTTATAACTAAGTGAGATATGGTGCTAGGATCTAATGGCGGCTATTTTGTGTCTTGTTACTATCAGAGTCACTTCGCACGCGCCGTAAAAGGGACAAACGAAGAGTAGTTTATAAGTGTGCAATTATGTAAATTTGGAAAATAGTCTATTTTGACAAGATTCTGAATTCTACATTTGTGTCAAAATGTTTGTGTAGAGATTTATTCACTCATAATCCATTTATTTATTTTCAAGTTAATGCTTTTAAAAGATAATTGCCTTAGCGGCGTCTTTGAAAAGGCAACGAATCTTTCTCCCGATTGCCACTAAAATTGCACTTCCCCAGTATATTCTTCTTCCCATCCTCGATTATGCTGCTGCCTAGATCTTACCGAGGATAAGATTGATCTACTTTTTTTGTATGTATAATGTTTATATGTGATAAATGATTTACACAAATATGATCACGTATCACAATTTCGTCTGAAACACAAATGGCTACCAATGCGGCTTCGCCGAAATGTTAATATTCTTTGACTTCTATACAGTGTACTGTTTAATCCACTTACTCCCATATACCGTAAAGACCGTTTCGAGCTCCTTTGTGACACTCATACGCGATTCCTAAAGTCATCAGAAAACTTAAAGCTGAAAACGCCACTGCATACCAATTTCCTTCGACAATTCCTTCACCATTCAAGCAACTCGTTTATGGAATGCATTAATAATAAAACATGCTCCGTCATTGTCAGCCTTTAAAAAACTGGTAAAGGGTCATTATTTGTCGCCCTAAATTCTACTATTCCATTTTGAGTTGCTTTAACTCTATACATTAAACCAAATTTGTTAATAAATAATAATGTTTAATGATATTGCAATGCAGGTGGTCTTTGAAACACGATCAAAAATTTGCATGCCGATGTTACGGCGAAACGTGCAGCATTATGTATTTATAACACTGTCTTACCAAACCATGTTTCTCGCAAATAAATATTCTTATTCTCGGCTCAGAATAATACCAACCACCACCCCATCTCCTCCCGTGGGTGTCGTAAAGGTCGACTAAGGGATTAGCCGGAGGATGGGCAGCAGCGTCCTTCGAGTACATAAACAACTCAACTGCGATCGCCAACCCGTCTGCCAAGCGTGGCGATTATGGCAAAACCCCCCCAATGAACCCACAACACATCCATATCGGTCATTGTGGTGATCTTTGGGGAAGCCTGTGTCCAGCAGTGGACTAAATCCGGCCGAAATGATTCTTATTCTTATTCCTAAGTATCCATATAGTTTATATAGTTATTATTTTTATGTATTTAGTATAGTATATAATAATTTTATATATTTCTATTAGTATATAGTTACACCTCAGACTGCCTCATAATTACTTCTATGCACTATTTTCCATCCTAAGTTTGCCTGGAAGAGATCGAGGATAGCGACTAGGTCGGTTAATGTACTATTACTTAAGTGAAAACTTCTGTGACTATTTTACGTTGTACATAAACATAAATTGATTTTATTTTGTCATCAACATTGCACTACAGAACGAGAATCAAATCTTAAGTAAATCTTGAGATTGCATTAGCTGAACATAAATGCTGTAAACTCTAAACCTGAAACCCTGCGTGGTTCAAATTTGATTAAAGAAATTTAGACTTGAGTTCTACTTAAGTTTTGATTGTCGTTTTGGAATTCGTGCCTTCAACTGTGAAAACTGGTAATCATAACTCTGGCAGGCCGTATTTTATGCTTGCTAAGAATATTTATAGTACATATATTATTTATATAACATAGAATTTTAGTTGAATTACAACTTTAAAAAAATATGCATTTGTGCTGTTCTTAACTGTGCCATAATGTGCCTCTTATATTGCTTAAAAGTTACATTGTCTTCCAAATTTTGGATATTTGTCTGTCAATCGCCGACTCTCAATCGGCTGAATGGATTCAAGTGAAATTTGGCAGAGGTAGATTATGTTACGTAAGAAGTTCCATTATGGTTTAAAATAGTCCTTCTCGGACGAAATCGCGGGTAAAAGTTTAGTATAAAATTATCTAAAGGATTACTTTCATTTACTTAATATTTGATACTTAACGATGTATTTGTAGTATAAAAATTAACTCTTGAACACCAATACCTCCCTAAGGTATGCGAAAGACCATGCCCGCAGAATGAGGGTTCTGGCGGAAAGCGGTGAATGCCCAAGCAGTAGGTATTATAAATATTATTCAAATAGCAAAGAGCAAAGATATGAATAAAATGCTTACCAACTGAATCTCTAGCTCTGTCCTTGGAGGAGTGTTTACCATCATAAGTTTCTCAGTCTTTGTCAGCTTGAACCTCTTCATAGCTTCTAGAAACTTCTGAATAGACTGTGCATTTTGATTGATACACTCTGTGTCTTGCAGATAGTGGACCGTCTGTAATATGAATAGAGTAAAATATATTAGTAATGTATGGAGAAGAGATTAATGCTTAAGCCTTCCAACTTTGATGAACAACAAATTGGAACAAATATTTGTTTGATCTGCAGATAGTTGTTCCGGGTCTGGGTGTATTGTGTGTGGAATTAGTCTGTAAACGCACCCACGACACAGGAGAAATCCTAGTGTGGGGCAACGTTTTTAAAAAACAAAACTTATCAGCCATCTCAACTAAATATTCGTAGCTTGATGATACTTCACATAGCTCGTAGAACTGATGGCCGTTGGGTCAGAAACGTTCTCAAGTGGAGACCGCTTACGGGAAAATGCAGTGTAGCACGGCCTCCAACAAAATGGACATATGATTTATTATACCACCTATATATGTTTTCGCGAGTATCAATCATAATTGGTTCAACACCGATCTCTGTAGACACGGAAAGTTTTCACGCGTTAAGAATAGCTCTTTTAGTGGAAGTCACAGGAAATCGCTAGATGCGGGCGGCACTGGTTGTTGTCGAAATCTAAAGTAGAGGGCGAGGCCTATGTTCAACAGCGGACATCCTTTAGCTGGAATGATGATTGATACTACCAACAGAGCCAGTATAGACTCGCCTAATTTAAACAGGTATAATAGCGAATACGCTTAATACATTTAAATTATTATATTACTGCAGCCATATAATAGTGAAATGTATTTTTGGTGTTACATACTTTTACTTCAAGAGCAAAGTATAAAATTCTAATTTGGCAAAGGAGTAATGAGAGTATGTCTGCCTGCACGTTTAAGACTGCAATTATTGAGTTAAAGTTGTCTAATATGTTTTCTCGTCCCTATTCTATGTAGGTATTTAGTCCTATGTATATGAACATGTCACTACAAAATATTTCTTATTAAATTGTTTACAAATTATTTTTGCCCTTACTTTATTCTATCAAACAGTAGTCAAATGACACACATTAAAAACAATATTTGGATTTGTGTGCTAGGTATTGGTGGATAAAAACTCGCTATCATTTATTTGCCATGTGAGACAATTAACTACGCACTACACAATTGATGTAAAAATGAAAATCCAATCGAATAAAGCAAAAATATCAGGACTTACAAAAAGGGTATTGATGTGCTATACCAAAGATTCATCATCATAATATTAGCCAATGCCAAAATAAACCGTGTGGTGCTGGCTACGAATAGCACCAACCCATCTCATCCCATGGGTGTCGTAAAAAGCGACTAATGGATTAGCCGGAGGACGGGCAGCAGCGTCCTTCGAATACATTACCAACTCAACTGCGATCGCCAACCCACCTGCCAAGCGTGGCGATTATGGCAGTACCCCCCAATGAGAACACAACACACCGATATCGATCGTTGTAGTGATCTTTGAGGGAGGCCTGTGTCCAGTTGTGGACTTTATTTAGCCAAGGGATGTCCACTGCTGAACATAAGCTTCGCATAGATTTCTAGGTCAGTTTAGTCCTTTTGGGGACATTTACCAGTATTCGACACGCTTGGCACGCTTAGTGAGCGCAGTATCTACTTTTCCACAGAAGGGACGCTGCTACCCATCGCTCTGGTGTAGTCCCTTAGTCGACTTTTACGATCTCCACGGGAGATAGAGTGGTGCTATATTCTTAGTCCACCACACGGAGAACCAACGATTAGTCTACTATTCACCAGCTATAAGAGCAAATACTGAATGATAGTGCAAATTACCAGTGGATGGACAAAATTGAATTAGAAAATATTCACACATACCTCATAAGTGACAGTTGCTAAAGAACCCTCCCGTTTGTGTTTCTTTTGTGTGCTATCTTTAAGCTGCTGTAATATCTGCATCACCTCATAGTTACATAAGAATGCAGCATTCACTTTGGTACTGCAAAATTAATGTTACTAAGTATTATAAATGTAAAAGTCGGTACCTATTGTGATTGAGAGTCAAACAAACAGATGAACTCATACCAGCTTGATGAGCAATTTGAAAGAATTAGTAGGTTGGCTTCGGAAAGGTGAACGACAATTTGGCATTCGGTTGGGGTGTGGAATCGAAAGGTGGTAACCGCATGTGCTAAGCTATATGATAACTAGAGTACCACTTTTAAAGAGAGGAAATTTATGTATATTTCTTTATGTGTATGTAATACTAACAAATTTTTCAATTTTATGATAGCTTTGAATCTGTTCACTGCATGCACAAAAAATTCAATCATTAAAATGCTCAATAACTTTTCAATAAATTATCGAGTTTCTGTAATACTCGAATGAGCATGATTAAACCTGAAATCGAAAGTGATTGAGTGTCGTGATGTTTAAAGAAGCTTGTTATGAAAAATAAAACTGGCCTGAAAAAATACCTGAAACACTCATAAGTATAAAATATTTACCCCATAAACCAAAATATAAGTATAAACATATGATTTCTATCATATAAATTCATAGGATATAAATACATACAAAAAATAATTTACTTATCAGCTTTTAGAGTCGGTAGCTAGCCACCTGAAGTAAATAGGTAGATACGTACACTCAGGCATATGAAGAAGAAAGTAAAAAAAGGCTGGATAATAATTTAATATGTTCACATTACGTACTGGCCATCTATATGAGTTTATGTAATATGTAAAAAGAAGGATTTTAGCTATCTTTTATTTCCGAAGCTATATTTAATTCCCCAGTTACATTTATTTTTTAAGTTCGGAGATATCAACTGTTTTAGAAAATTCCCGTTTAGTTTTAATTGTTGTCATTTTACGTATAAATTTGATAAATTCAAATGAATGATCTTAGCGGGGCTCAAGTCTTGCGAGCTGTAACTTTAATTGAAAATGGTTATACTTATAATGAAGTGGCTCAAACATTGCGAGTTTCCAAGACCGTCATTTTTCTTAATTTAAAACGAAATCGGAGGCTGAAGAGTATACGAGACTTAAGAGCAAGGTCGCAAAAAAGCAACAACAGCGAGCGACGACAGATTTAATGTGAGAAGTGTGCTAAGAAATAGTACTTCGACTTCTATGCTAAAAATCAAACGTCAAGAAATTCGACAAGTGACCGTTTGATAGCACTAAAACCACAAGAAGAAGACTTATGCGTCTGGAATAAGCGCATACTTGCCTGCCAGAGGACCTCTACTTACCAGTTACCACAGGTTATTGATTAGCTCGGTCTAATTTTGCTCGATCACAATGAGACTGGGATGTTGATGCTTGGTACGGCAAGTACTTTTCACTGACGAGTCCCGCTTTTGTCTTAAGTCAGATGATGGAGACGGCCCGGAGAAAGATACGCTCAGTGTAAAATTATTGAAAGAGATCCTTATGGGGTCAGTAATCGTTTATGGAGGCATTTGCATAGGAGCACGCATGGAGCTACATTTGTGGAAAATTGGTCCCTGACTGTGGCACGGTACGTAACAGATATTTCAGAAAAGATTGTAATGCCCTTTACCCCTTACATTAATAACATACACATACATTAAGACAAAACTGATCATTATAACTACTTGTACGTGTATTGAATTTAGTTATTTTAAAAATGTATTGTGTGGCAAGATGGTGAAAGTATCATCTTTGTATCGTTTGAACTTCTTCGGTATATATAGCCGGGGCTATACTCGGTGTTATCTCCTCAAAGCGCTCACTGGCGTTATTTTTGAGTGCCTGCCTACCCAGCGTGGTAACTATGGGCACAAACCTCTTATGCAAACGCCACAATACGAATGGCCCCTTGATCCCGGTAGGACCACTGTTCCCGACTACCGTGGCGGTCGTAGTAACGGAAGGGCGGGGGGTGCTAAGAATCCCTGGGAGTCTACCAGAGAAGGCTACCACAGACGACGACACTTGGCGACGTATAATGGACGCACTCTAAGACTGGATTGTCACCTCGAAGAGTTGAGTCCCATAAACTGACATGTTCCGGGTCTGTCATTAGCTCGAAAAGAGGGAGAGGACACTGTAACCCTAGAATCCGGCCTCTTACTTCACTTCCGAGAAGGTGACCAGCTCTCCCATGGCGGGGTTGGTTTCCTTGTTAATAAGGTGCTCACTCACAACATTGTGGAAATCGGAAGTCTGTCGAGCCGAGTATCGTACCTAATACTGAAGCTCACCAACAGCTTATTCCCTGAACGTGGTACAGGTATATGCGCCGACCTCGACACACCCTGATCATGAAGTCGAAACCATATATGAAGATATTAAGGCTCTAAATAATACCACCAAGACTCACTACAGCGTTGTTATGGGGGACTTGAACGCCAAAGTGCGACTACAAAATGCGACGAATCTAGAGTGAGACCATACGGCTTGGGGCGGTGAAATCACAGGGGCCAGATGCTCAACTTTCTAGAAGGCAGGGGCTCTTTTTGATGAATTCTTTCTTCAAAAAGAAGCCCCAAAGGAGATGGACTTGGCAGAACCCAGATTCTGTGTCAAGGAATGAGATAGATTTTGAAAGAAATGTCTGTGATCAACAGGTTCAACACCGGTAGTGACCACCAACTTGTCCGAGGCATTCTAAATAAAAACTTAAAGAATGAAAGAATGCGTATCAAGAAGTCTATCCTCAGACCTACAAATAATTCATGGCTCTACAAAGTTCCAAATTGAATTCCAAAATAGGTTCGACTCACTGGAAATCACGGCTCAATATTTACGACATAACCAACAATGTAGTCAAGACGGTGTGAGACCTGGGCCGTAAATACCACGGCGGAAAGATGACAGCAAGTCCAAACTTTCGCGAGAAACTAGACCTCATGATGGTTCGACGGGAGACGTCATCCGTGTCTACTCCACGGCAGAACATGTGGCACTGAAAAAGTGTGTTAAAAACTGATCCAACACGATCTGCGCTGTTCTAATACCCGTGTTGTTTTAGCAGCTACCGAGCAGAACCAGGGATCGAAGGTGTTCGGACAGTCACTGCGGAGATTGAGGACTACGAATGACAGGATAGTCGCCTCTAATACTGAGCTACATAGCACACCGAATTAGCAAACCGAAGTGGCAGTGGGCTGGTCATATATGTCGGCTGATGGCTAACTGACTGACTGACTAATATAGGCTGATGATTAATAAAATGTATTGTGTTGTGAGACGAAATACAAAGTTATTTGTAGGTTATTTATTACATGCGCCCATTTTGAAGCTCTCCCACGTATTAAAATTTTTACAGCAACATAAATATAGATACGTTGTTTAATTTTTTGAATAAAAAATGTATAAACATGTATTAAATTGACGAAATCACCAACAATCCTGGTACAAACAAGTTAAATGATTAAATATGAATATTTTAAAAGTTTAGAGTACCTGTTTCCGGCCTGTCCCACCCCTTACCAGTTTTGAATTACGTGAAATTACTAAAATATTTTCTAGGAACACACATTAAAGTATTGGTGCACATTTAGTGTACTGTTATTGCCGTCATAAAAATTCAATTTGTAGATTTAAACTCCAATAACACATGCTAAAAATCCTTTTTTAAACAAATGTTCTAATTTGAAACTGGTCGGACATATCAACTTGGTGATGGTCCTAGTTGTATCGAAATATTACTAAACTCATTTATTTTATTGGAAATATCAACATTATCTAAAGAAGATCACGGCCGCCATTAGAAATTGGTCAGTTGGGCATTGGGCAAAGTTGCTTGAGTGAAAAAGGGTGTTTTGTTTGTGTCGGCAGACGTATTTTCAGTTGGCTTTGTGATGTTGTTTCTTCTTATATATAGATGTCTTACATCCTCCGACAGTTTCAAACGAATCAGATGTAATTAAGAAATATTTTCACATGTTTTACTCTTGGAAAGTATTATATATCTGATTAGAATTTTTTTTTCTTTAAATCTGGCCCGTTAATGTGACGTCAGTTTGATGGCATTTTATCCTGACTACAAATGTCACAAAACTGACACATAAGGCTGGGATTACACATGTACATTTGGAGTACTTTATTTACAGTATATCAGGTATGGGCAACAACCGGCCCGCTGTAAGCCATGATCCGGCCCGCGAGACCTTACAAACCCAATTAAAAAAATATTAAATGAGGTACTTATACTCACGGGAGTGACAGTGAGGCGGCAAACATCAAATTCTCTGATGTTTTGCCGCCTCACTCTTTGATAATCGCCACCACTCGGCTTGCTCGATCAAATTCTTTGAGGTTTGCCGCCTCACGGGCGACACATCAAAAGATTTATTGCTTCTCTTATTCTAAACTAGATTATTCCAGATTATTCCTTCATTTTACCTATATAAGCGGGTGGATGGCCCGAACGTTAGTTTTGCCCGGTTGGGATGACTGCGAGAAGGCCTACATAAAAATAAAAAAAAATACCGAACGTTAGTTCAGTTCTATTTGAGCTACCGAGGTGATAATTTGGACAAGCGATATCCTAGCGAACTGCTCGAGCCGTCAACTTGCTTTGTGACTTTGTGTGCATCTTGAGTGGTTACTAACTATAGTTTGTTATTGAGTTTATTGAACGAAAAGTAAACAAAAATTATGTCTGGTGGAAAGAAACGAAAAGTAGATACAGAGGGTAGGCAGTTTCAGGAAAATGGACTGAAGAATTATTTTTTATCTTGAACAATGGTAAGCCTATTTGTTTGCTGTGTAATAAATCCATTTCAGTAATGAAAGAACTCAATATAAAGAGGCATTACTCAACTAAGCATGCTACGCTGTACTCACTGACAGGACAATTAAGAACAGACAAAATCCAGAAGCTTACCGCAAATTTGGAAAAACAGCAACAAATGTTTCATAAACAAAGAACACTACTAATGTTGTGAAAGCTAGTTTTATAGTTAGCACAAAATTGGCAAAGGCATTAGAACCATTTATCAAGGAGTGTATGTTAGAAGTTTTCGGTATTTTGAGTCCTGAAAAGAAAAAGAATTTGAAAAAATTAGTTTGTCAAGACGAACTGTTGTTCGACGTATAGAAATGATGGCTAATGATATAAAAACAACATTGACTGACCGTATTTTTGGTTTTGAATCATTTTCCATAGCATTAGACGAGAGCACCGATTTGTCGGACACAGTTCAACTGGCTATATTTATTCGAGGTGTTGATAAGGAGTTCACTGTTACTGAGGAATTGCTTGCTTTACAGCCGCTAAAAGGAACCACTACAGGAGATGATATTTTTATTAAAGTTCAAAAGGTATTCACTAGTTTTGGCTTGCCATGGTCAAAATTAATTGGAGTATGCACTGATGGTGCACCTTCTATGGTCGGCTTACGTAAAGGTTTCATCGGAATTTTGAATGAAAAAAAAACAGAATTAAATGTGCAAATAGGTGATATGATAGTCCTTCATTGCATTATCCACCAACAGAACTTGTGTTCTAAGTCCATTCGAGTCCAAAATGTTATGAATGTGGTAGTAAAAACCATCAACTTTATCGATCCCGAGGTCTTAACCATCGTCAGTTCAAGGCGTTTTTGGATGTGTGGCGACACCTACATCGTCAGCGGCATAACTACAACTTACAACGACATCTACATGAATATAAATTGCAACTCTCCGATGACGTCAAAGAATCCTGAATCACGCTATTAAAGTATTCGCGAAACGTAGCATATATACAGTCGTCCAACACGAACCGTTGGGCTTCGGCCCGCCAGGCATGCCATCCGCCTGGCTGGAGGATCTTCCCTTTTCTATGGAGGAACACCACACCTTGTTCCCCACATTGGTGACCCCGACGTGATCACCATTGTTCCCCATAACTGGTGACCCCTGACAATGAACATCAGCGCAGCCTTCACGATGCAGAGAAGCAGTTACTTCGCATCATCGCTATCACTCCTCCACCAATTCTAAGAAGCAGCAAGCAGCAAGTCACACTGCCAGCCAGCAAACTCGGCTACAAGGTTATACCACACGCTGCAGCAAAATGCAAGCCTGGTCCCTAACCACATCGGCCCCTTCTCTTCAGCATGGCACAGCACACTGCACCTACGGCCGGTCAAAGTAGAGCAACTTCTCCTGGTCCATGCAGCAGCCAGCCACTACGCTTCACTGCACCACTCCGACTCACTGGAGAATACGCAGCATCATCCCCGACACACTGGGGATACTCACCGTAAGCAGTTCCGACTCACTGGGACTCCACGGCATTCAGTTCCGACTCACTGGAACCCTTCACTGGCACCATTGGCAAAAATCCACAAGACGCAAGAACAGATGATTCAACAACCACGATCGCCCTCCGGTCTTCGGGGGGGAGTGATGTGGCGACACCTACATCGTCAGCGGCATAACTACAACTTACAACGACATCTACATGAATATAAATTGCAACTCTCCGATGACGTCAAAGAATCCTGAATCACGCTATTAAAGTATTCGCGAAACGTAGCATATATACAGTCGTCCAACACGAACCGTTGGGCTTCGGCCCGCCAGGCATGCCATCCGCCTGGCTGGAGGATCCTCCCTTTTCTATGGAGGAACACCACACCTTGTTCCCCACATTGGTGACCCCGACGTGATCACCATTGTTCCCCATAGATGAATTAACAGCTGAATATAACGACGTAATGTGAAGTCAGATGGCTGAGCAAAAGAAAAATGTTGAAAATGAGATAGCAGACTTTATGAAAATAAAAGATAAACCACTATCTGAATTAAGTGACCCAAAATGGATATGTGACTTAGCATTTCTGGTCGATCATACAGGCTATTTGAATGATTTAAATTTGAAACTTTTAAAACAAGGACAATTAGTAAATGATTTGTACAGCCATTTGAAAGCGTCTCAGCGCAAACTACACTTGTGGGAGTCACAGATGCTGTCTGGTAACAGTTACCATTTCAACACGCTCTCTGCGCATGAAAATATTGCTTATGCTCAATATGCTGAAGAACTCAAATTACTGTCGGAACAATTTTCGAACAGATTTAGCGACTTCAAAAACATGGAAGACTGTTTCAGTTTATTTGCTACTCGTACAAAATGCTATAATACACTTACAAATGGAGTTGATTGAGATTCAAGAAAACTCACTCCTAAAATCCAAATTTGAAGACAGAGTTGTGCGATTTCTACAAAAAATACCTAGAAAAAGACAATTTTCCGCAGCTTAGAAAATTCGCAAGACGATTGATTTGTGCGTTTGGCAGTACTTATAAATGCGAACAGTTCTTTTCATTGATGAAAGTTAATAAATCAACACATCGTACAAGACTGACTGACGATAATTTGGAAAATTCTTTACGTCTTTGTATCAGTAGAATTAATTCAAATATCGATGGATTAGTTTCCCAAATTCAAGCTCAAGTGTCTCATTGATTTCGGTGTATTTAACTTTCGTAGTTTGTAACAATTGCAAATTTAACGATTTAATTATAATGTACCATTTTTTTCAATTTGATTTCGTTATTTTAATAAATTGTACTATAATAACATTGTCGTATTATTTCATGTCTAATATCTATCGCAAAAATATTATCACTACTTTAAAATGCACTAAGTACTTTTAAACGCGGCCCGCGAACATATTTGCACGCTAAAGTTTGGCCCTCAACATGTCAAAGGTTGCCTATACCTGCTGTATATGATCATTTTAAAGTAATATTAACAGGTATCTATCACGTTCCTTCATGGATTTATGAGTGGGACTTGTAATTTAATTACAAATTAAAATTTGGAAATTTTATTGGTATTGTCTTATAAGACTGATTAATGATTATATAATGCCATGATCAGTTTTATTAAGTATGATGTTGTTTTTTGTTTGGCTAGGTTACTTACTATTTACACACTGGTGTTATTAAAGACTTCTTAACTGTGCCACAGTACAAATATCAGCTTAAATTATGAAGATATTATATATTAGAATTATTTAATATTATTAATAAATCTTTAAATAATGTTCCAGTAGTTGATTGTTATCACAATTTAAATTAAAAACAGTTTTTTCCAATAAATTGTAATATTCAGTAGCACTACAAAATAAAAATCAAGTCATAATACCTAAAATGTTAACACAGGATGACTTTTAAGTGGTCACGAAACTGACCACAATTTCACTACTATGTCCATTTATTTACCGTTTTTAATATGAAAAATAGGGTATTTGTTTGAAATCAAATATAATTTTCAGTCCGGCAGACTATGTAGGAGGACTTTTAAACATCTTACAAACACAACTTCATAAAAGAAGTCGTATTTTTATCAGGGTACAGGTTCTACTGAAATTGCCCACATTGTAAAATAAACGGGTAAATACCTTGAAGTTGATGAAGAAGTATTGAAGAGTATGAAGTGGCATGGTACAGTGACTGTAGATTGCAGATTTTATAGAGAAGAAGAGAATATACCAAGGAATGCAAACATGTAAATGTGGGTTAAAGAAACATTTTGGTGACTATTTTGCCTTACGCAGCTTAGGCCTGGCACTAAGTAGGAATTATTTGATTTATGATATGATACTTGTCAAAAAGTACAAATAACAATCAAAGTATGAGAAAGAAATATTGGTATCGGAAGAAAAGTACTTGATACTATAAAGTATTAACAATTTTTTCCATATCTATAATTGCCGTGTGGTGCTGGCTCGGAATACCACCACCCCATCTCCTCCCGTGGGTGTCGTAAAAGTCGACTAAGGGATTTGCCAGAGGATGGGCAGCAGCGTCCTTCAAGTACATTAGCAACTCAACTGCGATCGCCAACCCGTCTGCCATGCGTGGCGATTATGGCAAAACACCCCAATGAGCCCACAACACACCCACATCGGTCGTTGTGGTGATCTTTCGGAGGCGTGTGTCCAGCAGTGGACTTCATTCGGCCGAAACGATGATGATGATAATTATGAACTAATTAACCAATCCTCTTTTTTATGGACAATGTTTATGTTTTAGTTCAGTCCCAAACACTTGGTCACAAATATTTAATTGCTAAAGGATAATAGGTGTTTGTGCATAATGTGAACACTGCAAACTGGGATCCAAATAGCATGTTAAACCAAGGTTATTCAAATTCAAATGCATACATCAGTTATTCAAAATAGTACTATTTGAATTTCAACACAATATTAAACAGCCCCCAAAATGCCCACCCTTCATGCTTCCTAGTATTTAAGCCGGGGAGAAGAAATGGTGCAACAAACTCCCCAACAACATGTATCTGCCTGCCATGTTATTTTTAATATTAAATTATGCCTTATACAAAATTAAAGAACAACAAAAGTGTACATAATACTATATGTTGGCATGTTATTGCCTCATGCTATCAGCTAGCACACATCATTATACATTTGAATAATAAAATGATAAAAATAATCAAAAAATGAGTTTAAAAAACTCAAGCACTACAAACTAATTGACATAATAAAATAATAAATCCATCATTAAGGGCTCTCGCAGATTCATGCAACAGCACAATGTTATCTGCCTGTGTAATTCATAGGTCATGCAACTAAGACATGTTAACTTTTTCTAAATCATACATATTTTAGGTGCTCCATGTGTTGCTCCTCATCGGTGTCAATGCGGTGAAGCTGTTGACCGCCTTGGACACCATGGCTTGTCTTGCATTAAAAGTGCAGGTCACATAGCACGGCATGCCAATATTAACGAAATTATTCGTCGTGCTTTTGTCACTGCCGGCATGCCAGCTGTTTTGGACCCAATGGCTTGGCACGTAACAATGGTAAAAGACCGGACGGTATGTCGTTACTGCCATGGAAGATGGGTAGGCCTCTGGTGTGGGATACAACTTGTGTAGACACCCTTGCTCCATCCCATCTTCCAAGCACGGCATGCTGTGCTGGTGCTGCCGCTTCTGCAGCAGAAGCCCTCAAACGGCGCAAATACAATAACCTTATTGGCAATTATTGTTTTGAGCTGTTTGGGGTCGAAACGCTTGAGTCATGGGGTCCGAGTGCACGTCTGCTTTTCAAAGATATAGCTAGATGGTTGGTCGACACTTCGCGTGATCAGAGGGCTGGCCTTTTCTTTGGCTAAAGAATAAGCATTGCCATTCAACGTGGCAATGCTGCCAGCCTTCTAGGAACATTATCAGCTGACAGCGATGAGGAGGTATACTTTGACGCCTAAGTACATGTTATACTTTTCTATATTTATTATATACATATATTAAATCCAAAATAAAGAAGATTAAAAATTCAACCTGTGCTATCGTCACATTACACATTCAATGTAGACTATCGATTTACAACAGAACTCAAGATTTAAAGATCATGACAGCAGTCATCTATATCAAACGCAAATTCAAAAAATTAACCAATGTTTATATAATTTAAAGCTGTGCTTTGTAGTCTGTTTTTGTATGTAACTAAGCATTACATTATTTGTTTGTACATAAACAAATAAGTACGTGTGTAACTTTGTGGGATTGTTATGAAACGCAAGTAGTAGTAAGTAAGACTTCAGATGTGGAAGGGGCGGGAGATCAGTGGGGGTATCTGGTATTATTATGATCAGCATCAGCATAGATCTTTCGTTTACATATCACTCTTGGTCGCCAAATCGTGACTTACGTTTTTACCGCCAACCTGAAGCGAGTACAATGTAAACTAGTATGGTAAATGTAACAAATACATGGAATATACTTATTACTTACGTCTCCATGTAAAAAAACTGCTTTCTTTGTTCTGCTTTATGTATGGTCCTGCTAACATTAATTGTTTATGATGAAAATCTCCTCAAAGTAGCGGTGTGCGTTGCAAACCGTAAACAGTTATTGAAACTATGTATCGCGTCCAATACCTAAAACTATGTATTGGTCTCTTCTGAAACTATTTATCGGGCGAAACACTTTATTCACACAGCATTGGATCGTCGATAAACAGTTACCGAAACTAGCCGAATGACTCCGACCGAGTTATTCCGAAGTAAACCCGACCGATACCGACGATCGCACGAACAAGAAGCGAGATCGCGCATTTATGAATTTTAGTCATTCTAAATAATAATAATAAAAATCACATTTTATTCTATTTTATTAGGAATCATTTTTATGCTGCTATCAAATCTTTGACACGTTATTTAGGTATATCCATCCTATATTGGCACGAGTATAAATTACTTATTAGAACTTTGCATAAGACTATAATTTATTGTGTCAAATTATTGTATTTTACCAGTCATAATAATCATTTACCACAGACAAAGAACAAAAAACCAAAGTATAAAATTTTCAGTTGATAGCGAATTTTAATTTGTTTACTATTGATTACAAGTTTCGAAGCAAATACCTAAACCGACACGAAAACATTTATCATTTCATAAACACTTTATACGCATCTCGTCCAATAAATAGTTACCGTAAATACATAGTTTTGTGTTGATAGCATGTTTCAAAGCAAATACATGAACCGACACGAAAATGTTTATCATTTCATAAACACTTTATACGCATATCGTCCAATAAATAGTTTTTGAAAATACATAGTTTTGAAACACTTTATACGCATCTCGTCCAATAAATAGTTACCGTAAATACATAGTTTTGTGTTGATAGCATGTTTCAAAGCAAATACATGAACCGACACGAAAACGTTTATCATTTCATAAACACTTTATACGCATATCGTCCAATAAATAGTTTTTGAAAAGACATAGTTTTGAAACACTTTATCGGATACCAATACATAGTTTCGGTTCGGTTCACGCAAAAAGCTTTATTACCCACTTCTACCTCAAAGTAAAGCCACTATCCACCCACTATCAACTACTCTTTGCCACAGACTAATTAGAGATACTACTCTTTGCTATCAACCCGGTAGTACTCAGTAGTACTGGGCGTTTTGTTCAGAAACGCTTTAGTAAAACAGTTTGAGTTTTTAGACGAAAAACGAACGGACGGTTTCTCGGCTAACTGACATTACGTTCCAAGACGAGGGAGATTTCTAACCTGAGTACTCACATACTGCAAACTTCGTTCTCTCAAAAATCGTTCCATTCGCCGTTTCTTCACAAACGTTCGGTTGGTACAACTACTTTGCACGTTTTTGGAACGAAGCATCTAATTAAATACCTTACGGCGATTGTAATAAGAACTATTGTCGTGTAAAGAACAACCAGTTGTTTTTAACCGCCAAGTAACTACTTTTAGTTACAACGCTAAAATGAATCTTATCTGTATTAACACAAACTACAAATTTGGTGGTAGAAAAACATGATCGAGAAAAACTATTTATTTTTGGCTCTCGTTTCAAGGACGGCTAGTCGGACGTTCTTTTCGTTTAAAATTTGATTCTTGCTTATATTGTATAGTGTTGGTGGACGTCATTCGTGCATGCCTGCATGGTTCCCGCGTTTTATAAGTCTAGAAAAAGTATGACGAATGGTTAATAAATTTATTACTTTCGTATTAATGAATGCAATTTATATATTAAATTATATTAATTTATAATTACGACCTAAGTCACTTTCGAAACCACCCAATATCCATTAATTGATGAATTCATTTTTCAGTAGAATATTTTCGTAGTCTAATTACGCGGAAGCACGGAAGAATAATACAGGTATATTATAGATAGGGGGGAATGGGAGGGGGAGGCCTTTGTTCAGCAGTGGACGTACTGTGGCTGATATGATGATACATAGGTCATGGTCATGAAAAAACAGTTTCTTTAAAATCTGTTTTTGGAAACTCTTTTTTGAGAAAATAAAACTGTTTCGTTTCATTTTCCGAAAAATCTGAAACGACCCAGTACTACAACCCGGTTACCGACCTGAATCATATAAATGTACTCAAGTACTCATACTCACTACCAGAGATGGCAATAACGGCTACATTTCATTAATGAATTACACTGCTGTGTTATTTTACAACAACTGTTATTATAAACTGCTGTCAGATATCCTGTTATCCTGATGTTGAGTCGTTTTGCGGTTTCGCAACATAATGAATTATGGATTGTGTGTAGCTTGTTTATATACAGTACATTACTTAGTAATTACTTACAATAATTTAAAACACTTACTATATACTTTACTAAAATGATTTAGTAATTACAATAATCTAAAACACCAAACTAAACTTTTCAACTATCACCGGACAGCGACAGCGGATAATGATAATCGTGTTCGTGATCGCAATGACAACAATAACAATAACATTTACATTAGTCGCAACTCGCATTACATTATTGTCTCACTATTGTCAAATTTTCGTTATCCACTGTTTAGTTATTGCCTCAGTTAAATATTAAAATCAACATTATTCCAATTGATTTAAGCATGAAATCGTAAAATGGAACATGTGACTCACGACATTAAGATAACAGACAACGATAAAAATAGTGAACTTTATGACGTGCACTTAAGGACTATAATCGTATGATTTGTAATTCTTTAGCAATGTGAAGTTCGTCGTATTTGAATAACACCATATCTCTCACACCTATTGGTTGCGAATAATGCTTTCTTATTCGCCACGTAGCCGTGCGACGTTAACTGCGAGTGTGCGCGCACTGCCTGGCTGTTTTCAATAATAATAACGAAAAACGACAACAGGATAATTCGTTGTTCAATAATGTGTTATACATTGCGTAAGAATAATGCATTACATTATCCGTTATTGAAATAATGACCACCTCTACTCACTACTCAGTATTATAAAGTACTCTGTGACCTGAATCTTTCCGTACCTATATATAAATGTTAAATTTACTGTGTGAGTCTGTGCCTGAATCGGACATTTGATCTCTGGTTAAAGTCATGATAAAGATATGAGGTATATTCATCTATGGTTATAGTAAGTAAGTAAGTAAGTGATTTATTCTTAAATGGAGTATTGTATAGATGACACATAAAATAATCATAAGGAAAAGAGATGCTTCTATACAAATAGATGCAGGAGTAAAGGGGACAACATCATGATGTTTTATCTCTTTCGGCGTATACCTTGGGGATTGTTTAGGTCCAGCAAACTGGCGCGAAACAATTTTGTGAAATATCTTGGTGAATTGTTTTTCAGCCTACTAAGGGATATTTTTGGGAACTGCGTATTTGTGAACGTTGTGAATATTATTGAACTCTTAAAGCATGGTGCACTGCGCTATTTTAGGGGGACGAAAAGAAGAAAGCATAATCTTTAAATGGTAAGTTGCATATTTTGTCGTTTAAATGGTACAACTACAGTGTGCTATGGATTTTTTTACAAATGTGTTGTAATATTCTATGCTAAAACTGACATTTTAGAGTATATTTCCTAATAATTTTAAATTTTTAAGAATATTGGTTTATCACTATAACCCCTTTAAATTTAGGAGGTCACACGAATGTTTGCAGACAAACTGTAATGACGTACTATTAATTTGTCCGAGTTATAGGAATACCAACGTAGGAAAAATATTTTTCCCAAATTCATTGGTACGAGATTACGATGTGGTCTCCACATTACCTGGGTACAGGGGGCACTGCTCGGGTGGAATGTTTATTTCCCCCATACTCGTGGACATATTGTTATACTACTCACCTCCCATTTACAAAAACGTGATGATTTGTATTTTAGATCCCACCTTGGACAGTAACGGACATTTTTGCCCAATTTCAACTAATTATATACTGTAGTCTAAGCATTCTCGTGCAACAAAGAAACAGACATACAGACAGAAATTTAAAAAAAATCAATTTTGGCATCAGTCGTTCCTTGAGTCTGGAGGTAGTCTCTCTACGATTTTATTATGGTATATTTATGGTAGATTTTATTATGTCATAAGCGAAAACGGTAGAAAACGTACATTTTGTATATTTGGCATTTCAAAGGCGATTACCCAAAATTATATAACTAGTATGTGTGTCCGCCATGGAATCGATATAACCAATAATTATCAAAGTTATCGATATCCTCATTGGATTGAAGGATTCTGACCCAAAACACTAGAAATAGGTAATATTTAAAAAGTACCGGATCGTTTTTGAATTGGATTAAACAATTATTCAAACAGAAACATAAGTGTAAAATAAACGTGAAGATATGTGTTTGAAGTGACAAGGGTTATTTTTATCATGACTAATGATTAATATAACCCTAGAATGATTTAAGTGAGGTTCGTAAAGCATGTTATCATGAATACTTTTTTTTTAAACCCACCCTAGGATTTCTCCTGTGTCGTGGGTGCGTTTACAAACACAAATTCCACACACAATACACCCAGACCCGGGACAACCACCTGCAGAATGCAGATCATACTAATATTTGTTCCATGCGGGAATCGAACCCACGACCCGTTGCGCAGCAGCCGACTATATCAGCCACTGCACCAACCGACTTACCGATGGAAAGATACATTATTCTCCGTCGAAACGCCCGCTCGGCTTGAGCAACAGGGAACAGTACATGCCATTTTTTATATATATATAAATGAACACAATACAAATACTTTTAAAGGAACAACCCACTTTCGGTTAAAAATGTTAGCGTATTCCTAGAATAAGTGCCAAGCTATTATTTTAGGAAGCCATCGAAACATCTGTAAACTGGGAAGCACTACTGTCCCACCTGTTAT
This sequence comes from Diloba caeruleocephala, assembly GCA_947459985.1. Classification (NCBI taxonomy): domain Eukaryota; kingdom Metazoa; phylum Arthropoda; class Insecta; order Lepidoptera; family Noctuidae; genus Diloba; species Diloba caeruleocephala. Next base: position 26,268,719 of record OX381608.1, on the reverse strand, counting down.
CTACAAAGGCCCAATTATTCCTATTAGATCCAGCGTCGAAGATCTTGGCTTGCATCTTGAACCTACTCTCAATTGGTGGTCCCAAGTTACAAATGTAAGCCAAAAAGTAACTGGAATCCTGCGGTCTCTCTATAGGCTCAAAAACTTTCTCCCATCTCATACAAAAGCAACGCTTGTACAGACTTAAATTTTTCCCATAATCGATGATGGTGAAAAAAAATATAAAAAAAATCGGGTCTGTTATCGTGTTACGTTTATCGATATAGCTCCATCCCTATCAGTTTCTCCGACTCTGGTATATCCTTGTAAGTGTGTAAACGTCTTTTTATAAAATAATGCTTATATAATATAAAAATGACGCTCGTTCAAGTTTACACAGGAGCTGTCATCGAGAAAATAAAGAAATGGAAATAGTATAGTGTACATTAATTATAAATAAATAAATATGGCTGGAGGCGCGCAACGCTTCAAGCACTGTTAGTGCTTTCTCTTTTTATCACATGTCTTGCTCGCATTAGGATGATAAATCTTTATTACTGGAAATTTGTTAAACTTAATACGCTCTATCTATGTACGTAGGTAATACTATATCGTTGGTGGGAAGAGCTACCATTATCAAAATATTCGTATCTTAACTTTCAAAGCGTTACTGAATTAATTAATTTTGAATATATATATATATATATATATATATATATATATTTGGGGGGCTATATAGAAATTGTAAGTATAAAGTTATTGGATTTTTCTAATATAATTTTCTTTCTTTTCACTAATATTATGAGGACATAAAGTTAGTGTTAACAATAACTCTTATTTTATAAAAAATGTTAGAACCTAATTATATTTGTAATTTGGTTACGGAGTAATTCAGTCAGTATTATATTTATATAATTATATTATATGCAACGAAAGAGAGACAGCTATAAATTTATTTATAGGGTTTAGGCTGTGAGGAAATGAGATAAAACACGTTTCAATAAAGTTCCCTATTCCCTATTGTCGATCAATCGCTTTCACTCTCTCTTTCTCTGTTTATCACCTCCATACAAACCTAAATAGAAAGTTTCACTTCTACCGCGTGTGAACTCACGTGATGTTTTTTTTTAAAGCTTTTTTTTAGCGGTTTACTTACTCGAATATTTTATTTTTGATAATATAATCGACTTCAGTTGGACATGCCTACGTTCGACGCTGTCTTTACTTGTATACGTATCGGTGTATTGGTATTAATTTGCAGAAATGCACTCTTTTTTACATCTAATTATAGGTACTAAAGAAAAAACACTTAAACATAGAACATTTAAAACTAAATGCTGGCAGAAAAGACTACAAAATATTACAAAAAAGTATTTTTTCGAATCGTGACGTACATAGTTCAATCAGTCAGACGTGGCAATAAGTGTTCCACGGCCCTCTATCAATTTTTTTATAAGAATATATTTTTACAAGAGGTATTTCAATTTTTATAATGATTTTGTGCAAAACATCTTTTTTTAAAATAAACCAAATATCTAGACTAATTTCGTTGATTCAAAAAATTGACACTCGAAATTTCTGTCAAGAAACATTTTCGACGGGTCTGGCCCCTATTGATTCACCAATAAATGCTTACTATTATCATTATACGAACTTAGAGTTGCCGAAAGATAAAGTACTCGCCACATACGTTTGGATCGATGGCAGTGGTATCCACTTGCGGTCAAAAGATCGCGTTTTAGACAAAGTACCATGTGACACAAGTATGGTCCCGAATTGGGCGTTTGATGGAAGTTCAACTGGTCAAGCCAAGACTGACAACTCGGACACAATATTAAAGCCTGCCGCGATATACCAAGATCCCTTCCGCAAGAGTCCTCACGTTTTAGTGTTGTGTGAAACTTATTTTGCCGACGGAAGCCCAACCCCTACGAATTATAGGGCTCGATGCGCAAAGATCCTGAACAAAATAGCAGACCAGGATCCTTGGTTTGGTATAGAACAAGAATACACATTGTTTGATTATGATTTGTGGCCATTAGGTTGGCCAAAAGTACGTGGGTATCCCTACGCAAAGGCTGAGTATTCATACTGCGGTATGGGCGAGCATGTTGCGGGCAGAGAATTAGTTGAATGTCATGCCAGAGCGAGCCTCTATGCTGGAATGGACTTTGGCGGTACCAATGCTGAAGTCATGAAGGGTTCTTGGGAATATCAAGTTGGAACCTCACTGGGAATCAAAGCTGCCGATGATTTATGGCTGGGACGATATTTGCTGGTGAGAATTGCCGAGCACTTTGGGACTATCTTAAGCTTTCATCCAAAACCTGTGGGAACGGGCCAACCAGGAATTGGATGCCACCATAACTTTAGCACAAAGAAAATGCGTGATGCGGGAGGATTAAAAGAAATTGAAAGGGTTTGTAAAGAATTGTGTGATAAACATGATAAATATATGGGAAATTATGGACTAGGAGATAGTCAAGAAAACAGAAAAAGGCTGACTGGAAAATTTGAAACAGCTTCGTTTAAAGTATGTAAGTGGGGAATTGCTGATCGTACGGCCTCAATCAGATTACAAAGGAGTGTTAAGGAGAAACAGAGAGGTTTTTTGGAAGATCGCCGACCTGCAGGAGACTGTGATCCATACAGGGTTTGCGCTCTTTTAGCTGAAACCGTGGTCGGATCATCGTCACCGTCATCGTCATCGTCATCGACGCGGACATGCTCACAATAACGGATATTTTCTGGTTTATGTGAAAATTATTTATAATTAGAGAATAAATTTCATGTTTGCTGAAGTTTTTAAAGCACTTTTCTTATTGTTTGCTTTGTTTAACCTAAATACATTTCTGATCAACCGGCAACGGGCACAGAGTTCAAGCTAACAGTGGTTAGGGCTCAAACCTCACTACTATGCGTGCGGCGTAGAGTACTGCTTTCTGTAGCAGGCCCTTGATCCAGCCATCTAACAACAGCCTCTTTAGATATTAGTCGAGAGCTGCTCTTGGTAACGAGGCAAAGTCACAACTATTATACCTACGATGATTGCAGAATCTAAGTCATTTAATGTCGACAATCTCGTGTGCTACTTCCAGTTCATCCAGTTTCGTCCAGATAATGTTCATCATTTGACTATCACGAGATTCTCATCATGCGCGTTGGTAACAACAACCATCGTCCAGCGCTCTAATCGATCTATCACCACAATGTTTATTAGTAGTTATGCTCTTATTAAACGAGTCCAGCTAGGTAATTATTACTACTTCGAGGAGCACTTCAGCACTTCGAGCGTCTTGTCCTCCGGGTCGAAAGGATAGTGGGTGCCTTCCAGCGGCTACTGCGATTGTTTCGGTGCGTACTTCCACAGGATAGGACGCGAGGTCACGGCACAGTGGTCAGTGCCACCACTGTGTAGACAATCAGGATACTGCACAGCACACGCTCGGAGAGTGCCCTGCGTGGGCTGCAGACGGGCGGATCCTGGTCAAACGGCCGATCCGCTGAGCTCTCTTTACCAGTATTAATGTCGGCTATGCTGGCAGAACAAGAAAATTCGAGTGCTGCGGTCTGCTTCTGTGAGAGCGTCATGCTCCAGAAGGAGGTCGCAGAGCGGGATTGGGAGAGGGCCGATCCCGCTCGGAGAAGGAAGTCATGGAGCTAGGGTAACAACCACCGTGGCGCCGTCACTAACACGCCTGGGGGTACAATCTGTAGTCTTTATATGGCGGGGAACCTTGGGGATCACGAGCGTGCTTATTGGGGAATCTGCGTGTTCATACTGAGCGACCCCCGGGAAGACTGCAGTGTGCACGTGGTCACGTGCCGCTGTGTGCGCAGCACATCGCATAGCGTTATAATTAAGTATTATTGTATTCCGGTTATCATAGCAAAATTACTGGGCATAAATCACTAAATAACCAATGTGTCAATGACTGAATGATCGGATGATTCTTCACACACATACGTTCGTTGGATTGCGACGACAGTCCGACGAAACATCACTATACCTATACTTAAAAGTTACACCCTCGCTCAGTTATCAGTATTGCAGAGTTCTTCATAAATTCAAAACTGTAAAATGTATACCTAAACCATTTTCAAAAATATATGGAGAAAAGGAGATAAGTCCCTGCTTTTCAAAGTCAATCAGTTTTTGGAGTTTTGTTGCCCATAGCCAAAATGCCTCACTTTCAACTCGTGATCGCATCGTGTGAGCCAGATTTTGAGAGAGACTGAGGAGTCCTACTGATTCGGTAACTATACCTGCCATATATATCGACACTATACTAAAGATATCCCGGATATCAGCCTGTACGAGAATAAGATGGCCTTGAAACAGGTTCAGGTCATGACTAAATTATGACAGCTTCTGAAAAGTCAAAAACAAAGTCAAATTGTTTTTATTCGTGTAAACCATTTGCTGGCACTTACGACTAGTCAGAATTTAAATAGATGAAAGTGGGTGGAACACGGGTACTAAAATTCCTTCAGAATGCTATTCAATTTCGTCTTACTTTAAGGCACAACGCCGCAAACATGAAACAGAGGCAAGGTGGTACACTTTTTAAAAAATGGTGATAACAATAGATAATATAAATGATATGATGTTTTCAGGGGTCGACACGGAGCGTTGATGAATTCCAGCCTCCCAAACAAGCCAGTTTCCTTAAAGGTCACTATACATAGCGTTTGTGAACTATGAAAAAGCCTCCGAGTCGATCGAAACCCGGGCGGTGCTGCAATCTCTGCAGCATGTCTGTCTGACGCAGGTATGTGAATACCTGCCTCAGACAGTAGGTGACGCGTTCGCTCCTTCTGAGCCAGGCTCCGAATAGCGGCAGGATGCCCTCGAAGAATCGCTTGGACGCGAACTGCAACCGTAGGCGATGTGCACATCTCGAGGGCGCATCGTCGAGCCAGCCGCCTCAGTATGTCGTACGCCCCTGAAGGCACGCTTTCGCCGGTTTGGCGGAGGGAGCATGTCTGATCATAGACCCACGCATCCGTCTCCGCCTGGGTGTCGAACGGCAGAAAGCGCGCCAGGAGAGTTGCCGCCTCGTAGGACACTGTCCTGTATCCCCGTGCGATCCGTATAGCCACTCTGCTCTGCAGACCGTGAAGTTTGTTTCTGCAGCGTTGGACGCCTGACAGCCGGGCACACCGTACAGACGATCCGTAGAGGGCCACGGATCGCACGACGCCCCCGTAGAGACGGCAAACTTCCTCGCTCGATCCCCCGAGATAAAGTATGTCTACCTACATCACCAACCCGCCTTCCCTCACCTACCCGCGTGGCGAGTATAGGCAAATACCCCCCAGAATGATGACACAGTAGTGGAAATCTATGGGGGAAGCCTTTGTTCAGCAGTGGACATATAAATGGCCGATATGATGATGTCTACCTGGAACAAACTGTCCACTGTTAAAAACTGTTAGGTAGGTCTAACTTTAATAAGGAAGTCAGTCGTCGAATCCGACTCGTCTGGATGTTCGGGAAAATACGCAATGACTTATCGTCAATAATACCGCTGTCCCTCAAGTCAAGTCTTTAACTAGTGTGTGTTACAGTGATGACATGGCACAGAAAACATGGTCACTTACCTCCTCCTCCCTCATAAGATAGCTCAATGTCACTCAGTGACCTATGGAGAGCTATGCTTGGTAGTTCTCTACGAGACCGAATCAGAAATGAGGTACAAACGAGGGGAAGAACAAAGTTGTTCAACAGTGGACGTCCTTTGGCTGATATGTTGTTGATGAATTATTCATTCTCAAAAGAAAAGGAAACTGATTTCCATTTTGGTTTTGTTATATAAAAAACGAAACAAAACACGATCTATATTTTTTAATGAAAATATTGAAAACATACCGAAATTCCGGTATTGAAAAATTGAATACCGAGTGAATACTAGTATTGGCAAGATTTTTAATACCGCCATTTAGGAGGTGGGTTGGAGAGTATAGAATTGTTACTGTTCAACAGAAGGGACGCTGATGCCCATCTCTCTGGTTTAGAACCCCTTTGTTGCCTTTTACAACATCCATGGGAGAAGATGGAGTGGTCCTATATTCTAAGTCCGAGGTCCGGACACCACATGAACCAAATATTTAGAAATTACCAAGAAATCTCAGTGAGCACGCTCTATTAATATTACTAGCTAAATCAAAAATACTGATTGCAGATCAAATTAAGTGATGAGACAACTGGGTACTCTCCATGGCTGCACTATAAAATGCAATCTCGTGTTGTCCCCGGAGGTATAAAACTATTGTTTGAAATGGAAACTACAAGTCACAGAAATAGGAAATAAGGAGAAGTGGTACGGGGGCGTAAATTGTTATTTTTTTATTGATCCGGTGGATATATGTTGTGTACTTCCTCCGCCCCGGCGAAGGGCGAAGGGGTATGCTGGACTCCTACCGGTTAAAACAACGGGAGCGGTCATATTCGGCACTGAATGAGCCCCCATTCAGTGCCGAATATGACCGCTCCCATTGTTCCAGGTCCAGGTTCCCAGGTCCTCTTAAGATCACACTAGAGCCGCCCTTTGGTGACACGCCTTTAGGCACACACGAGTGATCCTATAAGGGTTCCGCCGTCTTTTCGTTCAGACGTTCGGAACTCCAAATAGATACTTTATTTATAGAAGTCACTAGCAGCTTATTGTAGCCATTTGAAAGATCTATAAAAAACAGAAGTACACATGACGTGACATGACAATTTTGGAACAAAATTTATACGGACACGTTACAAATTTTTGTGTGTTTGAAAGTTAATTTACAATAAATTTGCAAGTGGTATTTTTATAGTGAAATTACAAAATGCAATGCTTTTTAAAGTGTTTGGTGGAACTTTGTAAACCTAGTTATGTTTTGTTTGACGCTAAAAGACATTTAATGGCACATAATATTAATCATATATTGAGTAAAAAAGTGATGGATCGGTATATGAGACTTCCTTTGCCGTGTAATAAAATATTAGCGACTTACGTGTGGATTGATGGTTCGGGTATTAATATGAGATCTAAGGATAGGGTCCTAAGTTGTGTTCCTTACACTGCAGATGCCGCACCACCCTGGATCTTTGATGGTAGTTCTACAGGTCAGGCTGCTACAGATAACTCTGATACGAATTTAAAGCCGGCTGCTGTCTACAGGGATCCGTTCCGAGCCGATCCGCACGTCTTAATTCTTTGCGAAGTATACCAAGGTGATGGTGAAAAACCAGCTGCTACGAATCACAGAAAGATGTGTTGCGAGTTATGTGAAATACATAAGGCTGAGGAACCATGGTTTGGTCTTGAACAAGAGTACTACATGTTGGATGTGGATGGATGGGGCTTGGGCTGGCCCAAGGGTGGAGGTTTTCCTGCAGTAAAATATCAGTACTCTTATTGCGGAGTAGGGGCGAAGCATATTGCAGGCAGAGACGTAAGCGAATCCCACGTTAAAGCATGTCTATTCTCCGGTCTTGATTTAGAAGGAAGTAACGCAGAAGTAGCGTATGCCAGTTGGGAATGGCAGGTAGGTGCGTCTTTTGGCATAAAGGCTGCGGATGATTTATGGATGTCACGTTATATAATGGCTCGAGTCGGCGAAGATTACGGAGTGGACATTACATATCATCCGAAGCCTTTTGGTCATTTACATCCTGGTATTGGTGTACATCATAATTTTAGTACGAAGAGGATGCGAACAGAAGGTGGATACGCCTTTATTGAAGAATGCATTAAACGGTTGGAAAAGAACCACATGAAACACATGAAAATGTACGCAAATGATGAAACAACGAATAGAATGCGACTCACAGGAAGGTTTCAAACTGCTCCATTTGATAAATTTTCGTGGGGTATCGCTAACAGAAAGGCATCTATTCGTCTCCAAAATAACATTAAAAAGAAAGGCAGAGGATTCATTGAGGACAGAAGGCCAGGTGGAGACTGTGACCCTTATATCACGTGTGCAATGTTATTGGAAACATGCTTGGGTACAACCGGCAATAATTATGGCGATACTTGTAAGAAAAAGTGCTAATTATATTCTAGTTATTACATTTAGCACTTTCGGGTTGTCCATTCTACAATAGTCTCATGGTGTCCTTAAATTATAGGTTTAAATAAAGGTCTGTGTGTACACTCTTTATTTTTGGTTTTGCTTAGTTATCCCTCTTATGCACAACATACTAAAGACCATCTTTAACATTGGACTTATGTTTTAAACAAGCCATGATTATAACGATTATATCACCTTCCTTGACGAAAGTTAATTGTTCTTTACAATGTTAAAAGATCCTATTTACTTATTATTTGGTTCGACCAAATAATAAGTAAATAGGAGGATAGGAATAGCTATGTAATGGCCATTTCATAGCCTATTTAATTACGATTCCGCAATTCCGCAATAACGTATTTGACTAGAGGGTGTGAGCTATCGATGTCAATTAGACGATACAATTGGCGCAGTGCGATTGGCTTTCTGAGCTAAGAGTCACAGATTCCCGCACGAAACAAATAAGGTGTTAACCTGTTAAAACAGCGATTGCGATGCTTTGCTGGCGCGTGAATAAAGCGTGGCCGCACACGTGATCTATCTTTGATATTCTTAGGCCCGTATTACCTACAGATCAAGAACCAAAACTCAAGTAGAACTTGATTCGAGCTTGCGTAAATTGAACATAAATGCTAGATCTATTACGTAAGGTCCATATTTGGTTAACGCAATCTCGACTCAAGTTCTACTCGAGTTTTGATTCTCGATTTGTAATACGGTCCTTAGTTTGGTAACTTTGATCACAGCACATCCTTTGATACACTATAATAATAATAAGTAGTGGTAGCCGAGTGGACGGAATTCAAGCTCATTTTTTACGATTTATTTTATTTTAGCATTCTGCACTCCTTTCCCATATAAACTTTAACTATGCCAAATCTCCGCACAAACTTCTCCGTGCGCGCAATGATGCTTAAAAAAGGGCACAAAATTTTCTCTTCACGTACCTATTAATATATAGATAAGTTATCTCAACATGGGATAGCGTAATCCTGGAGGGCAGATTAAAGCTGCTGCCTTATTTTTTCCTCCCTTTTGATGCAAAACAAAAGTATATCAAAATGAGATCTATCAAAAAGGTATATCATAATGAGATCTATCAAGAAACTTACAGAAGGCAGGGCAGCTTGTGGCGAGCTGAATATGAGTGGCGACACTACGTACCCGAATGCTCAGGGCCTCATTCTGTGGTTTTTCTTTATTGGTCGGATGGAGTGGAACCCCATAAGTGCCCGCAGGAGTTTCAACTCTAGCTTGCCTTAGTTGGCCGATCAGAGGGAGGCCGCCAGAGCTATATGCTCGGGGGTGGAAGTGTCTAATGGTGTAGTGTAGTAGTAACGGGGAAATCCGCTCCGAGTCTTCGTTCTTCGAGATGCGAGATGGTGAAACCGGTACCGCACCTCTCGACACTCCGAGCCGCTCACATCGGTGTTGCTCCCTGTCTCTTGTAGTGGTAGCCATTTAGGGGGCCCATCTTGTGAGTGGCAATTCACAGTCTGCCACAGAATTTCACTTTAAGGGTTGAAAGGCAGACGCCATTGCTCCCGTATTAAACTTTTCATTCCATGTAACACCCATTGCAATAAACGTTATAATTGTAATTTACATCTCATACAATAGTTTTACACCCCCGGGAACAATACCTGAATTCATTTTATAGTGCAATTATGGAGAATCCCCGGTTAGCATCCTATTATATTTTAAAAGGCCTCTGCATGTCGAACCTATGCCCCCGCGCAAGCCTATCAAAAAACCGGGTTCCCCCTCATAGGGGATATAAACCCGTGAATAGAGAAACGTAGATAATAAAAATAACCTAGCCACACCTTTTTCAGCAGTCAATATTTTTTACTAATAATATTATAAATGTGAATATAAGTTTGTTTGTTTGTTACGCTTTCACGCGAAAACTACTTGACCGATCACCATGAAACTCATATTCTTGGAGGTATTAGAAGTAAAATAGGATACCTTTTATTGTTTTTTCTTTTTTTACGAAATATAAAATTGTATTATAGGTTAGATCTATGAAAACGCTGGTGAAATCGTAGGCGAAAGGGACAAAATAATTCAGATTAATTATTTGACTGTGATAAAATTACTTCTTAAGCTGTTGATTGATTACTTTACGATTATACAATGTAAAATTAAAGTTAAACAGTATGTCCATACTTTATTTAATACTTAACCTAAGAATCTTTTCTACATGTGCACGTGCAACGAGTAATAGGATATATATTATAAATAGGACTGCACAGAGTTCGTTCGGGTTTTGTCCGGTTAAGCATCTACATGCCTATTGGGATATTGCGAGAAGCCCTTCATTAAAAAAATGCTCGTTCGGGTCGGGTCATTCTCGATCGATCCACCGAACAGTGCTAACCTCCAAGGCCCACTTGCGTCAAACAGGGTTAGGGTGATTAACTCTGAGTTAAGTAGTAACTCAGAGATAAATTGTTAACTTGCCTTGCGCCATGGCGAGTTAGAGGTTAACTCTGGGTTAAAAGTATAAATATTTAACTCGCCAATGTTGGTAACCCAAAGATAACTCTGGGTTTGAGGTTATTGACTGTGGTGTATTAAGCTAGTTTTTGTTGTTTTGAGACTAATTTGTGATGATGAATGACGGTGATTTCCTTTCTGACTACGTCGAAGAAATAGTTAAACACGGTAGTACCAATTTTTTCGACAGAAGGGTTAAGTTACGATACATTTTAATTCAAAAAGTGAAAATGATTTTCACAGAAGATTCAGACTCCTCAAAAGAGTGGTTTTAATATTGCTGGACTAAATTAAACATAAACTAGAATACAATCACAATTTCAACCGTTTCAAGTATATCTACGTAGTCATTGCCAGTATATTCAATATTTATTTTATAACAGATTATTTTTTCAGCAGAAATGAAGAACTGAAAGGAATGAACCAATTACTGTGCATACTTAGTTTTTATGCAACTGGGAGTCAATTAGTTATATGCGGAGACTTCATTGGTGTTCATGAATTGACAGTATGTAGATTCGTGGATAGTCACGGATGCTATTGCTCAATTCTCTCAAATTGCACACAGATGAAATTAATAAAATAAAGATGATTCACTGCTTGTGAAGTTCGCGCCCTAAGAAGACTCTTCGCTTTCTCCATCACTAACGACGACTCAAACAATTACACAAGAATTGCATCGCATTCTGTTGGCGAGTTACATAACCCGGGGTCAATTCATCTAGGCGCGAGATGAGAAGCGAGTTGCCGATTTACTTATTTAACACAGAATTACTTAACTCTTGTTTTATTCTTTTAACCTTCTGTATGACGCAAGTGGGCCTAAGACGTCGATACGCTGTCGGTTAAATAAACGAAGCTTAGAAGTCAGTGGTGAGATTTATTTTGAACATGAGTAATGATCACGAGAACAATAAAATCAGTGGCGTTGATGTTCAGCTGATGATGATGCAAAAAATATCAGAGCGTTTATGCGCCCCACCCGCCGAATAAAAAATAAGGATCAAAGACTTCTATTTACCATTGTTTAACCCAGATGCTCTCGTCGGTGTCGAGAATGGTGCCAGCATATAGATCAAGCAATTGAAGCATACGAGCTGAATGATTTCGATATTCGTATGAAAGTATGCAGCCTATTGAAGGGACGTGCAAAAATGTGTGTCGACGACTGGATGGTAACAACTACTCTTACTACGTGGGAAGATTTACGGAAAAACCTCATCACCACGTTTGAGCCAGAGAGTAGATATTCCCGAGATATCATTATGTTCAGAGAACATGTTTATGACTCCTCAAAAGGTATTGCGGAGTTTTTGTCACGCGCATGGATTCTATGGAGAAGAGTCACCAAGGACAAACTGGGAGATGAACATGCTATGGAGAAGCAGTGATTGGATGCGTTAATGACGAACGTTTGCGTATCGAATTATTGAATGCCAGAGCAACCGCGGTTCCTGAACTTATTTCAGTTCCAACATCTATACGGAAAAAGCGTTCTCACCCAAACAAGCGTCCTCGCTTTTTGACAGTTCACAATCAACATCAAGTTGCCGTATATGTAAGAAGACATACCGTTCCACCAATGATTGTAGATTTAAACCTTTGACGGCTAAACCTGAAGCTGGACACAAAGATTCAACAATACCAACCGTAACTACCGGTTTGCAATCTCGACGTCTCTTCTTCCGCAAGATAAGTAAGAAATCTGACAAAGTGAATTTTCATTGCTTTCCGCAAAAGTATATTAGTTCGTTGACTGCGACCATTCTATAAGCTGTTGGAAGTTACTCATCAATCATTAATTTTGTTGTTACGCATCAGTTATAAAGCGCCAAAGGATCTATCAAGCAGTCTAAGCTAAGAAGAATTAGTGTCGCAATGTACTACTTCAGTACTAACATCGAGCCCGTAAAACCCTGACTTTGCAATGCATTCTTATCTTGAGTTTGTTGAAAGTTTGAAACCAAAAAATCTAATACCTGTGATTTTTTTAAAGTGAAACATACCCTCCGATGCATGCAATGAAACTGCCGAATCGGAATTAGAGACTACGTAGTTTGAAAAAACAAGCCGAACCGTTATTTTTGAATTAGGTCAAAATATCACTCACTTGATTAATGTTAGAATATCTAACCTGTGACTTGTATCATCGCTTCCTTCTTTTGACGGCGTGGGGCTGAGCTGCTCGATGATAAAGAAGAAGAAGAATCCCGTTGTGAACTCTTCAACGAAATTCTTCGAAACATAGCACATTATGCAATCATAGAACACAACTTATACACTTAAACTAAAAAAGTTTTCGAAGTAATTAAAATTTTAACCAAATTTTATGATAATCACTAACAGCAGCGCTGCTGCCCGCACTTTGAAGAGGTGTGATCATACCGAAAAACTATGCCAATGTGACGAGAAAGACTGCCTGCTCAAACAGGCAAGCTTCATCCCCTCCACGGCTCTAATGGGACGAGCCAGGTAGAAGGGGGCCGGAAAAGGTCGTGACGTCAGAACCTGAAGTGGTGCTGTCTCATTTTAAAGTGAAAAGCGCTGTGAATATTCTCGAATCACGCCTAATGTCATTGGACAGATAACGCGCTATGCTAAGACAGCGCGCTGTTTCGATCATATTCTTGATATTGAATACGCTATAGTTTAATCGATACGTAAAATAATATCTATCAAAATAAATAGGAGCAGTAAAGAATAGTTATTGAACTTTTCCCCATACTTTCCATGCTTGGGATAATAGATTTTTATGAATTTATTAACTTAGGATAGGGTTATATTTATTTTATTAAGAAATTCTTACAGCAGTTTTCACAGAACGGAATTGCTTGCTGTTGTGTATGCCTATTATTGACGTCATCAAATGTCATGTATGTCCTAAATTTTAAATTTACGAATTTTTTATGTAACGTACATTGTTGGCGTATCTAAAATAAATAAATATTATAATCAACGTGTTAGGTAACGACCACGCGCGCGCGAATTCCCGTGATGACTGCCGCCCGGCTCGCCACGCCCGGGCTATGCCTTTGCTCGCGCTATTATCCTCGCTACTCGTTATTTTTAATGGCGCTATTTTTATAGCGTCAAGTTGGAGCCGGCGTAGTGTGTGCTATACCTGGCGTGAATATAGCACGCTAAATAATAGCGCTAGACGGTATATTACCACCACTAGTTATGAAATCTAACAAAATACAATAGCGTATTAGCAAAATTGTTGCATTATTTTGGTCTGTTTAAACATTAAAAATATTCGTCCTGAATTTGCTTTGTACACCCTAATTCGAGTTGATGAGACATCTGCATAAATAATACCTCCAAAGAAAGGGCAATAACCAAGCATGTTTTTAAAAAGGTGTGAACAACTGAGACTATTTTATTAATTTATTTATTATGGCAAAACATTATCTTAATTTATTGAACGTTAGTTAAACTTGAATATGCGTAGATTGTTTCTCTGATGATATAGATGCTTGGAAATTATTTTGTTTGAGTAATCACACATTATAAAAATTTAAAATAATAACAACAACTTTTACTGGACACTATTAGCAATTAATTGAAACAAAGGGGATTTTATTAAAAAGTCAAAGTTTCAAATATTAAAAAAATGGGAAAATCTTCGTCTTGGACAAGTTTAGCTTAATGTGTCCCAAATGTTCTAAATGTTCCCCTTCAGGCTTTGCCCCCATCTCCAAAACAGCCTGTATATATTATTAGAAGCAACATTAAGTTCAGATTATACGAAACCTTAAAATTGTTGAGAATTAGGTAGTAATAGAATCGGTTGCAATAGTTTTTATAACAAGTTTTATATTGTCCCTAAAATAAGTTAAAAACGTTTCAAAGTCGATACTCAAGTTAGCCAACCACACCGACCAAATCGCATCAGTAGATGAGTAGATTATGCATGTTACGATTTCGCGAGGACAACGGGGCCTCATAAGTAGCCTATAACTTTGTGAGTTTTAATTATTTTTCTTAGATTCCTTTCTATTTACCGCGGCTTTTGTATAAACAGATTTTTTTATTATATAAGCACGGTCGCTCCCTTACCAAGTGCAGATTTTTTACGTGACCACCCTCACCTACAATATAATAATAACCATCTATGTCTTATTTATATATTACGCTTCTCGGCCTAAGTAACAGCGTTCGGAACCGTACGATAATTATCGTACACATACGATAATTTTGTGCCTACGTACGATGTACGATAGCATATTATTATCGTACGCAGATTGTACGATAATTTCTATCATGATGCAAAATTTGAGAATTTATATTATTTCACTCATGCGCTGATAGTCTAAATCGCAGTAGCATGATTTTATTTTGGAAAATACCGGGAAATACAAGTTCTCTATTCCTATTGGTCCTTACGATCCGCTCTGCTAAGTTTCACCACTGCCGATACTGTAACTTTATCCAGCGCCTGCTGTACACGCTTTCTTATTGGTTAGTATAGCATCTACCAATGCGAACAAGAGAACATAAGTTCGATATTTCGATTATGTTCACACTTCATATGTATCGTATATTTTGTGTAGAAAAGTTGGCAGTCATTTCGTTATATTATTATGATTATATGTCTGTATTCGCTCTGACAAAAGGAATTCATATCAATATTACAATTTATATGATTTATTTATCTATAATAGACATTATCCTAAAAAATACGATAATTTCGATCCATGTACGATAATTTTACGCCCCTGGTACGATAGTCAGTCCACTTCAAGTTGCTAACGCTGCTAAGTAATTTTAAATAGTACTATATTGTCTCTGTAAATGATTATGTAAATCTTTTGAGAACATAATAATATTTTTAACCATATAATCCAATGATTTCAAATCATTTTTATATTTTAACTCATTTTCGTTTGTAGAGAATGTCAGCGTTTTTGGTATAGATATTATACTGTAGAGATTCATAGACAATAATTTAAAAAGAAAACTGTGCCGCCATTTTTATTCTTTTCTCTATTCCTTTTCGTCATATGGCGTATTAGAGTGTGTTCGCTTACGTCCGCCATATTAAATGAAATCAATAAAATAAGACAAAATGTCGCCTTACTAAAGTGCGTGAAAATAATCCACCAACATCCAGTTATTGTGTGATTAAATCATCAAGAGGATCACAATGGAGAATTCCTACGGTGTGGGGGTTGTTAACAGATACGCTCTTTTTTTGGACGATGAGACCGATCCTCTTGATGCGTTAAAAGCGCGAGAGCAAGCGAAGGAGCTCAAAAAGAAGACCAAAGAAGCCGAAAAGGAGAACAAGGGCAAACCTGAGACCAAACCTAAAGGTGGCGCTCCCGCTGCTAGGAAGGGAATCAAGGAAACCCAAAATGTGAAGTCGCAAGAAAACAGGAGCGGCGAGCAACAGAAGCCGAAGGGACCTGCTAGGCCTAATGAGCGCAACACCGAACGTCCTCCTCCGCGCCGCCGCGAGGAACGGCCGCAGAACGGTGCCGTCGAAAACAAGGAAGGCGCCCCTCGGCCACCTAGGCGTGAGTTCGGCGATCGCAAGCCTAATTATGAGCGGCGTAATTTCAGCGATAATCCTGATGGAGGTGAACGTCGCGGTCCAAGACCGCCGCGCGAACCACGCGAACCACGCGAACCTCGCGACCCTCGCGACAGTCGCGACAGTCGTGACAGTCGTGACATCCGTGATGGAACGCGCGGGCCGCGTCCATACGACAATAGAGGCAAGCGCGAGTTTGACAGAAGATCAGGCTCCGATAAGACTGGTGTGAAGCCGGTGGACAAGCGTGAGGGCGCCGGGCCCCACAACTGGGGCTCGCTCAAGGACGAAATCGATGAGCTCAACAAGACTGGTTCCGAAGGTGAAGTAGCCGAAGAGAAGCCGGCTGATGCCGCTGGCGCCGGCGACGGACAGCAGTCGGAGGCCGAGCGTGCCGTTCCCACCGAAGAGGAACCGCGTGAACTGACTCTTGACGAGTACAAGGCGCTCCGAAATGCCCAACGTACACAGCCGCAGTACAACCTGCGAAAGGCTGGTGAGGGCGAGGACCTCAGTCAATGGAAGAACCTGGTGATGCTCGAGAAGAAAAAAGAAGGCGAGCGGGGCGAGGACGATGACAGTGACGACGAATATGACATGTCTGACTACCCTCAGCGCGTGGGACGCCAGAAGCGTGTACTGGGTATCGAGTTCACGTTCAACGATACGTCGCGACGTGGCGCCCCGGGTGGCCGAGGCCGCGGACGCGGGCGCGGCCGTGGCCGGGGCGTGCCCCGCGAGCCCGAGCCGGTGGAGGAGCGCCCACCGCTGCGCGCGCCGGCCGCTCCACCCAAGGTCGACGACAGCAAGGATTTTCCCTCTCTTGGCTAGACTCACAGTGAGCCTTCGCTCTTCTCCCTTTCGATAGTTACAAATTAAAAATATTGTATGTACCGTTATTTTTGAAGTAAATATACAAAATATTTACACGAGCGTGTATTATATTACATTAAATTTAGTCGATTTCTTCGGCAACTGCCTTTTAATCTACTAATTAACTTGATCGGTTCAATTTAGAAATTGTTGATTTGGGGGTTGACTAGCTGTGCTCTCAAGTTAAACAAGATGTAAGAGGGGGAGGATAACTCTTAAGTTTTAATTTTGGATTCACATAGCTACAGTATGCATATGGAACTATTATAACAGTAGCTTTTATCATATTGTAATCACATCAGCTTATGATTTAACTTTGATGAGTTTTATGGATTAAGGATTTTAAAACTTACTGACTGTGACAAGCTATGAATTAACTCCGTCACAATTTAGAGTAGAACGTGAAAAGTAACCCTTGTTGCATTTTTATCATGAGTTTGTGTTGACAAATGCAGACTTTGGGAACTGTAAATAGTTGATATATGTTAAAAGATAAGGTCTTAAAAATAACAAGGTTGATTTTTGTTGTTACACAACTTCAGAAAAATAAACATTTTGTATGTGTGATATTTTTCTTAATTATTTTCCTCTTTATCTCTTTTCCTCCCCCCAGACTATCTGTCAACCTAATTTATATTGTGTAAAATGGTGAGATATCTCAGGTCACATGTGGTCAACCACAAGTTGGGGTAAATTAAAACAATAGTATTCAAGTAATATTGTATATTGACACATTTTATCACTTTCACACAAAAACAATTCACTTAAAATTTACAGATAATAAAAGTTAAATAGTAAACAATAGAACTATTACTTACAAAAATAAACATCAATAAAGAGTTGATAAGCACAATAAATAACATATTTACAACACAAAACATTGATACTGTTATAATTATTATGTACTGCATGTTGAGTGAGAAGGCAACTACTTAATATGTATTATGAAAGGCAGCAGTACTTAATAGTTTACTACAGTACTGTTTAATTTATATTGATATTGAATAAATATAAAAAAGGAACTAAATATTTGTTGGCTCTCATGCAACTTGCAGTTTTATGACCCAATAAAGTTACAGTTCTTAAGTTTCAATAATAAGAATGGTACATCTATTTATGAATGTGACAGAGTGTGATAGGTAAAACTGCAGACAGCTGCTATATATTATCAGGATATATAAATGTTTGATGTAGTTCAAACATACAATATTTTTACATTAATTTTTAGCCAAATGATACAAAAAACTTTTACTATGTAACTATTGTTCATATTATTAGGTAGGTAAGTAAATTATTTTTAAAATAGATTTTGTAATATAATTTGCAAAAAATATGTTTTAAACAAATATTTACTTCAAATAGTCATTGAATTATTACCATTTTTATTGGTATCAGAGTAACTAACGTCTAAATACTCAAACGCCATTTAACGTTAAGTCCCCGTTTTAACTATTCGAGAAACCTGTTTTTGGTTCAAAACCGGGCTCCTCAAATTGTTTAAGCGGGGTCTTAACATTAAATGGCGTTTCAGTATTTGGCCGTGAGGGTCTTATCCAGAAGACTTCATTTTATAATCTAGTGTAATAATATTAATGTTATGGTTTGAGGCCACTATAACAGATTTTTACTATCCATACATTTTACTCATTTTTGATACAAAATGGTTGGCAAGGATCGGGCTTATTTTGCCTGAGATTATCGTGAAAATTATAAGCTTATTAATTTCTTATCTTCATCAAGACGAAAAGACGTGTGGCGTCCGGATTAAGAATATAGCACCACTCCATCTCCCATGGATGTCGTAAGAGGCGACTACGGGATTCTTAACCAGAGGGATGGGCAGCAGCGTCCCTTCTGTGGAACAGTAGCCATTCTGCGCTCACCAACCTGCCTGCCAAGCGAGGTGAGTACTGGCAAATTCCCCCCAAAATTACGACATACGGCATGTAACCGGTAGTCTTATGGGGGGAGGCTTTTGTTCAGCAGTGGAAATTTTTTGCTTGACATGAGATGATTTAATTGAAGTTAAAAAAGATAAATCTTTTAAATCCAATTTATGTAAAATATGGCTTGCCCTTATCTTTCAAAATAAACGTCGCAATCGTTTTATGTTTTTTTATAGTAGAGCGGACTGTTTGTAGAGGTTTTGCGATTTTATAAGCTTTTTCTCACTTTCAGTCACTACGTTCTAAAGATGCGCTCAATGAGCCAAAATACCTAAATATGGTTTTTAATGACAAGTATAGTATTTTAATTTTATAAAAACAAAAATGTGGTTCATGGGGCGCCTCATTTGAGTATACACGCTGATAGCTCGAAATAGCGTCAAAACTGCATAAGTCCCACAAGTTGTACAACCTACTTGCCGTACAACTTTTTAATACGAGTATTTCACTTTAATATATGTTAAATACTTGAACTTCATTTTAATACAAAATAATAGCTTAAATAAAAACTTACAATTTTTACGATTATCTTGGGTGAAAATAGGCCGATCATTACCCAGCTCCTTTAACGGACTATTCAAGCGTTTGCAATACTTTAAATTAACCGCTCTTATCAGGAGGGACAAAGAATATTAGGTTTATAATATTATAGTGACGTAAAAGCGTAATTACTAAACACAGGACGTCAGCCCCGTTTCACAGCCACAATATACGGCCACTTATAATACAGGCGATAATAAAGTACAAATCTCGTAGGATACGTGGCCAGTTAGTTATAATAATAAATACCTAGGCACATCTACATACATGGTATATTAATCTGCTAAAATACTCCTATCTTTGATTGTCCACTACACTATCAATTGACTATTATTTACATTGACAACAATATTTGTAACTAGTCACTATTATTTACAGCTGCAAATGTATTTTCAATACTCATACAATAAACGCAAAATCGGCGATTAAATACATTTAATTACATTTGTGTGTTTAAGTGCGATAATTCACAAGATTTTGTTGTTTCACAGACTGATGGGTCATCTCGCCCAGCGTTAAAATTTCCCTCTAACATTGTTTAGAAACCCATGCGGTAGGAGACAGGTATATCAGGTCAGATAACTTTAAACCGAAATCATGCGGGCAATGGTACATGGACCCCGGAGTCACCGATAAGAGTTGTTATCGACACAAATGTTATGTATTTCCGGGGTCATACGAAGCGAACGCTATATGCGCGTTTGAGGTAATGCTTGGAGTTTTAGAGTTACAAACTCTCCATGATTTATAATTCGAGCCGAGCAGTGCTACATAAGTTAAGCGTTTTGAATGGTCGGTCTCGCAGCGTGGCGAGGCGGCACCCTTGGATTCACTCGATGCCGAAGGTGTTGGTCTCTTCGACGGCGAGCAGGAGTTTCTCGTGCAGCAGCAGCGGCGTGGGGTAGGGCGGCAGGTCGAGGCGGTTGAAGCAGGTGTGTGCACGCGGCAGTGACTCCACGCGGCCCCAGCGCTCGATACAGAAGCGGCGCGGGCCTGTCGAGCCTCGCAGCGCCGAGAACCCCTCGTACGGGATGGACGACGTGCCCGTCACGAACTGCACCAAGCGCAACCGCTGCTCGTTCGTGAACCTGTAGTGGGCGTAGGTGCATTATTTCATATCCGTTTGCAATACGACGGGTCATGTCAGACTACGTCCTGGGGTGCAATTCCTCAATTTCAAACATCCATACATCCTTGAATACAAAATTGAAATAACGGTGACAACCTAATTTGGTATTCTCTAAGACTCGTCCCTATGGCTCACCGTCTGCAACGTGTCCTTAAATAGCTTCAATTATGTCTTAGCGTATACGAAGTTGGGTTTTCACCGTCATTTTAATTCTGTATTGAAGCATGTATGGATGTTTGACCTTAAGGAATTGCACCCCTGGTTAATTAACACGTGTTGTGAAAATATAACGAAATATATGGCTAGCAACGCAGAGTCGGGTATAAATATGATTGCTTGAAGAACCTCACCTCGAGAAACTTATATAATAAATAGGGTCCTGCAAAAATAGTGATTTTTATTTCAAAGGGACAATCTGTAGACTACAGGGAACGCGTTTGTTAACGTTTTTGTAAACTATTATTTATTACTTCCTCTTTTAGTGGATGATAAATGAAGTTACCAGTGATGACATATGGAACAGGGACGTGGTCACTCATAATAGGCCACATAAGAAAGCTCAAGGTCACTCAGCGAGCTATGGAGAAAGCTATGCTTGGTATTTCTCTACGAGATCGAATCAGAAATGAGAAGATCCGTAGAAGAACTAAAGTTGTCGACATAGCTGAAAGGATTAGTAAACTGAAGTGGCAATGGGCGGGGCACATTGCTCGTAGAACTGATGGCCGCTGGGACACAAAGGTTCTACAATGGAGACCGCGCACCGGAAAACGCAGCGTGGGACGACCTCCAACGAGGTGGACAGACGACCTGGTGAAGGTCGCTGGGAGTCGTTGGATGAGGGCGGCATGTAACCGCTCGTTGTGGAAATCTAAGGGGGAGGCCTTTGTTCAGCAGTGGACGACCTGTGGCTGATATGATGAAGTGAAGTAAAATGCGAGTAGAAGGATGAGCAGCAACATTATGCACTGTTTTTTTATGTTGCTCTGATAGTGTTATTTTGGTGTCGTAAGCATGGGCCTATCAATTTTATTTTTCTGGGAGGAACCAGATTGAAACCAGTGCTGCAGATCTAGGTTATTATTATAATCCTTTTTTTTTTTTATTATTATTTCCAGTGGAAATTCTACATGGAACTTCCTTCACCCCGGGGAAGGGCGAAGGGGTATGCCGGACTCCTACCGGCTAAAACCACTGGAGCGGTCATCTTCGGCACCTAAGGGGGGCTCCAGGTCCTCGTAAGATCACACTAGAGCCGCCCATTGGTGACACGCCTTTAGGCACATCACGGAGGGGATGACTGTAAAGCGGTCACCCCCTCTAGCGGAGTGAAAGCGACTATAAAAAGGTCGCCCCCCCAGGCACTTCTCTGAGAGGATTGTAAAGGATCCCTCCAAGCCACGCTTTGCGCTGTATTATTATAATCCTGGAGGTCGCGGGCGCACAGATCGCGGGAAGACAGTGCACGCACTTGGACACGTGCCGCCGTGTGCGCAGCACAGCGCAGTGAGGCTTCGGGGGATCTATTCCAATCCCCCGCGAGATGTGCCTGGGGGTGGCGGCCTTTTTACATACTCCTCACCTCGAGGCACTCGAGTGTGATTGTATCGAGGACCTAGAACCCCCTTCGGTGTCGAAGATGACCACTCCAGCAGTTTTAACCGGTAAAAGTCCGGCATGCCCCTCCACCCATCTCGGGACGGAGGAAGTACAGGATGTATTTCCACCGGGATTAATAAAAAAGGGTTATTTTTAATATGTGATTCAAAATAATTCTGGGGTGGCCCAGCAGGATTCTGGGCAGAGCCACTACGACCGTGTAATGCTTACCGGTCTATGGCCTGCCAGAACCACACGATGACGGGATGGGCGTCGTGGTAGCCGCCGCGGTACTCCGTGTTGTTGCGCCAGTCGGCCACGTCCAGCTCGGGCGCGCCGGCGATCACCAGCTCCAGCTCCCGCGCGTCGAAGGCTGCCACCAACCGCGGGTCCACCACCTGGAGGTACGTCACAAAATGAAGACAGCAGTTGAATATTGGTCTAGTTCTTGCAAGCGCAGCTGCCGAGTGTAAGTGGGTTCGATTTCTAGGATTGTTACTGTTTTTCTGTAAGGAAATTCTCAGTAGCGTAACGTAATGAATTAATGTTCAAATCATTGTTCTTCTAAAACTAACAACATACTAAATGTCTATCCGTGTAGAGTCCGGATTAAGAATATAGCACCACCTCTCCCGTGGAGGTCCTAAAAGGTGACGAAGGGACTATAAACCAGAGGGATGGGACAGCGGCGTCCCTTCTGTGGAACAGTAGCCATTCTGCGCTCAGCGACTCGCCTGCCAAGTGTGGTGAGTACTGGCAAATTCCCCCCAAAATGACATAATTGAGGAAATCTATGGGAGAGCCCATTGTCCAGCAGTGGACGTCCTTTGGCTGATACGGTGATGACAATTTTACTATTCAACGGTTAGTACACTCCTGCCTTACCGTTCGAGGCACAGAATGACACACATCACACTAAATATAACGCGATTAAGTTAATAGCTCTACTCGTATTTGTAAATGTTATATTTTTATATACCGGTTTGGTCAAGGCCACGATCTAGATGTTGGACTAAAAGTTATATAATTATGTTTACGGCACGTCGGTAGGAGACTATTTTGATTTAGTCATCACGCTTTTCTTACCGAGGGGGTTATCAGAATACGTAGCTACTAAAAGCAACTTAATATGCATTTGATTTATAAAATCTTGTACGCTGTTTTCAATGCATATTCCTTCGTACATAGTACATTTCAATTGCGCTCTGAAATGGATCATGACATAACATGATTGTGGGGCTGTCTGAATGGACAATGATAATACATGAACATATCGTCCTACTGCCGTGTGGTGACGGCTACGAATAGCACCAACCCATCTCATCCCGTGGGTGTCGTAAAAGGCGACTATGGGATTAGCCGGAAGATGGGCAGCAGCGTCCTTCGAGTACATTAACTTGTCAACTGCGATCGCCAACCCTCTTGCCAAGCGTGTTGATTATGACAAGAACCCCTTATGAGCATCCAACACACCCTGACCGGTCGTGGTGGCGATCTTAGGGGGAGGCCTGTGTCCAACAGTGGTCTTTATTCGGCTGAAATGATGATATCATCCTATCTTACGAAAAAGGGCACAATTGCAAATGCTCTAAAGGAGGCACTTTTGTGTTGTTTTAAGAATGACATTAATATTATATTTATATATATATATATTTTTTTTTAAAGCTTTGCCCCACACTAGGATTGCTCCTGTGTCGTGGGTGCGTTTACAGACATATAAATTCCACATACAATACACCCAGACCCAGAACAACTACCTGCAGATCATACAAATATTTGTTCAGTGTGGGAATCGAACCCACGACTCGGAGCGCAGCAGCCGACTGTATCAGCCACTGCACCAACCGCGGCGTCAAATAACGTTGTTATGTATTTGTTCTTCTTGTTTTGTCTGAAAATATTGTTTGGCGTTCAGGATTTAATATTTGGTGAGCTTCAAGACTCACAAAAAAGCTTCTCCTGTAATGTAGAGCTTTTGCGATAGAGCCTCGTTTCGTCGGATAGGACGGTATATGGACGAAGTGTTACCTCGTGGAACCCCCGGACGAGCCACTCCGTCTGCTCGGCGACGCCTCGCTCCACGCGCCACCGCACGACCCTCTCCAGGTACTCCTTCTTGTTCCTCTCGGTGACGGCGACATCGCGCCCGCCCGGCTTCAGTTCTCGTTCCAACACCCGTCCGTCCGCCAAGCGTTCGGACACTGCGAACGTTAGCTCCAGGGTAGACACGCAGCGAGCCGACTGTAATCAGAAATGGAGGATTGTTATGAGGGGTACTTTGTGGGTTAAGGTTTTAAAACTAATATAGAGTTCCTGCTGAACACAGGCTGCATCCAACGATTTTCAGCGACCTTCACCAGGTCGTCTGACCATCACATCCCACGCTGCGTTGCCATGTACATGGACGCTACTCAAAAACCTTTCTGCCCCAACGCTATAAGTTCTACGAGCTAAGTGCTTCGCTTGCTGCTACTTCAGAGTTTCTACTACCTACTTTGAAAATGGTCACACTACCAATGTTTTTTTGAGGTAGATGCCTCGCTTCGATCCTCCAAACAATTTGATATCGGACAGATATCAGCACATAGGTACCTACACATTTTTTAAAATGAAATATGTGTTTTTACGTACAAATTATCACTTATTTCTGTACATAGTTTATAGTAATGCTTCAATAGACAAAAACTTATATGAACCAAAAATAACTCTAAAGTTTACCAAGTTCTTATTTTATCAGTTTAAAATTGTCTATCTTTGTACAAAACTGTTTATTATTTCTGGCCTGTAACAGTATCAACCAGAGGACGTCGATTGCTGAACAAAGGCTTCTCCCATAGATTTCCACAACTGTGTCATCATATTGGGGGGAATTTGCCAGTACTCACCACGCTTGGCAGGCGGGTTGCTGAGCGCAGAATGGCTAATATTCCACAGAAAGGACGCTGCTGCCCACCCCTCTGGTTTATGGTCCCTTAGTCGCCTTTTACGAACTCCACGGGAGGAGATGGAGTGGTGCTATATTATTAATCCGGACACCATACGGATCAATGTGGCCTGTAACATCAATCGCATATTTATTGAGTATCGGCTAGTACCTGCAGCCAGCGCAGCGAGGCGGCGAACTGTGCGTCCAGAGCGTCCACATCTTCCAGCGCCGGCGCCAGGCGCAGCAGCGCGCGGTACAGCGCCCGCGTGAACCACGCCTCCAGCAGGTAGCCGTGCACCAGCGCCAGGCCCAGCACGCGCCCCGAGAAGCGGAACCTGCGGAGGAACGCGGAGTTGAACAACTTGCATTGTCACTGTATGACTATATATATTTAGTCTGAATTGGAAGAAACTAATAACATTAACTATAAAGAAGACAGTATTGTGTAGGCAATGATATTATACCATAGATATGTTACGTCCATATTAAATGGCGCGCAAAACTCACGTCTGGCTGTATTTAGGTATAAAGCTATAAAACTACACACATATGCATTAAGAAAGAAGATACAAAAACTACGAGAGTAAAAGAGATAGCTATCTAAAATGACAACACGTGTACTCCATGTCTTTGTCGCACCTATGATAGAATATATGTGTTGTCTCTTTTCTTTGCTTGGCCTGTGTTTTGTTTGTTATTCTATAGTTAATTTGAATAGTAGTTTTATTAAAATATTTTATAAAGTTTGTTACGCATGTGTGGTATGAGATCCCTTGTTCTTTGTTTATTTTTGCTTGATAGTTTGTGCATTTTCTATACGCACGACGGCATTGTTATTACTTAATTAATAAAACAATACAGATTGTGACAGTGTATTCTCGTTGCCCTGTCTTGGGCGAACTGATTGCGAGGTGCTACAATTGGGGGAGTTCTGGTTCTTACTTTTGGCGCGGATGTAACATATCTACTTCCTTTAATATATAACATTGTGTGTAGATAAACAAGATGGCATGCATTACGGCCAGTAGCACCCCTATCGTCTTTAGTTAAGGAAAATGTTAACAGGTAACCGCGCTTTTTGACACGTGGTATTAAATACACACCGGATATAAAGCCAAATTAACAAAGCAAATAAACCTAGCACCAACATAAATTCGAATAAAATTAACAGGTGAATAAGTACTCCTAATAGACGCGTGACCAATTCAGTCTACCTTCGAACAACAGTAATATTTATGTGACGTAAATAATACATCTGAAATATGTAGTCAGTGTCACAACCTCAACCGCACATCGAAGTTTCATATGAACTAGAGAAAAAGCAACAGCGCGTGGAAATCGTTACACATCAGTTAAACTGTAACGTGATATTATTAAAAAGTTACGTTACTTTGGGACGTGCACAAAAACTCTATATACAACATCATTGTATCTCTGTTTGTTTGTAACCAAATACTTGGTGTTTGCTGTAATTCGAGACGCGGGCGGTTCAGTTCAGATGCGCGAGCGCATTTCGCCGCCGGGTAAAAATAAACACAGAGGGCGCGCTTCGCTGTGTAAAAATAAATCATAATAACGGAAATATGTGTCGCATATTTGGAAGGGATGTGGTATTGTATATTTAGTATTTCGTTTATAACAGGAACGGTATATCACATTATTGTGCGTGTCAATAGAGTTGTATGAGTGCTATGGATGGGATTTGCGCTGAGGATGGCAGAGGCTGACCCTCCACCTGTCGTTTCTTTCATTGCGACGTTTGGATTTAAAAGATACAGACAAACATGTTTCAACAAAGAAAGATTTTATACCTATAACGTTTTATCTTTTGATGAATGAGAGGCTAAATGTTTTCTAAGATATTGAGAAATTTTGCTTGGAAAGCGTGGTGATTATGTCACTTTCTTGTTGTTACTTAGATAATACATTTTTATTTTACATTCTTATCCATGAATAGAAAAAACCATTGTTTAAACCCATTGTTTTAGTTCTTCATTCTTCACTGCAACGTTTATCTTTGAAAGATAAGGACAAAACATATTTTAACTATAATTTTAGTAATATTATTTGACCAAATTTTATCTTTTTATGAATTAGAGGGTTTAGTTATACCAATGTAATCCTTTACTTTTGTAATGTAACATAGTGCCGTCACTGTTTCCTAATATAACTCATTAATCCATTTATGAGATTTTCTAAATGCAAAGATTTATATTAAATTTCACGTGGTAGATATTTCAGGTTTCAAAAAAAACAAAAACATGATTACGAAGCAATATTTAATTCATCATATCAGCCGAAGGATGTCCACTGCTGAACAAACGCCTTCCCGTCGTCGTCGTTATTTTGACAGTAATTTTGCAGTAATCACCACGCTTGGCAGGCGGGTTGGTAAGCGCAGTATGGCTACTGTTCCTTAGACGAGACGCTGCCACCCATCCATGTTCAATGTATTTTACCAATAGTGGTGGGCAAATTTTACATTTTTCCGATTACAAAACTGTGGATAAATGTCAAAGGTACTAATTATATATTGTAATATGATTCAAAAACTAATGACACCACAGACTATAAACACCAAAGATTTAAATTCGTTAGACACTTACCATACATTGCAACGCTCTAAAAAGGTCATCTCTCAAACAAGTGAATGAGTGCAATTTGACTTTAGACAGGATGATTACCCGTCTGAGAACATTATCTAAAGAAAAAAAAAAAAGTATGCCGTCATGCGCCTTCAAATCTGAATTCTGAGTTTAAATTGTAAATAACTATTCTGTGTTATATATAACTATATATTAGGAATGCTACTGCACATGCCTTTGGTTAACAGTCCCTTAGGGCCGATATGAATAATTAATCTAATCATAAATAAAAAAGCTTCTAGTAAATTTGCATTCAAGCGAAAAGTTCAGGAATACTATTTGAAATCGCTGCACTCCTGCAATTGACAATTTCGTGCATCGTTATTATGATTAATAAGATATAATACGCACTGTATGTAGTATCTTTCATTTGATGTATTTAGCTTTTGTATATATTTTACCGTATTTATAGTATGTATGTATTGTTATTATTGAAATGTTTTTTGTACCTCTTTCAATGTATTTCTTTTTTAACCCAAAGGTTGACTGGTAGAAATTGCCACATGGCATTAAGTCCGCCTTGTGTACCACCATTGTACATGAAAGTGTAAATAAATAAATAAATAAATGTTTAGATTTAGTGTTCGAGAATTTATCTGTTATTGTGTTAAGTGTGGTGTTAATACTAAAACAGATCTAGTTTTATTTTTATTTTATTAGATTGATTATTAATTTCGACCGTTAGTCGTCTTTTACAACATCTACGGAACGAGATAGAGTGGTAAGTGTATTATCTATGAAATTGAACCGTACGACGTTGCCGACATATTTTTGTAGATTTTTTTCATTTTTGAGATATATTTTATGAATACGTAAAGATTGATTAATTTGAACACCGTACAACGTTTCCTTATAGATTTATAGTTGACATTGGCGAAACTGTGGAAGTTAGTTCTAGAGTGGTGTTATATAATAAATAATTGTAGATATCTATAAGGTAGGAACCCCAGTTGTTCAGCAGTGAACGTCCTTTTGTTGATATGATGATGAATCAATTCCTGGGTGCTCTAAGTAGCGACTTTGGGGTTATGTCCGGAGTTAAGTAAGCAACACTAGAGCTTTTACCTTTAGTATTACGAATTCTGGTCTCGATCAAAGCTCTCAAGTAGACGTGCTCTATTTCGTCTTCCGGAAGGCGTTTGATAGAGTCAATAATGACATACTGTTGAAAAAATTTAGCATCTTAGGCTTTGCCCCAGCGCGTCTCCGACTTCTGGCTGACTACCTTCGCGACCGCCAGCAGTATGTCAGGCTAGGAATATACGAGTCCAAGCCCTATCATATAGCCCTACCTATATCGTTCAGGTGTAAGTCAAGGAACAATAGTTTGTTTGTTTTAAAAAAAAGTTGGGCCCCTTCTATTTTTAATGATGGTGAACGACCTTCCCATTGTCCTAGAGCACGCACAATGGTTGCTTTATGCCGATGACTTAAAGCTCTTCATAGAGATAATGTCCGATGCAGATTGCAGACTCTGCATCGTGATGATGAAGCGGTACACCAGTGGAGTATTGTAAATGGAATGGAATTTAACACGACTAAATGCTTCGCAATGACCTTTGGTCGAATGCGGCACCCAATATGTTACGACTACAGTATAAATGAGGATAGCGTAACTCGCACGACAATTAAAAAAGATTTGCGAGTCGTATTCGACCGGAAGTTAACACTCCATGACCATATAGTTGCGCTGGCGAAGGAGTCTTTTAGACGATTGGGATTCTTCCTCAGAAAAGCTCGCGATTTTCAGAACTGTCATGTGATAAGGCTGATTTTGGAGCCCTAGCGCGCTGTAAGCTAGAAAATGCTATGTGTGTGTAGAGCCCACATGAGGGCACGTATATCTTGTTGCTTAAAATTTAAAGTACAAAAAGCTTTTTACAGGTACCTTTACAAGTGCATTATTGGATACTAGCTCTACATGTACCCCACGCACTTTTGGGTTGTCTGGGATATAATTCAATGGAAGTTAGACGGGAATGGTACCAACATACTTTCAAGAGCGAAATCCTCCGCGATAAAATTGATGCACCAGCTCTGCATCGCGAGCTGTCTCGATTTTATGCCCCCGACAACTATCAGCACAATAGAAGGACAAGTTGTTCGCCGTGCCATCGTGTCGCACCATGACCCGCGCCAATTCGCCCATACCGTGCACGCTCTCTGGGCTCAACGCTCTTCTAGATGCCAATCCTCACTGTGACTTGTTTGTGGATGGATGGGTGGATAATGTATATATTGTAAAGACTGTTTGATTTTTTGTGAAAGAAATGTCCGATTGT
Organism: Diloba caeruleocephala; assembly: GCA_947459985.1. Classification (NCBI taxonomy): domain Eukaryota; kingdom Metazoa; phylum Arthropoda; class Insecta; order Lepidoptera; family Noctuidae; genus Diloba; species Diloba caeruleocephala. Next base: position 26,238,710 of record OX381608.1, on the reverse strand, counting down.
AATATCCTATACCATGAAATATTGTTTATATGTGTAATTATGTATACACCTTTAATTATTGTAATTGGTTTTGTACCGTTATAATTGAAGCAAATAAAAAAAGAAAAGAAATCGTTGGCTGCAGCGGTATGTGTCTTTTAAGTATGTAGCTTTAGTTGTGAAATTCAAATATGAATTGTACGACGAAGCCGTTGCTGATATATTGGTATTACCTATACACATAGCATCTGCCAAAACACAAGAACACAGGATTCCTAAATAATATATAATTTATTTGAAAATTAAAAGAACACACCACGTTATTAAAGTGATATGAATCAACTTAATTGTTTACATTTAACTGTATAGACAAAATATTAATATAATATAACAATAAGTTTCTTTATTGGTCCAGAAAAATCCGTTCTGTGGTTTGTACACTAAGGGTCCCACCATTCATCCAATTGAGTTGAAACTTTGTACAGATGCTGCTGGCACATGGTTGAACGTAGTAGTTAACGTGGTTTTTGGAGTAGAATAAACCATCTGAGTAATTGAAAGAGGCAATGCAACGCATTCATCATTTCAGCTGAAAATCGTCCACTGCTGGACAGAGACCTCCCCAAAGATTACCACAACGACCGATATGGGTTTCTGTTGTGTGTGTTATTGGGGGTTTTGCCATAATCGCCACGCTTGGCAGACGGGTCGGCGATCGCAGTTAATTTATAAATATACTCAAAGAATGTTGCTGCCCATCCTCCGACTAATCCCTTAGTCGCCTTTTACGACACCCACGGGAGATGAGATGGTGGTATTCTTAGCCGGCACCACACGGCATGCAACGCATTAGCTAGTACTTAATATATTAATTGTATACTTAGATATTAACAGCTGGTGTCCGAGTTAAGAATACGGCAACACTCGATATCCTACCACGGGTGTCGTAAAGGTCGACTCAGGGATTCTAAACCAGAGGGATGGCAGCAGCATCCCTTTTGTAGAACAGTAGCCATACTACGCTCACCAACCCGCCTGGCAAGCGTAGTGGGTACTGGCAAATTCCCCCAAAAAGATGACACAATTTGTGAAATCTATGGGGGAGGCATTTGTTCAGCAGTGGACTTCCTTTGGCTGACATGATAGATATTGAAACTTATACACATATAGTAATGTCTTAGTTTTTCGCGATTATTACACATTATAATAAAACAATTTTAAACGGATTAAATCGCGTGTATTATTGATTTTTGCTTTTCCTGACGTTTCGAAAACTTTGCAGGGTTCGTGGTCGCAGGATGACTAAGGTGACAAGCGTTGTTACAGATTTAAAAAGTTATTTTAGTGTGTGAATATGCCTTAGGCAAACCCAACCATTTTCTTCGATTTGATCATCCTCAAGTCCTCGCGAAAGAGAACCGTTATGTACCAAGAATGTTTCGTGAGGCTATTGAAAAAACATCCTAATTTTAATAGAGAAGATGGTTGGCAGGTTCCACCTGTTTGGAATCCGGTTATTAAATTAATAAAATCCCAAACAACACACCACACTAAAAAACATCAAGACACTGTGAGTGATTACTGCGTGCATCGAAACAATTTTTGATTAGTTTTGTACGGTAGATAAAATAACTTTTTAAATCTGTAACGACGCTTGTCACCTTAGTCATCCTGCGACCACGAACCCTGCAAAGTGTACGAAACGTCAGGAAAAACAAAAATCAATAATACACGCGATTTAATCCGTTTAAAATTGTTTTATTATACACATACTTCAACTTACGACTACATAACATATTATGAGTATAATGACACGTCACTCTCTATATAGTAATTACCTGTACAACTATATATGATGATGTACAGCAAATACGTAATAACCCAGCACTTAGTGATTTAATTATATAATAATAGCTCTCATTTGTTGTAAATCAAGGAAGCTCTATTCTCAATAACAACTATAGTTTAAACTAATTGTGTACAGTAATTTGTATATACACATCATCAGTATGGTGGATATTTGTATCATCATTATATGAGCCAAAGGACGTCAACTGCTGAACAAAGGCCACACAGATATCCACAATTGTGATTATAAATTTTTAATGGAGTTCAACCATATTGGTAGGTACTGAGTTGTACATTCACAGATTTATATATTCATCATCATTTCGGCCGAATGAAGTCCACTGCTGGACACAGGCCTCCCCCAAAGATCACCACAACCACCGATATGGATGTGTTGTGAGCACATTGGGGGGTTTTGCCATAATCGCCACGCTTGGCAGGCGGGTTGGCGATCGCAGTTGAGTTGTTAATGTACTCGAAGGACGCTGCTGCCCATCCTCCAGCTAATCCCTTAGTCGACTTTTACGACACCCATGGGAGGAAACGGGGTGGTGGCATTCTGAGCCGGCACCACACGGCATATATTATATTACAATTAATATGCAACAAAATAAGGAGTCGTACATAGTTAGCCGGCTCAGAATGCCACCACCCCATCTCCTCCCATGGGTGTCGTAAAAGTCGATTAAGGGATTAGCCGGAGGATGGGCAGCAGCGTCCTTCGAGTACATTAACAACTCAACTGCGATCGCCAACCCGCCTGCCAAGCGTGGCGATTATGGCAAAACCCCCCCAATGAGCCCACAACACATCGATATCGGTGGTTGTGGTGATTTTTGGGGGAGGCCTGTGTCCAGCAGTGGACTTCATTCGGCCGAAATGATGAAATAGTAGCGAAAATCAGAAAAAAATATTCAAAAGTTATTGTTACATTCACCATAGGAATCGATGCAGTTAATCGATTTTGTCAAAAGAAATATGAATAAATACAGAATTATTAATGTATTCATGTAAAAACTTAACCAGAAGACTAATATCGTACTGTTGAGTCATGCACTAACTTAAACAATTAGATAAGTATCACATTTATTTATTTTAATCGCGACAATAAATCGATTTCATCGATAAACAAATTGGTATCATGTGTCAACTGTGACTGTCAACTCTTGATTTATGATTATATCCACTTCACCCGTGTTGCTTGCTATACTTGTTGAAGTTCTCGGTGTCTTCTGGTTCTCTGCGATTTTATGGTTTTGTGCTGTTCTTTACGGATTTTGGTTTATGCTTACGCTTTGTATTAAAGACGATTGGATTTTGGCTAATATTAGAACCTAGTAAACCCTTCCATAACCTACCTCTCCACCCGGTCACCTATCCAAAGGATGACTGAACCACCGTGCTTTTACCGAATATTGTAGGCTTTATCTTCAGAGGTTAATACCAAAATACTGCTTATTGTGTAATTTATTGCAGAAAACGAGCTGGTCCTTGTATGAATGTAGTAGTCTCTTTTTATCTTCTTAATATATATAATAATATGTATAAATTACGTGTCACGTTGTTTGTCCGCTATGGACTCGTAAACTAATGAACCGATTTTAATAAAATTTTGCACTCTGTGTGCAGTTTTATCCAACTTAAAAGCACAGGATAGTTTATATCTCAATTTATAATCTCAATATTATTTTATTGCGAATTAGTTGTTTATTTTATGACAGAGTCATAATTATCTGTTAGTTCGATAAGATTCGAACAGATGGCGGTATAAGGGTATTAGTTGACTAGATTGAGTAAGTATCCAATAGATGGCGCTATGTTAAAATTAAAAACCTTTATGTGAGGTACAATTTATTAGTATAACCGGCTACGTGTTGCTGAGGCCCAAGTTAAAGTTAAATTTATAGTATAATAAATGCGACACAGTGAAATTTCTTAATTTTTCAATTTTTGGTGCTAACTTAAACGGCCACGTGTTCTGAGGCTAAAATCAACTCAATGGAAATTTTCATCATATAACTATTTCATCAAATAGTTTTTAAAAATTTGACCTAAAGTTTAAACCCTAATCCCGTGGATTTTTATACCAGCCATAACGTTTCCATCTTTGTTCGTAAATTATAATTTCACTGTATTTAATAGTTTACAACAATATAATATAACGTATACCTTAGCCTCAGCAACGCGTGGTCGAGTCTGCTAGTTAAATATATAAATCAAGGTATCTCGTTAAGCGTACTAGTAACCAAAGTCAAATAAAGACTGTTAATCTATACAAATAAATAAAATTGAAGTGTCTGTTTGTAATGTCAAAATAACAGCTTTTTACTAAATGCATATTCAAGTATATACAATACATATAACAAAAAAACATTTTTTTAATTGTTTGTCTGTCTGTCTGTCTGTTTGTTTGTTCCGGGTAATCTCCGAAACAGCTGAACTGATTTTGACGGGACCTTCATTGGCAGATAGCTGATGTTATAAGGAATAACGTAGGCTACATTTATTTTAGAAAAAGAATTAGGGATCCGCACAAAAAAAACCCTTGAAATCCAATATATTTATTCTATGTCAAGTTTCTATGTCGAAGTACTCTAAATTTCTTTTAAATTAAACGGGTGAAACCGCGGGTCCCAGCTAGTATACTATAAAAATAAAGTTTGCAATGGCATATGTTTTGTTACTGTGCAAATAACTTGATATCAGTACTAAAGCCCTATAGAAAGTGGTTGGTGACCTTTATGCGGGGAATTGGCCAGTACTTACCACGCTTGGCAGCCGTGTTGGTGAGCGCAGAATGGCTACTTTTCCATAGAAGGGACGCTGATGCCAATCCCTCTGAGTACCAAAGTCGCCTTTTACGTCATTACAACATCCACGGGAGGTGGAGTGGTGCTATATTCTTAAACCGGATACCACACGGATATTTGTACTTCTATTGTAAAAAAATGTGGAATAGAAACCTCGTGATGTCAAGAATAACTCCCTGCGTTTTTTAAAAGCATAAACAAAAAGTATAGTGTATCCAAGGTCTGCTTCATTATATAATAATTATTTAAAAATAACATATACAAGTATTAAAGCCGAAAAGCAAAATTTAATGAAATACAATTGGGGGCAAAAGCGGCGTCATTTTTACATTTTATTCATCAATAAATAATGGTAAAAGTTTTAATAGTAGAGATGGGTGGAATTTTATAAAAAATGTAAATGTTCTCGGGCAACGATTATATATTTTAACAGTTATAGCTAAAAGCAATGACGTCATGCTCATAGGGAATAATGAAAGGTTTTTATATATACATATAAATATATTTCTATGAAATAGTTTGTTTTCAGATAATTATAACGCTGATTTCTCTGTTCTTCTGGCTTTAGTTAGACGAAATCTGTCTGACCGATCCATTCTTTTTATTATTTTATTTCCCATTATAGCGTGGTAACTATTGTGTTTATTTCAGTTGATTTATTACATTAATTAGCAATTCAATCTGTGCTAAAATGAGATGAAACAAAACATGCCATGGGATATTTCTTCATTGTCAGTTATAATTACCATCTGTCTTTGGATAAATCGAGGTGCTAATTATTTAGATGATCTTTAGGAATAAAAACGTATAGGAGCGAAGGAGGAGAGTAATAGGAGCCTCCCAGTGATTGTGAAGAGTAAGGGATTGACGGCACAATGGGTGCAGTGGCTGATACAGTCGACTGCTGCGCTCCGGGTCATGGGTTCGATTCCCGCACGGAAAGAATATTTGTATGATCTGCAGGTAATTGTTCCGGGTTTGGGTGTATTGTGTGTGGAATTTGTGTCTGTAAACGCACCCACGACACAGGAGAACGCTTAGTGTTGGGCCAACGTTAAAAAAAATGCCGATAGGATAGGAGTACGGGAGGGTATAATCTGGCCATAATATTATGATGTCAACGGAGTTCAGACTGTACTACTACAGCAGGTCGTCATGTATCCACATAAACAATGCAATGCTACCATATTTATAATGGAGAGCGGTCAGCTTGGATAATGATAAAATATCGATATCCGACACTAGGATTTCTATTGTTTGGGGGGTCATGCGGTCCGTGCCTCTCCACGGAGCGCCTGTATGGTCAACTCGACTGTCAGGCGTCCGGCGCTGCTGGACGCAAGCGGAAATGGACGCGTGGGTTTACGAACAGAGAACGGCAAAAGCGTGTTCGATAGGCTGAGGCGACTGGTTCGGCCGCGCATTCGAGAAGTGACGTGAGTGCCTAAGGTTGCAGTTTGCGATCAATCACGTCGTCAAAGCCGTTGTGCTGCTCTTCGGAGCCTGGCTCAATAGGAGCTAGCGAGTCACCTACGCATGTATTCACCGGTCAAGGTTGTTCTGGTGCGCATGATAGGACGCGAGGTCACGGACCAGTGCCACCACTGTAGAAGCGATGAGATACCGCACAGCATCGCTCGAGGAGTACCCTGCGTGGGCCGACGGGCGGCTGATCCTGCTTGATCATATCGGGCAAGACCTCTCTACCGGTAGTAGTGTCGGCTTTACTGGCAGAGCATGAAAATTGGAGACTAGTGATCTCCTTCGGTGTGTGCCAGCCGTGCCGTCAAACATTGTGTCAATAGGCAAAAGAGTAAAAATAGTTGTAAAATCCAAAAGTGCACGCCTCATAATCTCATTCATTACAATAAAATTGATAGATAAAGGCGATATTTAATTTATTGAATAATAATTAAACTACATCGAATTATACCGTGAAAAGTAATAGGCTTCTATTCCTCAAAATACTCAAACTCAAAACTCGATAAGTGAAGTGTTTCGCTCGTTATCGTGACCACAATATACGGGATCCGCACATACAGACACACGGACGTCCAAGACAGAACTTTTTTAATTAGTCTAAATAATAAAAAGAGATTTAAAAAGAAGTTAAAAAGAGTGTTTAAAATAGTGTTTTTTTTCAAAATTTGTCTATTTATATTCACTTATAAAAGCAATAAAGAATAAACAAAGTGACATTTTAAGTTGGAGAATCACTCGGTGTGCGTAAACTGACAGTAATACGGTGGGTATTACTGAACGCTTCGCTTATGAGGCGTGCAAAATAATTAAGACCACTCACCATTCATGATGGTTATCAACAAAAGCTGACATGGGCGACACGTGGACTGTGTATGTGTCGTTGGCGGAATATTCGAATAGCCCATAATAAGGGTTGAAGAGCTCCCTCGAAAGTAAGAAGAAGAACTCTCTGCTCGGACCACCGTAGTCTAGACCTTCTTCTCCATCCCAGAGGACGCACAGCTTGCCCTTCTGGAGCTCTTTCTTGCCGCACGACATGATCCTTCTGAAGGCGTCTTCTAAGAGATGTTCTCGCCGAATGTGGAGTCTGAAAGTAGGTGATATGGGGTAAGAACTTATGGCAATGCAATTGAACTAATATGAGACAAGGAGTAAGTCCATCATCAGCCTATACCGGTCCACTACTGGACGTAGGCCTCTCCCAGCGTGCGCCACAACACCCGGCCATCAGCGTTCCGCATCCAGCCGGACCCAGCAACCTTTTTCAGGTCGTCCGTTCATCTGGCGGGAGGGCATCCCCGCACTACGTTTGCCCATACGCGGTCTCTACTCTAGGACTCGTATGCTCCATCGGCGATCGGTCCTTTGACAATTGTGACCATCCCACTGCCACTTCTGCTTGCTAATTCGGTGTGCTATGTCGATCACTTTGGTTCTCTTCCGGATATCCTCGTTTCAGATTCTATCTATTAGAGCCGCTGGGCGACTTTAAACTTGTGGACTAGTCCGACTCTTAGTGACCACGTACGCACCACCGTCTTCCCGGGGTCACTCGGTGTGAGCACGCAGACTCCCCAATCAGCGCACCCGCCACCCCCGATGCAATAATAGACCTTTTTTTTATTTTTTTATTGATGCCCAGTGGAAATTCATCATGAACTTCTTTCGCCCCGGGGAAGGACGAAGGGGTATGCCGGACTCCTACCGGCTAAAACCACTGGAGCGGTCATCTTCGGCACCTAAGGGAGGCTCCAGGTCCTCGTATGATCACACTAGAGCCACCCACTGGTGCCACGCCTATTGGCACATCTCGGAGAGGGTGACTGTAAAGCGGTCACCCCCCCAGGGGGATTGTAAAGGATCCCCCAAAGCGTCCCACGGCAGCGCGTGACCACATGCGTGCTACCGTCTTCTCTTGGGTCGCTTGGTGTGGGCACGCAGATTCCCCAATCTTCGCACCCGCGAACCCAGAGGTCCCCCACCTTATAGCAACGGCAGGGGTTTTCAGGCGTATCGGAATTAGGCGCCAGGGCGGTTGTTACCCCGGCGCCGTCTCCTTCTTCTTCGAGCGGGATTGGCCCTCTGCCGATCCCGCTCTGCATGCAATAATAGACCTATCACCATACCACCAACAAAAACCGTTACATATTTTTTAGTAGCAATAATGATCTCTGAATAAGTGACACGAGACACGAGGCCCCACCCCCAGATTAAAATCTTGGATCCGCCCCTGAATGGTGTATATCTAACTATGAAATTGTAAATATAAATAAACACTCACTTTAATTTGCCAGGCCCTTGTCCGTATCCTTTACTCTCGAGCTTCCTGTAGAAAGCTCGCAGTTTGGCCTCGAAATCGCGCCGCTGCGGCGCAGGCGCACGAGTACTGCGCGCAGCGGCCGGCGATGCAGCGGGTGAGGGCGAAGCTCCCGTGGAGGATGTAGCTACGGTGCAGCCGCCTGCTGGCACGTAGCTCATGATCTCCTGCTCGAACAGGCTGCAGAAGAAGAAATCGGTACGTTTAGTATCGGAATCAGTATGTTTACTTTTTAGGATTGAGACTAAACAGAGTACATACATAAACAAGCTTGTATATTTCAACAATTTCTGGCAAATGTGCTGTCGCAAAACGCAGGAGCCACGGTTGCATTTAGCGATGGGCGATTATTGCTGAAAAAACAAACGAACAAATCGACAATCATGTATTCGATTGAAGATTTATTTCTTTACATTGACAATGGTAAAGCGCGCACAACGATGAATTACAGTCGACCAACAATCCAATAACTAATTGTTCGGTTGTTTTAATAAACAGTAGTAATATCTACCAAGCGCTAGTTGCATTCCGGCCACTGAGGCTTGGATACGGTTTGGTTTGCCGCGAAATGATTATTTCTGTTTATGCTAGGAATTGCTTTTTTTTGTTACCAGTACCAATTATTGGCTAAGGTATGATTTTAAGGCTCTGGTAAAGACTTGATTTCTGACGTCTTCTTTTGGGAGAATAAAAAATGAGAAGAATATATCGGATTGGGAGAATGAATGTATTACATAAAATAATCTCAGGTAATATGCACATAAACTATATCTTAAACCTAACACTTATGAATAGATTATCAGCAGCATTTAACCATTCATAAAATTCAATTATTGTTTGAACGTCCTTACGTCTACTTTAGTGCCAAAATAAAAGTAAAACCGTAATTATGCAATTTATATACACAATTATCGCAAACAATAAAACATTGCTGAGATAATTCTGCGAGATAAATTATGAATAAATATTAATATAAATTAGGTTTTTGAATAGTGTGATCCTATTATTAACCTCAAATAATTATAATAAGTAGATGTATACGTAGGTACTCGTGTTTATAAAAATACGATGTAGGTTATTTCCAAGGCTCTATAATTGCACCATTACAATGAGTAGGTAATGATCAGTAATAAAGAGAACGTGCTGATATTCGTAAAATGTAAGAGAACTAACCGTAAAGCATCGGCCATACGTTAATGTTTCTGGTTAATAATAAAAGCACACACACGGTATCACACATGAAACCTTTTTCAAAGGACAAACCAACAAAACAACTTGTACATCGAACAAAACAATTTGTAGCGTTCAACATTTTCGTAATTATAACCTTGTTACACGCAGTTTATTCTGTGTGGTGTCCGGATTAAGAATATAGCACCACTCCATCTCCTCCCGTGGATGTCGTAAAAGGCGACTAAGGGAATCTAAACCAGAGGGATGGGCAGCAGCGTCCCTTCTGTGAAACGGTAGCCATACTGCGCTCACCAACCCGCCTGCCAAGCGTGGTGAGTATTGGCCAATACCTCCCAAAATGATGACACAGTTGTGAAAATCTATGGGGGAGGCCTTTGTTCAGCAGTGGACGTATAAATGGCCGATATGATGATGATATGATGATACACGCAGATTGATATAAGTAAACTCTGTAACATTTTTCGTCCCTCTAATTTCACGTTAAAGACATGTAGTGTCTAATAATATAATATCCAAATAACCGACTTCAACTTGTCCATTGTTAGATCAATTAAAATAGGCACACCACAACACGTGAAAGTGAGACTCCTTCATTATTTACCAGAGCGTGAACTATTAAAAAGTATAATACAAAGTCGAGCGGTGTGAAACGCTAATGCTGACTCTCGTCCATACCACGGTCCGGCATCATTGTACCCAATGTGGGAGGCTTGGGACACGACTGTCTCTTAAAACAATTTTACAACACCAACCATTATTAAAAATTTCATTAAACAAACGAGATAAGAGCATCTAATGAACATCTCGAAAGTCCATACTCTCGTAGTGGTCGGCCAAACTGCCCACTAGGAGCAATGAACCGTGATAGATTATGACCAAAAAGACGAGAGCAAGGCCGGCCCACATAAGACAGAGACAAAACTCTCGGGCTCTAGGCTCGTAATACCCGTAATCGATTTAGGAGAGCGGGAGATTTAGAACCGCAACGCCCCCCGCTCGTGATCGAGATTCGGTAATTAGTATAATAATTTCATTTGGGCCCGGAGAATTATACGTGAAGACACACCGCGCGCGCACGCACACCTCGCTCATCGCCCGCCTGGATCATTAGATATTGCTCTGTGTGCTTAGAATTGTAATCGATATTATTTATTGTTAGGCCGGAGCCAAACAAGAAGGGTAGACATAACAAACCCAAATTTTTTCAAGTAAGTCCCTGTTGAAACAATGATTTCGCCGAAACATTGATCGTTCAAAATCACGTACGCGCCGACCATATGAAACTACGGAGCCCTTTTACAGAGGAACCTTCGACTAATGTTTATTTGATCTATTAAAACGGACGTGCGAGAGACACATTATGTAAGACACGTGCCCAATATTTTCTATTCAAGGGCTGCACAATTGTTTGTTAGATCGAGTCGCGCGACAAAGATAGAGTAATAGAGGAAACTTTAAAGTTCTCTGTTTCACTTGCGTATGAACGATGCAAGGCCGTCTCCCGACCGACGGGTGTTATGATGGGAACGACCTAAAATTACTCGCTACGATACACATATTATCTGTTATGTGTGTAGGTACGCGTAAATTGTATGGTTTCTTATAAGATCGGTGAGAAAATATGTTGTTTCCGGCACGCAACGCGAGAGTAAATTAGAATCGCGTTTTTGTTTTCTAAAAAGTTAACAAATGTGCAGCAATATAATCTCGTGATAGCATGTCGGGGCAGTCATTACACAAGCATCCGGCTTCGTCGACATATATCATCGAATGCCACCAATCCCCGAAAGTTAATGAGTATCGGAGGCATTCCCCCGGAGGTGGGGCGGCGCACGCGCCTGGAGCTGCGCGCGCGCCGGTCACGTCCCTCGCCGGACAGGTGCGCGAGGTGTGTCTCGACCACCGCTCATTGTATACACACAACTGTGATAGCTGAACAGATAACGCGGCCGCTACCCGTGCTTGACGTCTTGATTCCGTGTCAGGGTTGAATCGAAGATGACGCTGCGAGATCCCAATCTCAGTAGTAGTTATTTAATTATGCTTGATAAGCCACGTGATATTTTTAATTTCATCTAAGGAAATATGTGTTGCAAGAAACCGTTGAAAGTAAATTAACGGCTCGGTGTGCACGTAAAGGCGTACTTTCACCACAACATGTGCTCGCGGCCGTGGCGTTCGGATCGCATCGTCGAACAGCTGCCAGTGATGATTCCTAAGAACACTTCCTAGTCGTTTGGAAACAATGCGTTTGTACTGTACGCATTTAGTAAAACAAAATACTAATGAAATTAAAAATTGTAGCAACATTAGAAACTTAAATTGGGATCTAAACCTGCCCACCAATTTTGATGCTAACTGGCAATTTTAAAATATGATATTAAACTTCACATTAGACATCGGAGCTTGTAATTAAGGTCCCCCAAAGATAATCACCCATGATGAGCTCTCCTCGCCTTGGGCCTTCTCTGGTAACGCGTTAGAATGCCTTACTGGTGGTAAGGAAAGCTAATAGCTTGCCTCTGGTCACTTACATACACATGTCATTTACTAGAAGCGTCAGGAAAATGTACTGGAGGAATTCATAATAAGAATAATGGAGAAACGGAGTAATTGCTGAAGCAAGCGCTGCGTTTGTTTGTGTTGTGTCCGTAAGTAATTCATAATTCTCACATGGTCAGTAAACGAATTGGACTAGCGTCTCCTTAATACGGTTCAAGAAATTTATTTTCTCAAAAGAATTACAAATTCCCTTACAGAGAAAATATGTATAATTTTACAATGTTTGCCATCAAGAGTGGCTTATTAATACGTTGTCATAATAATACTTGTGGCAAGTCATTATCTTCTACATCGTAAACTTCATTTGTAGTGGGCCTTTAACAACTTAAATGCCTATTGAAATGCAACAAATTGTATCTAAAATGCTTTTGGACATTGTAGAACTCTTCAAAACGGTTGACAGTTGAGTGGAACCAAAGTGGAAAAAATATCAAATTACTTCCGAGAATAAAATCTAATATTGACACGTAGATCCGAACCGAATTGCCTCGTAACAATAGGCGTCTTGTTTAAATGTTGAGACCCAAATGATATACCTATTTCTAGAAGGCAAAATGGAATTATGGAATGGTCGACATTGGTGCGACCTCAGCGGAATTAGAAGCAGATACGTGTCTAATAATTGTGCTAAATTACTTCCTTTGATGAATGTGTACCGTCGAAAACAAAAGTTGGCTTCGTTTGTGTTGTTCAAAATACAAGTCTTTTTGTACTCGGTACATGGATCACGCTAAATCTTATTATTGAAGCGTGGTGACCTAATATACGGGCGACAAACCACAAATTAAATATTATAGTAACATGTACATATTTTATTGAAATATTTGCTCTTTAATTAACATTAAAATCAATATTTTCCCTATTAAATTCATTGGGAGGAAAGACCGTACCTAGTCACCGTGACAAATATATAAGCGTACAAAAGGACTGAATTAGTTTGACGGCACGATTGGCGCAGTGGCTAGGCTATTGGTTTTCGGGACTACGGTTCTCGGGTTTAATACCACCCGCACGAAAAATATATTTGTATTATCTACAGGTAGTTCTTCTGTGTTTGAAGATGGGAAAATATCTAAAAAGATGTAAACGATTTTATCAACTTGAAACGAAGAAATGTGAATGTAAGTAACTAATTCAAAAGATTGACTGATAGAGAACGCCATACGGCATTGAGTCCGCCTTGTGTACCATCATTGTACATAAAAGTATAAATAAATAAATATTGTCTCTACGCGAGAACAATAGGTACCACGGCTGGTGCTGCATGTATCAAAAAAGGTGCTTAGTCCTAAATATGCACATTTTAAACGACGGCCAATAATAGTCAGGCATCTATACCTACCATGTTTAAATTCCATTCATAAATCATTGCGATCCTTCTCACCTACAGATTAAGTTCCAAGAAATTTATAAATTGAAAAATCCTCTGAGCTTAAAGCATTATATAATAATAGGGTTGGGATCAATTAAATTTGCGTTAAATTAAGTCTTTTATTAAGAATATTAATACATTAATATTACGGCACGGTTGGTGCAGTGGCTGATACAGTCGACTGCCGCGCCGCGGGTCGTGGGTTCGAGTCTCGCACGGAACAAATATTTGTCTAATGTGCAGGTAGTTGTTCCGGGTCTAGGTGTAATTTGTTTTTTGTATAGAATAATCCATTCTAAACATTAAAGCCAAATTCATAAAGCTTACTCATTGCTGATTACAAAATTGACAATCACTCATGTAAACCATACAGGATTGCCAGATCTGAAAAAATGGACATCTTCCGACGACTAAACATTATTCAATAGCAATTTTGAGATCAATTAAACGCCTGCCTACCTAATGATTTCCCTCAATGTACTGAACTTTTATATAGCCACATGAATTTTACATTAATTTTCGTTGAGTTTATCGATTTGAATCCATAATGCGTATTTAAAAAAATACTTAAAATTTTTAATTGAGTATAAAGCTACGACCAGCTGTTTGTCGGGAAATGATGTATTCTTACGGGAAGTGTAAACCTAAAATGTGTGGAGATGGGAGTCTCCACACATAGGAAGCAGGCATTAAGACTAAATTATTTATCAGCGTCTTATTAAAAGTAGCAAGTAAGCGTGTGTAGAGATTAACTACCTTTTGATGACAAAAGTGTCGGAACCTCGAAATAATTCCCACAAATCACTCGTAAAATGATTCGGTACTCAAGTCATTGAGTGTTAATAGAAAAATAAAATATAGAGTATCGTTCAATGTCAATACCATAACTAGACCAAACCGTGTATTCATCGCATTGAAGCCTAGTTATCACGAAACTGAAAATGCTATAGTCAAATATTAGTGAGGTGCCGCAAACGGCCCCGTTCGCCACGCCACACAAATTAGGACATTATGAAGGACTTCCGGTACAGTATGCAGCAGTAACTGCTATGGCAACAGACTATACACATGCAATAATATATTTGTAAACACTCTTTATTTACTAATATCCTAATTGTGGTGCTGGTTGTTAATAAATCTTCGTGGATGTTATGACAGAGGCCGTCTTCAGAAAACCGATGTCAATTTACGATGAATACTTTTTAGTTTCGCACGTCGAACAATTATATTTTTATGCGAGTAATATAACTGGTACATTTGAATCTATATATATAGTATGATATGTTTGTTAAGGTAACTTAGTTATTAAAGTGTCCCTTTTTTTATTGGGCCCAGTGGAAATTCTTCATGAACTTCCTCTGCCCCTGGGACGAAGGGGCCACTGGCCACTGGGCCGAAGATGACCGCCCCAGTGGGGGGGGCTCCAGATCCTCGTATGATCACACTAGAACCGAAATTTAAAGTGCCCTACACTTTACAAACCGTAGCCGGACTTGCGGAGCGATAGCGCGAAGTGAGCCTTCGTCGCCTGCTTTTGCGAGGAGGTGATGTACGCAAAGGAGGGGGTGGAACGGGAGAGGGAGGCGACCACGTCGCTTCCCTTCCACAGAAGATGTACCGGCCGCCGGAGGGTGATTGCAGGCTTTTTCCGGCCATCCTTGGCCTCTTTAAGCTGCGGCTTTCAGACGGCGGACTTTGGGCAGTCTGTCGCCCGATCAGAGAGAGGCCCAAGATGGTTGCGAGCAGAGTGTGCCTTTCTAGAGTATTGTGAGATTTATTCTGCCTCACGGAGTGCGCCAGAAAAAGTGACGGGCTACCCGGCGCAGACTTTAGCATGGGAGAGTTTTAAGCCAACTATTAGTAAACAAATTGTTATAATATACCAAATAAGTTACTTTTATGCGTTAAAACTATTTACCAAAATTCAGGCAGATAATGTGTTATCAGGTATTACCTAGGTTGGAAATATATATCATGCCCTGATTATATTGTTACTGAATAAAATATGATTCCGAAGTAAATATTTCTTAACAAATAATACAAATGAACTGTTTTCATATCGAAATGTAAGTAAAAGTTAATTCGACACTGATAGGACATCGTAATTAAAACGATTGTATATTTACACAAATACTGATGTAAACTTATACAAATGTCCGGCTCTTGATAAAATTATAACTTAAATTTCTATATACCTAATTAACGAACGTATTATACAAACGCGGGCCCTTGCCGGAAGTCGACACAAAGGCGTGGGGGGAAAGGGGAAAACAAAACAATACTAACATGCGACTGTCGATCTCTGACCCCCCAATGGTTTGTAACAGTTTATTAAAATATTTTTTCGTCTTTCGTTTCAGCCGAAGTCCACTGCTGGACACAAGCCTTCCTCCCCCAAAGATCGCCACAATGACCGGTCTGGCTGTATTGTGAGCTCATTCGGGGGGTTTTGCCATAATCGCCACGCTTAGCAGTCCGGTTGGTGATAGCAGTTAAATTGTTAAAGTACTTGAACGACGCTGCTTCCCATCCTGCGATTAATCCCATAGACGCCTTTTACGACACCCACATGATGAGATGGGTTAATGGTTTCCGTAGCCGGCACCATACGGCACATTTTTTTAAACTTTTCACCTTACTAGGATTTCTCCCGTGACGGGGGTGCGTTTACAGACACTAATTCCACATATAATACACCCAGACCCGGAATCAACTACCTGCAGATCACACAAGTATTTGTTCCGTGCGGGAATCGAACCCGCGACCCGGGCGCAGCACCCGACTGTATCTGCCACTGCACCAACCGTACCGTCAAATTAATATTCGAGATAACTGAAAGAGTTGAGCTTGAAAGACCACAAAGTTCAGTCCAGAACTATTTTATTCTACAGAATAAGAATATTAATTTATCGAAAATAAAATATTTTAGAAAAAAGGTTTTTTAGAAGACTGATTGCCGACCGATATGTATATGTAGGTTATGTGCTATCTCTAGTGTGATCATACGAGGACCTGGAGCTCCCCTTAGGTGCCGAAGATGACCGCCCCAGTGGTTATAGCCGGTAGAGATGACCACTCCGGTGGTTTTAGCCGGTAGAAATCCGGCATGTCCCTTCGTCCTTCGTCGGGGCGGAGGAAGTTCATGTAGAATTTCCACTGGGCACCAATAAAAAAAGAGGTTATGTGCTATTGTACCGGTGTAGAGAACATAACCTACATATACATACGGCATACCATCGGTACGTAAATTTCATCATTTCGGCCTAATGAAGTCCACTGTTGGACACAGGCCTCCCCCAAAGATCATCACAACCACCGATATGGATGTGTTTTGAGCTCATTGGGGGGTTTTGCCATAATCGCCACGCTTGGCAGGCGGGTTGGCGATCGCAGTTGAGTTGTTAATGTACTCGAAGGACGCTGCTGCCCATCCTCCGACTAATCCCTTAGTCGACTTTTACGACACCCATGGGAGGAGATGGGGTGGTGGCATTCTGAGCCGGCTAAATTTACCTGCATATAAATAAAAATCCACAACTAAAAACTCTTAGTATAGTGTCGTCAGATGTCAAAGCATTTCAACATCATAATTCCTATAATTACACATGCATTTACAACCGTTGACATAAAGACCCAAAAGGATCTATAAACGAAATGTGGGTAACTCATGCAATGAGTAATGTTTAATGACAGGAAACGCTAGGACAATGACCGATTGGCGGGAACACTCCCGTGCACCGGCTAGCGGCCGGCACAGCGGGCCACCTGTTTTGTATTTTTTATTTTCTTATGTAAGCTTGTGTACACAACATGATAATAGAATTGTTAATATTTAATAACGCTGATAACGGAACGAACTGCAAAGTAATATTTTTGCTAATCGACTGAAAACATATTATTTTCTTACTGAGCTTTGACGATTGTATGTAAGGATTGCCTGTTTATTTGTGATGAAACCCACCCTTAAGAACCTACTGCTCTGACAGTAGTGACGTACAGCGGTATTTTTATTTGAATTATTTATACTTTTTTTTCTTATTTGTATAACATATATTTAAGGTCATCATCATTTCAGTCCACTGCTGGATAGAAGCCTCCCCCAAAGATTGCCACAATGACTGGTATGGGTTTGTGTTGTGTGCTCATTGAGGGTTTTGCCATAATCGCCACGCATGGCAGACGGGTTGGCGATCGCAGCTGAGTTATAAATATACTTGAAGGATGCTGCTGCTCATCCTCCAGCGAACCCCATTGTCGTCTTTTATGATACCCACGGGATGAGATAGGGTACAGTACCACACAACACTTTTGTGAAATACAATTTTACTATGCATTTCTTCTTAAAAGGGAAGTTTCAACTATTCCGAAAAACGTAAAACAAAACGAGATGACAGGTTTATTATAGATTGTCTACATCCAGTCCTTGGACATATGAGTAGCCACACCAGTTAGACTTGTCCCACAATGCCATTCCAGCCGACTGCTCCTAGTGTCCAACTTAGGCCTGTTGTCACGCACTTTGCGCTTGCGCAGAAATAAAACGGCAAGTAACAATAGAAAATTCATTTTGCATGTGTAAATTGTAATCGTCTTCAAAAAGGATGACACTTTTTTTAGTGGAGTAAATATATTATTTGATACAAACTCTACATTAACTACTGCCATTTTTAAACCGTTAACAGTAAATAAATGGTGCAGTGGCTGATACAGTCGAGTGCTGCGCCGGGGGTCGTGGGTTCGATTCCCGCACGGAACAAATATTTGTATGATCTGCAGGTAGTTGTTCCGGGTCTGGGTGTATTGTATGTGGAATTCATGTCTGTAAACGCACCCACGACACAGGAGAAATCCTAGTGTGGGGCAACGTTTTAAAAAAAAAAAAACAGATTTCAAAAATATTGTAGGCCACATATAAGATGATACGAAAACCGTATAAAATATGTGCTATAAAAACAATGAGCATAAGAAACGAAGATCCTTCACACACGTTATAATCTATACCGCGGTGTTTGCCCAAACTCGAGGACCGACGCTAAAGCGGCCAAAATTCCCGAAACGCCAACCTACCTTACAGCCAACAACAACACAAATGTGAAGAAATAAAGTCTAAATTCGCGTAATCATCTTGATTAGTTAACTTAGTTTATCTGTATCGCATCGGGTCCATCTAAGAGAATGATAGTTCCCATATCGAGTAGATTACGACCGAAACCATTACGCTTTACGACGATTTGATTGGTACCCCGCAACAAACGATATAGGAGCACGCCAACACCGTATATAGTTCCGACGCGTAAAAAGCCCACAATTTACGACATCTCGTAAAACTTGTGTCCTATTGTTAATTTAAAGGCAATGAACGGCGATAACTAACATTAACAACGTTTGTTTTGGACATCGATAACGGTGAACGGGTAATTATTTTACAATTCGTTTATTTTAGAAAATACTTTGATATACCTTATCGATTACAAATAATGTAAGGAGTATTTGCTAATATAATCCCTTTTAAGTATAATATATTACTAATTAATGCACCTGCAAGAGATGTATTTACAATAGAACTTTGAAAATAGTGAGTGTCTAATCTAAATCAAAGCTCTTATCGAAATTCTGGTAGATATATCTATGTAACTCAGATAAATGCCAAATTATGGAAATAAAAATAATGACTTTCTATAGAATTGAACCCATTCAAATGTAATAAAATAGATAACAACAAAATTAGATCTACAAAAGTAACTGAAGGACAATACGTGAAAATATGAATAAGTAATCAACGTCAGGATAGAAATAGTAACAAAGGTTGGTTATTGAAATACCTTATGACGTCAATGTAAAACTGATCTAGATATGCATTATCGCACATGGATATCATACAAAGATATTTCCTGGAGTCGACTCTAAGGTAGAATTGGCAGATGTCAAGTTTTGAGGAGTATAACATTTTTAGACACGTTTTAATCAAGTATGTCTCAATATTAGATACTCGCTCTTTGCTTTCCAAATTCAGATTTAAATGCCATTGACAACTGATACTAATTATCCTTTATTTTTCATTTCAAGATTTGGTCGTCGTTACAGCCGGCGACATTAAAAAACTGTTATCCGCTGCCAACAAACAGCCATTCAACATTTAAAAGCGTTTCTTTGATAGTCGCCGCAGTTCCCGAAACATTGATAGTACAAAGAGAAGCATACAATTGTGCACCTTTCTAGGGCAATTCGACAAAGGACCAGATTAAATTGCAAACATCTTTTGGTGTTTTGTGAGGAACTTTATTGAGAAGGCATCGGCCCTGATTGAAGATGCGTACGTCTGAATATGTTGGTAAGGAAGATTACAATTGTAAAGGACAGGTCTCTAACCCTTCGTTTACGGAAGCCATTATCATAGCGTTAATGTTTCCGTCTGTGGATAACTGGCAAATAAGTTTGGTACATTTTGCACTTTATCACATCGGCATGAAGTTAACATTTGATCTGGGCTGCTTGCAAATAAAATAGTTGATACCAGTCGTTGTATTGTTAACCGTGCCTTACCTAATACTGTAACTTGACGTTAGCTCGTGATTTATTACATATCTCAATACTGCATTTAATTTACGGTAATACGCTTTCAGTATAACAGTAGAATTTCAACACCGACCATTTACTTCATCTCCATTCAAGTGTCTGTAGAGAGATCAATGATCATTACTTAGTGTTATATATCTTATATTTGACGCAATAAAAGGGACATCGTCGAAAAGCCCAAATTACTTGTTCTCAAGACCGTTATGTAAGGGCAGGATATATAATTCTGGAAAAGTATAGAAAGGAAGCGGTGTGTCATGGAAATTAAGTTATGATGTTTTAGATCAAAGTCGAAACTAGTTAAAGGCAATAACCTGATCAAATAACAGTTTTTTTATGATACAAAAGTATTTCGTCTAAAAATGCAATGTACAATCAGAATGAAACGGATAATTGAAGAGACAAAAATTCTAGTAATTGCTAAATAGTCGATACAACGGAAACGGGGCGAGTTATATCCTCCCGATCCAAAGCGAAACCTATAGAGTTTATATTACGATTCGCAATTACCATTTCTTGAGCTTTGCGAAGCTTTTTGTTCCAATAAACTGCGTTTACGTTGTTATTTCTTACAAAATCTCGCGAATTATAATTAGCAAGAAAATTAATGTAGATCAATCTTAAACATTAAGGTCGATCGAGATTAATAGAGGCGGACGTTGCCACATTTACGGAACTTTGCCCTATTAATTTTAGATATGCTCAGATAGCAGCAACCGGGCTCGGGTGTTGGCCAATGGCTTGTGACGTCATAATAATTGGCTATCCCGCAAAATTACACGGTGCACCACTTATTCGCAACTCGGCCGATCCGAATCGTGAGTCGTAACAACTTACTATGATCAATGTCCGATTCCAGTCTCTGTTCCGTGATATAAATTGTAAAATGGCTTTGTGAGCTCCCCTTGTTTAATGCGAGGAAATAGGTCGTCCGGAAAGGCGAACCTAATGTTCTCTTTACATTATATTCTTTGCCGTTCTGGGCTGGGACACGTATACTGCGCATTTTGTGCGTTGGTGACACAACGGATTAAGGTCTGGATTGCGCATTATGTTGAAAATATAATAGGGTGCATACTGAAAACTATTAACTTTTACAAAGAGAAACCATATCTAACCCACAAACAGAGACGAGGGAGCCTGTTCTACGACAGCTCATAGAAAACGCTTAGAAGTATGAGACGTGTTTGTAGTCTTTTGATATAAATAGCTACAAGTATTAATTATTACCTTACCTTACCTTCATTTGAAACAATAAGACTATTGCGTCAACTAGAAGACACATAATCCAAAAGCCATACGTGCCTTTCTCATTCGCGTTGTACATAATCAAACATAATGATATCTAAATTGCCCAAATGTATTTTTAGGTTGCATTTTCACCGCTAAGCAGTAATATTTAAAGTTTAGACATTACTTTCTTCGGGTCTGCAGACTGTAGCTAGTCTAATGTCTTGAGGTGACGAGCACAGTGTAGGGCCACGCAGGTCTAGTCCTGGGTACCATTACAATTATTATGGGTAGGCGTGACGCTTGAAGTTGTATAAAAACTTAGATTCCGTGACTTAGTTTCTATCAATTCGTAGTACTTACTCAATGTTTTTATTATAATCAGCTTTATTATCGAATCCTTCAAATATCCTTCACATAGGCAATTATAGAAGACATTAAGGAGCGATTTCATTCTTCCAATCGATATTGACAATGATAATGACTGTTAAAAAATTAATGAACATTTGATTCAATGAGCAGGTGGAACCAATAATGGACCTACTTAAACGCAAGTTAAAATTGTCCCTATCTTCTATACATCTATCATATACTTAAATACCATATCACATACTTCTATCATATACTTAAATAGCACGACATACTGCAGGGGGTGAGAGCTTGGGTAAGCTTGAGCAATACCTGCCAAAAAAACACAATGTATGTTCAGCAAAATCTTACGGATTTACAGTACCTAGTACAAAATTTTAAGATAAGAAAATTGTACTGTGAAAATTTAAATAAAAATTGTATTTCTTGAAAACATTTTAGTTTTTAATAGAATAAAGACAATGAGTAAAGTAACTATTCACAAATAATTTGAGGTAAAAAAAAAACTAGAAAGGGAATTTTTCATTACGAGATGCTTAAAAATCTGTGTCAAGGTAGAGATTTTTTGATATTTCGGAAAAATTTGTACTACTGTAAATCCGTAAGATTTTGTTGAACATATATTGTGTTTTTTTGGTAGGTATTGACCCAAGCTCTCACCCCCTGCAGTGTGTCGTGCTATTTACTGGACAGCCTGTATATTTTTTATTTTAGTTTTTTGTGCCCCACTCTAGTATTTCTCCTGTGTCGTGGGTGCGTTTACAGACATGAATTCCACATACAATACACCCAGACCCGGAAAGACCTGTAGATCATACAAATATTTGTTCCGAGCGGGAATCGAACCGATGACCCGAAGCGCAGCAGCCGACTACATCAGCCACTGCACCAACCGTGCCGTCGTCTTGCCGTAATACAACAATACACCAAATTTTTGCGGACTGCTGCAGCTGTCACTAAAGAATAACCTAAACACTATTCATGAAAACATAAATAGCGTATGATATATATACGTGTGTCACACGCATAAGCGCATAGACTATGTTGTCATAGTTAGCCACTTCAGTCACATCTTAAGTCGTCATAATTAATTATTGTTTGGGGGCAGTGTTCACAAGGAAGCGACAGCCGTGAAGGGCCGCCCAGTGAATGGTGTCATATCCGTCACAGTTTAAAATGTTACGTATTGCGTGCGCCACCTATCCTTTTAGATGTTTCTCATCATTTCAACCGAAAGACGTCCACTGGTCATAAGCTTGGGGGGTTATGCCATAATCGCCACGTTTGGCAGGCGGGTCGGCGACCGCAGTTGAGTTGGTTAATTCCATAGTCGCCTTTTGCGACACCCACGAGATGAGATGGGCTGGTGCTATTCTTAGCCGGCACCACATGGTAAAGGTGTTATTATTCTAAGCTATCTACGTGAATAGAGCAGAAGTTTTTATAACCAAGCAAAGTTAATTAAAACGGCATCATGATAGGAAAGTCCAGATCGTAATAAATACGTGAGAATAGTCATTTACAATTAACAATGATGAAGAGGACTAGAGCTGCTGGCAGCACAGAGACATGGCGTAACTTTTGCATAACCTATTGAAGCCTCCTACTTCGTGAGACAGCGGAAAACAACAGTTTCGAGATGAATGAACACATTAATAAAATGTGTTTGTTACGTTACGCATGCAGCTGAAAGCGCACGCATCTTTTTGATGCGACGAACGTGCGAATAGGAACACTTGCGCAAGCGCATAGAGAGCGCAGAGAGACGGACTCGCGCTGTTGCCGGGTAATGGGCTTTTATTGCTACTATTTATCTATTCTAGTTGCGTCTATGATAAATTGACGCGATAAACATATTTTCAGATGTCACTTTCTCCTCTCACAAGAGCGGAATGGCGGTAAGGGATTTGGAATGGTAAACTTTCGCGAGGAGTATCTATCATTACTAATTCTGATTACTCACAGACTGAAGACAACGCCAAAGGTTTTTGAAATAACCCCCATGGTCTTCTTCCAACCCTTGATGAATTGGCGGCGGCGCGCCCCCCGGGGCGGCACCACGCGCGCCCCGAGCTCCGAGTAAGAATTAATTTTGCCGGCTTTCGGGGCCCGCAACCAAACTCCTCATCACTGGCGCAGTCACTTCACTGATCAAATTTATAACTGCACTGCATGTACTCCATAACTCATCAGAAGGAAACTGTACATCTATGTCTTAAAAGAGTCCCACCCTATACTGTCGACGTGCGGCCCGCCTCATTACAATACAATCCACTCCTGACGACTTATTTCGATTGTCCAATTTGAATATCAAATCGGTGCACAGTCACGGAAGGTTAGATTCACATCGCACTCATATTGTTGAGTGTACGGATGAAGCGTGCGGTCGGCGTGGTCGCGCGGACTACACTGAACATTTACGATACTGTGATTGTATCGTAGAGCCGGGGACGCTCTACGGCCGCTACGGGGGTGTTGTTTAACTTCGTAAGCTCGCCTGACAGAGCAATCGCGTTGTTTTACGTACGTATGTTTGTCGAGGCGGGTGCATAACATTTGGTTTGATGTCATTTCAATTGAATGTAGTATCTTAACGCGGAAGACGCCTGCGGGCAGGTTGTCTTAGTTCGCACGCGACACTTATGCACGATTCAAAAGCGGTGCTCGTTACATTGAACGCCTAGAGGTGTTTGTGCGGACGGTAGGCCCTCAGACCGTTGTCGGTGTGCTGGACAGAACTTGGATAGTGCAAGATGACGTGATTGTACAATAAATTGTAGAATAATCGCCTACGCATTTTCGAAAACTGCATGGATATGGAGTGCAATATTTGTGCACTGCCAATTTGTTGATGTCAGAGTGAGCTCAGACTCCTGAGTCATTGTTTTGCTTCGATAATATGGTCATAAACTTACTTTAAAATTCAATGTTATTCATCGATGAAGTAATACATACGAGTCTTAAAACTTTACTTATGACCAGTTCACTACATGAGTATACGGTATATTAAATCAGTATGATTCCACTACGGCAGTGACACTGTTATTTGATAGTAAACTAACTGTTGCCCGCGGCTTCACTCGCGTGGATATATGTAAATACATTTGTTGTATAGATCTAACTTCAAAACTCACGGATTATAATACAAACTGTTCAAATTCAAATTCAAATTTACCCCCTATTTTACCCCCGTAAGGGTAGAATTTACAAAAAATACTGAAACACATGGGTCTTTATTTAAAAGTAATAAGCCAATTACCAATTTGCATAGCCTTAGCTTATAAAAGGACGGATTTTCATACAAACTATCATCTCCTATTTTATCCTCTTGAAGGTTGATTTTTCTAAAATGCTGAAGTACGTTTTTCCTTATTTTTTACTGAGTAGGTTAATACCATATTTTTCCACAGATCTAACTTACAAAATAACGGATATTCCATACAAAACTTTACACCCTCTTTTACCCCTTTAAGGGTAGAATTTACAAAAACACAAACACGTTCATCCTCATTTTGAACTAAAAATCCAAATATCAATTTTTATAGATCTAACTTAGAAAATGACCAACCATTAATACAACATTTCAACATACAACATATTTTACTACCTTAGGGGTTGAAATTCTAAAATTCCTTCCTTAGTGGATGCCTACGTCATTATAAGGCATCTACTGACAAAATTTCATGTTTGTGGCCCCAGCTGTATATGCTCAGCGTTGATGAATCAGTCGGGACAAGTAAATATATATTGTATAGATACTAAACCAACCGCACATTTAAAGAGAACTATTTAATAAAATTTCTTTTAGGAGCAATTAATTTCTGCCGGGGGAGCGGTCCAATGCAGAAAAGCGTACAACTCACGGCTAGAGGTAAGAAGAAGGACACCGTGGGGTTTTAGCCGGTTTGATCCCGGCATGCCCCTCCGCCCTTCCCAAGGCGGAGGAAGTCCAAGAGGATTTCCCCACGTTAAAAAAAAAAATAAGGAGCAATTAATTTATATTTATACAATTGTGTACCAACTCGATTCTAACTGGACATAACAAGCATAACATGTACTCTACGGTTAAGTATATTCGTAGATCCGAGAATATACATCCTAGGCTCTGAAGAAGTGCAAAACAAGCGTCCATCAGCACGCAACCACTTACGACGTTATGCTCAACCGGTAACATTATTACTACTATTTAAAGACTATTTATAAACGCAATCCTGGCTTCGAGACACGTTAAGTAGCGAAAATGGAGGAATTCTTTATTAACTGCATACAATTTGAAATGCTGTCTTTCTTTTCATCATTCATTTCGGCCGAATCAAGTCCACTGCTGGACACAGGCCTCCCTCAAAGATCACCACAATGACCGATATCGGTGTAGTGTGCTCATTGGGGGGGTTTTGGCATAATTGCCACGCTTGGCAGGCGGGTTGGCGATCGCAGTTGAGTTGTAAATATATTCGAAGGACGCTGCTGCCCATCCCCCGTCTAATCCCTTAGTCGCCTTTTACGACACCCACGGGATGAGAAGGGTTGGTGCTATTCGTAGCCGGCACCACACGGCAAGGCACGGCAGGTGCTGTCTTTGGTTGGGATGTAAAGCCGCACCCTGTACGACTGTATTTCTTCGTCCAGTCGATCTGATCTTGGTTTATTGAACTTTCGATATAACTTTGGACTTGTTTACAAATAGAACAGCACTGAATTAACTTGCTGAGAGACACGTGAGCCTGTAATGTTAAATCACATCAGGCTGTCGTCTACGTGCATTGTTAAACACAGTTATTCCAGTGACTACTTTGAAGGAAAATAAATTTGAATTTACAAAATATAAACAAGAATACCGTTAAGACAAAAAAAAGTTGTTATAAACTAAAGATCGGTTCCGACCCTACGACCAAAGTAGACAATACTTAATCCGTGAGCTTTTGTTGGCAAAAGGCCGGATACAGTATATGTGAGTGTGGCGTCGTTACAGATTTTACAAAGTTATTTTACTGCGTGCATCGAAATAATTTTTGATTATAATTGTACGGTAGATAAAATAAAATAACTTTTTAAAATCTGTAACGACGCCTATCACCTTAGTCATCCTGCGACTACGAACCCTGCAAAGTGTTCGAAACGTCAGGAAAAACAAAAATCTAAAATATACGCGATAGAATCCGTTTAAAAGTGTTTTATTATAATGTGTAATACTCGCGAAAACCTAAGACATTATTACTGCTATAAACTCTACAGTGACACATTTTACCATTGTAGCTTAGCATCCTCAATTTCAACGTCAATTGTAACCAATACATGTGGAACATATCGCCGACCTAAATCTGCCACAGTATCTTTATCCCATTCTATTCACTGCACCCGTATGTCACGACCTGTTTTGGTAACGTATTCAGTTCTTTTGCATAAAGATTTCTATCGGAGTGGAACAGCGACACGGGGTTTGAGTAATATATGTAATGTCACCCTCATGATATGATGAAACCGGACAAGGAATTAGATTACTTTTGGATTTTGGAAAACTATGGGTGTTCTCTCTTTAGTTGTGCGTGTCATCAAAGGCGAGGAAGGTTCTATCTAGAGAATGGGTCTTTTGCCAAAAACAACATACTGCGAACGCCAATCCAGAAGGATGGTAGACGTGGTGGTTATGGCTATGTCTCTTATGACCTGAATCATTCTAGCGGTCACTGTAATTAACTGATGTATGATGGGCGGTAGCGCACCTTACAAAGGGTATATGTCCAACAGTGATAAAAGTGATCGCTATGTTCTTTTTTTTTCAGCCACTACACCAACCGTGCCGTCAACGTATGTTGAATTATGCCTATTCCAATGACGAACGAAGTTTAATGTATGAATTAAAATGTGCGGACCAAAGGACCAATATTTTTGCCCAACTTTCCGCATAAAAGTCAAGTTTCAGACCATCACCTGGAAGCTCCATAAATGTTTTTTTGTAGTACGTATTTTCATATTCCCCGATCAGGTCATAGAATAAACAACTTTCTAACCACTGTATCCCTGACATACTTCCGATTAGTCTATTATCCTTTCCAACGCGTCCTCGAGACGCCCTGATGGATTATTCGATAAATTATTATGACGTCAAGTTGCGACTCCCGCAAGGATTCAGTAATACAATTTATATTTAATCAAACTTATTTGCTATTTATTATTAACTTCTTAGTAAAGTTAATGTAGCGACTCAAAACAAAACAAAACTTATCTTTTGTATTGGATACTTGTCTGGTCTACTTACTATGTACCTGTATATGTGTTTAAAATATATAAAAAATCGTCATTCTCATTAGCTGCGGCCTTAAAATTTCCATAATAACTGATCTGTCATGTTACCAGAAATTATCTTACTCAATGCTTGTCAAATTTAATATTATACAGAATAATGCAGCTCTCAATCGCGTGTCTAAACGAATTAGCGACTTGAATATGTGGTCATTTTAAAATTTGGTCCTTGTTCATGTAGTCTACCGTATTAACATAATACAATCTTATTTTTAACTCACGTTATCGCCTTCAAGCTACCGACGAGCTTGCAATGCTATTTTATTAATGTGTATAACCGTGAATAAAAATATTACCCGTAATTTCTTATGAAATTATGATGGAATTACATAATTACTTATATATACATCCCATTATAAGTACTAGATAATATGGAGTGAAAGGATTGAGAGCGCGTTCCTTCTATGGACAGTGGCCATACTGCGCTTACCAACCCGCCTGCCAAGCGTGGCGCGTACTGGCAAATTGTCCCCAATTGTATGTGTTATCGCCAACAATTCTATAGTGCATAATATTAATATTATAATATTTTAGTAGTAATATGTTTGAAATTTTGTTTATATCTTAATTTTAATCATAATTTTATTTATTTTTTGTTCATCTGGTGGCACCTACTGTTTATATATATTTATGTTCAACCTGCGGATAATGTAGTGGGCCGCAACATTACTCTATATAGTTTGTTACCTCTATAGCCTATTTATTGTGTTGTGGCTGTTTATTATCCCTCAATAAATAAAATAAAATTATAACATATTGTGGAAATCTATGGCAGAGGCCTTTGTTCAGTAGTGGACGTCCTTTGGCTGCTATCATGATGATGGTCAGGTATAAGACCTCTACCTAATTACCTAACATAACGCAACTAAAGGTAAAGTAATTTTTATAACTGAGTCATTGGCTACGTCATACACTTCATATGTATTAATGGTGAAGTCAGATACAGATGCATATTGCACAGATATGTGTTATATGGACATTCTAGGCTAGTTGCATCACACATCAGTATTTTTAATGCGTTTATGTGTGTATGATTTATGTATGTGTGATTTTCTCGTGAACGGTTATTTCCTAACTTGAGTCGGTTCTAACGTTTCTTGAAATTCTGTGTATTATTGTAAATATAGGTATACTAGTGTAGTGTGTTGTCCCGATTAAGAATATAGCACCAGACTCATCTGCTCCGGGGAATGTCGTTAACTAGTAGAGACTAAGAGACACCGGGGCAGCAGCGACGCTTCTGTAAAAAAGCAGCCATTTTAGCGCTCACCAATCCGCCTGCCAAGCATGGCAAGCAGTACTGGCAAATTCCCCCCAAAATGACGAAACACGGCATGCTTTTTAGTAAAATGTGGTGTACAACTTTATTATCTACCTCATTAACGGCCGGAATTGATAATAAAGCTAATCCAAAATGTTTAGATTTAAGATTTTGTACTTCATCTGTTTTTGTGTTAGGATCACATTTAAAACACAGACAAATCCTTGATCCCAAATCCAAGGATTTTGGATTAGATTGATTATTAATTTCAGCCGTAAGAATGGCTGCGTTGGGTTAGACGATTGAGGGATTGTAGCAGGTACATGTATATTATTTGCGAACGAACGGTTGGCGAATTTTTGAGACTTTTCCCCTTCAAAATCTTTCGTTATAGGAATCTACAGGGTAGGTCCCTGTGTTCAGTGGCTCTAGTGTGACCATACGAGGAACTGGAGCCTCCCTTAGGTGCCGAAGATACCGCTCCTGTGGTTTTAGCCGGTAGGAGTCCGGCATACCCCTTCGCCCTTCCCCGGGGCGAGTTCATGAAGAATTTCCACTGGGCACCAATAAAAAAAAGGTCCCTGTCCTGAAATAGTTATTTGAGGGCTTTGAATGGAAGTTCATTATTTAAGCTTGTATCTGTAACTATATTTAGTGGTATGTGCTTTTCTAACAAATTTGGTATTAGTTCAGTGCTAAATTAATATGAATTATCTATGTAAATAAAATATTTACTGTGCACTTTGTTCACCGACCAATGTGAAACAATGTAATGATTGTAATTGAATTCATTATTGTTCTAATAAAGCTGTTTCTCATTATCTAGAAAAAACATTGACGTGCGAATTTGAGAAATTCGTTAATACTTATTTAATTGCTTTAACCTTGACTCTGTTTAATATCAATTAATTATAACCTAAGTTGTTATAGATCATAGTTTTACGTATTATGATAGGTATATGTTATTTTGTTAGCAGATCAGATTCTTCCTTTTTTTTTTTTTTTTTTAAAACATTGCCCCTGTAGATCATACAAATATTTGTTCCGTGTGGGAATCGAACCCACGACCCCGAACGCACCGTCCATCCTGGGGAAGGCGGAGGGGCGCGTCGCACTCTAACCTGCTACAACCACCACGGTATTCTTTTGATCTATCTTAGGTCGGGGTGCGGGATTCCCTCATGTATTTAGCGCACCGCCGACAGGTCTTGGGTAACCACCCTTTCTAGTCCCGACTCCCTATGCGGCCTGACCCAGCCGCACAATACTCTAGACAGGCGCGCTCGGAACACGGCGCACCGCGTTCTCGAGCCTATCTATGATCGGGCGATGGACTCCGCCTAGCCCGCCGCCCGTAGACCTAACTTCATGGGGCCGAAGACCGGGAACTAGAATACGACTCAAATAAAACACATTATAGTCGATAACATAATTAGCTACAAAGTAAAAACATATATGAGCGATACTTCGATAATTACGGCACAGTTGGCACAGCGACAAAGCTTGGTAGCGTAGCGGGTACGTTCGCACGCAATATATATTTATAAGGTCCTATAGTGCAAGTGAAATTTATCTGTAAACAGTAACCTAGATACAGAAGAATTCCTAGGAGCTGGGAATAGTTTATATAAAATAAATTTACACAAAACAGGTCGTGCTCTCCAGGAAAAACAATCAGTAACTTATGGGCTGTGTTATTTTCAGCCAGTATTGTTTCATCATTTCGGCCGAATGAAGTCCACTGCTGGACACAGGCCTCCCCCAAAGATCACCACAACCACCGATATGGATGTGTTGTGGGCTCATTGGGGGGTTTTGCCATAATCGCCACGCTTGGCAGACGGGTTGGCGATCGCAGTTGAGTTGTTAATGTACTCGGAGGACGCTGCTGCCCAACCTCCGGCTAATCCCTTAGTCGACTTTTACGACACCCATGGGAGGAGATGGGGTGGTGGCATTCTGAGCCGGCACCACACGGTATACTATTGTTTCCTAGTAGGATAATTCTCTTTTTCCTCAAATATCCCGTGATAAATGCTAACAATGTCGCTACTTTATGAGTTTATACAGGCTGTTTGGGAGATTGGAGCAAACTGCCTGAAGGGGATGATATCTTTGACCATTTAGAACATAATAGGCTAAACTTGACTTAGGCTAAGTCTGTCCCATTTTTTAAAATTTATGATGTATTATTTTAGTATTGAAAAATTATAAAAATGGGACAGGCTTCTTCTAAGACAAGTTTAGGTTCATCATTTCGGCCGATTAATATGTTCTAAATGGTCTAAGATAGCATCCCCTTCAGGCTTTGCACCCATCTTCCAAACCAGTCCTGTCATAAATACATGTATTGCCACGCAATAAATGTTATATACAGGTTGTCCAGTAAATAGCACGACATACTGCAGGGGGTGAGAGCTTGGTCAATACCTACCAAAAAAAACACAATTTATGTTCAGCAAAATCTTACGGATTTACAATAGTACAAAATTTTCCGAAATATCGAAAAATCTCTACCTTGATACAGATTTTTAAGCATCTCGTAATGAAAAATTCCTTTTCTGGTTTTTTTTTACCTCAAATTATTTGTGAATAGTTACTTTACTCATTGATAAGTCTTTATTCTATTAAAAACTAAAATGTTTTCAAGAAATACAATTTTTATTTAAATTTTCCCAGTACAATTTTCTTATCGGAAAATTTTGTACTATTGTAAATCCGTAAGATTTTGCTGAACATATATTGTGTTTTTTTTTGGTAGGTATTGACCCAAGCTCTCACTCCCTGCAGAATGTCGTGCTATTTAATGATAATAATAAATAGATATATTATGAATAAAATGTAGGTAATTCTGATACATTTGAAATAGTCACGTAACCGACGCCGCGCCGGAAGTAACTGATATGTTGTTTTTCTTTAATTGCCGACTATTATAGAGTTCATACTGTCATGTCATTTTACCTTGTATGTTTTTTTATCAGTAATGGCTGCGTATTATGGCCTAGTTAATGCCTGGAAACAAATAAATAAATCACAAAGTAAAATTATCCTGCATCGAGGAAAACGGCTGTCATGCTAATTTCAGCCGACGTGCGTCATATAAAATATAGAGATAGATAGCAGTTTAGGTATATTCCTTAAACTTGTCACTATTATACCAGATACATTTTATTCAGTACTAGATATTAGCTTCCCCAATATATTGCCAAAGCAAACGACGTTTTTCGAAGGATTTTTGGCTAAGAGAATAAGATGTGTAGCACCCGTATCCAAGAATACCAAGTCAACAGTCGACACTGTAAGTTTTACGGCTGTATCTTGGACGTGTTTATAAGACACAAAACTCACACGCAAATATAGACTTTAACAAACGTTTGCCCCGAATCGAACCTGTGCCTCGCAGAACAGGAAGGGACGCTCCGTTACAGCACAACACATTAGGTTAAATTGATTGTTGACGCAGTATATATCTGATATAATAATAAATTTCTACTTATGCCACAACGTAAATGTCAAATACAAACGACTTTATTAGCAATGTCGTTAAATGCCTGGAAAGAGCAGACGCGGTTTGAAAGTTCTTTTGTTACATTTATGTGAGAGGAGGTCACACTACGGGCGGGTGAGTACATCTCATATATCGCTGTCGCTTCGAGGAGGTAGATGGGTCATCGCGCTCAAGGAATGAGCCCGGCATGGCAGGCTGATTCGCTCCCGTGCGCGTGTCATGTTTTGTGTTGTCAAACAACCACTAGTTACTCGTTTAAAACTGTTTTATAAGTTTAACCGTACCCTGGTAGGGGACGACTCGTAGAAATGATTTTGATTGCGTTGTCACAATTATTATTTTTCCCTGACTTTTATGTACTATCTCCTTAATTATGGTTTTATATTATACAGAGAAGAACTTCTTAGTGTGATCTTACGAGGACCTGGAGCCCCCCTTCGGTGCCGAAGTTGACCGCTCCAGTGGTTTTAGCCGGTAGGAGTCCGGCATACCCCTTCGCCCTTCCCGGGGTGAAGGAAGTTCCATGTAGAATTTTCACTGGACATCAATAAAAAATAAATAAAAAAAGGTGTCGACACAACAACTTCGACTGATAGGACCTGTGGCGAAGAATGTCTGTAGATAGGTATATTCAATTCGCGTGCTAAAGGATAGCTCATATTATTCAGATGTCTAAAACGGTACATAACGACTACAGCATCCCCAGTCTCAAATAAATTCACTTCAGCGCACACTAGAAATGGTCCTGAGTGTCGCTTCTGCATGCTTGTGTCGCGCACGCACTGGGCCATTTAAATCGATATGGTAAACTATGGTAGTGTAAGATGATATTGAAGGGAAATAGGTACGTCGCTTCCAATCATAATTAAGGACGAAGATATGTTTACTGGAAATAAGATACGAGAATTAGCAGATCTAGAAGCCAACCCCTACTATGGCATTTTACTCATATTAGCTAGAATCTGTATTCATCAATACTAAAAAGCTTTTAGAATAAACAAAAAAGCGAAAGTAATTTGTAACATGCCTCAAAAGAACTTGTCAAAGCAAAATTCCAGGCGACCATTAAGGACATTTTTAAAAGTAATTTCCTTAGTTTTACCGTCTCAAGTATTGTAAAGTTTTTAGTGGTAATAACGGGCGTCGTTCATTACACGTACTTTTACTTTCACCGCCGCTACAACAAAGCGACAAGGGCGCGGGACTCTATTCAAACGCTCAATGTAACGTTATTTTGTTTGTTATCTAATTACTACGCCGTTAAATTGTTAAGAAAAGGATTTTTGTTACATTTTGTTATTGTTAGTGACACGCGTCCTTCCAAAGCTCCGCCTACGACGGACCGTGGCCTTATAGCAAATGACTTCTGTAACTAATTCGTTTACATCACAAATGTTCGAAACGAGTCATAGCATGGCAAATATTGAAAATAAATAAAACTTTATTTGTTTTAAAAATGAACAAGTTATTTTTCTGTTCAATGCATTATGTATTTGAATTGTATGTAAAGTAATCAGTAAGTAGTAATGTCTTCGGTTACCGCGATTATTACTCGTCATAAGAAAACATTTTTAAACGGATTCATCATCATCATCATCATTTCGGCCGAATGAAGTCCACTGCTGGACACAGGTCTCCCCCGAAGATCACCACAACGACTGATATGGCTGTGCTGTGGGCTCAATGAGGGGTTTTGCCATAATCGCCACGCTTGGCAGACGGGTTGGCGATCGCAGTTGAGTTGTTAATGTATTCGAAGGACGCTGCTGCCCATCCTCCGGCTAATCCCTTAGTCGACTTTTACGACACCCACGGGAGGAGATACATCGCGTATATTATATATTTTATTTTCCTGACGTCCATTTCGTAATTCTAACCAACTTCTTGCCCCACAAAAGGGTCACTGCTTTTTTAAAACACCTAAATTCAATACGCAGTAAAATTGAGTTTACTATGGAATTGGAGGATAACAAATCCTTCGCCTTTCTTGACATACTTGTCATCCATAATCCTGATCATTCTGTTAATCAGACTGTGTAGGAAGCCTGCCCATACAGACATGTACAGTTAGGGTGAATCTCTCCACCATCCTTGTCAAGTAGCTACCGTGGCTAAATCTTTGTTACAGAGAGCACACGGCATCTGCGACCCCGACCATATCGGGGGAGCTTCACCATGTGAAGGAAGTTCTCCAAGTAACAATTTGAGAGCGTCATAAAATACTACACTAAAAAACATCAAGACTCTGTGAGTGATTACAGCGTGCATCTAAATAACTGTTATTTGGAATTGTACGGTAGATGAAAAAAAAACTGTAACAACGCCTCTCACCTTAGTCATCCTGCGACCACGAATACTGCAAAGTGTTCGAAACGTCAGGAAAATCATAAATCTGTAATATACGCGATGTAATCCGTTTAAAATTGTTTTATTATAATCAGCGGGTATCTTTATTTACATATGTATTTTGACATAATTTTCTAACCAAACTATCTACTCAAATATAAGATTTATAAAATTCAGAACCAATAGGACCAAACAAAGTCCAGCTAACAAAACATATTACAGCACAAAGCATGAAACGTAAACTTGCATCGCCGATAATTATAGCCCAAGCTCAAGAAAGTTCAAAGAAATGGTAAATCAAAGAATTGAATCCCTAGAAACAGACGGGTGCGCAGGCGCATCTACCTGCGTCAGGCCACTACTGCGTACCGTTAGATGAAAAAAAGGCCATTGTAGCCCCAGGCTGTTGCCAGGGAAGCAAAGGGTGCAGCGACTAGTGGGCTGACCTTATAGGTGATTATTTTCACTAAGAATATGTTTAAGAAAGTAAGACGAAAAGGTAGAGGGTTCTCTTGAAATTTAAAGTTAAAAATATAATTTGAAGTGATAAAATTAAGAAATCGATTTCTATAATTTAGCAAAACATCCATGTGGTGTTCGGATTAAGAATATACCGCCACTCCATCTCCGTGGATGTTGTAAAAGGCGAAGGCGTCTTATGGCTGATTTGATGATAATGACGTAAAACGAGGATTTGACCATTAAACCAGTAGAGACAGTACAGTATAAGCTAATAATCTATATAATAATACGTGAAGGAAAAACTTTATACTCCTTTTAAATAGAGTTGCCAACCGTCCTGTTTTCCCAGGACATGTCCTAGTTTTTGTAGTGTCCTGGGATGTCCTGGATAGTTTTTAAGCAGCGTCCTGGGTTTTTGAAGCGCCCTGATAAGGTCATGAATTTTAAAATTCGCGCGCCACTTTTACAATTCTTACGTTACAGGCGGCCTCGCGAGTGTTCGCGCTGCCGCGCTGCCGTGCTGTTTTAAAACAAAGGTGCAACGTGCCACTCGGTGATATCTCTTTCTCTCTACTATTGTCGCGCAGTGCTCTCTCTTTCTTCCCTTGCTTGCATTAGACATACAGAGTTATCCAGCCAGCTTACTATTTAAGTCTACTAGTTAAGCCTTTTTTTCGGCAATTGAAAAGCTATTGAAATACCATGAGCCATTAAAAGGATATTTTTTTAGTTTAGATAAACGTCCAAAGTACATTACGCAGTTTTATATCAATGAGTGCCGAGGGTTACCTGTACCTCGGTCATTCAGTAATGGCGATAATTCACACAAATATTGAAAGAGTGGAAAGGAAAGTTTTGGGCAAATTTATTTCATTACTAGAGGAGAGAATAAGAGACAATTTTTGTCCTCTAAGAGTAAGGACAATTTTAAAAAAGGTGCAAGACGAAGGAAGAACTCGGAAAAAATTTCAACTAAAATTAATGATTTTTATAATGAAATCAATGACTATTTAAAAATTTGGATTGAACCATTTGAGGATCTAAAAGTTTTCCACTGGATTGATCTAACAGGGTCTGATTTGCTAGATTGGAGCAACATTGAAAAATCTATTGTCTTTATAAAAGATCACGGCATTGAAATTAACGATGAAAAATTAATTGACGAATGGGTTAATGTGAAAAATGTTTGCACAAATTTGAGTCCCACTGAAAAAGACGACAGGTTAAACGCCTTGTGGCTAACATATTTCAAGCAATGTATTTAGTATACCGGGTCATAACGCTAATTTCAAGAGTCTTTTCTCTCATACATTCACAGTGGTCAAAAGAAAGAAATCGGTTACTGCCAACAACAGTAGCTGCAATCATCAAAACTATCTATAACAGATATGAAGTATGACCAATTTTATGATTATTTGATAACTCAACCGAAAGACAGACTCATACTGAATGAAATTGGTGGGGTTGAAAAGTATAGTAAAAATAAATAATTTTGTAATATAAAAATGTATTAAATACTACTTTTATTAAATAATATGATTATGATCATTACTTGAATTTAATTTAACCAATTTTTACTTTATATTAATTTAACTATTGCAACTCTATTACTAAGTCCTGTTTTTAAACTGAATTGTCCTGGTTTTTCCAACTTGAAATCCTAGTCTTTTGAATTTGGGGTTGGCAACCCTACTTTTAAAGGACATTGCGCGCACGGAGGAGTGTGGGATTTGGCATAGTTAAAGTTCATATGGAGGAGGATGCAGAAAGTTGCAATTTATGCATACTAGGTGTTACAAAAACATTAAATTACATATTATTTTTATGAATTACGGTCGACTGGGCGACCACTAGTTATAATAAAACTACAAATCAAGCAATTATTGATTATTTTGTTAAGACAACGAAGTCATTTACATAATAGAAGATGTAGCAAGAGCCGTGAGTTTGAAGATGTTTTTAATTAATTAATTAATTTGTTTATTTCTCACCACAATAAAAATTACAGTATTATTCAAATTTACTGTGGGAGACTGGTGCCTAAACAAGGCTGAAGCCTGTATCTCAGGTCACCAGGCCTTCCACCCCAGAAGTCCAATTTTGCTCTGTCATGAACTGTACCAAACGATTTCTTTTTCATTTGCTTGTACTTCGTGTATCTGATTCCATCAAGTTGTTTCCTCTTGTTAAAGTTCTGTTGAATACTCTTCCAATAGGTTGATATAACTTTATCAGGCCCCGATACTGTTGATTTTGTCCTTTATAATCCAGTTATCATCTTGCATCCAAATATTTTAAATCTCTTTGCTTGCATCCCATGAATGCGGATTTTCGCTGCAGACACCATCTTGATAACAATAAACTCGTTGTTCTAATAAAATGTGCATATTATGTTTAATTTACAGTTAAAGGTACCCTAATACAAATCCGTGAAATTACGACAGCTGTGCGATACATTCGTGACATGTGTGAGAATCCTTAAAACTTTTTGTATGATAACAATGTAAAGCGGATAATTTGACGGATTACAATACATCTAAGTATAAACGGGGACGTAATATAAGAGTTTATATCCCATCATTTGAAATGAACAATATATGTAGTGTTGAATTACGACAGCGACCTAATTGTACAGAGACAGATTACAGTGTTTACGTACTTAAAAGAGAAGTAAAATAGTCTGTCTTTAAATCCTTGCGTAAACTAGAAACTATAAAGCTAAACACGGAAAGAAGCAGTCCTCATTCAAGATGCAATAAAAACAAATTGAAATGCCTACAATACCCAAAAAGGGATCTTCTAAATATTTAGACAAATATTTAATGGTTGCATCAATAAAAATGCTTTATTTTGTGAACCCCTACAATGTGTTCTACGCGCAAGTTCGAGTTCAATCAATCATGTCAGTCTATAGCAGTCCACTATTGGACAAAGGCCTCTCCCTAGTTGCGCCACAACATTCGGTCCTCTGTCTTCTGCATCCAATCTATCCCAGCAGCCTTCTTTAGGTCATCGGTCCATATATACGGTCCATACAGCTGGGGGGCGCTCCACATCCCGTTTCCCGATTTGCGCTCTCCACTCAAGGACTCGTCTGCTCCGATGGCCATCGGTCCAGCGATAGACATGGTCAGCCCACTGCCTCTTCAACGATTTCTGCAAACTATGTCGGTGACTCTAGTTCTTTTCCGGATGCCTGCGTATCGTATGTATTTATGTCGAGTTGGTGCAATCTTCATTTTATGTCATCATATCGGCCATACAACTTCCACTACTGAACAAAGGCCTCCACCATAGATTTCCACAAATTCACTATTTGTCATCATATCCGGGGAATTTGCCAGTACTTACCACGCTGGGTAGGCGGGTTGGTGAGCGCAGAATGGCTACTGTTATACAGAAAGGACGCTGCTGGGGACTCTAAACCAGAGAGCCATCTTAGTCGCCTTTTACGACCTCCACGGGAGGAGATAGAGTGGTGCTATATTCTTAATCCGGGCACCACACGGATAATTTTGTGTACGTATATTTAATAAACAAATGTTTCTTAATTATGAACTTTTGCCAAAAATGTTATTAATACCACCCATAATTATAAACTTGAGGATCATAAACTTGATCGTAAGTATGTAATTAGATTTGGCTTGATATTTGACAGTCAACGATCTTT
This sequence comes from Diloba caeruleocephala, assembly GCA_947459985.1. NCBI lineage: Eukaryota > Metazoa > Arthropoda > Insecta > Lepidoptera > Noctuidae > Diloba > Diloba caeruleocephala. The sequence continues at coordinate 26,199,421 of OX381608.1, read as the reverse complement.
TCGCGATCATAATGCTAAAAAACGAAAACTTCTCGACTTTGTAGCCAAATTTACACACAGAGTACTACTACCCTGTAGTAGGTACAGACACGTCATGGAGGAATGGCTGGAGAAGCGGCATGGCGCCCTCACCTTCCCGATGACGCAGGTGCTCTCGAACCACGGGTGTTTCGGGAAGTACCTGTGTCGAATAGGCCGAGAAGAGACGCCCGGTTGTCTTTACTACAGAGAGTGCCCAGAGGACACGGCGTAAAACACGTTGGAGGAGTGCCCAGCTTGGGCACCACAGCACCGTGCTCTCGTCGCGGCGGTCGAAGGGGTCACCTCTCACTTCCAACCATGGTTCAGTCCATCGCCCGGAGCGAGAGCGCGTGGGATGCCGTCGCCTCCTTTTGCGAGGACGTGATGGAAGCAAAAGAGCCGGCAGAGGGGGACGGGAAGTGACAACCTCTGATCGCCACCGCAGAGAACGCAGCGGACGCGAGCGCCGGAGGAGAGCGCTGAACGAACGGCCACCATGAGGAGCGGTCTGCGAGCTACGAACTAAGGGCAGTCAGTCATCTGAACAGAAACAGGCCTGAGATGCGCGTGTTCTGCGCGCGCCTCTCTGAGGGTATGAGTGGCCTGCTAGGTCGCACAGAGACGGGGCCCGTCAAACTGTGACGGGCCGATACCTGTTGGGGGTGCGGTCTAATGCTGACAAAGACCACACCCAGAGGTAAGTGGAAGGACACCGTGGAGTTTTAGCCGATAAGAGTCCGGCATGCTGCTCCGGCCTTCCCAAGGCGGAGGAAGTCCATGAGGATTGTCACACGACAAAAAACAAAAAGGTGTATTGTAATACTATTCAATGGCATGGTCACCTTGTTACGCAGGACACTCTATTAAACTGAAATCATAAAAAGGAAGTGCGTGGAATTGATTCCTTACTTAAATCTTGTAACGGAGCGTGCCATTACATTCAAAGAAATACCCCTTTATGTACATCGCAAACAACAAGACTTGACAAGCCTTCATTAGATCCTATATTCTGCATTGGATTCCTCCACTTTGTTTACCTCTTTAATATTATCACCAGGCATAACACCTTATCGCCGAAAGCATTGGCGAGTCACGGTCTTTAGGAGAAATGTTGCTTAGCATATCTTAGAAAGTAGTTTATTTTTTGCAAGTAGAAGTATTTTTGCTCTTTTGCTTAAATAGTTTGTAGGCTAATAACGTAAAATTATATATCATGTTGTGCAGTTATGCTTCGTACAAATGCCAACACAACAAGGGTCTCAATCCTATAACTTGTACGAATCTCATTGTGTTATTACTGTTATATCATGCCTTGATTGTTAACTATTGTAACTGCCTTAACAAATAAACAAATTTCAGTTAATTTTAAAGTTTCTCGTCGAGCCGAAATCTTTTCATCCTCTTCAAAATGTGATATATTTCGCGAACCTATAATTTGGAATTCAACACATGCTGCAAAAAATGTTAACTCCTCCATCAGATTCCGACAGCATTCCGTTATAAAACTCCCGAAACACGATCGACAATACAAGATTCCTGTTCAATTGGTGCACACTGCGCATGAGTCCCGATCGCGCCCATTGTCACCCGCGCACCTGCACACGCATTTTAAAAGTTACGGTTAGATATTTTTGCCAAATATTTTATTTTCGTCGTGGGAACTGTACTGTGGCTTTGAATGGCGCTTTTTATGGTTATTCAAGTTAAAATGGTGCCCAAACAACAATTTTTTTCAAAGTAATAATATGTAAATGTTAGACTGTTCAGGGAAACATTAAATCATCAAATTAATATAAACAAGTCTACATAGTCCTGCTAGAAAATATGAAATAAAACAAAAAATATAATAATGAAGGATTGCATGCGGTTGGTTGAGCGCATTAATTGCCTTGATTAAGTTTACAAATGCATTTTATTTAGTTTTAATACTGAGAACCTACCAACGGGAGGAAACGAAATATCTAATTACTTTCAAGCTAATTCACAAACGCAAAGGGATGGCTTATCTATATCACATTGTCCAAAGAATCCATTGCAGATATTATCTGCCACTACCCGTCCATTGTTTGCGGTACTAATTATACCTAATACCTTCAACAGCCGATGGTACTGGTGACATGCGATTAAAATTTCAGGTCAGTATCTAGGACAAGGCCATTTTTGTGGAGAATTTGTTTGTGTTGTCGATCACGGAATAACGCGTAGAATGGATCAGTTTGGGTTACGCGTGTTCGGAGTAACAACTTAATTTCAAAAGAGAGTCTCCAAAAGTGCTCCAAAAAAAAAAAAAAAAAAAAAAGCATTCCAATTGTGGTGACTACTGGCAAATTTCCCTCAAAAGACGACACACGACATGAAACCATCGTCGTGGAAATCTAAGAAGGCCTTTGTTCAGCAGTGGACTTCCTTTGGCTGATATGATGGCTGATGATCATGATGGTGTCACCAAAATCAGCTTATGCCTATACAAGAATCGTCGAAGCATACAAAGTCGTTCTTTAAAAGCACTTTATATACGTCTTTATTTGCGTCCCAACCCTTGGCATTTGGAAAATGTCACATAGATCGTTATTATTTTTATCGTTTTATTTTTGTAATGCCTGCCCTATATTTTATGATTATATGGCCTTAAAAAGTAGCACACACGATCGTATATGGTGTTTATGATTCAAAGCAAATGCTGCAAAGCTATGACGGTAAACAAAATAGCATGAACTGACACGTAAAAGTGATGTAAATTGCAAATAATTGTACACACCTAATAGTTTTTTTAGTTACTTACATAACAATGATAATTTTTCATTTTACTGTGAAGTCATATAATTTGGAATAACAAAAAAAAACATTTTGACTTAAATTATCATTTCGGCCGAATGAAGTCCACTGCTGGATACAGGCCTCCTCCAAAGATCACCACAACGACCGATATGGGTCTGTTGTGGGCACATTGGCGGGTTTTGACATAATCGCCACGCTTGGCAGGCGGGTTGGCGATCGCAGTTGAGTTGTTAATATACTCGAAGGACGCTGCTGCCCATCCTCCGGCTAATCCCTTAGTCGACTTCTACAACACCCACGGGAGGAGATGGGGTGGTGGTATTCTCAGCCGGCACCACGCGGCAAAGCCAGCATCACACGAGAAGCACTTAAATCGTATGATTGATGAACAGTACAAAATTAAAGGCCACGAACTTTCAAAGACAATGAGGGCATGCCGCTATAGCTGCGGTAGGATTGGCTGGAGAGGCGACATCGACATCGCCACCATCCGGCCGACGCTACTCTCGGGATATGGGTGCTTCGGGAAGTATGAGTGTCGCATAGGCCGAGAAGAGACACCTGATTGTTATCGGACCGCCTAGTGAGGCGAACGCATACAGCGTTCACCTCACTGGCCTGGCCAGGTCGCACAGAGACGAGGCCCAATGTCTAACGGACAGACACCTCACCCCCAGCAGTAGTTCAGCATAAGGTATAGTGAGATTTCAGCCGAGAAGATTCGGAAGGACTTCGGAGGAAGTCTACTAAGACTTTCCAAAGACAAAAAAGTAATAAAGGTTTTGAAGATATCTATACAAATAAATAAAATTGAAGTGTCTGTTTGTAATGTCTAAATAACAGCTTTTTACTAAATGCATATGAAAGTATATACGGTACCTATAACAAAAAAACGATGTATAATTTTTTTTGTCTGTCTGTCTGTCTGTTTGTTCCGGGTAATCTCCGAAACGGCTGGACCGATTTTGACGGGATTTTAGAAATAATAATTAGGGTTCCGCGCGAAAACCATAAAACCCTTGAAGTCCAACATATATATTCTATGTCAAGTGTCTATGTCGAAGTACTCTAAATTTCTTTTAAATTAAACGCGGGTGAAACCGCGGGTCCCAGCTAGTTAATAATAAAATATTATGAATGGTACTTGAATTATTTTTGATCCTTCGAGCCGAAGTATTTAACAAACTATCTACAACAACATTAAAAGTTAATGCGCCCTTACAAATGTCAAGACTTTTAAGCTGGGACATAGTAAATCAATGTTTCAATTCGTATAAGGACACTCCATCTGATGAGCTCACATGCGAGGCCTTGGAATAGGCTATTTTCATACCATACCTATTGGTATAATTAATAAAATGGTTTCTACGTCACGTGACTACGAACACGTTGTCACGTGTACTGGAAGCCTCCCTTGTGTGTTGACGTCACCAACCATATTAGATTTATTTTCCATACACAAGCAATTTATCCTTAACATACCCGCACTCACCGCTAGTTTACAGCTGAATTTCAGAAGGACCCTTACCTGAAACAACATCAGATTGTTTAAATTATAAATTTGGAACATTTGGCGAACCTCCTCGACGTTATCAAAATAATACGGCAAGGATAATAATGTTTGTTTGTTTGTTTTGCGCGAGCTTGCGAAGGACCAGTGAACGGACTGAAAATAGTCGACGTGGGCGATACGGCGCGCGCGAAAATAGCGCCCCACGCGGCGGTATGCGCATGCGCGTCCTATATTTGCGCGGTCGGTTTTACACGTTCCAGTGTACTAATTAAAACCACCCAATAAAAACTTATTATTATAATTACTCTTAAAATATTAACTTAAATATAAAATTAAAAACATAAAAACGAAATCATCATTCATATACCGGTCGTTAAATAAATAATGAACATTTCAGTTGAGATGGATATTTAGGTTACAAGGTCTCCGAAAATGTTTAGAAGCATTCGGGCTTCCGAGTAATCGACGTAAGAAACGAGTGTCTTAACATTTACTGCTGCGCAAAAGAAATATGGGCGGGGCACATTGCTTGTAGAACTGATAGCCGTTGGGGCACAAAGGTTCTCGAATAGAGACCGCGCACCGGAAAACGCAGCGTGGGACGACCTCCAACGAGGTGGACAGACGACCTGGTGAAGGTCGCTGGGAGTCGTTGGATGAGAGCGGCGTCTGACTGCTCGTTGTGGAAATCTAAGGGGGAGTTCAGCAGTGGACGTCCTGTGGCTGATATGATGATGATAAAAAGAAATATTGTGATGGATCGCCACTGCCCGGGGCGTCTGCTTATAAATCTTCAGCTGAGTATTGAGCTCGTGTTAAGATTTCACATACTATAGCAAATTTACATAGCCGCCTGTATCAGCCACTGCAGCAACCGTGCCGTTTGTTTGGTGCTCTACGTCAGAACTGCAATGCGCATGATATCATGATATGAAACACGCTCTAAAGCTTATATATACCACATTGCGTTCATTTTCATGTCATTTATTGATTGAGTAAAACTGCAGGTTGGTATACAATTGGCTCTAGTGTAATCTTACGAGGACCTGGAGCCCCCCTTCGGTGCCGAAGATGACCGCTCCAGTGGTTTTAGCCGGTAGGAGTCCGGCATACCCCTTCGCCCTTCCCCGGGGTGAAGGAAGTTCCATGCAGAATTTCCACTGGACATCAATAAAAAAAAAAAATAAAAAAAAGGTTGGTATACAATTTAGAATAGATTGTGATCAAGGTAACAAAGGTATATAAAAAGAATGCTCTATATTCATTTTGATTGCATCAAGTTCAGGTTGGATTTGAATTTATAAATTTATTTATTCTGGAAGATTCTACTGCGTAATATACTTAACACATTATGCTCGAATACTCGACTACGCCGCGTGTTGAAAATACATTAGATAGCGACTTGTTTTTCCCCCAATCAACAGACAACCAAATGAAAATGCCAACTGTCAGTTTATTTAAGTGGGTAACTACTAACACTCACTGACTTATTTAAACTAAACGTTTGAGACCTTTAAGTATAAACGTGAAGGTCAAAGTTCATAAACCCGAATACTCTAACAATCTACTCAAGTTATTTACGTAGAGAAATGGAAACAAACATTTTAGTAGAAAACATCCGAATTCGATGAAATATATATATTTATTTTTGCGTTTTTAACACATTTGACGTGCAGACATTCCGAAAACTGCAAGTGACGTCACGACGTCGAACCAGCATGGTTATTCTGTAAGAACTCGCTAACAAACTCACTTCTAAATACGCAGTGAAATCTCTAATTTCGTGTTGTTTTTACTACTTTTCACTGCTGATTCACGAGTGAGTTTGCTAGTGAGTTCTTACAGAATAACACTGCAGAACTCGATAAAATCCTGTACAAAGTCGAGCGGTGGTAAACACGATATTTCGGACGTGTGCCGTTGAAAGAGCCGAAAGAGCTTTGTGTAAATTAGCTTCAATATAATTTGCGAAAAAGAATTACGTTTAGTTCTGATTTGCAGTTATACAATTTCTTTGCAAAAAAAGCTTGGAATGCAAGAGTTGTGTAAAAGCGTTTATAACTCTTCAGAGTTCAACGTGAAGATTAATATAATGTAGATTATTAAGTGTATAAATAATATAGCTCTACTCCATCTTCTCTCGTGGATGTCGTAAAAGGCGATTAAGGGACTGAAACCAGAGGGATGGGCAGCAGCGTCCCTTCTGTGATACTGCGCTTTGGTGAGATCCGCCTGCCGAGCGTGGTAAAATGGCTAAAATGAGATCGCAATTGTGGAAGTCTATGGGGAGGCCTTTGTTCAGCAGTGGACGTATTTTGGCCGATATGATGAGATTATTAAGTACTCAATTTGCCAACAAATATATGAGACAATTTGTTCTAGAAAAAAGGTTAATTTATAAAATCTCTTAAAAAAACGATAACATTGCACCCGTCCTCCTGGTTAATTTACAATTCAAAACAATTTCGGCCGTAAGGCGGCTATATAAGTTCGCAGTTTTTTTATTTAAGTATGCTAGAATATTCGATCCCAAGAAATACCAGTAATAACAAGAGGCAACTAAGTTAACGTGGATATTTCGACAGCTTCATAAGTATTTAACATTTCGGGGCCGTAAGCCCGAGTATATGCCTCATCGCACAGCGTCAAAGACATACAACACAAACAATTCAAGTACAGAGTTCAGACATTCTATGAAACCCAGCCACTTCATATTGGTGTCAATTAAATTGGTTTTAATTACTGAGTTACTAGAATTAATCTCATTCGAGGGACGATTGTATGCAAATGCCCGCATCGCATGCGCTTGCGAGGGCAGGCGATCCCCAATAGTACTGGTAGCAATTGATTAATATAGTCTTGCGAAACCCTTTGTTATTTCATGAGTACATTTTATAAAAGGGGAATTTATTGCTTTAATAATGTTGTTGTGAATAACTTAGCAAATCAAATTAGTAAATGGAACAGCCTATCCGAATAAGTTATGATTGAGTCAATATGAGGGCAGTTTATCGACGTATTCCCCTCCACTCTACATTCATTCTCCAATTCAATCTGTACAGAAATCTAGGAGTTACTTAAGTTCCTTTCAACTTCCTGGCGGAGATGGATGCGTGGGTCTACTATCAGACACGCTCCCTCCACCAGAGCGGCGAAAGCGCTCCTCCAAGTGCGTTCGAAAGGTTGAGGCGGCTAGCTCGGCGGCGCGCACTTGGAAAGTGGCGTCACCGGCTGCGGATGCAGTTTTCGACCAAGCGCGTTGTCGAGGCCGTCCTGCCGCTCTTTGGAGTCTGGCTCAGTAGAAGCGCGCGTCACCTACCGCCTGACGCAGGTGCGCACCGGCCACGGTAGTTACGGTGCGTACCTGCACAGAATAGAACGCGAGGCCACGGTACAATACCACCATTGTGATAGCGACCAGGATACCGAACAGCGCACGCTCGAAGTGTGCCCTACGCGGGCGGCCGAGCGGCGGATCCTGGTCGATCGAATCGGGCAAGATCTCTATCTGCCGGCAGTAGTATCGCCTATGTTGGCAAAGCATGAAAACCGGAATGCAGTGGTCTCCTTCTGTGAGAGCGTCATGCTCCAGGAGACCGCGGAGCGGGATCGGGAGAGGGCTGATTCTGCTCGAAGAAAGAGGAGACGGCGCCAGGATAACAACCACCCTGGCGCCTAATTCCTATACGCGTGAAAAACCCTGCTGTCAACTAAGTAATCAGCATCCTGCGCTACGTGTCGCGGGGTCGCTTACATGTATATTATATGTATATAAATAATTGTATCTACAGATAGCTGTTCCAGGTCTGGGTGTCTGTGTATGCGAGATTTATGTCTGTAAACTGTACCTATGACACAGGAGAAATCTTAGTGTGAGTTAACGTTTATAAACTGCACTCATCATAATCATCATATCAGCCATTTTTACGTCGTCGTCCACCGCAGAACAATGGCTGCCCCCATAGGTTTCCACAAATGTGTTGTAATTTTGGGAGGTGTTTCGGGTTGGTAAGCGCTGTATAGCTGTGCCACATAAGAGACGCTGCTGCCTATCCCTCTAGTTTGGAGTCCCTTAGTCGCCTTTTACGACATCCTCGGGAGGAGATGGAGTGGTGCTATATTCTTAACCACGCGGACTGAAAACTGAAAATTCTACCCATGATACAGGTGAAATCTCAGTGTGGTAAAGAATTATTTAAAAAAAACTGAAAGGAGCACTCACCTATTACTCAATAACCTCATAAATAATACGACAATGCGGTTATTATTTGAACAATGGGCAATTAAATGTTAGTGTGTGCCTGAGCATATCCCCGTGTCAATTAAGCATGGCGTCATTACGACCAAATGCGTGTTGACACCATTGGAGCTGCATACAATGTTAAAGACACGCTTATCAGGCCATTAGCAATTTTTCCTGGTCTTTCTTTCATTTTCGTTTCATACAATCACGAAATCGTTTCCTCATCATGATATCAGCCAAATATATTATATAATATTGTGGGGCTGCACAAAACAGTCCAATATATTAATTATACAACGACTTCATAACAAGGTACTGATGTCAATTGTAAATGCACCTTGGTATCTAAGAAATGACGATCTCCATCGAGACCTTAAAGTCTCTACTTTAAGGTCCCGATGGAGATCCATTCGTCCATTAAAGTAATTATAAAGTACGCGAAAGGTCCCGAACGTAGATTTCTTTATGATGTGAATCTGGAAGCAGTCCAGGGTTTTGACCACGCGGACATGGAAGACTCAAAAGAACAAAATCGTTCGACTTAGTGTTTACTGATAGTGAATAATTGTAATGTAGTGCTAGTGCTACCTATAAAGAACACATGAACAAAGTGACTTCGCCTTAATAGAGACAATAAGAAAAGTACTATTGGACACATCTATACAAATAAATAAAATTGAAGTGTCTGTTTGTAATGTCAGAATAACAGCTTTTTACTAAATGCATATTCAAGTATATACGGTACACATAACAAAAAAACAATTTTTATTGTCTGTCTGTCTGTCTGTCTGTCTGTCTGTTTGTTCCGGGTAATCTCCGAAACAGCTGGGCCGATTTTGACGGGACTTTCACTAGCAGATAGCTGATGTTATAAGGAATAACTTAGGCTACTTTTATTTTAGAAAAGTAATTAGGGTTCCGCGCAAAAAAAAAACCTTGAAATCCAATATATATATTCTATATGTCAAGTGTCTATGTCGAAGTACTCCAAATTAGTTTTAAATTAAACGCGGGTGAAACCGCGGGTTCCAGCTAGTTCTTAATAAAGTACAGTTTATTAGTTTAAGTTTTAATTAAATTACTTATTAGCCTAATTACAAGGCTAGATTGTAATAAGATCAGGGTGCATTCAATGATGAACTACAGGATGAAAAAGCCAAAGATCATCTACTGCTGAACAAAGACCGTAGATTTCCACTGCTGAGCGCTGTATGACTACTGTTGCACAGAAGGGAATGCTGCCCATCCCTTTTTGGTTTAAAATCCCTTAGTCATCTTTTGCAACATCCACGGGAGGAAATGGAGTGGTGCTGTATTATTAATACACACCACATTTAATAATTTACATTATATTGGTCTTCACGTTGGACTCCGGAGACTTAACAACGCTTTTACACAGTTCTGGCATTCCAAGCTTGGAATGAGTAATAAACAGCAAATAAGCAGTAGATGTTAATTATTTTCGATTTTTTTTTTTGTTCTTGTTGCCGTCAATTTCGCACTTCCGAATCATCGTGTTCGAGAATGTTAACGACCGTTCCACTTTCTACTCCTCGTAGTGCTATATTCTTAATCCGGGCTTACCCTGTTAGTACCATGAGTAACATCTTTACTGACCTTTCTTTCCACACTCTAAAATGATTTAATTTGAATGAATCATTCATCATCATCATCATCATCATTTCAGCCGTAAAACCGTCCACTGCTGGACAGAAGCCTCCCCAAAAGATTGCCACAACGAACGATATGGGTTTGTGTTGTGTGTTCATTGGGGGATATTGTCATAATCGCCACGCTTGGCAGACGGGTTGGCGATCGCAGTTGAATTATAAATATACCCGAAGGACGCTGCTGTCCATCCGGCTAATCCCATAGTCGCCTTTTACGACACCCACGAGATGAGATGGGGTGGTGGTTTTCTTAGCCGGCACCACACGGCATATCTATCTATATAGACGAATAATTAAACATTATAAACCTACGTAAAACTTATAGTTTTGCTTCTTAACCAGCACTAATTACATAATGATCATTACAAAAGTACTTATTGACCTGATTGAAGAACAATTAACGCCATGAGTACTGCACCGTGTGAAATAAACAACTTTCTGTGATTATGACAAGATTTAAGTATTATTTATCATAAACTATTTGAAAATATTGTAGGAGTCCATTTATTCAGTACATTTTCGTACATTGTTACGCAATGTCCATTTTTTTTATTTATTATCACCTCAAGTATAAATGAAGGTACGTTGTTTCAAATGTTATGTTTATATTTTCTCATAATTATTACAAAAGTAATTCTTAACCTCCGTGCTTTTTTTGGCTAGGACGTGAGTACAACGTTAGTATGCATCTAGTCGTTTGCCAATTCTACGGCTCTTGGATATGTGGATTTAAAAAAATCTCCTTCCCATACCAAATTAGCGACCAGCTTGTAGTGTTCTTTCAGAACTTTTTTCAAATGGTATAATACAAAAGTTGTTATTGCCAGAAGATACACCCCTGAAATAAATACTAACCAAATCTAGCTTTGAGCACATCTCGAGGAGGTGCCTATAAAGCGGTCACTACGCTGGCGGAGGGCAAGCGACTGTTAAGAAGACGGCCTCTTCTCGGCCAATCCTACTCGAAGAAAGAAGAGAGCACCCCCAATCTCTAAATCAAACGTCAATAGGGGACGGCCCCTAGGCTCCCCGCCATAACAGCAGCAGGAAACTCAGACGTGTGGGAGATTGGGGGCGCTCTCTTCTTTCTTCGAGTAGCATTGGCCCTCGTCGTATCTACGAGAGGGTCGTGCGGTCCGAGGCCCTCTACGGGGCGCCTGTATATAGGCGTCCAGCGCTGCCGAACCAAACTTCACGGTTTGCAGCGCAGAGTGGCTATACGGATCGCACGAGGATACCAAACAGTATCCTACGAGGTGGCAACTCTCCTAGCGCGCTTTCCGCCCTTGGACATCCTGGCGGAGACGGATGCCCGGGTCTATGATCAGACACGCTCTCTCCGCCAGAGCGACGAAAGCGCGCCTCGCGCCTGTAAAAATCGGCCCTCGACCGATCCAGCTGTGCGGTCTCTTTCTGGATAATGACCCTCTCATAGAACGACACCACAGCACTCCGAAATTCATACCTTGCCACTATGCCCGTAAGCAGGATCTTACCCGATCTGATTAACCAGGATCCGCCGCTCAGCAGCCCACGCAGAGCACGCCTCGAGGACGTGCTGTGCGGAATCCTGGTTGGCTTCACAGTGATGGCATGCAGATGTGACCTCGCGTCCAATCCTATGCAGGAACGCAACGAAACACCTGTGTCATGCAACCTACTCTACCTAAGTCAAAAATAAATATCTACGGTGTAGGAGTAGGGACAGGTAGGTAAATGCTAAAAGCGTTCTCGGCATGTGCGTATATCTGGGTCAAATAAGTAAGCACGTAAATGCAGGAAGCATTATATATATATAGCTTATACTAAAAGCTGTCCGACAAATAATACAAAACAGTGTTTTACTTCTGTTCAATGTTTTTTTTCTAAATGAAAGAGAATACTTGAGTACCGGATGATTAATTTCCCGTCTGGTTTGCCCCTATTCGTACTTCATACACAGCGATTTATTGAAGAGCAAATACATTGATTAAAGACTTTGCTACTTTTAAATTACATTAAGTGAATGTACACGATTTCAAAACCACCTAGCTCTTGGAAATATGAGATTCTAGAAACGTGGGCACGCCACAACAGCGCTCCCTGCTGACGCAGATACTCTCAGGATATGGGTGTTTCGGCCCTTAGGGAAGTATCTGTGTCAGAAAGCCCGCGAAGAGACGCTAAATTATCACCACGCGAAAACACAGTAGGACACAGCTCAGCACACGCGGTCGTAGATGGTGACCTTTCGCTTTCCAGATGATTCTCTCCATCAAACGGAGCGAGAGGCTAGAAGGGGTCCGACATACCAAGTGACGGGTTGATGCCTACGGGGTGTGTTGCCCAATGCCTAACCCACGAACTCTACATCCCCAGCCATAGGTAAGTAGAAGGAATGGGGTGGGGTTTTACCTGGTACGAGTCCGGCATGCCCCCCGCCATTCGCAGGGCGGAGGAATCAATGAAAACTTGCCTGTGTAGGTATTTAATATTAATTTAATGCCCTACCTATAATGCTTTAATTTAACCACAAATCTATAAAACACATACCTCATGTCGGATGAAGTAGAAGAAATCAAATATAGATCTCATTTGAAGTCGGGATACAATTAAATCAAAGTAGACTGCAAACATAGGACCATCATTGCTTCGGAACTAATATCGGAATTGAATGACCGATGAACTTAGCATTCCAATTACACGCATTTGCTTAGAAAAAAACAAACATTTTGGTAACAAATGTACATGCTTTAATTCTAAAATACAATGTAATTTTGCGGTTGAATAGATATCGTCATTGGATTTTGGCGTTGGTCTTTAATTAGAAAAATATCGCGATGATTGTGCCAATTACATTGGATGAGCTTGTTTACTCACACAGTCTTTAACCACAAAACGATAATACGAAGCGGTTAACCTAAACCGGACCATTTTAGAATAATAACAAGTGCTATTCAAACACTTTAAGGTGATTGAACTAGCCAAGTATGGCCAATTTTGCAAACTGTATACCGTAGTTTTGGGCCTGGTAAAGTTCGGGTAGAAATGCTTAATTTCAAGAATCTTTCGACAAAAGATTCACTTAATTGTTAGAAAATATTAAGGATACCACATGCAGTGGGGTGGGGGTAAACTTAGCGACCGTTGAGACCTGCACTGTCTTCTAAGATTTTTATAGACCAATATCTTTTCTATTTTTAAATGAAAACTAAACTATTTTTAGAGAATTGATATGAGAATCACCATTTCGAAGCGAAAGTAACTGATCCTTGTGGAAATCTACGGGGGAGGCCTTTGTTTAGCAGTGGACGTACGTCGGCTGATATGATGATGGTTTGGAAGTCTAACATAGGTTTTTAAAATAAGGTTCTATTTGAATCCGATAAAAAACTAGATACATAGAACGTAAGCACGCATACAACGGATGCACTTGCACTTATGAGCTACTATATATACACAAGTTGAGGTGTTACCTAGATTGTTATTAAGTAGCTGTGCTGATTATCACGCCGTTCCACTGTAAATTTACCTTGACATGGGTTCGAATAGGATTGGCAAGTTCGAGCAGAAAACTAAGAATGAAACAATATGAAGTTTCTTGCCGGCTCTTCTCCATGAAACCAACTTTACCGAACCTTAACTGTTGATTTTTCGTAAGTCCCTATTAAGCACCTAGGGTCTATATGAAATAAGAACGGTGAGTTTGAGTTTTGAAATGATCTTTTATTTGAATCGTTGTTAAATTCAAATGCTGCCCACATACTGCTGCAGACCTCAGGGATGTGAAAGATAGCATCAGCTAACAAAAGCTCAGTCGTTTGTGAGCATAATTAATTCCTAGTATTGGCATTATGGCGATTTGAATTTCCAAGGCAACATCAAAGTTTCACAAAAAAATAAGACGAGTAGCAACCCTAAGTGAAAGTATATTTTATTGTGACTTTAATACGACTTTTCTATATTCATTTAGTATATTGTGTGGTGTTTAATTATACGCAAATCCTATATAAATTTTCCCCTATTTTCTGTATAAATATTATCTTGTAATAGACAAAAAGAAACATTTTAAAATACTTTGAATGCGGAATGTACACAAACACGAATCCAATGCATTAGTCTCGTAAAAAAATAATGACGTCTGACAGATGTTCATATTTAAAATCGTAAAAATTTCAAAGTCTCCATCACCTTAAACATAGATTTCTTTCGAAATTGAATGTTAAGGTCATGCTATTAATTCCCATGACCTTCCCACACAGTTCTAGTCTGGATAATGACAGGATACCATACGATAATTTGTTGGTAAGCACGACCTAGTTGATGTGTGTGATTATATATCAACTTTTTACCCGATTGAGGCGCACTCCAATTGTGGGAAATATTTTTCACAGACGCAGATTATAGATAAAAATATTTATATACACATTAAAACTAAATATATATACAGACTACTTACCATTAATATAATATTATTAAAAAAATAACAATTCGAAAATATGTTAAAAAGTGGCACATGCCTCATCATCGCTGTCAGCTTATAATGTTCCTAGATGTATATATTATATTTATAAACTCATTTGATTTTCAGTTTATCAACAACAAGAGTACAACATGTGATCGTATTGTTATCATTGTGTGATTTTTTTATGTAGGCAAGTAATTGATGAGTACTGACGGCACGGTTGGTGCAGTGGCTGATACAGTCGGCTGCTGCGCTCTGGGTCGTGGGTTCGATTCCCGCACGGAACAAATATTTGAATGATCTGCAGGTAGTCTGGGTGTATTGTATGTGGAATTTGTGTCTGTAAAACGCACCCACGACACAGGTGAAATAGTAGTGTTAAGTATTAAAAAAAAAACGTACTCAAGATGACAGAACACGTAGCACCTTCCCGTTCAAGTTAGCACTTCTCCCTCCCGTCTATTGCTCGCGCCGGCCCGTGCCGAGCCTGTAGCTGTAAATGTCCCTTAATACAATTTAAATAATACCGATCCAGCTGTCCCCAAAACAATAGCTTGTTATCCCCACCAACGCCCTAAGCCGAGGTCCGTGTCCCGCAGGGGGCGTCCTTAGCGAAAGTTGCTTAGTTTTTAATACTAAATTTAAGCCTGGCTGGAGGCCTCTTTTGGCTTCGCCAGAAAATGACCGGTTAAGCAACCACATTTCCCAGAAATGTATGCGAGAAGCCCAATAAAAAAAATAAAAAAAGTATATATACCAGTTAGTACAGATCGCGGGTACGATCCCCGCACAGAACAAATATTTGTATGATCTACAGATAGTTGTTTCGGATCTGCGTGTTTGTGCATGTGAGATGTATATCTCCAAACATAACCAACGACACAGGAGCAATCCTATGGTGGAGCAAAGTTTTATTAGAAGACAGGAAAAAAATCTGAATATAAAGTAACTATGAATGAGCTCTAACAATAAGCCCTAATTACTCGTATTTCGTCGGGTCCGTGTACAAAAGTCGTCCAAAAGACTCGACTTTAATAATTAGTAATAAGTAGAGTCATACAATTTCAATAATTTAAAAAACTAGACGTACAATATTTCAAAGCATTCCTATCTCTTTCGAGACACCGCGAACTCTTAACCAGTACTACTAAAACCATCTTACCATAAACTAACCAATAATGTAAAAAAGTTCACCATAATAAACCACTAAAATAAGTTGACAATAAGTAGTTTAAGAATTTGAGTATTTTACTTGTTTAAATGACTTTTGTTATCATTTTGTGTATTTGTGTATGTGTGCTTTATTATAAACATTCTCATACAAACTGCTGATAAAGCAGAGATAGCTTAGTGGTTGAACGCTTGCCTTCCATACAGGAGGGTCTGAGTACGATTGAATGTTCGGATTCATGTGCGAATCAAGAATTTGATTATCACTTGCGTTAACGGTGAAAGAAAACATAGTGAGGAAACTTGCACACCTGAGAGGCTCTAAAATGTTCTCAATGGTATGTGTAGTCCGCCAACCCGCACTAAGCCAACATGGTTCTTAGGCCTAACCCTTCTCATCGTGAGATAAAGCTCGTGCCCAGCAGTGGGACAGTAACGGGCTGATTATATATACAAACTGTAAATCAATTTAAAGGATTACTTTTTTTCATGAAATTAATTGTATTAAGTATTAAATCCAAGATATGATGTTTCATAATTACAATTTGCAGTTCAACAAAACACTAACGGATACATATGTTGAAATATTCTTCAAAACATTTTTATCAAAATGAATTTAGGAGAATCGGATCCATTGAAGAATCTTACGCAAAAAGCGGCAAATGAACGGCAGCTTCCTTTAGTGCGTAAAAAATGGTTTGAAGCATCAACCTTTCCGTTCCAATTATTAATAATACCACGGCATCATATTTAATCACCGCATAACCAATAATTTGAAGAATGACTGTTAGAGGATTACTTCGAAGTACCGCAAAGGTTTCATCAGTAGCTTTCCGCTAAGGATTTCCATGGTAAAAAGCATTTGTAGATATTTCGCGTAGCATACGAATGCAGATAATTAACCCAAGCCATAACTAGCTATGAATCACTGTATAAACGTATGGGTTGGCTCTACGCGTAAAATGATTTCCATATTGGAAAATTTGCTTGTTTGTAACCGTCTAAGGATATGGAAATTTATCGTGAATACTAATTAGGAATGGAAATTAATTAATTACATAAAATATGTTTCCACTCTGAAGTGGGTGTTGAGTATCTGCATATGGTCAGCGTTAACCGTGTGGTGCTGGCTCAGAATACCACCACCCCATCTCATCCTATGGGTGTCGTAAAAGTCGACTAAGGGATGAGCCGGAGGATGGGCATATTTTTTATCGTATTTATCGAATAAAAATCTTAAATGTTCCATGAAAACCTCGTTATTTCGTTTGAAACCTTTCGACAATTCATATTCAAGTATTCATTACATGATTTAGTACTTCAATTTTTTTTAAGGAAAAATATGTTTCTGTCTGCTGTAAAGTTTAGCTTTTGCCAATTATGAGGTTTTCACTGGTGGCCGACGATATAGGGTATTAAAGACGCCCAATTCTCGTGTATAGCGAGTACAGTTTACATACCTTACATGAACAAACACTCATAAAAACTATATGTGACAGACGTGGTCACTCACAATGGGCCTCATAAGAAAGCTCAAGATCACTCAGCGAGCTATGGAGAGAGCTATGCTTGGTATGTCTCTACGAGATCGAATCAGAAATGAGGAGATCCGTAGAAGAACTAAAGTTGTCGTCATAGCTGAAAAGATAAGTAAACTGAAGTGGCAATGGGCGGGGCACATTGCTCGTAGAACTGATGGCCGTTAGGGCACAAAGGTTCTCGACTGGAGACCGCGCACTGGAAAACGCAGCGTGGGACGACCTCCAACGAGGTGGACAAACGACCTGGTGAAGGTCGCTGGGAATCATTGGATGAGAGCTGCATGTGACCGCTCGTTGTGGAAATATAAGGGGGAGGCCTTTGTTCAGCAGTAGACGACCTGTAGCTGATATGATATGAGGGCATACAAATATTTTTTCCTTGCGAGAATCAAACCCGCGACCCGTAGCGTAGTATGCCAACGTTCTGTGTTACATAGATTCCATTTGAGTGATTTTACTTTCTTTCATACTGCCCGTTTTCACCCGTTGCGCTAGTTTTGCGATTTGCGAGAATGCGCCAGACCGTGAACTCATTAATTTTTTTAATTATAGTTTATATTCTCAGAGACACAGGTCCATGTTTCACAAGGCCTATTCAGATTTAAGCGATATTCGCTTGCGCTGCGGGTAGCGAAAAATACCGAGCGGTATTCCGCCGGGTATTTGTATGAACATCATTTCGGCCGAATGAGGTCCACTGCTGGACACAGGCCTCCCCCAAAGATCACCACAATGACCGATATGGGTGTGTTGTGGGCTCATTGGGGAGTGTTGTCATAAGCGCCACGCTTGGCAGACGGGTTGGCGATCGCAGTTGAGTTGTTAATGTACTCGAAAGACGCTGCTGCCCATCCTCCGGCTAATCCCGTAGTCGACTTTTACGACACCCATGTATGAACTTGCGAAACCAGAATAATTATGTAATATCTACATAGGCCTTTAAAATCAAAGATCGTTATTGAAGTGAAACTTCTTTGTCCGTTTAAAAGTGTTTTACTAACTTACTATTATTAATTTAGGTACCTTCCGCAAGAAATAAATTAGTACTTGTTCTTTTAATAAACGCAATGCCTATAACCTGGTGACTCTCCCCTTGACATAAATTGTAGGACTCTATATAAAAAAGTAATATAAATTTTTATTTTATTTTATTGCAAGATTTATTGTATCACTGTAAAGACACGAGCGTAGGTGTTGTTTTTGCGTCTTAACGTGCTTTAAAAGGTGTAAGTATTTTATAAGTATATTTATTTCTCTTTGTTAGTTCACTCTTAAAAATAGCACAACAAAGAAATCCTTGGTTTAAATTTATTATCATCGCGGGCCCGATGCTGTCATCTTCAAACTAGATTTTGGTCGAAATTCTCAGAAATATATTTAATTAAAAGCTGTCATACGAACTTAAGCTGTCCACGTTGTTAAAATTAGCGGTCTAAAATCCCACATGGAATTCCAATCCTTTATCAGGAGTCCTTGAAACGCGAATATTCTTTAAGTTAATCTATATATATAAAAATGTAATGTTCGTTTGTTCAAAATCGCAAATCTCCTAAATCTGAAATTTTATATACGCGCATGTTTTTATTAAATCAATTTTTTTTTCTTTAATTGTTTTTTTATTCAGAATCAAAATCATGTTGTAATTACGTGCATTTAGCCACAGCAACGCGTAAAACTAGTTTAGTATACTATAACACTGACATAATGACATAATGTTTGTTTATTTTCAAATACTTAGTACATTTGGTTACAAATATAATGCTTAACTTAAAGTAAATGTACACAAAGTGTTAGCATTTGAGGCCGAACTAGGTATAACCTGTATTTCAGCCCTCAAAATATAAAAAGATCATTATTAAATCCCTTAATTTTCGAACTAAAGGAGAACTGTCCAAATTAAAGCTAGGAATCGTGACATTTGAAACTCTTTGACAGCTGCAAAATAACACGATCGTTCTCATTTCACGCAATTAATTTGCTATTACATGGGTTTTTCTACCATTGAACAACAATTACATGGATGTTTCAATGTAAAAAAATTACAGGGGGCGAGACTATTTTCAGAGTTATCCACAGAAATTCGTTTCAAATATATGTACAGCTAACGCGCTTTGTTTTAAAAATGGCATTAATTCTGTCTATGAACCTAAATTATGTAACCATAATATTATGTTACTAATTATTTATTAAAATATCAACAACGATGTATTGTTTTCTCTTATATGACGAAATTGGCACTAGGAACTTGTAGAAAAACTGTAGATTAAAATCTATTCTAATATTAATGCTTCATAAATGTCAGTTTGTGCCAGCCTCATAAATTCATAATAAATATACGAGACACGCAGTGCGATGTGTATTTCTTGGAAGGCTCATAGAATACTAAAACCATGAGACAGTGTTAGCGACGCATTACAATATTGATATTAATTATATTTTGTTTATACTTATTGTTTAATACAAGAATATATTAGTCCTGCGGACAAACCTACCAAGTTTATTAGTAGATGGATTAATGTTAAATACGGAGGTATCTGCTCATTAGTTATAAAATTAGACGCGTCATGATAACTATTTGTTGTTGGTATTGCCATCCTTTAATAAATGTCAACACTTCAACTAGATTGAGATCATACTGCAGCCTGATTGATCAGATTACATTTTTTGTCAATTCAAATAGAAAGAAAAGAATCTCATTTCGAGCAACTTTCAGTCATGGTATACGTGAATTACAAAATGTACTATGCTCACAGTCATCATCATCATCATCATTTCAGCCGAACGAGGTACCTACTCTGCTGAACATAGGCCTCCCCCAAAGATCACCACACCGACCGGTTCTGCGCTACTCGCATCCTGCGGATTGCCGCAACTTTCACCAGGTCGTCGGTCCATCTCGCGGGTAGTCTGCCCACGCTGCGTCTTCCGAGAACTTTTCAGCCTCATCGGCCATCAGTCAGTGCTCACAGTACGCAGTTATAATTATTAATGCGCAGTTCAATACGTCCCCGTATAATCGTTTTAGTATCCAACTACTTCTTGCACGGGATGTAACCGATCGTTGTGCAAATGTATGAGGGAGGCCTTTGTTCAGCAATGGACGTCCTTTGGTTGATATGATGATGATCCAACAACTGAAGCTGAAGCACAGGTTCAACCTAGTTCAGGTAAATGTTTAACTGTACTTTATTTTAATTGTAAGACACTTATTGTAAATGAAATGTATTGAACTTTTATTTATTTTTATATTATTATTATTTTTATATTATTGAACTTCTGAATAAACAATTTTATTATTATTATCTACATGTCTCTCTATTACCTTCTACTCTAGTCCTTTGATAGGCTTACGCGGGGACATGGGTCCAACACGCAGAGGCCCTTTAGAGAATTTTAATCTAAAATGTAATGGGACACTAACCGGGAACTCTCCATGGCTACACTATAAAATGCGCAGTCTCAGATTGTCCCCGGAGGTGTAAAACTATTATATAAGATGGAAACTACAATTATAAGGTCTATTGTAATGGGTGCTAAATGGATTATATACTTCTAAAAACGGAAACAACGGCGTTATTATTATTATTATTACTGAACGTGCGGTAGATTCCTAACAGAGACCACACATTACTATCCTAGCACACGTAGCACGCGACAGTAAGTACATCTTTCTAATAGTAACCAAAACCAACTTAACCCTAATCGAACCGCTGATAACTCCACAAGACCAAAGGTCGGCACTTGATACATACATTTCTTCTGTTATCTCCTTTAACAAAGCAGAAGAAACATAAGAGATAACCCTGAAATGCTTCGTAAGTCGGTAGCCCATTTATGGAACACATTATGCCTCAACAAATGATCTTAGACGTGATAATGGCATAAACAAATAAAGCTACCCCGTGTTATCTTAAAGGCTTGTTCAGATACGGTAGTTAAGTAAAGCTTTAGATTTAGTTCAAGCGTTACTAATGGGTCACTTGTTAAAATATAAGGTAAATGGTACTAATGTTTCAAAAATGTATGTAGTAAAGATAATATGTGAACCAAACATGGCGTTGCTTAATTTGCCAAAACAGTTATTTTTGTTCAGAAGGCCAAGTTTAAACAGAAATATAACATACTACTGCCATAGAGATGGGCAGCAGCGTCCCTTCTGTGAAACAGAAGCGCTCACAAACCCACCTGCTCAGTCAGTGTTGCGAGTACCGGCAAATTCCCCCGAAAATGATGGCACAATTGTGTAAATCTATGGTGGAGGCTTATTGTTCAGCAGTTGAAGTATTTTGGCTGATACGAATGAAAAAAAGAATGCTGAGATAACATACTAAATTCAAACGTAAAATAAAATTCCCCACGTCTTATATTGGACCACATAATCAAATAAGTAGGCATTTAAAATTCCATGTACGTTTAATACGACTGGACGATAAGACAGATACAGACAGATAGAAGACGAAAAAAATTTATCTGAATTCCAATTCATTTAATTCAAATTCAAAATTCATTTATTTCACATAAAGTAGGGTATTAATGTATTACATTGATCTGACAAAATTGTCCTTAGGTAGACATGTAAAATTTCGGTCAGAAATTACAATATAAATATAAAAATTGATACCGTATATGAAGACGCTCTTATATCAGCCGATTGTATATTTATTCTGCCCAAATTCATCACATCTATTGAGCGGGGCCTTGTTGCTGCAATTCTATAATTCCATACTATGCAAACCGATACAAGGATAGTAAACGTTTTGTTAATAACATTGTCAATTATGTGAGTACCGTGACACCGCGCCGACATACAGTGTGTTTAAATATTCCTCTGTCGCAACACAAAAGTGCTTGTTTCTGTTTTTTTTTTTATATGGGTTGGAAGGTCAAATGAGCTTGCAGGTCGCATTAACTGCCGCCATCAACACCAGGGGAGTCACTCATGCGTTGCTGACCTATAGGACAGACTCTTATCTACATAAAGTAGATATTGATTGGAATGTTACATCGATACCACTTTTAAAACCTTATTCGTGCTTTAGAAAATAATGTTTTTTTTTATTTAAAAAAAACGTTGCCCCACACTAGGATTTCTCCTGTGTCGTGGGTGCGTTTACAGACATGAATTCCACATACAATACACCCAGACCCGAAACAACTACTTGCAGATCATACAAATATTTGTTCCGTGCGGGAATCGAACCCACGACCCGGAGTAGCCGACTGTATCAACCACTGCACCAACCGTGTACCAATTGTAGTTGAAGTAGAAAATTTGAATCATAACAGTGCATGCGATGCTCTTTTGTAAGTGATGGGGCACTTAGATTTAAGTTATATTGTATTTCTGTGTTAGTTATGGTGTGAAGAATTAATGAATTGATTGAAGAGCCAAGTCAATAAATCACTCAAACTCAACTGAATTCGAGTTAAGCTCGCATGTGTTGGTACATTAAACTTTATATTGATAGTTTTAATTATATTCGTATACAACAAAATAACTTCTGTAACCCTATAGATACGGACAACCATTCCTTCCAGAATCTTTATCAATTGAAGTTTACGTTCGTGAGCTATTTATTACCAGTGCGCAGTGTACATTTTAAACAATATTGTCAATTGCGAAAGTGTTTGTTCCATATCAACATAGTGATTAACGGGCGCCTCGTCCATCTTTCTTTTCTACAACTAATGATAATGCGTGTACTATCAGCATTTCTTTTGGTTCCAAACAATTAGGTTTTTGTGTTAAGCCAGTAAACGATAAACGGATGACATTTACGATTGATGAGAATGCTGACAATTTAAATGGGTATGTAGGACGCTGCAGGTCTACCAACAGTAATTTTATTTTTGGAAATTGTTGGTAATAACGTGTGCATGTGTGTGGTGCCGGCTCAGAATACCACCACCCCATTTCCTCCCGTGGGTGTCGTAAAAGTCGACTAAGAGATTAGCCGGAGGAAGGGCAGCAGCGTCCTTCGAGTACATTAACAACTTAACTGCGATCGCCAACCCGTCTGCCAGGCGTGGCGATTATGGATGGCATAACCCCCCAATGAGCCCACAACACACCCATATCGGTCGTTGTGGTATTCTTTGGGGGACGCCTGTGTCCAACAGTGGACTTCATTCGGCCGAAATGATGCTGATGATGATGATGAACGTGTGATTAAGCAGTTGGCACGTTGGGATTCCGTGCGGTGTACGGATTAAGAATATAGCTTTACCTCACCTCCTCCATGGATGTCGAGGCGACTAAGGGACTCTAACCAAAGGGATGGGCAGCAACATCCCTTTTGTGGAATAGTAGCCATACTGAGCTCACAAACCCGCCTGCCGAGCGTGCTGAGCAGGTACTGGCAAATTCACCCAAAATTACGCAATGGTGGACATGTATGGAAGAGGGCGCAGCAATGGACGCCTTTATAGTGATATCTGAGTCCCTATAAAAGTCTTGAATCAATGACAATTATACTATGCATCTCCTTTCGTCTCCGTCCGTTACGTATATTTTACCGACATATTTGCGTTTGTAAAAGGATATGTAGACCTAACGGGCACAAAAGGAATTACATATAGGGCTGTCAATCGCAAGGACGAGTCTGCATAGTGGTGTTTATTTACGTAGTTACTAAGTCCTAACAGGGGAGCAATTCTCTAAGCTCAAACATCCATACATCCTTGAATACAGAATTGAAATAACGGTGATAACCCCATTTGGTATTCGCTAAGACTGGTCCTCATTGCTTACCTTCTGCAACGTGTCCTTGAATAGCTTCAATCATGTCTTAGCGAATACCGAGTTGGTTTTACACCGTTATTTCGATTTTGTATTCAAGGATGTATGGATGTTTGAGCTTAAGGAATTGCGCCCCTGATATTACCCTTGAAGACCTGGTGAAGGTTGAGGTAGTGAGCTAGATGCGAATAGCGCAAGACCGGTCGTTGTGGACCATCTTTGAGGAAAGCCTGTGTCCAGCAGTGGACGTCTTTCGGCTGAGATGGTGATGATGAGACACTTTTACAAGTATTACACGCCATATTGAAACGACGGAAGGCATTTCACTACATGAAAACCTCTGAGAAGAAATTCCGAAAGAAACTTAGCAATGTTGTCGAACACGTTGTTTTTATGACAACCAATAATTGTAGATAAAAGCAATCTATTCACATGCTGCTGCCAAATAGGTGTATTTAACATAAAATTCATATCAATGAGCCTAACATTGAGCCCTCTGAAATAAGTTTGAGCTACACGATGACTGATTCATGCTTGCGACGGTAAGCACGAATCATGTCAGGACAGATCATCAGGTTATGGATCTTTCTTCAAAAGACCATGCCAGACGTTGCACTATATTTTTCTCACATAATATTGTATTGCAAATATGTCTGGACTTTAAAACCTTTGAGTTTGTTTTGGTATTTTTTTTTAGAAGCAGTCAGAAGTAGTCAGTTTACAGCCATACACGAACATTAGGACACTAGAACGGCGTAAATTTTACTATAGCTACTACCAGTACATGTAACTATACAGCTCTCAAACAGTGCTCAAAGGAAGGGAGATAAAATGAAAGCCACCATGACGCATACCTGCTGTTAGAAAGAGACTAATATACACCTTTAGTTACGTGGTTTTAGCAGCTGCATGGTGAATGCTCGTTGGCATGAACGCGTGTGATGTAACGTGTCTCCTGGCGTCGGCCGCTTTTAGACCGCGTAATAAAACAAAATACTGTGATTTTTATTTACAGTATAGATTTATGCATAAAATTATATTTTTTTACCACAGGCGCAGTATAATTCGGGCATAAACGTTCCATAAATACAAGAAAGCATGTTTTTCCGCAGTATGTTGCAAGAATTACGTTTAAGATTGCCGTCTAGCCGCGACACTGGTCTGTGCGTGACTAAGTGAACTCCGGGCAACTACCTTGCTTTCATGTGACCATCATAGAGCTCGTGTAACGCATCTACACTTATAAAAGCATCTTAGGCTTCATCTTAATTAATTGATGATTGAAAGTGTTTCTTGAAACCTACTTGCTAAACAAAGATCATTTATAATGGAAATCCGAAATATTTTGATACAAAAATATACACCTCACTTAATATTTTACTTAGCTTATGAGTAATAAACAAAAACCGAAATTAAATGTAAAGTTAAAACCTACCGCTATGAACTATTGGCCTTCCTCATAGACCGCAATTGATCAGTCTTATGGGAATCGTGCCATACTCACCACGCTTGGCTAAAAACGTGATCGCATTAAGTTATATTTAGCATACAGTTCATTTATAAAAATATGTTGTATGCACATAACAATATAAACCTCTTTACAAAAATCTGTGGTATTATAATGGATGTAAGTAACATCGTAACGGAAACTGACATCATGGATTCAGTACATGATTCTGGAAGGGTTCGTTAGAATATTGCGTTGGTTTTATTCCAGTTTATAAATCTAATTTCAGTATAGAATATAATTGTTTTCGTTTATCCTAACGATATTTTGAATAAACATACAATAAACTATTTTCACATAAAACTGCAATGTAAATAATAACTAAACGGCTGTTGTTTCGCTACAGTTCACGGATGAGGTCATCGCTCGCAATAATTACGGAATAGTGTTTGATCGCCTTGTTTACGTTACATTGCGTGCTCAAAATGTCAAAAACTTTTCCTATTTTTATTATAGGTATTTTTATTACCGTAAACTTTGCGCAAAGTTTACGGTACATAGTCACCACCCAGTATAATATCAACATCAATAACAAACACAAACTGTATGTTCCTGCCACAAGCTCCAGAAGATCGGTAAATCATTTAAATACCAGTGTACATACGTTTAATGTCAAGCCATATTTAAAAATTAAGTCTCAATAAATTCAAGTACATAATGAAACAAAAACTGTATAGTATTTCTATAAAATTACGAAGTGTATGTACTGCAAAAATGCATGGGAGAGCAACTCATACTCTAACGTTCATAGTCTAATTAAATACAGAATCTCTTGATTTTGATGTATCAAATGCATTTTACTCCTTTTTGACGTTGTTTAGTATTGGTTATTTTATTTTATATTATCATATAAATATTATACGTTTTTATTACTTATTTTAATAATTTTATTTTTTATTATTAGAATGTGAGTACCGTATTGGGTTATTAATGTAGTACCTAATCTAAAAAATTATAAAATCACGTGATACTTAATACTGTCTGGCATTTAAGTATGTCATGCTTACTGAAATGTCTTGCTGATGCCACCATCAGCAGGACATTTCAGTTCGTCATGTATCGGGTTTCTGGGTTCCTCTACAACATAGTTGAGCTGAGCAATGCTGATGTATGCGATCTTGAACGAGTGCAGTTTGTTGGGATTGGTCATCTTAAGATTGACGTGACAAATTAATCAAAAATCTTAATAAATGTTTCAATCAGGCTTATTTAACGTAGACTGTTTTTTAAATAAGTTCTGACTCATCTCCCTCATTGTCCTCACATAACCTTCACTTCGAGAACAATGTAGTCATAAATATCGTATTATGATTTAAAAAGAGAAACCATAGAGTTTCTTGCCCGTTTTACTACATAGGAAATCTACATCTTGGAACATGACATCAAATGTCTGACTATTGATAAGTGCCTGCATACGGTTTACATAAATAAAATATTTTTCTTATCTTTATTTAGCATATAGGAGAACGCTGCTGACCATCCTTCTAAAATCTCTTAATCACATTTAATGACGCTAAATTAATAGTATTAATGGTATATTGACCCATATTTCAATAGGTTTTAAGGACATAACATCTACGATCTTGATTAGTGCAATTGATGCGATTTTGATTTTTATATAATATATACGATACGATTAATATTAGGGTCAATCGTGAATTCAATTATAGTGCGTCAATGATATTTTATAAATAGATGCGCCATACACGAACATTATGACGCTACAGAACGGCGTAAATGTTACTTACTATAGCTATTACCAGTACAGCTCTCAAACATGCGCGGAGGAACGGAGAGAACATGAAGCATACCGGTTGTTAGAAAGAGATGAATATACACCTTTAGTTATTACATGGCATTAGCAGCTACGCGCATGCTCGTTCGGTGTCGTCCTGGCACCGGCCGCCATTAGACCGCGTAATAAGACAAAATACTGTAATTTTATTTACAGTATATATCTACGCATGAAATGACGAATGATGTTTTTTTCTCACAGTTGTACTATAATTCGTGCATAACCTTATATAAACACAGGAAGGCATTTTTTCCGCAGTACGTTGCAAGAATTACGTACCTCCATCAGGCCGTCTGTCCATCTCGTTGGAAGCCGTCTCATATGAGACCGACTATCCAGAATATTATTTCAGTAAAAAAATCCCACTGTTGCCAAAGACTACCCCCCAAAGATTGTGACAACGAGATCGTGTTGTATGCTCATTGCAGGGTTTTGCCATAATCGCCACGCTTGGTGGGCGGGTTGACGATTGCAGTCGAGGTATAATTGTACTCGAATGCCGCTGCTGCCTATCTTCCGGCTAATTCTATAGTCGTCTATTACGACACCCGCAGTATAAAATGGGGTGGCACTATTCGAATCTGGTACCGCACGGGCTCTTCGGAAGTTTGCACCTTAACTGATACAAAAACACAACCAAACAGAGACTTATCTGGAGACCGCAACGTTCAACCCTATTCACAATACTTGCAACAATAACGGTATACACGAAATGCACAATGCATTCTCAAAGCTGCATTTGCCCTACAAGAATTTTTTTTTTTTTTTTTTTTTTTTTGTTGGGCTTCTCGCATACATTTCTGGGAAATGTGGTTGCTTAACCGGTCATTTGCTGGCGAAGCCAAAAGAGGCCTCCAGCCAGGCTTAAATTAAATATTAAAAACTAAGCAACTTTCGCTAAGGGCGCCCCCTGCGGGACACGGACCTCGGCTTAGGGCGTTGCTGGGGATATCAAGCTATTGTTTTGGGGACAGCTGGATCGGTATTATTTAAATTGTATTAGGGGACATTTAAAGCTACAGGCTCGGCACGGGCCGGCGCGAGCAAGAGACGGGAGGGAGAAGTGCTAACTTGAACGGGAAGGTGACGCGGCGATAGGCCTCCGCGACGTCGGTGAGGCGGGCATCCTCGGCGGCGAGGGCGGTACAACGGTCGGGTGTTTAGTGAACGAGACAACGCGAGTCTCTTCATGTGATCTAACGTGATTTTATCGTCTGGATCGACCAGAACGTGCCTCGGGCGGCGTACTCTACTGATACGGGAGGGTTCGTAATCGGCGGCTGATACCACAAGGGGATTTGGGTGGGACAGGGCAGAATCGAGATAGCGTTTAGACGCTTGTTTCATAAATTGCCTGATGGTCGGCAAGTTAAGGTCGAAATGGAGTTGGTCGTTTCGCATGTACAGAGGCGCTCCGGTGGCCTTGCGCATGAAACGGGTTTGGAGGGTTTCGAATCTACGGAGTGGGTATGATTCAGCGTGTGCGAACACTGGGCTGGCATAGGTCATGATGGGTCGAATGCATGTGGTGTAAATTCTCACCTTATTTCTAAGGGATAATTTACTACGAGCGTTCAGAATATAGTGAAGGCGACCGAGCACAAAGGCAGCGCGGGCACGCACCGTCTTTGTGTGGGGAATGAAGGTCAGTTTTTTGTCTAGGGTGACTCCAAGATACTTGGCGTGCGGTTCCCAAGGAACCGATTGGCCCAGCATCGAGATCTCCCTGAAGCGTGGGTGGTCGTCGCCTAATTTGCAAAATAGGACGGCTTTACTTTTGATAGGGTTAACTTCGATCCGCCATTTCCTAAACCATTTACCGTAGACGTTGGCTGTGGTTTGGAGGATCTTAGTTATACTATCGGGAACGTAACCAGAGTAGAAAATGGCCGTGTCATCGGCGAAGAGTGCTAATTGGGTCGTATTAGCAGGTCTTTTGGGGAGGTCACTGGTGTACAGTGTGAACAGTAGTGGGGCTAGCACGGATCCTTGTGGGACTCCGGCTCTAATGGGGTGGGGGGAAGAGAGAGCGCCCGTGATTCGATATCGGAAACTGCGATTTGACAAGAAGTCTCGTATGATGAGAACGAGACGGTCAGGCACTCCGAGTTGATACAACTTATATAATAAGCCATTGTGCCAGACTTTGTCAAATGCTTTCGCAACATCGAAAAAGAGGACTCCCGTCATCATGCCGCGTGAGAATCCGAACGTGATGTGTTCAACTAGTCGGTGGACTTGTTGTACACACGAGTGTTTGGTTCTAAAACCAAACTGTTCGTCGGGAATGAGTTTCTTGGAATCGGCAAAATCCTTTAGTCGGGAATAGATAATCCGCTCATAAATCTTCGCAAGAGAATTGAGAAGGCTTATGGGGCGATAGCTGGAAGGCTCGCACTTGGGCTTACCGGGTTTGGGAATACCGATAACGGTGGCCTGTTTCCACGTATGCGGAAAGAGGTTATTGTTTAATGCCGCATTGAAGATGACGGTCATTAAGGCGATAAGACGTTCGGGGAAGAGTTTAATCACCTTGTTGGTGATACCGTCAGAGCCGGGGGCTTTGCGAGGGTGAATCTTTTTCACGAGATTTCTGACCTCGTCTGCCGTGACCGGAGGGAGGGGGTCGTCAGGGTCCTCGGCAGGCGGAATAGCTGCTCTACGTTCGACTTCAGCGTCAACCTTTTTGAGGTGAGCTTGGTCTACAGGTAGAGTGCTTGGGGAACATTGCGCTTCTAGACTGTCAGCTAGGCATTCGGATTTTTCGTCGTCATCAAAGGCCGGCCTTTGGTTGGGACGGTTGAGGGGGGGGACAGCATTGGATGTTTCGGATTTGAGTTTCCGTTGCAGATGCCAGAACGCAAGGTGGGTTGGCTCTAAGTCGCCCAACATCTTATCCCAGTTAGCCTCTCGGCACTCCTTAATACGTTCCTTGACAGCACGCTGCAGGTGGCGCATAAAGAGGCGATTGGGTTCGCTGGGAAAAGATGAGTACGCTCTAAGGGCTGCGTTCTTCTCCGTCATCAGTGCACGTACATCGTCAGGGAGTTTCATGCGATGGTCTTCCATCGCAGGAACTCGCCGTGAACACTCGTCCACGACGGACTGTACATGCCCGGTGAGGGAGTCGATCGCGCCTAGCGTGTCTGCGACTGACGTTATGCATTCGGGAATTCTATCTAACTGAGCGGACGAGGGGTCGTTGAGGCGTTGCCTAACTTTCCTCCAGTCCGTCGTCACAATGGTCTGAGGGGGTAGCCCTGTGTCCGTTGGGCCAAAGCGGGAGGTGAGGTGAAGGATCACAGGACGGTGATCGGAGTCTAGCTCTTGTAGTACTTCAATGGAATGCAACTTGAGGTTGACATTCATTAGAAGTGCTATGTCGAGTATATCCGGGCGATGATTAACATTGCTGGGGTAGTGAGTGGGATACATCGGGGCGATGATGTCAAAATTGAGGAGGGTACTGAGGGAGTATAATTTACTTCCTCTGTGGTTGTGGGTGAGACAGTTCCAAGACTCATGTTTGGCATTCAGATCTCCCGCCACTATGACGGAGTCGCCTAGATCGAAGAGTGCTTCGAGATCCGATTGGATTGGATCGTCTTGGGTATTGGGGGATTGGTAAGCCGACACTATAGTGATCGGTTGATGACCTGTCATGCCTATTCTGCACACAGATGCCTCTAAATTGGAAAGGGACGGGGTATCTAGGGGCATGCAATAAAGGGATCTCTTATAGTAAATAAGAGTGCCTCCTCCACGGGAGTGGGTCCTGTCGTTGCGCACTATATCGTAGTTTGCAATTCTAGGGTTCCTGTGAGAGGGTTTCAAAAAGGACTCTTGTATCAACATAATGTCAATAAGGTGGTCGCGGAGGAATAAGGCGATTTCGTCTTTTTGGCCATTAATGCTGTTGGCATTGAAGATGCCTATTTTAAGGGATCGGGGTTTTGTTCTGCACCTGTTTTGTGTATCCATTACGGATGAACGCGGTAGGAGAGGAGGGCGGATGAGACATCAGCGAAGTCGCTGAGTACTAACATGAGGCCGTATTGGCCCTGGTTTGCCCTAATGGCTGCGGCCATTTGGGCGACTCTGTTCGGGTCGACAGAGTTGAGAAGACCGAGGCAAACAGAGAGGTCGTCGGTTTTGAGATGGGGTGTGGATTGGGGTGAGGGAGGGGCGGCCCTCTGAGAGTGCACTTGTGGTGCGGGTTGGTTGTACGGCACGGGAAGGTACGGTGCCGTATGGGGGGCGGTCATCAGCGAGGGAATCGCTGACGCTTGGGTCGCCTGTTGGGTCAGTAAACTAGGCCTCAGGGCGGGGAACGCTTGCTGGTGATTCAGCGCGTTCCACGGCGATGGCCTTTGAGGGCTGAGTCGTTGGGACGTGGGAGGGGCCTGAGAGGCGTAATGGGCGGCCGCGAAGGCTTGGGTAGCCGCTTTGCGCTTTGCTGCCTTGTTGTTAGCGCGCGGCGCTTTGGGGCATCCGCGATAATTCGCGGGATGACCCGACTCACCGCAAAGCACACAACTCGGAGGCTCTGTGCAAAGCGTGCGATCTTTGGGGCGATCGCAGTCGGAGGTGCTGTGGTCACCTAGGCACTTAACGCACCTAGGTTTGGCGTAGCAGTGTCGCTGCGCGTGGCCGTAAAGCTGGCAGCGATGACACTGCCCGGGAGGACCATATCTGTGGGGGGGCTCAATTTTTATGCCTGATAGGTGGCACACGGTCTTAATGTTAAATATTTTCCGATCATTGTCGGTGGACTTCTCGCATATGGCGAGGACCATGTCGTAGGCTTCACCGTTGCGACCAGCGTGCATACGGTGAACCTCCAGGACGGGGATATTTTGCGACAGAAGGTCGTCTTTTATGGAGTCGGTGTCTATTTCTTTAGGGATACCCTTTAGGACTACCCGGAGTGGACGTTCCTCGGCAAGAGAGTACGTGTGGAAGTACACGTTTCGGTCTTGGAGGGCTCGGGTCAGGGACTTGAAGTCTTGGGCAGTGGGAACTGCCACTTTGACTCCGACGGCTGTGGTGCGGGCACTGAGGTAGTTGATACCGAGCTCAGTACACATCTTGGAAACATCGTTCCATTTATCCTTCGCTTGGATAAAAATAGCGGGCGGTTTCCGGTCCTTTTTAGGGACCTTAGCGGGTTGGGATTGGGGTTGGGTGTTAGCGGGGGTAGGGGTGGGGGCGGGACTGGCCTGAGAGGAGGTCGTCGTGGGGACAGGGGCAGAGGGCGGAGCGGAGGACGAGGCCTCTGCCGTCTTAGGGGCTTTAGCGGGAGCGGCTTGGGCGGAGGACTTGGCCTTGCGGGCCCGCTTTTTGCGGTTGCCACTGACGAGTTGAAACTCGTCTGAGGCAGAGTCGGAGGATAAGTTTTGGGGCGGAGGGGTGGAGTCGTCACTCTCTGACATTTCCGAAATGTCTGAGAGAGTGGGCATGTCGGCGTCGGGGGATACGGTAGCATTCGAGCTGGAAGGGGGGAGGGGGGGTTTTGCTGGAGGGGCGGAGGAGATGCCCGCATCAAATTCGGGGGTTGTTCCCCTTCTTTTGGGTTCGGGATAGGGGGGCTGCACTATTGTGCCTGGCTCAGATGAGGGGCAAAGGAGGTTGCCGTAATTGGCAACGATATAGGGGTCCTTTAAGAGGACCTCCCTAATAATTTTCATTAGCGTGGCGTCGTCGGCCATTTTGTTTGCAAAACAAAATGGCGGACGTGGGACAATATAAAACAGAAATACGCCTAAAGCGTAGAGGACAATTGATTTACGCGATTCCCTATCCTCCCGGGTTGGATGGGCCCGGGGGTGTGTAACAACCCCTCCCTGCCGGGTGTAGGCAGGGAGGTATGTGTACCTGTGGTGAGCCCTAAGCTAGTACCATCCGTGGCCAGTCTTAATGGGCAAACGGGTCCCTGACAGCTCTTTTGCAAGGGGCGATAAGGTATCGCCCGCAAGAGACTGTATGATCTGTAAACGTAGACTCGAACTAGGGTCGACTAGGGTAGCCCCCAAGGCCGGTGGTCCTAGTCCGCTGCCGACTAACTGCTTTGCCCTGATGGGGCTAGGCGGGTGTGCCGGGTCAACACCCCACTCGGCTTCGTTGGCACCGTAAGGTATCCGCCGAGGACCACCAAACAGTGGTTTTTCCCTGAAGGGGCACAATAACTCGGTGAATATAGTCGGTGAAAGAAATAAAATCAGTAGTCGCCTTGACAAAGGCAACGCGTGATTTATGTGAAGTGACTGCAATCCGACGGGACGGATTGCGAAAAAACACTACACGGCACACTGATCGGGGAGCGCGAGCACTGCACGACCGTCTGCGGCGAGCGTCAGACACGGAATAACTGCCCTACAAGAACTTAATGTTTCCGTTTTTATTCATATTCTGGGACTATCTGTACTTAGGTCTTTGTAAACACGCTGCAAATCGCGGGGCGCTTACGTCATGAATTATATTGTCATTGTAGCTGCGAACATACATTTTTTTAAGAAACAGCTTTCGTTTCAGATCTATTGTTGGTGTTATTTATAATTGTTCTTGGACATATATTTAAATGGAATTCAGTCTCCAGTTGTTTTTTACGGTACCGTTCCTCATAATGGAAAAACGGAACCCTTATAGGATCGCATTGTTGTTTGTCTCTGTTTATCTGTGTGCCAAGGCCCTTTTTATCTCAGATATGGCTTCGAATACTAAGGTCTATAGACTCATGCCACTGTAAAGAATTCAAGTTCCTAGTTGGACGCAATAAAAATATTTATTTTTAAAAATCATTTTTAAAAAAAACTGTCTGACTGAAACCTGTAGGGTACTTCCCGGTGACCTACAATCTTGAAGTTTGGCACGAAGGGAAGTCATCTGGCACTAGTGATGAAATGAAGGAATAAATCCGAAAATCATCAGCTTGAAGTACCGTTATTATGACATTAACTTATATCTTATCTTATATCTTTAAATGAGCAATTCTTGTATATATATAATTGGAATCTCGGAATCGGCTCCAACGATTTTCATAAAATTTTGTATAAATGGGGTGCCGGCTCAGAATGCCACCACCCCATTTCCTCCCATGGGTGTCGTAAAAGTCGACTAAGGGATTAGCTGGAGGATGGGCAGCAGCGTCCTTCGAGTACATTAACAGCTCAACTGCGATCGCCAACCCGCCTGCCAAGCGTGGCGATTATGGCAAAACCCCCCAATGTGCTCACAACACATCCATATCGGTGGTTGTGGTGATCTTTGGGGGAGGCCTGTGTCCAGCAGTGGACTTCATTCGGCCGAAATGATGAGGGGGTTTCGGGGGCGATAAATCGATCTAGCTAGGAATCATTTTTAGAAAATGTCATTTTATAGGCGTTTGAGTAGTCTCAACTGAAAAATATGACTCTTCCTGACATCTATTGGCGAATAATAATACTATTTTTTGTGAGCAACTAATTGCTTTAACGACACAACAGCAGATGGCGTTGTTAAGTAACACGAAAATACCGAGCCAAGCTCGGTCATCCAGGTACTTTACAGTTAAATTCATATGGTGTACTACGCGTGCTCTCCCAAAATAAATGTTTGTCACTTAAACACGTGACTTGGGAGATGACGACAATATGTAAAACATGTCATGGTACAGAACCACTCAGACCGCGAGTCCTACTCGCAACTGTTCGTGTTTTTGCATACAGACTGACAGCTTACAAACACAGTAGGCATGATAACTAAATATCTGCTGTGTTACAATTGTCATATCACAAAGTATTATTAAATTTAAAGTACAATTAATACAATTATTATGTATGGTAATTCAATCATCATCATCATCATATCGGCCATACAACGTCCACTACTGAACAAAGGCCTCCCCCATAGATTTCCACAATTGTGTCATCATATTGTCCGGATAAGAATATAGCACCACTCCATCTCCTCCTGTGGATGTCGTAAAAGGCGACTAAGGGAATCTAAACCACAGGGATGGGCAGCAGCGTCCCTTCTGTGAAACGGTAGCCATACTGCGCTCACCAACCCGCCTGCCAAGTGTGGTGAGTATTGGCAAATACCCCCCAAAATGATGGCACAGTTGTGGAAATCTATGGGGGAGGCCTTTGTTCAGTAGTGGACGTATAAATGGCCGATATGATGATGATATATGATTGGGGGGAATTTGCCAGTACTCACCACGCTTGGCAGGCGGGTTGGTGAGCGCAGAATAGCTACTGTTTCACAGAAAGGCCGCTGCTGGCCATCCCTCTGGTTTAGAGTCTCTTAACACCTTAACCTTTGACGACATCCACGGGAGGAGATGGAGTGGTGCTATATTCTTAATGAATATAAATCAAAGAATTGGTTGTTGATTACAATAATAATTGAAATATCTAATAATAAATTTTCTATAACAATATCTCATCAGTAACAATTATCATTCTAATTTACCTGTGACATGTTTAGAAATCATGATTAACCCCAATTCATAAATTTTCTTTATACTATTGTATATACCTTAAATTTACCATGCCTACTAAAGGTGAGAAGTATGTGTGCCTTCTAAAATTCGTAACAGCTTTTGTGAAACCATGACTCTAGCTACATAAGCTTATTGCAAAGACCTCATAGGAGCATCTTTAGCCGAACTAGGACGAATCCTGTATCTCGGCATACAGCGCCAGACCCCTCGGAAACAAGCAATATAGAGAATATTAGCCCATACAGAAAATAAAATTAAATAAGACTTTTTTTAATTATAAATTAAATATATTTGAAACCTTCCCAACAAGCCCTTTCATTTAATATGTTACACGGTACAGTCTGCAAAATTTTATTCTTAAATTTTCTATATTGCCCCCCAAAAGTGACCCCCATATTCAAAATGCATTTATTTACGTTACACGTACGTGTTTGGGTCGCAGATATCCACATGTGCACCAAATTTCAACTAAATCGGTCCGGTAGATTCGGAGCAAATTGGCTGTGACAGACAGACACGAGTGATCCTAAAAGGGTTCCAGCCGTTTTTTCCTTCGGACGTTCGGAACCCAAAAAATGATTCTGTCCTATTCTATTCTATTAAGCACACTGCACTGTAGCAATACCAGGCTTTCGCAAAAAGAAAAAATACTACGCATTCTTCATAAATCATAACACTTCTACTATAAGTATGATGTGGTTATGACGAGCTAGCAACCACTTTTTTTTTAATAGCAAGTTACTCGATCTAGTTGGGCTTTCAAATAAGTAATCAGTAACTAGAAAAATAGTTTCAAATAGGTACTATTGTACTGTGTTCCCTGCCTTAGTCAATAGAAACGAGTGAGATTTAAATGAGTAATAATGTGTATGGTATAGTTAAAATTTGCTGATTAGGGATTCCTTATCTTCCTGATTACGGGAAAGAAAGGCATTAAAAGAAACAATCTGACGGCACCGTTGGCGCAGTGGCTAAACGATTGGCTTTCTGCGCCCTGTCGCGGGTCGATCACCGCACGTAACTAATATTTGTATGGTTTACAGACAGTTCTTTCAGGTATGACTGTATGTGCATGTGAGATTTTTCTGAAAACTGTAGGCACCCACGACACACAAGAAATCCTTTATTTATTGGCCGCCCAGTAGTTATACATCATGTACTTCCTCCACCGCGGACCGTGAGGAAGGACGGATTGGTGTAGATACCAGACTCCTATCAGCTTAAACCCCCTGAGCAGTAATCTTCGGCGCCGATCAGACTAGAGCCGCCCATTGGCGACAGGCGAAAGACAAGTGTTAAATAGGGCATCGTATAAAAAAAAAGACTGACGAAAAGTTTTGCTTTAATTACTAACTAGCAGGTGATAGCTTGGTAAGCTTTCAGTAACATTGTCTACATGAATGGTACGAGGTATCTGAATCAAAGAACTAGTGGTGGTACTCGGCGGTAGGTCTCTAGAGTCCGGCTAGGTAGGTGCGTGCTCATACCGAGAGACCCCCGGGAACACGGTGACGCACACGCGCGTGGCACCAATGGGCGCCTCTAGTGTGATCTTACGAAGACCTGGAGCCCCCCTTCGGTGCCGATGATGACCGCTCCAGTGGTTTTAGCCGGTAGGAGACCGACATACCCCTTCACCCTTCCTCGGGGAAGTACCTTGAAGAATTTCCACTGGACACCAATAAAAAAAAATCGGTATATGCCTCAAGCGCAGCGCAAAGCGACGCTTCGGGGGATCCTTTACAATCCTCCCCGAGAAGTGCCTTGGGGCGACCTTTTTACAGTGGCCTTCCCTCCGCTAGAGGCATCCACAGTGCCAGATATTCGCTGCCAAGTAGTTATGTTTAAACATTAATATGTTCCGGTTTTTGAAGGGTACTGTAGTTAGTGGAATAACTAGGCATAAGAGGCAGAGGCATAAATAACTGACGTCACGAGGTGACGAGCACTGTGTGATACCACGCTGGACCAGTTCTGGGTAGTACATTTGTTATGTGCAGGGTTACCACAAGGTGAATGATTAGCTGGACTCGTCACCAGTTTGTCCGCAAAAAACTCAACCATGTCCGACATATTTTTTTACAAGTAACTTCGGACGTCATCTCCTTACTGTAGCGAAAATGAGTAATTCAGTTAATTGTGCAATTACAACTATCGTTTATTTAAACCGCAACAGGTTCAGATTAAACGATGACCAAGTCATCCCGACGAAAGTATTACACATCGAGTTGAAATCTAATGTGACATCATCTAAGTGAGTTAGCTTGGTACTGGCGATCAAACGCAATTAATCTTAGTGCCTACATAATCATGGAACCACGCATCTAATTGCCTTTTAACAATACATAATCTACTGAAAATTAGAACGTATGATCTATAAAATAAGGCCTCTATAGGTGTTACTATAACTGCAAATACAGGTTTGTAGTTTTTGCTGTAAAGATGCATCATATGTGTAGCTGAGGGCTCGAGGTGCCCGAGGCAGGATTATTTTGCAATCATTAATAACTAGGCCGAATGAAGTCCACTGCTGGACACACGCCTCCCCAAAGATAACCACAAAGAC
The DNA here is from genome assembly GCA_947459985.1 of Diloba caeruleocephala. NCBI lineage: Eukaryota > Metazoa > Arthropoda > Insecta > Lepidoptera > Noctuidae > Diloba > Diloba caeruleocephala. The sequence continues at coordinate 26,160,952 of OX381608.1, read as the reverse complement.
CGATGTGGGTGTGTTGTGGGCTCATTGGGGGATTTGCCATAATCGCCACGCTTGGCAGACGGGTTGGCGATCACAGTTGAGTTGTTAACGTACTTGAAGGACGCTGCTGCCCATTCTCCGGCTAATCCCTTAGTCGACTTTTACGACACCCACGGGAGGAGATGGGGTGGTGGTGTTCTGAGCCGGCACCATACGGCAAAAATAATATAATACAAACTAGCATCTTTGGCACTGAAAGGGGGCTCCAGATTCTCTTATGGACCTCACAGACAAAAAAATATTCACACAAGAAGAAAACACAGGCAATTCAGTATTGTTCTTCTAAAATTAGCCAGCGCAGTGTGGTGCCACACAGGAATAGCACTGGTACCCGCATTACTATTGTTATGGGCAGGTATGACGCTCACCAGGTACGTTGTCACCGTGTGCGCAGCACAGCGCACAGCAAGGCTTGGGGGGGGGTCCATTACAATCCTCTCCGAGAATTGCCTGGGAGGCAGCCTTGTTATAGCCACCTTCCCTCTGCTAGAGGGGGTGACAGCTTAACAGTCAACCTCTCCGAGTTGTGCCTAAAGGCGTGGGCACCAATAGGCAGTTCTATTGTGATGTTACGAGGGCCTGGAGCCTCCCTTAGGTGCCGAAGATGACCGCTCCAGTGGTTTAAGCCGGTAGGAGTCCGGCATGCCCCTTACTGGGGACCAATAAAAAAATTGGGGATCATCTTATACGACGCTCACCACCAGGCGAATAACTTGCTCGTCCCGTGACTGGGTAGCAATAACCGGAAGTGAATCTATACAAATAAATAAAATAGAAGTGTCTGATAATAAAACACTTTTAAACGGATTATACCGCGTATATTATAGATTTTTGTTTTTCCTGACGTTTCGAATGCTTTGCAGCATGTCTGTTTGTAATGTCAAAATAACAGCTTTTTACTAAATGCATATGAAAGTATATATGGTATTTTTTGTCTGTCTGTTTGTTCCGGGTAATCTCCGAAAGGGCTGGACCGATTTTGACGGGACTTTCACTGGCAGATAGCTGATGATATAAGGAATAACTTAGTCTACTTTTATTTTAGAAAAATAATTAGGGTTCCGCGCAAAAAAAAGATATCCAATATGTATATTCTATGTCAAGTGTCTATGTCGAAGTACTGTTAATTTCTTTTAAATTACACGCGGGTGAAACCGCGGGTCCCAGCTAGTATAAAATATAATTTGTAGGTAAGTAATAAAATATATATAAATTCTAAATATTAGGAAAAAGCAATCTCAGACTATGCTATTATTGTAATTTTATTGTGTAGGTATATAATGTATCTATGGACCTTCGTTGACTGCAAAAAATGATACTCTTAAAAGTATATGATACTTTTAAATCACTTATTTCAATTAAAAGCACTACTAGTAAGTAAAATATAATTTGACTGTGTATATATAGCCTTGATTCAGCGCTAAAAGCCCTAACGCCATTAAGGTGCAAAGGTCTGAACTATAAAACTAATTTGTTTGTGAGTCATACATCTACTTCATTGAAACATAAATAATTGATAACACCGAGTACAACGCCGTTCACTCAAATGAAAACGTGTAATTTTTGTTCCATTGCAATAATAACTCTTAATTATTATACGTCGTGGTCATAAAAACATATTAGGAACCTTACACTTACACAGATAAGGCATAAAATACGTTGCCGGACTTGGTTATGCAGCGATTTTTATAGATACGCACGTCCGTCGCCCGTTCGACCGCAAAGCAGCAAATGCGTGATATCGGAACTATTATTTATAAAATAGTATTACTATATAACTCCTCAGATATTGCGCGGTCTACTTGTGAACTATCAATATTGTTCTAATTATATATTTCCTAAGACTTTATTACTTGGTTTCTAAACTTCATAATATCCAACTGAACTAGGTCGATAGTTGGTCGGTTTTATTTTACTAGCGAATTGCTTTTGCTGTGGGCAACATAGGATCTGGAATAGAATACTCTTAATGATGAAAGAATTTTCAGAATCGGTGCAGTGGTTTATAGGATAATATAAACAAACAAACTTACACTATCTCTTTCATCCTTATGCACATCAGAAATGCAACTTAAATATCGACCGAATAGTACATTATGCGCTTAAATATTACCCTGCTAATACCGTGGTATTTTTCTTGCTACAATCTGCTTATTGCTTTAAATCTAAAAGCACACTACAGATAATTTTACAGAAACAACTGACAATTTTATTTAAAAAAAAGATGCACTAACATGATATCTTTTTTTATTTTTTTCTTTGTGACAAGCCCGCCACACATTCGCAACCACTGCAACTCCTGTAATCCAGGATCTACAATGGCGACCACCGAAAAGAACACTGACCAATGAAGGTCGGTGTGTCCCAGAGAAATGAATAACTGTCTTGGACGTTATTTGGACGCAACGAAATTAATCAGAAAAGAAAAAGGAGGAGTAGGAAAGAATATACGTTCCACACCTTGTTATAAAACTTTTATCGACAAAAAGACATATCAGCCAAACGACGTCCACTGCTGAACAAAGGCCTCCCCATAGATCTCAACAAATGTGTCGTCATTTAAAGGAAAATTTGCCAGTACACACCATGCGCCGTGTGGTGCCGGCTCAGAATAACACCACCCCATCTCCTCCCGTGGGTGTCGTAAGAGTCGACTAAGGGATTAGCCGTAGGATGGGCAGCAGCGTCCTTCGAGTACATTAACAACTCCACTGCGATCGCCACCCCGCCTGCCAAGCGTGGCGATTATGGCAAAACCCCCCAATGAGCCCACAACACACCCATATCGGTCATTGTGGTGGAGGGTTTGGGGGAGGCCTGTGTCCAGCAGTGGACTTCATTCGGCCGAAATGAATGAAAAAAATGAAAAAGCAAGTAAGTACCTGAGTGTAACCTCTTCCCAAAGTATTTGGTACGTCGTACTTATACACTGTATAATGCCTTAAAAAAAAAACAGCTCATACATAAAAAAAAATAGAATTTGAGTTGGTTCCGTGTGGTTCCCGATAGAGGGAACACCTCTCTCCACCCATGGGTACGACACCCAAAAAGGCGAATAAGCGTTGATACCAAGAGGGTGGGCAGTAGCATCCTCCCTTATGCTTATAAGAACATACTCCAATCACTAATCCGCCTGCCAAGCGTGATGGTTATGGCAATATTCCCTATGACCGTTCATTGTAGTAATCATTGGGAGGCTCGTGTTCTTAATTGCTGACCACGATGACCAAGTCCAGCCTTGGCCTTGACCTTGGCCTTCGCTGTGCGGGTAGATGTGATTATTGTGAATGTGAAAGTTTATAAGGACAGATGGATGGATGTCATGATTGAATCACAAACATAACATCCATTCTCATAAACTTTAATGAAATAAATAGTATGAACATTGAATACCAATGAAATAAAATTAATTTAATTATATTCTTATTTGCATTCCATAAGTAAAGTTAAAAACAGATGGTAGGTTTAAATCTATCCCTCTCCGAGATGTACCTATAGGCGTGGCACCAGTGGGTGGCTCTAGTGTGATCATACCTGGAGCCTCCCTTAGGTGCCAAAGATGACCACCCCAGTGGTTTTAGCCGGTAGGGATCCGACATACCCCTTCACCCTTCCCCGGGGCGAAGGAAGTTCATGAAGAATTTCCACTGGGCAATAAAAAAAAAACAAAATTCAATCTATGGATCAATTATAGACCCTGCTGGGCACAGCATAGTTTAGTAGCGGAGAGGAATCTATTAATCGTATTAATACCTAATATACCCAACCAATTTTGAAACTAGTCGTATTATCACAGTAATATTAGCTACTGCCCGGGGCTTCGTCTGCATGGTATTCAGATGAAATGTAACTTATTTCCTTTTCCAATTCAAAATGAGCCTATTCTTCTATAAACAAACAAGTTTTCAACCAATGAATCAGGACACGAAATATAACCGTTATACATTCACAATCCGTACCTAATTGTAACCTGATTGATGGCTACAGAGCAAATAACTAGCATAGTAAAGTATGCATTACGTGATAGACTGAGTGGCACCTACCACGATCGTTAACGATCTGTGTCACTGAATTATATGGAATTACAAATATATTAGTGGATTAGAATTTTTGTGGAAACTGTGTCACAGGTGTTTATGGCGGAAAGTTTAATTGTGGGAAAGCATCGGGGTCCATGCCATGCTAAAATCCCTCATATTCTCAGTGAAATTTAGCAAAATGATGAACAATAAGATGCAAGTTGTGTTGCCAGCTGACTTGATCACGCGGCCAGTTGGCTATCAATAGCAGCAACCCGTCTCATTTAGGGGTTAGCCGGAGGATGGACAGTACCGTCCTTGGAGTACATTAACAACTCAATTGCGATCGCCAACCCGTCTGCCAAGCGTGGTGATTATGGAACAACCCCCCCCCCATCCTTCCCCCCAATCATACAACACACCCAGACCGGTCGTAGTGGCCATGTTTGGGGGAGGCCTGTGTTCAGTAGTGGAATTTACTTACAAAAAAAAAAAACATTGATCCTATTCTTTTGCTAACAATTTGAAGGTCTAGTTGGGTTAGGTTAGTTATATTAAAATACATAACTTACCTTTATTTTGTACGTAATAGCGCTGTGTGATATTTACTTCTAAAATTATCATTATAGTTTGCACCTATGTAGTTGTTAATTTATTTAGTAGGTTATCAGGGTTTCAGGGTTTTAAAATAAAATAAAAAAATTCTTTAAAGTAATACGTACACATTTTTTTTAATATTGAATGATTTTCGATAGGTACGTATATAGACATCGTGAATTTATGACCGTCTGAGACTGATAGCGCCATCTATTGAGAAGATTGTGCACCGTCTTCCAATAAGGCTTGAGTATTGTTTATCTTTTCGGCCGTATAGTGGTGTTATATGGTATACGAAACGTGTAGTAAGGAAGTCATTACTACAAGAAGCGAGTCAAGAACCCATAATTGTAAAAAAAATATATAATTGAGAATATTATACTAAGACTGAGTCGCGTTCCTGAGGAGTTTCTTGCGCGGCTTCTTCTTTCCAACTAGTAGCGGGAAAAAGGGGAGTTTGTCGGTGTTGTCTTCTATAATGCCTAATTAATGATATTTGTATTTCATGTATAGATCGCGACGTTATCTCCGCGTGAGATCAGATAACTGTCCATGTCTTTAAATGTTAATTTTGTTCCTCTGATGGAATTATTTGTCATCACTACTGATAGATTGACTGCAGTTGTGGTAGCTCCTACATTGGTCAGACAAAGCGTACAATCCCAGAGAGAGTGAAAGAGCACATCACAGCGGTAAAGCACCATCAAATCAACATATTTTCTGGAATCAGGAGTAAAGCCCTGGGACCTGGAACCTCTCCACTGATCGTTATTTCTACCCCAGAATTGTAAGTGAAGCGATTGAAATAAAGAAGTACAAGAATTTCAATCGGGACGATGGATATAGGCTGTCCTCCTCGTGGAATCCAGTCATCGAAATGTGTGCGTGTCCGCCGAAACGGACAGCATTGTGTGCCATGATTCACATTCGATATCGTGCTTCGGGCAGTAACGTTATGCGAGATCAACCGCGGGTAGATCTAAAAATCACCCGCCCCTCAAGACGATGACACCCACATACTTTAGTGTTCTCGTGACCACGGTCGATGCAACTTGGCATAAACGTCGAGATCTTCAAGATATTGTTTTGACTCATCCGTGCGCGAAAAGTCCCGAAATCATAGTCCAATATGTTTGAGAATGTGATTTGGTAATACTGCGTCAGTAAGAGTACCCAGACACTGCTGAATTTTGTACAAATATAGCTACACTGACCTGAGCAAGCAAGTAAGCTGCACGTCGTTCTGGTACCGGTTGAGTGCCGCGACTCCCTCCACTCGTACAGTGTTCACTTTCTCCCGCAACGAGCCTCCGCAGCCGCCGCATCGCTCTCGGAGTATCGACATTATGTTCGGCTGCCGGAGGAACGCCACCACCTGGTAGGAATGAATAATTTATAAAAAAAATAGTTCCATCATTACACAATTGGCCCTGATTGGCTACAGTACTCGGACTGGGCTGAGACTCGAGACATAGGCATACACAAAATCAAACAATTCCGTTCCATGAAAACTGCTGTAAGAAATTCTTAATAAAAGAAATATAAGCTTATCCTATGTTAATTAATACATAAAAATCTATTATCCCAAGTATGAGGAGAAGTTTATTAACTTTACTGCTCCATTCTATTTTGATAGATATCATTTTATATATCGAATATACTGTAAAGTATTCTAGCGCTATCTGTCCAACGACATTTAGCGTGATTCGAGAATATTCACCGCGCTTTTATCGCGTCATTCGCGTACGCCCAGTTCGTTATAATGTAAGCGCGTAAAATAGCACGCTATTTTACTATAGTAAAAAGTCTGTAGCGCGCTATTGCCATATAGCGTTTTTGAACACCATTACCCCTGACCGCTGTCTTACTGTGTAGAATCAGACTACCCATCAAATCGACCCACTAACTTTAAAGTTCCAAAAGGTCCCAGCTGGTAAATAGATAAGAGATCTTAATAGCAGCTTGTAACTGTCCTACTGTAGGGTAAAGACGTCTTCTCATACAGTGGAGGATCGAGGAGTTGATCACCACACTTGGTCGCCGAGTGTTGGCGATTTCAGACCATTAAGATACAGGTTTCCTCGCGATGATTTCCTTCACCTAAGGTCAGTGAAGTCCGTGTGGTGTCCGGATTAAAAATATGGCACCACTCCATCTCCTCCCGTGGACGTCATAAAAGGCGAATAAGGGACTCTAAACATCATCATCATAGGGATATCGATTGGTGATACATACACATCGGCTCTCCCTACATAATACATCATTCGAATTTCAAATGTATTTTTGCTTTTTTGAATGACTTTTATCTAAAATATTATGCAATATACAAGGTCTTAATTTAATAGTCCACGATATTTTACATGGCGCCTATGTCAATACTGACGATAATGTAGGTATATATAAAAACAAATCAGTTGTATTTTTTGACATATTTTTTTTTCTCTCGCTCATTTCGATACTTACTGGTTCTTCTAGTAAGTTGTAATAATGTACACATGCATCTGGCAAGGAAATGTAAATAATAAGGACCCGGTCGGCTGACCGATTTAGGTAGTCGGCAACGTCAATCGGAACAGGCGGATCGCTGTCGGGCGCGGTATCGCACAAAAGAAAGAAACGGATTTATATCGTCAAATTAATTTTGTGTGGTAGGTACATCATGTTTAGCATTTACTAAGACACCATGCAAAATATCGTGGTATATTAACATAATACCTTATATAATAAACATAGGTACTTAAATACTAATCAATCAGTGCAATTCTGCAGCTTAAATAGGAACTGTACGTAGAGACAATATATGGAAACTAGTGAGTTGTAAGGCGCCTAAGGCACCCATTGAAAAAGTAAACGAAAGAATCATTAAAATAAGTCCGTCAGTGAGTGAGTCTATGACGCAGTAATGAGCGTTTTTCTTTTATAGTGTACACAAATATATGTTGTATTTGTTTCAGGTCAGAACCGTTTATCCTATATACATGGGCCCTTCATTATTGGAAAATATAGTGACAAAAATGTTACCTTATCATTATACGCCACTGGTATCTCTTGATGAGTGTTATGCGCTTGCGCATCTGCTGCTGATATCGGTGGCCGAGGAGGTGGGGTCGGTGCCTGCGCAAAAAATAAAAATGTACTCCCTATATCTGAATACCTAACATTAACTATATCATATTTACAGTTTCTCTAATAAGGCTATCAATAATTTCAGCCTATCGCAGTCAAAGGCGGATCCAGGGGGCCATGCCCCCAAACTGTGGGATATAGTTGACCCTAGACCTAATATCAACAAGGCTCTCTGAAATTCTTGACATGTGACCCCAAGGCCCTTCCCGCAGATTAAAATCCTGGATCCGCCCTTGATCGTAGTCCGGTTAGGCTCTCCCAAGGATCCTAGCCTTGATCAGCAGTAGACCGCGATAGGCATAATCATTAGGCTGTATGGGCTAATAATGCTTATTACGATAGCATTTTATTACAGTTTCAGCATAAAACTATATAATTAAGTACTTAATAAGTTAAATATTATTACTGAAAATATCATAAATAATGATCTTAATACAAAAAAAACTTGCAATCCTAACTAATTACAAACAATCACAAGCAAAGTAAGGTAAAAACACATAACAGGCCTACCAAAAGAACAATGTGTCCAACGAACGAATAACAGGTTTAAAATAGTAGATAATACAACATACAAAATTTCAATCCATGCTTTTTGCAGTCAAGAACAAAGTGATAAAAAAATCTAAATCGATAAACAAAAACTAGCAACACTGAAAAATAGGATACAAGAGTGTTGCCACGTCCAAAAAACCTCCCAACGTAAAAGAAAACAAAGATTTGTGCAATACGTTGATCTAGCGTGTCTGCTTGTATATCAGTCCATCCGTAATCACAAGCGTGTGAAGCGAACCATGGCGTAAGCGTTCCTGATTAATGGAAATAAATAAATTGTTAACGTTGCCTTTATACGGTGGTCATCCTACGCCAACAAATTATACTTTAATGGGCCATTTCTTATGTTGTATAGGATGAATCATTGTATAAAACTTTGCTAAGTATATGAGACTAGAACCCACAACACAGTAAAGTGTGTGGTCTAAGACACCACTTCATATTTGCAACTTACCAATTGACATAATAATGTCTTGGGTTTTAGCGATTATTTACTAGATATTCATCATATCATATCAGCCAAAGGACGTCCGCTGCTGAACAAAGGCCTCCCCCAAAGATTTCCACAATTGTGTCGTCATTTTGGGGGGTATTTGCCAGTACTCACCACGCTTGGCAGGCGGGTTGGTGAACGCAGTATAGCCACTGTTTCACAGAAGGGACACTGCTGCCCATGCCTCAGATTTAGATTCCCTTATAATTAATAATATAACACCACTCCATCTCCTCCCGTGGATGTCGTAAAAGGCGACTAAGGGACTCTATAAACCAGAGGGATGGGCAGCAGCTTCCCTTCTGTGGAACAGTAGCCTTACTGCGCTCACCAACCCGCCTTCCAGGCGTGGTGAGTACTGGCAAATACCCCCAATATGATGAGACAATTGTGTAAATCTATAGGGATGCCTATGTTCAGCAGTGGATGTATAAATGGCTAAAATGATGATTTTAATGTAACTAAACGGATAACATCGCGTCATGGGAGGAGATGGGGTGGTGGCATTCTGAGCCGGCACCACACGGCACATCACATCGCGTATATTTATATTATTTCAAATCTGTGATGACACCTGTCACCTTAGTCATCCCGTGACCACTAACGCTGCAAAGTGTTCGATATGTTGGGAAAAACAAAAAATCTGTAACATACGATGCGTAATAATAATCCTTTTATTATATTATTTTATTATATTTTATTTTATTATTTTAAGATAGCAACCTGGCCCATGCCGGCTTGTAATGGGCGATCCTGAGCCATTTTTATATCTAATCTGTTCACTTCGGGCATATGGTTTCTGTTTCTTACAAAATGGATAATTTTCGAGATGAAAATAAAAAGAATTCACAAAAAAAATATGATTTGTTGGCGAAGGTCAACCAACAAGTATAAGAGTGTTTGCAAGCTGGGCGATTGTTGCAGCGAGACAGCCAAGCGACGGATAGCGAGATCTGCGAGTGAACGTCTCTAGTATTGGTCCGTGATAAGAAACTGTACCGTAATAATAGAACAATACGGCATAGTTTAAAAAAATATATAAGGTCTTATTTTAATAATCCGCGGTATTTTGCATGGCGCCTTAGTTAATGCTACATCAACTATCACAAAAAATAAAATTATGGTATAAATCAGATTTTTTCTTTCGTGCGACGCCAACGAATTTGGCGGCACACTACCGCCTGTGTCGTTTGTCGTTACTAACTACCTAATCGGTTAGCCGATCGCGTCCATTATTTTCTTACTGTATCATGTAGATATTATTGCAACTAAGAGAACCAGTAAGTCATAAAATTATTGATTTATGAAGAAATTATGACAAAACACAACTTTTTTTGTTCTACATGATCTTCAGCATTCTTCAAGTCGCCATGAAAAATATCGTGAACTATTAAAGTAAGACCTTATATAGATATCTGGGTTGGATCCATGTTGCATAACAACGTCCAATTGTAAAACGCGCGTCTGTCGCGATGATATGCGTTCTGCAAAAATCGTTTACATTGAAAGTCAAAGCCAATTGTTTATTTCAAATAGACCAAAATATTGGCATTTACGAAACGTCAGAATTTAAGTTGCACGGTTCCAAATAGCTGATCTATGGAGAAGAGCCGGCGAGAAACTGCACGGATACTCTTTTAAAATAATTGAGATTACAATGTCGATTGATACAAATGATGGTGAAACATACAACGAGCATAATGTAGGTTAATGTATAAAAAAAACATACAGTATAAATCATAATTTGCCATGGCAGTTAACGGCTGACCAGTCCCAACAGACGGCACCCGTTCACGAGCATGACGCATGCATCAGCATCAGCGTCAAAGGGCGCTAAGAGGTGTTGACATATGCCAACACAAAGGAAACAAAGGTATGCGAAGCAAGCGGGGCTGGCCACGCACCGGCTCGCGGAGCGCGCGGCGGCGCGGCGCCGGCAGCGGCGAGTACGGGCCGGCCGCCGCCGCGCGCGGCACGCGCGGGTCGATGAACGTGGTGCGCCGCAGCACGTGGTCCACGAAGAAGCGCTGCGGGCCGAACGGGCCGTTACAACATCTCTGGCGTACAACTTGACACTCACTCGGATAGTTCCCGCAATTTGAAAAGCAACTGACTATGTAAGTATAGAGTTTCCTAATTTTTTTTTTGAAATGAAACCTTTTAACGCGGTACGCATATTTTAGATGAGAAAAAATCTCTGAACTCGCGACACCGTTACGAGACGCTATTTGAAGTGAAAACTTCTTGGTTTCGCAACGCGGCGGGAAGCGCGATTTTTGTAAGGCAGCTCGCACCGCAGCCATATAATATAGTATTTGACGGCACGGTTGATGCAGTGGCTGATACAGTCGGCTGCTGCGCCCCGGGTCGTGGGTTCGATTCCCGCACGGAACAAATATTTGTATGATCTGCAGGTAGTTGTTCCGGGTCTGGGTGTATTGTATGTGGAATTCAACTTTAAACGCACCCACGACACTGGAAAAATCCTAGTATGGATCAACATTTTAAAAATTTTTTTTTTAAAAAAAACATTATATTTTGTGAATTAGATAAATAAAAAATAAAACATTATTTGCCATAAATTTTCACTTCTGTCGGCACTCCCGGAGTACAACCCGTATTTTATTTTAACATTGGCCCACACCAGGATTTCTCCTGTGTCATTGGTGCGTTTACAGACATCATACAAATATTTGTTCCATGCGGGAATCGAACCCGCGACCCGGAGCGCAGTAGCCGACTGTATCAACCACTGCACCAACCGTGCTGTCGAACTATATACACGAATCAATTTATCACTGGTGAAGCAATCTGCGCGCCCACACCGAGCGCCCCACGAGAAGACGGTAGCGCGCATGTGGTTACACACAGTCGTGTACGCAACATAGCACAGCATACAGTGAAGCTCCGGGGGATTATTTACAATCTCCCCGGGGGAGTGACTGCTTTACAGTCATCCTCCCGAGATGTCTGTAGGCGTGGCATTAGTGGGCGACTCTAATATGATCATACAAAGTCCTAGACCTAGTCCGACACCTAAGGGGGGGCTCCCTTAGGTGTCGGAAATAACCGCCCCAGTGGTTTTAGCCGGCAGGAGACCGGGATGCCCCTTCGCCCTTCTCCAGGGCGAAGGACGTTCATGATAAATTCTAACTGAAAAAAAGTTAAGTACCACCCCAGAAAGATATTCGAAGCTAAGCAGTAGTGTTTAAACTTTAGACATTATTGTGTTCCGAAGGGCACTGTAGCTAGTAAAATTACTGGGCATAAGAGACTAAATAACTTGATATCTCAGGTGCCGAACGCAGTGTGGTACCACGCAGGACAAGTACTGGGTAGCGTTACAATTGTTATGGGTAGAAGACATAATACTTACCACCAGGCGAATGGCTTGCTTGCCTCGTCACAAAGTTGTATAAAGAAAGTTAAACATAGATTAAGTCATATTAGAATTCTCCGTGTGTTGTCCGGATTAAGAATATAGCACCACTCCATCTCCTCCCGTGGATGTCGTACAGGGCCACTAAGAGACTCAAAACCAGAGGAATGGACAGCAGCGGCTCTTCTGTGTCTCAGCAACCATTCTGCGATCACCAAACCACGTGCCAAGCGTGGTGAGTACTGGCAAATTCCTCTCAAAATGACGACACAATAGTCAAAATGTATTCGGAAGGCCTCTGTTCAGCAGTGGACGTTCTTTACTGATGATGAGAATGCTATATCGTGAGTTGGGTGAAGGTAATAAGACATATTTTCGCTATACTCGGAATTAGGTAACCTATCATTCATCATCATTTCGGCCCAATAAAGTCCACTTCTGGACATAGGCCTCCCTCAAAGATCACCACAACGACCGATATCGGTGTATTGTGTGCTCATTGGGGGGATTTGCCATAATCGCCACGCTTTGCAGGCGCGTTGGCGATCGCAGTTGAGTTGTTAATGTATTCGAAGGACGCTGCTGCCCATCCTCCGTCTAATCCCTTAGTCGGCTTTTACGACACCCACGGGATGAGATGGGTTTAGAGATTAGGTAACCTAACCTAAGTATAAATCTAACTTGTAACTACAACACATACCTTTCCGTTTCGATCGAGCTTGGTGTCCCATCCTAGGGGCAGTTCTCGGTCAGATTCACTGAACATGTTGACCAGCGCCACTAGATCCCTGTTGTGTTGGTACCGCTCGAACGACTGCGTGTCACGCCGGATCTTGGATATCATGTGCTTGAGAGTAGAGTTACCGTTGTAGAGGAGGGACGCTTCCTGCAAGGAAGGAAATATATATTAACAAATGTGTTGTTATAAATTTCGTATGGTGTCCAGATGAAGAATATAGCACCACTCCATTTCATCCCGTGGATGTCGTTAAAAGCTACTAAGGGAGTCTTATCCAGAGGGCAAAACCAGCAGATTAATATTATAATATTTCTCTGTTATCAGAAACACGTGAGGCGCATACACTATTATTATCTGAAGCGCCCAAGTATTTCTTTGTGACTTTTTCTTTAAATTTTTGAAAACTACCACCAGCGAAATACGTACATCATATAACCGCATTTTCTTTTCAGCATCTAATCTTCACAATCCAAAAGGTCCCCATGACGCTCAAGTAAATCTCCATTTAGCCTCTTGGGCTCCCCTACTATTATTGAAAGCGCGCTGTCATATTGACATTGATGACATGTCATGACAATCGTTGTCATTCGTAAACCAATTTAAGTTGATGTTTGGAAAACCGTACGACGTTGCCCACATATTTTATAGCTTTTTTCATTTTTGAGAAATATTTAAAGATTCATTATTCTAAACACCGTACGACGTTGCCTTTATACATGACATTGGCGAAATTGTGGAAGATACTCTACAAAAGCCATAATCTAAGAGAAGAAAAAGAAGTTGATGTTGAGTTAAATGCGTGAGAACGCCGCTTAAGGGCTGAAACTGCATAAAGCGGGCGCCGTGTCTACGCGCGTGGGTTCCGTAGGAACTAATTTGAAACGATAAAATTTGCGCGGTGCCTACCTATACGCGACGGAGTACTTTTGTATGGTACGCGCCGTACCGCCGGCGTGCTTAACGCAGTTTCAGCCCTTAAGGTATGACTTCCCCCCTGTTTTTGGTATCGACCTACAGTAGATCGGCTTTGGAGGGATTCTTTACAATCTCCGTCGAAATGTGCCTTGAGAGGTGGTTTTTTTACAGTCGGCTCCCCTGACCGCTTACAGTTATCCCCTCCGAGATGTGCCTACAGGCGTGGCACCAATGGGCGGCTCTAGTGTGAATGTATGGAGGACCTGGAGCTCCCCTTAGGTGACTAAGATGACTGCTCCAGTGGGATTTGGCCGTTGGAGTCCGGCATGCCCCTTCGTTCTTCCCCGGGGCGGAGGAAGTACATAATGTATTTCCACTGGGTGAAATAAAATACTCCGTGGGGTGTCCGGATTAAGAATATAGCACTAATCCATCTTTTCCCGTAGATGTCTAATTTAAACCAGAGAGATGCGCAGCAACGTTTCTCCCGTGGAACAGGAGCCATACTGCGCACACCAATCCGCCCGCCAAAAGTGGCGAGTACTGGCAAATTCCCTCGAAAATAGCAACACGATTGTGGAAATCCATGGGTGAGGCTTTTGTTCAGCAGTGAACCTTTGGTTGATATGATGATGATGAAGAAATAAAACAGTATGTATACCTGGTTCATATGCAGTATGGAGTAGAAGTCGGGCCTCGCGAGGAAGAAGGCGGCGGGGTGGGGCGGGTGCGGCGCGGCGGGCTCGGGCGCGGCGCGCGACGTGGAGGCGCCGCCCGCCACGTGCGCGTGCGCATGGCCCGGCGGAGACGCGCGCCCGCCCTCCTCGTCCGCCAGCTGCGTGCGCGTCATCGTGCGGCGGATGGACTGGTACCTGAAACGAATAAAGAACTAATGTGTTAGGTTTTCGCGGTTATAATAACACTTTTAAACACTTTACATAGAGTATATTATAGATTATTGTATTTCCCGACGTTTCGAACACTTTTGCACGGAAACCACGAGCCCTGCCAAGTGTTAGGAACGTCAGCAAAAACAAAAATCTACGCGATGTACCTAATCCGTTTAAGAATGTTTTATTATAAACTAATTTAGTATTAGACCTGCTTCGCTTAATTTGGTTTAATATGAGTCTTTTTTTTTATTGTTTTTGGATTTAGACATATATTTTTTTGAGCATTCATTATACAGTCTTTTTTTACTTTTTATTTATACACTATTGCATTTTTAACATTTAATTAACATACATTAAATTACAGTTATACATTTTTGTGTACATGTATTTAAAAACGTTGTATATCACAGACTAACGTGTTGCTGGGGAGGTTGTTCCGCCGTTTCTTCTCTCCAGCTTAAAAACTAGAAGGCGGTGAAGGGTGGGCTTATATTTATATGGGTACTGTCTAATGTTGATGTACAAAAAGAGTTAGTTTTTTTGTCTATTTTGAATAAGTTATTATTTCATTTATTTTCAGTAATTACCAAAAACTGTAATATTTCATTCTTAGTAACAGCTTGCAAATGGCAACCGGCCGAATATTGCGTACGCGCAAGTTCCTGACGAACTATGATCTTTCCACAGTGTAATTCAGCCTCCACCAATATAGGTACGGCACCAGTGTCTAGTTTACTGGTGGTAGGTCTCTTATTGCAGGCTCTAGTGTGATTATACGAGGTCCTGGAACCCCCCTTAGGTAGCCGGTAGGAGCCCAGCTCCTATGCCCTTCCCTCCATTTCCTGAAGAATTTCCACTGGTCCAATAAAAAAGGAAGAAGCCAGCTGGGTAGCTACCACAGCAGTGCCAGATATTCACCGCTATGAACTTTAGACATTACTGTGCTCCGGTTTAGAAGGACACTGTAGCTAGTGCAATTATTGGCCATAAAACATTAACTTATTTTTATTTTTATATTCGGCATCTCGCAGACGTTAGTCCCTTAGTCGCCTTTTACAAAATCCGAGGGAAGTGATGGAGTGGTACTATATTCTTAATCCGAACACCACACGGATTAACTACTACAAGCTACTATAAGCTACTTTTGATGGAAATAAGAAGATATTTCATCATCATCATATCAGCCAAAGTACGTCCACTGCTGAACAAGCACAACAAGAAGAAGGTGCCCCCATAGATGTCCACAACGAAGGGTTACATACCACCCGCATCCATAGATTCCTAAAACTCCATATAATCTTTTAATAATTACTTACAAAAAGAACAATTAAAAGTTCTATATTTTTAAACGCCTTTATGAACTTGCCTACACTACCCACCTACGATCTAACTGCCGCCGCTGCACCTCAGGCGCAGGTGATCTTGGGGTAGAGCCGTTAACGCCAGGCCGCTGCCACGTAGTAGTTCTGTTAATGTGGTCGATATAGAACACTCGGCCATGGCTGTCCATTCGAGCCTCCCAGCCTGGAAGGCAAAGTTACATCTCTGTTTTACTCAAATAATTCACTCTACTTTGCACTATTATACTTTTCCCAAAATTTGTGTCGCTATAGATACAAAATGTGCGGTAATAATGAGCCAGCAGAACAACGAATTACATAGGGCAGCTTTTTGATACTTTTCATTTTCCAAAGTTTTCGTTTATATAAACTAGATGGCGCTGCTTATGCATACAGCAAATTTGAATGTTTGAATGAATACTCGTACATATGGAAGTATTTATCATATTATTATAATATTATCTTTATTAGTTTGAACGGTGCCGCATTGACGCAGTGGCTAAGCGATTGGCATTCTGCGCAATGCATCGTGGGGTTCGATTCCCGCACGGAACAAACATTTTTATGGCCTTCAGATAGCTGTTTCGGGTCTGGGTGTTTGTGCATGTGAAATGTATGTCTGTAAACTGTACACGGGAGAAAAACCAACACCGGCAACAACAAAAAAACTTAAATAATTTATATCAATGTAAATATACAAACCTGCAGGTAAAGGTTCTTCACATTCAATAATCCCTCCAATCATATTCGCAGGAAAATCTCCCGTCAATGCCATTTGCCTCGATGCCCTTTCCGGTATTGAAGGCAGTCTTATTCCGGCCATGTGCCGCAAAGGCGTGGGTGACGCAATCGCGTTGTCATTATCATCAATATCTTCAACTGGCCTTGGTCTTCTTAACACCACATCCTCAGGTGGTCCAGCGTGGACTATCGTGAAATGATTGCTGTTCGCAAACTCCATATTAGGCGACCTGATCTCAGAAGTTCTCAGTTCATTTGTGAACTCAACCATTTCGAAGTTTTCTTGCAGTCTAGCTTCGGCATTTTGTACAGGAGGGGGGTGAAGGTCCGGTGGTGGCAAAGGCCTTGGTCTTCGCGCGTGATGCGTTGGTGTAGGCGGACACTGAGGTACCGCCGCACCAGCTAAGGCTGCCACTCGAGTCAACACCCTTGGATGAGGCCGCACTGGACTCTCAATGTTGTTCGTCTTATTTGGTGAGTGTTTGGGAGTTCCTTCGCAACCAAGGTTTTTTATTAGATGCCGAGGTAAGCTAGAGTGTTTTGGCGTGGATGACTCGCAAGAATGTTTCCGGCTCATCATCATAGTTCCCGCGCTTGGTACCATTTTGTTTGACTCGTCGACTGGTGATGTAGAGTGTGAGGAGTTACAGGAACTTTGACCATTCGAGCTGCTGTTATCAGTTTCTCTTGTGGGAGGATCAACGTGGGAGGAATTTAAGAATGCTGTCATCATTGTCGGTGTAGCCCGACCAGAGTTCTGCCTCGTCAGAGGCTTGTGACCTTTTAATATTGTGATTTCTTTCTCCTCAATTTGATTTCTATTGTCATCTTCAAACTCAGAATGATTACTAATATCATTTAAAAACGTATGTTGAGCTTTCTCTTCAGACTTCCCATGATTTGGCGTTCGGTTAACCCCGTCAACCACATCCATGGGTGGACTAGGTTTGTCTTTCCTTGCGAATGTTGTCGTTATATAATTATCAGGCCCTATATCTTTAATGAACAATATCTTATTTCTACTAACGCTAGGTAAACCATCAGGTACATCTTTTAGTCTTTTCTCCTCATTCAACCTGGATAATTTCATTGAAGAAATTGTAGATTCACACAAGCTGCCATCAGTTTCGGGCGTTGCTAAAGGCGCAACATTTTGCCCACCTCTCCAAAAACTTACTGTGGATGACGTAGCCACCTGATTGCCCGAGTAGAACTCGCCCGGTTTGAAATCGTTTAGCTCTCCTTGTAGAACAGCTGAGTTTGTTATGTTATTGTCGGTAAAGAATTGTTCATCCGTGTCTATCAATTCAAAGTTAAACGCGTCTTCCGGCTTTGTTAATTTTTTTGGCTTTCTATGTCTGGGTACCTGTGGCGGGGATAAAGCATGCATTCTCTCGAGCGGTTTGTGGGATTGTCTCGGCGGCAGGGGAGGCACAGGCGATTTTTCCGCGTCACTGGGCACATTGGCGCTTTCGACGTCGTATACGAACTTCATTATTTTGCATGGATTCTTTGGTGACCATATTTTATAATACTCGGTGCCCGGAGAAGTTGGTGAATCAAAGCCATTATTAACTATGGATTTCTTCTTGACGCCGCTAAGGGTTTGCCCGCCGCCAGTGTCCACGGGCGGAGGACACTTCTTCTTTACTCCCGACGACGTCGGCCTACAGTCTGTTGAACTCCGAGATTCAATATTTACATTTTGAGATTCTTGGCTTAAAATACTAACTAGAGAATTACTATGATCACATTTTGTTTGTTCGAGATTGTTCCCGTTACTTTCTAAAGCACTAATTGAGCATTTGTTGACATTGTCACTGAGATGTTTGATTTCGTGACTGGTGCCGGGCACGAATTCGATGCGGGGCGGGTTCTCTGAGTTCATCTCAAAGCTCTCGTTGTTGTAGGAGAAGGGTGACACGTGGTCGCCGCTGCGTTTCCTGGACATACCCTCCTTGAGACGGAGCGGCAGCTTCTTGAGGTCGACTTTGAACCGCGAAGGGAGCGCTGTCGACTCCGCCGCGCACTCTTCGCCGTCGCCATTGTAATAGCGAAAGCATAGTAGTTGCTCACAGTCTGGAATAACATAGAGAATTTTCGATTTATATAGAATACGAAACGAACAGTACAAAAGTTTTATTTATAAATGACAATACAATAGAGTTGTCTCAGATGTTTAGTATGGGAGATTGTGCTTGCGGGCGACAAAGATTATTAAACAGTGAATAAAATAATTACCTTCATAAGGCTGATTAGGCTCGTCAAGAAGCCACATTATGTCGCCGCTGGCGCATCCGGTGGCCGGCACGCGCCCGACGACGCCGACGGTGCCCGCCGACTCTGCATTCAAGACGGACAAAAATTAAATCATTTTACCTAAAGAGTGAAGAAACAAAGACTTAATAAATATCTAGAGATCGGAAAGAGAAAAAAGCACGACAACAAGGCTGACCTAACTTGAAGAAAACCACTATAAAATATTAAGTTAAATATTAACTTAAGTATGTTATCTTAGGTATCTACATCAAATTTAATAACATTAATGTATTCGAATCAGATGCATATTAAATTAAGCTCATTTGCATACGAGCATAAAATAATA
Source organism: Diloba caeruleocephala (assembly GCA_947459985.1). Taxonomy (NCBI): domain Eukaryota; kingdom Metazoa; phylum Arthropoda; class Insecta; order Lepidoptera; family Noctuidae; genus Diloba; species Diloba caeruleocephala. Next base: position 26,141,514 of record OX381608.1, on the reverse strand, counting down.
AAAGGGAACGATCAGGTTTACGTTAGTGAGAAACATAAGCAAAAATTATGCACGCAGTCTCATTTGGAAGTATCGGCCAGGCGGTGGGTACCAGCATGAAATACAAAACGCGCGCAGGTGCAAAAACATTCACATTAAAAACAAACAACAAACGAGACAAGTACAGCGCAGCAACAGACCTCAGAGAACCCTCCGCCTTTTTATCTAACAAAAATCAGGCAGGCGTAGGCTGGGTCTGCGCAGTTCGGCGCATCACAAATTATGCGCCCGGCGTAATCACCGGATGCGGGAGTCGCCCGCACATTTTATGCGAAATAATCGAAGCCACCGAATTGCCAGTTAATTGGGGAAACACGACCATAAATTTCACAGGGCAAATTGATTCTGCAAGTAAATTTACCAGGCTCTGGCTGGCCATTACCATATTTTGATTGGGCTAATATACGAGCGGACGGTTAACATCTTCCTGTCGCTGATTAAGTGTTCGATGCTGCCATAAATACCGAATCTTAGTGCGCACGTTAGCGTCGACCGTCAAAACTTGACTTTATTTTGAACCGCGCCAACGTCCTTTCCAGGAAAACATCGCGATATCTGCACGGAAAGGAAAGGATGCCGCGTCGTGGAGCAAATACGCTGGCGGATACACGTAGGACAAGATAAATCGCAGTATTATCTCAAAACTGTTTCCGTTTCGAAATTATGACTGGGTTCTAGAGGCAGACACAAGATCGAACGCTGTCATTACTTTTTTGTTTCGAGTAATTTGTTACGAGTGTTTTGGGCAAGGACATTAGCAAAGAAGCACGTAGCTCCACACGATGACGTTTTGAGTGGAGGTAATTTCCTTTGTACTGAGAGGTGATGATTGAGTGTTGTCAGGTAAGAGCTCAGATGATGCGTGTAGATATTCGACGAAGGTGGACAGTGTGACGCGCCCGGTGACACAGAGGGCGTCTATTTCCGGACGGTGACGCAACATCCGCGCGCTTCCGTCCGCAGGATACGGTAGGAGATACAACTGTCGCGGCACTGGCGGAGATCAACCGCTGCGCTTCCGCTGGATTTACGATAATAGTGATAAAATACTACGATGACTACAACGTACATAGTATGTAGGTTAGACAGTGATAATCACAATTTTCTAATCTATAATAGTTCCAAAATGAAAGCTTGTTTAAAGAAAACATGTTCACTTGTTGCTCATAGATTTATGCATTTTAAACCCTCTTAGCTTATCTAACATATACAGCGTGTGTGTGCATTTATGAACCCTGATTGATGTATAGAGCGATAGACGTTAATATTCAACTACACGTTAGTATGTAGGTATAGAAAGTTCAAAAGATGTTTTTATAACTATTTATAACTTAACAGAAATATATTAACTACACACATTAAAAGATAGGTACGTTTAATGTGTATATTATTTAATATATTTGTAGGGATCAAGCATGTTTTCGATTAAAAGTGGAAAATTTCTGTCATGTTGTATTCGTATAAAATCATTCAACGGGTTTGAGACAAAATCAGTGCCATACCTGCCACACTTCTGAATCGAACGCTATTATGGAGAGAAGACTTGAGCCGAGAAGAAGTGATCAAAGCCGTAGGAATGTTGGAAGCTGGCACTCGGCAACGTGCTGTGGCCATCTGAGTACTACGCAGAGTGCATAAGTCACCTCTGGAAACGCTACCGCATCACTGGCAGCATGGCTGAGCGCCACGGCGGGCGTAGCATCACCACACGCAGAGAAGATCGACATATACAAATCACTGCTCGACGGAATTACTACAATGACTGCGAAAATGTTGGTTACGAAGCCTCATCGATCTTCAGGGTTGTTAATAAATTGGCAGAACAAATGTGGCGTTATATGTGCTTTTCTGGTGTATCTCGCTTTGGCATGAGACCAGATTCTAGGTCATACGTATTGGAGGACCTCCAGACGCCATGAACGTTTAAGATCATTCCAGAAAGTCCATTCATATAGTGGTGGAAGACAATCTCAATGCATAGATTAACGTTTAAATGATTGTGTCGGATGTTGTCATTCCTTTGCGCACCCAATTGGGTACTACATTTCAGCTTATGCACGCCCACACACCGCCAGAGTTCTTACAAACACACTTACCAAAGCTAACATCTACGCCCTAACATGGACTGCTCAATCGCCAGACTTACTACGCACTACTTACGCTCATAATTTTGACAGATGGAAGCGTAAGTTCACGCTTAGACTCGTTTCTGAATCTCACCCTTAATTCCCATTGAGCTCGCATGGGATATGCTTCAAAGAGCTCTGCCAAGTATGGATACCATACATACACCAGAAAAGCTTTTTTACTTGTTACAATGGATGAGGGCGGCCATTCCGCAAAGTGATTTGGATGAACTTATATTGAGCATCGGTGCGATTGTGTGATACGAGTTAAAGGTAGAAATACAGTCTACTGATAGATCATTTTATGCAATAAAGGGTTTTCTAAAACTTTAATTTTTATAATTTTTGCATGTCAGCATTAACTAAGATAAAATTTCCCACAATTTGTAAAAACCACAAAAATCTCTATATTCATTCAAAAGTAGCGGTACTTCGTTTGTCTAGACACAGGAAAACATCTTACCTAATCAATTTTCATAGCTATATTAGCTGCCCGCCCTAGCTTAGCATGGGCTACCTACCGGGTCCAAGTTTGAATCTAAACCGTACAGAGACTCACACAAATATACACAAAAAAAAAACATCAATATCGGTCCAGCCGTTTGGGAGGCGTTCAGTGACGTACAAAAGCATAAGACATATTAAATATAAAATTTATATATAAGATATATTACATCTTAAAAAGATGTTTTTTGGAGAATATTTCAAATTTATCTTTAGACACTTTTGATGTGTGTAACTAGTTCTAATTACATCAAACCATATTTCACGGATGGCAACCAAAATACGAATTCCTGGAGAATTTAAAACGACTTATTTTTAGACAAGTTATATTATTATTATTTATTTATTCATCAGATAACTATTGATCCACTTATTATTAGTAAAACACAAATTGGTACTTACATACTATGTTAGTAACTCTAATATTTATTTAACTACATTAATTGTAATAAGTGAATAAAAACAAAATACATTTAACAGTCCTAGGTATCATATAGAAGATTAATAGTGTTTTTAATATAAGACTTGATTAATAGCATAACAGATAATTAAAATAAAATCAAACAAACCACATTAAACAATCGATAGCGTCGGGATTTAATAACTAGAATTAGATTTAATTGAATATATCGCCAAATAAAAATTGATATTTGAGATTTATAGATTTTATACACAGTTTATAATTTCAAGATTTAAATTACATTAAATGAATTAAATTAAATTAAAAGGATTAAATTAAATTGATTGAGTTAAATTGAATTGAACTGAGTTAAATAAAATAATGTTTAGTTAAAATCTACTTCCCCAATGTTATTTTTATCCACTTATTTTGGATTGGGCAATCTGTACGTGACGCAATCATCTTCAAAATACTGTTGCTACTGCTCCTTACTCGTTGGAACAAGGAAGCGACTTTCTTGCGAATTATCGCCTGAAAGCCATCCGTGCGTGCGTCAGCGAACATTCCGGACGCACTGCAGCAATGTGGCAGATGCAACAGCATCCTGAAAATATTGTTGTACTGTATACGCAGTGTGTCGGCGGCACGGAGGGTATGGTTTATCCAAAGGCCGCTGGAGTAGAAGGATTGGCAGTAAGCCTTAAAGAGAATGATTTTCACTTCTCCCGAGCAGCGTGCGAATCTACGCGCAAGCATATTCCCCCTTACCGCCAACGCCCTGCGTTCCCGTTCCAAATCAGCATCATCTTTCAGGTCTTCTGACATAATATGCCCCAGATACTTGAAACTACTTACCACCCGCAGAGCTTGACCGTTCAGCCTAATGCTCGGGACATGGGCAGGTGTGTTCGAGCCGCTCTTGAATATGAGTACTTGACTCTTAGTTGAGTTATATTTCAGCCCATGTTCTACCGCATATGCTTCACAGATAGCGATTAATTTGCGAATCGCACCAATGGACGGTCCCAGCAGCACCATATCATCCGCGTAGCTAATGTTGTTAACACACACTCCGTCGACATAACATCCCATATGCGTACTGCTGAGCTCACCGATTAGGTCGTTAATATAAAGGTTGAACAGCAGAGGAGAGGTTAGTCCTCCCTGCCGCACTCCACTCTCCATGCCATAGGCGTCCGACAAAACCCCTGCCCACCTCACCTGGTTTTGCTGGCAGATATACCAGCTTCTTATTAATTGTATAACATCCACCGGTACACCCATACTTCCGAGCTTATCCCATAGCTTACTGTATAGAACGGTGTCAAATGCTTTTGACATATCCAAAAAGCACGCGTATACCGGCGTCTTTCTGTCCGTATAATATCTGACAGCCTGCTTAAGAGCCAATATCGCACTTTCGGTGGATAACCCAGTTCTAAAACCGAACTGAGCATCGTGCAGCTTTATATGTTTTTGAAGGATGTTATTAAGCAAGCTGTCAAGTACTTTCGCCATAATGGTTGCTAATGAGATAGGTCGATAGTTTAGTTTGTCTGACACATTCCCGTTCTTATTTTTAATTATAGGTACCACAATCGTCTGTGTCAGTTCATCCGGTAGATACCCATGACACAAACACAAGTTATAAAACATGGAGAGTACGCGCGGCAGGTGAACGCCTGCATATTTAAGATGTTCAATGCTGAGACTGTCACTTCCAGGAGATTTTCCTCTGCTCATGCTATTTACGACTTTCCTTATCTCCTTGGCTGTAAATCTTACAACTATCTCCGTTGCAACAGACCCAGCACCGACACTGCCAGGTATGTTAACATCATGATGATGTTTCGCTGTAAAATGCTCACGGAAAAGATTAGTTATGCTGCTATGATCATTTACACCATTGATATTCACAGGGAGGCCAGGTTTGCTATTTATGTTTTTAGTTTTTTTCCAAAATTGTTTGAATTCCCTGTCCGAGTGATGTGCGGCAAGCATATCCATTTTTATTTGTTCCTGTCTGTTCTGACACCACTTTAATTTACTTTTGAATACTTTCCTACTTTGAACCATCTCATTATAACTTTGCCCACTTCTTGGCTTGCCAGCTTTAACCCATGCCATAAATTTCCGTCTCGCCTCACTGTGAACCCCTGAAACATGCAAATTCCACCCAGCAACATAACTCCCTCCCCTCTGTGCTCTCCCCCTTTTATACGTAGCCATCGCGGCCTCTGATAGGGTAGCAACAAGTTTCAAATACATACCTCGCAGTAGAACTTTATGTTCTTCCTTGGAGCACATCCCATCACAACAACTAGAGAACTCTCTTGGGAAATCAAATTCCCTAAGATGAGAGTGACATATTTGATGATAATGCTGAACTTGGTCGGCAGTACGCTGTCCCCATAACACATCATTTATAACCTGTAAAGTTGGTGGCCTTTCTTTACGCATTATCTGACCCAAATCACATTCTATTATAAGTGGAAAATGGTCAGACCAGTGTACATCATACTCCACCCGAAGACTAGCAATTGTTGGCAATGCGGCATCAGTAACAATGCAATGGTCTAACCATCTCGCACATCCATGCGCCTCACTTACAAACGTATATGACTCAGAGCCTAACACTTGCATGTCGGCACATGTCCACTTCTGATCGTTACAAAACTCTAACAACTGATCACAAAATAACTCATTCGGATGTGCATTAAAATCACCTAAGATATAGATAGCAGAAGAGTCTTTATCGTCTTCGATTACAGAGCAGATTTTACTAAGACATTGGGTAAATTCAGGTAGATTATCTGCACAATCTGTGGGCATGTAAACACTAAAAACGATCACAAATCTGTTATTCAATTCCAACTTGACAGCCGATAAACGCACATCATCACAATGTATTACACTTGCCGATTGAAAGGCGTTTTTCTTCCACAATATAGCTACGCCACCATAAGGCCTACCTCTCAGAAGACCCGTGGATGTGTCCACAGCTGACGTCCCCGTGCCACCAAAATTTACATTAATACTATTTAGCAAGGATAAATCATGAGATAGCAACCAGGTTTCCTGCAAAGCTATGACATCTGCCATGTTGCACAAATGTTTAACACCCTCAATGGAACGTTTCAACGATTTACAGTTGAAGGATACGAACTTTGTTTTGTATGAACTATCCATCTCCATTATTTAGGGGTTGCCGCTTGATCTGACCGTTTATAAAACGCCTAAATGAAATTCCCTTCGGCCACATTCCGTTTTCAAGAAATTTATCTACGTTGCTTTTGCACACAAATATTTTATAGGCGTTGTAAGTTCGTTCCTTGATCATTTTAATTTTAATCGGCTTAACTTCCTCATGTGTTTTTTCAAGAATATACTCCGCTATATCGGCCTCTAACACATTCTTATGTACATTGCTGATAAATAGTGGTATTTTGGTGTCAGCGGCCTTAAATTTACCTATAATCTCCGCTTTCCCCTTCTGAGTTATATACTTATCCCTCTTTTTCCTATTCTGCACCAAGATCCAATTGTTAACTTGATTTTTAACTTGATTTGTTGCTGGTTGCGATTCTACGTGACTAGTTATAACTGCAAATGATTGTTTTTTGCATAGCTCATGTGACATATTAGGAACATTAGTCGGTGTAAATTGTAGTTCTATCGTTCTAGACACACTCATCAATTTTCTAAGAGGGTGACGAGGGAGAGAAAAATCCACATCGGTAGTACGTTTCCGCTCATTTTCGGGAATAGAGAATCATATTCAGATCATAAATAAAACAACATATCTACATGAAAAGGAAACATCTGTTATTCACTTCGCTTCCCGTACTTTAGAAAAAAATGCCTTATGATATATCGATAGTAAATGTTCATATATTTACAAGCTTCTTGCAGCGAATACAGGTGATGACGGAATTATAAATATTTGCGATACTGAATCTAAGTGCATTGCGGGAGTAGGAAACGATAAACAGCATCCGATATACCTCACGGAAATTCACTTCAATTCAACATCTCTACATCTAAAAGCTATAAAGACGTATTGTCAAAAGTTATCTGAATTTTAAATAAAAGCAACCAAATTGCAGACGTCGGCAGACAAGATGGACCAACGACCTGGTGAAGGTTGCGGGAATCCGGTGGATGCGAAAAGCGCAGGACCGATCGTTGTGGTGATCTTTGGGAGAGGCCTATGTTCAGCAGTGGACGTCTTTCGGCTGAAATGATGATGATGATGAACCAAATTTACCGATTAAAATATTTATTTAGACTAACTAAATCATTATCAGACCGTACAATTTCCTAGCATAACAATAGTAACAAACTACCAATCTACACAAATAAATAAAATCGAAGTGTCTGTTTGTAATGTCAAAATAACAGCTTTTTACTAATTGCATATGAAAGTATATACGGTACATATAACAAAAAACCATTTTTTTTTCTGTCTGTCTGTTTGTTTTGAAATGGCTGGACCGATGTTGACGGGACTTTCACTGGCAGATAGCTGATGTTATAAGGAATAACTTAGGCAACCTTTATTTTAGAAAAATAATTAGGGTTCCGCGCAAAAAATAACCCTTGAAATCCAATATATATATTATATATCAAGTGTCTTTGTCGAAGTACTCTAAATTTATTATAAATTAAACGCGGGCGTAACCGCGGGTCCCAGCTAGTACAACAATGAAAATCAAAACATGTCGTAACAGCGCTTTACTTCAAATCACATGCTTATTACTTTGTTCAAATGTAAATGGCTACTATTTCATAGTTGGACACAAGGGACAGTGGACAGAGACACTCGTTGACTGCATTATCACTACATGCGTATACGCAGCTCCATCATCAGAACAGTAAGTGTAATATTGCGTACAGGAAATATTAGGGATTCAAGCAGCATCAAGTTATTCTGCAAACAGGGCCCATGGGAAAAGCCGGAGGAAATGCACAATAACACAAAAATTACCGTGCGATTAAATTTGAAATTCATACCGGCAATTACATGAATCACGATTAACGTGACTTAAAGGAATGCATAGAAGATTATCATAATAATACGCATGTAAGAAGTGCAAGGACAATGCGGACTATGTGTCACCTAACCGACCGTTTGGCGGAAGCCAACAGTTAAACTAAACGACGGTCATTCCACGACCCCTTGAACACATCTGTCACTTTACGCCTACGCCCCGATGTTTTAAGTGAGTTTTTTACACGGCGACATGATATGTCTAAGTGGTAACCCTCGGATTCACACGATGTGTGTCAGACATCTCGTATCCTCGATTCGGGTAAACAATACGGATGTCGATGACGCTGACAGTTACGTGTAAGCCACTTGAGATCTTCTTAATTTTAGTAAACAAGGGTAGTAAATTGCCAACATTCACGCACTAAACAGAGCTGGAAATGTTGTATTACTTTTCTTTTTTGTATGTGAATAATGATAGCCTGGACTCCAAGTCCTTTGGCGAGGTACATTAATAAATAGCATGAGTGTTGCAAGGAAAAAAAAATGTTTTATACTATGGTGTTAATATTATGCGCGTCTCTGTGGTGTTCAGAAATAAATACTTTTTCTTTCTTTTCTTTTCTTTCAAGGGCGAAAGGGTTGTTTAGTATAGGTTAACTCTTGAAAACAAACATTACGTATGACAAAGTGTACTCCGATGATAAGTAAAGACGATGATGATCATAGAACGCTATAAGGACTACCAGCTGCGTATTAAGCACGGCGATACACATATCTTCCGCATTAGACGAGAAGTAATAACCATAATCAGAATGCAGGACATATTTTTTTATCTAAACCAAAAATAGACCCGATGCATACCCGTATCCGTCTTAAAATAAACGAAATTACATTTGGAAGTGAGGAAACGACAGTTTAAAGGGGTCGACTCGATGACAGAGCCCCATTAGCCAAGTGACGATTTGACAGTTTCACGACTGTGTTTAGAAATGTCGACATCGAACAGAGCTCTGTTTCCAGTTCACACGAATACCTTTCAGCGTATTAACAATTTCTTGTTGAGAGGATTTAATAATCAGCTTTGCTTTGTCTTAACATCCTTTAAGACTTACAAGATGTTGGCATTCGCAGGTTAGACATCTCTCATCGCCCTTGTATTGCATATGTTTGTGTTTCTAATCAGAGAATATTATAAATCAGAAGAATAGGTTTGCAATTTTGTGCGTAAGGGAGTTCTATATTTATGCTTGCCTAAACATTCAAGAAAGAGCCTTCATAACAGTTATGAGCCAAACCACATGAACTGGCGCTCTCAATAAGGAATCCACCCAAGACAACTGTCTTCTGCTGCTCTATTTTTGCCCCAAAATGCTTCCTTTGTTAAATTGCTACGTTTTTAGGGTAAGCTGATTTGAATGATAGATATAATTGAAGCTGCTTTAATCGAAGTTGGCGGGTTTATTTCATGCAATCCTGGCTTATCATTTCGTCTTCAGAAACCCGCAATTTAACCAACCTATATACTGGTATTTTGAATACTGATTCAAAGTTATCATTCTTAACTTCAAAAACTTCAACAAAACCGCGCGCGTTGCTATTAGCAGCGCAAACAACAAAGTGAAAGTCATTGTATTGGTGTAAGAACCTATTATAGCAAATTGAAACCGTAACATTTGAGCCGGAACACGATTTTTTTAAAATTGGCGGACTCAACTCTCATTTTACAATTCCTTTCTGTTTATTCAAAAGGTCCATTAAGGACCAGTTAATTTTACGAGTAGAGACCACTTAAAATTCCAAAGGGTGGGCACAGATCGGCTCGGATATGGAACGTTGCGGACAAAGCCTCGTCTATGTCCATTAGCACCTACACTGATAAGTTACGGCGACATTTACCGTCTCTACTGTCAATAGAATGAAGAATGTGTCAATGTGTCTAAGATTGACGAAAAGCATATGCAAGCCTTTCTTCAGTCTCAAAGACAAACAACAACCAACAGAATAGTCAAACGAATTACATTTTCTGCAAAACCGTCCACACCTTTATCTTAATTGATCACTTAGTTTTATGGGAAAGATAACTTCAGCTACTTCGGCGTTCGTTGATTTTACGCCACCCATATGTAAATCCAGCATGAATCATTAGCGTTTAATCACGATAGTAGAATGCGCGTACACCGGACCCAGGAATACGCTCCCATACTATCGGATATGATTGTGATTCACTATATGATAGAATATTCATTAGCACTCGAATGAGGGCCTCACGGTAATAGTACTGTGTGTATAATAGAAAACACGTCCACTGCTGAACAAAGGCCTTCTTCATAGACGACTGGTTACATGCAGTGTATCGTCATTCTGCGCTGAATGGCTACTCTACCACTGAAGGGACGCTGCTGCCCATCCCTCTCGTTTAGTCCCTTAGTCACCTTTTATGACATCTACGGGAGGAGGTGGGGAGTGGCGCTACATTCTTAATCCGTACACTACACGGATATCTATATCTACATAGGTACCTATTTAATCATCATTTCGGCCAAATGAAGTCCACTGCTGGACACAGGCCTCCTCGAAAGATCACCACAACGACCGATATGGGTGTGTTGTAGGCTCATTGAGGGGTTTTGCCATAATCGCCACGCTTGGCAGACGGGTTGGCGATCGCAGTTGAGTTATTAATGTACTCGAAGGACGCTGCTGCCCATCCTCCGGCTAATCCCTTAGTCGACTTTTACGACACCCACAGGAGGAGATGGGGTGGTGGTATTCGGAGCCGGCACCACACGGCAATTTTCATTAAATATTTAATTATAATTTAATGAAAACTGCTCTTAAAACTAAAAGTCTGTGTTGCATTAATAAGTCAGTTCAAAAACGTGAGATACCGCTGATCGGAGTAACAATCTTGTCGTGCCTGTCCGTGCAACCTCGCCACATCAACCGTGCCAAATAAGCCGTGATATTATCTGACCATTTGTTATGGTTTGGCACCTCGTACGGGCCACTAAATATGGCTGGAAAACACTGCCTCCATGCGTTAGCCATGTCTCTCCCACAATGATTGTGCTAGTTACCCAATAAGGGCTTCAAGTCTTTGATGCAGTGGCTCGTTATCACCTTCTATGGTGATATGGATGCAGCGCGCCAATACCTCAGCGTAGAATGAAAGAAATCGACATTTATATTGTGTATTTATATTCATTCGACTGCTTTATTATCATTGCCGTTAAGAATACAAATTCAGATCTCAAAAGATGTAATTGAAGCCTGCGCGTGGGCAGATCGGCGCGGGCGTAACTCCGAGTGTATGATGGCAATCGCCGGCCACTCAATTATGGTGGCCAGGTCTAATAAGGCATTTAGCTGTCAATTACAAGTGATCGACTGGTCGCTATAGATAAGTGTTCCAGATCGATACCATTGTCAACGAGCTCTAAACGAATAGCGGATTAGAAACGTTGTTTATGAAATGGTTACTCGTTTTAAATGACTATTATGAGGCACCTACCAGTTAATTGTTACTACAAAAATATGTGACTTTGATTTTATGTTCATTGTATAAAATACCCATACAAACGTGACTTTGCTGTACTGTTGTTAAGAGTTCATTATTTAGCTTACATTATCTGCAGCATAAACTTCACCTACTAATTAAGATACATTCTAAATATAGTAACATAAAGAAAATATGTAGTTTAGATCAGCGCAGTATCGATCGCCACGTGCGGTCCATTGATGGTGCGGATGGCGCTGAGGGGGAGGGGGGTTTCATTCATTCATATTGCGCACGCACATCGATCGCGACCTCGCCGCGGCCGCTGGCGCATGCCGCCCGCACCGCGCGCCGCACCTCACACTCACCGCAAAATACATGGTTCACATTACTAGTGTCATAATCATAAATTATTCCGACGTCTTGTCATTCCAAACTAAACTATAATGGAGCCAATGAACTCTTGCGTTATTGTTATGAAAGATCAAGTTATCTTTAATCCTCGATCGGGACCGATCTCTAATTCTGTTGACAGTCGTCCCATTCAATAATAAACTTCTTGTCAGTGGGATGTCGTATGACTACGCCTACACTGCAATTAAGTAATGTGGAATGTTGATCCTGAAGGTGAGTGTAGGTGACAACGAAAATATTAAATTAACTAGTCGATTAGGTAATAAAGTAAACGTGCGTTTGGCTGGTGAGTTAGGCAAGTGCTAATATTTGCGGACACCTACCTACATCCGCCAACCTGCCGCATGCCGGACGGCCGCGCCGCTGCTCGACAAGTCAATAAACTCCCACTATGGTTTAGTAGCTAACACTAGAAAATGGAGTAACTAAAAAGTGCATGGGGGCGAAATCAATTTGCTTTATGCGGTACAGATGGATTGTAAATATTGGACGAACTAACAGACCTCATTCACACAAATTGTGACTGTCATATTAATGGTATCACAACAGTTAGTAGCCATGATAATATAATTTATGCGAATAATTTGTAAATATCGATAACAAAGCCGTATAAATGCACACGGTATTTCTGAGTATTTCCCCCTTCATGAAAACTTTACCGAAACGACAACGCCTGAGGCAAATGAGGAGCGATAAATACAATGCATTTTAAGCGCAATTATGCAAATTCCGCCATAAACGTAAATGAATCGTCATAGGAAAACAAATAACAAGGTAATGCAATCAATAGTGTTTGGTATGCAGCATGCGCTACATTTTGTTAGATGTACATAAAATGGTATAAACATGAGAAGGCTAACAATTTACGATGCCCACATAGTGGATACGACGGCAAACTTATCTGCAAATCGATCACATCAGAGAATAGATGAACACACACCTTTTCTGCTGTGTCTCAAATTTAAATATTCCTTTATCACTATTATATTTTAAACTAGCTGAGAACCGCGGTTTCACCCGCGCTTAATTTAAAAGAAATTTAGAGTACTTCGACATAGACACTTGACATAGAATATATATATATATATTGGATTTCAAGGGTTTTATTTTTTTACGCGGAACCCTAATTATATTTCTAAAATAAAAGTAGCCTAAGTTATTCCTTATAACATCAGCTATCTGCCAGTGAAAGTTCCGTCTAAATCGGTCCAGCAGTTTCGGAGATTACCCGGAACAAACAGACAGACAGACGGACAGACAGACAGACAAAAAATTTAAAAATAGTGTTTTTGTTGTTACGTACATACTTTCATATGCATTTAGTAAAAAGCTGTTATTTTGACATTACAAACAGACACTTCAACTTTATTTATTTGTATAGATGTATAGATGTAACGTACATACTTTCATATGCATTTAGTAAAAAGCTGTTATTTTGACATTACAAACAGACACTTCAACTTTATTTATTTGTATAGATGTATAGATTAGAGAACGTTTAGCACTGTGCCCATATAGAGGACAATACTAATCGATAACACAACAAAGTGGACGGACTCGAGCGGAGGCGGTATTTCAGTGGCCCGGTGTCGTAGTTGCTACGGTGGTGTTGTGCGCGACCATCCAGGAGTGTCGCGTCACGTAGGCGTGCGCGTTCGGCATGCACGTCGCGCCCACCGTTACGCCGCCGCCATTTTAAGTCTCCTACGATTCCGCGGAATTTATGGGAACGTTGCCAGCGCCATCCTCGCCCATCGACATCGACCGGTTATCGACTGACCACTTGCCTACTCCAATTCTGACCTCGTTTTGGCCGTCGTGAATTCTACTACCCATTTGGGTATGCGATAGGTACCCGACTTAATCAGAAGGATAATATATTACAATGTTAGATTTAGATTTCACGCCACAAATACTTACTTTAATCTTCAGGGAGATGGAAAGTTCGAAAGGGTAAATGAACCAGTTGTGTGCAATGGGGATTACCAAGTTCAAACACCATTCAATAAAGTATTCAATGAGCGTAGTGCTTTCAACGTGTTAATACAAATACGCATGCGGAATCAGGATTCAGACTGCGGCATGCAAAAGAATAAGCAACATCAGGCGAGAACCGGGACGAACGACCTCCACATCTGCTAAAAGAATACAAATGTCCTAATCGAGTAGTCGACAATTGTGGCCAGTCAGCACATAAATGTAATAAATCATGAGAGAATAACGAGAACTTATTTGCATTCACTGCAAGATTGCAATAAAAGTGCACACAGCAAATATAAGATTGTTAAATCAATAACATGTGGCGAAGGAATATTTTTTATCTATATCAGTGACATCATTGTGCCCAAAGGTACTACAAATTAGGTTGTCCATTAGCATATTCATACGCCAGCCAAAAGTTATTATAATTTGAACGTCGAGGCACCTTCACCGAATTGCGGCGGTATCGTCGCCACGCTTTCAACGAGCCGAATACTTACACGCACTTCCTGTACTACGAGAATTCAATTGGCGAAAAAAAACGACTATTAATAACAGTGTACGGCTTATAACAAGATGACAACTTACATGCTCGATCAATTTGGGTTGGATAACCATCGTGCCATTGACCGTGATCCGCGCCCAAATGTCAAAGGTCGCTGTTGTCTAGGATTTCCGCTTATAACTATTCGTTAACGGAAAGATTATATCTATTTGCGGTAACAATAACATTATCATAATTCGCACATACGTCTTTCGCAGCGATCTCCACAGTTTCGGTATATAATGTGGGAACTAATTCTTGCATATTTGCAAACAATGGTTGGGCAAAAACATGATTCGCAGACAGGTAGCGTGTAATTGTGTAGCCTCATTATCTGGGTTTAAAAATTGTTTTATATTGTGAGAAAACAATTAACCAAGGCTTTTGAAATGTTTATATGTGTATTTGAGAGGAGATTGGATGAATGCGCGCGGAAAAATTGCATCACAAAAATATTAAGGTATTTCGAGGTTATCAACTATGATAGCCAAGACGAAGTCTTACGTCACTGTAATTGAAGAGATTCCAGACTAATTGACGAGATGTTGTATAATAGGGGCGCGTCTTCCTGTGTCGTGTGTCGTCAGAGACAGACGTAGCGTTCGTTACATTAGAGATGGCTCCATTTTTTCTGTGAAAGGGAAATGGACGGCAGACAGGTGAGCCGGTAACGGTGGAATGGCGACGAGCGAGCGGCCATGTCCCGCGCGTCCACATTCCTGGATAAATCTTTATCTAACCAATGCCGTGCCATTGGACAACTTGTGCCGCCAACGAAACCCTAAACATTCCTGTGTTCTTCAAAATTGTCGAGTTAAATAAAAACTCACGCAATTGTAATACAATTTCGGTTATAAGATGATATAGAAAGATCACACAGACATAAATAATTTGCTAACAACATTGCTAGAAGTTCCTATTGTTTGTTATAGCGTCTACTTTTTTTAATGCAACATTGTGACGATAAGGGCTTGTCATTCGTCTGGTGATAAGCGTCATGCTTACCCATAACAATTGTAATGCTACCCATAACTAGTCCTGCGTAGCACCACACTGTGCTCTTCACCTCGAGACATTAAGTTGTTTAGTCTCTTATGTCCAGTAATTTCACTAGCAACAGCGCCCTTCTAACCGGAGCACAGTAATGTCTAAAGTTAAAACACTACTGCTTAGCGGCGAATATCCGGCACTTAGCCAGCATCTTGCAATAAGAGAGCTACCACCACTACTTGGAGCAAACTCAATAATATTAGGTACAAGATGATCAAGTATACGACGAGACTGAACGTAGTTTCGACGACTGTACAGGATAAGCGCCATTTCCAAAAACAACCAAAAATAATTCACAGCAAAAATAAGATCCGATGCCTTTTGCTCGTGCCGCAAACTAGTCCGCGTGTGATTTCATCATCTGTCAACCGTCTGATGGTTTACCTATTGGGTAATGAGCAACCACAGAGACTTGAATATTCAGTATTCAATACGCAAGCACAGTGCAGTGCAGATAATTCTGGTGTCGTATTCACGTAGCTCGTGTAACGAGTGCTATCGTTATTAGAGCGTTGCATTCCCACATTATAAGTACCGCTGTTTGATGCCTTGTCTACGCAAGTAACAGAATAATCTTTGTGCAATTCGCCTCTGTGCAATTGTTGCAACGAGCCGTGTGAACCTTGCGAAACTTGGCGACTAAGTTACTGTTATAACCGTAAAAGAAACAGTTTGAAATTATATGATATGCTAGTGTTAAACAGACGTAGAAAGCCACTAAAGCTAGAAAACCTCCCCTCCACGACGTTTTCCACGGATTCTGCAGAAATGTCACTGGGTGGTGTTGCCACAATAATTTTGCTTTGTATCTGGAAGGGATAGATATCAATGTAGCTACAGGTGAATGTGACTGTACTGTGAACGCTTCGTATTAAGCATACCCAGGAGAACTTTTCTTCGGAGTGCTTTCAAATTCTTAGCCTGTAACTATGACGCAAAGCGGTTATTTATATCTGTTTATATGACTGAGGTTTCCCTTACAATCGGATCTTAATATTACGACACAGGGTGCTTTTTACATCGAAGCTCCGTGACGTAGCCATATTTGATAAAACATTGAACTTGACTGTCCATTGTTCTAAGCTTTCCGGTGTTTGGAGTCAACGCTAACTACTTGGTGGTAGATCTGTTATTGCAAATGTCCGTCTAAGTAGGCACCACCGCAGTGCCGGAAATTTATAGGCATAAGAGACTAAATAACTAATATCTCGAGCGCAGTATGGTGCCACGAAGGTTTAGTCCTTTTTTTTTATTGATGTCTAGTGGAAATTCTACATGGAACTTCCTTCACCCTGGGGAAGGGCGAAGGGGTATGCCGGACTCCTACCGGCTTAAACCACTGGAGCGGTCATCTTCGGCACCGAAGGGGGGGCTCCAGGACCTCGTAAGATCTCACTAGAGCCGCCCATTGGTGCCACGCCTTTAGGCACATCTCGGAAGGGATGACTGTAAAGCGGTCACCCCCTCTAGCGGAGGGAAGGCGACTGTAAAAAGGTCTCCCCCCCAGGCACTTCTCGGGGAGGATTGTAAAGGATCCCCCCAAGCCTCGCATTGCGCTGTGCTGCGCATACGGCGGCACGTGACCACGTGCGCGCCACCGTCTTCCCGGGGGTCGCTCGGTGTGAGCACGCAGATTCCCCAATCTGCGCGCCCGCGACCCCCGAGGCCCCCACCATGAAGTGACGGCAGGGGGCTCAGGCGTGTTGGACTTGGGGGCCGGGACGGTTGTTGCCTCGGCGCCGTCTCGTCCTTCTCCGTGCGGGATCAGCCCTCTCCCGATCCCGCTCTGCAGTCTCCTTCTGGTGCATGTGGAGCAATGAAAGCTCTGGGCTACGTTGACTACAGCGTCAAACCGTTAACTATACCAAACAGATCAGTCCCAAAAATGACTAGGAGTCCCCAATGTAGACCACCTTTTCCCAAGTGCCAAACGGACTAGATTTCCAAAATGGCTAGTCTCACAATGTCTAGTGTCATTCGCGCAATGGACGCGTTCTTGAATCGAACAAAGACAATGTGACCCTTCTTTAACGGTTCTGCGCGCAATGTGTCAGTTTACGCTGACCTCTCATCGTACCGAAAGCCAATCAATGCGAGATCAGCTTATACTGGTTTTGTATAGCTTGATGTGTAGCCGTGTGTACACCATTATAAAAATAACTACTAGGCATAATTTGACGGCACGGTTGGTGCAGTGGCTGATACAGTCGGCTGCTGCGCTCCGGGTCGTGGGTTCGATTCCCGCACGGAACAAATATTTGTATGATCTGCAGGTAGTTGTTCCGGGTCTGGATGTATTGTATGTGGAATTCATGTCTGTAAACGCACCCACGACACAGGAGAAATCCTGGTGTGGGGCAATGTTTTAAAAAAAAAAAAAAAAAAAACAATAATTCTATGAACAGTAATTTGTGCAATGAGCGGTCTTATCGCTATTAGCGATTTCTTACAGACAACCTTTTAGTCATTGAAGACTTTTTTATTAAGTGGATTTTATCAAATATGAGTCACTTTCACTTTGAACATGACAACTTTGAATGAATCAAACGAAAGCCCCATTTGAAACGAATCGAGTGATAAAGTTAGTTCGATTCACGAAAAATTACGATGTGCCGTTTTTATTCCCGTACCCACCCTTCAATGGTTATGGGCCGCCAGGCGAATGACTTGATCATATATCGTAATGACGTGATCGTCGTCAGGGTGTACAAAAAAAACCGGACAAGTGGGAGTTTGAGTCGTGTGGAGAGGGTTCCGTAAGATGATTATGTTATCTCCATGTTTTTTATAATGTGTCATACATTTTACCAGATTGAAGAGGAAAATTGCTGAATTTATTGTCTATTGTAGAATTATGTCTTGAACATACCAATAATTTATCCCAAGAACAAATCTAACATTGTAGTTGAAAAACATGTTCTTCCATACATTCCAACTGCAAATGTGAGTTTGTACACACATTTTTTTTTTCACAAATTTCAACATTAGATTCGAAACAAATTGGCTGTGAGTTGACAGACGGATAGACAGACAGACACACGAGTGATTCTAAGGGTACCCCCGTTTTTTCATCGGACGTTCGGAACCCTAAAATTGGTGAGTTGTTTGTAACTATTGCAAGAATCAACTACTTTTAGTGTAATATGATAGTGCCAACAAACATTTACTCGTATCTTGTCTAATCGAAACGACTGAAGATGCTGGCGACTACACCCCGTTAAGGCGACGATTAACGTTTTATCCCCGTAGAATCACTTTCTTTTTTTATAACCAACATGATCGTAAACATGTAAAGTGAGCACTGGTAACTCTGTAGGTACTGATACAATCGATATCCTGCATGTTCCCACGCGATCGTCGCGGATGTCCGTATCAGACAGCGATGCTGGGCTGGTCCTGCCTGCTAACTGGGCATCGCTCCGTTCCCACGCTAGCCTGCGTCCGGAACCGTGCAATTACGCACCCGTCAGAACATTAAATGCAAAATGTGTGTATATATCTCCCTAGTGATATGAAAACCAAATAAAATCATTCAACAGAATTCCACTCTGAAACTATTGAAACAGACATCGAATGAAAGAGCAACAATGTTCGTCGCATTTATTCGGCTTTGTTCCGGTGTTCTACGGAAACGCGTATGCAGTTTCAAGTTCCATTTTTAACATACCAATACTTGCTTATATTTCGATGACATGGCGACGTTCCAGTTATAGCACGAACTGTTAAACGACACGCGAAACTTCCCGTTTCCCTTACACGCTAAACCACTACATCTTCACATTTAATAACATGCATTTAAAACAGCGTCGCATAGTGTCCGCATTACAAGCTGCAATCACAATAACAGCCATTTTAAAAACAATTTGGTTTTAATTGTTCATTTTTTTACACCACTAAGGTGAACAAACAAGCATACGGCCCACCTGATGGTAAGTGGTTACCGTAACCTATGAATGCTTGCAAGACCAGAGGTATCACTCACCATTTTGGCTCTAGGGTATGTGGATGAACTCCCCGCCGATAGCGGGAGGTGCGGTGGTAAAAAGTAGCCGTTGGCATCATATCGAACAATTCCTCAGAACACTGTCCGTTGTACAAGCGGTAGAACACACACCGGAAAGCAAAGTCTCTCCCCAGACTTAAGGGTTCTAAATCGCTTGTGAGCTTGGGATCTAGAACCCCTAACTACTAGATCTTTTTGATTTTATAAAAGGGACACTGAATGCAACTGTAAGAGGTCGCTTGTGTTATTACTTATTATAAAAGTTTTTATATTTATTATTATTTGCTTTATCCGAGTTTGGGCGTAATTATGTTAATGCAGTCGTTAATATTAATTAATCCTCACAGTGCTCAAATCGCAGCCGTATCGTTGGAGCCCTTTGTGCGACGCACGAGGTGCGTTCTCGTGTTACCGACACCCTGCACCCAATATCTCACCTTATCTGGAGAGCTTACGTGCCATAAGCAGATCAAACACATCACAATATATAACTTATTTGATGCGCGATAATCTCATAAATAAGCTGATAAGCAAGACAGGTAGAACATTAAACAGGACTGCAGAAAAATATTGAATATTAATAAAAAGGAATATTGCCGGGTCATATATCAAGAAAATTTAAGGTAGGAGTAATACTGCAAAGTAAGGCATTAACGCTTAAGAGATAGTTTGAAAGGGCGACTTTAAAACTACCTCTTCATTAATTCCTCTTTAAATGAAAACCTCTCAGAATATAGGCTGAGCTGAACACGTAACACGGAGACATGTCCTCATCGTGAAAACGTGCCTTTCTGTGGCTACAAAGAAAAGTATCGAAAAAAAGACCTTAAACCACTTGGTTGACGAATATCTAACGTGGTATAAAGGATCTAGGTCTTAGTAAAGATGATGCCTGGGTATCAGCGTGATAAATAGTGTCGCATGATTAGGATAGCCGACCCCAGGTAACGGGAACAGGCGAGGACAAAGAAGAGGAAATCGCAAGCCGTTTCGATAGTTAAAATCAAGGTCCTGTAAGCTAGCGATGCTAATTAATGGTAAAAAAGTAGTCAAGCAGAACCAGTGATCAGTAATTTAATTTAAATTGGCCTTTTCCAGCCGAGCCAGTCCCATAATCGCCACACTTGTCAGGCGGCTTGGCGATCGCAGTTGAGTCATAAATGTACTCCACTGTCTCGCTCCAAGTCCACTACTGGATACAGGACTCCAACAAAGATCACCACAACGACCGATATCGGTGTGTTGTGGGCTCATTGGGGGATATTGCCATAATCGCAACGCTTGGCAGACGGGTTGGCGATCGCAGTTGAGTTGTTAATGTACTCGAAGGACGCTGCTGCCCATCCTCCGGCTAATCCAATAGTCGTATATTACGACACCCACGGGATGAGATGGGGTGGTGGTAATCTCAGCCGGCACCACACCATTTTTTGGTCATATTTAATAGGTGATATATATTAATCTAAGAGGTTTTATGATATAGCATATGCTTATTTCTTTATTTAGTTCTATATTCACATCGATATAAGTCCAGGTGTCCAACACAGAATTCCATCAGTGTCAAATTCTTCCAAGATTTGAACGTTTGACATGCACTTAACGACTTACCACCAAATCGTTTCTAAGCCATCTTGAAGATAATGTGCCATAAGCCGATAACCCATCCGTTGTCACATCACTCTGACACTGTTTAGTGCACTACCCTAATTATCTCAGAGAGCTTCTCGAACTTTCTAAGCTTTTTTCTTCTAATTATGCTCATTCACACGTCAGTGAATGCCTTTCACGACACGACGAAATAATATGTCGTGACAAACCTCATAATTGTATGTGTAAATAAGAGAATTAGAGACCATGTACAGTTTATGGATGTTTGGGTGTTTTATTGTTTATTTGTATTGCGTTTCGATGCAATGACGTTCCAACAAAGATAATACTTTCCATCCAGCTAAACACAAAATAAAATAAAAGTCCTGAATGAACACTCACTTTACACTGGATATTTTATTTGTAACTCATGCGATGGCAAACTTATTATATCTAAGCCTCAGGGAACAGTTTAGCTAGATCCCATTATGAGAAATTTCAAACCCGGTCACGATCGAGGACGTGACCGATACATGGAGATCTCAAGACATTCACTAAACCGCTTAGCCATCGGATCATTAAGGAAACAGAACTGAATGCACGATCAACTTGAAAACTGTACATTACAACTTGTATGGACTGCTTACCTACTCAAACTGTATTTGGGAAACGCTTGACAACTTGCGTCCCTTCTGTGGCATAGTAGTCATACGGCGCTCACCAACCCGCCTGCCAAGCGCGGTGAGTATTGGCAAAGACCCCCCAAAATGTCGACACAATTGTGGAAATCTTTGGGGGAGGCCTTTGTTCAGCAGTGAACGTATAAATGGCTGATATGATGACAACTTGGGGGATTTTCAATTATTTCGAAGCTCAGAGTGCTCTTTTAGTTTTCTCCCACATTACTTATTACCGGAATATTAGTATTATATTATTTTCAGTTCAAAATTAATTCACATTAACGTTACGATTTCGATACTATACGTCGAAATATTCGTGCTAGGCCCTCTGCGCGGGTACGACACCGCCAGGAAAACCGGCGTAAGCAACATACATAGAGGCAAATAAGTTAAATAACCACACACTATTCCAAGTTTACGAGATTTTTATTAGCTATTGAAAGCATCCTCGGTTACAACCTAGCACAATTGCATTAGATTACATTGTGGCGTTGCTCAAACGAATATGTACTGATAAACTGAGATACAGTGCTCGCCCGGCGATATGCGAGACTGAACTATCGATCTTAGTAAATATGTAATAACTGCAATTCTTTGTAGACCTGTGTTATTTTATTAGCGTTTATTTGTTACTAGCTTTTACCCGCGGCTTCGCTCGCATTGTTTTTATCTTTGGTATTTTTTTTTTAGTGTCCTTGTTACTTATAATCCCTCCAAAAATATGTGTTCAAAGTTTCATGATGATCGGTTAAGTAGTTTTCGCGTGAAAGCGTAACAAACAAACTTACATTCGCGTTTATAATATTAGTATGAAGTATGATTGAATTTTATTATTTTATTTTCCGTGTGGTGTCCGGTTTATAAATATAGCGTCACGCCATCTCCTTTTGTAGATGTCATAAAACGCGACTAAGGGACTCTCAACCAGAGGGATGGGCCAGCAGCGACCCTTCTGTGGAACAGTAGCTATACTGCGCTCACTAACCCGCCTGCCAAGCGTGGCGATTATGGCAAAACCCCCCAATGACCACACAACACACCCGTATCGGTTATTTTGAAGATCTTTGGGGGAGGCTTCTGTCCAGCAATGGACTTTATTCGGCTAAATTAATGATGATTAAAAAAACACAATATAACAAACATACAAATTTGTTTATGTCATTATTTATTACTTTTTATAATGAACTAAAACATTTCAGTGGCGTGGATATTTTTTTGTACTCTTGGTTTCATATCGTGAGTATAAATTCACAGATACAAATCTCACTAGCGCGACCCGCGACTACTTGTTTGTAAGTCATACAAATATTTGTATCGTGTGCGGATCGAACCCGCAACACGTAACCCTGATAGCGATTAGCCACTGCGCCGAACGTGTCATAATATACATGTCATCATTTCATCATCATTTCGGCCGAGTGAAGTCCACTGCTGGACACAGGCCTCCCCCAAAGATCACCACAACCACCGATATGGATGTGTTCTGGGCTCATTGGGGGGTTTTGCCATAATCGCCACGCTTGGCAGGCGGGTTGGCGATCGCAGTTGAGTTGTTAATGTACTCGAAGGACGCTGCTGCCCATCCTTCGGCTAATCCCTTAGTCGACTTTTACGACACCCATGGGAGGAGATGGGGTGGTGGCATTCTGAGCCGGCACCACACGGCACATATATATACATGTATTATGAGGTTATTGTTGAATACCAGCGCTGCTGACATTTTTTCCAATGTCTCAGCAATATGCTGAACGATGACCTGTTTCTGCGCATATACGACGCACAGCGCAGATATGTTTAACATGATTCTATTTGTAAATGGTCTTCTATTAATAATTATTGTTAAAATGACGTGGGTAACTCGTTTATAAAATGTTGTTTTGATGATGTGGGTCATTGATAATTTATAAATTATGTTCATAGACCAGGATCATACAATGTCCATAGAGAATATTTATTCTGTACTGAATCGGTTAATTTATTTGAGGGTTACTAGTCTACTTATGTTTTTTACGTCATTACTATATTTTCTGCGGAATAGTAAGTTTTTGCTTTTGTTTAGTTTTAAATATGTATCGTCTGTATTAATTATTTTATAATGTTTGTAGTGTGTTAAATGGAGCGCAGAAATAAATATTTCTTTCTTTCTTACCAACAAAAACTTATGGCTATGCCTTTTTATAGGGGTTATCAAAGAATTATTTCAGTTCACGGTCTCTACCTCATTCCGTGGGTCGTTCGTAGAAAGCAACTAAGATAGTTTGGAACCCGTGCGATGTTTACCATTAAGCTCTTTGGGTTACCCGCAGGTGGTGGAGAAACCACTAACACTAGCATATCCAAAGAGGGTTCGGGTCAGGCAGGCGACCGACTTTAAAATCCCTTTCCCAAAACCAATATGCCTAACATATTGCGATTGCAGCTCAAATGCACAATGAAGCATTCACCCGTCAGCGCTTCGTCTCTGTAGCAGCACGCTTGACGATCAATTTCCACATTAAGGAATTATTTCAATTAAAACCAGTATTTGTATGTAATTAGCCAACTTAAATGTCGCCCTAAGTAATAAAGACCGGCTCCATTATAAATATGTAGGTATCCGACGTCTAGTAATATCCGAATACTCCAATCAACTTATAATAATTCAAACAAATTGCAAAAAAGCAAACTAAAAGATTCATTAATTAAATATAACATACATTCGGAACGCAAAACTCCATTACTTATTTTTGTAATAAGAACACTACATTCGGTTGGACACACCCAAAAATAAAGCTGAAGCGTTGCAAACGTCGCAGATGACTTAATAACAATATAAAAAAGAAAACCCTCATTGAAACAGTACCAAGGACAATTGAACGTACATGTGTCCAAGTGTGACACTAATTTACATAGCTTGTGACCGGATGTCAGGCACCGGCATCGTTTGTCCGTGCGATGCATGTTCGCGCTTGTTCTGATGCAACCGGTCAAGGCTGACCTTGGTTAAGACCACCCGCAAGTACTTCGCATACAGGACTAGAAAGATTGTACTAAGGTATATACTGATACCGGACACGATATCTGCAAACCTAACCGTAAATTTGGTCGAATGGTGAATCTATCAGCCACGGGTAAAATGCTAATCGGCCGACTGTAGTATCAATGTAATCAGACGGGTGAGACCCAACCATAATCGCGTCGTTTCCTGGCACTTTTATCCCTGACGAATATGCCTTAAAGAAACAGCCTGGTGGTTGAACAGTTCGTCGGCAGTGTAAAGTTTATTGTTTGATGACCTGAAGAGTAGCCTATGCACGAAGAAGTCATTATTCCAACAATAGGGGGCAGGAATGTGCGGCTAGCCAGGCCGCACAGAGACAGGGCCCATCAGACCCAAGTAACTGGCCGATACCTACCGCCAACCGAGCGTTCCCCGAGAAGACGGTGGCGCACACGTGGTCACGGGACACCGTGTGTTTACAATCCTCCCGAGAAGTGCCTGGGGAGCGAGCTTTTTACAGTCGCCTTCCCTCCGATAGAGCGGGTGACCGCTTTACAGTTATCCCCTCCGAGATGTGCCTAAAGGCATCAATGGGGGGCACTAGTGTGATCTTACGAGCACCTGGAGACTTCCTTCGATGCCGAAGATGACCGCTCCAGTTGTGCCCCTTCACCCTTTCCCGGGAAGGAGGAAGTTCATGGAGAATTTCCAATGGACACCAATAAAAAAAAATGCACCTTTTTTTTATAGGGTTAGGGATATTAAGTTTAACGTGAATTTGCTTGGAGCATTCTTTATATCAAGGGAAAGCGCGTTCCGGAGTTTTATAGTTCAGATAGCAAAGGAATTGGACGTAAACCCTGAATGGTGCGAAGGTATGTTTAGAATAAAATTTGAGAAGCACGAAGAACGACTGGGAGATCCACCCAAAAGCAGAATAAATATTTTGAGATACCTAATCAGGTACACAGGATAGTTTAAAAAACGAACAAAGTAATCTGTCGGCTCTATTGTCCCTATTTAATGCTCCGAGCGGAACACTTCCCAGACGTTATTACTTATTACAATTGGGAGGCGATCCATCCAAATACGTGAAGCAATAGTGCAGTACAGCATAATGTCTAAAAACACGACTATGAGCATATCAACAAACATTAAACTTTCATCGTTTCACCCAAATGAAGTCCACTGCTGGACACGGGCCACCCGCAAAGATCACCACAACGACCGATATCGGCGTGTTGTGGGCTCATTGGAGGGTATTGCCATAATCGCAACGCTTGGCAGACGGGTTGGCGATCGCAGTTGAGTTGTTAATGTACTCGAAGGATGCTGCTGCCCATCCTCCGGCTAATCCCTTAGTCGACTTTTACGACACCCACGGGAGGAGATGGAGTGGTGGTATTCTGAGCCGGCACCATACGGCATTAAACTTTATTAAACATTAATTGCAACAGTCCTCGTCAACAATTTAATGCATTCGGAAAAATACGTTTGGTTATTTATATTTGCCAAAGAAAAATAATCCCAACGGTAAACTTTATCCAAAATGGTCGAATGCTTTTCGAGGTTACCGAAATTAAAGTAATTCGCGATTTTTTCTTTTATGTGAACATAAAATGGCACTTACTTTGATTCTCACAGAGAATACAATAGAGAGATACCTCATTACATCTTATCAGCGTTATGATCACGGATGGTTTTGATGGAAAAGACAGTCGAGCGAAGTAATAACTGGCGGATACAAATGAATTGGAAACCAAATGATACTAAGAAACTAATTTATTATATTTAAAATTTAACCTACCATGCTCATTAATATAACACCAATATCCAACTTGATTTTCGTTTCAAGATTATAAACACAACAATCGTCATTAAACTGACAACTGTCTCGATATCATGACACGAACAATTAGTTTAAGACATCACAATGTGTAGCTGTATGCACACTTTGGCACATAAATCACTGCCTTATGCCGTATCTCCGCCCTTCCCAAGGCGAAGGAAGTCCTTGAGGAGTTCCCCACGACAAAAAACAAAGGCTGGGATTTCAGCTGAAAAACCTCAACTGCTGGACAGAAGCCTCCCCCAAAGATTGTCACAATGACCGCTTTGGGTTTGTGTTATGTGCTCACGGGTCGGGTCTTGCTATAGTCGCCACGCATGGCAGACGGGTTGGCGATCGCAGTTGAGTTATAAATGTACTTGAGGGACGTTGCTGCCCTTCCTCCGGCTAATCCTATAGTCGCCTTTTACGACACCCATATTTCAAATAATATGTGGGAAAAATCGCGCTATAGCCTGGTGTTATAGCCCAGATATGTTGGCACATAACTCACTACCGATTACCCTAGCACATCGAAAGGCTATCTAGTCCAAATAATTATGCAGGCACAATTTGGCACGAGTTGCTCCGCAGCGTCACATCCGGCCCGATGACCGCCGCGTTGCGCAAGCGCACCAACATGGGCATTGTATGCAAAACGTTCGCGCACCACTCGCCAAACACCGTATGTTAACGGTACTTACATCAATAGGGATTACGGGTTTCGGGAATTTGTGCAGATGCTAACAGTTTTAAACCATGATTTCCACGTATTGCGTGTGAAGCAAAACCTAAGGTTACGTGCTAGAAATCCTTACTTGTTTATTTATTATACCTTTGTTTTTCATTCATTCGTTACCGACCGATTATTAGCCTTAACGCGCACGGGTGACTTTTGTCACCGTGACAATTTTGTCACTCTTATGAAGTCCTTGGGTATGTACGGAGGTGCGCGCACGTTACGACGTGACGTGACAAGACAT
Organism: Diloba caeruleocephala; assembly: GCA_947459985.1. Lineage (NCBI taxonomy): Eukaryota > Metazoa > Arthropoda > Insecta > Lepidoptera > Noctuidae > Diloba > Diloba caeruleocephala. Next base: position 26,113,907 of record OX381608.1, on the reverse strand, counting down.
TTCCATACAAATCCATAGAGTGAGGAAATTGTCACCGTGACTAAAGCCGGCGTGCGCGCTAGACGGGCTAAGAACGCTCTAAGCCAAGTAGTGGCTAAGCGCATCTTCAAAATCCGTAATCAGAGACAGTCCTTCTCAAACTTACGTCAGTCTTGGCTAAGTTTGAACTTATTCTCTATGGCCATTTTTAATACGAGAATGTTTATCTGTGAGATACGGTTTTTACCAAACGGTTTAGTCAGGCATAAATAAAAATAAAAAAGGATAGCAATATATGAAATGCCATTGGAGTGAGCGAAACAAAATATCGAACACAAATCTATCTACTTGTTATAAATCGCAGGAATATATGAACATTTTACGAGTAAAAATGACTATTCGTAACTCCACATCCACCATACTAGAAATAAAAATACTGACGCAGACTTGAATAAAAAGAAATTTGGGGATGTGGACTGAAATAACAAGGTCATATAATAATCAGATAAGTTTAATATTCTATACATAATTATTCTTACATGCTGTATTACTGCGAGTAAGTAAGGACGATATATCGTTAATTAATGGAACCTATTGGACAAATGTAGCCTCCATAGTACAAGCTTTAGAATTATGACAATCAAAGTAAACAACTTTCTCATATAGTCATAATTCATAGTTTCTGTTGCAAGAGAGGCTGATCCGTTTGTTACCGTAATTGTAAGTTGTTTTAATACAAAGGCAAATTAATGAAATTGTCAATATGACAAAAATAAAGCGGACATCGGACAGCGGGCCAGTATAACTGTCACTGTGATACATGTCTCATACATGTTTACATACATATTTTTTGTATTTCAACGACGGCAAACTTCCGGATGTGCATACATAATGAGATTAAATCGTAACCCAGCCGACACAGTACAGTAAAAACACAAAAGACTGAAATCACACACCCGTTCAACGAATGATGTTTACCCAAGCTTCGTCAGACAAATACACTGGCCCTTTGAAATGCGCGTACGCCGCTTATCCGCAATATCAAAAGGACCGGAAGGATTTTAGAAGCTCCTTTCCCCCCGTTTCCTATACTAATGTTAACTTTTTACGCAAACAATCTTTATAATTTTCCTTTCAGCATCAGATTAAAAGATATTTTTTGACAGCTCATAATAAATTGATGTCGGTCTCTAAGCAAACAAAGTATGTATGTATTTTATTTATTATATTTATACCCATGAGTTATATAACAAAAAATATAAAAACCGTTAGTTTGGTAGCTTTGATAAACGACACGATAATCGTTTAAATTAAATCAATAACATTAATATTTTTTTGTTTTGTTTTTTATTTATGCTATGCGCTACGGTTAGCTGCAATGGTTTTTTTGTTTCATCAGTTCACGCACTCATGCTCAAGTATAATGAAAACAGCTTTTACTTGTTTACATTTTGCAAAAATCTATATTTAGTTCATAATCATATCATCCAGAACACGTTCAGTGCTGAACAGAGGCCTCCCCTATTGTGTATTCATTGGGGGAATTAAGTACGCCCGGTACTCACCACGCTTGGCAGACGGGCTGGTGAGCGCAGAATAGCTGCTATTCCACATAAGAGAAGTGCCTGTCCATTCCTCTGTTTTAGAGTCTCGTTCTACGACATCCACGGTAGGAAATGGTGTGGTGCTACATTCTCAATCCGCCACGCGGAAAAACATTTAGTGAAATATATGATTATTTAATTAATATTATTTATATATCTTTTTAAACTACTTCCTTCTTCCCATTTAGGATTTCTCCTGTGTCATGGGTACAGTTTAAAGATACAAATCACATGCACTAACACTCAGACCCGAAACAACTATCTGTAGATCATACAAATATTTGTTCCGTGCGGGGATCGAACCCGCGACACATAGCACAGAAAGCCAATTGATAACCGTGCTTATATCCAGATTTATAAAAGCTAATCCCGTTGACATACTTCTGTAATTAATTATGGTTGGGGTTTATGCGAAATTAAATTTGGTTCAAGCTGAACTTCGAGTGGCTAAAGCGTCCGGGGTTGCGGTTTAGTGCTGACAAAGCGTTTACCACACCCCTAGCCCGAGATAAGTGGAATGACACCGTGGAGTTTAAGACGGTAAGAGTCCGGCATGTCCCTCCGCCCTTCCCAAGGCGTAGGAAGACCATGAGGTTTTCCCCACGACAAAAACGGGCTAAAGCGTCAACTCACACTACCGCTACTTTATAGTTTCGTAAATATAAGTAAAGTGCGTAAAACCTCAATTAGTTTAATCTAAAGAGCGACTATCATGACAAATATACTAGACATAGATATAAATTATTGGTACCTTTATATAGATTAATCATCATTTCGGCCGAGTGAAGTCCACTGCTGGACACAGGCCTCCCCCAAAGATCACCACAACGACCGATATGGGTGTGTTGTGGGCTCATTGGGTGGTTTTGCCATAATCGCCACGCTTGGCAGGCGGGTTGGCGATCGCAGTTGATTTTTTAATGTACTCGAAGGACGCTGCTGCCCATCCTCCGGCTAATCCCTTAGTCGACTTTTACGACACCCACGGGAGGAGATGGGGTGGTGATATTCACGCCGGCAAGACAAACAAATCTTTCATAGGAAATTGTATCCGATAACTAATCAAATTACCAAAACTAATTACGGGTATCGCTGATGGGAACTATAAAACACGCGTTAAAACAATTCTAATAAAGGCTATCCATAAAATCAAATATATGAATATTTTGACAATAGGGACGTGTAGCGTCGATTCTTTTCTGCAAATGCAGCTTCCCTGGAAACACGTATTACCTACATTGTTTGTTATAGCAGTAAACGTTTTTCAAATTATAAATAATGAGTAAAACAAATCTAAAAAATAATAATTAAAAAAGAATGGAGACCGCGCACCGGAAAACGCAGCGTGGGACGACCTCCAACGAGGTGGACTGACGACCTGGTGAAGGTCGCTGGGAGTCGTTGGATGAGAGCGACATGGGACCGCTCGTTGTGGAAATTTAAGGGGAGGCCTTTGTTCAGCAGTGAACGTCCTGTGGCTGATGTGATGATGATGATGATGAAAACAAATCTAAAAAATAACAATTAAAAAAGATCCTAGCCTGAGTTTCTTTCGGCGTTACTTCTAATAGGTTGTCATGTAGCGAAATGCCCTCCTTTTTTCCAATATGACGTGTAAAAGTGTCTGTTAGGAATTATTAAATAAATAATAATATTTATATCATCATCATCATCATTTCAGCCGAATAAATTCCACTGCCGGACACAGGCTTCCGCCAAAGATCACCACGACATTTGTATAGTAAAAGGTCGCATATGTTCTGGACATACACACACAGACTCCGAAGTAAAGCCTACCTATAAAGTAACTTTAATAATAATTGATGAATAATTTAAAAAAAGGTGGAAGGCACTGAGTCTCGACTGTACATCATCATCATCATGACCATATCAGCCAAAAAACGTCCACTGCTGAAATCTGCCTCCCCAATAAGACGACTGGTTATTGCCGTGTGTCGTCATTTTGGGGGGAATTTGACAGTACTCACCGCGCTTGGCAGGTTGGTTGGTGAGCGCAGAATGGCTACTGTTCAACAGAAGGGACGCTGCTGCCCATCCCTCTGGTTTAGATTCCCTTAGTCGCCTTTTACGACATCCACGAGAGAAGATGGAGTGGTGCTACATTCTTAATGCAAACACCACATAGAACCATCTTCAGCAGGTGATAATATATTTAAATTTACTGTTTTTTTTATATCCATTAATCAATTTATAGTAAAAACTAAAATGCTTGCAACTGACTGGTTATATTGAGGCCTGACGCCACTTCTTTCTAGGTTCTTTCAGAAAGTATCGGCGTGTCATCGGTACAAAGGACGAGGGCTTTATAAAGTCGACTTTTGGTCTACAAAAGACCAATAAAATTCTCATCTTGTTTCAGTTTTTTTTATACCTCTTTAAGTAAGTACCTATCTGTTTTCTGATTCTAAGTTCTATAGGTATTTACCCAAAAATAATTTCATAATCATCTACGGAGGAACTTACTCCGTAAACCGTATAACCGTACTTACCACGGTTGGCACTGGCGGTTCCACAGAAGGGATGCTGCTGTCCATCACTCTGATTTAGAGTTCCTTAGTCTCGTTTTACGACATCTACGGAAGGAGACGGAGTGTTGCTATATTCTTCATCCGGACACCACACGGACACACATATAATATTCTAGCTTTTACCCGCGGCTTCGCTCGCATTGAGGCCATTAAATCAGTAATTTTTTTTTTCAGTGATAAGTGTCCTATGTTACTTCTAATACCTCCAAGAATATGTGTGTTTCATGATGATAGGTTATGTAGTTTTCGCGTGAAAGCCCAACAAACAAACTTACATTCACATTTATAATATTAGTATGATAATTTGTAAGCCCGTAAAGTCAAGTATTTTTTTACTTTTCAGTACTTCCGGAGCTTGAAATAGAAATTTAAAAAAGTAATTCAACATTTATTGAACTAACGGCCGAATACTGAAATGCCAGTTATTATTAAGTCCTGCTTTGACTATTCGAGAAACCAGTATTCGGTAGGAAATCGGGCGGCTCGGTATTCCGCCGTAAGTAATATTTATATAATATGTTCATGTACAAACATACTTAAATACGGATAGTAAATTGAATTTAAAAAAAAAACATTGTGCGCTCTGCGCTCATATTCCTCATCTTGACGCAGCCGAAGGGACAACGTTTATGTGAAACAAATCCTGACCGGGACCGGACATCCGTCTTTGTCGATATTCCCGTTCTACATCAAAGGGAACCACTCAATTTTGATCACAAACAAATTTCAACCTTAAAATAGTGGATAAAGAGACCACACTAGCACCAATGATAACAGCTACCGTGAAACTGCTCTAATACATCTTGTCACTCGAAGAGATGATTAAATTGCAGTGGACAATGTTACAATAGCGGATGCGGAAATAAGTCGTAGTGTTACAACTTGTGATGCAGTCCACGCCCAGGGTGAGCACGGTCACAATATCTTATTGTACGATCCCAAGATATATCCAATCTCTATTCGCCGACATTGACACATTAAGAGTTCAATTGATTAAAGCGAACGCGTGTGCAATATTGCAATAAATAAGAGGGTGTCCGAGCAAATAAGGATAAATATTATCCATTAATATCCATACATTACCATCAAGTGTAATCGATTGACTTGATTGAAGTGTTTGACCTTCAGCGGATTGTGACGATGATTAAGAATCACTTACCTGGAACAAACAAGCAGAAAATAAATTTTAATGAGCCGGGATGAGGAGTTACACAAATAGATAATGACATTAAATTTGTCACTTTGCGCTCAGAGTGGTCACTCGCGCACTCTGTAGGTGTCGCCCACGTCCATTCCATTTCCGTTGGGGACTTTAGAGACGATACACGTTTTCCCTTGAAATTCTTGCAAACGTTTTATCCTTTTTGATCCTATCGATCCTACATGAAGGTATGCTATTAGACATTTTTCTAGGTATCTATGAATTGGCCGGATTGCGACCAATACCGATAGGTGCACCGATTAATTTGTTACAAGAAACATCGACCTTGTCGGAGGACTCGCGCAGCGGATATGACGGTCGTAAAATAAAAACAGCAGCCACACAAGCAAACAAACAGACCACAATAATATAATATGGCCCGGCGCTCACACGATTGACGGCCGATAGCTCCTCCAACATTACGCCGGCATCCGGAATTCAAGGTGACACTGCCCATCCTTGCAAATCCGGTCCCGACTAAAGTAATATTATAACAGAGACAACAGAATCGCTTAATTATCATGAGAGAAGGATAGAAAGACAGTTTTCCCATTATCATAAATCAATAGACGCGGTAATCTTGACAGTGCATTTAAAGTATTAATGTTTGCCGTTAATAGTGTAGTCTCTATAAATCTTTAGAAATATGAGCCTTTAACTTAAAACGCCACTTACTAAATGCTTTAATGCCTAACATTATTACGATAAGCATTCAGCATTAAGCATTAAATCAAAATTATAGTCAATAGAACACCGAGTCGTTACTCAACGGGTTTAGAAATTAAAGTCCGTAATATAATCCGCGGGACTATCGCCACGGCCAAGGCAGCGGTCATATAGACACAGTTGAGTAATACAACTAATGGATGGGTGGCATCGAGGCGAAATGTTAGGCCAGTGCGCAATGGATTGTCGTTAAACTGAATTAGAGCACACCACTGGCTTGCGCCCGCGCAGTTCGACGACCGATCGCCCACTACATTCACCACTTATTGATTTCATTCAGCCGATCCTTTTTGATTGATCAACTTGATGTGGGAGTGACAGCATGCCAAACATGTGACAGAATTTATGATTTTTGCTTGTAAAGAGATTAATATTGATGCAAAGCCCTAATGCTGACAATACATTGCACAAGGAGTACGTATTTCTAAAGATTATTTCTATACGTCGTGGGTAGGAGGAAAGTATATAGAAATACGCAGGCGGGCGTGGGTTAAAGTCGGGGGCGGCAACATTTCTCCCTCCAGCGACAATATAGTTAGTAGGTACTCAAATGAATTAATTCTTATTAAGGTGCCGTGTGGTGCCGGCTCAGAATGCCACCACTCCATCTCCTCTCATGGGTGTCGTAAAAGTCGACTAAGGGATTAGCCGGAGGATGGGCAGCAGCATCCTTCGAGTACATTAACAACTTAACTGCGATCGCCAACCCGCCTGCCAAGCGTGGCGATTATGGCAAAACCCCCCAATGAGCCCACAACACATCCATATCGGTGGTTGTGGTGATCTTTGGGGGAGGCCTATGTCCAGCAGTGGACTTGATTCGGCCGAAATGGAAGGTGTTACAGTGACATGAGCCGTAGCCTTGCATAATACAATGCAACTAGAATAAACGTAGACGGGAAGTGGACAATCACAGAATATGTTATGCAAACGCACAATACTTACTTTTACGTAAACTATACACCGGGCAGTCTTTTATGACCGGCAATATTTACTGGAAACCCATTGCCCACTAAATAATTATAAACAAATTTGTTTAACGAAATAATTTTTACAAATTTATGTCATTGCTCAAAATGTAGGTATTCTCTTAGCAGCTTATTTGCATAAAATATAGGTACACGACGGATGGTGTAGTTAAAAATAATATATATAAAGCCAGATTTTGCCGCAGCACAACATGCTTTTTTTGCCCTTATATATTATGCCCAATTATTAGTAATATCAACAAGAATAAAAATAAATATTAAATGTCAAACTTATAATTATACAATAGAATAGCCTATAGGACAATACATAAAAGACTAAAGGCTTGGTATTTAATTACATAGAAAATAGTATTATTAAAGTTTTACGACCCCTTGAACAAATGTAGGTAATGTGTGTTTACCAACATAACCTTTTTTTACTAGCTTTTATGTCAATGTTTGAAGGAAAGGAAGGAAGGAGCTTCTAGTTACATATAATTTATAGCAAATATTGTTCTTAACACTTCAGGTATTTTAATTGAGGTTTAAACTCATTCTCTACAAAGATTTCGATCAAATACCTATTACAATAGTACAGAAGGTAACAAATATACAATTCATACAAATGCGACGATTCGGCCAAGAACCGTATCCGTGTGGTGTCCGGATTAAGAATAGAGAGCACCACTCCATCTCCTCCCGTGGATCGTATAAGGCGACTAAGGGACTCTAAACCAGAGGGATGGGCAGCAGCGTCCTTTCTGTGGGACAGTAGCCATTCTGCGCTCACCAACCCGCCTGCCAAGCGTGGTGAGTACTGGCAAGTTCCCCCCAATATGATGACACAGTTGTGGAAATCTATGGGAGAGGCCTTTGTTCAGTAGTGGACGTTGTATGGCCGATATGATGATGATGATGACCAAGAACATCATGCAAATTATATTCATAAGATAGAAAATAGCAACCTCTCAAACTGTTACTTTCACCGCGCCATATTACGATTACGGTCTCGATTTTCATAAATGAGTTACCTCACTGTTTTCAAATATGTAGCTGTGACGACTCTATTAGTCCTATAACTCTTCATTCACAAACAGATTTTCGTTATCATTTTGATAAATTAGGCACCTTCTTTTAAAATCTAAGAATATAAAAGAGAAAACAAAAAGAAAATAACTGGGTTGATATAACAATTAAGAAGAATACTTTAGTAATGCGAACGTTGATGCAACCAATAAGTAATCATAATTATTTGTAGTCGATAAATCGATGTGTTAAAGGAAATATTTCTCCAATATGAACATTCCTATATGCGGTTAGAAACCGCAAACCACATAACTTTAGACCTTTACTCGAACATTCTACTCTCCTACTTGACTGGATATTATATTTTTAAAACTGCTTTATAAATAGGAAATAAGATTAACTGGCCAATCACTATAGTTCGTATAAGCTGCCTTTAGAACTCGTTTTCTACCGGTAGACCCTTGGTACTAAGGCAAGCAGGATAACAGGTTGCTACAAGAAATCCAACCAATGTAACAATTAGTACAGCACATTTAAACTATATATCAAATAAAAGCGACATGTCAATAAAATTAATAACATAGATAAAAGTAGATTATTAAATGACTCCAGCAGTAAAACTCAAGGTTGATATGATAAACGACCGACCAAACGTTTATAAAACAATTTCCATAAAAATTCTGGCTGCGTATTTTGGCAGCCATTAAGTCCAACCTAAGACGGTGCGAGGGTACACACTAATCCTACAATAAAGTGCATAGGCACGTGCCTCAAAGAACTTACGATCTTCGAAGATATTTGAGAAGATTAACCGACGAACACAGCATGTCATCAACGAATTTATTAAACAAAAGCGCTATAGGTATGCCGCGATGGTAACACCGCTGGAAGTGTGTTTATAGCATCCGCCTTCCTGCTGTGGACCGACGAAAATACCGTTACGCCCGCACAACCAAACTCCATTGATTTACATACGCAAATCATGACGAATTGGCCACAATGTGGAGCCGAAATACGCAGTGATGTTCCTCCACAACATAGCGCAAAGTGATTCATTGCCCACGTCCTCCCATCTAGATGCCATATTCGTATGAATGAAGATGTTATCCTTAGAACTTTTCGGAAATTAAATAGAGTGACGCGTTGTCGTAGGCTGTTTGTAAATCTTTAATATTTCATAACAAGGCCACTGTGTGGAATCCATTGGTTATAAAATCACTATTTCCATTACCAGAATCATAGTTTTATGTGACGGTTATGTTTACCATGCACTGTAAATGTCAACGACGTCCCTTGTAGGTATACTGTACATGTGCCTAGAATTAGCATATTTCTATTCAGAAAGCCTCATCTCCTATTTATTAAAGTCTATTCGAAGACTAAACGAGTAGGAAATTGCATACAAGATACACTACAACCTACATTTCTATAGTGTTGTTTGTACGTGAACAATATTACCGACAGGGATAATTTAATTTGTTTTTGATCATTTTAATCCTAATAAAATCTAATATCTATTAGAGCTTATTAGATTCGATCACACAGTATATGTACCGGCAGCAACATGGATTAAGTCATGGCGGAAACGGCCTTCAACAAAAACAAACTAACGCTGCAAAGCGAAGCTTAAAAAATTACACTCGTTAGTGCATCCGGTGAATTACGATTGCGTGTTGTCTTTTTGCTCAGTATTACTATTAAAAAATAAACCGATCAATCGGCCAGCATAGCACACGGTGAGGTAGAATATCCTGTCGCAGCGGGAGAGTGGGGAGGAGGTTGCGCGCAGGCATCCATGAATGGCCCTAACGAACTTGCTGGCCTTGGCAAGACGGCCCTGTGGCCCTCCAGACGTAGCTAGTTACAGACATAAACTTACCAATATCTAACACATATCATTAATTATTCGAGAATTTTATTTTGTTCGTTTGATTGTATTCATAACATATTTTTTTATTAATGATTTATTTGCATTGACTCTCATCAGATGTCAAAGATTTGCATAAAAGGTCTAAAATATGATAATATTTACTTCCACCGCCGAAACAGGAAAATCAAAAAGGTGCAATATTACGACTTTTATGGTACCTATGATGAACGACACTATAAAACAGGAAACTCTTCAACTCTTGCAATATACGTGTGTATGTACGCGGTAAACATCTCATTCACGATCCTTTGATTGAGTCTGAATGAGTGACGTGCTCAGCGTTTAAAATTTGCCTCGTAACAGGAAGCGAAACGAGTCCAACTCTATCAAGGACGCTAATATTGGAACATGATTTGTTACTTCATTCATCAACGCAACCATTCCAAACTTAATTTCTTTAATAACCTGTTTGATGGAAGCATCGCTATTTCATAATACTTTTGAAGCTGGTTTTATATTAGTAGGATACCAATGTACGAGTATATTGGTGTTATAGTTATGCAGGTAAATTATTGGTACGACCTTGAACAGGCCAGGATCGACATGCTAACCCACTTAACGCTGCGTGTCTGCGCGTGCCGTCAAGGGATTACGGCTCGAGCTAATGACGCCGCCAGTTACAACATCTGGTGATTTGCTTTTATTTGTTCAGTATAAACTATTTACTTCAATACTAAAATGTTGAGGAATAAGATTACAACTAATCTCATCATTCATCTTTGCTGACGTCTTAAATTCAAAGTCAATTTATCATTTCTCTGGAATCAAATAAACACAGATTACGCTGGAGGCCATAAAACAAGGTGGAACTTTAAAAAGAAAATGCTGTATTTGTGTGGCTCCTACGATTTCGGAAGCCCAGGAGCTGCGGACGAATGGTCAAGTAAACATTAAGAAGTTCCGTTTCACTGGTGATGCAGGTTCTCAGGCAGTCCGCGGAACGCACGGAAGGAGGAACGTTACGCCGTGTAGCTCAATCGTCTCTTGGAATAATTTTGAAGCAAGTAGAATAATAGCACTTATTGGTATAATAATTACCAATTATAACGTCACTTGCAGAAAAACCTCAGCTACGCCTTGAGGAGCGGTCAATAAAGATACGCCCTGCTTCAATTGCTCATTGAATTTCTCATATCCATGTATGTTACTATAAGCATTCTTTTTTATAAGCGATTTTGTTTTCACGTCTTTTGAACATTCTTTATGCTGACTTTACTATTGATCTTTGTTAACTGAACAGCGTCCCTTAACTAATCCGTCTTACCTGTGTGACTTATTACAAAAAAAATATTGAAAGGTGATGCCGCGTAAAGGCAGAGGGTCAACTCGTGATCGATGATTGACTACGGTACGTTTGTAATAAGTTCCTAACTCAAGCACGAATACTGATTCACATTGCCTGCACTGTGGAGTACCTAAATGCCAGATCATTTGGTGTCAGTTAAAATTTCCGTTGCAGATCCGTGATGGAACGTTGACCTGGATTTGTGAACGGCTCGCCAGCATATGATATTGCACTGATATTCAATGCACAAACTGCCAGTTTTGCAATCGGTTCACAGCCCGGATCTGCGTCTTGAAAACAAAATAAGATGTGAACAATACCTCATTATAGACCGGTGTTGTTACCACCACGGTCTGAACTAAGGAAGTCAATATCTATTAGCTCGTCACAATAGGTGAGTGACATCCGAAGCTCATTACTGGTATACGTTTCCGTTGGCGATTCGCAACACGCGAATAAATCGCGGCATATAGGAATATCAGTAGGCTTATTACGTTATAAATAACTTGCAAGCTATCCATTTCGTTTTTTGTGGGAATAGACCAGAGATTGTAACTATATTTCACCATTTTGTAGCGTCGTTTCACATTATGGACTTGATTCGTTATCGTTTCCCGTTGTTTACACGCTTTTTAATTACAAATTGTGCTCGAATGTATGAGAAACTGAAAAGTCTACAAAGAAATATTAACAATAATAATGTTGAGTCTGATGATGATTAGTAAATATTACCTTTTTAATTATAAAGCTGTCGATGTGTTCGTGTTATTAGCGTTAGAAGACTCGTAAACATACTCGGCCTTGGCTAGAGCTTGTTTACGGATACAAATGCGTTGGCAAATGAACTCGAATGTGTAGTTAATTTTGTAAAAGGATGACACCAATGTTATGCTTAAAAATTTTAATGGATGAATAATTACCTACCTGTACATACTAATAAATACACGCTGGAAGCAATATATTTGCCTAGTAATTAACTGCACAGCGAAATTATATTATATGTTTATTTGGTTAGTCTCTGGCAAAATCTAACCTGTGCCGACAGTAAATGCATACCCATAAACCAATGCAAACAGAACGTGAGGACGCATAATATCCAAGCGCTAGTGATCCGTGCCAGCGATCCTCAGGACATAAAGTAAGCAAACATGATTTGTTTTGTGCAAACACCGTTTGTTATCTTGGCGGTTTACAGCCGCATTATCTGTGCGCACCGACGCACCACCTATGGTGAACATAGTAGTCACAAGAGCCGTACGTGCTTTTTCTACTACACAAACATTTGTCAAGTCAATATTTGTCGCATGCCCCTGCGAGTGTTGCAAGAGCCGACGCGCCCTAAGCCGAAGCCGTCCTACAGACATTTGATGGACGCAAACAGACGGCGATCAAAAGCGAGATCACTCGTAAAAACAAATACAGATAAAAGAGTCGCTGAATGATAAACGCGAGCTTGATCGCAAAGAAACAAACGTGAAATTGACGTCAACCAATGACCTAGCAAGAAAAAATATGAAATCTGACGAGTGAACCAGTGATCGCTGATTTAATGAATACATTTTGCAGGGCAGCAATACAACGTACGCCGGGAAGCGCATAATGACTTCCGCCTGTCGGACAACGAGAAAAAGACTCGAAATTGCGAAGATTGAAAAATCCGAGAAGAACATGTACACAAAAAATAATGAAATGTTAATACCGTATGAAAGAAAACTAGGCCTTTGCATTTTGCTGTCGAAACAATATCATGTTAACATTATAGTAATATATTAAACATAATTCAAGAAATCAAGTACGTTTTACGGTTTAAAAGGAGTTTGATGAACGGATATGGGAAGTGCGGTCGACATAGCGCAAGTACCCCACCGTTCATCGGCTCGCGATTCTAATTTTGATATATCCTGCGGGTTTCCTGCGCAAGCGCCGACCGGAACCGGCCCACTCTCCACTGGTAATAAATAAACCATACGGGTTTCCAACACCGTCGCTTATGACCTTATAAACAACAAGGCAATCTAGTTTAAATGTCTACATAAACAACTTATTTTAAACGTGAAGCAAAAGAAATAATCCGTTGACAAAATTATTGGGCAGCTCAAGTTTTCTGTCAATCAGCGAACGAGTCTTTTTTTAAATTTTATTTTTATTGTTGTCCAGTGGAAATTCTTCATGAACTTCGGCATACCCCTTCGCCCCGGGGAAGGGGTATGCTCCTACCGGGACTCCTACCGGCTAAAACCACTGGGGCGGTCATCTTCGGCACCTAAGGGAGGCTCCAAGTGCTCGTATGATCACACTATAGCCAGCAAACGAGTCTACTAACACTAATTAAAATGAAATTTCCGTATACACACTAGAGCTAACAATAAACCTATTACTAAACTGGACCCACACAATGAAGGCCATCAATCACCCATTCACGAATCCAACGTTATTGTCTATTCGTGTGAGCTGAGAATGATAACAATACTAACAAAAACAAACTGTTTCATATCGGCAACGATACACACACCGTATGTTTACATACGGTACAGAATATAAACACGCGTAACAGCTCTCGCATCTGTAGTCAAGCACATTCATCGCAAATTATTGCTATAAATAGAAACAAAAGATGTTTAAATTATACTTAAGTCTCCGTGGCCGGCTTAAAAATGATCCAATGAGAGATCTTTCTTCATCTTATCGGCCATACAACGTCCACTACTGAACAAATGTCTCCCCCATATATTTCCACAACTGTGTCATCATATTGGGGGGAATTTGCCAGTACTCACCACGCTTGGCAGGCGGGTTGGTGAGCGCAGAATGTCTACTGTCCCACAGAAAGGACGCTGCTGCCCATCCCTCTGGTTTAGAGTCCCGTAGTCGCCTTATACGACCTCCACGGGAGGAGATGGAGTGATGCTCTATTCTTAATCCGGACACCACACTGATACGGTTCTTGGCCTTTTACGACCTCCACGGGAGGAGATGAAGTGATATAAATAATATATTGGTAACTGTGTGTTATTTGACTTCTTTTATCTAAGGTCTTATCGGAAGACCAGCGCAATGCTGAGATAGGAGCCTATTCTGTCTCACAAAAGATCTATTTGCATGCTTTTTATTTTAATTTGATATTTTGCAATATTCTGTGTTGTTGTTTACAATTATTTTCTTGTTGTGTGCGATGAGAATAAAATTATTTCTTTCTTTCTTTCTTTCTTTATATGAGAGATAATACGTTCAAAATAGAGGACGCTGTACATCCCATGTGTAACTTCAGAATGGCAAAGGTGATGTTTTTAGATCGAGCCTGTGAGTTAAGGCAAAACTTCACATTGAGCTAGTCAGTAATCAGTTCACATCCTCTTTAGACACGCGTACTAAATGTGCAAGTTAACACCTATTGTTTCCGTCGATGAGTACTCTTTCCATTCACTACACCTAACGAGCCCATTGACTGTTTCTAGGAACTACTTCAATTGTTTATTTCTGAGGACGGCACCTTTGGCCAGTGCAACACGGTATATCTGCAGCGAAGTGTTTCTTCGAAATAACACTACGGATTTTGGTTACCGCCTTCAAAATTACACGAGAAGACAATCATTAAAATGCCAAATAATATACAGACGTACTACTACGTAATGTGTTCATCTTCAAAGTCAGTGATTTTATTCAACAATTCATAAGCTTTATGCAAGACCGAGCACTGACATGTTATGGTATAAAGTCTGTCACAGTTCAGAAGCTTGTCATGGGAAAACTAGAATCTTCAGTTATATACAGACCGACATGAAAGTATATAATCAAGTTCCACTATTTACCGTTCCGTACATTTAATAAAGGATCCCCTGGGGAATGCTTAACAATTTTCCCATATAAATGTCCATAAACTGTCAATTTGTCTTTTCAAATGAAGTTGCTCAATCGAGATAATCATTAATAACACTGATCTTAATAACAAGAACTTACACAGCAACACTACAAGACATCAATAGAACAAAAACTAAGGTAATCATTGCAAAGATAATTGAAGCGGACCTGTTCATTAGTCGAGAAAAAAACGATATAAAACATTGACGTTCACGAACTCGAAACAAATACATTCAGAGAATAAGTTAGCTGAGCGGCTGTAAATGCAAACCACCATAGAATGAATGTCACCAGGTAATGTTCGAAACCATCGCCTCATTGGAATGATTTATATTGTAACATATTAAAAACGGTAACATCCATGAAATCGAAAAGCGCAACAACAATACATGAGCATGATGGAACAAACAAACCATATAAGAAATCCTAAATGTAGACCGAAAGAAGGCAAAACTCGGCATGGGGTGATATTGCATCGTTTAATTGGATAGGTGACCTTTTAAGGCAGACATCGTCAAAGCATCAGAGACTCACGATCTCGCCTGTTTTCGCCTGATGTCGCGAGACAGGAAGCTGGGGCAAGGGGCGCGGGGCACGCTACACGATATCCCTTTTACGCGGACCAATTAACGGACCCTGTCGGACCGGATGTGCGTATGCACATGCATTAGCACCCCCACCCTTCACTAATCTTTTTATGGGAACTATAAAAAGGTCTTGGGAAAATATATACAGAAGCGCAAATCTTAGGTGTCAAGAATATTTTATTGTCAATAATATGGTCACATACGCAGCGGAGACGTGACTTCATTGACCGGATTTCACACCACCGGCAATCGTCCTTGGTTGAGCTACTTAACTCTTGAGCCGCCTATGGTACAGGATAATAAAACTTACTAAGCATACAATTACATCCATAAGTGGAAGACACGAGAGTAATTGTATTCAATGCGCGTTCCATGTGGGTACCGGTGTGCTCTAAGCAGACGGAACGTTTCTTCATGAGAGCTCAATTTATTTTCGAAACGTAACACATTGCGGAGTCGCCGAATCTGTCCAACTATTTACAGCTGGGGTAAATCCACGTGTCAGGATTCTGACATTGTTTGAACCTAAAATAGGTCAAGAGCTCACAGGAATTCACGAATACCTAAATATTTAAAACATTCATGCATGAATGCCTGAGACGAGTTATTTTGCACAAGCGTAAAAAAACGCGTTTCTGTGGGTTTTTGGAGTCCTTCAAATATCATACCTATATATTTGATATATGAATGAAATCGGTAGAAACGTCACCACCATATAGTGTTTGGTGACGTTTCTACCGATTTCATAACAAAAATTGTTCATTGACATCTCATGATTTCAAAAAAAAAAAACCCTTTTTGACGTCGGGAAATGTCAATTATAAATCAGAGAATGAGGTAAGTACTTATAATTATAGGTTTGCGCTTCGACCAAAGTTCATTTTACTTTGGTCGAAGGGTTTGCGCACAGACGTTAGATTATTTCAAAACAATTACTCAAGTATGGTGAGTAGCACACTATAGGTACTACACTGGAACCAGTGACTGGAATATTTCACTATTTTTTTAAATTTTGAGTTGAATTTATACCGTCTTAAAATGTATTTGATTAAAATAATCTATATATATATACGCGAAGAAAATCTTTGTACCCTTATAAAGGTTATTGCGCGCACGGAGGAGTGTGAGATTTGGCATAGTTAAAGTTCATATGGAGGAGGATGCAGAAAGTTGCAATTTATGTCTTACAAATATATAAAATGTAGTAAGTACGGGGAGTCCCTCCGTGCCTACATCTTTTTTCTTCAAACTCTCCTCTCGCAGGCCCGCTAGAATAGATTTCTTAAAGAAATAAGCCGTGCCTTTGTACTATGCTTTCCTATGTAAAATATGTATTAATTATTTCTGTGTGTACACCAATATTAGTCTCGCCATTTTGGGAGGAATTTGCCGATACTCACCACGCTTGGCAGACGGGTTGGTGAGTGCAGAATTGCTACTGTTCAGCAAAAGGGACGCTGCTGCCCATCCCTCTGGTTAACACTCCATTAATCGACATTTACGACCTCCTCGGGAGGAGATGGAGTGGTGCTGTATTATTAGTTCGGACACCACACGGTAAGCCTGTGAGACTCGGCTGGACAACATTCAGGCACTTCGCAACACCTTTGCGCAACCTTTTCGTCAACAATACGACAATGCCGCAAGACGAAAGTCTTTAACCAGTGTGTTACCAGTGATCACTTATGGAACAGAGACGTGGTCACTCACGATGGGCCTCATAAGAAAGCTTAAGGTCACTCAGCGAGCTATGGAGAGAGCTATGCTTGGTATTTTTCTACGAGATCGAATCAGAAATGAGGAGATCCGTAGAAGAACTAAAGTTGTCGACATAGCTGAAACGATTAGTAAACTGAAGTGGCAATGGGCAGGGCACATTGCTCGTAGAACTGATGGCCGTTGGGGCAAAAGTTCACCGGAAAACGCAGCGTGGAACGACCTCCGACGAGGTGGACAGACGACCTGGTGTCCATCAGGTCGCTGGAGCCGTTTAGTTGCGGGCGGCATGTGACCGCTTGTTGTGGAAATCTATGGGGGAGGCCTTTCTTCAGCAGTGGACGTCCTTTGGCTGATATGATGATGATGATGATAAATCATGACATGATTATGATCAAGCATAAATAATTTTGGAACATTTATTTGGGAATAGATGATATTGTTATATCTTGTTAGATATTGTTCTTATATTTGTGTTTCATACTTGTCTAATATAAAATTGTGGACACAGTGATGATAATATAAATGTTGTGCATTTCTGTAATTGATGTAAACACTAGTATTTAGTCATAGTCATTACTTTCTTCAGTGTTTGCGTTTATTTTGTAGACGTGCCTTATAGTAAAATAAAAATAAAAATGATACGTAGTATCTAATTTTTTTTATTATACGAATTGCACTTATTGGTCAGTAAACGATTGGAGATTTGATTGGACGCTCGGCGCGGTCAGTCTATAGATGGGTGACGCTTAGTGGTATTTGAACTAAGCGTCTCCGTGCTTTGGAGAGCACGTAAAATCGTTGGGCCCGATTGTTGTCATTAGACGGCAGTCGTGAAGCCAAGTCGGAGGCCTTCGGGCGGCTTAAACAACTCTGACACAACGTTGGGCGCTAACCACGCCAAAAGAAAGAATAGAAAATATATCTAGTTCACATTTTTTTACTTTTTTTTTCGGGACTTGACCCTCTACAGGTTTCCAACCTTTTTTTTCAACTACGGTGGAAATCCTCATGGACTCCGAGCTCGTGCTGAGAGGCGTGCCAAACTATTACTGACTGAAACCACCTGGACAGTCAACTTTGACGGCGAAGGGGGGCTCCTCCTGGATTCATATGTTCTGCATTCTCGGTAAATCATGGAACCCGCAAATAACTTCACCGAGAGAGAAAATAGGTAAAAGGAAAAGTTGCGGTCAAAAAAGTAGGCATAGGCACGATAGCAGAAACAATATACAAGTGGGATAAACCAAGTGCGACGGATGATAACAATTAAATGGCTCTTATCACGTAAGCTGCAATATTGGGTTGCAATAAGAGACCTCTCATCTGTATAAAATAAATAACTCATTAACTGCCGCAAAACTAGACATAAATAAAAATCTATTGTGTCTACACGGCTGCCGGCAATTGACAGGCAAGAGGGGTAATTTAAAAAAACACGCTTTTGAAGATAACCGAAAAGATAACTAAAAAGTAGAAAATAATTTTCAATAAGTTTAAAATAAGAATAGAGCGATTAATAAATAAAATATTTTGTTGTAAAAAAACGTGGGTGCTTTATCAGATATTTACATGATGACGCTACTATTACAAATATTCACAAAAATATTTACTACAATTGACATCAAGCATCCACGCTTTTTTTACAATAAAATTAATTTTTTGTTAATCACTCTATACTTATTTTAAACTTATTGAAAATTATTTTCTACTTTTTAGTTTGGTTATCTACAAAAGCGTATTTTTTTAGTTTTATTTAAACTAATATTTATTTTCTGTTTTTTAGTGAGGCCAACGATAATACGTGTTTTTATGGAACGAAGTTGCATTGTCATCGGTCCTTGATAAGTGTGCGAAGTTTCGGATTGATTTGATCCGAAGTTTTGAAAGAGATGAAAATCAAGTTAAAAAAAAATCCGTTGCATAGATACATACCAAGATAATAAAAGCGTGTTAATTATCACTTATGTGTTTTATCTGCACAAATGACACAGTTTGTGTGGGTATTGTTTGTTTTCAGAAAAAGATAAGTCATTGTAGCAGAAAAGTGTATTTATGATGCCAAAGGAAACGCTTTGCTCTATTATTAGTTATTCCTAAAAGAAGCCGGAAATAAGCCCGTGCCGCCAATTACAAAGCCAAGGTATGGCAGACGTCTGCTACTTCCGTTTTGGCATGTACCGGTAACCACCCTCTAGTGAGGGTTGTTCCGGAAAGGACACGTTTATTTTAATAAGTGCTTAAAAGTCAGCCACACTTTTGTTCCGATTCTGAAGACTTCCGCTTTCTTGTTTGTCATTGTAACTTTGTGGCATTTGTTAGTTAGTTAGATAACGAGAACAAAATTAGGTAAACTGTGTTTATTTATAATGTAAAATACGTATATATCGGTCAGTTGTAGATCAATAAGGTTCGGCACATACTATAACATAAAGTGATTCCTATTTTAATTGCCATCGAAGTCTTCGAATATCGTTTAAAATAGCCACGTCGAAAATTAATATAGTGTACAAGTTGTTTGAGAGGGCTCGTTTGATGCTGCGCGAGCGCAGCGATCGCGAGCTCATAGCCCATTATCGGCCGATCGTATAAACTTCGAACATAATTTATCGCTTCCTCTCTGTATTTTTCACTCGGCAACAATGCTCGCCTCTCCAAGTGTGAAGTTAATGGCTTTACGACGTGTCGAGGTGTAATTTGCTTTAACGGGTTTGTGGATACAGCGTGATAGCATTACACGTTATCACTGAAATATAAGCATACCAAGGATCAATACAATTGCACACAACAAAAACCTAACATATGCCAACATACGTTGCCAAGCTCCCCGCGGTTTTAAATGCAACAATGCTCAGAAATGAAATCTAATTAAAAGTCCAAGAGTCAAGCGAAACAGCGGGATTTCGAGTTGTTTCTTAGCGAACTCCCCTCGTGGGAAACTGTCTCACAATTTCTTTCACTTGTCGCAATACATCACTTGAATAATGGAAGTTAGTGTCTACATCGAAACTCTGAGATCATTCGACGGCAGCATGTAATGATGAAATTCTCCGAGATCGAATCAGAAATGAGGAGATCCGTAGAAGAACTAAAGTTGCCGACGTAGCTGAAAGAATTAGTAAACTGAAGTGGCAATGGGCGGAGCACATTGCTCGTAGAACTGATGAGCGTTAGGGCAAAAAAGTTCTTGAGTGGAGACCGCGCACCGGAAAACGCAGCGTGGGACGACCTCCAACGAGCTGGACAGACGACCTGGTGAGGGTCACTGGGAGTCGTTGGATGAGGGAGAGAGATGTGACCGCTCGTTGTGGAAATCTAAGGGGAGGCCTTTGTTCAGCAGTAGACGTCGTTTGACTGATATGATAATGATATTGATGATGTAATGATGCCATGCCAGCGCAAACTTCAATAATATTTTCGCAAGTAACAACTTGGCTGGCTAGAAACTGTCCAGTCGAATGCTTCTCGAATTATTTATTTTAAATGAAAACAATGTACTTGTTGTATTTGCGCGACATATATTTGCGCACTTACTGCCTTGAATTAATGTTCAGTAGACAAAATATCTCCGTGTGGTGTCCAAGCGACGACTAACCCTGCCTGCTAATCATGGTGAGTAGGTACTAGCAAATTCCCGACAAAATGACGGTTGTAGAAATCTACAGTCCCGGGAGCCCTTTGTTCAGCAGTGGACGTCCTTTGGCTGATGATGACGACAATGTGGTGAGAAATATAACTGTAGGATGTCTGGATAATTACCTACTAGCCGAAGGAAATTACATTTAAATAGAGTCGATGGCATTCATAAAATTTGATGTGAAAGGAAGAGGGCCAAACTGTAAAACTGTGTCATAAACGGAGGAAGGAGAGAGGCTCTAACACCGCAGGCAGTAATAATCGAATTTGTTACGATCAGGAAAAATACTGTCGTGTTAAGTATATTCAAACAGCGTGTACTGTTTTCATTCAAAAGCGTCACTGGGAGGAAAGAGGGTGTGTCCGTTTAATTTCCGCTGACCATCAAGCGGAGCTTACAGGGCCAGTAATTCATATCATGTTATGGTTATATTACAGTAATATGGATACAAATGTAATTACATATATACGGGCCTAAGTTCTTGACCTTTAAATCGGAAAGTTGTGCGCACCGGCAGAATTATTGAAATCACTAAGTTTGAGGCACCGAAAAATAATTGTCAATAAAAAAATATCATACCCTGTGATAAGTAGAAAAAGATTTATTCTATTTTTAAATAATTCGAAAAGATAAAGGTAGAACGATGTTGAAAACAAAAAATGTATAGCACACCTACAATTTTATATCTAACCGTCAATTTTGAGGGGAGCCGCAAAGTTAAGACCCTTTGTATGTAAAGTTGTGTGCTCTACATTTTTTTACACTGTCTCTATATCTTTTCCAAAAAGAGACTTCTTTTTCAACCCTTTCCCGGTTGTTCAATTTTTATTGATATATTTACAGTTCTTGGATGCCTCAAACTTAGTTAGTTAACTTAAAAAATTGAGAAATTGATCTAAAGGCTTGTTTGACTGGACTAATAAGAAGAAACAACCCGCTAGTTAATTATGCGACAACATGCACTATAAAAGTTCTCGTCAAAGATAAGAACGCTTGATAATTCTTTGAGATACCACGCTGCCGTCGAACAACTTCCTGTTCGATTGAGACTTAATTACGGAGTCGATCTCACTACACCAGCAGCATAGTTATATCTTCCTACGTAATTATTTGAACTAGATGTAATTTCCGTAACAAACATTTCTTGCACCTGTTTATTGTGAACAAAAAGTGTTCGCCACAAGCGACCAGTTAGAGATGTATGGATGTAATATCATCGTATACGTCGTAATGGGATGAAATGAAGGAGTGTTCCGAGTGAGGCGTGTCAATTTAATATCCGCTGGTGGGCCCATGATGGATGACTGTTTTATTAGCCCCCGACCGATGGACTTTACGTGCTTACACGACGCATCAATCGAAGTTATCAAGAAAACCGCCTATCTAACAAGTTTCATACATTCGAAAGCCGTGAAGCCCTATTTTGCTCTTCAGCAAATTGGAGTTTTATGGAGTTAAAAAATCATTGACCTCGTTCTAAATGTTTAATTGACGTCCATAGAAGGAAATCGTGAAACGGTGTCGTACCGAAACCGATCGATATCATGCTGCAAACAATAGGGGCTCATCAATTTCGGGGCGACGTGAGCGCCGAAAAAAATTGGCGAGAATCAACTCCAGGTAGAGTTTGCTTAGCGCCTTATTAAACGGTCTATTGTGTTGCAACGGCGCCTTCTCTGACCATTTTTTGCGCACAATTTATAAACAAAAACGGAACGCATCTGTCACATCGGTATCCCCCGCTTTAGCCTTGAATATTTTAACTTTAACAATTTTAGGACTGATCGCTTTATACAAGTTCACAAATACATGAACACTTCCAGGACAGTATGTATTGGGTTATTCAAATCAAAATGAAAGCTATAATTTCCCTAGAGCAATGAGAAATATCTATTCCGGACGTATTCTAAATGGCCATGATAAGTAAGTACTTAATTACAGGAAAGCAATTAGAGGCGAGTTCTAGTTGGTACACATAGATAAGCAATATGAATGAATTCTGTTTAAATAAATATCAGTATATTCAACCATTTATTTATACCTTTGTTTTTAGGTCAATTATTGCTTAAGCTAATTGTGCTAGATACCAAGAAGACACGATGGCGTACTACACCTACAAATATTAAAACTACGTGGGCACCCCACCTACAAGCCGGCCCACAGCCGTATTTTTCGTTCAATAAGCCTAGAGGTAGGCTACGTGTCACCTTTTGCTCAGTTAACTAGCATTAGTAATGAATGAAAGAAAAATTCGTAACGAGTTACTCACCGTATAAGTTAAACTATGTCTACCGTTGGCGGCTTTCCCGAAGGCTGGTTTTCTTGTAGCAATAATGCCCTGCGTCTCACTGCGGAAATCGCATCGCAACAGAAACAGCAGGAGAGAAATTTTCACTTAATAGTCGACTATCAATCAAACTCACACAACACGTACGAATTGAAATTTGGAAACGTCAAAACTTTCGCACGGGTATGCGCTCGCGTGTTGGCGCGTACATCGAGGACGCGCGGCGCGACTGAGCGTGAGCGGCGAGAACGCGGCACGCGCCGGTGGGGGCTTCATTCACAAATCGAGTGGCGGGGACCGGAGGCGCGGGGGCCTGACCCATAGGCTCATTCATGCGATTACCAAGTCCGTGTGGTGACCTGCGGCCTGCACCGCCCGATTCACCACACTCGTGAGTAACCATTTCGCCGTCGAGCACACTCATTGTAATGCAAAGTAAAACCATGCCAGCTTCCTGTTCTTGCCGAAACACCGGTTTTGTGGAACCGCATAACGTAAGTAGCAATTTGGAGAATTATATTGCACACAACGATGAATACACAATAACAGACTTTAGCGATATGACCGGTCATACATGTGCAATTGCGACAGCCACCTGACACAATTAATGCGAGTGCAGAACCGGCGAAAGTCAGGAGAAATTCGAGAGTCGTATTTGTATTATGGAGGACATCTGTGCATAATTCAGATAACGCTGAAATAAATATACGGATACTCGTTGGCTCGGGATAAACTTCATAAAGATCAACATTAAAGGTACTCGACTCGTTCGTAGTAATTGACGACAATTTAATCGTTATATCACGATTAAAACCGCTACGTATAAAACGGTAACTTGAAATCGGATCCCGTTGCGCCACCGACGGATTTACAGCAATAATGGCTTTGCAAGCAAGAAAATGACAAGCAACAGAGCCTGTGAAAGCCTCTAAGTACAAGATGTACGGCGGTTTATGTAACGAAGTCGTTGCATCGCACGTGGCCTACGTTGCTTAACTCTACTCCAATACATTATTGCTTTTTATTTCGCTGAAGACGGCATTAGCATTCGCACGGCGTGTGATGATCTCAGAATATTCGGCGTAGAACTTTGGTTAAAAATAACGATGCATATATTTCTCAGAGGGTTATACTCGTAATTTTGTACTGTCTTGCTAACACGATGGCAGCAGCGTTTATCGCAACCAACAAATGAATTAGTACGTGATATTTTTTTTTATACATGACCTATGGTTTAGTCCACAGTCCCGGTTTAATACAAATGTAAATAGCGCCGGTTAAGCCACGTAAGAGACTGCCTGGCGCCCTTGCAACTATTGCTATGTAAACTACGGAATAACTTTAGGTGCGACATGCAAGCGCATTGGGGAGCCCTTTGCCCTCATACCTCTATGAGTTATGACAATATAGGTAGGTAGGATAGTTACTATTATTCGCAGGCTTGTTAAGTAAACTCAAATACGTAACTATGCGAAACTTCGCGGGTCAGGCTATAACTTTATTGCAATCGTGAAATTACCAGCGTTGATACGTAGTTCAGTCAAATGTCCATTTGAATTTTATCGTAAGAGGCATCGAGATTGAAAAATAAAACACCAAGCACATGTAGAGAAGCAAACTAGTTTAGCTAATTACATTTAAATGAATAGCAAATGGCGTGGATGACTGCACTGCGCTTATATGGAGTTGGCAATAACTAGTTGTACTAATTAACGGTGGAGGTGTGGCGTTTATAGGAGGCCCTTAGAGATACTTATCGCTTTCTAAATCTCGTAACTAATAAAGTCTTTATAGCGACATACTTAAAAGTTAATTCATATCACACAGTGCAGCAATTGTCCGGCGGGTTTCTAATGCGTCTGTACATTATTATCAACCTAATTAATGTAAGAAAACCCAAAGAGAAGAATAACAAAAAATACCAAGAAATTATTAAACATTAATTGTTAACATGTTTCATTACTTGATTAAGCTCGAATGTCTGTGTTAATATCATATATAGTTATCTCCCAAGGACATTATTTAACGAAGTCTCCGACAACTAAGTATCGTTCTGTTTGTCTTTGCTATGTTATTGACTACTGAATAAAGAAACAAAACGACAGGGTGAATTTGATGGTGGGTGTAACATGTTCTTAGAGGAAAATGTTCGTGTATTTGTTTTACCGTACAAATACACCAACAAAAAATCATTAAGGATATACATACCGACATTTTAAAGCTAATCGAGACAAGAAGTATAGATCTGCGCATTATGATTGAAAGTTTTAGTGATATTATGTTATCTAGAATCCCAGTTGTCAATAGACCGTGTCGTCTTGTTTTGTGTGAGTCGAAATCTTATGGCTTACGCATAAAAGAGGGTTGGAAAATCATCCAGCAGTACATTAATCATATCATGCTGCTATCATCAATCTGGATTTAAAAATGATAAAGGCTATATCCTTCTAGATAGTTCCTTGTAACCGTATTAGGGGGAATTCCTCATTCGGCAGTATATGTACATGAATGAGCTAATCTAGCAATAAAGTTGGAATGATTTTTATTTTTATCAAGTCATCGTCATCATCGACATTTCAGCCGAAAGACGTCCAATGCTGAACATAGGCCTCCCCCAAAGATCGCCACAACGGCCGGTTCTGCGCTTCTCGCAGCCAGCGGACTCCCGCAACAAAATGATTTATCAAATGTTTCCTTTAAATTATTTGCAAAGAACCTACCCACACTAATAAAAGTACGTGACTAAAGATTACAAAACAACGACTTGCGTCAATTTCTAGGTAATATTTAACTTATTGTTCTTAACGGTACCGATAAAAAGTTGTTTGCTTTGTTTTCTCATGAAAAAACAAGTAAATCGAACTTTGTCCGCTAACATTTCAATGTTATAAAAATAATTGCATTGTACAGCACGATTAGCGCAGTAGCTAAGCGTTTGGCTTTCTGGGCTCCAGGTTGCAGGTTCGATTTTTTTTTCTTTTTTTTGTTGGGCTTCTCGCATACATTTCTGGGAAATGTGGTTGCTTAACCGGTCATTTGCTGGCGAAGCCAAAAGAGGCCTCCAGCCAGGCTTAAATTAATTATTAAAAACTAAGCAACTTTCGCTAAGGGCGCCCCCTGCGGGACACGGACCTCGGCTTAGGGCGTTGCTGGGGATATCAAGCTATTGTTTTGGGGACAGCTGGATCGGTATTATTTAAATTGTATTAAGGGACATTTAAAGCTACAGGCTCGGCACGGGCCGGCGCGAGCAAGAGACGGGAGGGAGAAGTGCTAACTTGAACGGGAAGGTGACGCGGCGATAGGCCTCCGCGACGTCGGTGAGGCGGGCATCCTCGGCGGCGAGGGCGGTACAACGGTCGGGTGTTCAGTGAACGAGACAACGCGAGTCTCTTCATGTGATCTAACGTGATTTTATCGTCTGGATCGACCAGAACGTGCCTCGGGCGGCGTACTCTACTGATACGGGAGGGTTCGTAGTCGGCGGCTGATACCACAAGGGGATTTGGGTGGGACAGGGCAGAATCGAGATAGCGTTTGGACGCTTGTTTCATAAATTGCCTGATGGTCGGCAAGTTAAGGTCGAAATGGAGTTGGTCGTTTCGCATGTACAGAGGCGCTCCGGTGGCCTTGCGCATGAAACGGGTTTGGAGGGTTTCTAATCTACGGAGTGGGTATGATTCGGCGTGTGCGAACACTGGGCTGGCATAGGTCATGATGGGTCGAATGCATGTGGTGTAAATTCTCACCTTATTTCTAAGGGATAATTTACTACGAGCGTTCAGAATATAGTGAAGGCGACCGAGCACAAAGGCAGCGCGGGCACGCACCATCTTTGTGTGGGGAATGAAGGTCAGTTTTTTGTCTAGGGTGACTCCAAGATACTTGGCGTGCGGTTCCCAAGGAACCGATTGGCCCAGCATCGAGATCTCCCTGAAGCGTGGGTGGTCGTCGCCTAATTTGCAAAATAGGACGGCTTTACTTTTGATAGGGTTAACTTCGATCCGCCATTTCCTAAACCATTTACCGTAGACGTTGGCTGTGGTGCAGGTTCGATTCTCGCACGGAACAAATATTTGTATCGCCTACAGGAAGTCCTAGTCTTGGTGTACGTGCATGTGGAATTTATGTATGTAAACTGTACTTACGGCACAGGAATGGAATGTAGTTTAAAAAAAGAAAAGAAGAAAATTTTGTAATAAAGAGACTGAAGACTATTATGGGATCGGAAATAATAATCTTATGCCGAACAGAGTTTCACCACAGAAAGAAGAACGGTAGGTGAAAATAAAGATCGTATACTCTTTCACATTCCTACATGTAGCACAAGCTAAAGCCATTTTAGACGGCACCGTTGGTGCAGTGGCTGATACAGTCGGCTGCTGCGCTCCGGGTCGTGGGTTCGATTCCCGCATGGAACAAATATTTGTATGATGTACAGGTAGTTGCTCCGGGTCTGGGTGTATTGTATGTGGAATTCATGTCTGTAAACGCACCCACGACACAGGAGAAATCCTATTGTGGGGCAATGTTTAAAAAAATATATATATTTAAAGTTTGGCACAAAAGGCTGACACACAAGCTTTCGACGCTACATAATTAATAAACAATTTAAAATAATATTAAACATATTTATTGGCAATGTACAAATGAGATAATAAGATCAAAATTAACCTACCTATCTAATTTGTAGATTGTCGTGAGTAAACAGATTATGACTAGAGTGGCGCTGTACTTAGTTGGGCCCCGAGGATACGTTAACATACAATACTCTCTCAGCTCTAATGGAACACAATCGACCTAATTAGCAGGTAATCGACACAAATTTTGTTATATTCTATATATATATATATATGTATAGATATATATATATATATATAGAGTATTTCTTTGTGACTTTCTCCTACAGCCATGATAAACGTGTTGGCAGCAAAAGTAAATTATTCTGGAATATTATACTTAGGTAGGTACAGAGTGGACCTGGGTCATACCCTTGAGGTACTATATATATATATATATATATATATATGTAATTTTGGTATAATCCGTTACTATTACGAATGAGAGTAAAAATTGGAGTACCTCAAGGGTATGACCCAGGTCCACTCTGTACCTACCTAAGTATAATATTCCAGAATAATTTACTTTTGCTGCCAACACGTTTATCATGGCTGTAGGAGAAAGTCACAAAGAAATACTGTGTTTTTGACATTTTGAGTTTGACGGCACGGCTGGATCAGTGGCTAAGTGATTGGCTACCTGCGCTACGTGTCGCGTGTTGAAATCCATCACGTAACAAACGATTAAAAAAGCTATTATATGGTCCAAACGGCCACTAACCATCAATCAAGTATATGTTTGAATTATAAATGGCCGAATCAATCTAAAAGATACCAGTCTTTACAAACAAGTAATTGCAATATTATGCAGTCACACATGAATAACCAATCAACACCATATTCGATTGCAGCTGAAAACACGAAGATACGCTGGAAAGCTTTTACTTAAGGAAGCTAGAAATGCGGGATAAAAATGTATGTGTATTGTCATTCTTATACCTGTAAGAACCTAAATATTCCACACTAGAGTTGTGCCGAAAGATACATCGTCTGATTATCCAAGGATTCTCCTGAGGCTGAAAGATAAGGCACTCATAGCCAGTTGCACACACTGATTGGTAAGCGACCGGCGAGGTTATCTGTAGATGGTTGACGCATAGTGGTATAGGAACTGAGCGTCTCTGTGATTCGGAGGGCACCTAAAATCGTCGGTCCCGGTTATTGTCATAAGTCGACAGTCGTTACGCCAAGTTGACGGCCTTTGGGCGGCTTGAACAACTCTGACACAATGTTGGCCACTAACAAAACGAAAAGAAAGAAAAAGAAGAAGATACAACGATAAAAAAATACTCTGTGATATTGTAACGGCCACTGGTGCATTAGAAATTGACTTCCATCAGGACGTCTCAGTGTTTAATGAATTATGAATAACTAATGAATATCTACTACAAGTTGAAGGGCTCTGCTAGACGAGGCAATTCAAAAAGATATATCATTAGCAGTTCTGGTAGTACAATGGAAACATACTTTAGCACTATGAAAATCTAACTAAAGTTAACTTAAAAAACTAAATAAAGGAAGCAACAATACCCCATGGGGTAACGCGTTAAGTGGTATTTGAAAGGTCATGAAGTTCAATTGCTATCCGTTCAACTCTTTTGTCATACCTACTTCCTAGGGAAATCATTACCAGCTCAGATAGAGAAGTCCACGTCCAACTAAGCCAAAATTTGACGATCTTGATATAGAAAATGGCTAGCCTCTGAGTCTAGATTAAATTTCACTCGACAAAGACTCAACTACTGCCCCGTTCTGATTTTATATTCTTTTAATACACAAATGTGTCTGGGTGACCCGGAGATTGACAGACTCACTTACGAACCCTTTCTTTTTCTCTCGAACAAAATACATGATGTACTTCTACTCAGCAGACGACGGTGGTGCGTGCATGGGGTCACGCGCCGCCGTGTGCGCAGCATAGCACATCGCACAAGGACGCTTCGGGGATCCTTTACTATGCCCAATAATACAAATAAAAGTGAAGTGGAATAATGACTCCTGGTGAAACCTTATTATATTTTAACGTTTTATTTAGCAAATAAATGCTGCCGCGCTTCGATGATTGGACGATAAGAAAAAGGGCTATTCAATATTCATTTACCCACTAACAGTTTTGCAGCCTCGGTCGCTAGATTTACAAGGCGGTTCGGTTTTGTACACAAATAACTTAACTATCATCATTATTAATTCAGCCTATTATAGCCCAACACTGGA
Source organism: Diloba caeruleocephala (assembly GCA_947459985.1). Lineage (NCBI taxonomy): Eukaryota > Metazoa > Arthropoda > Insecta > Lepidoptera > Noctuidae > Diloba > Diloba caeruleocephala. The sequence continues at coordinate 26,083,721 of OX381608.1, read as the reverse complement.
CATAGATTCTTCATAATGTCTATGTAATTATAAAATTGATAGCACGTAGAGACAGTGAACTGCCTACACGGCATAGATCGTTATTTAAACCGTACTGCGGCACCGGTCATTGCATTAATTGATAACAGGAAGCGGCATAAGTAACAGGGCTACCCACTTGTAGATGGTATCTGCTTGGCAGGAAAATTAGAGATGCGTGCGCAGTGTAAATAAGGAACCGGCTTGAGTACAGCTTTATCCCCTAACCTTGTCTTAACGAATTTAGCCGTTTGTACTAATAAAATCAGCCTGTAACTGCCCCCCACTGCAGGCCTCTACTCATACAGAAAATAAACGAGCTGTGATCACCACACTTGAACATGAACAAGCGGTGGTCAATGTTCGTCTACACTGAAGAAGTCAGCCGAAGCTGCCTAAACGTGGAAGGCAGGAAAACTAAAATTATGAAGACACAGAATGAATTGGTATAGTTCCGTTCTTTCTGTATTCTGAGGTTACGGTTTATAATTAGAAGTCCAGAAAGAAGTTAGAAATGACATTTTTATATCATCGGAACCCCTAATCATTGTAATCTGCGAATGCCATTAGTTTCGGGAAGGATATAGTTTGTTCTATGTATCAATCAATCATATCGGCCATTTATACGTCCACTGCTGAACAAAGGCCTCCCTTATAGATTTTCACAACTGTGTCATCATTTTGGGGGGTATTTGCCAATACTCACCACGCTTGGCAGGCGGGTTGGTGAGCGCAGTATGGCTACCGTTTCACAGAAGGGACGCTGCTGCCTATCCCTCTGGTTTAGATTCACTTAGTCGCCTTTTACGACATCCACGGGAGGAGATGGAGTGGTGCTATATTCTTAATCCGAACACCACACGGATTTGTTCTATGTATGCAAGAAATAAAACTTAGTATTTTCATATGCCATAAAGACAATGTACATGCCTAACCCAAGCTATTAAACTAACGCTTCGCAGTAAAACGAGCTATTATTATTTTCAAAACTTGGTGAGACAGTAGAAACTCTGCAGGAATCAGTCAGTATATGAAAAAAAGAGAAAGATAAATTATATCGAACGAATGAATTTATTTAGTAGATTTCCCTCCTAATATAGAGCGGCGAACGTGCATGCGGGTCGCCTAAACGATCACCATTCGCCACATACCATTAACATCCACAACAACAGAGGAGTCGCTCATGTGTGGCCGAACTATAGGGCAGACATATTCTTTTTCCTTAAAGGCCTCCATATCAATGACTGTCATATTTTTGGGGGTTGCACTCTCGGTATTCGTCTCCCCCGTTTCAGCCAGCCCATTTGCGAGCTCTAGTCAACCGATGATGAAAGCTAGGCTCTCCCACAATTTCTTGCTATTACAAAGTTAAATTAAGTAAATCATACGCTTGTCTTCAACACAACAAGAGAAACAACAAAACCTCCCGCCTTACGGTTTCATTCTAAGTGGCATCTGAGAGCTCTTGATTTTACTACGTACTTCGATTTTTTACTTGTATAATCAGAACTCAAGAGCTACTAGGAAGACAGCATAAAGTATCCTGCATATTCGAACAATTCTCATTAAAATTAAAACTTTTGATCACGAACGCCGTCTTTGTAATTTTGGAAAGTTTGTCCGTCTATCAGTTCGCTTGCCTTGCTCTCCTCCTTATTTACGGGCGATAAAAACGCATAGTTCTCTAAGCATTAGGTGCGAAAGTGGAAAATATGCCTCAACGTTTAGTGTCGATACCAAGCAAAATACAAAAGGAAGTTCAACGCCTATTTTTTTTATCATAAAGCATTTAAACGGAGCTATTTCTGGCGTTCAGGCGTAATCAATTAAAAAATCTAATATATAACAATAGCAGGGATAATCAAACAGATATTATGCGATTTAACTATGTAGACTACCGCTTCAGATTATAATAGGCACCTCAAACAAAACAGAACTTAGGAATAGTCCAGAAAATAGTAGTAAGGAGTAGTTGCGATGTTATCAAATAAAGATTACCGTTTACCGCAACACTTCGGAGTAGTGTCCGGATTAGAGTATAGCGCCACTCCATCTCATCCCGTGGATGTCGTTAAAGCCGACTATGGGATAAGCTGGAGGATGGGCAGCAGCGTCCGTCGAGTACATTAACAACTCCACTGCGATCGCCAACCCGTCTGCCAAGCGTGGCGATTATGGCAAAACCCCCTAATGAGCACACAACACAAACCCATACCAGTAATTGTGGTGATCTTTGGGGGAGGCCTATGTCCAAAAGTGGACGTTTTTCCGGCTAAACTGATGATGATGAACACTTCGAAACTTCTTAAATAAATTTTTTTTTTTTTTAGCCTTTTTGCTACATAGCAAATAAAGGGGAAAGATAAAGATATCTTACCTATGCAACATAGCGCGATGTAATCATTGGACGTCGCGGCCCCTTCGGGCAGGCTCCACGATATTTTGAACTCGTTCCCTTCCGCCGTCCAGCTCAACGTCGTTTTCTCATTGGCACCGTATAAATCCTTCTTCTCGTCCACATCAACACTCAATATTTCTTTATCTATGGCACTATCTTCTTTGGATGTGTTGGCACTTGGTTCTTCAGTCACTTGACAGTCTTCGGCATGTTTTACCTCTGTTTCATCATTAACCACCACAGTTTCGTCATTAACATTTGTTTCATCGTTTTCCTCAGTCTGTTTTTCGTCTTCCATGGGACAATCCACGTCATGTTCCTCAGACATGACTCCTCAATCACACTTTTTAGAACCACATTGTTTTTTTTTTATCTAACTGTAAAATTGTGACTATGGAACATTATAATGTGAAAAAAACTGCAATGTGATTTTATAATTTATATCCAAAACGCAACTATCTATAATAAGCTAACTCCCCTAAAATAAAACCAATCCTAGTAATCTCGAAAGTAGCCAAACAAACTTAACAAAGTTAGAAAATGCAGGCACAAAAATATAGCGAGTAGTTCACACTATGAACGGACACTGAGACTGACACGTCGGGGGTTGGGGATAGCAAGACGCGAGGAGGGTGGGGACGACGGCGACGTCGCGACGCCAGCCCGGCCGGCGCCGCCGCCGTCGCCGCCGACCTACTAGCAACTAATACCGGCTATTCAACTGCCAGCAATTCACTTCAAATGTAATGTGCACTGATACAGATATCATAAAGATTCTCTAACAGAATTTCCAATTACATATTACAATTTGTGACACAAGTTATATCATTTGAATATATGTAGATAATTTGCATTAAATGTATCAATCCATTCACAGAGAAGCATTTGACCATGCTAGACTATAATAGGCTAGTTCATTATCATAAGCCAAAAAAGCTCTTCACTGTTAAATATTGGCTTTCCTATCTCTTAGCTAAATTATAGGGTGATTAGATGGATTAAATTTATATCATGATAACAATATACTCGTAGTATCAGAATCAGAAAGATAGTAGTTTTGTTGGCCTGTTCAAATATTTAAAATTAGACCAACCCCGTCATATTTAACTTGCATAATGCTAAGCCACTTAAAAGCTTGTAGTAAATTAAAGATGGTGCATTATAGCTCGTCTTCACACAAATAAAATGGTAAAATCTCAAAACATACAGTTTTTATTTATATAGAATTGTTATAATTTGTTAACCAGATAATTGCTATCACATAGTTAAATATAATTAATGGTCAATAATAGGTTAGATTACTTATGTTAATTTTAGTTTCTTTTTCTTTTTACTGTAATCACACCATTGTCATCATATTGTCCTAATTGCTGCAACAGTGTACAGTCAAAGGGGATATTTATTGCCTAGACATGCAAGCAGGATGGGTATCATATTCGTTTGCGTGATGGTGGAGATAGTATGTCTATATTTTGAAAAAACCCACAAAACCTCTTAAAAATGTATAACATGCAAGTATGATGAAGAATGCAGTAGGAATTTAAGATCATGTATTAAAAAAAACATCAAATGTTAGTACTGAGGTTTAAGTACTATTTTATTCAAAGAGCTTGCTAGAATAACTGTAAAGAATATAAATAAAATCATATGATGTCTACTTTATGTGGATACATGTAGCTTCAAGCTTATGCATAACTCTTAATAAATCTTTTTTATAATTGCGACTTAAGTACTTAATTCAAGAGTTATTGAAACAATATAACAATTCATACATATTTAGATCATAGGAATCTTCAGAATATTTATTGCCATATTATTAATATTAACCATTAAAATACCTATTAATTTGTTTTAATTAGGCTGTAAACAGTACCAAAGAATAATGGACAGGCTCACAAAGATTTTTTTAATAATGGTAAATCTCAACAGTATTCTATAAGAATACTATAGGAAAACTTCTAGCTTTATACATGGATTGATAATAAAAAGTATATTATACTTTTACTAAAATAAATTTAATAAAATAGGAACCTATTGTTTTGATAATCATTATGTAGTGAATTCAGATAACTTAAAACTTTGAAATGTGAATTATTATGTAGCATTATCAAGCATTCTGTTAAACAGGTTGCTTATTTTTTTATTTTCTTAAAATCAATAACTTTGCTATAAAAACAAAATCCGGCACATAGATACTAAAAGATATAAGTGAAGTAAATTATTTAACAGCACTACATACACTTTTTTTGTATTACTATTTTGACTTTTTCACGCAATAACCACTGTCGATGATTTTATTTTAGCGATTTTCGAAATTAATTGGCTTTTCTCCAATGCAGGCGATTCTGTCCGCAGCGGATGACATTGACATTTCGATATGTTTAGAAATTGAATACATTTGAAATTACGAATATTCCGGAATTAAAAGAGATTTGTGAAAACTTTTTTCACCCATTAATTAAGAACGGTATTTATTTATTATTTTAATATCCAGAATTTTTTATGACATTAAATCTAAAATCTTCAGAGTATTAATTGTATCCGTTTATGAACGACTAGCTAAATGTCAGTTAAGTGCAAAGTGTGAAGGATAACGTTCCGTAGTCTGTCATTAGCCACATGGTTTAACTTTAAGCATATATTTTATTTAATTAAATTAAAGATAAAACTACGATAGAATAGACATGTGAAGCAGAGACAAAATCGCAAAGCCAAAAATACTAATGAACTAAAAGACTGGATGTTTGTTTTAAATTTAGAATTTCAAAAATTCAAACTGTGCTTGTGCATTCATTCATTGTAATTTGCAGTTTTGTTTTCTTATAAATATGACTTCGATTGCGCCATCTGATTCAGAATCGAATGTAAGTGGTTTCATCCGGTACAGTGATAAAGATGTGAAACGTCTATATACTTCCATTATAGAGGTATTGAATTTTTCAGTAAACATATTACAAATATACCTAGCTCGTAACTATTTCCACATATATTGGTAATCACCAATAAATACATACACATAACATAACCCTCACAAATTAATTCGTGGTTTCTATTAATTATTAGTATTTAAGTGGGCCAGCTCATGCTCTGCAGAGTATAGGCTGGAGTGTGGGGTGAGGCAGGGAGGCCTGACTTCACCTCGACTCTTCAACCTATATGTGAATGGACTGATAGATGAGCTCAGCGGTACCAGAGTTGGTTGTTCAATAGACCGTGTATGTGTAAACAACATTAGTTACGCAGATGACATGGTGCTGCTGAGCCCATCCGTTAAGGCCCTCAACCGGTTGATAGAAATATGTGAGAGGTACGCGGAGGCCAATGGTCTCAGGTATAACTGCAAGAAGAGAGAACTACTTTTACTGAGGCAGGTAAAAAAACACCTAAAACTGTTCCACCGGTCAGGCTAGGAGTACTCCTCCTCTAAGTAGAGTCACAAAATTCAAATACCTGGGGCACTGGGTCGCCGAGGACCTCTCGCATGACCTGGATATTGAGCGGGAACGTAGGGCTTTGGCAGTAAGATGCAATATGCTGGCTCGCAGGTTTGCAAGGTGTACAAATAATGTCAAAATAGGTCTTTTTAAAGCATATTGTCAGACATTTTATACCTGCAGCCTGAGGGTCCGTTATACGCAAAGATCTTTCAATGCCCTATGGGTTCTGTACAAAAACGGTTTTAGGATGCTGTTGGGGCTCCCTCGTTTTTACAGCGCATGAGGTGTGTTTGCTGATGCCAGCACGGCCTGCTTCGGGGCAATAGTGCGGAAAAGAGTAGCCTCCCTGATGCGTCGCGTGCGGGAGAGTACCAGCAGCCTTCTAAAGACCATACTAGATAGGGTTGACTGCCCACTAGTGAGGCACTGGAATTCTGTTCATGTAGCCAGAGTTGCCATGTTTAATATTAAATAAAACTAAATCACTAACATAGTTATAAGTGCTACTAACAACCTATGGATGTACATTTTTGTGTGCTCTGAAATAAAAATTATTATATTATTATTATTTTCTTGCGAAACCTTAATTATGTAGCTAACTTTCGTTTTCAGAATATGGAAACAATCAACCAAGATATATTAGTAGTTGAGAACAATATCAAAAACTTGATACACCAAGCTGGTCCCTTGGAAGGTCAATTATCTGTGCTGCTACAAGCACTGCCAAAACGGAGCTTTAACATGCCTATGGAAATGGATTAACATTCTGAATGTCATCTTCATAATGATTGATTGCTAGCTAGGCTGACAAATTTATTATGATATCCTTGCCACATACTCAATAAATTTTCCATCTGTTCCAAAACAATATATATAAGTTTCTTCTTTTATAATATAATGTCAAAAAATCTTGTTTTGATAATGATGTATAAAAGTAAATACTTAATGTAGTATTATAAATATAAACCATGGTTACTAAAATACCATAGACTTATGCATTTTCAGCATCATTTATAGTAAGTATATTGGTGTAAATAATTAATCAGACCTCAGTCAAACTTCAAATATAGGGTTCCAACACAGAAGAGTTAATATTACTCTGTTGTAATGTCTTGGTTTTTCGGGATTATTACTCATTATAATTATAATAAAACACTTAAACGGATTCATCATTTCGGCCAGATGAAGTCCACTGCTGGACACAGGCCTCCCCAAAGATCATCACAATGACTGATATGGGTATGTTGTGGGCTCATTGGGGGGTTTTGCCATAATCGCCACGCTTGGCAGACGGGTTGGCGATCGTAGTTGACTCGTTAATGTACTCGAAGGACGCTGCTGCCCATCCTCCGGCTAATCCATTAGTCGACTTTTACGACACCCATGGGAGGAGATGGGGTGGTGGTATTCTGAGCCAGAACTTTCAAGGGCAGATGCAAGGGGTCATACCCCAAAATAGATAGGGAGCCTGAATCAAAGGATTTTAATCTTTTACTTCAGGGTTTTGACTTTAACGGCGGTCTTTTCTATGCTGGAAATCATATGGACCAATATATACATATAATATTGAAATATAAATATGATGATGAAATAAATATTCATTTATAACAAGTGGTACATCATTTATTGTAAAACATTTAATCACATAATAGGTACTTTGAGCCATTTTGGGTTGAAATGCTTTGTTCATGGGCAATGCATGCAAGGCATGGGTTCAAGTGCTCATGTGTTTAGAGACATTACAATGTGTTTGATCTATACTTCAATGCCCAGAGTGCTAGCCTATTCTTTAGCCAAAGAACTAGCATTGCCATGCCAAAGTGGCAATGCTGCTAGTGTTTTGGACACATTACTTATTGACAGCAATGCCGAAGAGGATGTTTATGATGCCTAACTATCTAACCTAACATAATCTTGTGTACAGCTTTCATTTTATTTTGTAAATTAAGATGTATATAGTTTAAAGAATTAGTTTATATACAACCTACTGAAGCTATCATCATCATCATTTCGGTCGAATGAAGTCCACTGCTGGACGCATATCTCCCCCAAAGATCGCCACAATGACCGGCCTGGGTATGTTGTTTGGTCATTGGGGGGTTTTGCCATAATCGCCACTCTTTGGAGGCGGGTTGGCAATCGCAGTTGAGTTGTTCATTTACTCGAAGGACGCTGCTGCTCATCCTCCATCCACCATAGTCGCCTCTTACGACATGACTAGGTGATGAAGAGAGTTGATGCTATTCTTAGCCGACACCACACGGACCATGGGGATGACAAGTTGTTCATGAAATAAAACTTTATAACAAAAATAAAAATACCGACTTCAAAACCCTACACGATATAAAAAAAAATCACTAAAAAGGAAAAAAAACTATTTATGAAGTCGGGCGGGGCCAGGTATAAAATATAACTTCTCGGTGGTCTGCATGAACCATGGTTGCGGCATATCTGGCACCGCCCCGTTTTTTTTTTGTTTATAGGTTTTATTTGTTTCCGTTTGGTGTAAATAAATGTAAGAACTTTTTCCAATTTGGTATCAGTAATTAACACTAAAAATAGAATTATTCAAATCGGTTCTCTAATCTCGGAGGAATCGAAACTATTAAGTAGTATTAAGACAATCTAGATAAATAAGCGCAGTCAAATTAACCTGTTCATTAAAGCTGGTTAAAAAAATGCTCAATCAAATCTAATGAAATTTATATGAGACCGAATCGAAAGCATTCTGCATCAGTTAAAAAAAGAATCTCTTAAATCGGTCTACAAATGTCCGAGTAATCGGTGTACATACTTTTTGGACCTTGGATTGGAATGGATCGACCTGAATGATGATATGATTAGCTAAAGTGGGATTTAACAATAATATTTTTATGGAGGCAAACTGCGGTGAGGATCTGAACGTTTTCTCTTCGAGTAGGTACACACGTCTACATATCGAGGTATAAATTACCAGTTTAAGCTGATATCTCATTGTACAGAAAGTCTATACAATGCGAGATCAGCTTATATCGGAACGTATAGGATATATGTAGGTGTGTGTAGGTACTCACTTATTGGCTCCAGTGTGATCTTACGAGGACCTGGAGCCCCCCTTCGAAGATGACCGCTCCCGTGGTTTTATCCGGTAGGAGTCCGGCATGCCCCTTCGCCCTTCCCCGGGGCGAAGGAAGTTCCATGTAGAATTTCGACTGGACACAAATAAAAAAAAAAAAAAAAAGTTACTCACTTGTTTCTGAATTACTAGTCGGAGTAGACCTATGTGGTGAACTGAAGCTACCGGATTCCGGAACTGAACTACTCAGCGGATTATTTCCTCACCCTCGATATAAAATATTATTAACAATACGTTTGTTGAGCTTAGTACTATATAATATAAGACGTATTTTAACAGATGCATCTGCTCTCTGCGATGTCCTATTTCATAGTAGCGTGCTATACTTCACACCATATTTACAAAAATGGTCTTCGCGACCTACTGGTGCGCGCCCACTACTAATGCTGTAGATATCGCCCCGATATGCAGTATATTTAGTTATTTACATTTTCCTATTTATCTAATACAGTTCTCCATAATTTTAAAGTAAAAGTAAATAAAATTAAAGGAAAGACTCGACGTTACGGTCAAGTTCTGCGGTAGCTGTTTTCTTAAACGCACCCACGACACAGGAGAAATCCTAGTCTGGGGCAACGTTCATAAAAAAAATACCATTAGGTACATATATAACATTAGCGAACTTTGTTTATTATTTTTAATTAGCTGTCGCTCTTGTTCAAAATTTAAATAATATTTACTTGTCTAATATTTATAACAAATAATAACTTACTTTAAATTATCTTAAAGTCGTGCATAGAACCCAATATGACCTCTTTCCTTGACCAAGCATGTCATAGATGATACATATATATATATAAGCATGTTACGTGAACTAACTTACAACGGTTAGGTGTACGACTTAGGTCCAACCTCATTGCATGTTTTAAAGAGTAAGTAGGTACATATAAAATAATAATCTGAAATCATTGTGTATAAATAAAACTGTCACACTAACAGACAATTGTCACCTAAATAGCATCTCGCATAACATTATTCTTACAAACTATAGAACAGTGAACTATAGAAATGGCGTGTACAGTAAGCACGAGGCCGAAGTCTCCAAGCCGCACCGAGGCTATCTCCAAAGCTTTAGTGAACCGCCCTACCTACAGCAATGGCGTCCTTATAGGCTAGTATCACACGATCATCCGATAGTGCCTACTGACTTTCATAGTGCGCTGGAGAGGTTTGCTTATGAAGGTAAGCAGGACTATATTTTGTTTGAGAAATATGCAGTCATTAGTCATAAGCATATTGCCTGCTTTTACTTTCTAACTGTTTATTAAAACCTCTCTAGTGTAAAGATAAATATGTTTGTAAAGTAACAACTTTATTGTAGGTAGAATTAGCTGTACTTAAGAAAATTTGTCAATTTTTTTATTCGGCTATCTAACGCCTAGCTTTTTTGTAATATTTTAACGGGAAACACCTAGCTTTGGCACGATGTTGTAGTTAGGGTAGGTAAACGTTTTAAAAGAGACTGCGGACGATTTTTTGCCGAAACTAAAGCACCCTCTCACTACAAAACAACGCTCTGTGTCGACATTACATCGCATTGGGGGCACTCCGCCTATTCAGCCTATATGGTAAATCCGGCCGTTTGTAATGTTCGTTTGTAATTTAATAATCGGTTGCGAAATGTAGTTACACAACGTGTGTCATGGCAAACGGTCGTTTATAAATTATTGGCCTATTTCTCTTAGGTTTCTTTCGACTGAGGATCGGATAGGATTCGATTTCGAACTTTAAAGAATACAAAAGCAAATTCATTCAGCTAGTACAGCCGTCTAACTCCTGCTTATATCATAGCCTACTTACTACTATAGGTTAACTTAATGCCTCAAGACGAAAGTATGACCAGTGTTGACATATCGAACAGAGACGTAGTCACTCACAATGGGCCTCATAAGAAAGCTCAAAGCTCGCTGAGTGAGCTATGGAGAGAGTTATGCTTGGTAGCACTCTACGAGATCCAATCATAAATGAGGAAATCCGTAGAACTAAAGTTGTCGACTTAGCTGAAAGGATTAGTAAACTGAAGTGGCAATGGGCGGGGCACATTGATCGTAGAACTGAAGGCCGTTGGGAAAAAAAGGTTCTCGAATAGAGACCGTGCAACGGGAAACGCAGCGTGGGACGACCTCCAACGAGGTGGACAGACGACCTGGTGAAGGTCACTGGGAGTCATTGTATGAGAGCGGCATGTAACCGCTCGTTTTGGAGATCTAATATTATGATGATGATAAGTGAACTCAACTCTTGTTTTTGTTCTGTATCTTGTTTTAGTTTAGTCTGGGTTTGAATTTATTTTAACTGATGATGATGTTATTTTAGTCTTATTGTTTTTTTTTTTGGTTACTAACACAGCCAACTAATTATTCAGTGTCATGTACACCGTTATTATCATTTAAATCAGATAAAATACTGTTTCATTTTGAGTACATAGTGATAACTTTAATGTTAGTGATGGGGCTGTATTTCTGTTGTTTACTTAGAAAACGTTGCCGTGATGTTTCTTTTATATCTGGTTTTTAATAAGAATATTTTAGATACAATGCCACAGATACTTTTCTAGCCCAGCGCGAGCACTCCAATGTAGCTTTTGACCTCCAACGGCAGGGACAAGGTTTCCACTAGGCACCCAAAAAAAAAAAAAAACTCAGTAATGATATATGAATTTCTACAGGCAACTGGGTTGAAGACCGGACCGAATGTCCAAAAAGCGGCACCCTCTACTTCCCTCCTAAAGAAGAAATAGATTACGAAAAAATGACACCACAGTCAAGGCAGCCCGATTTTAGACAAAATAAATTAAATAATACACAGGTATATTCTATATTCATACCTATATATATCTACTATACCTACACTACCTATAGGTCTCCAGCAGGCTTGCACTGCCTTTGTGTAAAAATTCACTAGCCAATTCACTTTTGAATCCGCGGTGAAAAGTAATAAAAACAATATGATATTAGAGATTTCATAAGTTTGCTAGTGAGTTCGTATGAATAGCCACGCTAAGCAAATTCTCTCATGCTTTCTCGTGGCGCTTGCTGTCTTTGGCGATTAGCTGTAATATAGTTCTCTTACTCCGTCCGCCCGAAATCATCTAAAGATAAAACTGTGTCACACAAGGTTTGACAAAATCTGTGAGAAATGCCAATGTACCTAGTAGGTAGGTACTTGCTAATGCAAAGAAAAAGAATACACTAAGCTTTGCAAGCGGAATAGTGATTTTAGGCGAACTGCCGACGCGCACTGGTTACCCTGATGAATGACACCAGCATGGGCTTAGATCAAAAGGGCATGGGTATTAACTTATTAAGGCTGCCCCAAGTTAAATGGTTATTGCACTATCCGACAGTCGTAAACTATTCTATACGGGTAGTACACACGGCTACACATCAAGCTATACAAAACCAATTTACGCTTATCTCTCATCATACCGAAAGCCTATACAATGCGAGATCAGCTTATACTGGATCTATATATGGACCTGCCGTCGCCTTATGGCAGGGGGCCTCCCCGGGAAGACGGCGGTCCGCACGTGGTCACGTGCCGCCGTGTGCACAGCACAGCGTAAAGCGAGGCTTGGGGGGATAATGACATATTAATATAAAATGCATAACAATACAGCAGATATTTTTTTATATATAAAATGATAGATAAAGCATACTAATAAATATCAAATATAATTGGAAAAGGAGAAGAAAAATTACAGAGCAAGATAGTGCTGTGATAGATGCTTTACCATTTTCTTAAAAATGAACATGATTAACCAAATTCATCCTTTTTGTCGGAAGTGTGGGATTATTTTGTAATACATTCACGTTTTCATTATAATGCGTTGACGATTTCGTTATATTTTAAAATATATTAATTTGGAATAAGTAATAGAATCAATTTTTCCAGAGTAATCTCCATTCAGTTATACGCCATGACAGCCACGACGCCTGTCCGAATTATGCGACGAGCAACGATCTCGTGTACAACCATTTGCCCAAGCCTCTTTGCGGTCCGATACAGCGTTATTATAAAAAGGCACAGCATCAGTTCTACCCGCAACCGGACCTCATGAAATGTTTTGTACGTATCTTTCGATGCAACTAGTACTAATGGCCGTATACTGAAACGCCACTTAATATTTAAATCCCCGACACGCCCACGCCAGCCTTCCTACCGATATTGGGTAAAACATTAAGTGGTGTTTCAGTATTCGGCCGCTTGAGCGACTTTATGTAATGCCATTTAAGTGTCAAGTGGGGAAATTCCTATGGTGCTTGCTGACTACAAGTACATTATATAGCCGGGAGCATGGGTGGTTTGAATTGCAATAGCGCCCTAGGCCTAATATGTCGCCCTTTTCTTTTAGGGTTTATAATTAATAAAGGGTGTAGGTAAAGTAGATGGCAAACATATTGACGACATATTTTTGGTCTTCAACTTTATTTCGGACGATCTGTGTACCAAGATAATTCCGCAACTATATTTAATGTTACTGATATTAGGTTGCCTCCCATATCTTGTCGCCCTAGGCCTGGGAGTCGCGCTAAGCCTAAAGCCGCCCCTGACTAGGAGCGACTTCTTCAATATAGTAGACTTTCACACTTCAATATTTCACACATGCGTAGCGGTGGCGAGTGCTATCATGTACGTATTTGCTTCCAGGGCAATGCAACTGAGTGGGGATTGAGGAAGCATTTAGAATATGAATGGAAGTGCACAGACGTGTCGGACTACATATCGACCCTGTACGAAGACACGTTTTTACCCCCGCAGGCTCACCAGTACTTACCGCGTAATGAGAGGAGAGCGCGAAATTCGTGAGTATGTTTTATAACATAAAACTGGTGGAACAATTAAACGACATAGTACAGTTTTACGTTTTTTATTTCAGGAGTTTCACAAAAAGTTTCCGTTTTAAGATGACAAAATCTAAACGATGATAACATCAAGAATCATTTTCCACTTTTTGCAAAAAAATCTTTAGTCTTTACAATATCACATTTTGTTCTAGAACTGGACAGTGACGTCCATATAAAATTGTTAACAATACAATAATTCTTAATGCTTTCATATCGCCAACACCTGGCACCAACACGAGATCAGCAAATACGTCTTACACACTAAGTTTAGTCTCAAACGTTACAACTAACAATCGCTTACATCTAACATGATATAACTTAACAAAATGTTCTTAACATAATGGCAGTTCACGGAACTTTCATAAAAATGTATAAAATAAAAGAGGTAAGAGCAAGACAAAAATACGTACGAATTTAAAAATATATGTTAGAAATGTCAAGGCTGACTAACTGTCAAGAGTTAACGAGGTGAAAAAGAATTTACTTGCGGCAGCTTAATGAGACCAGACCCACCAGGGGCCTTGAACAAACTGCTTTGTACGTATTGCTGATGTTGAGCAAACAGGTTTGGAGTCGAACTTTGTTGAGCAAATTTAGGCAAAGGTATGTGGACATGACTATTATACTGCATTTGAGGATATACTGGCGAACTTACGCGGCAAAAATTTTGTGGGCACTGGTATCCACTGAAATTGCTCATGGTAGGAAAGTGATCCAGCACCATTGGTTCGCCACAGATAGACTCTTCGCGGGAAGGTGGCTGCGAGAACACATTGCGTTGATTCATGCTAGATGTCTGAGATTCGAATCCTGAACTCTGACTTGAGGAACGACTCCCGTCTGCATTGAATATCTGACGCTCTCCTTCGGAGCCCCAGTAACCGCCCGCAACCCAAGAAGTACTGTGACCCAACTTGCTCGGCGATATTAGTGGCCTAGATCGAACTACTACAGGCGTCGGCGCGGCGAAACTGGGAGTAGCGGAGAATTTTCTCAAGGAGAAAATAGAATTGGTTTTCTTTTCTGTCTTGGCAGGCGTGCCTATACACAAGGAACTGATGCTTTCGTCTAATTCAGAGTCAGAGTCGTCCTTCATAAGTTTCTGATATTTATTGAATGAAGGTTTTACAAATATAGTGTCAGACACTACACTTGGACTTTTGCTTATCACAGAATTGACGCAAAATGTTGAATTTAACTTAGGTTTGGTCCATATGCTATCAGCTCTGGGTGTGAAAGACCTGCCATTAGTCATGCTGGCATTAAGTAGGCCGAGAATTTCATTTGAAGACTCAGAAAAGTTATGTAAGCCGAATTTGCTTAATGAAACATCATCATCAGTATCTAAATGTATGGGGTCATCATCTTCATCAATAAGCGTACTTGCTGATGCATTGGAAATGTTCTTCACTTGTTTCGCCGACGTTATGGACCTCATTGCTGTTCTCCTGGTTTCTGCCTTAATTGATTTATACACTAATACCACTACCAACGTACATAATGTCTGCAACAAAAAATGATTTATATTTTATAGCTTTTTCGGTACATTCAGTATTTTGGAATAAAGTTTACTGTTATTTAAACCACTTTTTCTGTTTATTGATTTTAGAGTTATATCGGTTGTAACTGCCGCTAGGAAACCAATGGCCCAACATGTATGTGCTCTGCTTCACTTTACATCAGGCACTTACAATTTTCACAAGAATGGCGCAAGAACAGTCAAGGGCTGCAGAACATGGCTAAGAATAGCGCAAGAACAGTATGACCGTATAATTAAATTGATTGATGCAACATACAACAATTTGTTCAAAATAGTAGTTCAAAATAGTAGTTCAAATCAAGATAAAAGATTTAAAAATGTTCAATTGTTACCAACCTTAATTATACTCAAATAAATAGGTTCCATAGCCACATAGCGATTCCCTAATGTAGCAATGACAAATATCAGCCATTGCAAGTCAATTAGAATAGTATTCTTCAGGCTATTTACATTCCATATGAGTCCAAGTATTTGTAAAAAGCATACAAAGCTTCCTAAAGCTTTCTGTGTCATCATATTAACTTGGTCTATATGAAGGTGTCTAAAATTAAAACTTTTTGGCATCATATTCATAATATTTATGTCATAGAAATATTTTTCTAACGCAGGGAATGTCATTGTAGTCTTCATTTCAACAATAGAGTATATTCTTTCTAGAAGACCTAGCATTATTTCTTTTATATTAGTTATTGTACTAAGTAAATTCTTGTATCTTAATGTTAAGTTTGTGTAAAGTTCAAAAGAAACCAGTATAAAAAGTATAACTGCAATAAGCATTGAGGTATTGTTTATAAGATTTTTCAACAGTTCATTCTGTTTTTTCTGCTTTTGATTGCTCTTGTGTGATGTCCTTGTTTCTAATAATTTGTCCCCTAGGAGGGTTTCTTTCTCTTTGTGCAATTTCATTTGGAGTACTTTTCTGCAAGGGCTGCATAACTTGTAAGCCTTTTCTAACTGCAACCTAAAATGAAGATAAATGACAAGCTTATAAATATAACTTACACTGGAAGTATATAAACAAGTCACTTGTTACAAATTTACAATACAAAAGATAACAGTGCCCATGACACATATCATAACATAGGCCATGCGACCTGAACATTTGTTGTTTGAAACTTTTCCAATTTAAAAAAGATTACAGTCTAATGAGATCAGCAAACAAGACTCCTTGTTGTTACTGATAACATGTGGGCATATATTATAATACCATTAGTACATGTACTAAGAAATTAGCTGCTTTAGACATAAAATTTAAATATGCTAAACAAGTAGCCTCTCATGAGAATTAGAATTTTCACAGCAATCATGTACTAAGAAATTAGCTGCTTTTGACATAAAATGTAAATATGCTACACAGGTAGAGCTCGTGAGAATTAGAATTTTCACAGCAATTATATTATCCTAATATAATGTTTTAAATGTGAAAGTTTGTGAAGATGTTTGATGTTTGTCACATAATCATGCTGAAACAGCAGAATGGATTTGGATGAAATTTAGTGCACAAATAGACTATGACCTGGACTTTTTTTTTGTTCTGAGAACATAAACAGTTCCAGGTGGATGCACAATATTTTTTCTGTGATAAGCTAAATAGTATGTAGGTGGAGCAGCGGCCAAAGCCCATAAACTATATTTGAGGGCCCAAAAAAATTTACAGTTAAGAATAGATAAGACAGGTGTTTATTTTTTCTGTATTAATAATTACATTCTGTTTTTTAAAATGCAATAAAGTGGAGTTATTATTTATTATTATTAAAAACAATTAGTGAATGATGTGAAAAACATAGTAACTATGACTGCCTAAGCAAGACCAACACTTTAAGATGATGTGAGAGCTGTTCATACAGAAATAGATACATTGAAGAATAAAACTTCTGAATTGATAGCGATATTTTGATTTAAGATTAAAACCCTTTTGATAAGTGTTGTAATTTTTTTACATTTTTAATTGGAAGTGAAGTGATGGCTCCACATTATTATACCATAAATAAGTAAAATCATCTATATTAAAAGTTGTTCCGTGCGGGAATCTAACCCACAACCTGGAGTGTAGCAGACAACTATATCAACCACTGCACCAACCATGCCATCAACTTAGTAAAAGGCAGATATCATTCTCACCTATATGAGTCTATTTCATCATCATAATTCTTCTCATGCATAGGAACAAAATTGGCCAACTGTGACACTTTAAGCTGCTGGTTTATATTACACATCTTGCAAAGACCATTCTTGGGTGGACTGTTTTGGAATACCTTTGGTGTCTTCATAGCTTGGTCGCAGGATGCGGTAATTGGTTTATTATAGTCACCATCCTAAAATTGTGAAAATAAAATTATGCCCAATTCATTCTATAGTACACTGCAAAATTTATGTTTTCTTGGGCTTACACGAAGTAATGCATGTAATCGATATATACAAGACAGAAACAACTTGGATATTGTTATAATACTTGTTCATATCGTTCATATTTAGTTATAACCTTACCTTGGTAAATCCATTGTACTGCTCACATTTTAGGCAAGTCCAGCTATTGCGTTCTGGATATTTTACCCAAAAGTTTTTGTTACAAAACCAACAGTTTACGCGCCAAGGCAAAGATGAGCTGAAAAAACGGAAAAACGGTATATAAATAGTTTATGTCGGGCGGGAAAGCGTTATCTATAACCTCACCTACTCACCGTAGTTTATAAAGTAATTTTATGAGTAACACAGCACATAAAACGAAGGCTATACTTATGAGCACTAACTCCATTTTATAAAAATATTTCATTTCTGTCAAGCTTTATTTATTTTAAAAAATCTGTCCCTAACCTAAAAGTCCACCCATTTTGTTTGCCATAGACATAAACATTATTTTTCATTCTAGTTTTCCCATTCTAGGGCAGGCAAAGGGTTCTAGTCTAAACAGCCTTGTCATACATAAAATTCTTTACTGATTTTAATGCAGTAAGGGTTATGCCAAGTCTTCATTTTTATCATTAGACACAAGCCACGTCTTAATTATAATGTCTTTAATTAACAATTTGGTATTCAGGCCGAAGCCAAGACAAAAATACAGATTTGATTTGAAACTAAGATATGACTAAACTAGAACTGAGACTAACTGTAACTAATGAAGACTTTACTTGGATCTAAAAACGAAATAATAAGTATGAAGTAGGTATGAAGACTAACGGCCGAATACTCAAACGCCATTTAATGTTAAGTCCCCGCTTTAACTATTCGAGAAACCTGTTTTGAGTATTCGGCCGATAGACTATTTATTTTAATTCTTAAAGGTGTTCCACACGGTCGGATCAACTAAAACTAAAACGTAGTTAATATATTCTCTGTGGGATCAACTACCATTATCTAGCTATAGAACTTAGTTTCCTCGAGGTTATATCGATGGTATAGTTATAATATTATAATAGTACTTACAACTACCACCCTTTTTAAAAAAATAATAATATTCAATTTACAGGCAAAATGCCGTTTGGGGGACAAAGACAGACAAAGTGGGTTGATATGGGTGTGGTTAGTTAGTTAGTAGTAGACGCGAAGTGGAGTAGAACAAAGTGGATGAGTGATGCGGAACGAAATTGAGCTGATCAGAGCAGAGCAATCGGTGGCGCTCTTTGGAGCGGAACGAGATAGAGCAGCAGATTGGAGCATGGCATTGCGGAGCGGGATGTGAAGGAAGCGGAATGATGTAAAGTGGTTAAGATCAGAGCGAGACGGAGTGGATTGGGGTGGATGAGTGGATTAACACCCTTTGCCTTATTATTACTTATTACTAAATTAATAATATTTTTGATGTTTAACATATTTCCTCTCGCTTTCCTGCAATCTGTGGGAGTGATTTCGTGAAAAGGGACGGAAGTGTGAAACCGGAAGCCGGGAAACGCGTGCTATTTGATTTGACCAATGAGCACGCGCGGTGCTAGTTGGCTGTCACTTCAGATGGTACCAACCCATTTTCCGAGAGGTTGGTACCGTCAGCCATCAGCTTTGCGTTAACCTACACAGTGTTGTGTTTATAGTGTGCTGTTATATAAACTAATTTATATGTGTAAACTATAAATGTATGTACTGTTGATAATAAGTACCTGAAAAAAATGCAAGCGAGTAATAATGAATATTTATAGGAATGAATGATTCAGTATTTAGCTTTTAAATTTTGAGATTAATTTTTGCCGCTGCTCAATTGATATTTTTAATTTTGATAAACAAAAGAAACATTAATTACCCGGATAATTTCTTGGAATTAATTCGGAAAATCATTTGTTAAATATATATAATTCTAATGATTTAGAGAGTTGCAGAGATGGGTAAACCCAGAGCAGAATATATGCGAGATTACCGGCAGAAAAACAGTGAGGAAAATGTTGCTCATTACCATGGTGAGATGTCAGATGTTACACATCTTAAGCGACTACTGTAAGGCTCGCTCATTTTTTTATATGGTTATGTGGCACGGAAACGATATTCATTCGGGTAGGACCGCGTACTGTAAAGAAATAAGCGTGGGTGAAACGGCGGGTTAAAGCTAGTATTTAACATATTAGTGTATAATCTACGGTATTTAACTATGCAGTACCTGGATGACCGAGCTTTGCTCGGTATTTTCGTGTTACTTAACAACGCCACCTGCTGTTGTGTCGTTAAAGCAATTAGTTGCTCACAAAAAATAGTATTATTATTCGCCAATAGATGTCAGGAAGAGTCATATTTTTCAGTTGAGACTACTCAAACGCCTATAAAATGACATTTTCTAAAAATGATTCCTAGCTAGATCGATTTATCGCCCCCGAAACCCCCTATATACTAAATTTTATGAAAATCGTTGGAGCCGATTCCGAGATTCCAATTATATATATACAAGAATTGCTCATTTAAAGATATAAGATTCTTACCAGCGTAATATAAATATTGTATACATACATAAATTCAAATATAGGTATATTCTATGAAGACTATGATTAATGTGACTCATGAACATGACGATTTATGTTAAACATTTCTATGCTGCAGTAAAAAGTAAATAATCAAAGATATTTCAATGTTGATGATTAATGATATTTATTTGCTTGCTGCCTGCTTTGCCTGCTTTAACAATTCGGGAATCCCGTTATGGGTAGGAAACCGGGTGACCCGAATTGTTAAAGTGAGACTTAATATTAAGTGGCATTTCAGTATTCAGCCGTAGGACAAGAGAGAATAATAATATATTATGATAGACCTGAAAACCTTTAAAATAAAAGGAAGACTTGGCTTCGGCCTAGCGAATAAAGACAGAAGACTTGAAAAAAGTAAAAATGGCTTCAGCACGTTAGGCGACACAGAATCGCGTCGATTGATAATATCGGTCAAATATCGCATCAACTTGTGGCCATAGAAAATGTATGGATAATCGCAAATGTTTGTAACAAAATCGAATGGCTTGGCGATATCACTCACAGATCTGCTCGATATCAAATAGCGTGTACATCCTAATGAGTAATGAACTAATGACCCAGCTTTAGCAACTTGAAGTGGACTGACTATCGTACCAGGGGCGTAAAATTATCGTACATGGATCGAAATTATCGTATTTTTTAGGATAATGTCTATTATAGATAAATAAATCATATAAATTGTAATATTGATATGAATTCCTTTTGTCAGAGCGAATACAGACATATAATCATAATAATATAACGAAATGACTGCCAACTTTTCTACACAAAATATACGATACATATGAAGTGTGAACATAATCGAAATATCGAACTTATATTCTCTTGTTCGCATTGGTAGATGCTATACTAACCAATAAGAAAGCGTGTACAGCAGGCGCTGGATAAAGTTACAGTATCGGCAGTGGTGAAACTTAGCAGAGCGGATCGTAAGGACCAATAGGAATAGAGAACTTGTATTTCCCGGTATTTTCCCAAGATTTTATTGGACAAAATAAAATCATGCTACTGCGATTTAGACTATCAGCGCATGAGTGAAATAATATAAATTCTCAAATTTTGCATCATGATAGAAATTATCGTACAATCTGCGTACGATAATAATATGCTATTATTACGAAATATTAGATATCGAGGAATAACCAAATGAAATTACAGAATTATTCATTAACCATTTTATTTGGTAGGCGGGTAGGTACAATTTTCACACGCAACAAAATATTAAGTTTAAATCGGCTACAGTAAATGCCTTTCTTATTAGTTATTACACAGGATATTCACAATCAGAAATAAACTACAACAGCTAGATATAACAATTATAATGAACACCTTACATAATGATTGATACTATAAATCTAAGTTATTTATCATTTATCAGAATGTACTTAACTTAAATTACAGAATGAGGTTCGATCCTGTTACTTGTTCTTCAGCAAAAAAAAAAGGGCCGAAATGTTTTTTTTTTTTTTTTTTATGTAGGGCTTCTCGCAGTAATCCCAAGGGGGATATATCTGCTTAACCGGGCAAAAGGGGGGGGGGGGGGAAATGAGTTATGCCAGGGTATATATACATTTTCTCACGTCATGGCTTCTCACGAGTGTGTGGAGGGGGTAGGCAGGAGCAGAGGCAGGAGGGCACGCCGCCGATGTTGCCAGTGTCTACAGGGTGGCAATTATAGATGTAACACTATCGTACATCGTACGTAGGCACAAAATTATCGTATGTGTACGATAATTATCGTACGGTTCCGAACGCTGTAATGACCTACGATACCGTTTCAAATGTACAGGGCCATGCGACCGCTTGATCGCGTTTCGACCTGCGCGCGATTTCCTGTTTGATATATCGATGAACAACGACTACAGTTGCGCAACTACTAATCGCTGTGTCAGACATCCTTTTTCGGATTGATTTCCTTTAATTAGAAAATGATTGAGAAAAATACTATTCGATTTGAACACGAAATTTAAAAACATCACTGCCTATATAAACACACCCTACCACAATATTCATAGCGCCATGCAACAGAATTGGCATGGAACTACTGTTACAGCGAAAAACAATATAACTGGTAAGTACCTACCGGTTTTTTTATTTACAGCTCTGTCCGCATCGGTCGGCGGCGGCACCAAGGAATGTCAAAGTAGGTATGGCGCCGCGGACTCGTGGCATGAACACGGTTGGCTGTCTTATAAGATCAGATTGGATAGAGAAGACATGATAAGTACACGGTTCCAGTGGTTAGGTACTTACATAATTCGTTCGAGGGAACCATCCAGCTTGCCGAGCAGGTGGTGGCAATTTTAGTGGCCAAAATCCGCGCCCTGGCTCTGCATATAGCGCCTCACAAAACCGAGGCGCGGTTCTACGCACCCACTGCAGCGCAGAGTAGCTATACGGATCACACGGGAATACAGGACAGCGTCCTACGAGGCGGCAACTCTCCTGGCGCGCTTTTCGCTTTTGAACATCTTGGTGGAGATGGATGCAGGGGGCTATTAGACACACTCCCTCCGCCAGAGCGGCGGCTTCCAGGGGCGCTCGACAGGCTGGGGCGGCTGGCTCGGTGACGCGCACTTGAGATATGACAACAACGCGTCAGGTTACAGTTCGCAACCAAGCACGTCATCGAAGCTGTCTTGCCAGTTTTCGGAGCCTGGCTTAAGAGGAGCGAGCATGTCACCTATAAACTGACGCAGGTAATCACTGGTCACGGTTGTTTCGGTGCGTATCTGCACAGGATAGGACGTGAGGTCACGGCCCAGTCCCACCACTATGGAAGCGACCAGGATACCGCACAGCCCACGCTCGAGGAATGCCTTTCGTAGGCTGCCGAGCTGCGGATCCTGGTCGATCAGATCGGGAAAGATCTCTCTCTGCCAGGAGCAGTGTCGGCTATGCTTGCAGGGCAAATTTGGAATGCAGTGGTCTCCTTTTGTGAGAGCATCAGGCTGTAGAAGGAGACCACAGAATGGGATCGGGAGAGGGCCGATCCCGCATGGAGACGGAGTAGACAGTGCCGAACAACCACCCTGGCGCCCGGATCCAATACACCTGAGCCCCCTACCGTCGTTATATGTTGGTTTGGGATCCATGTAATTTGCGTCATATAAAAAAGAAACTAATATTGTTCGTTCAGTAGTAGTGTACTTAGATAAAAAACAATAACTTTTTGTAACATCTATATTTTTGACCATATGGTAAAGTATTTAAAATATGACAAAATTGGCAGTGTATGTGATTACATTTTTCAATACTCAAATATATATACAAAGTTACATCTTCCTCGTCACTCAACATGATTACAAATGATAGCGTTCTAGTTGGTCAGCGACGCAGATAGGTCGAATTGCATAGCATCGCTCCATTAGAACGTACGTACGATTCCAGTCTACAATCGACTCGATATCCTCGTATCGCCTCGCGTCATGAGTAAAGTCCCTTAGAATACGATATTGAGAAAATAAGACTTGATACTGACTACATATTATCTCAGAAGAAAATATATTAGACTTGGCTGTATTGGTTCAGCTCCCTTTGCCTGTTCTTTAATGGAATGAACGGAACCTAAAGAAAGCTACTTTTAGGTTAGAATAAAGTGTCAAAGGGAAAGGGCGGGAAACTCAAACTGGCGCGGTTATCATTTTGATTTTCTTGAACTTAAATTTTAATTTTTTATTCGTTTATTTATCGGTAGAGTAGTTTTATGTAAATTTATATCGTTTTTATTTTGTATATATTGTAGTGTTAGCGAGGATTTGGTAAGTTTTTTTATACATATGTAAATATGAACGAGCCCCCTGATATCGTTGATCCTGGTGGTACAAACCTCCAGGTTTCACAGTTTGTTACAATTAGTAATGATGCATCTAGCATGGATACAGACGGATCCGTGTCCACTAATAAGAGAAAGAGGACTAAATCAGTACGAGTTTGTAAACATTGCAACAAAAAACGAAAAAAGAGAACTAGTACGGATTTAGGAAAACTTACTCCCAATGACTGCATGTGTGACGAAAGTGATACGCCCCGGGACTCAAAACAAATTAGCATTAATATCCCTGAGAGCACTGCTTCTGCTTTGTTGAGTACGAATAATGTTACACTAGACAATCAAAATATGAATATGGTTGCTGAACAAAATGGAAGCAATGTTACTACTAACGAGAAAACATATACTCCTGTGGGTAGGAAATTATATGATTCATCGGATGCTGCCCCATTTTCGGTACATGTGCAGAAGCAGCAGATAGAGGGTTCCACCACCTTGAATCCAGTTATATTTGGTAGATTCCTGAAAAAGTATAATTTTTTAAATATTGTTAATGGGAGTCTTAAGAAGATCGGAAGAAACAGATTATCACTCTCATTTTCATCATACCAGTCTGCGAACTCTTTTGTTTCCTCGAATGTACTTATTGATTATAATTTTAAGGCGTTCATCCCATCATCCAGCACTACTAGAATGGGTCTGATTAAGGGCGTTCCTACGGAGTTAACGCCTGAAGAGGTGATCGATAACGTAACTGTTCCGATTGGCTGTGGTAAAATATTAAAAGCCCGCCGCCTTAACTATAAGGTGATGGTCGATAATGGTCCAACCTGGAAACCATCTCAATCTGTAGTTTTAACCTTCGATGGACAAGTATTGCCTAAACGAGTTTTCATGTGCTTTAATTCCCTACCAGTTGAATTGTACACTTTCCCTACGGTGCAGTGTTATAAATGCTGCCGATTTGGGCATACAAAAGCATATTGTAGAGGGAATCCACGATGCTTTAAATGTGGTCAGGGTCATTGCGGTGACACTTGCACAGTGGATGAAGAATATGTCTCTTGTTGTCTATGCTCTGGTTCACATTTAGCTACTAGTAAGTCATGCCCGGAATATATTAGGCAAAGTGAAATTAAAATGACTATGGCCAAAAGTAGTATTTCATACTCTGAGGCTTCTAAATTACACAAACCGGTTACAAAGTCCTATGCGGATATATTATCATCCAATACATATTTAAAAACTAAGGAAATATCACCTCAACCATCTTCTTACTCATATAAAAAAACAGTATTCTTAAAACCTCGAAACCCTCCTAAGCCCGCGAATGAATATGATCGCGCTGCCCATGAACAATTAATCAAAGAATGCAATATTCCTCCTCCAAGTAACGGTTGTGCTCTGAATTCACAATCAGAGATTAATAGTAAACCTACAATTACAGAAATTATAATTGCTTTAATCAATCTTTTAACTCAATGTAATGTTATTTCACCGACCAACGCTGCCCCTCTATTTAATCAATTTACAAATATATTTAATAATGGATCGCAATCCAGCCAGATTGATCCAGTGGAATTGCCGCAGCATTAGTGGTAAAAAAAGTGATCTTTTGTTTTTAATTAATAAGTATGATCCATTTGTTATAACTCTTTCGGAGACATGGCTTAAGCCAGAATCTTTGTTTAAGATTTCTGGTTATGCCTGCCTTCGAGAGGATAGATCCGATGGGTATGGTGGAGTAGCTATACTCATCAAAAAATCTTTTTCGTTCTCTTATCTTCCTCTTCCTTCTCACAGCAGTAATCTATCAATTATTGCTGCCTGTGTAAATAATATTTGTTATGTTTCTGTATATATTCCTCACCCTTCATCTGATACTCTTTCAGAAATAAATAGAATTCTGTCTTCTTTACCTAAACCGTTCATAATCTTAGGGGACTTTAATTGTCATCATATGTCTTGGGGTTGTTCCTCAAGTACCTACTTAGGTGAAGAATTGCTTGAGATTATAGATCACAATAACCTATGCATTTTAAATACTGGTGAACCTACACGCCGCAACAGCCCTACGGCTGGAGTTAGTGCAATTGACATTTCTTTCTGTACTCCCAACTTAGCATGCACTTTATCATGGACAACTTTCTCTTCTACTTGTGGCAGTGATCACTACCCTATAGTAATTACTTTTCCATTTAAAAATAAATCGCAGGTGAGGCGAAATCCGCGTCTTAAGTATAGATTGCCTGATAGTAATGATGACTATTGGGACCAATTTAAAAGTTGCGTTGACCGTAAGATCCCATCGTTACCAATACTGTCCCATGGGAATGAACCGCTATGTGCCGAAGATTTTTCGAAGATTTTGATCGAATCTGCTGATGAGGTCTTTCCTATAAAAAAAAGTGCTGTAAACTGGCTTCCATCTCCACCTTGGTGGGACAGTGACTGTACTGTAGCTATTCAAAAACGAAAAGTGGCTGAAAAAGCTTATTGTAAAGAAACCACAAATGAAAATTTTGATCAACTTACAAGAGTTATCAAAGAAACACACATCTTCCTAAAGAAAAAAAAATCAGAAGGATGGAAAAGCTTCTGTTCTTCCATTTCACCAAAAATAAACCCATCTATAGTTTGGCGTAACATTAGAAGATTTAGATCTGCATTTAATGAGTCTCCTTCATCTATTTCTCTTCCTATAACCGATACATTTTTAGACAAACTTGCCCCCCCAACTGTTCCCTCAAAACCTTTATTTATTTCCCCGCTGTATTCTTCATTTCCGTGTTCTAATACTGTACTAAACTCTTTATTTTCTCTTTCTGAATTAAAAGGTATAATATTAAATTTAAAAGATTCTGCTCCAGGTGACGATGGTATTCCGTATTCCTTTTTTACTCATCTTTCCGACCATACGCTAAATATCTATTTAAATATCTTAAATTCTATTTTGATAACGGGTAATTTTCCAAAATCTTGGAAGTCCCAGTCTATTATACCTATTTTGAAACCTGGTAAATCACCCAATGATGCATCATCTTATCGTCCTATAGCTCTTTCGTCTGTTCTATGTAAAATTGCAGAACACTTAATAAAAATTCGCCTTGAATGGTTAATAGAAAATCATAGTTTATTATCCCAGAGTCAATATGGCTTTAGGAGAGGTAGAGGTACCATCGATTGCATTAGCATCCTTATCACAGATGTTAGGACTTCTTTTTCCTTAAACGAGTCAGTAGTTGCCGCATTTCTTGATATAAATTCAGCGTATGATAACGTTGATTTAGATATCCTAATAAAAAAAATCAACAACTTCAATGTGCCACATCTTCTTACTAACTTTATTTACAACATCTTATATGATAGAACTATTAATATCTCTCTCGAAACTCATCATAAAAGCAGACATTTATGGAGAGGATTGCCGCAAGGCTCGGTTCTCAGCCCGCTGTTGTATAATATATACGCTCATGACTTGGAATCTTTTCTTAATAATAAAGTAAAGGTACTACAATACGCTGATGACTTGCTATTGTATCACTCAAGTGGATCAATAGATAAATCTTCTGCATCGATATCTTCTTCGCTAGTACTTCTCAAAAATTGGTTAGATCAACATGGCTTACAGTTATCTTCTGCCAAAAGTACTATTGTTCTTTTCACTAGAAAAAGATTACCTCCCCCTGTTATTATTAATTATGACAATAACCCAATCCCTGTTAAAAGTAATGTTAAATACTTAGGTGTCATCTTAGACGGCAAATTGTCGGGTATTCCACATTGTGATTACATAGTTGGAAAATGTGAACGTCTCCTAAATATTATCCGGTGCCTCGCTGGAGTTTGGTGGGGCGCCCATCCGTTTTCCCTCAAACTAATCTATAACGCATTAATTAGAAGCGTTATGGATTACGGATTATATGTGCTGGAGCCCTGCAACAGAAGTGCTCTTTCAAAACTAGATAGTATACAGTCCAAAGCTTTACGAATTATTACAGGAGCGATGAAATCTAGTCCAATAAATGCCTTACAGGTTGAATGTGGTGAACCTCCACTACACTTACGAAGACAGTTCCTATCCGACAAATTTATATTTCGTATTCTTCAATTTTTAAACCACCCTTTATTTCCATCTCTGCAGTCTCTCTCAGATCTTGTTGATAGTTCTAGTTATTGGGCCTATAAAAATCCTCCCTGTTTCGTGATAAGTTACCGTAAATTTCTGTCTCTTCAAGCGCCTACTCACCGTTCTATAGTTCACCCCTTATTTACTTCAAGCTATGAATCATTGCTAATAACGCCAAATATAATTTCAAACTTAGATATTGAAAAGGCGGATAATAACACTCATGTACATTTTAATTTTATTATCGAACAAAACTGGCGCGATTGGCATCATATTTATACTGATGCATCTAAAATTACATCGGTTAGTTGTGTGGGAGTTGGAGTATTTCATCACCAATATGACGTTGTCCAAAAGATTAAGTTTCCAGTGGAGACATCAGTCTTTACTGGAGAATGCTATGGAATTTTAAAGGCTATAGAGTACATTATTTTAATGAAGTTAAAGAGAACCATAATTTTTTCAGATGCATTGAGTGTTTTACAAACTCTGGCCAAATTTCCTTTTAAAAGTCAGTCGCATTCCCCATTAATTATAGTAACTAGGCAAAAATTATATGAATGTAGTTTAAAAGGATATAGTGTATCTTTCGCATGGATTCCGGGGCATGCAGGTATCAGGGGAAACGAAAGAGCTGATCGTCTTGCGAAGGAAGCGATTGAGTGTGGTGATCTGTTTCCATATAAAAATTACTGCCATGACTTGGCCGCTCTGCCACGCATTTATCTTAAGGAATCCTGGGATGATGCTTGGACAGCCAGTGCTCGAGTCAAAGGTAGAAACTACTACCAAGTACAACCTTCTATACCTTGTAAACCATGGTTTTATAAAGCTAATTTTAACAAGTTAGTAACGAGTATTTTAATCCGCATGAGAATTGGGCATAGTTGTACTCCGGCTCACCTGGCTAAACTTGGTATTATTGACAATGCTGCTTGTGAGTGTGGAGCCGAGGCTGGAGATCTGAATCATATATTTTTTGCTTGTCCACGATATGACCATTCAATACTTTTCAATAGTCTAGTTTCTCTTCATATTTCTCTTCCCACTTCTGTACAAATATTATTATTAAGTAACAATCTTTTAGTATATAAATGTTTATCTCTATTTATTATTTCAAATAAAATAAAGATATAATTTGTTTTTGTTTAGTATTGATTTAAAATCTTAATATTAAGTATGTATATACATTACTGTAAAATAAACTGTAACGATTACAAAATTTCGATCTATTTACAATCATAATACTAGTTTCCCAAACTTTTACGTTGTATAAACTTGTCCTTGGCAAAATGGCTGTGGCTACAATTGCCATTATGAAGAAAAAAAAAAAAAAAAAAAAGTGTCAAAGACATGAGTTATACATTAAACAAGAATTTCACAGTACACACATTACAAAATACGAATGCATTTTTAGATTCCTACTAAACCTTGTAAAATTACAACAATGTCGTCTGAGTGGACTCTTTTTTTATGTAATTACGACGAGCAACTCAATACCGGTGAGAAAATATTTAAATTTCTACTTCCCTTAAATTATAGCTTCTGTAGAGTATCTACCACAATTTCGCCAATGTTATGTATATGTATGGTAACGGAGTACGGTGTTCACATTAATCAATCTTTACATATTCATAAAATATTTCAATTTTAAAGGTATGTTTCAAAAATATTAATGCGTAACATTTTTGTAATCTATTTTTTACAGATAATGAGACTATTAAGAAGTTATGGTCTGAAAAACGGTTAGTCGGAGACATGGATTTATGCAAGCAACTGTTGTCAACAGGTCTTCAGACAGATACTTTGAAAGAATTATTAAAAAAATATCAAGGACACTGCAATGCTTTAGAGAACATACTATTTCTATCAGTCAGTTCATTTTTAACGTTTTGCGACCAAAATTGGAACCCACATCCAGAAAACATTAACATAGAAGAATATGTTGGCATAGGATGGCCTATAGATATTGATGCAAATATGAAATTGCAGCGTGATTCTGAGCCAGTGTATGTTAATATTCTTCACCCAGAACTGTTATATTTTTCTACACAAGTCTTCAATTCACTATGTAATGCTGACCAAAGTCTGGTAAGATAATAGAAACAATCATACTGTCTAAAAGACTTCATATTCAACATCCGCAAAACATTACATTTCAAAGTGATGTGATGTGATGTTACTTTTCCGGTCAGGTGATATTACTTGAAAACATTACACATCACTCGAAACAATACCTGAGACATTCAAAGATATTGTCATAATTATACCCGATTCATTACTTGATGCATCCATACTTCAGACGGTGATATTTCTTGCACAGACTAAGATACTATGTATATTATTTAAACATGGGGATTTATTTCTTAGTTTGAATAAAATTAACAAGTATCATCTTATAATGTTTGTAGTATTCAAGTAATACTATAATAATGAACAGAGATGTGGTCACTCACTGCACTTCATAAGAAAACTCAAGGTCACTCAGCATGCTCAGTGATTTAAAGATGTATTTTAAAAACGAGTGTTTTACTGATGTGTGCACTCTTAGTAACATTTTAGGTTTTCGTTATTATTACTCATTATAATGAACAGCTTTTAAACGGATTCTATAGTGTATATTTTAGATTTCTGTTTATCCTAACGTTTCGAATACTTTGCAGCAATCGTGATTGCAGGATGACAAAGGTGACAGGCAATGTTACAGATTGAAAACATATACAGTGTACAATGTTCTCGAAAATTCAGTTTATATAAACACAATGCTCCTACATTAAACATAGTAAAGTCTAAACCTCTTAAAAGTGTCAATATCAAATCATAAACCAGTTGAATATACATACATGTGATAGAATCCATTTAAAAGCATTTTAATATAATGAATTCACTCTTTTTAAAAGATGTACATCTTTTTTATACATCACTCCTGAGTTACACATCTCATAAAGTCCTGTTTTGACTATTCAAGAAAACTGGTTTCGGTACGTATTAAGTACCGCTTTGACGACTAGAGAATCCCGTTTTCGGTAGGTATTAAGGCCAGCTTTGATTATTTGAGAAACCTGTTTTCGGTAGTATGAAAGGCGTTTCAATATTCGGTCTTCAGTCCTGTTAACACAAAAAGTAAATAGACAGCAGCTATGTTATTAACTAATGTTCAAGTTCTAATACAAACACATTTACGGGTAATGTGCTAATGACGGACAGTCCTTTGTTTTAGCTGCATCTATGGTGGTACTTCCGAAGCAAAGTGGCTCACCAAAGAGCTTTGGAAGACATCAGTGCCACTCTTTATTCAGAGCTAGAGATAATAATAGCCAAGCTGACAAACCTCCTTCATGTCATAAAAGATAAGCCAAGGCTACAGATTCTGCTATGTACAGAGATAGCCCAGGCTTACCTCATGTATGGCAGAGTGCAGAGGACCGAGGAGTATCTGAGAAGAGCTCGTGATGTTGCAGGTCTGAAGCTGGAGTTAACAGGTACTCACTGCAATTGTTTTAAAAGATGTGTTGCTAATTTTGTGATTCAGTGTGGGATGCTCATTACTTAACATACAAAAATTCTTCTATGTTCAGTTAGACTGTTTAGTTTTCTATAGGCATGAAATTACTTTATAGTTTGACTTTGCAGGTATACTTGGCAAAAGGACAAAATTTCAACAAACAACACTACCACAGCTTGCTTTGTCGAGTTTGTTGGACTCCAATGTAGAAAGACCTTCAGCCGAAGAAAGTCACGGTGGTTCTGAGCTACCGCCTGACATAGAACTGCAGGATGACGTCAGACTAAACAAGATAGAATACCAAGAGAACATCAGCCAAGCTGAGCTGCCCAGCTTAGAGCAGATATTGTGTTTGTTGACTGTGTAAGGACATGAGTAGATACCCCACCGAGACAGCTTCATACAAGCGCGCCATAATAGGTATACTACTACCAGGCGCGCCGGCGTGTGCGTGCCTCTCACCGACTAGTTCACGTATAGTAGTTCACGGCTGGAATCCCATTGGGGCCACAAGCATTGTTCACTGCCAGATTGTGTAGTGTTTTCCAGCGTAGTACCAAAATGCTTTATATATATAAGATAAGCTGCGACAGTTGGTCGCATCTCGTCGCAATCGGCTGACATGTACCGCCACACCCGTCGGGTGCCTCTCTTGTGTAGATGGATACAGATTTGACCAGATAGTGGTGGGAGCTACCAATTGCTAATGATACTGACACCGAGTTGCGGTCTAGATCAGCGGTCAGCAGTAGGTCCAAGCAAAAGTATCTGACTGTGCGTATCAATATCGGGCACTCTTGTTGCTTGGACCAGTTACTAGCTTCCTCGTCTCTCCCTGCTTGTCTATGCACTGGTATGACAATAGCCACTACTGGTGGGCGATAAAATCCTCCAGTAACACTAACTGGCCAACTGGGAAAGGTACCGCTGAGAGGCCGCATCCGCCACCTCTTTAAGGCACGGTGATGGTGGCAAGCTGTTGGCCGAAGCCTACCACCAGTATGTCACTTGATTGGCTATATTCGGGGAACACATGTAGAAGTTCGAAAGGGGATATTCTCATGCAGACTTGGGCGACTCGGTCCCCTATATAAATCTGAGCATGCTATACAATATCAAGAATATGTTGAAATAAACATTGTCAAAATCGACAGTGAAATACTAAAACAATATAATAATACAAGATTGTAAATTTGATATGGCATGCGCTGGGCTTGGTCAGTCTATGGATGCGTAGTGACCACATAGTGGTGAACTGAGCGTCTCCGTGGTTCGCAGAACACGTAAATTCGTCGGTCTGTTTTTGTCACTAGGCCAAGTCCGCCTTTGAGCGGCTTGAGCGACTTTGACCCAAGGTTGACTAACCACAAGATGGAACAAGAAGACCAAAATAGATATAAATTTTGCGCGTTTTTTAGAAGTTTCGTCTCTATGGAGTATTCACTCATGTGGTGCTTTATTATTTAAAGTTTTCCAACAACCCAACAACTAAAGTGATGGTTTATAACAATCCTTTCATTTCGATATAATACAGTGCAAAAATTATTCGTGCGGTGTGGTGCCGGCTCAGAATACCACCACCCCATTTCCTCCCGTGGGTGTCGTAAAATTCGACTAAGGGATTAGCCGGAGGATGGGCAGCAGCGTCCCTCGAGTACATTAAACTCAACTGCGATCGCCAATCTGTCTGCCAAGCGTGGCAATTATGGCAAATCCCCCCAATGAGCCCACAACACACCCATATCGGTCGTTGTGGTGGTTGTGTGGTATCTTTGGGAGAGGCCTGTGTCCAGCAATGGACTTCATTCGGCCGAAATGATGAATTATAATCACATTTCTCTATGGCATGAGTTTTCGGTATGTTTAGTTTGATGACTGTTGCTCATAATTAAATATAATAGCTGTATTTTACATATTATCAATGTGGTGTCTGGATTGAGAAATAATATAGCACCACTCGATTTCCTCCCGTGGATGTCGTAACATAACGTAATGTTAAGGGACTAAACCAGAGGGATGTGCAGTGCATCGTCCCTTCTATACAATAGCGGTTTTTTTTTTTGTTATTTCTCCTTCACAAATTCCACACACAATACACCCAGACCCGGAACAACTACCTGCAGATCGTACAAATATTTGTTCCGTGCGGGAATCGAACCCACAACACGGTGCGCAGCAACTCGCCTGCCGAACGTGGTGAGTACTGGCAAATTGCCCCCAAAATGACGTCACACGACATAACCGGTCATCGTGGAAAGCTATGAGGGTGGCTTTTGTTCAGCTGTAGACGTTCTTTGGCTGATATGATGATGGGGAAATTTCATCAGGAACGAGACAATCAAAGACCTTTCTTTGCAGTCAATATTTAATGAAAGCTCAGCCGAAAGACGCGTTAATAAACGAAGAGCTCGCCCCATACATTGAAGCAGTTTTAACTCAGAAGAAAGGAGCCTGGGCTACCAGGGTAGCTGCCCTACTCATCAGATGTAAACTGGAGGCAAACCACAAGAGAACTGTGGAGCGAGCCATGCTGCAGTGTGAAGCTATTGTCAATGATAAGACGGGAGCTAGTTCTACTTCTAGGTAAAAAAACTTGTAAGACAATAGTTACAAACAAAGAACTCTTCCAATTGGAGCTTTGCTTACTCAGAAGATGAGTTCCTGATCTACCAGGGAGGCTTCCTCATTATAATGTGCACGCTGGAGCTGACTTACTGGGGAACTATAGCCATGCAAGACTTCATTTAATCCTTTTCTAGGTTGTCATACTTGTGGGCAACTGGTCTGCAGCCGACATGGATGTGGAGACAACAGCTAGCTGACCTCTATCTTAACCTAGGATTGGTTAAGGCTGCTCTAGAAGAATACCAGAAGTTAGAGTTATGGGAAGACGTTATTGTGTGTTATACTGTATTGCAGCTGAGGCATAAGGTGGGTTGAAAGTAAAATGTTTGAATTGTTTAACACTTACTCCTTTCTCGTTTCCTCAATTACTCGTGGTGCTTTCAGTGGCAAGTTCACAGTTTGTCAATTATGGTGAATGTCTCGTCCCTCAGGTTGGAGAAAACCCCTTACATTTTCTTATGTTTTTAGGCAGCTGAAATCATACAACAACAAATTGATGTGAATCCTACAGTAAAGCTGTATTGTCTACTTGGTGATGCCACTGGTAAATATATAGTTTCTACCTTCAAATACATAATCAGCCCACTACTGTCCCACTGCTGAGCATGGGCCTTTTCTAATGATGAGAAAGGTCAGGCCCTAGTCCACCACCCTGGGCTAGTGCGGGTTGGAGGACTACACACAACATGAGAAGGTTTTGGAGCCCTCTCAGGTGTGCAGGTTTCCTCGCGATGTTTTCCTTCACCATTAACGCAAGTGATAATCGAATTCTGATCCGCACATGAATCCGAAAAGTCAGAGGTTCGATACCACAATACAAAGCACAAAAAAATACCATTATGTTACTGTTATATAAGAAAAATCAAAATGAATATCAGTAGCTGTTATTCACTGCGGATCCATTTTAAATTCCTAATAACTAGCTTTGCTTTTTCATTGCAATAGATCACTTTCATCGATAGTTATTGTTTTATTATTTATTTAATGAAAGTGAAACATTATTAATAAATAATTCGTCTTCTTGTCAGATGATGTAAAATGTTTTGAAAAGGCGTGGGAGTTTTCAAACCACAAGAGCAGCAGAGCCCAGAGACATTGGGGCAATTTCTTATTTGACCACAAAAAATATGAAGAATGCATTCCACATTATGAGAAATCAGTTGATATTAACTCTATACAGGAAAGTGTTTGGTTAAGATTAGGGTGAGTTATAATCAGGAAAACGGCTGCTACAATATTCACAGTTTTATGGCCTTACACAAATCGGGAGCACGAATTTCATGCGGTGAGGTTAGAATTAGGCCAATCCCTGTTGTTTAATGTCTCGAATGGTTATATCAGGAGCTATACACTGTAACAGGCTGCACCACAGAACATAAAACGGAAGGTTAGAAGGGCCATTTGACAGCATTTGTTCGAAAACCCTTATCGTAAATATTTCTTATTTGTCAAAAGCTTTTTCTTAACGGTGAAAACAAATCGCTCGTTTTGTACTTGGCTTCTTGCTCTGCATCTCATCACTGCACAGGATGGCATTTTAAATTATTTTTAGCGCAGCTACACACAGTGTTTAATTCCGCAAGTGACTAATACAATGTTTATTTGGTTAAGGGGATCTTATAAGCTTTCGCTCAATCGGTAGCACGCCGGAGCTGCACACATAGCGTTTCTAACCATTCGTTTTATATTCTGTTGGCTGCTCTCAAAGCAATGTGCTTGAGATGTCAGAGTTAATGACTATCATCATTTCGGCCGAATGAAGTCCACTTCTAAACACAGGCCTCCCCCAAAGATTGCCACGAGCTGTCTGGATGTGTGTGCTCATTGGGAGGTTTTCCATAATTGCCACACTTGGCAGGCGGGTTGGTACTTGGTGATCGCAGTTGAGTAGTTAATGTCTTCTAAGGACGCTGCTGCCCATCCTCCGGCTAATCCCATAGTCGACTTTTACTACGGGATGAGATGGGTTGGTGCTATTCGTAGCCACCACACGGCAATGACTATAACTATATTTTAACTCATCTAAGCGCTTGAAAGAAACAATACGGCCGCCTGTCACGGCAAAATAGTTTACCCGTAACATCGCAAGAATATAGCACCACTCCATCTCCTCCCGCTGGATGTCGTAAAAGGCGACTAAGGGAATCTAAACTAGAGGGATGGGCAGCGGCGTCCCTTCTGTGAAACGGTAGGCATACTGCGTTCACCAACCCGCCTGCCAAGCGTGGTGAGTATTGGCAAATACCCCCCAAAATGATGACACAGTTGTGAAAATCTATAAGGGAGGCCTTTGTTCAGCAGTGGACGTATAAATGGCTGATATGATGATGATGTTATATCTTTCACGAACTTCTACTTTAAGTAAACTGCCAATCTTATATACACCTAGGTGCCACTTGTAGACATTTACAACGCTATATTAATTCCTTCAGTTATGCAGCCTTAATGATGGAGAACTGGGAGTTGTCCGCCAAAGCGTATCGTCGGTACACGTATCTGCAGCCAAACTCTTTCGAAGCATGGAACAACCTTGCCAAAGTATATGTGCAGCAGGGAGACAAGAACAGAGCATATAGAGCCCTGATGGAGGCACTTAGGTTCAATTATGATAATTGGAAGGTAATGTTCTATTTTGTGTTGCAAAATTAACTTTATTGCATTGGGACAATGAGTAGTTACAGAGATCGCGTCAATTAAAAAACAGTATTTTTTTATAATAACCGAGTAAGTTGCTATTCAAGTTGCTATTTAACATGCCCCCCCCCCCCCCCCCATATTAAAATCATGGCTTTAACTTCTGGATTTTCAGAGATCGTTGTTGCTACTAGGTCTAAGATGAACTGCATCCCACAGTTTTGGGCATGGCCCCATAAGCCCCCCTTCCTGGATCCGCACTTGCTATAAACCAGAGGGATGGACAGCAGCGTCCCTTCTGTGGAAAATCCGATATCCTGCGCTCACCATCCCCAAGCGTGGCCCCAAAATGATGACATAAGGCATGTAATCTGTCCTATATGTGGGAGGCCTTTATTCAGCAGTGAACATCATTTACCTGGTATCATGACTATATTCTTCTAATATAAAGCAAATAATTAAGTTACACATTCCTATTGATTTTACTCTATAGATTATGTGCGTGCCTGTACATACGCAGTCGGCACCACCTAGGTCCAAGTCATTTGGCGCGTATTCTGTCATAGCACTCTGTTAAATGTTTCTTTCAGTTATGGGAAAACGTCATAACAGTAAGCATGGACACAGGCCATTTTGAGGATGCTATCCGCGGCTGCCACCGTCTATTAGACCTTCAGCACAAGTTTGAAGACACAGACGTGCTGGGGCTCCTCGCACGCGCTATTATTGAAGATAAGAAGGACGCTGATGGCAACGGTGCTGCTAGGTGAGAAAATTAATTTGGTAGACGTAGGTATATGTCCATTCGTCCTTCCGCTTGCCGTGGTCACAAGTTACATGGGGTCGCCGCAATATTTTATACATAGTAATGTCTTAGATTTTCGCGATTATAACATTTTTTTTTTTTTTTTTAAAACGTTGCCCCACACTAATATTGCTCCTGTGTCGTGGGTGCGTTTACAGACATGAATTCCACATACAATACACTCAGACCCGGAACAACTACCTGCAGATCATTCACATATTTGTTCCGTGTGGGAATCGAACCCACGACCCGGAGCGCAGCAGCCGACTGTATCAGCCACTGCACCAACCGCGCCGTCAATATAATATCATTATAATAACACTTTTAAACGGATTCTATCGCGTATATTTTAGATTTTCCTGACGTTTCGAATACTTTGCAGCATTCGTGGTCGCAGGATCATCCTGTAAAAGTGTTATTTTATACATATTGCAAAGTTTTTGGAAAGAGGGTTTTACAGTTAGCGCCTACCTAACACCAAACCTCTTGTTTTGTCGTGGGGAAATCCTAAAGGACTTCCTCCGCCTTAGGAAGGGCGGAGGGCCATGCCAGGCTCTTTCCGGCTTAAACGCCACGGTGTTCTTCCACTTACCACTGGGAGGCTCTGCACCCCCAGGTGAGGTGTTAGCTTTGTCAGCATTAGATCGCACCCCGGCAGGTATTGGCCCGTTACTGTTTGACGGGCCTCCTCTCTTACTCTTACTCCTCACATATCTTCAGAAAAACACGCGCCGCCGTCTCGGGCCTGTTTCTGTTCTGTCCCGCAGGCCGCCACATATAGGTGCCGGAGGTCTTTCAGCGCCTTCGGCCGGCGCCCGTGTTCTGCGGCGGGGATCAAAGGTGATATCGCGTCCGCGCTCTGCCGCCTCCTTTGCTTGCATCACGTTCTCGCAAAAGGAGGCTATGAGATCCCACGCGCTCTTGCTCCGGACGATGGACTGAACCACGGCCGGAAGCGAGAGGTCACCCATTTCGATCGCCATGCTGCCAGTCCCATTCTTCCATGACATGGTCTTAACTTGGCGGCCACATACGGGTAACCCGAAGTGCATAAATGGTACGCACTAGGAGCCAAACTCCCTTAGTCGCCTTCTGCGGCACCCACGGGATGAGATGGGGTAGCCCTATTCGCGGCCGGAACTACACGGTTTTGTAAGTACGTTCACCCATTCGTATACAAAAATTAATAAAGGAATGTAATTTAGCGGATAGGTACAGACTACGGAATGTCTAATACTAATAGAATAACAATCTTGACTGGCAGATAAAAGTTTGGCTACTCAAACATGTCTAAATTGGATTAATGCATACTATTAAAAAACAACTTGCAGGTTGCAAAAGAGAGTGCTCGAGTTGTTTGGAAGGATTACTTCAATACATCAAAATAAGCCAGATTTATGGCAGTTATACTCTGATTTAAGCCCTACATATCTGCTTAGAGCTCAGCGCTTACTAAAGGCATATAAAGGATTTACTCAGGTAATAAAAAGTATACCATAATATACGTTAAAATGAAACCGTTACTATAATCAGAGGCGACCTTGTCATTTATGAACATAAATTAAACAACTGTATCCTACAATTTTTTCAGAGTGGCAGCTGGGCCAACAATCCATTGACATGTAAACAAGTAATTGTACTAGCGCACGCTCTTCTTGAACAAAGCAGGCTAGCTAGGCAAGAAGCAGAAGAGAAGGACATATTTCAAGCTAATCAGCAACTGTCTTCGGCACGACTGACTGGTCAGGCAGTCGTAAGGGCAGCTGAAAAACAAGACTGGCCTGAAACAAAAAGCAGTCTTGAAGATTTGAAAGATCAATTTTTAAAAGTTACAGAATATATGAAATCTGTAATGTAAATTGTGTTTATATTTTACTACACTTCCTGTCGGCGCTTATTGGCCGTGTGTTTCTAGATTGAAATAATTACAGCATAAGAATATACATTCTTGAGAAATATTTTATGAATATGTAAAGATTGATTAATCTGTACACCATACAACACCTCATACATGACATTGGCGAAATTGTGGAAGATACTCTACAGAAGTTATACTCTAAGAGAAGAAGAAGAAACATGAGGTTGGTATGTGGCATACCAACCTCATGTGTCTTCCGTCATCCAATATATTTGCCCAATGCGCAAAGGAATTTTTTTTTTTTTTTTTTTGATCAAGGATTTGACATTTAAATAGTTTTAATCAGTTACAATTAACTGGTATGAAAGAAATGTTTAATGAGTATGGAAGCAACCAATGTTATGATATTAAAAGGCAACACAATATAAAAATGAATTAATGCGTTTAGAATTGAATAGTGCACTTGTCATCACATCTTTAAAGTTATATTTTGTGACTTTCATGTCCATCTTTAGGTTGTTTAGAATAGATCGTTATTAGCGATAAGACCGCCCATTGTACATTATATGTATTTTAAGATTGAAATAATGTATATTCTATACTATTCTACCAGCATTATACGACGTAAAATCTTTAAAAAAAACTTTATTATTCTCAACTACGCCGCCCTATTTCAAGCTTCGTTATAGACGCATTTGGCAGATTCATTGTCTTTCATAGTTAACACACTCCAATCCCAAGCTCTATCGTTTCGTCAATGATTCTGCCAATATCAAGGCATCCTTCCTTGTATCTAGTAGTTTCCTGTTATAACAGTATGCGATAACGATTTCTCCATAAATGGCGATTTAAACAGGATTCATCTAGAAAAAATTGTAAGTATTAAAATTTGTACAATGTATGAAGAAGATACGGAAGGCATGGGTGTCCTAAAAGGCGACTATGGGATTAGCCGAAGGATGGGCAGCAGCGTCCATCGAGTACAAGCGTGGCGATTATGGCAAAACCCCCAATGAGCGCACACAACACAAACCCATATCGGTCGTTTTACCAATCTTTGGGGAGGCTTCTGTCCAGCAGTGGACGTTTTTCGGCTGAAATGATGACGTATCATATACGTATATATTTTGTAAGCAAGTTTAGCTCCTCGCGTAATACATTGTTTTTGATTTGCAGTGCGCGTGAGCGCCTATAGATCTATTATTGTTTATTATGAGTAAATAAATATGGAGTATAAAAGAATAAATTTATAGTATTAGCAAAAACGGTGACCATTAAAGAAATTTCGCGGTTTCATGTGCGGGTCAGATTGATTATCACTTGCGTTAACGGTGAACGAAAACATCGTGAGGAAACCTGCACACCTGAGGGCAAGCCGTACTAGGCCGGCGTGGTGGACTAAGGCATAACCTTTCTCATCGTTAGAAAAAGCCCGTGCCCAGCGGTGGGACAGTAACGGGCTGATCATGTATACAATAACAGACTATCACATAAGCTATGTGTGTAACCACTGGATTCAACAATAGTAACAGATATAATCTTTGACCAAAATAAATAAAAGTTGGTTAGCAATTAGATCAATGAAATTATTACTTCGGGCTCGACTACCTACAATGCTAAGCAAGCGTTTATATGTATATAAACATTCATGCATATAATGTTCATATTCGAACGTTCACGTTGGGATACGAAAGGCGAGCGATTTTTTCTTCAAGAAAAGTTCGTCTGTGTGCGTCAAGCAACAAATGCTGTGATTGGTCGATAAGCAGTCCCTTTCTTACAATTTAGTGCATCTCATAGGTATAACATTGTTATGGTCCTATGGTGGTCTGTCGAGCTTAACGTGTAGCCGTGTGTACAAGGCAAATATTGATTACATTCTCTCATCTATGTTACAGGCTTCTAGATCCTAATATAAAGAACTGTAATTCCATTATAATGGGTCCATCAATGTGTAGGAACTGTACTTAATGGGATGGCAACATTGGCGTCATAATTGATAGCTGTAAACTTGGCCACAAGACTTGGAATCCAGGCCAAACTTAATAATTAAAAAGCGTTATAAAGCTTGGCATATACTTGACAATTCAACGTTTAGTTACTAAAATAACTATCGTATAAAATTATTTAAAAGAAAA
Organism: Diloba caeruleocephala; assembly: GCA_947459985.1. NCBI lineage: Eukaryota > Metazoa > Arthropoda > Insecta > Lepidoptera > Noctuidae > Diloba > Diloba caeruleocephala. The sequence goes on along the minus strand of OX381608.1, from coordinate 26,041,960 downwards.
TGTTTTGATTTTTGGAGGTAATCTTAATAAGTAGTGTATGATTTACATCTTTTTATATGTTTATGAGATCAATGATAGTTTATTTTGTCATAGAAATTAGGTAAACGTAATTTCATGAATGTCATATAATTTATTGAATCCTCAAGTTTATTAACTAAAACTAAACGCTAATGTCAGAATTTGTGCGAATACCGAAGACGGAAGGGGTGGACATGTTATTTAGATTTTTCATTTTAGTGAAATATTTATGGATACGTAAAGAATAATTTAATCTAAACACCGAACAACGTTGCCTTGTAGTTGACATTGGCGAATTGTGGAAGATACTCTACAGAAGCCATAATCTAAGAGAAGACGGAAGGGGTGTTATTCTTATAGTGTATTCAAGAAACTGAAATTAATTGCTCTAATGTCTCATTTATAGAACCTCATAAGCCATGGCTACGGCTAACGACGATGAGATATTGGAAGGTTTTCTTTGTCCAATATGTAAGGCAGACTTAAAATCTGCCTCCCAACTGACGAGCCACTTCGAGAGTTTACACTCGGAAGAACAGGATGTATTAAGATCTTTAAAAGAAATATTTGGTAAAGCGAAGAAGATAATACTCAATAATGACGATTCGGATTTGAAAGAGACATTTGATCGCGCGTTAAAGTTTAGTTACCAAGAACATCGTTACTTAGACGAGGAACAAGGTATAGGTCTGTCTCGTAGTTCTTCGGATTATTTGAGGGGAGTGAGGTCTGCGCGGCTGGAGAGGTATGCGACAGAGACCAACAAGCTGCTGATACGGCTAGATAAGCTAGTGTGTAATATGCCAAGTGAGCCTAGTCAGAGAAAGCTACATGAACAGGAAGTAAGTTAATCGGCGATTTACCTAATGTTGCTATTTTATTAGTGAATTAGTATTTCGTTACAAATAACTGGTTTTCAAAATTTAGCTTATACTCTTTGTAAAAGCATCCCTGTGGTATCCAGATTAAGAATGTAGTACCACTCCATATCCTTCCATAGGTTCCAAGAGTGCCAAGCAGCCGAGGGAAGTCATTTGGACAACATTATTTTTAGGTCTTAAAAATTCCTATGTTTCTACTTTTTAAAAATACAAATATATTTTTGTTGTTTCATAGTTCTTTTTTAATTGAATATTGAAACCGCCAACACCCTTATGGCCCACCCTGTATATACAAATTTTATTGTTATCGTTTATAGTAATATAGATAGATTTATGTCCTCTTTCTCGTGTCCTACTTTGCATGTGCCCGACAGGGTTCATTATTTATATTTACCACATAATACTTGATTGTGGATATATGCAATACATATACTAAATAAGGTTTAAGTGTCCAGCTTTGGGAGGGTACAGATATTCACTTCCTTACTGTGTACTCCCTCATTGTTTAAAAAGTAACAATTCACACATTTTAGAATGACGATAGCAGGTTATGACTAAAACAAATATCAAGCTTGCCACCGAATGTATTACCTTTACATCTTACTATTTTTATAGAGAGAAAAGATTATGCTTAGCTCAAACTCGGCTAGAGTTTGAGCTAAGCATAATTACAATTATAGTTACATGGACAAAACTGTAAACTTGCATTTATAATTTATTTCAGATAGTGCCTTGGCTAGATGGTTCATCAGTGAAGCTGTGCCCCAACTGTGCGAAGACATTCAACCTGACAAGGCGGAAGCACCACTGTAGACTGTGTGGCTCCATTCTCTGTCATGACTGCTCCTTGTTCCTAGATATTAATGTAGCTAGTATGTATCTGTGTGTATTTTGAAAATACGTTTAAGGTATAAATTTGGCTAGAGCATAGGGTCATCTTGTTTACCTGCTAATGAACAACATTCTCACTAAGTATACCCTTATTTCACTAAAACCTATGCATAGCTATCTATAAACAACGTTCCTAGTAGAGAATCAAATTCCGGCCCCTATTTCTATCCTAGAATTTCAGTCGCTTTCACAAACAAATCATCCCTAATACTATTCCGGATTTTCTAATATAGAGTGAAAGATACCTACATGCCCATTTACGTATACAGCTTTGTGCAAAATCTTTATATTTATGTTTAAATAATTTAAGATACATTTATGAGTAAATATCATAATAAAATCAATATTTTGTTACAATCCAATTTTGCAATTACAACAATTCCGTAATTTCAACATGTACCAGAAAATGGCCAGCAATCCCTGGATTGATAGTGATGGATGAATCACATCTAATCCCAAGTCAAAAAGTAACTTACTTTACAGAAGCAATAGTAGACCCATCAGTGCAGCAAGCCCCAAATCAGCCAGACCATGAGGTAACAGAGAAAAATGGCCTTCGTCTATGTGAACACTGTTACAATCTCATTGAGTTGAGAAAGCAAGTACAAGAGAGCCGGAATGCTAAGACTGTGCTGATGACCGCCTATGAACAGATGAGGAGCTTGATGGACCAGGCCAGGCCAGATGTTGCTATGTACGAAAAGGTATTATTATACTAAAGGTCTTTTGTTGAGATGGGAAAGTAAAGCATGGTATGTTTTATTAAAAATGAAGTTAACCAAGTTTGTGGTTCCTTGCTAATTGTAGACCACAACTAATCCACCTTTGGTTGTCGAGATTGAAGGTCTAATAGCATTCACTTCGGGTGAAGTAAGTACTGATATCAGACATTTATAGCAATCACTGATCGGTAAACGATCGACGAGCTTAAGCAACGCTATGTGCGGTCAGGCTATGGATGGGTGACCGCATAGTGGTATTTGAACTGAGCGTCTCCGTGCTGTGTCGTCATTTTTCGGGGGTATTACAGTACCAGGGGCCAGTACTCGCCACACTTGGCAGGCGGGATGGTGAGCGCAGATTGGCTGCTGTTCCACAGAAGGGACGCTGATGCACATCCGTCTGAATTGAGTCCCTTAAAAGCCTTGTACGACATTCACGTAAGGTGGAGTGGTGCTATATTCTTAATCCGAACACCAAACCAACAGTTATTCGACACATCTAAATGGAAATGACGCCTTGGCTATTCGCTGCCCGTCAGTGACCTCTTCTGTGCTCTAACGTTGCAAAATTAATTTCTCAGAAACGTGTCTATCCGACATCTAAGAACCTAATCCAAATGAACTAAATTCACAGATGTGCCAAAGCCTTTTCGACGGCGAGTCGACGTATAATCTGACGGACGTGAACAAGATGCGCGGGCGCATTGGCAAACTGGCGGAGGGCATCGATCTGTTAAGCAAGCAGATCGCCACCTTCCCTGCAGCGCCTGGGACCAGACAGGCCCGGCTACAGACCGCAATCAGACAGGCGGCTGCACATTATATAAAGGTGAGTCATCAGAGTCACTGGTGATTGTGACAAGCGTCGTTACGTTACAGATTTAAAAAGTAATAACCGGATTTCAAACAGGTGGTACCTGCCAACCATCTTCTCTATTATAAAACTTTTTAACAATAAAAATACCGACTTCAAGAACCCTACATGATATAAAAATATTAAAACCACCGGAAAAAAGAACTTCATTTATTAAGTCTGGCGGCGCCAGGTATAAAGTATAACTGGTACACGTTGGTCTGCATAAACTATGGTTAGTGCATACCTGTCCCCGCCCAACTTCATAAATGAAGTTGTTTTTTCCTTTTCAGTGGTTTCAATATTTTTATATCGTGTAGGGTTTTTGAAGGCGGTATTTTTTTTGTTAAAAAGTTTTATTTGTTTCTTTTTAGTGTAAATAAATGGAAGAACTTTTTCCAATTTGGTATCAGTATTTAACACTAAAAATAAGAATGACTCAAATCGATTCTCTGATCTGAGAGGTATCGAAACTATTAAGACATCATTTAGATAAGCGTAGTCAAATTAACCTGTATATTGAAACTGGTTAAAAACTACTCAATTAAATGTAATTAAATTTTTATGGGACCAACTCGAAAGCATTCTGCACCAGTTAAAAAACGAATTGCTCAAATCGGTCTACAAATCACGGAGTAATCGGTGTAAATACAGAAAATAAAAACGCACGCATCGAATTAAGAACCTCCTCCTTTTTGAAGTCGGTAAAAAATTGGAAGTTTTTGGCTTGACTGATACAGTCGACTGCTGCGCTCCGGGTCGTGGGTTCGATTCCCGCACGGAACAAATATTTGTATGATCTGCTGGTAGTTGTTCCGGGTCTGCGTGTATTGTATGTGGAATTCATGTCTGTAAACGCACCCACGACACAGGAGAAATCCTAGTGTGGGGCAACGTTAAAAAAGAAAAAAATTGCCTTAACATTCTTGGTAAATAACGGTTCTCTTTCCCAACGTCAAGATAAACATTTTTTTTAATATACGCGATTTATTCCGTTTATAAGTCTTTTATTATAATGTGTAATAATCGCGAAAACCTAAGACATTACTACTGTGAGTCATCAGGTTTTGCCCAACTCTGTCGTGGTCCGCTTTCAGTATTGGTTATAATTATAGGTGACCCTGTATAACCATATGAATATGATATAAGGAATATCACCTTTTCGCTATAAACAACTGATGTCTAACTTCATCATTTCGGCCGAAGGAAGTCCACTGCTGGACACAGGCCTCCCCCAAAGATGTCCACAACGACCGATATGGATGTGTTGTGGGCTCATTGGGGAGTTTTGCCATAATCGCCACGCTTGGCAGACGGGTTGGCGATCGCAGTTAAGTTGTTAATGTACTCGAAGGACGCTGCTGCCCATCCTCCGGCTAATCCCTTAGTCGACTTTTACGACACCCATGGGAGGAGATGGGGTGGTGGCATTCTGAGCCGGCACCACACGGCACATGTCCGGCATGATGTCTAACTTACGTAACCTAATAGGGAGGGGAAAACGGTCCCCAAGGTTAGAGCGGCGACAGAGACTGACTTCTTACATTCTTATGGCTAGAACGAGATAAAATTAATTCCGAGAATACTGTAGTCAATAATATAATGTAACACATTATAATTGAAAAAGCGTAACTATGGAGTTTCCGTTTCCATAGGAACATGGCAATAAATGCATGCCTGTAAATGGTTAACATGGAAAAGTATTTTGTATTTATTTCATTACCATCAATCTCATGCTGTTGTAGCCCTCTGGCGAACCTAGGCTCCTTTCTTCTTAATTGGCACTCTAACTTCCACCTTGTAACCCGTCGACCTCATCCATCTTCTTCGGTTCGTCGACCTGTCTGGGAGCGTCTCATGCCACATTTGCTACTATGGTGATCTGTCCTTTGATACGCAGACCAGCTCATTGCGAATTCTATTTGATCTTCTTTTTCTTACTTTAATGGCATCATTGTCTGTGATCTTATTAAGGTCTTCTAAAGCTCACCTGAACTTGGGACACTGTAAGTGAGGCATGGTCTGGTCAGAGACACCGCACTCGCAATAGACGTGAGACAGGATAAATGATACCCCATTTCGCGAAGGCACATCGCCTGCAGCGGCCTACTTCGACACGTAAACGATTTAATGATCCAGATCCTTCCAGATCAGGCCACTGCAGTTTACTGTAGGGAGGCAGACGCTCCCGCGCTTTTATTTAGTGGTGGAGAGAATTTTCTTCCCACTACTTGCTTCTAGTTTCGGCGGGGAGGTCTTGAATGGCCGAAGTGTTGCGAAGAAAGCTTTTACGACTTTTAAGTCTACCTGGAGGTGTTCTATGATCATAAAGGGCATGGAAGGAGTTTGATCTGTTTTTTAAGTATTCAGACAGTAACGACGAAGTATTTCTGGTGGAGCAATTAATACTAAAGGGTAGAGCAAATTCAGTGGTTTCGGCTAAAGCTTGATATTAAAGTGCACGTCTCGTTTATCATGATGTCCACTTGCTTCACGTTCAACCAATTTCCGGATAGTCTAATTTCTGATGTCATTTCCTATAAACACTTATAATTTTAGGAGGAACTGCTATCCCTAAGGAAGTTGCCAACCGAGGCTCAGATAGAGGAAGTTCGCCGGCAGCGATACGAGCGAGCTGAAAAGCAGATACAAATGGAGAGAGAGAGAATGGAGCGGCAGAGAGACAGAGTGGAGGAGATGGCTGGGCCCAGCTCCTCCAGGGTGGAAACCACCCACGATGATGACGACAACCCATTGCTGGAGCAGATGAACATAATCAGAGAATATATCAAGGAGGCCAGAAGGGAACTGAAGTTCGAAGAGGTTGGTATAATGTCCCTTAGGCTGGTATGCCACTCATCCAATATCTTTGGAAGGAGTTGGGTCATCATAACGGCCATACAAGGTCCACTACTGAACAAAGGCCTTCCCCAAAGATTTCCACTATTGTGGCATCATATTGGGGGGCATTTGCCAGTACTCACCACGCTTGGCAGGCGGGTTGGTGAGCGCAGAATGGTTACTGTTCCACAGAAGGGACGCTGCTGCCCATCCCTCTGGGTTAGTCCCTTAGTCGCCTTTTACGATATCCATGGGAGGACATGGGAGTGGTGCTATATTCTTAATCCGGACACCACATGGATCAGGACAGGAGTTAGGTGATTACATCAAATATTTGTTTTAATTTATTAAAGGTACGCCGCGGTTTCACCCGCCATTTAATTTTTTTTTAAATCGGTTGATTTTGGCAGACACTTGACATATAGAGTATATATATTGGATTTCATGTGATTTAAATTTATTGTGATCCCAAATTTTTCTCAAGTAATAGTAGCCTATGTTACTCCTTATTACATCAGTTATCTGCCAGTGAAAGTTCCGTCAAAATCGGTCCAGCCGTTTTGGAGATTAACAGGAACAAACAGACGGACAGACCGACAAAAAAATTAAAAAGATAGTTATAGTTACCGTATACACAACATACTTTATTATGCATTTAGTAAAGAGATGTTATATTGACATTACAAACAGATACTTCAATATTTTCAATAAAACGGTATGAAAGTAATATTAAGTAATACAGGGCACAAAGAATTTTAAAAAAGCGTTTAGAATTGTATACTGCACTTGCGAAAACTCATAGCTTGGATAAAAATATTGGATGGTGACGAGCTGTCCCTGAGCCCGTTACAATGAAATATACATTAACGGGCCTAGGCACTGGTTGACTGGCTAATAATAATAAATTATACACATTAACTCATATAAGGATAAAACATTGTGCAAACCCATTCTAATTAAAATATGTTTTACCCATATCGTTCATTCCGACTTTAAGGGTTAAGACAACCTTTTATGAATATCAGATAGTCACAAACAATAATATGTGACTACTGACGGATAAAACATCCCTATATATAAAAGACCTGGGGCAGTCGGGTAAAAACAGAAAGTAACCTGAAAAGTATATAGTCGCTTAAGATAACTATACAGGAGGACGAAAGAATGCAGTTTTTAAAAACTACCTGTGTTTTTTAAATGTAAGGTACAGCTTTAGAATTTTCGAAGTTCTAATGTTTTCTCGAATGAAGCTAGGGCCTTACCTTTGGCCCAAATATACTATTAAAAAAAGTCCAGAATTTAATTCCTGAGATCTTCAGTCTAAGGCAACGATACCTAAAGGAAAATACTTCTAAATGAATGTTTTTCTGCACATTAACGTGGAAAGTTTGAAAGATATTATTTACATTTAAGTTTTAAATTTTTATTTTACACCCCAAATTAATATATATGGCGCAATGCTGTATTTAGTGAGCCTTATTGCCAGTTATTGGGCATACAAACATTTTAGGGTTGTTATTGTACGCTATGACTAGCCCAGCAGGGTTGCTAGCCCTTGGTTTATTTATAAATATTCAGTCTGTTGGGAAAGTAATATATTTCTTATCATTTTTTCAGGTAGCAATATTAGAGACGAACCTGAAAGAACTGAAAAAGGAGTACCAATTTCAAAAACTCAAATAGGACCTAGTCATTCCAAATACATATATAGCTTATTTTGTAGTACCTTATGTATATCACCTTTTGTATTATGATGATTTATTTATCTTGCAAAGTTAAATGTCATTTTGTTATATTTTGTACCTTATGACACGTAAGAATAAAATTCATAATTTACTGGCAAGAGTTTTATTTATAAGGTCCCTACTAGGCATATGTAGGTCCGGGTGCGCTGAATAAAAGGAATCACAACCGGACCCGGTGCCGAAACACTTAAACTCTTGTCTGTCCATTGCCGGCAGCCGGCGAGACACAATAGATTTTTATTTGTTTCTGGCTTTGTAACAGTCAATGAGTTAATGATTCCACCAATTTCTTATCATATCCGAGGAATGATTTATTCCTTTGAGCAGAGCGAGTCAATGAGCCGGAGTGTAACGCGAAGCGACTGAGACGGTCGTATGCAGTCATGTATGAGTGCGAGCAAGAAAAAGCATAATCATTTCTTTTGTGTTCACACGTTCAGTACGGTACGGTCTTATAACTTTAACCTTAGGGTTCAGGATTTCTTGATCCTCCACATACTACGTTTTTTTATATCACCTGTTTACATCTGCTATTTATTTTAGTTATAAGTTTTGCTATACTACTGGGTGACGAGCTTGTCATTCGCCTGGTGGTAAGCGTCATGCCTGCTTATAACAATTGTAATGCTACCGAGAACTTGTCCTGCGTGGCATCACATCACGCTCGTCAGCTCGAAACGTGAAGTTATTTAGTCTTACATTAGTAGTAGTTACTTAGATTAGTACCCTAGCTTTAGTGCCTTTCTAACCGGGGCACAGATTTTCATATTAGCTTTCAATTTACAATGTTTCACGGCATCTGACTTTTTCGTAAAAACGAACCATTCATTAAAATAATTCAAAGGTATCAATATAATCAAAACACTAAAAATATTGCCAATTGAATGAAATGAGTCAAAGGATCCAAAAGAATTAAATCGAAAAATCAAAAAGAATCCAATGAATCGAAGGACCCAAAAGAATCAAAAGATCCAAAAGAACTAATGAGTCAAAGGATCAAAAGGATCCAAAAGATCCAAATGAATCATTAAGGTCAAAGTAAATATTTATATTTCAAATAAACCAATATTGGCATTTATGAAACGTCAGAATCTAAGTTGCACAGATCCAAATAGTTGATCTATGGAGAAGAGCCGGCAAGAAACTCCATGGATACTCTTTTAAAATAATTGAGATTACAATGCTGATTGATACAAATTATGGTAAAACATATAACGAGCATTATTTAGGTTAATCTATAAAAAAATATACTACTGTAGTATAATTATTATTTGCCATGGCAGTTAACGGCTTACCAGTCCAAACAGACGGCACCCGTTCACGAGCATGACGCATGCATCAGCATCGCTTAGCTCAACCATATTGTAGGGAACCGAACGACCCGATACATAACGCCACCGCCAGCAAGACATTTTAGTGAGCATGACAGACCAATACTACCAGGCAAAAGGCAAACTATAGGTACTAAATCTATAACATTAATGACTAAATGATGCTCGCACATTTACAATTTTATGATTAATTAAAGATTGTCAAAAGATTAAGAAAATATTACAATGTAAATTGCAGTCATTATATTAAACATAAGCAAATAATTTATATCATAAATATAGAATTCATGGTGTGGTGCCCGCTAAGAATACCACCACCCCATTTCATCCCGTGGGTGCCGTAAAAGGCGACTATAGGATTAGCCGTAGGATGGGCAGCAGCGTCCTTCGAGTACATTTATAACATAACTGCGATCGCCAACCCGTCTGCCATCATCATCATCATCATATCAGCCACAGGACGTCCACTGCTGAACAAAGGCCTCCCCCTTAGATTTCCACAACGAGCGGTCACATGCCGCTCTCATCCAACGACTCCCAGCGACCTTCACCAGGTCGTCTGTCCACCTCGTTGGAGGTCGTCCCACGCTGCCAAGCGTGGCGATTATGGCAAAACCCTCCCAATGAGCACACAGCACAAACTCATACCGGCCGTTGTGGCAATTTTCGGGGGAGGCTTCTGTCCAGCAGTAGACGTTTTTAGGCTGAAAATTAAAAAAGAAATGAATATATAATTCAATTTTAAATAAGTCAAATGTCAAGATTACAATAAAAAATAAGTCAAGTAAATGTAAGGATGTCAATAAAAATGAACTACAATTTTTTTGTAAACGGTGAAGCATTGATTGGGAGTACATAGGCTGCACTAAAAGTATCGGGAATGGAATATTTCCACTGTTCCTGTCATATTAAAATCTTTTTAATTGAATACTCCTTGGTTTTACAAATCGAATACCATTTATTTATTTAAAAAAAGATTCACGGTCTTGTCACAAGGTTTTGTCAAACTTGTTTAGTCGTTGAGTAAATGGAATTGACTCGAGAAAATTCAAGAGCGATGATTTATTATGACTTTCGAAGCGGTTTAACACAAAAACAGTGTGTTGACCGGATGATTTCTGCATTTGGTGATGAAGCCCCATCCAAAACCACAATTTATCGCTGGTTTGCTGTATTTCAACGTGGACGTGTCAAGCTCAGTGATGATCCTCGTCAAGGTCGTCCAAAAACTGCAGTTACCCAAGAAAACGTTGATGCTGTGCGTAAGCTGATTGAGGACGATCGACATGTGACATACCGCGAAATTCAGGCAACTTTAGACATTGGCATGAGTCAAATACATGAATATAATCTTGCATGAACAATTAGGTGTAAAAAAGTTGTTTTCCCGATGGATACCGCATTTGCTATGTGAAGAGCAAAAAGCGGCTCGCGTTACTTGGTGCGTCAGATCTTTCGAAAGATTCCACGCAGGATCCTCAAATGCTGTATACAACATCGTATCAGGTGACGAATCCTGGATATATGCGTACGAACCCGAAACAAAAAACCAGTCACGAGTTTGGGTGTTCGAAAATGAGTTAAAGCCAACAAAAATTGTTCGTTCACGGAGTGTTGCAACAAAAATGGTGGCCACGTTTGTCTCCAAAACCGGCCATGTTACGACTATTCCTCTTGAGGGACAAAGAACGGTTAATGCAGAATGGTATGCTAGCATTTGTTTGCCACAGGTCGCTTCTGAACTCCGTAGAGAGAACTGCAACCGCCGCATCATCCTCCATCACGACAATGCGAGTTCTCACACCGCGCACAGAACAAAAGAGTTTTTAGAGCAAGAAAACATAGAATTATTAGACCATCCGCCGTACAGCCCCGACCTAAGCCCTAATGATTTCTATACTTTCCCTAAAATAAAGAATAAATTGCGTGGACAGAGATTTTCATCACCTAAAGAAGCTGTGGACGCCTACAAAACGGCCATTTTGGAGACCCCAACTTCCGAATGGAATGGTTGCTTCAATGATTGGTTGCATCGTATGGAAAAATGTGTCAAATTTCGCGGAGAATACTTCGAAAAGCAATAAATACATTTTTAAATAGTAATGTTGTGTCACTTCCTTGATTCCCGAAATTTTCAGTGCCGCCCTCGTAACAACACTTCATCCATACGAAAATTATAAAATATATTATAAAGCGCCAGAGAGTCGCAATGTGCAGGAGGGAAACGTTTGCCAGACATCGCTATCGTCGATGTTATGATATATATTATAGTAGGCTTTCGAAATTAAAATGCGCTTAATCAATTATTTGAATCTTATTTTTGGTAAGTCGGTAATACTACAAGGAATTTTGTTATAGAATCTAATACTGTTTCCCATAAACGACTTGCTGGTTCTGCTAATTCTAAAGTCAGGTACAACCAACTTGTTCTTATTAAAAGTATTTAATATTATTCAATCATTTATTGCAGGCATACACCCATAGACAATTATCATAATACAATATTATATACAAAAAATAATTGAAAAGATCATTGCCAAAGAATAATTGCAATCTGATATAAATTTGATTAAATTAAATTAGGATTAGTTAGCACTATATAATTATTAATTATGTACCTAACTATTAGCTGGCTTAATGACAGCCATATACGAAGTAAAAGTTAGCTTCATATATAGCTCTCAATATGCCATTGTCCGATGCTTAAAGCTGTGCACGTCACTTTTCTTACTAAAATTAGCTATATTTTTGCGAATATACATAATGTTTTGGAAAATATATAAGGATGGTAGAGTAAGAATGTTTGTTCCCTTAAGTAGTTCCCGGAGTGACTCACGAGCGTCCAAGTTACAGATAGTTCGCACTGCTATTTTCTGTAATATAAAAATAGACTCAAAATCAGCAGCCGATCCCCACAGTAAAATTCCATAAGACATAACATGGGAAAGTACGCAAAATATACTAACCTAGTTGTAGCCACATCCATAACCTGTCTAATTTTCCTAACGGCAAATGCAGCAGAGCTTAGTTTGCCTGAAAGTGCCTTTATATGGGGTCCCCATTGCAATTTTGAGTCTAAAGTAACACCCAAAAACACAGTTGAGGAGACCAGATCTAATTCTTTTCCGTCAGGTTTTACTTGTGACCTAACGGTCACATTTGCTGAAGAGAATTTTAGACATTTGGTCTATTTTGCCTCCTAGGCTCCTAAAATGATTTTAATGAGAGTGGACCCAGCATTCTCTGTAGATCGTCCCCGTGTAAATCCAAACTGTCATGAAATATCCTATTTCTGTTAAAGTGTGCTGCCATATGATTTAAAACTAGATTTTCAAAAAAAATGCTACTACTATTGTTTTAAATGTTTTTACTATATCACTGTCTGTCACAAAACTAAATTCAAAGAGAGGTACATTTTTCTTTAAGAATACCTCAGCTGCTACGGGAGACGATGAAAGGTGTTTAGTAGTCTCTATTGGAATATTAGTGAAAATGTTTTCAAGGAAATTTGCGACTACAGACTTATCTGAAACTAGTTTGTCATCGATATTTAAATTAATTGCACTATCACTAAATCTACCATCACTAGTTTCAGTATTAATTATTTCCATGTCGTTTTTATTTTATTATTCGAGTTTTTAATTTGGTCACTAATATAAGCAGCTTTTGCTTCTATACAAACCTTATTAAAATTTTAGAATTATTTCTAACGTACTTATGAAAATCAATATTAGGTATATACGTGTCATAAAATTCGTATAGGACATCCCTACTGCGTCTTATACCCTTTGTTGCCCAGACACTGAACGTTAACTTTGGATTACATGTATTTGATTTACTTTGCAAGCTTTCTGAAACTCATTACATAGTGTATTAAATAGGGTACTGTACATTTACTTGGGATTGGCATGATGCGGCTTTAGAGTATGAAGTTGAGAAGCTAGTTTTTTACAAAAATTTTCTAGACATCTTTTTGTTAAATTTCTATAATATACTATTTGTGCCCTTTAACTGCATTATAGTTTATTTTAACAATCTGGCACTTATGATCCGACCGAATGCCACTAATCAGTCCCTTATCTCTTATCTATACAAGTAGCTGAGGTAGGTGTCACTCTAGTCGGCTCCGAAAACAAAGACTTCAAGTTATATGACCTATAAAGGACTATAAAGTTATGTTTATCTATGGTATCTATTAAAATGTCTATATTAAAATCTCTACAAACTCTTTTTCTCACTTTAAATTTTTCTAAGTACATCCTCCATTGTCATAAGGAATTGAGATGTATTAGAAGAGGGAGGCCTATAAACACATAAAATGACAAACTGCTCCGTCTCTGCAGACGCGAGCTCACAAACTCGTTCAACAGAAATGAGAAGGTGAATTGTATCCGGAGATGGAACCGAAATATATGAATCATTTCACTTTAAGGAATAAATATTACCCATGACTAGCCTCTACCACCGTCGAATAATTCAACCACGAGATAATATCAAGATGATTTATTGAAGTAAAAATAAATCACAAGTAAAAAATTAAAATATATGTTAACATGATAATTATTACTTTAATTCGTAAAGTTTGTCGCCTACTGCCTCTCCTTATGATTGCTATGTCGACAACTTGATTTAGTTTTGTTTCTAGAACAATTATTGAGAACAAAAATGACTTTATTTGCATCATGTTACATGAAGAAAGAAAAACAACAAACGTATTTCGTTACCAGGTCACTGATTTCAGGATACGGCCGCTAGTGACGTCGTATGATACCACCAAAGAGAAACCAGATAGGTCAACTAGATAATGGGCTGCGCGGCCCATGACTTTCAAGGTCCCAAAAATACTCTTGCGACGCATACACGAAACTATTGTTTTATAGTTTTTTTTCAATAATGAATTTGTAGGACTTTTTAGAAGTTCAGAATCGAATGATTAAAAAATGTCGGATTCCGGAACCATATCGGTGGTTATCCAAAGTTGGTTGGTTTTGACGGTCGAACGGTTAAAAAAAGAAACGATAACATTTTATCTTGGCTTTGCCTTGCGCTCTTTGAACCGCACAATTTTATTCAGTTGCTTCAACATTTGCGGCCTGGTGCACAGAGCTTTCCTTATTGCTTCATCCAGCAATTTTTTCTGATAAAATGGCGGAATAGGTGTGTCTTCCAAGTGGAATGTATGAATCTTTCCTGACGTGTCGCCAACAAACAAATTGTGCCCACATGTCGAAAACTTTACATAAGTTAACACCACATTACCGGGGAAACTGTGTTCTGAACACGGCATGTGAATTTTCCGACGAAGATCCCAGATTGATAACACGTTCCCACTAATTGAAACTAGAATAGTCGCGTTTATCGGACAAAACGTTATCCCGCTCACAGCGGTTGGACATACCAAAGTCATAATAACGTCGTCCATACCTTCAATCCACAATCTGATCGCGTTATCCGCACCGCACGATGCTAACAAATATGGCATAAAGGGTGAATTTGATATATCCATGACAGGCCCTGCATGAGCACGGTACACATCTATGTGTTGGTTCAGATAGTGTGTGGAACATTTATGTATACAACCCTCGTCAGTGCCGACTAAATAATAGTGGTCGATAGAAGAATGCCACATCATGCACAACGCAGCTGGATATCTTGTGATGGGGACGTCTACTTTTAAACACGTTTTAGCAGTTTCTAGCCCCTTCAGCTTACCCTCAACAGTAGATATTCGCATCATGGGTGAACATATAAATTCGTGCGTTTTAGTACTTTGAAACCTGTTAATCCTACCGTCTTGGCAGCTTGTCATTACGTAATCGGTATCTTTGTCTATACCGCGCCAATTTATCACCCATATCGGCTCGAAGCAAGGATTCGTATCGCGTTTGCTTTTAGCTATTATTTTTATTGAGTACGATGTGATATCTAATATTAACACGTCTCCATTACTAAAACCACATGCTAACCAATTAGGATTCTTTTCAGAGAAGCCCACAGACGACAGTGGTACTTCAAAGCGATATAGTCTTTCCGGCTTACATGGATTTTTGGTACACCAAACGCAAACTATGCCATTACAGGTATCGGCGTAACCAAATTTACCGTGAGCTACTGCTAATATATTTGGATTTTTAGGATTAAAAGATATATTCGCAATTGGTCTATTTTCCGTTTCTTCGCATTCAAAAGTCCACAAAGGTCTCAAAGTGTAAATATATACTAGATCTAATGAGAGTGGATCTTCACTCACGAGCCCTCGGAAACTCTTTTGAGCATTGCCATATTTTAAAGATGCGAGTACTCGTTCTGTTCGCAGCACAGCATCTAAATATTGAGGCGTCGACGCTATCTCTTGGAAAGTTGCACCCTTGATTTGATTCTCTAGATCTAGGTGAGATTTCTTTTTTTTCTTACGTAGCAAATGGGGCGCTGCGGATTGATACAATACCATTTCATCTGGTTCCTCTTCTTCCGTCGTCTTAGCTATAAGTGCATAAGTGTCATGCATGTCCCACATCGACGCAAATGCTATGGCATTCTTCTTCTGAGGCCTTGTAGCAAGTGTATGTCTAGCCTGTTTTATGCATTCCCGGGTTTGAGTTTCTTCAGAAACCATCTTTCGATTCCTCCCTTTTCCGACCGTGATGTATTCATAGTAACTATTTTCTTCTTCTACTATTGTCCCTTCGGCGGATCCCTTTTCGTAGGATAAAGATGGCAAATCGAACAAGAAAACGGTTTCAGTTTCTTTAAATGAGATGATTATCTCTGGTGGGTACGATGTAATCGGATTCATTTTTGGTAAATAAAATGCGGACGGTGCTATAGAAAGCTCGTCGTCGACGAGTTCGAACCCCTCCTCGGTATTGAGTGTGTGATCGATATCAATGTCGTCAAGGTTGATAGTGGTTGCGTACACCTTCGCGCCATCTATAGCTGTCCTTGACTTAGATCTCGAGAATTGTGGTTCGCTTTTACCTTGTGTTTTATGTTCGAAGGCGGCATGTCTGCACCTTTCGTCGAAGGTCACAAATTTTGAGTCGTCGATGTCATCGGGGGTGACGTCAACATCGTTGATGATCACTTTGTACAACCTACGCTTGTCCATAATGGAGGGTGGGCGCTTCATAGTCTTAGATGGATCTTCATGGAGGGTGTATTGTGAAGGTTCCATGGACGATGTTGAAAGGTAGGTGCTGCGATCAAGGCCCACAGAGGAGCCAGTCCCATTCTCAACCATGGGTTTAAAAATAAAATGTATAAATTGTAAAGTTTATTTAGGTACTGACTAATACTTACTATACGAAAATAATATTTTATATTTTCTAATAATGATTACAGATATATATAACTGACGTACCTACTAAGTTGACAAATACATGACAATTGTTTTTTTTTTCGCGTCATTTCAAATCCATCCGATCCTCGGAGATAATATCATAACGTGGAGTGAAAGGCTATTTGTTTTTGAATGCGTGTTGTACGTGTGAAAAATGAAGCTTGAAAACATTTTATACCTAGCCTTTCATCCCTCGATAATACCTATATTTACGCCTACGTAAAAATAAAGCTATATTCAATGATATTATAAGTAAAATTACTTATAATATCATTGAATATAATTCATCGCCGATTAAGTGTGCCAAGCGATTTATTATTGTTTCATGACTCAATTCCGCCTAATTTGACCAGTAGGCAATGGCGTAGCGTAATAATACGCAAACTAATGCGCTCGCCGACATGATCTGGCGGCGCTGGCTGCGCTAGTATCACATATAATAATAAATAAGTCTTTATTTCAGACATTCATATAGTCCATAACAGTCATATATAAGTTAACTATAGTAAAATAATCACTAATAAGCATAATCATCGTACCAAATTAATAAGCAGTCAATAATAATTACGAATTACATTCGATATAAAAGATTTAGAAACAACGAGATCATTTATTTATTAATTAAGTGGCGGAACTTATAGCTCTAGTGATTTCTTATTCCCCGGCCGAATCCTGGACTTAGGCCATAAACGTGCAGCTCAGTGAACCGGCTGATTATCGCGCTATCAAGTCGTGCTGCAAATACTTTCATTAAACTGTTGGAGCCTCTCCACAGCCTGTGTACGACTGAGGCCACTTTCTTTCTTATTATGGCGTAGAAATCATCAGTTGTTGCCTGGGCAAACATATCAGAAGCACTACAGCACCGGGGAAGCCCCACCAACGCCCTGAATGCGTTATTATATTGAATACGCAGTTTGTTATACGCTCTCTGAGTAAAGTTGACCCACAAGCTGCTAGTGTAAAAAGTTTGACAAAACGCCTTAAATAGTGTAACTTTTACATCCGCTGAGCACTTTGCGAACCCGCGCGCCAACATATTACCCCTTACAGCTAGCGCCCTGCGTTCTCTTTCAATATCCATATCATCTTTCAAATCTTCTGTGACAATATGCCCTAAATATTTAAAATGCTTCACTCTTGTCAAGACTGAACCACCAATTGTCACCAATTGTCAATATATTTATCATATACAGATGATATATAGACTTTCAGCCGCTTTTAGCCAAGGAAGCATGCACAGCATCTATTTAATGTATATACATTTAGTGAAAAAAAGTATCGGGAATGGATGATTTGTTTATGGTTCCAAATTAAATTTTTTATTTTTATTGTTGTTATTAGATGGCACAACTGTTTTCCATGTTGGCGCGGAGTTTGAGTTGCATCTGTTATTTATATTAAATACAGTGCTGTTTTTAGTTATATCATATCTAGTGTGTATAGCGAATTTCATTAGGGACAAAAACACCGAACAAAGAGTTTGTCTTAAATTTTGCATCGCCAATGGAATTTCGTGTTCGGAGTCACTGAAAAAGGCTTACGGTGAATCGACTTTATCAAAAACACGTGCTTATGAGTGGTACAAAGCGTTCAAAAGCGGTCGAGATGTGATGGAAGATTTGTCTCGCTCTGGTAGGCCATCAACGTCTGCAACTGAAGTTAACATCGCAAAAGTGAAGGAAATAGTGACTGAAAATCCTCATTTAGCTTTGAGAGAGATAGCCGCCGAACTTTCGGTATCTCACGAGTCGATCCGTACCATTTTAACTAATCATTTGGGTATGAAACATGTTACCGCTCGGCTAGTCCCAAAGACCTGAATTTTCTTTAAACACTCAATCGCATGAGAGTCGCTGAGGACATGCTAGAACGAGTCAATTCCGACCCAACATTAATGAAACGCATTGTTACTGGTGACGAGACGTGGGTTTACGAGTTTGACATGCAAACTAGTCAGCAAGCTTCGGAGTGGCGCCTTCCAACTGAACCGAAACCGAAACCACGCCAAACGAAAAAAAAATCCGTAAGATTTTGCTGAACATATATTGTGTTTTTTTGGTAGGTATTGACCCAAGCTCTCACCCCCCTGCAGTATGTCGTGCTATTTACTGGACACCCTGTATATCTATAGGCCAAAGTAGCCTGAAAATAAAAATTAATTATTATCATATATTATATTTATAGAAAATAACATATTAAAGTACCTATATGAAACTGTACTCCTTGTGTGGTAATTTCGAAAATTAAAGTGAGAATACGTTTAGAATATGTTTAGGCTTATCCATTATTCCCTGTGGTGTCCGAGTTAGGGCTCAATTGTAGAAATCGATGGGTTGGTTCAGCAATTGATGACTTTTGGCTGATATGATAAAATCCGTGATTAAAATCAAGAATACTTTTACAGAGAGATATAATTAAATGAAACAGAAATATTAGAATAGAATAGAATATTCGTCCGACAACGTGACCACCTCCTCCACCACCCTCCAGCCCGATACCATGCGGGCCACAGAAGGAGTCGCCCATGTCAGATCCACGACTGACTCCCCTGCCACCGAACGCAGGTGCTGCAGCGAACGCTGCGCGCAACCCCGTCCAAGTATCTCTCGTAATCGGCGAGAGACACATTGGGGGAGACGTAACAGCCCACTACTGCCAGAGCACTCTACCGCAACAAATCCCTGCCCCCTATCTAACAGGGAGCGGCCCTCCGTCTACCGCAGCCCAATGAATGGCGACGGAGTCCTCGGCGTCCCTGAACCAGCGAGGATGTTCCTAGACGCCGTAGGGCTCCGCCACTACCATCAAGGCAACCGAACACTCCGCAATAGTCTGCAGCAGCAGATTCTGCGCGTTGCGGCAGTGGTTCAGGTTGCCCTGGAGGATCCTCAAAGCTGGGAAGAGGACGTCTCCATGCACTCCGTAGGGCCTGCGACCAAAGGCGTTGGCGCTGACTCTGCCTGCCTAATGTCAGCTGTGGCAGGGGGGGCTCGCTTTCCCCTCCTGCCTTTCTGGGCCGCACAAGTTTTGCCGCCTAACCTATGCCCAGCAGGCAGACCAAAGTCTGCGCACAGTGGACAGTTCTGAGACTGCGTCGTGCACACCTCAACTCTAGCCGGAAAAAAATCGGATCTATATGACCAGTAACACCTCCACACAAGTCACAGTGACCAAAGAACCTACTTACATGGACCCTACTTCATACTCCGAAAGATTTTAGAAATCTTATTATTCCGCCTCCGGATTCAAAATCGGATCTATATGACCCGTAACACCTCCACACAAGTCACAGTGACCAAAGAACCTACTTACATGGACCCTACCTCATACTCCGAATACGAATGACTTGCTGGAAGTCAACAATTTGAATTACTGGGCATAAGAGACTAAATAACTCTCAAAAAGTCTCAAGGGGACAAGCTCCGTGTCATTCCACGCAAGACTAGTTCTGGATAGCATCGCAATTGTTATGGGCAAGCGTCACGGTTGCCACCAGGCGAACGACTTGCTCGTCAAGTCATTGGGATGGTAAAAAATGTTATAACTACATGTGATAAGGGTTCTACAGAGCATATCGCACGCGGTACACGCACTGTTGCGCTTTGCCGAGCGTGATTCCGCTTGGCCTCACCCTACGTTACTCCCTGCGTCTTAATAACTTGCCTTAGGTTATTTTCTTATTTATTTATTTATTTATTCAGGTCTTCCCACAGCTCGTGCATACAATATACTATTTAATTAATATACATATTATAATAAAACACTTTTAAACGGATTCTATCGCGTATATTTTAGATTTTTGTTTTTCCAGCCAACTTTTAAAACCGGTGAAATGTCACATACCTTTACAAGATGCAGGGGTCTACAAGATTGACTGTGATTGTGGTTTGTCTTACATAGGGCAAACAAAGCGTAGCATAGCCACCCGAATAAAAGAACAGATAGCTGACGTCAAGCATAGACGCCCCACAAAGTCTGCAATGTGTGAACATGCCTTAGGCAAACCCAACCACTATCTTCGTTTTGATCAACCTCAAGTCCTCGCGAAAGAGAACCGATATGTACCAAGAATGTTTCGTGAGGCTATTGAAATTAAAAAACATCCTAATTTTAATAGAGAAGATGGTTGGCAGGTACCACCTGTTTCGAATCCAGTAATTAAAATATATATATAATGCCGTGTGGTGCCGGCCATGCCGTGTGGTGCCGGCTCAGAATGCCACCACCCCATCTCCTCCCGTGGGTGTCGTAAAAGTCGACTAAGGGATTAGCCGGAGGATGGGCAGCAGCGTCCTTCGCGTACATTAACAACTCAACTGCGATCGCCAACCCGTCTGCCAAGCGTGGCGATTATGGCAAAACCTCCCAATGAGCCCACAACACACCCATATCGGTCGTTGTGGTGATCTTTGGGGGAGGCCTGTGCCCAGCAGTGGACTTCATTCGGCCGAAATGATGAATTAAAATAATAAAGTCCCAAACAACACACCGCACTAAAAAACATCAAGACACTGTGAGTGATTACTGCGTGCATCGAAACTAATTTTTTGATTAAAATTGTACGATCGATAAAATAAAATAACATTTTAAAAATCTGTAACGACGCCTGTCACCTTAGTCATCCTGCGACCACAAATGCTGCAAAGCATTCGAAACGTCAGGAAAAACAAAAATCTAAAATATACGCGATAGAATCCGTTTAAAACTGTTTTATTATATAATTTATAATGTGTAAAAATAAAATATTTAATGTGTAATACTCGCGAAAACCTAAGACATTAATAACATATAGTAACAGGCCTACACACTATTTTATATATATATTATTACGGGCTAACCAACATTTGCCATAATGAGTAACATAGATAATATAATAGAAAAAATAACAGACGTGAGACAGCTTAAGCTTGAAATTGAAATTATTGAGTAAGTATTACATTTTTAACAAATT
The DNA here is from genome assembly GCA_947459985.1 of Diloba caeruleocephala. NCBI lineage: Eukaryota > Metazoa > Arthropoda > Insecta > Lepidoptera > Noctuidae > Diloba > Diloba caeruleocephala. The sequence continues at coordinate 26,020,385 of OX381608.1, read as the reverse complement.
CTAGACTAAAGGCTCAAGAAAGTATAAAATCAAGTTAGTTTTCTATAGTATTTTTATGGAATTCAGGATTTTGAATCTAAATGAATTTATCGAATCGTGGTGTATGTCAGCATCTGGTACTGACTTCACGAATGAACTCATTTCTCTACACATTCTGTTAAGCGGTGAATTTAGTCCTATATTAGTTTTACAAGACTGAACATGGTATGGTTTGGTTATAGGATATCTGGGTATTTTAAAAGGTACATTTAATGGATTAGGTTATAGTTTATAGAAATTGTCATTATGTGCCATTACTTAAATGGCAACTGTACTTTATACTTATAGTTAACGTCGTAATGGTGAAGCCAAGAAAACGTGATTTATTTTGCGAAAATGTCTGAGCTTTGCAAGCTTCCTAACTTCAGGCTGCGTCACTATTGAATATATAGGCCTCTACCAGGTTGCACCACAACGGTGCGGCCTAAGTGCGAGCGGATCTGGCGCTTGTAACGTAAAGTAGGTAGAAGGACCAAGGGTCTATGTGTTTAAATAAATTTAACAAAAATACTGATCCCAGTTTCGATATTAAGATGGCGGGATCAAGGCTGTAAGTCGAAAATTACAACACATATTAACATAGGTACTGACTACATTGATTTAAATTGGTAACTCCGAAAATATACAATTAATATTTGGAACATCGTTTATTCCTTAGTAATAATACAAACGCCTGAACAGAAAGCAAAAGACAGATATACCTAAGAAAATCGTATTGCGCATACCTACCTCTAGAACGGAGCATTTCTGGAGAAACACCAAAAATATTTTACTTTGTAATAGGTCATTTCCTTTCGTGACATACAGGCTACACATTTCTGATGCACCCGGACGAAGTCGTGGGCAAAAACTAGTGTTTGGATATTATAATCTAACAGAGGTATGCACAATCTGTCGTATATATGTCTTTTGTTTTTTTGTTCAGGCGTTTGTATATAGCAAGAGAACAAACCACTTTAAAGAAAAACGGTATAGGAAAGTGATGATCTTTGGAGATATATCATGTGTTGTAATTTTTGACTTACAGTCTTGATGTTGACGACAAGACCGCGAGATTAGTATTTTTGTTAAATATCTTTAAACAGTTTTCCTTTCTAAGTCCTAGTTTTTAAACACATATATCAAATAGTACCAATTAGGCACTAAATGCTGATAATAATATTTTTAAGAAATAAGCAGTGATCCGCCGCACCCTGACGTTGACAGTCTAATCGATTGTCTTAAATACGGTGCTTCAAAGCGCTGGTGAATAGAACTTGCAAAGGGCAGTTAATGCAATTTTGTTTTGATCATTAGCTCAAGAAAAACTACCTTATGGAGTCTTTTGATTACTAATGAGTGGTTCATTATATTATCATTATCACATATAAGTAATGTTCTTCTATTTACTTGATAACAAATATATCGATCTACTATCATTAATCTGCCAATCTAGCGTAGTGATTTATGGCATATTCTCCCCTGGCCAATGATATTATATATTAAAAGAAGCACAAAGCGGTCTTGATTACCTTCTGAGAGTGTGAGAGAAGAACTCATTTGTTTACCTTTTAACGGTGGTGGTAAATCCAAACCCAAAACACCTTATTTATATTCGAGTTACGACATACTTTAATACATAAAATAATTAGGTAATTTAAACATGAGCTCTCCGACGTATTTATCACTTCCGCCACATTGCCTCCTAGTACAGGGAAAGTGGGTAGGTCGTGAGGTCAGTACGTCACCAAAAAGCGACACCAGTATGGTGAGCTAGATATAGGTGCAGTTATGTCACAGCTTGGCTTAGCTTGGCATTGTAGGTAGCGTTATGTGTTAGGTGGCTAAGTTCCCTGCATTATGGTTGAGCTGAGCTATGCTGATGCATGCGTTATGCCCGTGAACGGGTGCCCTCTGTCGGGACTGATCAGCTTATAACTGTTATAGTAATCTAATTGTAACGCATTTGATTATCATTGTGCATAAATATGTGTGTATTTATCGCACACATTGGCATGCATTATCCTCACATAGTTTTTACGATTATATTGAAGACTGTAATATTTTCAAATATGATTTCAAAAGAGTATATCCATGGAGTTTCTTGCCGGTTCTTCTCCATAGGATCAACGACTTGGAACCGTGCAACTATTTAAATTCTGACTATTCGTAAGTGCCAGCAAATGGTTTACATGAATAAAAACAATTTGACTTTGACTTTGATTGGAGGAAGACGGTTGGAATTGACGTAGCCGCTAGGCATGACTCTTGGCGGGCTGTAGAGGCTCGGTAGCGACATCTAGCTTAACAGTTATCATAAACACTAGTGCAATCAATCTAGCACGTATGTACATACTTACACACTGCACACATAGACATATACAAGGTGTATATGACAACGAACCGAAAACATTGGTAAGAGGTTACAGATACTATAATAAAAATAGGAAAGCCATGTATCTCGGAAATAATACATTACAGTTTTTGATATTTTTGAGCACGCAATGTATCGTAAAGTCGACTAAGGGATTAGCCGGAGGATGGGCAGCAGCGTCCTTCGAGTACATTAACAACTCAACTGCGATCGCCAACCCGTCTGCCAAGCGTGGCAATTATGGAAAAACCCCCCAATGAGCCCACAACACACCCATATCGGTCGTTGTGGTGATCTTTGGGGGAGACCTGCGTCCAGCAGTGGACTTAATTTCGCCGAAATGATGATGATGATGAATGTATCGTAAACAACGCAACGTGATAATTGTACTATGATACGATATTATTATCCTACTACGAGCGATGACCTCATCCGTGAACTGTAGCGAAACAACCACAAACCGTTTAGTTTTTATTTACATTGCAGTTTTATGTGATAATAAATAGTTCGTGTTTTTATTCAAAATAGCTTTAGGATAGACGGAAACAATTATTTTATACTGAAAGCATATAAATAAACTGGTCAAAATTTGAAAACGTATGATAAGACCGACGCAATGTTCTAACGCTGAGGGTTCCAGAGTCATGTTATACGTTTTCGTTACGATGTCATATATATATATATATTCATATACACCCGTTATATCTGCATCATCTAATGCTGATGCGTATACCTATAATACACATAGGTACTTATCGATTGTTATAATCAATAATCATGATCCAACTGATCTATGCTGCATTAAAAAGTATCTACTAGAATGCAAGTACATTCCCACTGGATCTTCCAAACATATAGTAAACAAGCTGGGACCCGCGGTTTCACCCACTATTTAATTTAAAAGAAATTGGATTATTATAAATAATTTAGAATACATATATTGGATTTCATGGGTTTTAATGATTTTGCGCGGAACCATAATTATTTTTCTAGAATAAAAGTAGCCTAAGTTATTCCTTATAACATCAGCTATCTGCCAGTGAAAGTCCCGTAGAAATCGGTCCAGCCATTTCAGAGATTAGCGGGAACAAACAGACAGACAGAAAGACAGACAAAACAAGAAAGTTTTTTTGTTGTGGGTACCGTATATACTTACATATGCATGTAGTAAAAAAGCTGTTATTTTGACATTACAAACAAACACTTAAATTTCATTTATTTATATAGATTCCAAAAACAAAGAAAATAAACACTGACCGAATCACACCAAAACATAGCTTAGTCATTCGCAAATTGAGCGATCCCACCATATCAGGAGTCCTTACATTAAGAAGTGGAGTTTATCCACCCCGTGACGCTATCGGCGCCGTCGCAGCCAAGCGTGACGGTGGCCAGCTCAGTGCAGACATCATTAGTGTCGCGGGCGCGTGCCAACCAACACCTGGCTAAAAGTACACCGTCGTAATAATATCTATTAACATCTGCCAGCCGCAGCCACTCGCATCATGAAAAGGATCTTCAAGAAATTCAGAGAGAGTAAGTCATTAAATTAGCATAGTTTGCGTAATGTTAAGTTACTCAACATTGCAGTATAATTGTTACATGTAGCTAATTAGTGTCTGTAAAGAGGGTGAGCGTTTGTTCCGGTGCATTATAAGACATTCAGACTCGTGTTTATCTAATGGTATTTCAGCATCTATCTAAATGATTCCACAGTCGCGATTATTTAAATCGAACGTTGAATTATACCCGTCTGCTTTAAACGTATCTTATCTATACAAATAAATAAAATTGAAGTATCTGTTTGTAATGTCATAATAACAGCTTTTTACTAAATACATATGAAAGTATATACGGTACTTACAACAAAAAAACAATTCTTAAATTTTTTGTCTGTCTGTCTGTGTCTGTCTGTTTGTTCCGGGTAATCTCCGCAACGGCTGGACCGATTTTGACGGGACTTTCACTAGCAGATAGCTGATGTTATAAGGAATAACTTAGGCTACTTTTATTTTAGAAAAATAATTAGGGTTCAGCGCAAAAAAATAAATCCCTTGAAATCCAATATATATATTCTATGTCAAGTGTCTATGTCGAAGTACTCTAAATTTCTTTTACATAAAACGCGGGTGAAACCGCGGGTCCCAGCTAGTACTTAATAAGGTCCATGTACCATTCCTACCTTTTATTTTGCGATACAAGCTAAATAACGCGAATACGCGCATATTTACTGAGTGCCCGACCAACATGTAGCGCGTAAATTAATCGTCTTCATGGCTAGTTCCATTCGCTCCCATCATCCAAAACAAAAGCACAAAAAAGGTAAAGAGCAACATGGGATGGTATCAGATACTAGAGTCGGGTTAATTTCCACCCGCGCCGCCTACATTTCGTCGGCGTGCTGTGCCAATGAGCACATGCATGCGCGTGCGTCCATCGATACAAGCTCTATCGGTAATTGCATCTCCTTTTAAGAATGTAATAACAAAACTGACCAGGCGACCCGTGGCATATGGCCATATTCTTGATTGATTGATTTGAAGAATGTAGAGTACAAAGATTATATCCGATTTTCTGCCCAATTATTTTAACCTGTAATGACTACACTTAAAACAATTACCCACCTTTATGGTTAAACTGAAAGTATAATTGCGACGTCTTGCACAAGAAAATCCAAAAATGTTAAACATATTTCAAGAAAGTAGGTGAGATCGTGCAGTAGAATGCAATTTGAGATTGTTTCGCTGGGCCTCAGCCGTCACCATGGCAGGACGAGTGTCCACAGGCGCAAGCGGCGCGGCTGCGCGGGCGCAGGCCGAGGGTCGAGAGGTCGTGCGCGCAGACGCGCTCCGCCCCCCTAATTGCCGCGCCCCACGCAAATAAATAATTTTTATCCGCTGCGTCGAGATCACGCTCCTTCTGACCTTAAATTATTGCACGTAAAGCTCTTTTTTCTGATTTTTTTATCGGTTTCCCGAATGCCAGTGTAGCAGGAATTCCATGTGGATGCCGAAAAGCAGCCGAGCGATGATCGCGCTTTTGTGATACCCATCGGTCCGACGAATTGTTAATGATACGTTGTGAAGTGGCCATAGATATAATAATTAAACGTTTTGCGATGTAAGTAACGTGTAATCTACGGTTACAGATTACACGTTACTTACGTTACATTCTTAAACAAGTCTTGATCGCCTCTAATAAGTTTAGACAAATGCCTGTGTTTAGGTGCTGTAAAACAAATGATATGATAAACGAATCATAGAGCATTGTCTGAGATCCGTCCTCCACTTTGCGTCAGTCTAAACAAATTGCATTCCTGTTATAAATTATGCGCGATTTTGTAATCCGAGATGAGTAGTAATCTGGGCAGTGAGTTAGACTCAAGTGGAAGGGACAGCCAGGCCCTTCCTTGACCATGTCACGTCATTACGGATAAACATGGCATAGTAATGTGACGGAACTCCGTCAGCTCAACTTAATCATCTGTTTATTGAACAGCGTGCTAAATTTAGTCAACTAATCGCCTGCAGGACGACATTAGGTAACATACATTCCAGAAAAAAAGGTGTGTGTCAGCTCCGACGCACGACTGGAATTTACTCCTTACGAACGATAATTATAATATATACTCGTATATCGAATAGAAAAAGAGGGTAAATGAACGCATCTTCTAAAACGATAAGAGAAACAAACATATATCTGTAATCATTCGGATTATTTATATTACTTCAATAAAAGCGTATTACATAAAGTATGTTACAAAATAATAATATTATTTGTTTAATAGTACATAAAAATACACGTATCAATGCATATACGAGGGCGGTTTGATTCAAGTGACCATGACTTTGGAAAGAAGAAACGCTCTTTTTACATACTTATACATTTTTTTCACTACATAATCTCCTTTCAACTCTACGCACTTAGTCCAGCGATGTTCCAACCTCTTCAACCCATTAAAAAATATTTTTTGTCAAACCCTGAAAAATAAGCCTCAGTTTCGGCTACCACCTCTTCGTTTGACGAAAATCTTTGCCCGCCAAGTCATTTCTTCATGTTTGGGAAGAGGAAAAGGCACAGGGGGCTAAATCTGGCGAATACGGAGGGTGTGGCAATAATTCGTATCTTAATTCGACAATTTTTGATGTCGCGATTGCAGACGAGTGGGCCGGTGCATTATCCTGATGAAATATATTTTTTTTCTTCGCTAGATGTCGGTCGTTTCTTGATCGACTTTTTATTGAATCTATCGAATCATGCAGCATAGTAAGCTCCGGTTATTGTCTTGCCTTTCTCCAAAAAATCGATGTAAATAACCCCTTGGCTGTCCCAAAAGACTGTGGCCATCACTTTACCAGCCGAGCAAACAGTTTTTGCCTTCTTTGGGGCACGTTCCCCGGTACAAGTCCATTGCTTCGACTGTTGCTTAGTCTCTGGTGTATAATGATGGACCCACGTTTCGTCAACTGTTATGTACCGACGCATAAACTCACTCGGATTGCGATTATACATGGCTAGGCATTCCTCAGAAGCTGTTACACGATTTCGTTTCTGGTCGACTGTTAGTAAACGCGGCACCCATCATGCAGAACGCTTTTTCATGCCCAGAATATCATGCAAAATATAAAAAACTCGTTCAGTCGAGATGTGCACATCATCACTTATTTCGCGTATCTTCACTCGACGGTCTGCCAAAATCAATATCATGTATTTTATTAACCATGCCCTCCGTAGTGACCTCAATCGGCCTTTCTGGGCGCTCCGCGTCATTAGTGGTAGTACGTCCACAACGAAATTCAGTGAACCACTTATGTACCATCCCATGAGAAGGCGCAGAATCACCATAATACTTTTTCAATTTGTCTTCGGTCTGCTTAATAGTTTTACCACATAAAAAATAGTGTTTAATTAGCACTCGAAACTAGCTTTTCTCCATTTTCAAACAATACTTAGAAGTCGCCCAACTTTTTTGTTTCTAAAAAGCTTGTTTTCGCGCCAAATTTGAAAAAAGAA